>CM024265.1:310116-1699004 GCA_013621005.1 Aeschynomene evenia | reverse complement strand
TGTTCCATTAATCATCAAGTTAAAAATTTCTAATTAATTTAATAATATTCACACTTCCAGAAGCAAATTTGATGAACTCAAGTACGATTTTACTTGACTCGCTAATTAATTCTGGTCAATAAGCATCAAGAGGGGATGAATTTCATGGCAACTAGTTAGTAATTTATTTATTTATAAGAACATCGAACCAGCAACATTGCCCAAGAACAAAATGACAAATTTCCCACCATGTGTGAGATTGTTTAGATTAGTCATCTAACAACTACCGTGAAAAAAAGTGTTATAACTAAGTAAACGAGAAATCCTTAATTAGATTTCATCCACTTTGATTTGTCCTAATGAGATTGTCCTCTTCTTAATTGCATCATCATATACAGAGGACTTTATTCCAAAATAGAAGTTATTTTGAGATTTTATCCACATATTAATATGATGATTGATTTGTATTAATATTTTAAATTTTAAAAGTAGAAGATAAAAATATCTCTATTAATATTTATATTTCACATAATATTAAAAATATAAATTGAAATTTATAAAGAATAAAATGAAAAAGTAAAATAAGAATATATTAGAAATTGAGTAATGACTTATGCATTAGAATAGAAAAAAAAAAACTAAAAAAATTATATTTTAAAATGGTTAGAGCAGTGTACAACTCAAAATTCCACAAGTGAGGGTGCATTCTGGAAAACCCCGAACTTGAATAAATCTGATACATATTTTAGACTTTGCTTTGTATACACACGTACCGTATTTGTACAAAGTTAGGTCAGGAAAAAGGGCCAATCAATGATTCGGAAAAAATTATATCGGCAGACAAAATGTCATAATCTTGAGTACGACTTTCTTTGCTTGTAGAAGATGAAGTTAATTCTGCCAACATTTTTGCCTTCAATTGTATAAGTACAAGGACGATTTTTTAGCCTGTAAAAATACTTCATACTAGAAATTAATGCGAAAGATACAGATAATTACGCTATCAATAGAACAAATTCCGTGTAACTTTATTCTGATATTGCTCAATTAAGCAATGATACCATGATAATAATACTGGTGGTCAGGACATGTGGGTTCCTCAAAATTTGAACTCCAAGTTACGTCTAGCGTGGACGAAAGACTGAACTAGGTGTGCCAAGTTTTATTAGCATATTTTGTATTATTATTATATAATATGCCTGGCTAAAAGAACTCGTGTATAAATAGATCATTGAGTTTTTCCTACAATCTAGAAATGTTAAACTGGTCAAGTTGATAGAAGAAGTATGTTTTGAGAGAACTAGTGCTGGCTAGCCGCAATCTATAACAGCTGATTCAATTATGTCATGGTACAAGACTACTCCGAATAATTATAATTAACTAGTATATAAAACTAAAAAAAAACTCAAATACTATTTTATTTGGTGGCCTTAAGGTGACCATGATTATATATTGGGGATCCTGTCTTAAGATTTTAAATGAAAGAGGCATTATCCACGTTATTGAACATGAATTGCGGTGGTTTCATGCACAATAGTCAAAAAAGAACAGAGGGACAGAGTTGTTGACATTTTATTAAATATATATATCATTTCATATACTATATTTCCACTATTCTTTTAAGAGTATAACTGTATGTATATATCTATTAGATTTCTTTCAGTAGTACGTCAAAAATTACAGCTTTAATTTCTCTACAAGAAGCAATAACAGAGGGTGATGAGATGATTCGATTGTCCAGAAACATGAAAGGGGAAAAAGTCTAGTTTTGTGTCAGAAGCGTGGAAATCTTGTTATCCAAATTGATTCCTGTATGTGGAGTCTGGTCCACCATATTGCCTCAGCCTCACTTACCACATAAATCAAACTTGCTTGTTACAATAATACTAATATCAGAATTCTAAATAACTAGGAATATATATATATAGGAATGTAATGTTTGCTTCTCAATATAATGATGAAAATTTAAACCAAAGTGCTAGCAGTGGTTATGATACTTAGCTCATTGGGATTCTAAAAAGTTTATAGTATTATTAATTTCTTGTTGGCTTTATGGATAATACGAACAAATTAAAGCACGTACCCATGCTTGAATGAATAAAGTAAACATTATTATGTCTTCAAAGCTAATTCTGTGTGATAGTAGTATCTACTTTAAATAGCAAGATGAATAAACTTTGGGGCTGAGGCTGACCCCCAAATAAATATATCTAGCAAAAATGTGATACTATATCCCGCTAAGATTTAACCAACAGAAAGAAGCTGAAATAGGAAAAAAGGGGAGCCTAGGTGCTATCTGAGCTACAAAGAAAAGCAATTTCTCTGTCTTTTCCGTTGCTATATATATTTCTTTTCTTCCCTTTGTCAACATGCATGCACCCCTTTAATTTCAATTTTCAACGGTAGTGTTGTTCTTGACATTTGAATGATCTTACTATTACTGTCTAAAACCTTATGTTCTGTTTGGTACGAGGGTTTAGAATGAAAAGAAAGAGAGATTCAGTGACAATTCTCTTTGTTTGATTTAACAGACCAATAAGAATGGAAGGGCCAATATAGTGAGGACACATGTGTAACACCACGTTTTATCAAGAGATTTTAAAGTATTCAGATACTTAATTATTAGCTTTGAAAATTAATATTTATTTTCCTTATTTTCTTTTACTGAATCAGACTTAGCTTGAAGAAAGACAAATGTATTACTATCATTTCCCTTCAATTATTTCCACACAGCTTCTGGATGCTCCACCCCAATTAAGCCTTTTCCACATTTAAACCAAACAAACAAGGGCTATTACGTAATTTAAACAAAACCATAACATTAATTGCTATCCTTTTCACATACACAATAAATAAATAAATAAATAAAGGATTTTCTTGCCTTCTCCTTTACATATTATTATTTGATCTTATTACCCAACCATTTTAGAAACTAGCCAATTGCAGCAGCCAAATCACACATTCACACCTTATATATGTATATCCAACAATAAAGAAAAAAACTTCAGACTTTTACCTTAGCATAATTAACATAAGACAACTAATTAATAGAATTCTCTACTACTCCCTAGTCCCCATATATATTCCTGCCAAGTAAAAATCAATATCGTCCCTTGAAATTAAAACAAATCAGAGAGAGAAATGGTAAAAATGGGAGGGGTTATGGAATTATGATATGATATAAATCAGACTCAGAGATCAACCAAACTCAACTCACCCGATCGAGTAATAATAATAGAAATAGAATTAAAGAGAGAAAGTGAAATACCGGTAGCAATTAATAAACAAGAGGAAAACACAGTTGGTATTGTTGGAAGGAAGGAAAGGCGGCTTCCTAAGACCAGTCCTTCACTCAAGTCTATTTTTCCCACTCTCTTTCTTTCTGTCTCTCTCACTCTCTATATATTTCCTCATCACATCCTTACCGACACCCATTTTTTCTCCCTAATTCTGAATGAAGTGTGCGTGAGAAACAAAGAAAGAAAGCAAGCAAGCAAGAAAGGAAGAAAAGGCTGATATAAATTTCATGGAGATGGAAGTGGTGATGCCACTGGCTCCACCTCCTCCTCCTACGGCGGCAGACTTCAACTTCGACAGTAACTGCTCGTCCCCGTACATCACGGCTCCTTCAAGCCCTCAGCGCTTCGGCAACTTCTTCTTCAGTGCTCCAACAAGCCCCACCAGAATCTCCTCCTTCCTTCACCAACTCAACAACCATTCCTCTGTTTCTTCTTCTTCCTCCTCTGTTCCTTTCCTCTGGGAACAACAACCCGGTGTCCCCAAATCCAACACTACCAACGATCACGATGATGCCTTTGAATTCAACTTCAGCGGCCACCTTGAACCACCTTCCCTCTCCGCCGACGAGCTCTTCGACGGCGGAAAGATCCGCCCTTTGAAGCCTCCGCCGCGGCTGCAATCCGTCGAAGGAGTCACCTCCCCTGCGGCGTCTCCGAGGTCCAGAATTTCGCAGGGAATAAAAGCTTTATCCCCGAAGAAGAGAGATCACAATTTCGACCCTTTTGCAGCGGCTCTTGAAGAAACACGCAGAAGAGAAGGAGAAGGAGAAGGAGAAGGAGAAGAAGAAGAAGCAAAACAGAGACGAGGCAGAGACAGGGCCTCTGCTTCGGCTTCAATTTCGCAATCTTTCGCTGGCAGAAAGGGAAGCAGATCGTTGTCTCCCTTAAGGGTCTCCGACATCGTGTGCGATTCCGAAGACAAAGGAGGAGTTCCTTCCTCTGCAAGCAACAACAACACTACGAAAACATCGTACGCTTCGTCGTTGCTGTCGTCGATTCCGTTCACGAGAGGGTACAGAAAATGGAGGCTGAGGGATTTTCTGCTTTTCAGGAGCGCATCGGAGGGGAGAGCAACCGACAAGGACCCTCTGATGAGGAGGAGTAAGTACGAAGAAGACAGCAGTGTTCATCATCATGTTATTCAGGATGCGAGGAACTCCAGCTTCCGGTCCAGCGAGAGTACTAGTTCCGGTTCGGTTTCGAAGAGGAGAGGACCGGTTTCGGCCCACGAACTGCACTACACGCTGAACCGGGCCGCTTCAGAGGAGTTGAAGAAGAGGACTTTCTTGCCTTACAAGAGAGGCTTGTTGGGTTGCTTGGGCTTCAATCCTGGTGGCAGTACCAGTATGCGTGACATTTCTAGAGGAATTGGCTCCTTCACGCGTTCCTAGTAATAAATAAATAAATAATCAATTTCTCATTTGGATTTGGATTTGATCTATGATCTATGATCTATGATAGATCATGCATTTTGGTCCTGTTTAATTTATGGCTAACTACCATGATATTATACTGTCGTCACATGTATGATGTGTCGTTCTTTAATTTTGTTCTGGGTTATAATTTCATGTTTTATTTATGTCTATCCACAACAGAGGCTGAATTGAAACTTGTATCAAAATAATTGTACCACTAATTCACACAGTCAGTAGATTCCTTACACATGTGAATTTAAAGCAAAGTAGTGTATTGGAATCTTGTTATTGTCGTCTGTCAGATACATACATCATCAGTGTATATAATCGTACTAGTACTAGTTCTAGTGTAGGCACATTTTGCAGAACAAGAGTGTTGCTTGTTTCGGAGGTTAAAAAGCTGCTCAGAAAAAATGATATACAAGAGAGTGTACTTATGAATTTTTTCCCACTGCGAGTGATAAATGATGAGCTTTATTTGTTTTGACATGCCAACAACCTAAATTTATGTACAAATTCACCCTCTGTTGTGCTGTGCGTTACTGTGTAAAATTGAGTTTGCTAAGGAATCGTTTCAATGTGATGTAAGATACTATTTAGATCTTGTGGAGACAACTAGCTAGACAGAAATATTTGGTATAAATGGAGAATGATATAAGAATATCAAGAGATAAACTTGGGGGTTGAAACAATGTTGTAACCGTGACATAATAAGAATGAAAGCTTCTAGTCTATAGTTTTATGTAATCATTAGGCTATGGAACAATCACGACAATAATGGTGTTGTACAGTGTAAAATTTGTATGTGCTAGTATGTGTTGTTGGCACCCAAAGTCAAATTATAGAAAAATATTTAGAAAAAAAAGGAAGATTAAGATAGTTAATCCTGTGATTATTTGTCCATAACCACGCAGTGCAATGATGACTACTAGCTAACAACAACCTGGTAAATGAGGGGTGTAGAATTAATTCTGTAAAGCCTAATTAAGCATGTGAACGTGTCTCCGAATATTCCCTCCTGTTCCACCCCTATATAACAATACAAAAAGAATAAATTAATAAATTAATTAATTTAATTTATGCCAATAAGAATGAAAAAGGTGATATTATGTTGTCACATTAGCACTGGCTGTTGGCACAACTTCTTTACAAAGGTTAATTGAAAAATAAACCCAAAAAGAAGAAGAAGGAAAAAATGATGGTGGTTCAATTAATTAATTAATCCAAAATCTATTCTCTTAGCAGAGAATTTTGTTATTGCTATTGCTATTGCAAGTTGCTGCTAATTAAATAGTAGCATTTGATAGATATTGATTGTAACAAATTCAGAATTATATTGTTGTATGATAGTAATTGATTGGAAAGCTAAGCGAGTGGGAAGTAAACGCAAAAGGTTTATGACTACCCCATGTATGATGTATGTATCATGTTGATTGAAATAGGTACAGACATAAAACAGAGATTGGACACAAACATAAGAGCTGCATATATATCTATAGCGTTGGAAATTGCCTAGCAAGTACTAGCTTAGCTTGCTCATAATAACCATAGTTGCCTAATTGTACTCTACCACTAATTTATATGTTTGCATTTAATTATTAGGTTAAGTTGTAAATTACCTAGCAAGTACCATCTCATAATATAAGCAGAGAGTTGCCTGAATATAATGTGCTGTACTACTGATGAGAAATACAATGATAATTTATATATTAATTATATGCTTGCATCAATCATCACACGATTAATTACTTTAAAACATATACGAATTTTCCTGTTCAACTAACACATTAATCAAGTGAGTAATTTTTCTTCTTCTCTGATCTTCTTTCAATTGATACTGTTTAAAAAGTATATGTCCGTAATTAGAAATGAAGGATAAGAATGAATGATATATACATCACAAACCAATAAACATAAAATTAAACCTGGAGGATCAATTGGTATGATGTGATATATATCCGATATATCAAAGCAAACATGAATTAATAGCATGGGTGCTTAGATATAGTAATTGGGAAAAATAAAAACTAAAGAATTGTCCATGTAAAGGAAGAAAAAGCAAAGACAGATATCAGGCCGGTTTATATGCATACATACACATGTAATGTAATAATTAATGTAATGGTTTCCTTTAAAAGAAAAGCAAATACTAGTGTTTTTGAATTAATTAGGAAAAGAAGGAAGACGAATATTGTAAGATGGATGGGAGAGAGCAGGGGTAACTGGCAAGCCATGCATGCAATGGTAGGAATAAAGAGCATTCAACAAAAAATGCAGTCGATAATAAAATATTGGACCTAAATCACTCAACTCATTAAAAAAAACACACATGATCAATAATACAATTTAGGTTAAAAGTGTTAAAATGGATTTTGTTAACTGTTTTGATCGGAAAAATGTTGTTTCCCAAGCATTTATTAGAATGAAAATTGTATGTCTTTATGTAAAGGCATTTACTTCATTCTATCTGTCCATTGCAGAGCACACCCAAATCATTGTCAAATTCTCTATCCCCACTTCTTTTTGCTTACTTTATCTTTTGCCGCTTGGGATTGTACCAACACAACACATATACAGTGTTAGTGTAGGTGCAAAAGAAAGCCATAAAGCATTCTAAACTCGTTCTATCATCATTATAGATTGTGCATATGCATTGTTATATATTATTTGGTCAATATTATATATATCGCCCTATATATATATTTAGCAATTATATATATTGAAGCTGCAATTTTGAAGAGTATCAAATTGGTGAAAAGACTTAAACACTGTGTGCTTTTGAAGGTTTATATTATCACGGTATCACCAAGATCTTCACCTTTGTTTTGTTTTTGTTATGCCCGGCCTTTTCAGTTTGGCTTTGTTCTTTTCTTTTTATCTAACCTCCTTCTTTTAAAAATATTCGAGTACAATTGAATAAATATTAAAAAATAGTTTAATTATAATGTATTGATAGTAAGTGAATCACAGTACTCCATAACTATCAATGTCACAGTTTGTGATTGTTTGACTGTTTACACCGTAATAAATACAAATTAAATCTATTAAATATACAAAATATTAATTGCAACACAAATGTAACTACCATTGCGATCATAGTTTTAAATCATAGCAATGCTCCTTTATATTCAATATTTATAGGAGCATTAGAGGCACAACAAAAAAATCAGCCAAAACAGCCATCAAATAGAAATTTGGTCCACAATTACTAAGTCCATTAAAAATATACTCATGATTAAAAGTGCTAATTGAGTCATAAAGTGTTAAATGGACTTTATTGATTGTTTTGGCTGTTTTTTTGTTGTGCCCCAAACATTTGTGTATTTTTATTTTTTATTTCTTTCTGAGTCATCGAAGGCATGGTAGTACTGTAATGTAATTATACTATGGTTAATTGAAGTGTTTAATTAGCTATTTAGTATATATAGTGTTGAAAAATAATTATATATAAGTGGATATATAAAGGAACATAAAAAACTAATTCATGATCATAATTAATTTGACTTCATCATTGAGCCCCAATATGATGACCAACGCACTAAATATATATAGCTCAATTACTAGACAAAAAATCTCTTTTATGCGTAAGGAAGGAAAAAAAATGATAATATAGACTTGAGTTTATGGTAAATCCTACACGTGTCAATATATTAATCAAGAATTTTATAAAAATATTATAGTTATAACTTTTTATTATGTATTGAATGATTAATATGTTACCATGTGTAGGATTTATCGTGAACCCGAGTCTATATTAACACTGCTAAAAAGAAAGATATAGTCTATTCAATTTATTGGACACACTTCTTAATTTCCCTAAATATAACCGTACTTCATAAGTAACTAGTTTCATATACCAAACTTATAATAGCCTCTTCTCCGAGGAATATAATTACCTTGTCAGTTATTAGTATCATTTTGGATTTGTATTACTACTTTTTTTAGGAAATGATTGTTGTAAAACAAAAATATATTTAACTAGTATTTAACGTGTGATATGTGTCATATATAATGTGTGTTATATATAATATTATTACATATGACATTTTATATATGACACACATTATATATGACATATAACACACATTAGATATTAGTTTGATGTATAGTTATTATACATATATTATTACTACTCCTTTAATTAACTAGAGCTTAGATTACACTCCTTTGACTCGTTCCAAGATTTTCCCTGTAATTAATAAGATGTATTACGAGTTGAAATTCTGTGACCATAGTGGGTAGCATTAGCAATTAACAAATCAATAAAGCATAAAGAAAAAAAAAGCAACCAAAAGCGAGTCTGTAATTTCGATTACTATTTACATTATATTTTACAGAAGCACAAAAAACAGAAGAAAAAAAAAATGCAAACGCAACACTTAGAATTAAAAAATAACAATATAGTCAACATATTATCTTATTGATTTTTTTAATATATATATATATATATATATATATATATATATAACTGTTAATCAAGAGGTCTTCTAAGTTCTAAGTGAAAGTCTGAAATTACAATTGCGTATCATCGTATAATATTTTAAATTTATTATGCAAGTGTTAAATATTTAATAAATTTTCCATTCGGATTCGTATATGTACAACAGCATTAGAAAAACGTCGCTCTCTCGTTTAGCTGGAGACAGGATACAGCTTCACCACTATTTGCCGAAATTTTTGACTCATACATCATAGTACTTTCGTAGACCTTTAAATTTCAACTTAAATTAATAAACGTTGACTAAGTCAGTCCACGTGCCCGTCATTTTAATTATTTTATATTTTTGTTCTCACACAACATATATAAATCAATCGAAGAGAAAAACCAGCTACACATGAAAGTATTTTGCCGAAATTCTTGTTTTTTGATTTTTTTCACGTTCTAGTTTAGAAAAATTATTTAGATTATTTTAAACTGTGAGATACTGAGATTATTTCACAATTTTTTTTATAAAATAAAGACTATATCTTTTAAAATATTGAATCACATGAATTTTTCATATATAGTAAAAATAGAATGCTATATACTTTAAAATATGACATTTCACAAGTTTTTTGATTATCTTATAAAATAAAGACTATATCGTTTAAAATATTGAATCACATGAATTTTTCACATATAGTAGAAATTGAAGGCTATATACTTAAAAATATGAAATTTCAAAAAACAATTTGATTGTCTTGTAAAATAAAGATTATAGTCTTAAAAATATTGAAGGCTATATACTTTAAAATGTGAGATTTCACCATTCTTTTTAGTTTTCTTATAAAATAAAGACTATATCCTTTAAAATATTGAATCACATGAATTTTCACACATAGTACAAATTGAAGACCATATACTATAAAATATGAGATTTCAAAATATTTTTTGTCATCTTATAAAATAAAGACTATAGACTTTAAAATATTTTATCACATTAGTTTTTCATATATAGTAAAGATTAACTTCTATATACTTTAAATTGTGAGACTTGACAATTTTCTTTGTCTTATAATAAAATAAAGACAATAGCCTTTAAAATATTGAATCACATGAATTTTTCACATATTGTAGAAGTTGAAAGTTATATACTTTAAAATATGAGATTTCACAATTTTTTTGGTTGTCTTATAAAATAAAGACTATAACCTTTAAAATATTGAATTACATTAATTTTTAAAATGTAGTAGAAATTTAAGGCTATATACTTTAAAATAGAGATTTTACAATTGTTTTGGTCGTCTTATAAAATTAAGATTATATCCTTTAAAATATTGAATCACATGAATTTTTCACATATAGAAGAAATTGAATGCTATATACTTTAAAATATGAGATTTCAAAAAAAATTTGGTCGTCTTATAAAATAAAGACTATATACTTTAAATTGTGAGATTTCACAATTTTCTTTGTCGTATTATAAAATAAAGACAATAACCTTTAAAAGATTGAATCACATGAATTTTTCACATATAGAAGAAATTGAAGGTTTTATACTTTAAAATGTGAGATTTCTTAATTTTCTTTGTTGTATTAGAAAATAAAGACAATAGCCTTTAAAATATTGAATCACATGGATTTTTCACATAGAGTAGAAATTGAAAGTTATGCACTTTTAAATGTGAGATTTTCACAATTTTTTGGGTTGTCTTATAAAATAAAGACTATAGCCTTTAAAATATTGAATAATATGAATTTTTAAAATATTGTAGAAATTGAAGGCTATATACTTTAAAATGTGAAATTTCAATTTTTTTTGTCTTCTTATAAAATAAAGACTATATCCTTTAAAATGTTGAATCACATGAATTTTTCAAATATTGTAGAAATTGAAGGCTATATACTTTTAAAATATTAGATTTCACAATTTTTTTGGTTGTCTTATAAAATAAAGATTATAGCCTTTAAAATATTGAATAACATAAATTTTTAAAATATAGTAGAAATTGAAGACTATATATTTTAAAATGTGAGATTTCAAAACAATTTGGTCTTCTTATAAAATAAAGATTATATTCTTTAAAATATTGAATCACGTGAATTTTTCACATATAGTATAAATTTAAGGATATATACTTTTAAAATGTGAGATTTCACAATTTTTTTTGTTGTCCTATAAAATAAAGACTATAGCCTTTAAAATATTGAATAACATGAATTTTTAAAAAATAGTAGAAATTGAAGACTATATACTTTAAAATGTGAGATTTCAAAAAATTTTTGGCCTTCTTATAAAATAAAGACTATATCCTTTAAAATATTGAATCACATGAATTGTTCACATATAGTAGAAATTGAAGGATATATACTTTAAAATGTGAGATTTCAAAAAAAATTTAGTCATCTTATAAAATAAAGACTATAGACTTTAAAATACTTAATTACATTAATTTTTCACATACAGTAGAAAATAAAAGCTATATACTTTAAATTGTGAGATTTCACAATTTCCTTTATCATATTGTAAAATAAAGATAATAGCCTTTAAAATATTTTTTAATGTTTTAGCTGAAAATAAATATATAAAAGTTCTGGGCACATTTGGTAATATGTACTGAACTTAACTTAAAATGATTAGAACTTGAGATGAAAATTTGACAACTGTTTGATGTATACCTTAATCTTATTAAGGCACTATTCCTCTGAATATTTTTGTGTGTTGCTTTACCTGCACTCCTTCCAAAATATAGGATAAAGTACACACAGAAGTACAGAATTATGTGGACAAGAAACAATTTTACCCGTATAACAAATAAAAAATGCTAAATGTACATAGTATAATACTCCTCTATCCATTTTCCAACTCATTCAAATTTTGACACTTTGATAAAACTTGTCAACATATTCATCAAAGTTGTCAATATTTAAATGAGTGGAGAAGTACTGTGTTATGTACTAATACGTATAACACTCCACTGTAACAAAGCCAGAAACTGATCATAAATATCAGATTACTTACAACGATGTAGTTGAAGCTATGGAATTATATTATTTTCCTTTGTGAAAGATGCCACTTAGACTTAGATAGCAGTATAGCACAAACTGGACGTTAAATGCATGCGCATTGCTTCCATATCCATGCACACATCAGAACAAACTTTTGTCTATCTTTATTACTTATTAGAAAAAGTAATAGAACTACTTTATAAGTTAGGGCTTTAACATGTTTGATACTAACCAAGACTTCTTTGAGTTTTTCAACTCTCCCTTGTTTCCACCCCCAAAAAGCACAGATGCAGATGAAGCATAATAAGTATGCAATGTATTGCAAAAAAATGGAGTAGCTATTTTACAAAGTTACAGTCACATGGAAAACACTTGTTAACATCGAACAAGACAGTTCAGAGATAATCTTCCACCTACTTAGTATGGTTTGCTGTATAGCCCAAGCAAGGGTTTCTCCCTCTCCTCTACTCTTTTCCTTGCAGCTTCTCTTGCCTTGAGAGCAGCTTTTTCTTCTTCAGTGATTGCCTTCGATTTTTCGTTAGGTCTCTTTCTCTTGCCGACTGCAAGAGATGAAGGGGCGGCTTTCGTGTTTCTCATGGGATTCAAAGAAGCAGTAACAACTGGCCCAGGTGAAGCCCCACTTTGAGATTTATTGGATGTTTTGTTTTCAACTGGTTTGGATTGTGAAGTTGACAAGGGCTTTTTTGAAGTTGGTCCAGCCTTCGACGAGAAGTGAGGCGAGGCGTATGCTTCTTCTTGGGTCACCCATTTTCCTGTAAAAATTTCTCAAAGTAAATAAATATCCATCCATTATCAATATAATGTTCTATATAACGCATAAAAGGATGACAAGCACAACACTCATACCAATAGCATCAGAATAGTAAAATCCGGATTTCGGATCATAGTAAAATCCATTTGTTTTATGGTAGTAATAGCCTGAACCGCTGTCGAGCTCCCATTCTGCCAATTATGCAACTGGAATCAGTTATGACACGATATTAATACAGCAATAACAAAATAAAGTGACACTGAGACATGTATCGTGAGTTGAATCAACATATAAAAGTTTGATAAGAAGTAAATCCAAATTTATTCAAGAGGGAAACGAACATAGTAGTTATTAGACTTGTTTTGCTCTCAGTGAACCAGGTATGACAAGCCACAAGATTATCTACTGAAAAGGACACATTTTTAAGCTCTCTCAGATATGGTGTTCAAATCATTTTATGTAGGCCAAATTTTTCCGAGGGGTACCTTCATACCCCCGATGAAATTACAGTGGAGAGAAAATAAGAACTCAACAGAAAAATAGCAAACACAGTAAGATAACAAGTAAATATATGTAGTCACTTTAAAGGAGTTATTTCAATTTATCTATGAATCTCTGATCAACTTCATCTCCTCAATCTACCACAAAATTATTACTAACTACAATGAATCTTTTAGACATCTCAATAGAATAGAAAGTTTCCTATTTTGTCGCCTTTTACTTAATACAAAAGTTACTTATGGGGTAGCTACTTGTAGCTATCAGACTATGCAAATAGTTATTGATAGATATTTATCAGAAAAATAAATAAACAAATACGTATACTTACAACCTTGGCCATCCACTTCATGAGATTCTCTGACCTCCTCAAACTTTGCTTTATCCTTTTGATAGCTACGTTGTGCTTTCTGTATAAGAATACAAAGAAATAGGTACAACCGAAGTTATACATCTTGTCAAAGCATGTAAATGCATACAAAACAAACGCACTAACAGCATTCTCTGAAATGTACAAATATTTCTCTTTTGCCCAAAGATAGTCATCAATAGATAGAAGTGTAAATCTCCTTTACGTCCTACTTCCAATTATTCCTTACCCATTACCCAATCTTTGAATAGAACAAAACATTTTACTGGAAAACTGAAAAGTCCCTTCGGGAGTCCAAGGCCCTTATGAAATCATGTCCTTTCTTTGGAATATAACATATGCATGCAATTGTGTGTTATACAGTCAGTCTAGCTTAGCAAACTTATGCATAATCTATAGTGAGTTTTCAAATGAAATTATATCCGAAAGAAGGCATTTACATCAGAAACCAGCATATCTTGAATTTGGGTTTTCGAAGAATGAAGCAGACAACAATTGTACAGTAATATTCAAGAAGTGTAAGGTCTTACTGCTTCGATTTGCTCAAGGGCATGGGCTGTTTCCCTCTGCTCTTTCTCCTTAGCAACATTCTCCTTTCGCATAGCAGCCAGCCTCTTGGCGACATTATCTTTGTGGCGTTGACCAAGCTCATGATTTCTAATGCTTCCAGGATTATTAGATATATAAATCTTGCAAAAGTCGCACCATTTGTTGCCCTGGCTCACCCAGTACTGAAAACAAGAAGAAAGTTTAACCAGTTCAACAACTTTCACACCATTTCACAAATCAAACTTACATATGCCATAAAATTGAACAAATTACCGCATCTCAATAACCCATATGTTTGCATTCTACTCTTATGAGGAATGGGGATCATACGATACAAAGAATAACAATAATAACAATGCACAAGCACTCATCAGTTCTTTTAAACTGCACTCTATGATCTCATAACTTCAGGGAAATGTTACAAAACCAAAATAATTTCCATTAATTTGGATTTGGGGGTATCAGAACTGATACATATAGCATCACGATAGACCTTAAAAAAAATCTTTTCTTTTTTTGGTTTCGAATATTGGCGGGACAGAATGACCAAGCAAAGAAACTATCATAGTCTTTTTTTCCCCTGTGGGAATACGAAAGGTATATGAAGAAAAGGGATTAGAATAATTATGGAAATAAAATTGAGAGTTTACCTCAGTCATGGCTCAGAAAATTATTAGGGTTGGAAATCGGAGGATTTTGAGGAGATTTGGGTAAGAAGGTTTAGGCGAAAGCAAGGACGAAAGCTGAGAGATAGTTCGAACTTGGCGTATTTGATGTTAATTGCAGCCAAATCTCTTAAAATTTCAAAACCTCCGAAGCAAAGAGCTCTTTTTGTTTTTGAGCTCGAAAACAATGGCAGAGAGATCAGAACAGCGTCACGGGGAAGAGAGAACGACATCACATAACCAGCATCTCTAATGGGCCTAACGGACTTATTTCTATCTAACTATGGGCTTCAAAATGTGATGGCCCACCTAGGCCGAGAAGAATGTATTTATCAAATTTAGCTTCATAATTGGGCTAGGTGGGGTGGTGAGCTCAAGTAGCTAACGAGTAAAGTAAAGAAAGAGCGAGCAGTTAGCACTTAAGCAGCAGCAGCACCACCACCACCGCAAGCCAGCAACGGACGCCACAGCAGATCGTAGATAGAAGAGAGAAAGCCCTAATTTTGAGTGAGAGAGAGAGAGAATGGATCAATCGTTCTTGGTGATGCTGTCGAATCTGCTCCACCTCCACAACTCCCTTGACCCCACCACCTCCCTCCTCTCCGACAGCCTCTCCTCCGCCACCACCGCCGCATCCTCCTCCTCCTCCCCCTCCTCCCCAACCTCCCTCCTCTACTCCTCCTCCATCGCCCCACTCCTCTTCTTCACCATCGCCTCCGTCCTCTCCTACGTCGCCTCCACCCGCCCCTCCACATCCTCATCCTCATCCTCCACCCCGTCCTCCTCCTCCTCCCCTTCCCCGCCCCCTCCCCACCCCAACGCCTCCGATTTCTCCGTCTCCGCCTTCCGTGCCCTATCCACCGAACACATCTGGTCCCTCGAAGCCCCACTCCGCGACGCCCAGTGGCGATCCCTCTATGGCCTCTCCTACCCTGTCTTCACCACCGTCGTCGACAAGCTCAAACCCCACATCGCACTCTCCAACCTCTCCCTCCCCTCTGACTACGCCGTCGCCATGGTCCTTTCCCGCCTCGCACACGGCCTATCCGCCACCACCGTCGCCTCTCGCTACTCCCTCGACCCTTACCTCGTCTCCAAGATCACCAACATGGTCACGCGCCTCCTCGCCACCAAGCTCTACCCTGAGTTCATCAAGATTCCCGTCGGGCGCCGCCGCCTCCTCGAGACCACCCAGTCCTTCGAGGAGCTCACCTCCCTCCCCAACATGTGCGGCGCCATCGATTCCACCCCTGTCAAGCTCCACCACTCTCGCCACCGCGCTAACCGGTTCCCCCAGAGCTACCGCTGCCGCCACGGCTACCCCTCCGTCCTCCTCCAGGTCGTCGCCGACCACAAGAAGATCTTCTGGGACGTCTGCGTCAAAGCCCCCGGCGGCACCGACGATGCTACCCACTTCAGGGACAGTCTTCTCTACAACAGGCTCACTTCAGGTGACGTCGTTTGGGACAAGGTGATGAACGTGAGGGGCCAGCATGTTCGGCCCTACGTTGTTGGGGACTGGTGTTTCCCTCTGCTGCCGTTTCTTTTGACGCCATTCTCGCCAAATGGAATGGGGACGCCTGCGCAGAACCTGTTCGATGGAATGCTGATGAAGGGGAGGTCCGTGGTTGTGGATGCAATCGGGCTGCTGAAAGGGAGGTGGAAGATTCTGCAGGATTTGAACGTGGGGCTTAACCACGCGCCCCAGACGATCGTGGCGTGCTGCGTGCTGCATAACCTGTGCCAGATCGCGAGGGAGCCGGAGCCGGAGCTGTGGAAGGAGCCTGATGAGAATGGGCCTCAGCCAAGGGTGCTGGACAATGAGAAATCCTTGTACTTCTTTGGGGAAAGCTTGAGGCAGGCTCTGGCTGATGATTTGCACCAAAAGCTCTCCTCAAGATAATACATAGATGATGAATTGGTGAGTTAAGGAAGCAGGGAGGGTGAATTAATGAATGAACATGATGTAGATTTCTTCTTTTTTATCTCTTATCTTTTGCTGCACTTGTGGAATGGGAATGAATGTTGTTTAGTTTTGATTTGAATAACTTGTCAGCTTTGTGGTTAGTAAGCAGTAAACAGCAACCAGAAGTAGAAGTAGGAATAGAATAGAGACTTGTGGATATTTTCAACTGTAGTGGCTCCTATGCCTTGGTGGATGTGGAGGACTAGCAGCACTAACATTGAATTGAAGTTGAGATGAGATAGATAACTTGTTTTAGAGAGTTGTTCAGACTCTAATGACAAAACTTGATGGATCATTTATACTCTCACCATTTGGTCTCTCATGTTTTGCATCTTTTTACCTCTTTTAACCATATCAGATTAATTGCTCGAGTACATGACAACTGTGAAACATTTTGTTGGTTGAGCAAATTAGTACTGTTGATGAATTTTCAGCTGAGTCAGATTATTCCAGACTTCATTCTACTCGAGTCCTAGAAGCTTATCAGTTCATACTCAGATTTCAAAAAAGAAAAACCTTATCAGAAAGCATATGTTTCATTTTGCATTGATTTAAAGTTGTTTCCTTCCAACTAGAATCATTCAGTAGCTTCCACCAAATTTTTCCAGCTAAGATTTGCCATCAGTCACCATAAATTTGTGATAAACTGGTAATAAATGATTGTTCAACTGATGTAAAAAAATTACCGCATGCACAGAAAAAGATAGGATAGAAGAGCAGATATTATAAGACACGCAAGTGTAACAACGTGTGTACAAAAGCATTCATTAATACAAAATTATTTCCACACTCATTGAGGCAAAAGCTAATTCTAAATTCTAACGTGCATGCATGTCTTAACCCACTGTTCTGAGGACTATCTTACAATTTGAGAGACTCGCCTTCAAAAGAATCATGGGAGTGTGATGGGCTGTGCAATAGCTCCGGAACACTGAGTTGATACAGACAGATTCAAATATATGATTCAGTATAGCCACGAGGCTTCCTTTTTCTATCTTTACTGAACCTTTGCAAGAGTTCTACTAGATACACCGTGTAATAATTTGACAAACCCAAGAAAACTTAGCTTTCCATCAGTGTGCCGTATCCAGTCATGAAGAACAACATGAACAGGGATTGAAGGACCAAGTCCAAGTTCCTGAAAAGAGATATGATGCTGATTAGCATGAAACTAAAAATAGTTACACATGTTCATGATTCCATGGGATTAATAACAATCACATCCAATCTAGTATATTCTCTTGAGTGATTGATTCCTTGTTGTTGGGTTGCAAAGCAAGTGAGGAGTGTGTTTTACATACCGAAGCAAGTTCTTCAATCATGATAGCCCTGTTTCCATCTTTCTCAAAAAGTTCATATGCACAGCGCGCATGTTGTTCCCACCGATCAAGAGCTTCAAGCTGATGCACACTTAAAGCAGCAGCACAAAATTCTTCAAAATCCATTCTTCTATATTGTAATGAATTCAACTGTCAATGTAAAGGGAGATTTTCAGAGAAGGAATACATGAGACAATAACCACTCAAATAAATCTAAATATAAAGCAAGCTATTACCGAGGCGAGAAAATCAGGGATGCGAGACTCTTTCATGGCGTCTGTTGCATGCTTCATCAAGGCCTGCCCAGACAATATGAATGAGAAGAACATACAGAATCCAACAAAACGAGAATTCCTGAAACGCATTGATGTTACAACCAACCTTGCTAATGTTCTCTAAGGATATGCTACCATTTTTGCTTGGTTCCAACAATGCAAATTGCTCCCTCAGATAAAATAGTTCATCAGTAGTTAGTGTCTTTGACAATGCCTGCCAAAGTGACGAACATGAATTAACTAAGACAAATAAAACTTAATAGAAAAAACATAATAATTTCAAATAGAAGTACATGAGAAGAAATTGTTTCGTATCAAAACATTCAATTCAATTGCAGCATGCATATGGGAGACAGGATAGAAAATCTTGAAAAATTGAATCAGAAATTGTGAACTTCCCCAGTGTGTGTTGTAATTGTTAGCTCAAAATTAGAGATATACTACACAGGTTGAAGGATATATCTCTGTTGTTCCACTTGTTCTGATATCATTTTTTATTTAAAGAAAAGAAAATCCCACAAGTTTAGCAGATGAAAATGAATTTGAATTAGGGTAACTTTTAGCATGAAGACTTAAACTCAAGAGTTACAATGAAAGGTGAAATATTTTATTCAAAATATAGATATTTAGTTCGGCTCTTCTTTCAGCATTAAATATACGCACCCTTAAGGCAGCCTTACGCAAGGATGATGATCTCATATAAGTCTTCATGAGCTTAAATATTAAAATATCAAGTGGAACTTTTACATTATTGTAATTCCTAATCCAAGGATGACCTGCAAACACAAGATTATAGCAGGCAGCTCAAAAAAATGTATCACCAGAACCCCATTGATATCAGAGGTAGTAAAAAGAAAACTCACTTAGAGACTGAGCAGCAGATAATCGCTTCCGTGGATCCTTATTCAATAGGCGTTTGACAAAATCTTTAGCCTCGGAAGATAAAGAAGGCCAGGGAGCTTCATCGAAGCTTGGGTCAGCTTTCAAAACTGCCCTAAAAATTCCAGATTCAGTTCGGGCCCAAAATGGGCGACTACCACATAAAAGAATATATGCTATTACGCCTATACTCCATACATCAGCCTCTGTGCTGTAAGACCTATGGAGAACTTCAGGAGCCACATAGTATGCACTTCCGACAATGTCATTAAGCCTTTCATCTGCAAACCGTTATAAAGAATTAATAATGTTCCCAAATTCTATAGTGGCAAAACATACTAATACTACTACCAAGTTAGGAACTGTGAAGGAAAACCTGGTCTGACAAAGTCTGATAACCCAAAGTCTATAGCTTTTAACTCAGAAGTTTCATCCTTTGATGTGTACAAAAAATTCTGAATAGAAAATACAAGGCGGGTTAGAGAATAAGCAATTATGTCCAAATTGAAATCCCATCCAATAATTTAACATTGAATTCATTAGTATTTTATATAGTACAAGCAAGGAGTTTCGCTGGAAAAACAATTTTTTCAAGGAATTTTCTTTTATTATTTTGTTTTTTTTTTTTTTTAATCCTAACATCTATACTGAATAAGCCAGTAACCAATTTAACACTTGAGCCAGAGCCCAAATGACTGCACCAAATGAAACTGAAAACAAGTTAGGTAATACTCATGGATTATGTTGAACTACATACTGCGATTGAATTGCATTTGAGAAAATCCATAGACTGTTAGAGGGAATGGCTCAATTAAAGGGTATCCAGTAATTCCAAAATCCTATCAGCTGAATACAAGCTGACGGACTCCTCATGAAGAAGAGTTGGTACTTGGTAAGCTTTAGTAGAACATAATGCCCGCCACACACCACAAGGTTAAAAGGATAACAAAAGTGACCTTACAGGTTATTATCAATTCCAAAGTCAATACCAAGGCCCCATCCCAATGACAAACATATGAATGATGAAGAGAGAGAGAGAGAGAACAAATGGTCCACCCTTTGAAATTAGAGTAACAAATCCTTAAATGCTAACTAGTTAAAGTTTAGGCTATAACATCGAAATATAATTAACCCATCTAGGCTCTGCCTAGCTAGTAGCTATTGATGAGTCAGTGATCACATAGCTGACTCAGAGGCTGTAACGATTTCAAAGAAGATGAAAGGAATATGCTTACCTCTGGTTTAAGATCTCGGTGCACCACACCCTGAAGATGACAAAATGCAACAACATTCAGTATCTGAACCAAGACACCCTTTGCATCGTCTTCTGAGTATTTCCCTCCTCTAAAGAAGAAGTAAACCATATGGTTTGTTATTCAATTCCGAGGTCAAATCTGTTCGTGAAAAAAATAAAAGTAGCAGTAGATTTGCTGTTTTATGAAGTACCTTGATAGTATCATATCTAAAAGCTCTCCCCCTTCACATAACCTGCAATGTAAATGGTATTAATTATGAAAAAGTTGGGGGGAAAAAAACTCATAATCAGTGTGCATACAAATCTACGAAGACAGTTAAGTTACACCATCCTGGTCTTACGAAAACTATTGTGTTTAAGGTTGTGACAGAATATTTGATTAAAAATTGTATTATTTGCCTTCCCAAAAATGCCAAGGAAAAACAAAATCAGACTTTACTAGGATGGCCAAAGCACTGCCATGATATAATTTAAAAAGGAAACAAAAACCAGAAACTTACTCCATCACAATGTACACATTATCTTGGTCTTCAAATGCATCATAGAATTGTACAAGATTCTTATGTCCGTTCAAAGCTCGCAATATTTTTACCTCCCTCCGAACATCTTCAATTGCAATTGCTGTTGTCATCTGGCAACAGAAGTGGTGAGAAGATGAAGCAATCATTTCACCCTTTATTAATCAGGTCCACGGAAACTAAAATAAAATGACTACATGTGTGACCAAAGTTGTATGAATGATAGAGTATGGAGAAATCCAACTTTTATACAATAAGAACAGCATGATCCAGCACAAAGCAACCCAAAAAGCTTAATCAGCATTTAGCTACCAATTAGAATGGATTTGGGGAAAAGACAGGCCGTGCTACTCTACATTCATGACCAAAAGAACAATAAACAGAAACTCATACGAAGTAGACAATTTCTAAAACTATCAACTGAAAGAATCCCCGGCAGCAAAATCCTTACTACAAAAGATAAAAACAGAGGGACCTAAAACCTCAAGCTTTGTCCAGCAGACACACAAATCACCCCCATTACTAGCAATTCCACATGCAATGCCATCTAGACCAAATCATTCACAGTCCTCAACAAAAACAAACAAGTGCAACCATGACAAAATGATACTAATTACTAAACAGAAAGAAAGAAAGAAACAGAACAGGATCAAGTTATCAATTACTAACTAACCTTAGCTTTTGGAATAACCTTAACAGCAACTTGCTGGCCCTTAAGGTCACCCTTCTTGAACCTAGCCGAGCAAGTATACCCAAAATGCCCTCGACCTACTTCCTCTCCAACCTCAAGCCTACTAGTGAACTCCTTCGAGAACCCGAACCTCTTGTCCAAATCCGCACCACCAGCTCCTCCGCCGGCCTCCTCCTCCCCCTCCTCCTCCGGTATCGCCTTTGCTGCCTTCTTCCCCTGACGCCTCGCCAGAACCGCCCTTATGTGCTTCGCCGGCGACGGCGGTGGGAACGGCCGCCGGAAAAACCTCCTCGGCGTTGAGCTCGCGCTCCTGCTCCCTCCCGCCGGCGCCGGAGACTTCTTCAGGAACCGGGCCGGGCTGGGGCTGTAGAACGGGAAGAAAGGGGACTGTTTTCCGGCGATGACGTCATCTTTCCGGCGGTTTTCTCCGGCGGGACTGAGTGGTGTTTTGGGGATTTGTGATGGGTCGTAAGGGTCGTGTTCACCTCCGGGTTCACGAAGCCCGTAAGGGTTCGGCTTCTGAGGCTTGGAAGTGCAAACCCCCATTTTTTCAACGCTCAGAGAAGCTCGGTTACTGAACAATTGGTCACGACATTGCGGAGTAGACTTTTCTGGGTCTTGTTCTCTTCAGCTAAAGATTCAAACTTTGCAGCGAAAAACAAAAGGGTCAAACTTCGAATCTTTGAGGAATTTTAAGTATAAAGAGAAGAGAGAATGGTGGATTAGCTGGGTGGGGAAGAAGAAGAAGATGAACAATCTTAAGGGACACGTGGCATGCACGTGAGCGTTGGTGTTCGGGAGTTCATTGAATTTGGGAAGTGGCGATGGGGATTCAAAGGAGGGATTTTGATGGAATGAATGAGGATGATGAAGATGGAAACAGTGTGAGTGAGGGGTGGGAAGATGGCAAAGGGGGATTGTATTCTATGAATGTATGTATTGTTGCATTGGTTGCCACAGGTTTGGTTTGGCTACATATTGTTCCTCCTTTTGACTAATCACCAACTATGCCGTACCAAGAGAAATTAATGTATTGTTTTAGAAACAAAAATAGTTTTATTTTGAGAGAGAGAGAAAAAATAATAAGGTGTAATTGTCTATTGTCATGATGAGTGGGGGGCAAGACTAGAAAGAAAAAAAAAACTGATGATACTAGTAACCAAACAAAAAACTGGCCATTCATTGTTAAAATATCATAATAAGCAGTGCTTAATTTGAATGGTTAGGAAACAAGGGAGTGATGTATAAGCAATTACTACATTAAATAAGAAGGATAAATGTTTTAGTTTTTATAAATTATCCCCTTAATTACCACCACCACTTGACTAGTGTTAGGTTGAATAGAGTAAACTCCAATTTAAGAGGTTTTAATATTGTCATGATGACTTCATTAACCAGTTATTATTATAATAGTGTAGGGATGCTTGAGTCCTGCTTGTTTGGCTTAAATAAGACATGAGGCCAAATCTATACGACCCTCCCAAACAATCAAGTCAATAATACATACAACTTCTTGATATCATCATTACCGTCTATGGTTATAGGTTTTGGCTAGCACTTTTGCTTTGAGTGCAATGTTGAAATATATATGTACTATATATATATTTGAATCAATCTGATCAATAGAGTGTAAGATCTGTTTTTTGTCTTGGAACTCAGATACGGATCTTGGACATGGAAGTAACTTGATTCGCGAGTGCCATATGATTTGTCTTTCACATGCAAATTAAAGAAGTTGAAACAATCAAGTTAACATGCAGCGTATGATATATATTTTATTACTATCTATTATGAATTACACAACTTGGAGGTTATCACCCCATGTGCAGTGCCAATTCAACAGATCGAGTAATTAACAAGCAATATATATGTTACTTATTATATCCCTTTTTATTACAATAATATTATCGTAAAGTATTACATATAATATATAACACATATTGAATACTAATTTGATGTATTTATGTTATATGACAAAATTTGTATTATGATTCTTCGCTTTTGTCCGTCGTAGTGGTCAATGAGTCAAATTCATGAACGTATCCGTACTAATCTCGAAAAAAGCTTTGCTTGCTTTCACAATCTCGTAACACAATTAATTATTTATGGATAGGATAGGAATAAGATCATCTACTACTAGACTTAGCCCTTAATTACCTTTTGTAAAGTGGATTAATAAATAACTATATATTTTATAGTCGTAATAGGGACATGACCTAAAGATACGTGGGGAACAAGGGTGCGTGGATTTCTACAATGGCAAGAGATACATAGCAATCTTTTTTTTTTGTTTATTAAAAAATGGAACCTGGATGATTGGAATTAAGCCTGACTGGTTGGATCGCCATATATATATATATGTACGTAGCAGATCCCGATGTTCCTAGGATAGCAAATTCTGCCATTTGTGATGATACAATACTCCCTCCGTCCACTTTTATTTGTTTTTCTAGCATATTGCACACATATTAAGATATAGTCAATTAAATACATATCTTTTCTATTAAAAAGAATGTGATGACAAATATACTCCTATGAAATATTAAATTTTATTTTTCATAAACCGTAGAGAGAGTTGAACATGATTTCTCTTTCATAAATTAATAGAGTTAATACAAGGATAAAATTGAAAAGAAATAATAAATGCATTTTTGAAAACAACAAGTGACAAGTATTATTGGACAAATCCGAATTGCTAGAAAAACAATTAAAAGTGGACGGAGGGAGTAATTAACAACAATAAAATAAAAGAAAATGCTGAGCAACACAGGAAAAAAGGGGAAGATATATATATATGTTTAAGAAATAACAATATATATAATGAAATTGTTGCATATAAATGAAAATATCAATCATAAAATTAAAATTTATTAAGTTTATCATCTCATTAAAACTAGTGAATTTATATTTATAGAAGTATTTCTCCGTAACTAGTTTAAGATTGACAGTAATATAGTTGAATATTTATTATGTGGTACCGTTAAATTTAGTATACCAAAATTCTAAATTTATCCTGATAAATATTACAGGAACATATTAATTCATCAAAATTTAAGAGTTTATTATTTGTAATTCTCTATCGTTCACACAAAATTTGACGTGTTAGTTCATTTGCTAAAAAGCAATTGAAACTCAAAACAATTTTCTTATATGAAATATTGTTTGTGTTCAAAAATGAAAATTTGAAGAGAAGTCAATGCAATTTATTGAAAAATTAAAGAGAAGTTAATGCAATTTTTCTGAAAAATTTATTGTGGCTGGTGTTGAGGCCTATGCATGCCTAGTACAAAACTACAAATAGACTAACAGATGGTTGATTGAAGAACATCTCTAAAGATGTTTTAATTTAGACACATGCTCAGACTCTTGCTGGCACAATAACTTTCTCTGGGTGCACAAGGGGTAAAATCAGATCAACAAATAATAGCATGCTTGATTTCTTATTTCAATATTTTAAATTGGAAAATAATTTACAAAACAATAAATACTTGTATGTATCCGAACCATAATTTCAAGGTTTTATATCAAAACAAAAAAAAATCATATATATGTATATATATATATATAGCTCAAGGCTTCTTGCAGTTTTAATTGTTCGTATATAATATAATTAAAACCAGACTCAATAATGAACACATGATTTAGTTGTGAATCAGCTATGGTGCGTACACTGTAATTTAATGGAAAATGACTTCTGATTTTGGTAAGTAAAAATATTTATATCATCATCAATACATATCCATAGAGTTCAGTTTAGAGTGGTCTTATTTTTCACTAGAGTGGTCAATTGAACTCTTGTCAGTGATCTCCTATGAATTAATAAAAACCCAGAAATATGCACCCATCAGTCATAGTACTATACTCTTTATATCTTGGAGTAAAATCAATGGAATAATCTTCAATTAGTATAGAGATATATGATGCTACCAAGAAAAAGACTTATATATGCCAGAGCAGAGTCCAATGTACTAGCTAGTGAAAATGCTGTGAATTGAGACAAATCCTTGAAAAGTAAAGTAGTTTCTATGTGATCTTCTCTGTTTTGATGAGTAGAAATAGAAAGCATTCTTCTATCCTTTTCCCTTTTTCCTGTTTCCTTCTAATTGTTCTTCTCACTTTCCTGTTTCTTAAAGATTACTCTCTCCAAAATTACTTACTTACACACACTTTTTGTTAATATAGTGTCTTTACTCATCAATTTATGGTGAAAAAATGACTTTTGAAAATTGTTTGGCTTGCTTCATCAATCATCATATGGAAATGAAAGTGGGTTCCCCACTAAATGACATTGTAAGGAATAAAAAACATTTCTTTTTTAATTTTCCTCAAAGATGGCTCAGACACGGACACATTTTTGACCATATATATGATTAAACAGTCTTTGTGGTGGGTTTAATCAATGCATTTATTTAAAGTTGCTCAGCTGCATCATCAAGGGTAAAAATAATGGTGGAACCCACCTCTGCATTTTCAGTTCCACCCCTAAAGAGAAGAAAATCCCACCCATAGAACTTCAAACACTGCATTGATTAAAGTAACTAGTAATTATACCCGTGCGTTGCTCGGTATTTTATGTATAAATGGTGTTTGATGTGTACGTGCGATAATATTATTGTATTTGTTAACTACTGTTCTAAATTTTGAGTTTAGATATTATATAACAGATTTGGTATTTCCCTAACATAGTTGCAACTTTGTAATTATTCTTCATGAACATATTTTGTCTTGATTTTGCCTGAAATTACTAATATTTGGCTAACGCTATAAATCAAGACACTATGTATGAATACAATAGTCTAAAGAAATAACACAATATTTGGCTAAAGCCAAATTTCATATAAGGGTATCCCTTATTTATTAACTTGAGGAAAACAGGGAGATTTTGTATGTGTTTTTACTTGAAAAGGATATGGATCTTCCAATAAATAATGCATGTGTGCACATCACAACTGAAAAATGATACTATTATTTTATCCAAGTGGATGGTGACCCAGAGCACTTGGAAATTGAGAAATTAACCTTACTTCTCTTCTATCTCTCCCTCTTTCTGTTTTTCCTCAATGAAAAAACCTTGTGAAACATCATTGTTTAAACAGCTAAAGGAAGTGATGATTACTGTTGCAAATTATATAACTAGTACTAGTAAGTCCCCACATTGATGGGCATACGTGTGATGCACATGCCCTGGTTAATTCATACACACAATACTGCCCTGATAATCTGATATCTTGGCCCCCCTTAATATGCAAAACAGTTCTCCTTTTGATCCTTTTTATTAGGTCTTTTTCTTTGCCACTTGATATCTATATATTCATATATTAATTGGTATTGATGCCATTTATCTTTCTTACCCTACACAATTATGGCAGTTGGGATTGTTTGTTGTACACCATAGCCTCCATCCTTCATTGCCACTGCATCATCATATAATTAGCAGTGGATAAATATTTTATATATGACCAAAAAGTGACAGCTATGGTGAAAATGATGTCCACAGTAAATCCCTTTCCTAGTTCCTACCCTACCTCCCCCCCCCACTAATAGTATATGTATGTGCACAAATTAAAGAGAGAATCTCCCACTACTATAAATCAATCATTCATTATTGACTAAGATCATGAATGAAGCTTGAATTGCTGATCATGCAGTTCAATATATATATATACTATTCTTGGTTAATCTAACATCTTGTGAGAATTTGGTTATAAAATTTTGGATATTAAGCTAAGCAATCAATCATATTTTGAATGTCTGAAATAAATTGAGTTGCTTCAACCTTAACCCCCGAATCTATTGTTGCCAAAAGGAAAAAAACGAATCAAATTTGTTGGTTTCTTAAACTCCAATATTTCCCCAACCACGAACAGGTCAAAGACACCTTTCATCTCAATCTACAGTGTGAGGATGAATTGAGGATATTTTGGAAGCTAATGTGCTAAATGGAACATGGTCCCCTGCTTTGAATGTGAAGGCTCAAATCAAAAGTAATGTGAATTAGATAAACCATCAAATGCCAATTGCCAGGTACATGTACTAGCTTGCTAGTTCCAATAATCACAACAAAACGCTTCATAATTTAATATATATATTATATTATACTATTTGATAGCTGACCAACCGAAAAAGCTTTACACAGATTTGATATTTGGAAAGCACGATATATATATTTAGTGTGTTGATATTCTTATTTTTTATTATATGAATCTTTTGATGTGTTTGGAGTGTACAACTATAATATATATCTTCCCAATTGGAAGATCCAAAGAGGTAGAAGAATGGCAAAAGATTCCAATATCTTTCACTTTCAGATGGACATGCAGATTGATAAAGTTGCCATGAATTAGTGAGATTAAAAGACACAAGATACTTAGCAGTCTTGTTCTAAATTCTTTGCTGTTTTGTTTTGTTTCTGTTCTTTCAATTATAGCTAAAAATTAGAGGCCCACAATTATTTTTGATTAATTATTTCTTCCTCCCCTATTTTCACTCAATCTTCGATCATACATTTTTTAAAGATCGACTTTTATATACTATCCGTATAAAATTATTTTTCATAGTCATTTAGTTATATATTATTATTCGTGAGTTCTGAGATACTAATTCTAAAACTCCTTTAATTTTACTCATGATAATACATAACAGAGTAAAATGGAGTGGTGAAACATATAATGAAAAGAAAGTGAGAGACTAATTAAATACAGGGTCAATTTAAATCTCTTTCCAATTTTCACTGGTATCCGATCCATCACAACTTAAAGAGTGTAATACTGTATGAACCTTAATGGCTAATCAATAATATCTGAGTGTAACTGCAGTTGGCACTGCTGAGATACTGAAAAAGGCCTCAGCCATGTCTTGTTTTGTCTTCATTATTACTAAAGCTGCACAGCCAAGGAAGTTGGACAAAGGAATTTAATTAATCTAATACTATATCTTCTGCTTAAATATGATGCTCACTCTTGGTATTGTCATAAACAGATCTTACTTAGAGATGAAAAAAAGAAACAGACAGCTAGTGTAACATACATACATATCACTATCTTTAAAAAAGTGAAACAAACCTTTGTGCATTATATAATGCTTGAATGTCAAGAAAATCCCCAATATCTGCTTTGATATATATATATATATATATATATATATTATATAGCTTACAGAAAAGGCAAGTAAATGTTAACACAGTAAAATGAATGCTCCTGCTTGATGCAGCCTTTTTTTTTCATTGAGGGGTCACAAAACAAACAAAGGACACATTTTGGGTACATGAAAATAATTGTTTGGTGAAAGAAGCAATAGTGCCCCAAACACTTTATTGACTAGTGCCAAAATTCAGTCAAAACTATAACATATATGGTTTCTCCTTCAGAAATAGTAAGAAGGAAACATGAATGTTTATATAATTAATAATTAATTACTGTTGTTAGTAATATATTTAATTTACCAGAGCATATAAAAGAAGCACTGGTCACATTTTCATGGTGATACGGATTGATACCATTTGCCATCAAAATCACATGCTTTTCATATATGGTCAGAATGTATGAACTAATGCATTTCTGTATATGTATATAATGTTGATTGATGAGTTCTATATATCTCCCTCCTTTACTTTCCCGAAAATCCATATATACAGTGCAGTAATAAGACCACCTTGTCAGTTTCCATTAGGAGGTAGCTAGCAATAGCAATGGTACCCATTATTCATTCCAATTTATTTATATACATCACTTTCGGTCTTCGAATGGTTGCTGAGATTATATATACATGTGTCAGTGAGACAGTAATGTTTTAGAAGCAGCCTTTTGAATGATTCTGTTCAATGCATAGCCATAGCAGGAGGGGAACCTCAACTTTCGGTTCTAGATACAAAGATACTATATTTGGCAATTACAGACAGTGCAAGCATATATATATATCGATCCTCTGTTTTCGGTACATCTATACTAATCCATTTCTATAAGAATAATGTTTGTCAGATCACTTAGAATAACCTGGTCATTTTTTTATGATTATTCTAATAATGATAACTATCCTGATTAGTTAGAATAATTATCACTGTTAATGTAATATCGCCGCATTAGGTTCCAGAGTGTGATTATTTTGACCAAATCAAAAGTCAATTTTTCATATATAAACGTCAACATACTACGTTTGCATTTTTAACTGAATTTTACTGGGTAAGAAACTTAAAATAATTTTTGTCCAGATACGTTAATTTTTAGTTTTACGAAGAAAAAAAAAGGTGATTTATATTATGGAATCGATGTAGTATCTTCTTCTGTTTTTTGTGGGTCATTTTTATTATCAACATACAAGTAAACTAAACTCGCAACACATTAAAAAAAGAGAGCTGTTATATTTACAACATTTGTTAATGTTATTGAATTTCAATATAAACGCACACTTAAATTTAAATTCTTAAAATTGAATGTTAAGTATTATACAAATTTTTATTATATTATTAATCACTCATTTTGCTTAGAGAATATATATGTGGAACCATATTAAAAGAAAGTTAAAGGAGCGAGGGTGTAATTAATTAACTCTTGTATAGGAACAAATCATGCCATCTCCAAGCGTAGGATCGTAGTTTGATTGATGAGAAGGAAAATTATAATGTAATATTTAATTTCCCAATTCGCTTGACCCACACTTGAGAGAGACAAAATTTAGGGATTTGATTTGGAGCTAAGAGGGAGGGAAATACAAGGTATGTATGTATGTATGTATCACTTCTTGCAATTGAGCATTCTATTTTAACGACAACAGTTCGTTACTATGCCTTATTAATGTATAAAATATAAATCATAAACCAAAAGGTTTTATTGATTTAAACTTAGCATTGACAGTAAATTCGTTTTATGTATAGAAATTAATGTTAAGTTAGAATTTGGGTTCAATATTTCATCGTTAGGCGTGTGTGTGAGACATTTGAGCAGAGGAAAATCAATGATGAATGAGCGAGGGATTCATTTGATATATATAGGAGCATGCATCTGAGTAGAGTTGGTAATTAGAGTAGCATTTAATTCCTCATAGTATATGAAACAAGTTATAGTATCAAACTAGTAATATAATTGAAGTGAATTTGTGATGGATGATTCAGGGAGTGGGCCAGAAGGGAGGGATGATAGGGAAAACAGCGAACTTCATTGTTCCGTTGTTGCAGTGAAACCCATTCCTCTCGCCGCATCCCAAGTAGTGAGGCTTCCACTTGTTCAACACGAACTTGAAGCCCTCTCCTCCGCCCTCCGTCGGCTTTGCCAGCATCTTGGCCTTCTTCAGATCGCACTTGATGAAGCTCCACATGTTGGGGAACTGGTACACGCTGTGTGGGAACGTCGTCGCATTGGGTGCATCATACTTGAAAACTGCATCCACATACATACAACCCCCCAATTAATTAATTAAACCTTATTATCACTATTCATATCTATTGCCTACGTACGTACCTAGAGTATCGTTGAGGTAAAAGGGGGCATTGTTGATGGCCCACTTGGTGTAGTTAAAGCCAAAATGCCAGTGCTCAGATCCACCCACCACGATGGTCTTGGCTGTGTTGTTGAGGCGGTGCTGGTGGTGGTTGCCAAATCTGGACCACCAATCACCGGTGTAGTTATTATTATAATTATAATTAGAATAATTAGTATTAGGGAAGGGCCAATCCTCCAGCTTGTTGCCCCTGCTCACTGCAAACATTACAATAGTGACTAGTAATGTCATGAGGCTACTACTCTCACCAAACTTGCCAGCCATTGTATCAATGTGTTGATAACTAATTAATTAATTTAGTCCTTAAACAAGCTAAGGGAGCTAGTGATTGTGTGTGTGTGTTATGTTTATGGAGGGAAGTAATATATGGTGGTTTATATATAGTGTTTATGTATTGTATGAATGTATGCAGTAGTGGTGCTGAATGGCCAAATTAACTTTTAGTTTTTTCCGATAAATTAACGTGGGATCAGAACTGTAGTTGGTTGGTTGGTTGGAATTAAGTTGAATGTATGTGCTGACCTTTTCTTCTCTTTCAACTCATCATGCGGCATGGCATGGCATGGCTGTGTCAACTTTTCTTCCTTCCTCTCCTCTCTTTCACATTATTATTCCTCTGCTAATTGCCCAATATTTCTTTCATCTATGTGTTTTCTCTTTATTCGGGTTTATTTCATAAACGACTTAACTACAATATATATCCACCGCAAGTAACTTTGTTTTATTTGTTCTCATCTATATATTAAAGAATGAGTTTTAGTTGTTATTTCAACATACATACACCTGAATGGATGAATAAAAGACATATATAGGGGAGAGACAAATACTAAGGGTGTTTCAAGGACTTAGATGTTAAAAAATCATTCCTCTTCAAAAATAGGATTTAGCCTCTTAATTAGATGTAAGTAGTGATCTATTCTTTTTTTTTTAAATATTTATATTGAAGTCATGAGTTTATTTTCTTTAATGCATAATATAATTTATTATACTCCATAATGTCATCAATAAGGAGGAGTCAACTAGTATCAAACACGGGTCACACAGTTGATCTCATCATTTCAATAAAGTCTTCTTGTGAAATTAAGTCCCGCAACAAAATGTTTGATGAGTTCCGAGCGTTGAAAGCAAATTAAAGCAGTAAAGGAGGAAGTTTCTTGTTAGATTTCTTTGTTAAAAAGTATTACACCACAAAATTAAGAATCACCACTATTAGTTTATTTGCACAAAGTACTAACTAAGCATGTTGATGGATGGATCGTCAATGACTCAATGGGTTGGTAGGACATAACAGAAGCACAAAGCTTAGCCTCCCATCCCATGTATGTCACTCAAATGTGGACAAAGTATTATATGTTTTCAGGTTTGATGAGGTCAAAGCCATTAGACAGACAGTAGTATGTTAATGCTTTTGCTAATAACTAATGCTTAAATAACCGAAACAAGTGAGTGGGTAAGCAAGTTCGGTACACGAAATCCATACATATTTTTATTTTAATTACATGATGACCAATTGAGTCATGTGATGTGATGATGACAGCATGATGAGTTGAGCGGGTATCGTCTTTATGGTTAGGAAGTGGGCCGATTCTGATTCACCCATTTAATTGGGCTCTTAGGTTTTTCTGAACCCAATCATCTATCACTTCTCACTAACCTCACCCAAACAACAAACTAGAGCTGGTTTGTTGAATAAAATTAATCTATTTTTATTGTTATCTCTCAAAAAGTTTGAAGCACTGCTATTTTTAAAGAAGAAAATGATATGTACCTACAAATCCAAAACTTTTATTCCGGACATTCTAACCTGTACTTTCTCTGCTTTTTATCTGATCAGAAAAAAATAATAGTGATTTCCACTGTCAGTGTTATTCATACAGTATAGATAAACTTGATTATTATTTGATGGGGCCCCAACATAGTGTACAATTGTCTCCCTCTTGTTTTGTCTCCTTTCACTTTGGATCCACCCATCTTCATTCATCTCATAGTATGGAGTATTTTATTTGTGTAAACAGATTATGTCTGCTTTGTAAATATAAATATCAAAATCACATACAACATTGTCGGTGGTCCATCAGCTAAACAGCATTTCAAATATCAATCATCATTAGGATCACCACTGAATAATAATTAATGATCTCAGTTCTCTGCAGGTTAAGAGCTTGACAAAATCTCATCAACAACAAGAATACACCAATCCAGTGTCAGCTTATTTTATCTGAGCCTCATTCGTTATACATATTTTTTTTAGATACAACAAAGGATTCAAGCCTGAACCTCTTACAATTAATTGTATATGCTGCTGCACTGAACTGGATTTTCTGAGGCAGGGTAGAATGTTATCGGAACATCTTGCTAAATGCTTTTTTCTCTTGATCACGCCTATCAGCTATCTGCAACAAAACAAATATATAGAATCAGTTACATTCCTAATATCCCTAAAACAAAAAATAGTAAATAATGTTTCTATGGCAGGTCAATTCAGATAGGTAGATACACTCACCTTCTTCCTTGCAGCAGCAAGTTCCTTTTTTATTCCAGCTGCAAATAACAAGATATCGATCGAGTGAGATACAGGCAACATTAGATTAAACTAACTGAATAACTGTAATATAAGGCAGTTTGCCATATAAAAGTGCATTAAGCCCTTCACTACTCTCAACATTTAAGTTTATCATACATCTTTCAAAGTAACATGCAAATATCTTTGTGACCATCTAAGACAAAGGTCTGATACTATATTGTATTTACCATCATTTGGCTCCAAGGTCAGTGCCTTCTTAAAGCTTTCAACTGCAGCATCAATGTCGTGAAGTGCCATGTGTGCCTGATAAGTTGGAAGCAACACACATAGTTATCACTTATCAGAGAATAAAGGAAGTGGGTCGACCAATTAAATATCAGCAGCAAGAACCTGACATATTATTAACAAAAGTGCCTAACTTTGTGACAGAATAGAAGGCCCTTCAATCGGGATACCAACCTGTCCTTGGCGGAACAATGCTTTAGCATTGTTTTCTCCATCACGCACTGCAAATTCTGTATCCAACAATGCTCCTTTGAGATCCCCTAATTTCAATTTACAAGCCTAAAAGACACATACCATAGACAATTAATTAGTAAAAACATGATTAAAGTTATCTACAGCAAAGTGGACAACGTAGTAATTTGCAACTTACAGAGCTGTTTGTAAAAATCTGAGACTTTGTTTTTCTCAAAGCCGAACTTTTTTCTGCAGAGGCATGAACACACCTATGTTGTCACATGTATTGGAGAAGAAAAACATTTATTATAAAATCACTGCACAGAAAGAAATAGTAGCAAAAGCCAGCATACCTTCATCAATCCCTTCTTTTTCCCAACAAATATCCAGGTACCGTAAAGCCTTTCGGTACTTCCTCAGAGCCATTTTGTAGTCTTGTTTCTGTCAGGAAAAGAAAAAAGAGTTAGCTTCTTGCTAATATGGATTGGAAGGAGAGAAGCGATGACACCTTCCATCATAAGCCCTGAAAAACTATTAGCAGCCACAGGCAGAACAAAAAATGTTAAACATAGTTCCTCTCAGGAGTACAAAGTAATGCATTAAAATAAATATCAGTATACTGATTACTGTGAGATGGACTACAGGAAGGCATCAATACCTTGTAACACTCATTGCCAAAAGTTTTAATGGAGTCAACAGATTTCATCCACCAGTCAAGTTCATTAGGGCTCTTATCAAGGTCTGCTGGCCAATCAGGATAAGTATCGCCATCTTTGAAAAAATTAGAGATTCCATCATCTTCTCCTTCAGGAATTTCTCCACAGTCCACAATTTTAACATCAAGAACAGGGCGGTCATCATCTCCGATCGTCACATGCTCAATCGAACGGACCACTCCCATTCCTTTAACTACTTTCCCAAATACAACATGCTTACCATCTAGATGAGAAGTTCGGGTCGTGGTGATAAAGAACTGTGAGCCGTTAGTATTAGGACCAGAATTTGCCATTGATAACATCCCTTTTCTTTCATGCTTCAACTCAAAATTTTCATCTTCAAACTTTAGTCCATAAATAGATTCTCCTCCAGTACCATCACCAGCAGATATATCACCTCCTTGGATCATAAAGCCTTTAATAACACGATGAAAGCATGATCCCTGACAATATAGCCAAATATATAATCTGAATTCAATAGTTGAGTTTCGGAGATAAAGTCTCAAAATCAGAACACAATAACTTATTCTACTGGGAAATAGACTTGGTCTCCAAAGTGTAAGAAATCAATTTCGGAAATTACTAGAGTTTAAACTATTGCAAAACATCTTTTCCCTTTGCGTTTTTCCTTGCACAATGCTAACACTGAATCTCAGCCAATTGGTTACATCATTAACTTTAAAACCAAAAAATTCTAGACCGCAACAAAGATTGCATATTACCATTTTTGGCATGCTAAAGTTGAAAACATTATAAAATAGAAACAACATATAGAATTTTACCCCTCCACCCTGAAAAGACAGAACTTTGCACTGAGAAGAAAACAGTGAAGCTCTGAACTTTAATACAAGTTAAAGAATCATTTTTTCCCGAAGAATAATATGAAAAATAAAAGCTAATGGCTAAAAGAGTATCTCTACAATCGATAAAAAAAAAAGGGGTACAACCGTCTTTTCAAGCTCATCGTTCCAAAAGTTAGGAAGGAAAAAAGAGGCAGCTTCTTCAAGTTCCAAATTCAACCTTTCGATTACTGCAAAGTTCAGATCTTTTATTCTCAAAGTTCACGAGACATGACAGCAGCAGCACCAACAATAACTACTACTACTAGTACTGCTCATACAGAGAACAACCAAGACACATTAAAATAGTAGCAACAATATATATCTAATAACTTTGGAACGTGCAAGGTGGTCTCATTTAAATAGTAGCAACAGACTCTGAATCATGAACATATAGCAAGCATACATAAACGAAAGCTGATAGCAGAAACAAAAGGATTGAAAAAATAACTAAAGGGGTGCCTGAAAAAGGAGAATTGAATAGGAATAGAGGGAAAAGGAAGGACCTTGAAATGGAGGGGGACCCGAGTGTTAGGAGCAATGCCCTTGTGACCAGTGCAGAGTGCTCTGAAATTCTCGGCGGTTCTGGGAACGACGTCGTTGAAGAGCTCCACCACAATCCTTCCTTCAAGCTCTTCTCCTACGCTTATGTCCAAGAAGCACCTTGCTCTCCCCATCTCTCTCTCTCTCTCTCTCGCTCTCTCTCTGTTGAGATATGGAACTGAGAAGGCCTTCTTCTAGACTCTTCTTCTTGCTTCTTCCATGAGGTGAGGTCTCTCCAAGTTCAACAGAGGCAACCAGTGTGTGTGAAAACAACACAACTAATAATAACAATTAATTAATTGAATAAATAAATAAATAAATAAATATTTAAAGATATCCTTAGGATTTGCCAGTTACCATTTTAGGACTTTGGATTCACCCATCCCCACCCCACCTCTCTCTCCAATAGGGTTGGTGAATAGGTTTCGTAGCCTTTTCTTGTTTTTCTAAATAGATTTGGACTTCTTTCCTAAATTATCTTCACAAGCTTTGGCCTATTCTCTATCTACTTTTTTATTTTGGATCCTGTAAGGAAGATGTTAAATGTTAAATGAGTATTTAAGGGCGTTTGATTACCATTTTCATTTTTTATTTTCATTTTTTATTTTTTTTATTTTTAAAATTTTGTGAAAAAAATAGAAAATAAAAATAATAACTAAACAGCCCCTAAATAAGTTGTCAGAGTATAATTTTTTATATCTGTTTCTCAAATATATGTAAAAGAAAACAAATAGCCTGACTAGATACTAGATAAACAACTCTTAATCACCCATTTATGTTTTTATGTTAGTTGTTTATTATGTTTTGATGAAAATGGGTGAATCCATTCCTTCCTTAACAATAACAATAGATATGCTATTATATTATAATATTGCACCTTGGTCTCACATTTCCCCAAAGCTAGCTAGTAGGAGACTACTCTCATAGCCTTAGCCTCTCCGTATAGGTTGGTTTGGTGTAAGTAACACTACAATGAATGTATGTCTTTTGGAGTATCCTAATGGCCCATGTCCCCACCCTTTGGGGAGGCAAAAATGTTATATTCCCGTCTACTTTTATTTGTCTTTTTAGCATATTACATACATATTAAGATAGTTAATAAAATGTTTATCTTTTCTATTAAAAAGAATGTGATGACAAATATACCCCTATGAAATATTAAATTTTGTTTTTCGTAAACCGTAGAGAAAGTTGAACATAGTTTCTCTTTTATAAATTAATAGAGTTAATACAAGGATAAAATTGGAAAGAAATAATAAATGCATTTTTGAAAACAACAAGTGACAAATGTTATTGGACAAATCCTAATTACTAGAAAGACAATTAAAAGTGGACGGAGGGAGTAGTATCATATACCTCTCCTATCTTTATAATTTTCATGAAAATATTTACAAATTATTATTTTTTTTATGAAAATAATTAGAATAAAAAAAATGTGTATAATACTATATTATATATCAATAGCAAGGTTTCTCTCCAAAGAAATTAAAAGAAAATAAGAAGGGGGCAACAATGCATTGGCTTTGTTAATGCCTAAACAACGTAGATAGAAACAGAACAACAACAATAATGCTGCAATAATGATAGATTTTTCTTGCCATCATTTCCCTCACATACAACAAAACAATTTTTGCTTACAAAATACTAGTATATTATTATATAATACATAGTCTAGGCCAAAAATGGGCATCATTCGTTATTCAACTTGAAAAGGAGTGAATGAATCTTTCAGTTGAACTACTCCAATAGAAGATTGATTGATTCTAATGGAACCACAATATGCTCGTTTTATCATTATATATATATATATATATATATATATATATATATATATATATATATATATGATTCTTGTTATTTCTTAGAAATGAAATGAGGGAGTCTAAGGCTGGTAAAACTGTGGCTCTTGAAAAACTGCTGATCTCTTTGGGCTCTCAAAAAGCTGCTCTTAGAGAGCCATTATAATACTTTTTGATAAAATTATACAAAAATTGCTCTCAATAAGCAGAAGTCATCATTATAATGTTTGGTAAAATAGTGTAAAGTGGCTCTCAAGATATTAAATGACCATAATAAACATAATATTAAAAGATATTGTGTAAATGAAGATCATTTATGTATTTTCATTTTCAGAGAGCCAAAGCTAGGGGTGGAAGTAGGCCAGGCCGCCCGTCGGGGGCCTATGGCCTGGCCCACATTAGGCCTGGCCTGGCCCGGCCCGTTTATTTAATGAGCTAGGCTAAGGCTTTTTTTAAAGCTTGTTTAGTTAAATAGGCCAGGCCAGGCCATAGGCTACTAAAGAAGCCACAAAGCCAACGGACCGACCTGTTTATTTATTTATTATTATAATTATTATTATTATTCTACATACCAACTCTATTACAGTATTTTTTTTTTATAAGTTATGGGGCCAAAGGCCCAAAGAAAATTAAACAACCAGAGAAACACTCTATTACAGTATTATACTTACACAACACTAGCATTTAGAAAACCTAACCCAAGTCATCGAAGAGGACCAGAGAGCTGTTGAAGTCGTCGCCGCCGCCGCCAGCCTCTGATCTCGCGTCTGTCGGGCCTCGCGCGCCTCCTCCCGTGCTCGCAGGATGCGAGTCCAGCCTTGCCTCGGCCGTCCTCGTACGGTCATGCCTCTGCTCGCGGTCGTGCCTCTGCTCGCGGTCGCTCGCCTCCCCCTCTGGTCGTCGTCCGCACAGTCGTCCTGCCTCCAGCCTTCAGCGTCCGCGCTCGCGGGTCCAGCCTCGTGCCTTTGCTCGCAGTTGCGCGCCTCCGTCTGTCCACTCGTCCAGCCTCTGCCTCGGCTTCTGCTCGCGTCTTCGCTTCTGCTCGCGTTTCCAGGACTCCGTCGGTGCTCTCTGCTCAACGTCCGTCCAGGTATGGCTCTGAACTTCTTGTATTTTGGATTGTTGATTTTAGTTAATAGGCTCTTACACAGGCTAATAGGCCGGGCCAGACTTTTAAAAAGGCTAGGCCGAGCCTTAAATAAAAGCCTATATCAGGTAATAGGCCTAGGCTCAGGCCATACATTTACATTACAGGCCAGGCTTAGGCCCGCCAAAGCCTGGCCTGGCCCGACCTACTTCCACCCCTAGTCAAAGCTGACTATAAAAAGCTATTCTTGATGGCTCCCAAGAGCACCCCCTGCTCTCAAAAGTCATGAGCAAAAACAGTCCAACTTTTTGATTTACCAAATGCAAAATAGGAGGTCCAGCTTTTTGAGAGCATGAGCATCCCAACGAAAAGTTTTACCGAATTCTGCTCTTAGAAAGCCATAATAGTACTGTTTGGTAAAATTATACAAAAGTTGCTCTCAATAAGCAGAAGTCATTATTATAATGTTTGGTAAAATAGTGTAAAGTGGCTCCCAAGATATTAAATGACCATAATATTGAAAGATATTGTGTAAATGAGGGTCATTTATGTATTTTCATTTTCAAAGAGTCAAAGCTGGCTCTGAAAAGTTATTCTTGATGGCTCTCAAGAGCACCCTCTGCTCTAAAAAATCAAGAGCAAAAGCAGTCCAACTTTTTGATTTACCAAACGCAAAATAGGAGCTCCAGCTTTTTTAGAGCAGAAGCACCCCAACGAAAAACTTTACCAAACTCAGCCTAAGTCCTATCTACACCTCATGTAGAGAATTCAGTATTTGGAGTGTGAAGTTTGCAAGACTAAATAATAACTATAGGAATTTAATGGAACTAACTCAACTTTTTTAAAAATTAATTATTTCATGAAGGGAGCTAGAATTGCACAAGCTCTTATAAATGTTATTGAGATCATATTCTTAATTAAACAAAAGCTATAGACAAAAAGAATTTAGGAATCAAATCACGAAGTAGATTCCCGAATGATATAGAACCAACGACATTGTGATTGAGATTCTTATAACAGTGAAGTAGGTTTTAAGATCTACAGTAGTACTGAGCATGTAGTAAACTAAGAACAATTTTTTCTATTAAAAATTTGTTAGGGATCAAGATCCACGTCAAAGTTAGTTGACATAAATTGAAATTCACATTATCACTTAATAAAACTTGTCACTTTAAAAATAATTTGATGTAATTAATAATACGTGAGAAATTTCTTAAAAGAAAATTACAAATATCTTGAGAAACAAATTGATGTCCCAAAAGACTTTTTCAGGACCATAATAGTAGTTGGAAGTGCTGATTGATTTGCAAATTACATGCAAATATGGGCCATATCATTGGTTGCCCAAATTCAAGGTCAACTAGGTTCAGTGGCTATCACTATTATGGGCCATAAAGAGGCACCACTTTCTCCAAAGTGGCTTGGGTGAACTTAAACCAATAATCCTTTATTCTTTTTTTTTTTTTTGATTCACAATAATCCTTTATTCTATTAGTACTATTTTATGGCAACAAGGCTTCATTATCCTTCCTCTCTGTCTGTTCTATATATTTGCCTGAGGCTTGTGGCCACTTCGGAAAACAGATAGGTCCCATAGCACCACCAACATATATATCTATAATGAATTATTGGATAATACCAAACTCTGTTTATTCTATTATTTCATTTTATTTAAATTAAAAATCTTTAATCAAGTGACATTTTTGGACAACTCCTCCCACTATTAAAATGTGTTCAAATACTAGTATTAAGTATTAACCACTACAACGACATGTAAAGGGGCAATCAATTTTAGGACAAATCTGTTTTCTCATTATTTTATTGTTGTTTTGATATATAGAGTCACTCAATCACTCTTGGATGCCATTGAAAAAATGAGACATTCATTCTTAGATGTTAAAGAAACTTGTTTTCTTTGGTTTTTGTGTTTATGTTGTAAGAATTGATAGGCAAAGCAAAACAAAAAAAGATTCCGTGCTTAATGTTTTTTTCTGAATGGCCCATTCAACTCTCCCTATTGGGTACTAGCTGGATCAAGAAATAGAAGACTCCACAAAAATAACTCCTAAGGGATCCAAAATAAAATAAAAAACTTATTTGATTTGGCTTTTCTTTTTCAGTGGTCAGCAGCAGAAAAGATGAATTTGGAGTTGGAAGATTAGTCCCTTTTGAGATTGGCAATTGATGCGGTGAAGTTGGAGAGAAAAGAAAAGGTGCCTAAACCACATGGAAATGGAATTTCGCTTCCAGAAAACCAGCTAACGTAATAGCTTAGCAAGCAGCCAGAATCACTTTCACATGGTGCACTAGTGTAGCCCTAGCTAGCCCTCCTACAAATTTTTGTATTTACATATACCATACAATATATTATATATATAATAATATGCAAATGCAAATGCAAATACATCATTACCATTTACCATGGACTTCTTTGTCTCTCTTTTGCTTTTAGGCCCAAAAGCGCACATTTATTGGGTGCTAGTCATCGTCAGGCATATAGTTAACATATAATTTCAATCAGAAATTATTTATTCAGATTTCTCTTTCTTTTTTAATTAATCTCCGTTTCATAGTCAGAACAGAACAGTGGTAGGGAATAAGCACGTGCAGATCCGCAGGTGCAATTGAAAGAGCTGTATGTATGTAATCTACCTCATTCTTTCATCTTGTCATGTCACTTAGCTTTCATGAGGTGGTGCCTATTTGTATGTTCATAATAATGATAATGCAACAATGCTTAACGTACAATAGAAATACGTCCAACTAGTATTTAACATGTGCTATTATATAATACATAATGTGTGTTACATATACAGTACACGTACGTATAGCACACATTAGATGCGAGTTGAATGTATTTATGTTGTATGATAAACATTATTGATGATAATGTGCCCGTCTTTTAATCCCAAAACACAAGCCTTTTGCAATCATGGAGTATTATTATTTTCGCAATAATGCTTGTAATGTGTGCTATTCATGATATGAAATGTGTGTTATACGTACGTGTGATATACTTATAGCACACATTCCATATCATGAATAGCACAGATTGGATACTAGTTTGACGTATTTCAGTTGTACGACTAGCATTATTGTTATTTTCGCATAGTTTTAAATTGTTTTGTAATGGCCAATACTGTTATCTCTAGGACGGTAATATGGTCCATGCATGGTGCCATGGTCATCAAAAGTGGAGGAATTTGCAACACATTTTGATGCAAAATGAGATCTTTTATTTGTTTGTGTTATTTAAATGCATAAGCTAGCTAGTCAAAAAAATTCGACCTAGCTAGTGTGTGTCTTGTTTTAGAGCCCCAAATTATCTGGACCCTATTAAGAGAGGAGGTGGCCATTGGCGAGAGAAAGTCCTATTCTCTTCTTGTCTTTTCTGCCTCTCTCGATCTCTAAAGTGATGTTTCATAATTAAATATTACAGCTCACCATGTGAGAATCCAACCACTATACATACTCAAAGTAGCAACCAATAATTATTAAGATTTCCACTTTCATGCAAGCTCTGAATTGAAATAGAAGTATTACTCTCAAATTATAATTGTGGGTTCACACTCATGTTTCAAGGACCACCCTGACTGAATAACTCCAAACACAAATTAATCTTAAAAATAAAAAAATAAAAACACCCAACAGATCGAAAGCTTCATCTGCCTCTTTTAAATGTTGAATATATTTTCAAATACCATACATACATTTATGGCAACGTTGTTAATCGTGCATTAAATCCAAGTGTGTCCTGAATCCTGATTTAGAACCAAAAACATGTTGTTATAGAAAGAGCTTTCTCTCTTTGTCCTCTTTAACTTTCCCCACACTATGAAAGGAAACAAAAGATTCCAAGCCCAATGGCCACCATCAAAGGCTGAAATCTGAATCAGAGCCCTTAATGAATTCACATCCACCATAGTTCTTCCATAACCCATTGGACAGAATTAAAAAATGCAGTTAAAAAATTAAAGAACACAGAACAACTCAACTGAAAGAAGATTACAAAAAAAAAAAAAACAGGAATTTTAATATCCAAACTCCAACATACAAATCCATGTAATGTAATATGAACATTGAACAATGAGCAATAAATACTTAACTACTATGGCCGTGTTGTTGAAAACTTTGCCTCGGTTGTGGTTGTTGCTGTTGATGTTGTTCTTCTTCTTCATCTTCTTCATCATCATCCTCATCCTCACAATCACAATCACCATCTTCTTCTTCTTCTTTGATCTCTCGTGGGGCATCCACCGGAGGCAGGGGAGCATCCACACCGGCGGCGCCATTTTCCGGCGCTGGAGGAGGGGGAGGAGGTTGTGGCGGAGGAGGGCGAGGGCGAGGAGGAGGAGGGGCTAATGTGCCGTCGACACAGGAGGAGCATTTGGTCTCGAGCCAAGTTTCAATGTCGTACTCTCCGAAACCCATGACCCGACGACCCGAACAGAGCCTTCCAATCATGGCAGCTATGACACCCAGAACTGTGATCACTGCGAGGACCCCTATAACGGGTCCAACCGACCCGTGACCCGAATGGGTGGTGTATGCTTGCTGGGTCACTTGTATTGGCGGTGGGGGCGGCAGCTCTTGCACCAGCGGTGTGGACATCTGAGATGAGAGAAATGGGGCTTCAGCTACAGGACACAAGAGGTAGTGAAATTATTATTATATTATGACATAAAAAGAGGAACTTCAAGCTCTGTTTTTTTTGGGGAAGTAATTGTTTTTGGGTTTGTGAAGGAGAAAGCAGAAACATGTGATGGAAAGAAAGAATTTGAGAGAGAATGTTCTAGCTAACTAGAAAAGTAGCTAGGAACTGGGACTGGAGTTATTATTGTTGATCATAATTCTCCAAATTGCAATAGTTTTGGGTTGGCACCCTTTTTCCCCAGAATTAGAGCAAAAGTATAAATAAACCTTTATTTTATTTTATTTATGGTGGGGTGAGAGAGATTAAACAAGTGTAAGAATTTGATGGGTGTATCACTCTGAATGGGATACCTAGCTAGCAGGTTCAATTGTTGTTTGGAATAAGCGAAGGCTTTTGGGTTTTGGAAGAAAAGGAAGAGGTTGCTTTTGTGCAGTGAAATCCTTTGACAAATGCCTCATCACTCATCAGAAGTGAAGTCAGGGTGTCGTATGAACAACCCAAACTCTGACACTCCTATCATCCTATTGCTATTCCTATGGCTGTGTTGTGATTGTTGCATGTTCCTTCCTTCATTTCGCTTTCATGTGTGTATGTATGTATCAACATGGAGTGACGTTATATATACATTAAAAATTGAATTTTTACGAGATATTTAACATAAAAAATGTTTTATAAAACATTTATAATAATTAATGGTCGAAATTTTTTTGAAATATTATAGTATTATTATATTAAAATCTAAGAATAATAAAGGTGAATATTAACTTAATATATAAATAATAGATGAGAAAATAGTATTTTTATAATGATTTATGCTCTCTCTCTCTCTTTCTTTCCAGTAATGACTGCTGATTGATGCTCATCAAAAGTTCTGATTTCACATTACACATTACTCATCATATCATATCAAATATCATTTCACTAAAGCTTATTATAGGCTTCACCACATATATCTGTTGGTTAATGCCCACAATGTTAGATAAAACTTAACCGTAAAAAAAAGGAAAAAAAATATTGGTTTTTTGTTACATAAAATATTTTATTTTTATCAAGGGAATATCAGACCTAGAATTTACAAAGAGCAAGAAAGCAACCCGTGTATATATTTCTTGCCTACTAATCTTTACTTACATCGTTATTTTTTTTGTAAAAATAAAATTTAAAAATATTGTAACTTTTCTTATTTCATCATTCCAATCTCCACAATCTCTCTTTTCAAATTATTATTAATTTATCCATTAAATATTACTATCTTAATAAATAAAATTAAAATAAATGATATTATAAATTACATTAATTTTAAAAAATTATAAAAATGTGATTTGATAGTTAAATCTCTAGTTAATTAATAATAATGTAACTCTTTATTTAAAAATGGATGTTAAAAATGAAAGAATTAACTGATGACACTTGTATTAATATATGATATCTAAAACACAATATGAATTAAAAAGATATCTTTGGAAGAGGGTAAATTTTAGGCAGTTATTTTTATAAGAAAATAGTGTCGGATCACAAAGTCTTTTCCATGCAGAACATCAAGATTTAAATCCATGAATAGACATTTAAAAGTCCAATTAGTTATTAATTATGTTAGGTCACATGATTAATTTAATTAGTTTTTCATTAGATTAATCTAAGTAATTATTTATATATATTTATTAACCCGGATTATTTCTGTCTTTTGATTTGATAGCGGATGGTTTTGATTAATTCTAAATAAAATAATAATTTAACTAATTTGATAAATAGTTTCTATAAAAAAATGAAATTAAAGTTTTATCATCATGTAAAGCATAAAAATATCTTACATTATTATTACGATAAAATTTGATTATTATTTCAATATATAATTAATGATATGTTTTTTTTTGGTAAAAAATTAATGATATGCTTGAGGTGGGGAGATTATTACTCATCCTGAATTGACATTATTATCATGAAAGGAAATTGAATTGTATGGCATGAACGTTGAAAATGGGATAGATGAGTGGCTCTAAGAAAAGTTGGATCAAACCAATCACGAAAAATTAGCACTACATGCGCAAGCTGAAACACCTACAAGGGAAACAAACATAATCAATACACTAACTTTAACCTTTTTATATTTATTTAGTAATTTTTACTTCTTTTTTCAGTCACTAATATCTCAATCTGTGACAATATTTTGAATTAATTAAAAAGGACATGTAGTATAAATATATTAATAATGTTTGTCGTATTATATAAATACGTCCAACCAGTATCTAACATGTGTTATACATAATACGAAATGTATGTTATACGTACATTGTGCATATATAGTACATATTCTATATTATGTATAACACACGTTGAATATTAATTAAATGTATTTACGTTGTATTAGAAATATTATTGTTTTATTTTGACAGGGGAAAGACAAAAGTAGTGGCACAATTATGTATAGTTCATTCTGAGATAGAAAATGTTATCTCTGGTGTTGTGCTTTCTTTTCATATCTTGTCCACATTTCAATAAAGAAAACAAAAATATTCAAATCCACCGAATGGAATACAGTTTAGGTAATTAAGCTGCTATCTATTATTTATTTGTTTAATTAACCCTTTTGCTTTGTGTCCTAAAGGTCAAAAAAGTACAACATAATTGTTCTCGATTTTTCTCTGAAAAAGGTTAAACACTTGGATATACAAACCAAGCTTGGACCCTTTTTCAGCTGTTTTTTTTATACGGATTTCAACTTGATTGGACCACGGTTCTCAGTTCTCACCTCTTTCTTTCTTTTTCTCCTCGCCCAACACCAACAGTCATGTTTTATGGATTTATATTGGTATATGAGTTTATCTGCTATCTTCTGTGTTAACTAGTGGGAAATGGAAATGAGATGTGTATCCAAACTTAAAAAAAAAAGTGATTTTACATCTATTATTTAGTATTTCTTGTATATTTATATGATTAGGACAAAAATATCAACAATTAATTAGATTAAATTAAATTTGATGGTGGATGATATGAAAGAGGGTGATGGATGGATGGTCTCAAATATAATTCTCAACAAATAATAGTTACTAGTTACAGTTACAGAGAGGGTGAGTAGTAGTGAGGGCTGAGGGGAGGGGTATGAATCAGCTTTATCTGAATGTGTGTGTATATTCCTTTCTGACTCCAATTAAACTTTGTCGGCTTCTCGAGCTTTGAGTGACCCTCTGTGCTTGCTTGTGGGATACTAATTCTTTATTCATGATCAGATCAGATTTCAGATACATACATACATACATACATTCCCCATTCACCTACAACCAAATTGGAATAATTCAAGGAACTGCATATTTAGTTAGTTAGAATTCTTAGGGAGGTTTGGAACAAAAAGAAACATACTGGGCCACCACAACCTCCTTATTTCTAATTACATTATTCTTTTTTAAAATAAATAAATGTGGGATTTATAAACTAGGACTTATTTTTACAAATTTACTACTACTTTCTTATCATATATAATAATATCATCATAATCATATACAAACAGTAAAGTAACCACAGTAAAGCTTGCTTGTGGTCTGAGAGACTGAGACTGAGCATTTAATTTGGCTGCACAATCCCACTATGCTGCTTTATCAGCTACTTTAATTTTGACATAAGGTTTCATATTTCTACATATATATATATATATATGATGTTGACATAGAAAAGCTTAACATAGATGATATATAATCTGCACTCTTCTGGGGTGATATATATATATATATATAAGGATAGGACTTAACATACATGAAAATAAGCTAGTACTTAGTTGACAGAGCCACATTTCTGTCTAATTTCCCCATTTAGCCCTGTAAGAACTCCAAGATTACTAAGCTTGACCATGGATGCAGCAAAATCATTATAGAAGGAAAACTGGTTGTTGCTGTAATAATTGACCATAGCAGCAGTCCTTGGATCCCCAAGCAGTGCTTGGTCAGATCCAAGAACCCCTGAGTTCTTCACAAGGTTTGTGTAATAGGCATTGTCAAAAACAAAGGTGCTTGCAGAATCAAGTGGAGCCAGGTTGGAGTTTGATGTGTCCTTATTTGGGCACATGCTTTGCAGATTTGAGAGCTGTAGAGGGTCAAGCACAGGGTCAGGTTTTCCAGACCCTTGGAAGTCAAAGAGTCTCCCTTTGAAGGTGAAGCATTGTGCAAACCCAATAGTATGCCCTCCTGATCATCATGCAAATTACAAACATCAATCTCACTCTCATCACTCTATTGATGGATGAATTTTGAGATAGTATCTCCAATTGTAAATCAGAAATATCACTTAACTATTTCTTTTTACATGCAATTTATTATTAGATAAAGTATAAAGTCAGGTTTTGATATAAATTAACATAAATATAAAAAAAAATAATTGACATCTCAAAACAAATTTATGCTTGCCTATAATTGAAGCCTAAATTATATTGGTTGCTTCTTAGGTAGAGCAGAGTACTCCAATTAGAGATATAGGTGAAGGGTTTCAAATCTTTGGATATCAATAAGTATGATGTGACATACTAAAAAGCTGCTTCTAATGTTAGGTGAAGAATATCTAAGATTAGGTTCTGTCACTTGCTAGTAACAAAAGTGATGTATTGTAGTAATAATTTAGAGAAAAGTGAGTGAGTCAGAGAGAATAATTAAATAGTTAATTAAGAAAGAACCTGAAAGGATTACAACATCCTTCAAATCAAGACCCTTGGAAGTGAACTTGGCAGTGATGTTTTGTAGAGGCTCTATTGGTGATGGGATCTGTTCATTTGCCGCTCTCTGACTTGCTGTTCTTGCATCCCTGCGCCCTAATGCAACAGCCCAAAAAGGCCCTCCAGCCTATAATTATTAACACACATCAAACTAAATGAAATTATTAATTGTACCTTGCTAACCAAAAGTTTTAATTACAATCTATAAAATAATAAGCAGTAATGTATGTTGTACAACATAAATACATCTAACTCGTATCCAATGTATGCTATACATATGACAGATATTACATATGGTACACACTATATATAGCACATATTGGATAATTGTTGGATGATACTTGTTGTACTATAAACATGTTCCATAAGATAAGTGCTGATTCATTTGGTAATAACTAATAAGTAATAACATAAACTTTGAATTATATATAGTAGTAGCAGATAAATTCAGAAAAAAGAAAGAAAGAGTTTCACAACAAAGTGTATGTAGCAAATAAATTCAGAATAAAAGTGTATGTATGTTGGTGAGATTACTTACTAGAGAAACAGCTTCCCTGGCAGCCAAGGCTAATATATCAGCACAGGAAACTGTTAATGGACAGTTAATCTCAACTTGTGCTTTGATGCTATCAATGACATCAAACCCTCTCAGTGAATTCCTGTTTGGAGCTGCATTCTTTTCTCCCCTGAATTCTGGACTATCATCTAGAAGCACCGATCCATCACACCCCTTCCATTTCATTTCCACAACAAATTCACCATATGTTAATTATGCATTACAATTTACACACACACAAACCACATATATTCCTTACTTATTTCTTTTTATGTATAAAACTTGCTCTGCTCATTAACACAACAACAGTAATATCTACTTACTAATAAGTGTGGCCTACGATCAATATGACTTTAGGCATGTGACATAAAAACATTATGATTTATTTATTGGGATTGTTGATGAGTGTTCTAAAGGCAAGGGATTAAGAAGAAAAATATTTATGTAGAGAAGTTAAAGTACTCAAGTTTTCATCCATTGAATACATGAAACATGTTAAAATTGTTTCACTTTTGAATGTTTAAGAACTTCTTTTAAGACACTCGTTAGTAAAATCCGTATTTGTTTAGAAATAAATTGGGACAACAAATTCTCTTGTGTCAAGCATAATTAATTTTCTTAAAAGAAAAACATTTATGTACAAAAATGAAAGAAAAGAAAAGAAAATGTACATTAACTATGCAGTCATGAAAGTGCAAACGAAGGAGGGATGCAGCGATCCTGTTGTCATTTCTGATGGCAGACCAAACACCATATCTAACAATAGAAGGCAGCCTGGGGCATGATCTCTCATAGAAATTCACATCAAGCTGCTCTTGCTGCTGGCTATATGATAACGGATACATATCAACAAGCTTGGAAACAACAATCAAACTTATTAAGTACATAATTACAAGTCTATTAACACAAGAAGCCATGCCTAGATTCTTCAGATTGAATATAATAATCAGTGCCTACAAGGAGTGTAGTGATGAGAACTACTAGGAATTTCAAATTCTTGTGACATTGCATGCACTGGATTTGAGGTTATTTATATGCAAAAATATTGTACATGCTGAAGTAATAGATAGTAGTATTCATTTCTTGCTTTATTTTATTCATTCAACTTGAGTTAGTGAATTAGACGTAATCTAAGCTTTTTCATTTGGTGCTGAACTTAATTCCCAATAATGCTTGCTCTACTAAGATAGTAGACTTTAGTATTAAAGAATTAGTCCATCCCCTTTTTATATATATGTCGTTTTATGATTTCAACCAAAAATAAATAACTTTATACTAATAATTTCATTTTTATTCTCACTGAGATTGTTTAGCTCTTTAAACCATTCAGTGTTTATTCATATAACACTATTGAAGAGCTAGCAAATATTTAGAAAGAGGAGGTACCAATCAAAGGACTTGGAAGTGTCTGAGTAATGTAAAGTGATTGGGTATACATAGAAAGTGGCATGCACTACCATTATTATGCCTCTCACTGTTTATAGTCTAATGGCCATGCGCCGCCGCAACTTCCACCACTACTCTCTATATTATTTTACATGATAAGCTAGCTATATGCACCATTGCATTCCACGAGTGTATCCTCCATTTACTCCTTTTTTTATTCTACCTAATATATATACTGGAATCTCTTGTAGTGAGTTCAATGTCAAACTTGCAATCTCTTATATATATCTCTTTGAGATATGACCAGTTCTAATTATGAATTCCAATAAATACTTCCATCTTGTTATCTTTCTAATTGCTCATAAAACTTGAGAACAAAGTATGATAAAATAAGTTCAATGAACAGAGCTCGAAACTTGAAAGGCAGCTTTGCTAAATCAATTCAACCATTATTTTGCAGAGTTCAATTATATAAAAGAGCACTCACACAAATCTTGACTCCTTAGTCTCTTCTTATTCAAAATTGAAAATAATTTAGTGTACAATGACAATAATATATAACTGATAAACTAAAAATCTCTCATATTAAAATGACATGCCTCTCTAATTAAATTGCGTGCTAAGAAAAGCAAAACTTGGGACATATGTTCTTGTTGTTGTCATCACCAGAACCCGCCATACCATACCGTACAGTATACTATACATCTTGAATTATTACTGAATTGGCAATACCTAAAATACTGAGAGCATGTCTGCATGCCACATCTAAATTAGCTTGCTGCTCTGGAGTACTGTGTTGAGAAATACAAAGCCATTTTACTAAAAGTTCACTACAAAAAGCATAAGGTAAGGGAAAATTTAACATCCAAAATACTCTCATCACTCTTGAGGTGAAGTGGCTAGAGACTGAGAGGCAGAGGAGATAATTGGCTTGCCTCGTCCCATTGCGAAACCTCTTGTCCCATCTGGCATTCTCGGTCCCTTGCTGTTGGATTTAGCAGATGCTTCGCATGGGACAATGCCGCTCGGTTGGGATGGCGGTGCGAGCAGGCCGCGTCCAGCATGGCTTTGAGTTCGTCCTCTTCCCTTTCCACGACCTCTAGCCCATCCTTTCTTCGATCCTACTGAATTTTCGTCAACCTTCAAAGTTATCGAATACAAGACATCAGTCTCATTTCAGAACTCATCACATTGATTAAGAAAGAAATATATATGTACAAACAAGTGTGCAGTCATGTTTCTATAGAACATGTTTTTTGTAAGAGTGCCACAAATTAATTTAAATCATATTTGTGATTAGAGATACAAGACATTGGTGATTAAAAGACAAGAAATAAATGCCCCTATTACAGTTCTAGTGAAACTGCCTATGCATGCAAAGATACTTACATTAGTGTCTATAGTCAATTCAGTGTTGTTTAGATGAGAGGAATCCTCAGCAGAATCAGAATTTAGGTTTTCATCGTCATCAAGATAGCCATCAAAATCGGACTTTCTACCTTTCAAAACAGATTTCGGCTGCAAAGTTTACATCCAAAACTCATTCAGCAGAAATATATGAAAGTCAAGTTAAATAATAGATACACAATATAGCATTGACATTTGGTACACATGTACACACCGAGCATCTAAGCAGCACTCTTACTCGCATCCCTTTCCTCCAGTTCCTTTCGTCGCTTAACTTCTCCACCTAACCATGTTAGAGAGGTCTTCCCTGTTACTAATGTAATAACAGAATCCTAAGTATCTTGAAAATAGAGTTAGTGAAGAATTGACTCACAGCTTTCTCAGCTATATCTGGTGACTCATACTCCACAAGTGCATGGAGCTTTAAAGCATAAGTCATAGAAGGTAAGAAAATTAACCTCATAGGTATAGTTTAGCCACCAAAAAACACAAGAACGTGGTATGATGGAATAGTTTATTGTACCTTGTTGCTGATGAAGAAATCACTTTTTGGGCGTGAAGAATTAGATTCTGGGGGATGGCATATTCTGATTGTTTTCACGCTGTTCACATATACCAGCCATCAATTACAGTGTTTTCAAAGATATAATAAACTACAAGAATATGTGATCACATAATTCACCAAAAGGTTGGACAAAAGAAATCCACCTTCCAACTACAGAAAATATCTTCTGAAGATTTTGATGGGAATGATCATCAGGTAAATTCTCTACCACAACAGTACGAGACTGCAAAAATTAAGCAAAAGCCCTTTAGATTATGCTACATATTGCAAGTAGATTCAAGATGATCCATGCTGAAAAATTTTACATTTATTCACCTGCAATTCCTCTTTATCCTTTTCAGTGAATGGATGTTTACGTTTAACCTTCTTGCCATCAGCAGTCAAAACCTTCAAGAATTGCCTTGTCAAAGGGGCATACTGAGGAATACCAAAATAATGATATCTATTATGACATGCTATGCATATTTAATCCAAAAACACTTACAAGTTTTGAGGATGAACGTAGAGCTTGGGAAATCAATTGAACGTTGTTAGTGAGGGACTTGACCTTTTTGGTGGAAGCAATAAGGGTTAATGGAACTGAAACACAAAATCAACACCCATGAGTCAGGATTATTCTATTCTTGGAAGCAATAGGAGTGAGTGTTTGATTTCAAAAACAGTTTTCAGGATTTTGTGAATGAATTGCTGAAAATTGAAAATGAGAACTAAAAACTTGATTTTGTATTTTTCACAAAATTCAGAAAACAGAGCTACAAAACAATGGAAATCAAAACTAAACGTGTAACAAATTAAAGTTATGATTAACAATATTCCAAAATCCTTACCATAACCTTCAGGATCTTTATTCACCTGTTTCTGAAAAGATTCATTTGCCAGCAAGCTCATGTCACTGAACTGATACTCCACCTATTACATCCATACCATGTTTAGATTTTATAAACCAACCAAAGTTTTGCATGTTACAATAACAAAATGCAATATATATATAAATTGATTTCTGTATCAAAGAATGGAACAGAACAGAACACCTCATATCACATGCAAGCATACATTCATTTCACACAATGGGGTCATTCAAAATCAAATCTTGTTCACAATTTCACAATGTACATACTCTTCTCACCTCATGCGAATGGCATCATAAAAAAAACAATAATTAGCTGATTTATTTCAAATGTCATCATCCAATGCAGCTCAGGATAACAAAAGAGAAAATAAAAAATAAGATTTTGATTTGAAAAATTAGTGAAACTAGAATACATGAAGAAAAAAGGGGTTTCACCTGTTTGATGATCTTTTTCTGGAGATCAGAGGTGAGGACATTCTTGTTGGAGCAATTGGGTAAAGCAACATTGGTAGCTGGAATCAAACAGGCAGTAGTAGGGTCATGGTCCCCAATGTAGAACCAATCAGAATCAGCAGACCCACCAAGAATCTGGAGGCAAGGGTAGAAATAGCCCGAGATTGGCATCTGGGTGTGCGATCTCGGCACAAATTCAGGTGCTTGCGCATTGAATTTGAAGCCTGAATTTGCAGTTTCTTGGTTACCCTTTTCTGAATTCTCATGAACCATCTTCTCCTCAGGTTGTGCTTGTGCCATCTCTCTCTCTCTCTCTCTCAGCAATTCTATTCTTCTCTGTACTATTTGTGGTCTTTCTTGTTTTGTGTTGTGATTGAATTGGGAATGGTGTGAAGGTGGAACGTAGTGTTTGTTTGTTTTCTGATGAAGCTTAATACCTTGCTATTGTTTCGTTATTGAATCCACGTTTCGCGTTCATATATTTGGCACATGTTTCCTACACACAACCATCACTCATGCCTTTTTTTTTTTTTTGACTAATTCTTCTAAGGTTACTATTTCCTCTCTATTCTCTCCCCTCCATCCTCTATCATTTTCCTATCCCCTATAACTATGCTCATTCCTCAAATCATAATATAATTCATCATTGGAAAATTATCGATATTCTTAGTTTTTATAATGATTATGATGATACCTTTAATAATCGGTGATTATTTTCTGGTCATCGATATTCAATTATGTGCTTAACTTATTTATATATGTTAAGGTAATATTATTCGATATCAGCGAAGCACGTTAGTTGCGATCACAGCTTTTCCGGACGCGCCTCATTTTTTATTACACCTCCTCTTCCCCTCTCCCTCGTGCAATGCTTTTTTTTTTGTAGAGACATGTCTTGAATTGAGTTTTTTTTTCATAAATTGATAGAGTTAGAAAATATCAATATAAATTAAATTAACTTTTGAATATTATTGTCTAACATGTTACCAATTATCTAAATTTTTAAAATTTAAATTAATTTTATCTATAAACTAATCACTATTTGACACATATATTATTTGAATATTTGTACCCTATATTTTTTTCTGGGTACCGAATAAGAATCTTTATTTTCTTATTATATGTATATTTTAAATCAATTAATTGGGCATACAGCTGAATAGTATTTTATTAGTGATATTTTGACATGATAAATGATATTACAATATACACATATTTAATTTCAAAGGTAAAGAATAAAAATTTAGATATTGGGGTAAGGACATATCAAAATTTAAAGGCAAAAGAGTAGATGTACAAACTATATAAAAGAAAAAGTATATACAAAAATCATCATTTCTTACTCATATTTTTGGATTAAAAGCTTATTTCAATTTTTATTTTGGGTCTGAACAATAGAGAGCTGAGATTTTGTTTTCTTGGGTAAGAATAGAGAGCTGAGATATACAAGTCTCAGGCATTTTGGATAGGGTATTCTTGAAGCCCAACTCATATTTTTGGTCAAAAGCTCAATAACTATCAAATGGAACCATCGTAATGTAAGGCTCGAATATGCGGACCAAGTTTAGAAAAAAAAAATAGTTAATCATAAAAAAAGGCATAAAATCAGACACAAATGAGTGTTGAGCTTTTTGGGCCTCGTTTCTTTAAACAAGCTGCACTTTTATATTTCTATTTTATTTTATTCATTTATCTTGAATACAGATGCAAATGATTGATTTCTCTTAACATATTACATATGATAGTTTGCATTGCCATCGCTTACTTTTCTTCAATTATATCTCATCTTGAAAATTAACACTGATTCTAGCTGCAAATTCTATAGAAAGGCAATTTCCTTTTTAAGAAAATAGAAATACTTTATGAGGCGTAACCTCTAATTTGAAGGAATATAAAATAAACAAGAGTTTCAAAAGAAATGACTTAGTAATACATATATAAAAAATCAATTTAAAGTTAATAAATAGTACTTGCTATATTATAATTTGACCGTTTGAACAAATGATGTGTGTTTATGTTGAATGATGATAGAGTAATCGCTAGCTAGATAGATCCACAACAATTAATTACACAGATAGATAGATTAGAGAGAGAGAGAGTGAGAAAGAAACAAAAGCAAAATGCACATAGATTTTTGGAAGCCAAACAAGAAACAGCAACACTTGGGCACGAGTTAGGTCAAAAATTGAAAATAAATAAATAAATAGGGATGGATTGGTGGGTGGTGGTTGGACTTTTGGCCAAACGCATAAATCTAATCATCGACGTGTATTGTATATTTGTATTGTATTGATGGCATTATCCTTCTTTTCTTCCTTGTTTTGTACAAATTCATTCATTCCATGCCATGCCATGCCATACATATCAAGATGGATATAACTACCAGTTAGCTGCTCTTTCACAGAATCTTTCTCAACAATTGTTCCTTCTCTCTGGTGGGACCCTACCAGATGCTTACCCAATTAATTAATTAATTATCCCTATACTATACTACTTCTTTTTTTACTCCCATGTGATTCGCCATTTTATTTTTTATTTTCCATATCTATGAGAAATTAAAATGATGTTTGTCTTATATGTACAACTCATAACATATAACCTAATAGTTTAATTTTTATACACTCGAATCGAATGCCATTGAATTGAATTATCCCATCTAAATAATTTTATTAGTGGTGGATATGAGACTTAATCAGTTTTTTATGACAATATTTTATTGGATGATTGGTAAAAATATGATACACTAACTGTATATAAATAAAAGTAAACAAACACTATTTATAATTCAACATTCATTATTATTAATATAATAGAGGCATAAAAGAAATGTAGACACGTATTTAAAATAGGGTGGTTGGATGGGATAAACTGAGAGAGATTGGATCATTTTCACTGGGTCGCGCATTGTCATTCACCAAACGGGACAATGCATACCATAATTATGGATATCACTCTGTGGGCTCCTTCATTATTTTGTCTGCAAGATTCTTCACTATGATTTTCCTTCTGAAAATGACTCTTTTCTCATGCATCAACCCTCTCACTGAATCCTCATCAACATTAATATATAACTCCCTCTCTTTTCTTCAAGTGATCCACATATCAAGAACAACAATATAATAGAATATATAGAATAGTGTTAGGTACTAATCTGATGATTAAATGAGTATTGAACTTCAAGCCTTTGACTAATTACAGCTTCTGTGAGTGCAATTGTTAATTATACACATTATACTACAAATTTATCACTTCAATAATAATAGTAACGATGTGTGATGAAAAGGAGTGTAGTATACATTATTCCACAGGCTAAGACTAGAAGAATATTTTGCTAATTGTCACCAATCAAGTTTTAGCTTAGATTCGTCTAGTACTTGTTTACCATTTAGCCCCTTGTGAATTTATTTAAGATATTCAAAATGGTGAAATGTAACTTATTCTGAATTTACTTTATACATGATAAATACAAATTTAAGTTAGAGAAAATTGGATGAACATTTTTACCCGTTATTTACTTTCGTCCTGTTCCCAAACACGCCTAAAAGTGATGCTTAAGATAAGCTGGGAAGAATTTGTAGACAGTAGTGTCAAGTGTCAATTCAGGTGTCAACCTCAGTTATTAGCTTAAACAACCCTCATTAATGAGGATTGATTGAGTATCTTAGAGATAAAGACACAAAATAATTTTACAAGGAAGAGGTGCTTTCAATTTGCCTGTCATCTTATATACATCCAAAAACATTTGCCAGGATCTGTAACTTGATGGCCACAACTTTGCTAATAAATTAGATTAAATTAAAGGAAAAGGGTATATAAGCAAACAACTCCTTATATTTTGAGGTGAGATTAGCACACGTGTAACTCGTTTCTTCCTTTCTATGAATCACTATCAGCGAGTTAAAACAATGTCACATCACAAGTTAAATATCTTATCTTAGTTTCAATATTTCACTTTCATAAAGAGTTTGATTTTAATGGAGATTATCACCTAATTAAACGTCCTCATATTGTTAAAAGAAAAGCTAACTTGATAAATAGAGAAAGAAAAGTTCAAGTTCAGAGTATCTATTTTGTTTTTATTTTGGCATGTGCAGCACATTGTAATCAGAGGCATAACTCAACAACAATAAGGTCCAATCGTGAAACGCCAATTTTCACCTAAACAATTAAGAAACCCATCAAAGCATTAAGGCCTCATTAATCTCTTCTGGGGCATAGCACACATCACATACAGAACTCTCGTGATAAAATGAAATGAAAGAATTTATGATATGGAAAAGGGAAAAATAATAAATAAATAAATTTGAACAGCTTCTTAAAGTGGAGGAAAAGGATCTTCAATTCGGAGTCCCAGATCAAAACTCAAGTAGTAGCAGCAGTAGTAAGTATAGAAGGAAATCTAAGCCTTAAAAAAAAAAAAGTTCTCAATAGCCTCTCTCCGATGATCCTCTATTTTCTTTATGTATCATGTATTTTATTATTTTTTATCTTCTTCTTATGTAGTGGGTAAAAACTCCTCCCATGTATACTTTTTTATCTGCAAAATTCATGGTGGAGAGCGTATGATTGATCCTATACATCAACTTTTCCAGGTTGTTTGTGAGAGTGGCTTTTCCAGCTATAACTCTCTGATTTTGCATCCTCATCATCTTCCATGCTATCACCCTCCTCAGTTGGGGATGTTCCTCCCCGGGATCCTGCACCTAAATGAAGGGGACTTTGGGGAGAACCAGAACCTGAACTGCTTCCTTTTGAGGAATCGTTGTACTGATCTTGTTGGCCTTGTGACATCCACAAACCTCCAAGAACTACAACAGATTGATTACCACTTGCAGATGGAACTCTTCTTGTATGAAGTCGGTATTTCTGCAATAACAATCAGAGAACAATTCTTTCAAATTCAATCCAAAATTTTCACAAGACATGCAAGTAATTGCCTCATAAAAGAGTGCCAAAAAGATATTGAATGAGTACCAAGAACTCACTTGTAAATGGCTCTTCACTTCATCGTTGGTCAGGCCATCAACCTGCATCAGTTCTCTGATTTGTTTTGGTGTTGCCACTGCAATTAATAGAATAAAAACCAGAGACCTTGATCAGATTAATGAACCAAACAAGATGTAATATGATTACTATCTACTAAATCCGTGTCTGCATTTTAGCACAGGATATGATATGATATGCAGTGCATAACATTCCCATCTGTCATTTCCCTAGTCTAGCTTTAACTAGTCACAACTTCACTCATAAACTAAAGCATAACAAACTCATATATCAACATAATTAAAGTATCAAATCCCTGAACTTCCAACACTAGCAAACAATTTCAGCACACCAATCAATTTACTAATCTATAGATTAGTTTCCTAATCAGTCAAAATTGGATGTGTTATTCACTCCCATAATTAAGAACTAAACCAATTATACATATCTAGTTCAAGAAAGTAAAACAGAGATCACAGACAACAGCACTGAATATTCTTCCAAAGACTGATCATAATTCATAAGGTTTTCATTCAAATTTGTTCTAACCTTGAGAGCCACCGAGCTTCTGCAAGGCATTGACGAATCGGCGGTGCAACTCAGGGGACCAGCACCTCCTCTGTTTCCTAGCACTCTGATGGTGGGGCTGAAGTGGTGGTGCGGTTGTAGTGCGCAGACTTGGCAGTGCAGCTGGTGGAGAGGAAGAGGAAACAGCCCTGTCGGAACTGCTTCTGGATCCACTGGAACCAGACCCTTCCCTCATCAAGCTTTTCACTGCAGGTGCAGGTGTCAGAAGAGTGAGCCTACTATTGAAAACAGAGTCTTCCTTCTCTTCTTTTGTTGCTGCTGCAGCGGCCAGTGTCACAGTTGTTACCGGCACAGAAGAGTACATAGCTGTTGAGAAAGGCATAAACCCCCTTCCACCACCACCACCTCCTCTATTTCTACAAGATTGAAAAAGATCCTCACCCCCCACAGATTGCAGTTGTTCCTCGTTCTTCTGTTATCATCAAACAACAGTTACCAAAACAAAAAGTTAAATAAAAAATAAACACAAACTCCTTAGGATCACTTCTGTGGCTGTGTTGTTGCTGTTCGTACCTTGGTTTTGGCTTCCAATAATTTATGATGGTGTTGTTGTTTATGATCAGATGCATTGTTATTGATAGTGGGAGTGTTCCAGAGCTGAACGGAACTCAACCAGGACTTCTTATTATTATTATCTCTGCATTCCTTGTTGTCCTTATTGCGGTGAAGATGATGATGGTGAAGAGGTTCCTCTTCCTCTTCGCTCTGATCCAACTCTTTCTTCAACGGAATGAACTCCTCCAGCACTGGCTGAGATTTATGTGCCCTGCATTTCTCCGATTCCTCCTTCAGAACTGCAATCGCTGCCACAACAAAAACAAATTATAATTGCAATTGAGGCCAATGAAATCGAATCTCGTATGATTAAATAAATAAATAAATAAATAAAAGGAGATGGAAAAGGAAGTGCGTACCATCGTTGAGGAGGAGCATGGAGAGAGGGAGCTCGCGCTTGAAGGCGTGGATCTTGGAGAATTCGTCTTCCAAGCGGGCGAGGAATTCATTGAGCCTGGAGAGCTTATCGGGGGAGGGAGGGAGGGTTGAGAGCTCGCAGAGGAAATCAGTTATGGTCTTGGGAACGAAGGTGGTGGGAGAAGACGCTCCTCTTATATCTAAGCTCAGTTCTGCTGGAACCGAACCCATTGCAATTCGATCTTCCTTCTTCTTCTTCCTCCTCCTCCTCCTATTCTTCCTTTTCTTTCTCTTTGCGTTTCGAATTCAGATGTGAAGAGAGAAGGGAAGGGGAAAGGGAAAGGGAAAGGGAAATAGTGATGAGGAGAAGATGGGAATGAGGGAATGGGATATAATGGGATGGGATTTATGATTGAGAGAGGACGAGAGTGTTTGCGTTGTATTGTATTCTATGTATTCAATTTCATCTGATTATTCTTGTGAATATAAATACAGTAATAATAATATTATTAAATATTAAAAATAAAAGAAGGAAGAAAGAAAGGAAAAGGGGAAAGTGGGTTGGATTGGAAGGAAGGCAAATTTTCAGAAACGCGAAGATTCTGCGGAAACAAGAGAAAGAAAGAAAAAAAAAAGCATGGAGGGAGGTTTTTAAAAAGTCACTTTCGGGTCCTCGCGTATTTCATCCAACGCTAACGCTAACGCCAACGCCAACATAACCCCAATCCCCCCTACCCCATTATTTTTCACTGTGTATGCTTTTACATATCTTATCACTATATATGATAAATAAAACCCTTTAATTTCTTCTTTTACACAACAACAAGCTTAAGTAATCAATATTAATTCTGGACAATGTCTGCATCATGTGCTTTGACTAATTAAAAACAAGACACACGTCAAGTTATAATTTGAGAATTTATATTTATTTATATATTTTTTTCCTCATTTCAGGTCTTTAATTTGGCATGCTTATGATTTTGTTTCTCACATTCTGCACTTTAATTTGGGCAAAATAATAATGCTGCCTGATGCATGTGCAGTGCAACTATATAACAATGCTCACCAATTCAGGGATCGCCAAGCTACATTTGGCTGGCACATAGCTAGTAATTCTACTTTTGGTTAATTTGTAATTAAATCTAAATTATTCTTTCTGATTAATTCTAGTTTTGGATGATTAAAAGCATAATTTTTTTCCTATTAAAATGCAAAAAATCATTATTTCCATATATAGAGTGAGAAAAATATTTATTTCACTGATATCCTGATTTTCATTTACATCAGTAGAAATTATAGAAATTTTACGATTTCGAATTAAATCAGTCTCTTATTCTACACCTGGAAATAATGATTTTTATACTTTAATAGGGATAAAATCATGTAAAATATTTTTCACTATTTTATAATATATTTAATGCATATTTTGAAAATATTTATACTTATATATTATTTTTTTACTATATAAATTTTAATTATTTAAATCAAAATTAATATTTATAGATATTTATGAAACATATATTCAATATATTGAAAGAATTACTCTTATAACAATGGTATTAGACAAACTAAGCACTACTATTAATTTTTTAGGTTTACGTCTTAAAGAAAGTTATCGCTTCATTTGTCTTTGATGGATATCATGTGCGGGGCTGAAAACTGATAACAATCCCTTTTCTCTTTGATGGGCAGATCAGAGCCCTAAAATGCCATTTTGTGCTAAGGTTACTTTTGCCATTTTTTTTTAATTTCTTTGAAAAAATTATTTATCAAGAAATCTTGTATTCCTGTTATCTATTGACAACGATATAGTTGTGCGTATTAAATTTATAAAATTCATATTTTTTTATTAGAACATATACGTTACTTCATATTCGAATAAATGTTATTAAAATATTAACATTAGTTAATTTGATGTATCGCATCCAAATATGTGTTTTTATTGGTAATAAAGCTTCTATTAAAAAAAATATGTAGTTAAATTAAATACTTTTATTGATGTAACAAGTACATGTAATTAGATATCTATATAAAAAAATTCGATATCCACAATATATTTAAATTAAACTTTAAATAATCTTATTGCAACGAAGCTATATATATTTTAATTTTATCAGGTGTAATTGATGTTATCATGTGTACAAGTCCCTTAAATTTATACCAAGCAATTTCTAGCTAGTGGCAATACCAATTTTTTAAAGAAAAAAATTATAGAGCATTGGTTTGTATTACAGCGTAACAGGCAAGAAAGGATAGGGTCCGGTGGTTCCGGTCAAATAATGATAAGTTATTTTAATATTAATATGAATATGATATTCGAAACAACTTTGTATCTTTCTTTTGATAAGTCAAGAATCACCTGCTTTTGGAACCAACAGGGCCACAAAAGAAAAAGGACGAATATATATACGTTCATGTAGATTCCAACACGTGTATTTTATATTATCTCACCCCATTTTAATATTCATTTATTTCATTGATTGATTATTCTTGTAAAAATATCGCTTACGATTTAAATAAATTTTCTAAAAATTAAGTATGATCGAACTATTACTCAACTAATTTTAAAAGTTAAAGATAATTGTTGGTTTTATTTTGTTGATATCACCTATATAATTTGGTGAGAGTAACTGTCTCATCAATATTGTTTGTAATTGATGTATCTATCAACTAGATGCAGTTTGAATTATAAAAAAGAATAATATTAAAAAGTATCTTTACTAACAACTATCATTTTTAGGCCAGGCAAGTGATAGATATAATTTGATTTCAAAGTAATAATAGAGTTATGTGTAATGAAAATGTTATTTTCTACTTTATAGAATGGTTAGATGATATTTTGTGGCTTAAATGAGCAACACTTATTTGATGAGTTTGTGTGTCTCAAAATTACTCCCATATAATATAAGCGGACGAAATTCTTTCAAATAATTAGACGATCAAAGTGTATTGTTAAATGATTTAATGAAAATGTTCCTTACTTCTAGCTTTAGAAGGGAAGAAAAAACTTATTTTGGAGATTTTCAATATAATTAGGAACGTCGGATAATTAAAATTATAATATATTTTGGGTTTGAAGTATTTTGAAGTTGCAAAATGATGATTTTATCAAGAATGATGCTAAACGTACAATAAAAACCAGTCAAATCAGTCAATAAATGTAATTTTGGACTATAATTACTCAGCCCATTACAATGTCAATGATTATTTGGGTCAAAATCAATGCTAAAATAGGTCTATTGGTTGTATTGGCTGATTTTTTATTAAACACTTAACATTATTGTTTTATTAATTGTTTAATTTGTTGGGGTTAATCTCAAGTTACACGTAGAAAAGAGTTGATGTTTATAAAGAGATGTAAATTTTTGTATTTCTTTTATACTTCTTGTTTGTTGGGGTGAAGACTTTCAGACTTGTTTGTAAATTGTCAATGGAAGGTAAACCAATTGTTTCTATATTCCTATTCTTTGAGATACATACTTATGCAATATTAACCATATAAGAAAAATTCATCAACCCTATTATTGAATTGTGTTAGCTTCTTTATCAAATTGAAAAAATAGGCAAAATATTTCTGAGTTTGGGCAGTAGCTTCAACTACCAAAAAATGGTTCCGCATGCTTGTGTTACCATTTGATTGCAGCACGCCTATGAGATAGGAGTAATCAATAGGCCTTTTAATTTGAGACAGTGTTTCATATATGCATTGTCCTCTCTTATGCAAAAATGTTCCATCCCAATTTTATCTTCTCGTCATGAATCAGCACTTTCATTTCAGACTCTATTCAGAAAAAATTAGTAAGGCCTTATTTATTTAATTATTATTCCATATGTTAGTACAACTGTCAATCAATAAAAAAGACTAAGCTAAAGGAGTATAGTCATCCAAAGTGCAGTAGTAGTAGTAGTAGTAGTAGGTGGAATTATTATTTGAGATGGAAGGTTTGGTATCCATTTTGGATATGTATCTAAGAAATGACTATTAGCAATCTTCCAAAAAGCTCCATCTTTTAATAATATTGTCCTTGAAGCATATTTTCCAAGCGCCATAAGTAGTCACAACGTGTTGTGCCATTTTGAAAAAAAGAAATATAGAAAAATCATTTTCCTTTGAGAGAAAAAAAAAGGTTATTAATTAGGACAATTTATTTTGCCTAGTAAATCACTCGGGTAGGTTCTTGAAGCTTGTAGGATCTACAAGCACAAATGAATAGCTAATGAATAATGATATAGGGCGTTTGGGACCAATTTTAAAGCCATGTAAGACTAGCAAAACATTCCTTGTTTTGTTTTGATTTAATGATGACAATGAAGAAACCTTTTAGATATTTTAAAAAAGGGTAATGTTTATGGTACAACATGAATACATTCAATTAGAATCTAACGTATACTATTTATCATACGTAATATTACGTATAACAACATATATGATATATAACACATGTTAGATACTAGTTGAATATATAATTGCTTTAGGTGTATTAGTAATGCCATTTAAAAAATTGAGAGATATGGTGCTAGATGTCGAGTCCCTAGTGGTCCTGAAAAAAGCCTAATTTCTCACCCCCAATCATCAAAGTAAGTAAATAGAACTCATCTAACACGTTGCATAATTAAGCGTGTTCCTTTATGATCCAATCAAATTATTATAATTTTTTAATAACAAATACTTTAAATTCGAATTCAAGGTTCTCGGGTGGGTGATAAGTGATATAAAATTTCATAATAAATCCTCATTAAACAAGGTGAACATTCACCTAATTTTTCTTTTCAAGAGAAGAAAATAAAGCAAACTTTTATTTATTTTATTCCATTATGGCGTTTGTGAAAATAAATCAATCCTATTTCATCGTTTCATAGACTTGACTATAATCTAGCTACTTCGATTCCTCCAATTCCGAACATTAGATTTCAGATAGTGAGTCATCTCATGAATTTCCAAGATATTTTACGGATATACATTACTGCCAAATAATATTTTGTCCATTGGTAATTGTAATCGAGCAGCCACAACATACATACAAAACATTAAAGAGACTACATATTTGGCTTAATACTAAAGAAAAAAAAACATTGCCAATTATTTATATTTCTATATATAGGTCCTTAAATCAAACCGAATTGAAGTTCGTATAATCTTTTTTAATAAAATATAAAAGGTTAATTACAAAGTAAAATAACTATTTACTCGTAGTTAAAAGAGAGAAATTCCCATTTTAAGAGAATAACAAATATTATTTTGGAGAAAGAGAATCTTATTATAAGATAGCTGGCCCTACTGATTGAATTTGTTTAATTTTTTATTGGGTACAATTCGTACAAATTATGAGCAACACATTTATTTATTTTTTAAAAAAAAAGGTGTGGAATCCAAATCTATCTCCACAGGCTGGCCAGATACCTCACACTAACAACTGTTTATCATAGAGCGCGTGGCTGTAACGCGCTCAAACACAGCTCTAGAGATAAGGAATCCAATTGTGCAAGTGGGCCCACTTTCGATATTGCCTCAGATTACGTCTGGAACATTGCACAGAGAAGAAAGATGCTTTTTTCCTTTTTTTATTTTTTATTTTCTTTCTTTCTAAATGCTTTCCAATATTGAAAAGGACAAGCTTTTACAACCGTTAGATTCCAATTTTCTTCCACAGAATTGAGAATCTCTCTCGATCCACAAAATTCTACTTTTTGTTTATTGTTTTGTATACTTTTGGTCTAAGATTCACCCCTCTTATTTACTATTAAATGCTTAATCAAATGTTTATTGAATTCTATATGCATAATAGTATAGTACTAACTAGCATTATCTTATTCTTATCTTAAACATGCAGTTTGAAATTAGTTGGCTCTTATTTTTCGCATCTCCATTACTTTTGTCGGATGCTTACAATCAAAGAATCCACAACTCATTAATTTTCTTAAATACCCCTATTCTAGTTTCATATTTTCCAATATATATGTACTACTATAGTATATCCTCTATGATTTAAGATTAAATTATTACGAAAGCTATTACTTGAGCACATGGATAGCATCCACATTTACAACATGAGGTGAGGTAAGATAAGACGAAATTTGAAGTCAATCATATTTAATTAATTGGCAGATGAAATTAATACAAGAAAGATATTTGGTCAAGATACGGCCAGAACATTAAATTGGACTAACAATAATATAAAACTGTTTACTAATTTTTCGGCCGAAAGAGTGTCTAGTAAATGATCTTCCATTCAGATTTGTACAAATTAAATACTGGCATGTCAAATTTAGTTAATTTTTCCCATAATAGTGAAGGACATTATGGTATTTTTATGCGCTCAGTGCTTTTTCTTGTATTGCTTAGTTATTATTATGCTAAGGTTTATTCCCCTAAAGCAGTCAAAGAGAATCCTTCTTCCAATGGAAATAATGATAGCATATGGAATTGAAAACAGGCAAGTCATGTACTAAATAAAAGGGGCCAGCAGGTCATGGATCATGAATTGTAAGGATCTTTCAGATTTTCAACTCAAGAACAAAAATAAATTAATTTGATTAGGTCAATTCTTGAAGGGGGAAATATTAAAAATTAAAGGAAGGAACATACAAAAGTGGGGAGGTGTGGAATTTTCATTGTTAGTGAGAAAGACAAAGAAGGGTTGTGGTGGGTGGGGGGTAGCTTGACCTTGTAGTTTGTGGAAGATCAGGCTAGCTTAGCTAGTTGCCAACCAATCCTCTCTAAAGTTTAATTTGATGGCCAAAGCATACTTATGAGAGAAAACTTATTAGGTAAATCGAAAGTAAATTTTTTTTTATTATACATCATTCATTATATGACATATAAATAGAGTGTTAATAAATACTTCATCTACTATTAAATAAAGTGTATTTTTTAGTTCAACAATTTGAGATATACATACTAAAATAGTAATATGTAACACAAAATATTATCGGGGTCATATAATTTAAGGGAATGGTCTCATTTAAAAATTCTCTAATCTAGAGAAGAACTATCCTATTAGAGATAAAATGTGTGTCGTACTTAAATTAGAAAAAAATTTCATTTAGGAAAAAAATTGTATTAAAATAACATAATTCAAAGCATATATATCATCATCAACTATTTGTTTTTTTCCTGATGAGATACTCTGAAAACCGGAATCCAAGAAAGAAAAAAGAAAAGGGTATCAGCAATAGTTTCATACTTGATTTATCTCTAACAAGGTTTGGCTTCATACATAGATCACATCCACTATTTTATTTTTAACTATTTTCCCTCAATCATTAATATTTAAAACTTATTGCAATATTCACACTATCAACTTCCTATTTAGAGGTAAAAAAATCTGACCATGATAAGGTTTAATTGTCATTCATAAATTTAGCTTTGCCATTGAAAATTTTTCTAATCATAATAATATTAAGGGTTTAGATAAGGTAGAAGTTTAATTTGAAATTTAAATGAAAGTTTTTTTTTTCAATGTATATAGTCTGTCAATTGTATAAAACAAGACCGAATTTTTAGGTGCTCCCAAAATAAGTGTTCTTTTTTCTTCTGAATTTCTAACCGCATGTATTAAAAATAAAAAAAATAGTTTTAAAAATATAAAAAAATAATTAAAAAAATAATTTATTTCGAGCTCCTAAAAATTTCTCCAAAAACAATAACTAATTCTCTTAATGAAATGGAGAGGGAACAACCAATGGTCCAATGATGAATAGATATGTATAGAAGTGAATATAATCGATAATGCTTATCGTATAACATAAGTAGGTCAAACTAGTATTTATTGTATATTATATATAATATAGAATGTATGTTATACATATATATACTATACATAATTACAGATAGCACACAATCCATATTATGTATAGCGTATGTTGACGTATTTTTATAGTAGGATAAAGATTATTAGGGGTATAATTGGTTGAGTGAAGAGGGAGGTCAGTATAATTTATTTATTAATTTCACTTTCAAAAAAGTTACAGAACCTGAACCTCCCTTCCTTCTCTGCCCAAGTTGGTTGGATCCAGAGAGAGAGAGAGAACATAAGATACCTTATATAAGAGGGCTTTTGGACAAAGACAGAGGAAAATTCCTCTTCTATTATCTCGTCTCATCTCACATATATCCAACCACCAAAAAAACAAGAGCATCTTTCACGTGATGACAAGCTCATATTCATTCATGGGTTCATCGCATCTGTGTCAGTCCTTACCTTCACCTAAGGCATCTATTTGTCCCCAATCCATGTGATCATAATAACTACTACGCCATTCATTCATTTCTTTTTTCTCTTTATATATTTGCCCTTTCTGTGAGGAGGATAGATAGAATAGAATCTTTTAGAATATTAATTTAATAATAATAATAATAATAATAATAATAACGAGTCACACATACATACATATAGATATAGTAGTACATCATCTATCTCTCAGTGGCTGTTTTTAATTTTGGCTTTTAGAGTTTGGTGTCCTTGTCTTCTTTTAGGGCATTGTTTTGCTTGTGACATTATTATTGTTGGTCTTGCTTGGCCCTTGCAAGAAAATCCACTTATTATCTCCTATGTTTGTCTATGTCACACACACAATCAATACATTATCATTCATCATTAGTTCTTTTATATATTCCTCTTGCTACTGCCTAAACTCTTTCTTAAAACCCTACAAAATTAAGGACTATTTTTATAACATAAAAGAAGTAGTAAAGTAAAAGGTAAATGCAATTTAACACAACTAAAATTCATAATTTAATTTCAATCAACTTTTAGTATAAAGTAATTTTACACAGACATTTAATCATAGATTGATATATCAACAAAAGTCTTTAAGTCAACCGCTTACTAACTAAAAAGTCTCACAAATCAGTGAATGTGATTGACTAATAATATAAAATTTTATACACCATCAATACATCATAATTAAATTCTTAAAATATTAAGGTTTATCATTTTTATTTTTTAAAAACAAGTCACTTGTTCGCTATAATTTATATAAATTTCAAAATAAATCCAACAACCAGCATATACATACATACATATATATATATATAATAATAATAAAAAAAAGAGTCCACACACATTATAGTTTATAATTATGAGGAATAAATCTTACGCTTGATATTGTTTGCTTCATGCGCATAACCAACAGTATAATGATAAGTGTTGATATATTCTCAAAATTGAGAATCACTAACATCGTGCACTGAGGGAAAAAAAGGGTGTCACTTTCCAGTTCAGGAATTTATTGCACAATGGCTTCCATTGGAAGAGTATTCCAGAGTACTCTCCAATCTCCATGTCTAGTTTGGTTGCTTCATGACAAATTCAACCATTTTTTAGTAATTTACAGAACCAAAGCATTATTCAACGACAGCAGTAAAATCAATTACAAGGTGCATGCGCTTGCACGCACAACCCAAGCATTTAAATGCGCATATCATATAGTAGTATGTACTTTGTAGATTTTTAGTATTGTTTTACTATATTTGGTATGTTTTATTTATTTATATTTATGTGAATTAGAGTATTTATTATCGAAACAGGAACTAGTACTTTCATCGTGAAAGCTCTATGAATAATCATAAAATATATTCCATTTTCCATAACGAGTGTTGGAAACTCAGCCAAATACAGAGGATTTATTTTTTATTGTTTTAAAAGAACATTGGTTAGGTGGAGTCATCAGTAAATTATCATTATCATTTTTATTATTAGAATAAACCCTATTTTTTTTTTGTCAATTTATATTATTTATTTTTTTAATAATAATTAAAAAATAAATAAATAATATAGAAGATGATTATAGAGAGAATGCTATTTTTTTTAAAAGAAAAATGATAATAGAAAATCTACATGTTGAAGAGAAAAAATATAGAGAAAATAAAAAAAGATAGTTAAAATTATTTGAATGGAGAGCGTGATTATTTTTTTGATTTATTTAATTTGTATTTCTATTTTTTAATTTACTTTTAGAGATAAAAAATAACTAACTTTTTTTTAATTTTCTTCGTAATATGTATAGATATCTATTTGAATCCAATAGTTTATAATGATTTAAGAAAATGATTTTTTGATATTCAAGTTGGATGTAAACATTTTAAAAAGGTGAAGAAAATAATAAAGAAAGAATAATAAGTTGAAAAAAAAGTAATAAAAGTAGTAGAATCTACCACTATTGCAAGTAGTATGTTAGATTTTTTAAAAATTATGGGTGTTCAAATAAATTGTTGATTAATTTAATACTAATAACATTTTTATATTAAATTAATCTTAAAATTTTAATATTTGATATCAATATACGTAAAAAAATTGTCAGTGTATAAATTTCAAGCAATGCAATCTACATCTGCACGTGAAATTTATTCAGTGGGGAAAGGCAAAGTGCGGATTGGAGGAAACAAAAGAGAACTAAAAATAGATAAAAGAATAAATTAAAAGCAGATATTCTCAGGTGTTAGTGCTCCAAAAAAAAACTTTAATTCGTGGTTTTCTCTCCATAAAATAATGAAATAAAAATAGATATTTTAGAAAATTATCTGTAAATGGTTAATCTAAACTTTTCCTAATTCTTTGTTAGAATCAATTTATTTTAGAAATAAAGAAAAAGAAAAAACTGATGGAACGAAACGTGGAAGCAACTAGAGGAAAGGAGCGTGGCGTGACGGTGGCAACTAATGAGAGAGAAGAGAAAAAGAGAATCGGTTCGCCGCATAGAAACGGCGGTGCTTTTAGCACAACTAGTAGTAGGGACCACCTTCCATTAATAAGATTCTCCCAATTTTTCATTTTTTTTTTCACAATCAATAATGTCTATTCCAATACCTAATTTTGTCTTTTTCTTTTCTAATCACACCCTCTTTTCACCACACATATACTTACTAGTAACATCCTGTTAGCTTGACTTTAATGATAAATTTCAAATTTGTCGAGTAATGAGATCTAATTATTGAATAACAATATATATTTTTTTGTACGTAGAAATGAATTAATGAATAACTATTTGACATGTTAAACCTTTTCCAAAACTACAAGTTCTAATAAAATATAATAAAAAAATATTCCTTAATATCTTTTTAAATAAAAATATCTGATTAAACGGTTTCAAATATAACAAAGGTCGATGACATATTGACATGACGAATAATTCATAATCCCCTCAAAAGGAAGGGAGTGATAGAGAAAGAGAATGTGTTTGGCATTAGCCTTTATTTATCTTAAATCTTTATCTGAATTTGGAATTAGCCTTAGATATGAGCTTTTGAATCAAAATTTAACTTTTTTTCAACACAAAATTGCCATATGTTATAGTTCACGGCAAAACAGTAGCCCACATGTCGAATCCAGAGAAGATAAATCATGAACGGTCATAAATGGGATGGCAAGGCATGGATTTCAGCCACCCACATTCACATGTGCGTCCTATATTAAGCTCAACGTTTGACAATTATACACATCTTTAAAGCATACAACTATGTTAGTGCTATGGGGTACTTTTTAATATGGACCATCAATTGAGTTTATCGCCGTACCATTTCTTACTAACTTTGATATTATGATATTATTATTAATTTAATATAGGCAGAGCCAGGGATAAATTCTTACACTAGAATAGAATAATAGTGCACATACAATACAATATTGACCCCCCAGAGTTCACTGCAATGTGAATGCTTATCGATTATCATTGACATTGCTTGTGAAAAAATAGATTAATTAATGGCTAAGGCTCTTGAGTCCTGAATTCAATCACGATACACAGCACGAACATAGCAAATGTTCCACGACAATGATTCAGCACCCAATTCACAAATATAATACTATAATAAAAGGGAATAGGTTTTCTGCACAAAAACTGTAAAGGATACCAAAAATTGGGAGTGAAAATGGTTGGGACCAGATAAGTTCTTGTTACAAATACAAATTACCGCACAATTAGCTCAATGGGAAATGAACCATCCAAAATCCATGATCTAATTTGAACACAATAGTGAGTGCTGCAGTGTAGTGTAAGTAAGAACTAAGAAACTCAATCAAAAAAAAAAAAAAAAAAGTAAGAACTAAGAAATGACATGAATAGTGTGTTGCTGTAATTGTGCATTATTTTGTATTGATAGCAATTTAGTATGAAAGAATAGAAGAAATTCCGGGAGAAGTTGTACTCAACAACCTAATCTTATTATACCAAGCACAACGTGTGTGCTAAAGAAAGGGATTCGGTTGCAAATTGTGCCATTAGGTGTTTCATTAAGCCAGCTCTGAGGATATTACAGTGCCACCACCTTCTTATATTACACACATGATGCCAGCAACAATTTAAATAATTAAAACGAAAATGAAAATGGGAGTGATGTATGTATGCAAGGCTCACTTACTTAAATCTTCGGGTGTTGGGTCAGACTAGGTTTTGATAATACCAATAGAGTTTTTCCATAATCCCTATTTGCAGAGACTTCTTAATTCTTATGATTATTTTTCACTTTGTCATATCTGCAGGCAGAAGGAGATTGAGTATAATCATAAGATTCATACTTGAGCTAAATCATTCAACATTTAGATTAACTTAAAAATTTCCAATTCTCCTTGTCATATAATATCATAAATTACTGACCTGAAACACTGAGCAAATTGTCACTAGAAATCTCCATTGTTGTACTATACTGAGTGTGTTTGGTTTACTCCTCATTTGGCTTCCCAATGCAATAATTTAGAATTCCAAGAGAGTTTTTGTGAGAAGCAAGAAAAACTTGTGTTACCTAAAATCGATTTTGAAGGGTAAACAAACATACTGACTATCATCCTGATTTATCAGAGTCTGGATCACTATTGAAGTAAATATTCAAAGTATCAATTTAACTCCACCCAGATGTTTGATCCCCTGCTCTAAGAACATCTTTTAAATCTTCTAGAATATAAGGCTCAACCAGTTTCCAGAACCAAGTTGAACTGCTTCCCAGTATACCAATCCAAAATATCCTCCCATTCCTCTCGACTCTACAATCGAGGGACATGGATTTGAACTTCTTGACAATGTTGTCAATGTCCTCATGACTTCCCTCTATCTTCAGCAGTACATCCCCTGCTGAAGTTCTATGGCCCCCATACATGTACCAGTATGCAAGAACACTCGGTGACATCCACCTATGGACTAGTTTAGGAATTGTAGGTTGACCCTTTGACCAAAATTGTTCTGCATAGAAGCCAAATGAAGAGCTTGCAATAGTACAAAACCTATCAGGTATTTTATTACTGTCATCACTTGGCTTACAAGAAGGATGCAGGCACTCGTAAAACTGGCCATATATGTGACTCTTCAAGACATCATGGCTGTGAGAATTACCATTGAAATCAAAATGGACAATGTAATTATTTCTTTCATCGTCTGACTCAATTTGCAGACCACCTAAAAGCAACCCAATCAACATTTCCCTCTTCTCTTTGCTTAGCTTCAGGCTTTTCGGATTTTTAACAATTTTCCTGCTCATGCTCAGGATATTTTCAAGCTTTTCCATTAAGGGGGTTTCAATTTCATACCTTTTCTGGCACATGAAATCATAGATTTCCTCTGCTTTTATGTGATTTCCAGAAGACAGGAATCCACTTAAGATGATGTTGCATGACAGAGCATTAACCCCAATAGTTTCATCACATTTCATTTGGTTAAAGATATCCTCAGCCTTGACAACATTACCAATTTTCACCAAAGAACCCAAATATATAGTGTATGCAGTAGAATTAGGACGACATTTCTCTAGACACTGGGAAAATGCCACCTCCAATTTATCATGTAGATTCAAATCAAGGTACATATTTAGTAAATGAACAAAGGATGATGTAAGTGTCTTCAGACCAGACTTGACAAAATCTGTCATGATTGACTCAGCAAATTCTATTTCTTGATGTTTACACAGTATATCCATTATTTTATTATGCGCTTCATTATGTCTTGCCCTCAATTGTTGCTCTTGCATCTCCTTAAATATCTCCAAAGACTTGAGAGGCATGCCAACCTTTGAGTATACTTCCATTTTATACACAAAAGCCTGTGATGGAGGATTACTTTCAGACTGGAGAAGTTTGAACCAAGTTTTCTCTGCTTCAACCACGTCCCCCTCCCTTGCACAAGCCCTCAAGATGGACAACAGCACTTCCTTTCCCTCCTCAGTTCCAGCCAGCTGCATCCCTTTCCTCAAATCTGCTATCCTTTCTTTATCTACGGTATCCTGATAACTATGTAACCAAATTAGGCCCTCATAGATATCTGTATGTACATCTAGTCCACTTGCAACCAAATTTTGATATATAAACTCTGCTTGTTTAAGGTAATTCTTTGAAAAGTTCCCTGGTCTGCTTACAAGGGCGCTGAAGAGGGAATTATGCAAGCTAAGGCATGGCTGGTAACCTCCAAACTGAATCATTCGATTGTAAATGATGCATGATTCATCCAAACAACCCTGAACATGAGAACTAAGATAAGCAACAATCAGCATGTGAAATGTTGACTCGCTAGGGACATGGCCTTTATCGATTATATCATTGAATATCTCACGGCACTTAGCAAACTTCCCTTCCTGACCCAGATAATCCGCTAGCTTTGTAGCAAGAGCAAAATCAAACCGATACCAACACTGTTGCATCATCCACTTGTATACCTTTGAAGAATACACATTCATAACTGAATAAATAACAATGTCAACAAATTCAATCGCATGATGCTAGACTGCTAGTCCTACATAAACCGTGCCATTCAAGTAATCAAGCAAATGAAACACGATAACCAACACTTAGAATAAACACAGAGCATTACTAATAAACTTAGTAAGGTATAAGAAAGACTTTTTTTTTTTATAAAAAAAAAGTAAAAAATGCCATTATAAAAGATGCTTCCATCCAAATACGAAACTTGATTAACTAACATTACTAAAAGCTTCCAGTAATTTCATAAATCAATCATGCCAATTTGTTTTACATAGAAAGTAATCAAACACCAATGAGCAATTAGAAAGTGGCATACCCTAAACCCAGTATCACTGTGCATGCAATTCACCACAACATAAGCGGCGTCTTCGTGACTCATCCATTTCTTCTGCGCATTCAGAATGCGAACCACCGTCGCCGCCTTGTGCCGCGGAAGCTCTTTGCAGAGCCATGCCAGCCTGGACCTCCGCCATTGCTCCCTACACTCCTTCACCTCGCCGCAGCTGGTTGTGGTGAATGTTCCATGGAAATTTTCAAAGGGGAAAACCTCGCTGTAACTGTTCGTAGAAGAAGAAAACGAAGATTCCAGAAGCTCGTCTTCGGGCGGCGTCGACTGTTGGACGCAGCGAGCGGCGAAGTGAGGGGATTGGGTGGGGAAGGAGCGCGCGATGCTGGAGAGGGAGCGGAAGAGGGAACGCGTGGACGAAGATGCACGCATGAAGGAGAAGAAGTTGAAACTAGGGTTTAGGGTTTGAGAACGAAGGTCGAAATCAAAGCTAAGCTCATGAGCTTTGCTCTACGACAACGATGGTGGCGGGAATCACCATAGACGGGGCAAAAATTGGTCACGGCCTAAAGAGTTTAACTTTTTATCAAGAAAGCCCATTGGGTTGGCCCATTTTGGCAATATTGGGCTCTATTGCTAACAATAATGAGGTGGGTGTAGTGGGCCTACGGCCTACCGAAACTTTTGCTTAGCAAAAATAAAGGAATGAATCATACCATAAAAGTAAAAATAAAATAAAGGAATTGAACTTTAATGCCAAAGGTAGAAGCAGAAAATAATCAAAAAAAAAAGAAGCAGAAAATATAATGGATTTTCCTTCGTTGAATATGTGAAGATACCAAGCACTGTAGGGTTGCGTTTGGTAGGACATCTAAATATAAATACAGAAACAAAAATATAGAAATAAGGTGGTTGGTGATAAAGATAAGACAAAATATTTGTAAATCAATACTAAAAAATTTATGTATTTTATGTAATCATTGAAAAATAGGGTTAGATTGAGATATAAAATTGAGTATAATAAAATAGAAATTACTATCTTTTTACTAATTTAAATGATAAAATAGAAATTACTATCTTTTTACTAATTTAAATGTGAAATAAAAATTTTATATTTTATTTTTATATCTCTTTTTCTGCTTGACAAGATACTAAATATATATAGCAACTAAATGCAGCATTAAGAGAAGCAAAAATGCTAAGGGTGTGTGAGCGTTAGAACATTTATAAACTTAGGTACAAGTATTTTCTAAGCTATGTTCCACTGGAATAATAGTACCTCGTAGGCTCGTACCTTTACATTAATGCATTATGGTCCTAACAATGACGTGACTAGTATCGGTGAGTTTCATCATCGTATTTTAATACTAAAAAAAGGGCTATAAATCGATCTACACTCAGTTTATAGTTAGCAATGATTATAACAGAAGATAAGAATGAGATTTGGCACATTCATTTCATTTAATAAAAAAGCAAAGTGATGAATTGGATAACACAAATAATATTTTTAATGATATATATTTTTTTAATAGATTGAATAATTTAGATCAAAACTCATATTTTTAATTATTTTAGCTGGAACCATAATAAAACTCTAAATAGAATATAGTGAGAGATCCTGTGGTATATATGTTGATACTTGGATTGAATCTTGTCTACCGACTTGCTAAATATATTATATTATATTATAAAAATATAATGAGAAGTAATTACTATTTTATTAAAAAATATGTGAATTATCGACTGATTGTCTCTATAATCTATTGATAATTTATATTATAAAATAATAATTGTTTTGAAACTTTTAATTTATTGAAAAACTAATGTATTGTGTCTAGGTAAGTTAATTTTTCAATAAACTAAAAATTAAAACAACTATTATTTTAAAAAGAGATAATATTATCCATGAATATTGTTTTGACAAATAGACATCCTTAAATCTATCGTTGTTAAAAAAATTGTCAACATATTTTTTATGGATAAATTAGTCAAAAAAATATTTCCAATGGATACATGTCCTTCTTTACTACTACTATTATTCTCTTATGCATTTATTTATATTTACTTCAAGGGCAATATCATGAATCAATTAATAAGTGTGTGTTTGGATTAGAGTTTGCAAACGGGAGTTTGCAGTCAACTTGATTTTGTAAAATTGATTTTGATTAAAAGTGAGTTAGAGTTAATATGATTTTTGTTTGGTTGTTTTTATATCAAAATTAATTATGATGGAAGGGATATTGTTTGAATAATGTACATGATGTTAAGATTTTTATTTTATTTAAAGATATTCAAATAAATTATATGTTAATATTTTAATGAAGTATATGAATATTATTTATGATAATATATTAAAATTATTATAAACATTATAAATAAATTATTTAAAATAATTAAATAAATGATGGTGTTATTTATCATTATTATGAATATTTTGTATTTAAATTTAATATAAATTTTATACACCGAATAATCAACTATATAATATCAATAAAATTATTAGCTAGATAAGTTAATTAAAATGAAGATAAAATTATTTCAAAAAATTAATTTAGGCTCAAACGTTATTCATTCATGCAATATTTTATCACACTTTATTATGAATGGTGAGTGAAAATGAAAGGTTAAAAATGGTAGATTAGAAAATAGACACATTTTTCAAAGCTTCAACAGAAAAACACTACTGCAAAAGCAAGAATATATAGCTTTGAGTTGAACTGAGGTTTGAGGTTAAAATTCCGTTCATCCAAAGCAAACGCAAAATACCCAAACAAAATTTTTACTGCTTTCAAGGAGTTCAAACGTGCGTTGGATGTTATCAACGTGAATCCAAACACGCTCGGGTTACTTATTTACTGCCTGTTTGGTTTATCAAAATTTTCCCGTTGAGTTGGGAAAAATTGGGTTAATAAAAAGTGATATTGTTTGTTTAGTGTTTTGTCTTTCAAATTAATTGCATCACTTCCACCAAAATTGATTCCAATAGAAGCAACAAATACTAGTTTTTGCTTTTTGTATTTCGCATCAATCTTTCTAAAGTGATTTTTTTTATTATCATTTTCAAACACAAATCAATTTTTTCTAATCAATTATTTTAAACACAATTCTTTCAATATCAATTATTTTAAAAGCAATTCTATCAAAATTTAATCCAAACGGACTTATTTTTGTACTTTCACATGTTGAAAATAAGTGATAATTTTCAGCCTCACAAAAAGCGGTATAACCGTATAACAGAGTAGCAAAATAATAATTCTTTATTCCTCTCACAAATTATTGTTATTAATATTATTAATTAAATAAAAGCTACTTCTATCATTACCCGACAGAGAGTTGATTCCATGGTTTCCAACTTGCCAAATTTGCGTTTATTGGCTCACACTTTAAAAGGAATCTCAACAAGAACAATAATTAATTAGTGCCATCATTTCCATGCGTCAATCCCACAGTTATTTCCTAGACAGCTGTTAATTATTGTACAACATTTCAACCAAAATGCATAATAATATCAGTACAAATGAAAAAAAATTGTCAATAAATTATAAAAAAAATTCTCAAATTTATACATAAAAAGTACTTTCTCCGTCCATTAATAAACGAAGTTTTAAACTTTTCATGGTTATTAAGAATGTAATTAAAACACACAATTTTCATATGTAAAAAATGACATATAGTGACTAAATTGTCCTTTTAATTTTTTGTGTAATAATTATTATAAGAGATATGAGAGAGAATGCATGTGAGGATAAAATTAGAAAAAGAATAATAAATTCTTTTTTAAAATTCTAAAGTGATAACTAATATTGAACAAGAGAATTTTCATTATTTGTGGACGAGAATTAAACACACACATGCATTACAATATTTTGATTGCATTTTATACAAGGTGATCAATTAAATATTTAAATGTTTGGTATTACATTGACTTTTCATCGTATACTTTGCACATATTAAGAAGAACTGTTTAGTTGGTAACCGAACTTTCACCTCTTAAGAAGAAAATTGTGAGTTCAAACTTTAGATAGATATATAATTCTTTGTACGTTGAAAATTTTAACTTAGAGCATTAAAACTTATAATACACATTTAGCAGCCATCAAAATTGTGTGAGGCTCAGAATTCATCAACACCTTCATCACTTTCCATATTAGGTCACATCGACATTGAATCTATAACCTTTAAGCTTTGACAATGATATATCACGTAAAGAAAATCAACTCCATCCTTCATAACAAGGAATTGCTTCATCTATAATCAAACGTATCCTACGGGTTCACTTTAATTTTGATCCAAAAATAATATATGAGAACCTTAAATCGTCCCAAACAAATAAGGATATAATATTTTTTTTATATTTTGATCATGAATCAAGAAAATTGGACCCATCTAAAGGCCCTCCAATGCAGAGCCTCATTAAAAAAAAACCCTAACCTAATAGACAACTAACCTACGAATAAAAAAGAGTATTCTACACTAGAGTGAAAACATGCTCTAACAAATAAAGATATATTTGTACTATAATTACTTCCTGTTTTAAAGCAAACATGCTCTAAACATGTTCTAACAAATTAACTCTAACTAAATGAAAGATAATTTGGGAAATTATATCCATGTTATTGCCACTCATGAACTTTTCTAAGTTGATAACTCAAATGACAAACATACTTGTTACTTATTCATTAAGGAACATCTTTTATTGATCCTTATCCTCATCTTAATGGTGCAATTGTAGCATGTCCTTGTCTTTCACTTTAGAAAAAAGCACATTATTTTCCCATCTCTGCCAATCCAATGTTGTTTTTTTCTTTGTAAGCTTACATGACATTGGTCATTCCCCCATTTTCTTCTCTTTTTATCTTTTTTCCCTCCTTATATTCCCAATGCATCAAACGAAGCCACAAAGTTGAACACTTTAGTGGAAATCATAATGAAGGAAAAGGTGAAAATGAAAAAAAAGTAATATCCCCCAAAAGGAGCCATCAAGTTTTTATAAACTGAAAGACCATAAGATGAAGAAAAGTGATAATATAAACTCTAGGTGTATATGTATACGTGCCGACATATTTAGCCATTGATTACAATCATATTTATATATCAGAAGTTTAAATTATATGTGAAATGATTATGTTATTATATATAGAATTTAGAGTAATTTTTTTTTTTTGCACGGTAGAATTTAGAGTAATATTATTAAACACCGATAGAAAATTTATTGGCCTCTATGACAATAAAAAGTTCCTTTACTATTAAATAAACTGTGAATCATATTCAAGAAGATTTACACTCCATTCATAGATGGTTCAGTGTTTATAGATATATGCGCTAGAAAAATATCTAACAAAACTAGTTTTCTCAAGAATCTGATGTGAAAAAAAAAATTAATATCAGCTTAATAACAGATTTTCAGTTAATATCAGTCAATAATATAAGATGTGAATTTTATGTGCATTATATACAATAATGCACTTATATTATACACATCAATAGCTATGCATTTATTTGCATATGTAATATAATTTCTTTGATATTAATTATATAACTTTGAAAAAAAAACTAATAGATGATTGGTTTTCCCAATTGGAAAATCTGCTCCTTCATTGATGAATATGAGGCTTTGAAAGCCGAAAAAAGAAAAAAGATATAACTTTTTTTTTTTGGAGCAGAGCAACAGGGACAGCATAGCAGCATTTACACACACATTGAGTGAGTGAGTGAGTGAGAGAGAGAGAGAAAGCAGAGAATCATTCACGAGCTTGCTTGCTTGCTTATCTATCTCATTCACCGCCCTAACCATATCTGCAATTTCTGTTCAACTACAACTGGATAGATATATAATAGTACTTAAACTTCAGAGACATCATATTCATAGTGTGTGTGTGTGTTTTTACTTGCTCTGTTCTGTTCTCTATTTTATTATATTATGCTAAGAGTTCTGGAAAATCCAAAGTACCTCATTTTGGGTTGTTGAGCCTTTCACGAGCTCCAACCATCTCTAGTCTCTTTCTTCACCCAACCATCCCAAAAAAAAAACATTTTTTCTGTGGTTGAGGCTGCCCCACGTCACCTTTCTCCTCTGTGTTTTTGCTGTGTGTGAATGATCATAGTAATGTGAGAGTATAGGTTCTTGTGGGGTGCTTCATATATATAAAAAGGGTTCTCTTTTGTGTGTTTCTTTTTCTTTTTGTTGGTTTTGTTGAAGTGAATGGATCGTTCTGCGATCAGTGTTGGGCCAGGAATGGACATGCCTATCATGCATGATAGTGATCGGTATGAGCTTGTGCGTGATATTGGCTCTGGCAATTTCGGGGTGGCTAGGCTCATGAGGGACAAGCAAACTGAGGAGCTTGTTGCTGTTAAGTATATTGAGAGAGGTGAAAAGGTTTGTGACTATCCTATGCTCTGTTTTTTAGCCTCTCTCTGTTTTTTTTTACCACTGTTTTGTAGGGTATACATATAGTGCATGTTAATCAAATTTGTTTGTGCTTGTGTGTGTGTGTGTGTGTTGGGAGTGGAAATCGGTAATTGAGAGTTTGAGTGAATGAATAGTTTTCCTTTCTTATGCTAAGTATCACATGTTTAAGTATTTTGAATAAGAATAACTGAGTTTTATTGTTGTTGCTTTTAACTTTGAGTTTGATGGTTTGAGATATATAGTTGTTCGTGATTTATGGAGATTGGACTCATCTCGGTTTCAGTATGTTGTTTACCTTCTCCTGTTTGTGATTTCCCCCCCAGATTTATGTCTTTATTGAGTTTGAAACTTAGAATGATTTTGAGTCCTTAAGAAAATTGGCTGATGTTGGCTCTCTTTTTGTATACTAACACATGAAGATGATTAAAGGAATCTTTTCTATGTGTTGCTAAAGTGAGCTTGATGGTACAACTTAATTATCAAGAGTTTAATCATCACCTTTTTGTGGTAGTAGTTTAATCATTGCTTATGCCTTAACAGATTGATGAAAATGTGCAAAGGGAAATTATAAATCACAGATCACTGAGGCATCCCAATATTGTCAGGTTCAAGGAGGTCTATACTCTGAACACTCCTAATTTCTTATATATCGTGTTCATTCCTATCTTAGAAGAAGTGTATAAAATTAGTCCTTTGATGATGTGACAACAGGTTATATTGACCCCAACACATTTAGCTATTGCGATGGAATATGCTTCTGGAGGAGAGCTTTTTGAGAGAATCTGCAATGCAGGCCGGTTCAGTGAGGATGAGGTTTCTATCTACAATTCCATTCATTCATTCATTTGTGTAGCTGAGTAGTTTTGGTGTAGTTACCCTTAACTCCGTTTGTTTTTTCTGACTCTGGAGACAGAGTCAGGGAGTCACTGAAAAATTGACTCTGTTAAGTATTTGGTGTAAGGGTCACAGTGCAGATGGAGACAGTTATAGTGACTTAATGAATAAAATTATCAATTTTTTGTTCACTCTAATTTTGAAACCACTGTGTATTGGAAGAGAGTCACTATGTACTGGAAGGGGGATACAAATATTATGTGAGGGTGTATTCGGAGTCAATTTTAAAATCAGTGTAACTCTGACTTCTGTGACACTGACTCTATGAATCCCTTGACGCTGAACTCAGAGTCAATTTTTAATGTCCATCATGATGTATTGCAGGCACGCTTCTTCTTCCAACAACTGATATCTGGGGTCAGCTACTGTCATGCAATGGTACAAACACCCAACACATATGGTCTTTACTTCTACTGAAGTATGTTTATTTGATGTCTAGAAGATCTAAGGACATGTCTGAGTTCAGTTTTCTTTTTTTCTGTTTGTCTTCTTTTGTAAAGCAAGTATGCCATCGTGACTTGAAGTTGGAAAATACTTTGTTGGATGGTAGTCCAGCTCCTCGTTTGAAGATTTGTGATTTTGGCTATTCAAAGGTATATACTATAGTTATTTTTTGCTTTACTTTGATCTTTATCTGTTGAGATCTTATGCTAATTGTGGCACTCAGTTTTAAACTGGACATTGCTTAGAAAGTTTATTGAGATCAAGCAATTTCTTCTTCTGTTCTCTGCTTTTGGCAGAGTAATTTGTGATACCTATGCATCTTGATTGTCTTACTTTTCCAGTCCTCAGTGCTACATTCACAACCAAAATCTACAGTTGGCACCCCTGCATACATTGCCCCTGAAGTTTTGCTAAAGAAGGAATATGATGGCAAGGTAAAATCTCTTATAGCCTGGCTAGTGAAAGAAACTCTGATATTTTCTAATTTAGTTGTTCTTCTAATTAGGTGCTGAGTTTTTACATATTTTCCTATTATGTTTGCAGCTTATTTAGACCTTGATTTCAATTTTCATTTTGCTTTCAGTTCACAAGATGATATTTGTGATCACAACCACATCTTAATTTGTAATAGCTTATAAGCTTATAATGTTGTTGCTCAACTATGACTCAGATTGCAGATGTATGGTCTTGTGGGGTTACCTTGTATGTAATGTTGGTGGGTGCTTATCCTTTTGAGGATCCAGAGGAACCTAAAAACTTCCGCAAAACAATACATGTAAATCCATTGCTTCTTTTTTCTCCAATCAATTTGGCAATTAGATGGAACATGATTTCCTAAACTGTTGGATGTTGCTTGCAGAGGATTTTAAATGTTCAGTACTCAATTCCTGACTATGTTCATATATCTCCCGAATGCCGTCATCTTATCTCAAGGATTTTTGTTGCTGATCCTGCACAAGTCAGTTCTTTCTATCAGTTAACTTTTTGCTATTTTCCTCATATTTATATTCATGAAAAACTGTATTACTTGCTTCTCTTAATTTCTTTTGTGTGTGAAGGTTGATGATGGCAATAACATTTTGTTTGAAAACTAATGTTTTTTGGAGACAGAGAATAACTATTCCTGAGATTAGAAACCATGAGTGGTTCTTGAAGAACCTTCCGGCTGATCTGATAGACGGGGATACAATGAGCAACCAGTATGAGGAGCCTGATCAACCAATGCAAAGCATTGAAGAGATCATGCAGATAGTAACCGAGGCCATGATACCTCCAGCCGGAAGCCAGTCTCTGAACCAGTACCTTACCGGTAGCTTGGACATCGACGACGACATGGAGGAGGACATAGACTCTGATCCTGACCTTGATCTCGATAGCAGTGGAGAAATTGTCTATGCTATGTAATCTGCTGCTGGAAGACCATAATTGGCTTCTGAGGTCAAATTAAGATGATGCTATGCCATGGTTTGTTCAATGAAAAAGAAATATATATATTTCACTTTGTACATTGAAGGATTCTGTGATAGAAATTTCCTTATAACTTGTTAGTGAATCCATCCTGCTTTGGATTTAAGTTTGTTCTGTTTACATAATCTTTCTTATATTTACATTTACATTTGCATTTCCATTCACATTTTCATGCCAAAACCCTTTGGTGAATACATCAAAATTTTCTTTTTCTTGTTTTTCATCACTTTATTGATTTTGTATTCTAATTATGCATGTTGAGTTGAGTCATATAAAAGGATGCAAGTACCCTTTTTTTCTTCACCATTCCTAGTGGCTTCTCTTTATCTTTTTTTTTTTTCCCACAAGAATAATTCTGGATATGTAAATTCTACACGAACAATGGAAAATTTTACCTAACCTACACTTGACCTAATATAACTAAAGAAAGTTGGGAACTTATGCTGAATTTCATATCTAATCAATCAAATTAGATCACATCTTTGTCAAGGCAAGAATCATCCAAAACATTGTGTCAAATGAATAGAGAAGGACAATGAGAAGTCACACACACAATTGCTTTGTGTATAGTCAAAGTCACAGGCAATCCGTGAAAATTAGCTTCATCATCTACTTCCACCACAAAAATAATAAATAATACTAATAATAATCAAAAGGATCAACCAAAAGTTTTAAGGATATAAAGTTTAGTTGCTTTTTGCTTTGTCCACATGTGGTAAGGCTTTAGATTTTTAGTTCTACTTGTGGCCGAAATCAAAAGGATAGAAGCCTTTCCTTCCTTTTGTTAGCATATTTATTTTATTTAATTTCCACCAAGTATTATTTAAAGAGAAACTTTTATGTAGATTAGGGTTTCTATATATAAGCCCACATATCATGTATTCACTATTATTTTAGTTTCTTATTGCATAAGTCAGTATAAAGGGAAGTTCAAGCTTCACTATGAAGATTGAATGACACTTATAACACAACTTTGATCCTTCCATGGATAAAAAGATATGAATCAAGAAGATGCATTGAAATTAAATGCCTCAAGGAAAACTGAGATGAAGAGAGATAACATAAAAACTCATCCTAAAAAAATTACATGACAACCACCTCAAAAGAGTCATCAAGGGTCAACAACCCTTGGTTTCACAGAGAGAAATAAATGGTGATGAAGTTGCTGAATCCTAAAAAGCACACTTCATAGTTTACACAGAAAAATTGGCTTTAGAAATCTAGTCTTAGGGTTACCTTCTTTGGATAAGATAATTATTCTAGCCACTCATCTACGGAAACAGAGGTTGGTAATGAAGCCCCAAATTTTCTGGAAGTCCCATCATCAAATTTAGGTTTTGCATAGCCTGTCCTGAAGCTCCTTTCACTAAATTATCAATCTGAAACAACATATCAACATACTTAGAGCCAAAAAGAAAAATAATAATTATGAAAATATTTCACCATAAGAAACTTATATGTAACGTACCACAGATATAATTATAGCTCTCCCAGGAATTCGGTCAGGAAAAACATTCATTAAACAGTAATTAGTTCCTCTAACACTATGAGTTCGAGGAACTACTCCATTTTCCAACAGTACGGCAAATTCTTCATCCTGAAACCACCAAAAGGGAGAAGACAAAGAAAAGTAAGAAATCGAAGAGCATTCAAATATCATCCAGGTCTCAACTAATGTGATAGCAAGAAGTTGGGGTGGTGAAAATTTTTCACTCTAACAAAAATGAATAACCATTAAGAATGCTAGATATGCAATTTTTGCATGTTTGTCAGCATAGGTGCAATTTATACTTTACAAGATCATCAATCTGTGATAACGGCATCTATTTGTGGTGACAAACAAGTAAGATTCAAGGACAAACCTCATAAGAGAGCTTCAGTTGCTGGTACAAATCCTCAATTCTCACTCCTGGAGCCATTTCCACATAAATAGTTGATTGCATACCACGGATCTAATGATTGGGCAACAATGACAAGTGTATTAGTTTCAGTGATAACAAGAAATAAATATCAGAGAAAACAGAACTCAAGGTGCAACTCTACCATTGGCATTAGGTGTGGGGTGAAACTAATTGTTACTTTTGAACGTGCAACATCAGAGAGTCCCTGTTCAGTTTCTGGAACTGCAAATAAAAAAAATATGATTATCATTATTGTTTCAGACCCTTTTAACCAATTGTCTTGCTGGATTCGAAATACCGAGGCCATTATGAAGAGGTATCAGACAAAGGTAACAGTTTAGTAGTAAAGACCAATGGCTGTTGACCTATGGTTGTCAAGATCAATGCAAAATTGCAGATAATGGAAGTGTAAAGCATATAACTGGTTAATGATGACTTTATCCTTGATAAGCATTCACCATGAATCAACATGTGCAACAGTGCAGGAGAAAGACCACATGATGAAGTAGATGGTTCCCTATTTAAATTAAAATGCATATATTGAATTCCAACATGAAAAATAAACTTACCATGGCGATGCCGGGTAACACCATAAGAATTGATGCCTTCAGCTACTTCTGTGAACAATAGATGTTCTTTGGCACTACGCCCTACAAAAATGAATCAAGTACAGAAGAACCACTGTAGGAATGAGCAGCTATTGCTTGTAAGATTTCTGCTACACTTGCAATAAAAATATTAAATATGTTATCAAAATTCTAACCTGCTCCGCTCACACCAGATTTGGCATCAATAATAATATTTTTTATCTCAATAAGATTAGCCTGCAAGTCAAAGAAAAAGAAGAAATTAGAAACTTGGTAGCAAAAGGAAACAACATTAACCACTTAGAGCATCATTAATCAATACTTATGATAATGAAAAATCTAGTACTGACAATAAGAACTATAAAGATTCTATCCATCCATAATAGTTAGACCAATTATAGATATAGTAAGCAATTAGCAGGAAATCCTCTTAATGCGAAGAGCACATTAAGCTTAACACCTTAGACCATAAATCCCAACCCACAAAGCAAAGCAAAGGGAGTATTTTGCGAAATAATAATATCAAGTTACAAACCTTTATCAATGGGACAAGGGGAAGTTGAATGGATGTTGGATAGCAACCAGGATTAGCAACTAAGCGTGCATTCTTTATTTCCTCCCTTGAAATCTCGGTCAAGCCATAGATAGCTTCTTTCTAGATACAAATAAACCACAAAGAAGAAAACAACAGTAAGCATTGTCTTTCAGCAAAATTTCATTTGACTTTTCAACTACAGAAATAAAAAAATCAATATACATAGAAACAACATATACTTTTTAAATTTGCATAGAAACTGAAGTAGGAAAGTCAAATTCCTCAAGCGTTATGCTACTCAACTCTTAAAAACTTAGAGGTTCAACAGTTTGCTAAGCAAGTTTCTGTTAAACTGAATAGCAGTTTAAAAGTTTCAATGTGATCCTATTGAATGAAAAATTCAGAGACATAAGAACAAAGCAAAGGTTAAGAGGGAGTTTTTTCATGGAATGGGAAACCAAGTCTCACCTGCAAATCAGGTGCCCTGTGCGGCTGGCCATACCACTCTTCATACTCAGATATATCACGTAGACGGAAATCCTACACAATCCTTCATTTACTATTTTGATATGGGCTAAACTTCACTTACTATCCAAAACAAAATTATTTAGATAGAATATGGGTGAGGGTAGAGAACAGTTAGTTAGAACGTACTGCTGAAAGGTCAACAATCTTCAAGTGTTTGGGAAGACCTTTAATGATTTCCTGAAAAAATAAGAAAGAGACAAAAAAAAAAAGCTCAAGAGTGACTTTCGACATTGAGACCTTAAACATTATTGCATTCATATTTTCTTTTGAGAAATATAAACTATATCCAGATTTCTGATGGTCAATTTAGGAAACTAAAAACTCAAGAACTGACAAAAAAGAATAACAAACCTGAGTGGTTCCATGCGGCAAACAGCAGAATACAGCATCCACGCCAGAAAAATCTGCATCCTTGATTGCAATCAAATCAGGCAAGTCCTGCAAACATGGTTGAGTCAGAATTAACAATGCACATAACAACGGTGCATCTCAAAACAGTAATTTCTCTTATGATTGAAAAACAACATAGAACAGGAATCTATCAATGCAAACACAACATACTTGCCATGATCATAATCATTCACACCTGTCTAGCCAAATGAGGGAACACGGATGCAATTGGCTGCCCAGCTTTCCTATCAGCAGTCATAAGAGCAACCCCAAATCGTGGATGATTCGCCAAAAGCCTAAGAACCTAACACAAAAGGCAGATACAACAAAACAATGAGTAATCAAAACCCCAAAAACAATGGAAATGAAATTTTGTAAGGTAAAGCTAACCTCAGAACCAGTGTAGCCACTAGCTCCAAGAACACCAACACGAACTGTCTTCTCGGAAGCAGGGTTCCCACCCTTGATCCCACACTTAACAAAAGCTTTCCTTCCTTCATGTCGCTTTCATAGAATTAACACACACAAAAAAAAGAGTTATTTTTTAATAGTGAATCGCTGAGGAAACAAAGAAAAACAATATTATTAGAATGAAGAGTACCTTGTTCCAGCTCAAACAGCTTCCACTGTTGAAACTGATCGAAGTGAACGGCGTGGCGCTCATTTTTCTGCGACAGTTTAGGATCAGGCAAGCAATTGAGCTATCGACATTACATTGAATGAAAATATGCAGAAGAAGAAGAAGAAGAAGAAGGCATTTACCTCGAAAATCTGTGAATGTGAGTGAAGCAAAGAAAGGTTTTTTTTTTTTTCGATTGCAAGTTCCGAAGTTCAGTTAGAGCGAACAACCCTAACGTGCGTGCGTGTCCGGAACAGTCTACCACTCCAAGACCAAGTTAGCGGCAAAGTGAAGTGCTGACAACTTGCGGTTCCACAATCCAAGTTTAGTAAAATGACAACTTGGGATTTGGTTCCTTGCTGGTTGTTGTTTGAGCAAATTTCGGGCTCACTAAAAATAGGTTTGTATAATTTGATTCGAATTGTAACATTTATAGATAGTAATAACTAATTGCTCTATAGAGTGACTGTCTACAAGGGAATTAATTATGTTTTAATCATGTGCTCAGAGTTGATATCATTAAATCAAAGAATGATTTAAAGTAAAATGACTGCTTGGGTTATAAGTATTTGCGGTGTGGTTTAGATTGATTTTGAATATGATCCGGTCCAATTTGGTTTGAATTTGATTAGGTTAGGTCGAAAATATTTTATGAAGTCTATATGATAAACACTTCCTCATATTCATTTATATCACTTCAATGTTATCATTTAGTCAATATTGATTTAGTAGTTTTCTATTCAATTTCCATTTTATGGTGCTAATTGCTAATTTTTGGGAATGATATATTTTCAAACAACATAAAATCTTATTTTGATTTAAAAATTAAAACTAGAATTAGAGTTAAAGCTTACTCCTATGCATTAATTGAAGCATTAATACACTTTTAATGAAGAAATAGACCATTTAGGCCCACCTTACAACAACATATATAATTTCTCATTGGACTGTACATACATGTTATTTACACGATGATAAAAGAATATAGCATGATTGGTAAACGTGATTATAAACTGTCCAAAAATTAAACTTTTCTTCACTATCGATCAAAACTTGAAAGGAACGGAGGAGCTTGTGATGATGCCCTTGGAGGAGTTACACGATTCTCCTCAGTTCTTGAACTCAAAGGAGAAACTTGTGGCATGAGCTCAGACAATCTAATTCTTTCATTTATGATTTTGTTCTGTGCAAACAGTAAGTAACCATCCACTTTCTGTCAGTTACTACAAACTCGAATTCATTCATTCTACTTGTGCACTCTGTGGGGTATTACGTACCTTAAACTTCAAATCTTCTTGTTCCAATTCCAGATAAGTTATCCTATGCTTGAGCTCCTCTAGTGCTTCCTCAGCAACAGAGGGGTTTACATCTGACATTGGTTTCGTTATTCCAGCAGCCTGAAAGTAAAATACAGAAAATCAGGTCAGGTTAGTCCTTATTTTACATCAATATGAAAAGTTAGTCCTAGCAAACTCCACAGAACATTGTCACTTTCATTACCTTCAGAACATTGGTAGATAATCTCAGTAATTGCTGTGCTAATTGCAATTTCTCTTCCTCGATCTCCTGTAGGCATTATTATTCACTCAAATATTTAAGACTTCCATTGTATTTAGAGACTTAAAAAGTACACGACATTTTTGGCTTGCGTGACTGACCTTAATTTTTGCCATCAGACGTTGCTCCTCATCAAAATCGATCCATGATTTGGCTCCAGCAGAAGCACGAAGACGTCCAAGGTCTTCTTTCACCCGCGAAACGAAGATCTCTGCCCTTCGTAGCTTAGCGCTGAGTTCTTCATTATGAATTTTCAACTTGTTGTTTTCCTCCTGTTGCATAATTCCAATATCATCCTCTCAAGATCGACTTAAAAGAAAATGAAATTAGAGACAAATAAATAGGGAATTATATTTTGAAATTTGGTGCTGCGAAAATCATCTAGAAAACTCTAAAACATCACCTGAGCCTTGAAGAGAGTGAAACGATAAAACCCTACCTTAATTTTAGCATGATGGTGAATACGCTGCTGAAGGTTTTGCTGACCAGAAAGCTTCTTGATTTCCTCCTCCAGTTCCATTACTTTATTCTTCTTACTTACATTTTCCATCTGAGTTCAGCAACGTTCACCAGTTTTAAGTGAACCAGAGAACATAAATGTACAACAGAAGATATATAACAGGGGGAAAAAATACTTTACCTTCAACATTTCATTCTCAGTTTTTAGCAACTGGTCTCGTTGCCGAAGGTTTTCCAATGCAATCTGAGCAGCTACCATTTCAGCTTGTTTCCTATCCATTTCTTGCAGCCATCTGACAGGTAGGATTACGGAGTCATTAGGGCTTTGTGTGTAAAACGGACAAATAATAACAGCTTGAAATATGAAATTCAATTCTCAACCGCAAAAACGAAGGGTGAAATCGTATTACCCTTTCCTCTCTTCAATAAGTTCATTCAATTGCTTCTTTAGTTTAACCTCCTGTTCCTGAATTGAGCGAGCAGTTCAGATTAACAAAGTTTCAGAATTACAACAGAATCTTCTATTTCAAAGTTCGCATTACCTTCTCTTGAGGCTCTAGAGCATGAAATTGGGCTTTCTCTGCAATGTTCTGCACTTGCTCATTATCCAGTAGTGACTACATTAACATATGAAAATTAAAGATGAGCTGCATTGAGCAAATAGAATTCCAGATGCTATTTTTGTTCTCAAACACTAAACTTTCTATTTTTCTCTTTTTGATGTGAGGATCTTGTTTGCTTAATGCTTGCATAATAGCTATTTGACTTTATGTATCATGGATTCACGGCAATATAATATAGAACAAAATCTAAGTCTTGTCTCACCGATGGAGTTAGGTCAGCTATATGGATCAAGGGATACCATAATGCTCTATAATAGACTGTATTTGTGTCTAAACTAATAACACTTAAATCTCTTGATTGTTTCCTCTATAATTTTTCTAGGTCCCCCTTTAGCTCTACCCTCTACACGATGCTATGGTATAAATAACACAATTCCAAGCCATGAAAAATCGCTTGACATATATCAACGTACCACATAAGAGGTCATATCCAACTTCACTCCAAGTAAGTCTCGTATGACATCATGGGTCATGCTCTCAGCATTTGCTAGTCTTGCATTCAGTTGAAATATCTGGACAAATAAATGTTGAAAGATATCAAAGCCCGAAAAAAAAAAACAAGTCCAAAAGCTGTAGAATATGCAGTTGGAGAGAAAAGCTACCTCTTTCTGTCGACATACTGCCTCGGATTCTAGTTCTTCAATGCGAAGTCTTGCTGCAGACAGCTCCTCAACCTTCTCATATTTTATCTGCTGTGCCAAACCCAAGCCGATGCATTTGAAAGGAGAGCTAGAACCTCGAGACTTGGAGGTATTCTTCTCTGTCTTCTCAGACTTGTTTGAGTTCGACAAAGCACTGGTGGAATGTGTAGAAAGGCCTTCGGGCTTGACTTGCTCAACCATTGCTTCCAAAGCCTTGAACTAATTCAAAACAACGATGCGTTTAATTTAATATCGCATACAAAAAATAACTATGAATAATCTGAGAAGAAAGAATGCGTGAATAAACCATATGTGTTTAGCTGTGTTCCGGAGTCATCAATTATTACTAATATCATGACATGACATCAAAGAATTTTGTTTTATTTAATACAATTACTAACTTTCTGCTTGTACTCCTTTGCCTGTGCGTCAGCATGCAAATTTAGCTCTGAAATATGAGCTTTCATTTGTGCAATCTGTAGAACACAAGCCAATAAAAAAATTGGAATTTATATGTTAACAGAAATTTCAATCCAAAAATGCATAATTAATAGTGGTCTAAGAAACCTACCTCCGCATCCTTTCCGGTCACATCCCTCTTAAGCACATGTATCTGATTTAGTGCTTCTTCAAGGCTTTTCTCCTTTTCGTCCAAATATCTACAGGAATGCAAATACAAACAGAAAATATTTTAATTCTAAAGTAGCATGGCATATCCGCAAATGCATAAGATATAAAATATGTACATAGTATGGTAGATAGTTGGGAATAAATGCACTAAACCTTTTCATGTCAGAATCAGCATTCCTAACATTTTGCATCTGATCTTTCAATGCATGTAGCTCCAATTCTAGATCTTCTCTTTGCAGCCGCTGTCGTTCTGCTTCTCCTTTGATGATGTCAACCTGAAAAAAAATTTTAAAAAAAAAGTGAGATTTAACGACTACTAATGCAGACAAGCTTCCTATCATATATTAGCAAAACCAATGATAACTTACTTTGTTTTCCAGTACATTTACAGTACTTTCTAGCTCTTCAACGGATCTCTCTAGGAGTTTCACCTCTGCTTCTTTATCCTCAGCATAAACATTACTTGTTTCTGCCATCTGCAATATTGTAACCAACTCAGATATAAGAACGTGAAAGAAAACTGTAAGCAAGGTAGAATCATTGACCAAAAAAGAGGTACAGAAGATCAATAACCAAAAGGACATGATATACATTAAAATTATTACCTTTTGAGATTCTTGAGCAATTGCTTCACTAGCTTCAGCCTCTGCTTGTGCTTTTTCAAGGCTTTGTTTGAGGCAGATTACCTGACCCTGAAGTTGATCCCTTTCGACAGCAAGTTCATCCAGATCACTACTCAGGGTTTTAATTGTATCATTCATTTCTCTAAGAACACTGCTCATTTCCAAGATTTCATCTTCCAAGTTCTCAGTTACCTTCTTTCTTTCTGTTAGATCATCATCAACCAGTTTTTTTGCGGCCAAGACTTCTTCAACATGAGTTCTGAGTTCTTGATTTTCTCTGAATTGCAGTTTTACAGCCTCACACTCTTTAGAGAGATCCAACTCTATGGCTGTAATGATGTCTGATTTTTCTTGCAACTTAGCTTCAAAGAATTGACAGTTGGCAACAGCTTCAGCAAGCTCATCTGATTTAACAGCAAGCTCAGCTTCCAGTGCTTCCATCTTGGCTACCATTTCATCAATTTCATCTTTTTGGTCTTTACTGTTAGATGCTGATTCCTGCAGCAAGCTCAGATCATAGAGCAACCCTTTAATTACATCATCCTTTCTGGATAACTCAACCTGCAGTAAGCTCTGCATTCTAGTTATCTCTGAATCCCTTAGCTTCAGCTCATTCTGAAGTTTGCAAGATGAACTTTCCAACGCACAGTTAACTTTCTCTAATTCTCTGTAATGGTGTTCAAGAATAGAAATCTGATGGAAAGAAAATGCAGAAGCCACATCTTTCTCTATAAGATCCCCAACTACTTTATCATATTCAGCTTCAAAATCCAGAATCCTATTACGTGCCGTATTTTTCAATTCAGAAGCAAAGATGAGCGACTCGAAGTCTTTGGCATACCAATCTGCCATAAGAATTTCAGCTTGAGACTCAATAGCCTCTACTTTCTGTTTCAGTATTTTCTCTTGATCTAAAAGAGATGTCACAGCTTCTGTATTGCTCAGGTCCATATCCCTCATCAATATAGCAAGTTGAGATCCCATTTCATTGGACCTTTGCAACATCATCTCCTCCTGGAGCTGTAGGTCCGATATGCTTTGGGAAAAAGTGTTTAGCTTGATGGTGATCTCACCAGCCTCCTCTTCCTTCCTGGTAATGCGATCAAAACTGTTCTTGATGTCAGCCAGTAGCTTCCCTTTCAAGACTCTGCACATATCTAGCTCTTGCCTCGTCCTAAAGTTGTGTTCCTTCAAATCACTTATCATAGAGTTTGATTCACACAAGCCATGTGATAGCAAACCATTTTCTGCATGCATCCCAGTTACTGTCTCAAGTAAAATACCCATGTGACAGAGATGTAAAACAGAAACAGCACAATCCTTTAAAACTATCTCGGAGCAGATCTTCTCAAGCCATGGCTGTACTGATCTAGTTGAATGTAAAAACTGAGACTTGATGGATTGTAAATCACAAGCTAAAGAAATGAAATTTTCCTTCATGGTCAATTGGACCTCTTCAATGACATCATCCAGCTCAACCCTCAGGTTCCTTGTATCTATAAGACTTGATTCAACAAGGTTCTCCATCTCTTGATTTTTCAAATCAACAACAGATTGTAAGCAATCAACCTTGCTGATTAATGTATCCTTCTCATTAAGTAACGAGACTTCTCTGCCTTTCAGTCGTTCGATATCAAGCTTCATTGACTCATTAGCTATCATTAGTTCATTTATCATAATGTCTGCTTCTCTCATTGTATCTTGAGCTTCTTCAAATTTAGCAAGAATACAAGAAGCCTCTGAAGCTTTCTGGGCTGCAATAGTCCTTGCTTCTCCAACTTCAAGTTCAAGCCACTGCCAAGAAAAATGGATCATGTGTTAAAGAAGCATAACCAGATGAAAGCCAGTGCACTTTTAATCTTCATTCAATCTATTATAAAGGAGCATAAGCACATGAAAGCAAGTGCACTTTTAATCAATCCTAGGAATGATATAAAGCAAACAGAAAGTTTTCTTTCAGTGTATAGAGGAGAAATAAAACAACAGAGAGGTTTCGTACTTGCCATTATGTTAAATTTTTCAAAAATGTTTACCTCTTCTTTTTTATTCCAATCTGATCTAGCTTCTTCCAGAGTTATTCCCATGTCTGTGAGTTGGTGAGTGAAGACTTCAAGCTTGACATTGGACTGCTCTTCAAAGTGGACGATAGCTTCTTGCAGGGAAAGCATCTGAGTAGCAAAGCACTCAATTTTTTCTCGACTCTGCTTTTCAGACGTTGATATCTCCTTCTTCTCAGCACGTAGTCTTGCCATCTCATCTTGAACTTCTTTCAAGCTTTCAAGAGCACATTCTATTTCTTTTCTCAAAAGTGTAATGGTAGCATCTCTTTCACATGCATCCTTACGAACTCTTTCAGATTGCTGGCCTTTGTTATCATCTCTACTTTTGACCATTTTAAAGCGTAAGTCAGCCAGGTCAACTACTTGTGCTGCATTCGATTCACCTGAATCATTGTATTGATTCGTTTCAGGACTTGTCTGCAACAATGCCAAGAAGAAATACAAAATAAAAACCATCCATTTAGCGCAGCCATGAATAAAAACACCAGACAACCGAAAGTAGTCAATCAAAAAGAAGCATTAGCTTACCATATCTGGATCATTATCATCACAGTATGATGTGCAGGCATCCAATGAATTTCTACCATTATGAATTTCCGAATGCTCTCCTATTGAGGCCATGCAGGACCTGATTGAAGAGACACCATCTTGTAAAGTAGCTAGCTGCTCCCTTGTCTTTGAAATGGCACTTTTTTCAGTATCTTCAAGCTTTTGCTCCAAAACAGAAGAATGTTCTTGCTCCTCAGACAACTTCTGACATAATTTATTACATCTTTCTTGCAATTCTGCTATCTGTCTCTTTGCTTGTACAAGTGAAGTAGAATGCTCAGTGAGAAGGGCATCCTTCATATGATTAGTCTCTGCAAATTCACTAAGCAGAATATCCTTTTGCTTGAGATCATTAAGGTGACAATGATTCACGTCTGATAGTCTATTCACAGCTACAAAAGCAACCATTGCACAGTTTGCGGCATTTCTGAAATGACTTTCGGCCATTATCAGCTGCTCCTCCAGCTGTGACACAGCAGATGCTTTTTCACTCAGCTGCGATGTCAATTGAATAATTTCTCTCTCTTTTTCCATGCAGTCCTTCTGGTGGGCTTCAGTAATCACCAGTGCTGCACTTCGTAGGGACTTGAGCATGCACTCCATATCACCTCTTTTATTGCTTGCATCCTCCAAACATCTTCTTAGTTCATCAATTAATAATTCCTTTTCTGAGATTTTTCTAACCATCATGCCAACTTGTTCAGAAATCCGGATCCTTTTATGAGGAAATGAATTGCTTATATGGGCAAGTTCATCAGAGGCATCAACAAGTGATTCACATCCATTAGCAAGAATCTCTTCAATCTCAGAGGTTAATAGTTCCCATTCTTCAGCTAGTGATCTTAGCTCCATATCTTTCTGCCCAAGCTCTTCACTTAAACTCCTGCTATCGTCAGAAGTAATGAGCAATTTTTCCTGCACCTCCTTCAATTCAGTTTCCAAGTGCAGTATACTCTCTCTCATTTTGGCTTCCTTCAAATGACTATCATGGACTTGATGCTGGAGCGTGGCAAGTTCTTCCTGCATACAGACAATCACCTCAGCAGTTTCAGCCTCCACCTGCCGACGGACTTCATCCATCTCATCCTCATTAGATATCTGGAATGCACGATCACTTTGATACAACATGTTCAGCTGCTTGGCTTTTTCAAGAGAATCATGCATCCTTCTGAGTTTTACTTGTAGGGGTGACTCATTTTCAATCTCTGAAGGATTTGAAGGTAGAATGTCTCTTAACTCTTTAGATGCAAGCTGGTTCTTTAAGGCCATAATTTCACACTTTTGTTTTCTCATAAGCTCCAAATAATCGTTGTTCTTGTCCCTCATCTCTTCTATCTCTTGGATTGATAAAATTTGTTGAGATTCAAGAGCTTCAATAACAGATTTTGTTTCTTTCAGCTCATCTTTAGCCTCTTCTAATTGTTTGCTTGTCAGTAAAAGTTTGTCCTCTGCCATCTGAAAATCCCGATTCAAGCATGATGTTTGCTCCTCTAATGAAGCACGGCAAGTCCTTTCTTCCTTTAGAATAGTCTTCATTATATCTATTTCCAGCTGCAAATTCAAGATATCTTCCATGTGCTTTAAATTGGGAGATTCATGCATCCCCTCAATCGTTGGTGGAAGTGCCTGAGCTTCGTACAACGGCTCTTTTTTAGAAACCTGAAAATTAATAATTAAAAAAGAAAATGAACATAATTTTAAAACAACTGATCAATCATACATAGTATGGGGGATAAAAATCAAGAATATCGTAGAAGATAAAAAAGATAATTTGAATGAATAGACTTCAAGCTTTTATTTCCACAGTTTGCAAAACGCCCAAAATTATTCACGTGATTGAGTTCATAGTAAACCTTGATGCCGACACCTTTCGCATTCTCCTACTCTCTGATTTTTACAATAGGATAAAGAAAAAAGCCCAGAGATGATATATCAGAATAAGAAGACTACCTTTGTGGCAGTTGAGTTGCTCAACATTGAATTAAGAGAGTCCAATTCCCTGCACAATTATGCAATACTAAGCAAATTAGGATTGTCACAGCAAAAATTTAGAGCTCCAATCTTCTTGCATAAAACCAAAGGAACTTCATCAGTACAAGAAAAGGCAAACCTGCTGAGTTTTGCATTCTCCTCCAAACAAGAATTTAAGTTAAGCCTGCATTCCTGTAACTCATCAAGAGTGTTTCTTAACTGCAATGCATAAACGGGAAGCAGTCACACATACTATAATTTTGCACAGAAGAAATGTTCAGTTTATTTCAAAGGAAGGAATAAAAACCTCTAGCTCAACAGAGTCATTTTCTTTACTGCAGCAATGAACTTTCTGCACAAATGACAATTGGAAAAAGTTAGAAATGTCACGTAATTTAATGTATAGGAATCGGAAGGAATTTGATTCGAGATTCAAGCCCACGTGTCCCTGAGACAGTAACATATAGCCACTGCATCTCTACCTCAACTGCCCATTACTGCTTAAATTTAGGTTCTATTTTACTAGTTTAGGACTGCGTTGCTACTAGCATACTACTATTCCTTGTGTGGGCTGATGCAGACAAAATTAATAATGCTCGTTGTTTTTCTTTTTTAACGAAATATTCGTAAGGAAGAAATGATCAAAATTAAAAATAACGAATGGCATCTGGTAACAAACTAACCTGTTGTTCAATGCCAAAATTTGACTTAGTCAGTATCGAGTTTCTTCCAGTTTGAAGCAGCTGCAAAAGAAAAGTTTTCCAATCTCGGAAGATTCAAAACAAGGAACCCATAATGGAAAATATTTCTGTACTACATAATAGAAACATATGTACCTGTTCCCTCAAAGTAGACACTTCAGCCAAAAGAATCTCTCTCTCCCCTTCTTCATAGAATTCTTGATATCTGTGATTATCATCATGAGGAACTGCTAAATCAAAGAACATTTTAAACTCAATGTCTTGGGGGGAAAATGATATATCACCTTCTTAGTTGGTCTAGAAGCCTGATATTCTCCACTGCAAACCGAGTAACTTCAGGATTTCGATCAATTTTTCCCTGCAGTATCTGAATCTCATCAGACAGGGCTTTATTCTCTTCCTGCAAAATAGTGTCCGTAGGTATAGAACCAGAAAGTTGAGACTCTAATCTACGAATTTTGTCTTCACGAAACCTAAGCATCATTTTGCAACTCCTGGTGTCCTCCTCTCTTTGACGAACCTAAACAACAATGAATTTAAAAATGAGGGATGAGGACACGACAGAAATGTAAAACTCCGAAAGCAATAAGACCTCATTAGAGAAATACCAATCGATTTAATTGTTCAATCTCTGCTTCTAGTCGCTTAACAGAAGTTTCTGCCACCTGCTCCCTTCTCAAAGCTCCAGCAAGAAGAGTTTCCAATGATTTTAACTGAACCACCAATAAATTTGAATATCATAGTTGAAATTTGAAAATAGTATAACTGGTTTGCAAGTTGTAACAGACTAGAAACAGATGTTAGATTAGCCACAGAAGCTAACAGGTCAGTGTATGATGCTTTAAACCATCGTGGGATCTAGGGAAGGTTAGGACTCAGACGCATACAGCCTTAACCCTTAAGCAGAGAAGTTGTTTCCTCAACAAAACTAATCGCTACCAAGTCAGAAGATGCCTTACTATGGCATCTAAGGCTCACCCTCCCGTAGAACATGACAGCATACATAACCAGTTAACCACAATTTTTCTTTCTACTGTGGAAGGTTATCTCATAAAACACACATATGAATTAACAGTACAAAATCTTGCAGGGCAAGGCAGGAAAATTTCAAAAAAAGGGTTTCAATAGATTAAGCATAAAATATGTCACATTTGAATGGACCTTTATGAACCTAAGAAAGCCAAGCATACCTGTTTGTGGGACATTCTGATGCCCTTCGATCCAAAATCAAGTATATCATCTTCATCTTCATCATCTTGTCCAACCATATCAGGTGCATTCTCTAAGCAACAGTCTTCTAGAGATTGTTTTATATCTCTCGCAGATGCCAAAGAAAATGATAAAGACCTTGAGACATTCTGGCGCCTTTTGAGGGTCGAAAGCTCCTCCTGTCCCAAAATTTCACCATTTAAGTTTAGCCATCAACTATTGACACAAAGCCTATATTACAATTTACAACAAATAACCAATAACACCTTCAAAAGTCGTATTTGGTTCTGTAAAGCAATTACATCCCCAGTAGAATCTTCGTTCACCACAGCCTACAAGACAGAATTTAAAATGTATATTTGATCATTAGAATGATCCCACTGAAAACTAGTGAAAGTGATGATACAATAGAATGGCACTCACATTATTCTGTATGAGTTTTGCTCTCTGAGCAAACTTAAGTGTATTTAATGTTTCAGCAGCACAACTGCAAATGAAAGGAGAAAAGCTTCATTCTAAATCAACAGCAAAAGTAGAATTTCGATGAAGGAAACAGTTCAAGACAATGAACAAACCATATAGAAGGGCTGACATTGGCAATTATCATTGTTTTCGAGTTGCCACCAAGAGAGTCCTGCATTTAATGTCAAATAATGTGATGAATAAGAATCATGCTGACTACAAAAATGTCAAAGGCAACTAGTAAGTTATCAACCTGAAGAAGAAATGTCAGCCTAGAATCTCTGTAAGGTACATGCCTCTGCTTCCCATTTGCTACATCCACCAGTATCATAATAACATGACTGCAATCATGATTATAAAATATTAGTTGTATACTGATAAAGCAGCAATAAGAATCATATCTTCTGAATTTAAAAATATCTATATATTAAATTGAAAAGTACCCCAAGGTTGATAATGATTTATTTATGTTAGCTGCTTCCTTTAGACGCTCACCCTCAGCACCAGAAGTTTTCTGTCTGTTATGAATGAGAACTTGGTTAGTACATCCACGTACATATCCCAAACTACAATCTGGTTCAGTCAAATATTAATAAGCTAATGCCTTACCTTTCTGAACCAGCAAGATCAACAAGGTTTAACCTAGCAAAACGGTAATTGGTCGTGGAGTCCTTTTCCCATGTGCTCTCAATTACACATGTGAAAACACTATGGGACCTACTGCTCTCTCTATTCATATTTGTTGCCGCAACTTTTCTATTTGCAGAACCCTGCATGTCAGAAGCCACTACTTATGGAAGAAAGTTCAAGCCAGAGCAAATCCTTGTCATCATGCATTTTAAAAACTCTGAATGAGGGATTTCGTGGGCAATGCCTCAAAATTGAACAAGAGAGTCCCAGATACTGGTACCTGAATTAGAAGCCTTAGGATGTCACTCACACTTTGAACCTCAAACTCAGATAGATTTTCAACATAAACACCTTTCTTGACATCCTCCCGCAGCTATTAAGATCATGGAAAAGAGGTAACTAATTAACAATATTTTTTAACAATCATCTGATGAGGGAATAGGGAAGAACTAGACTTACTAGCAAATTGTTAGCTGAGGGATCAAGTAGATCCGTAATTTGCTCATTGTAAATCTCTAAGAAAGAACACTTGCAGTTGTACTTTAAGTTCTCATCCCTTCGGCTTTCCTCTTCCTGAAAATTTAGTAAGGCGGGAACACAAAAGTTAAAAAACTTGGATTGAAAATTTGTACTTATATGAACACAGTCTTGTTTATATTGGAAACTAGTAGCAAAGAGTGATGATATTACCGCTTGTATCCTGGCAAACAAAAACTCAAATATACGTGGAGTCATTCCACGATAAGGACTGGGTTTCACATCTAAATCTTCAATCTGACCGAGCATGGTATGTGTTTTCCCACTTCCTGTCTACAGAATTAAGGGAATCATCTTACGATTAATGAAATGGAGTGTCATCATTTGTTGTCCATTTCTAATTATATTAGAGAACACTGAAGTATACAATCACTCAACAAATGGCATAGAATTGACAATTTCGTGATAAATAATTCAATGCACACATATGCATAGCAAAAATGAGGCATAAAATAACCAAATATGCCAAAGCTATGCTAATATCTCTTATTAGGAAAGAATTGCTCTCATTCCATTCCACTTCCTAATACAGCTCATACCTACTGACATCATAAACCGATGCAGCAGTGACAAACTGAAGATCCTAATATTCATGATGCACGAAAAGACAAAATGTTGGTGTTACTGCTAATCCATCATCACCGTAATGGCACTCATTGTCAAGGATATGAACCCCTGAATAACGTAGATTAGAAGTGAGATCACAAATTTTAAGTAAATGAGCAATTTGCAATGAATCACAAAATAACAACAGGGTTAACATTGAAGCCTAGGCATAAAAGGTCTAAATTGCTAAAAATTCAAATGCCTAAAAGTTAAATTGCTTAGACGGACGATTACCATTAACATTATAACACACAAATAATCTCTAGATGAAATAAAGGCTTAATTTGTTCAGACCAATACCTGTCCATATGCAAACATACAGCTATTGTACCCCGAAAGGCAGTTCTCTACCATTGGAAGACCAGCCATTCTGAAAATCATTTCCTACAAAGCCATAAACAATGGAGAAATAAATTAACAACCACATTCAATGAAACTCTGTGCATCATATCGGCATCATTCCAGTGTCAATGTCTCATCACACTTCACATACCTGATCTACTGTTTCACACGCAACATGATCAAATGTAAATCGAGTTTCCGGTTGCCCAATCCAAGTAATGCATTGAGCACTTTCCTGCTTCAAGCATCTGTTATAGCCCTGCGTACTCCGCTCCATGCTATTTAGAGGACGCACTCGAATAATAACCTAACCAAGAACTTCACATCAGAATCCATAAAAAAGGAACTAAATTGGAAACCCTAAGACTCCGATGATATCAATCTTGATCTCGCTCACCTGTACATTGTGATTAATCCAGAAGGAAGAATCTTCCTTAAGATCAAAGTGAGGCACTTCGACCGTGTTAACAACCGTCGGCACAACAGCCGAACTAGGAAAACCTTTATACAACGCGACATAGTTTCCTAAGCGAGCACTGAAGCTTCCATCAGCTTTGCTTCGAACACTCGAGCTCGGAGGAGGCTTAGTCACACTCTTCGTTGGAGTGCTCTGCGTCGAATTGCTCTCCGAATAAGCCATCGTAGCAGCAGAAGTAGCAGGAACAGCTCTTCCCGCAGTGCGAGTCACCCTAGGAGTGACATTCCCCCAACCACCGTTACTCACAGCACCGGAACCTCTTCTCTCATCGTACATTGACGAAACGCCGTCGTTCTTCTGGTTCCATCCGAACCTTTGCTTCGAAAACACGGTCCCTCCTCCACCTCCGTGCTTATCTGGCGTGCGAAGCGGTGGATCAGAACCTCTGCTTTTGTTGTGGTTGAGCTTAGAAGGAGTCCTCTCAATCTTACTCAGAGAACTCGAGTCCTGAATCGTGTTCAGCGGAGGTCTAGAACTTTCTGCGCAGCTTGGAGCTGTAGATACTGGATCCGAAGGATCAACATTCTCGATCTCTTCGCTTTTGACTGGATTCCGTCGCGTGAACTTGGAATCTCTCAGCATTCTACAACGCACACAAATTAAAATAATTAAAATCACAAATGTCACCAAAAACACACACGGAAAAAAAAAATGAGGCTCGAATTAGCATACCTGAATGAAGAATTGAAGAACAGGATTCCGAATCTGCGAATCTGAGTAATCCTGAAGTTGATTTTTTCTGTGCTGATTATATTATAGATTCAGCGAGTTCTGTGAATTCTCGCTAAGGATTTGAGATTGAACTGGAAAGTTCAACACAGAACGAACACAAAGTCATTTCATTTTTGTCTCTCTCTCTCTCTCTCTCTGGCTGTGAGAGTTTGGGGGTTTTTGTTCCTGTTTGGTTTGATTTGAAATAATGAAGTTGAAACCCGAGGTAATGAAAAGGGGCTTACAACGAACGGCTAAGATTCGATCAAGAATTCAAAATTCGTGTGAAGTAAACGTAATCGCGGTTTCCGGGTTTGAATTACGAGGGCGTTTTTGGTAATTGAATGTGGGTCCATATAATTAAGACAAGGATTCAAAATTTTTAACGGCTATAGATGATATTATTATGGGCCTTCTTCCTGCCTGCTTTGTGAGTCTTGGGTTGGGCTCAGTTCGATGGGCCCATTAATATTTACTCTTATGGGCAACATCGGATATAGCTTCAATCAGACCCCAGAAAAGAGAAAGAGTGTATAGTCTGGCCCAAAAAAATAACAATAATAATAACTTTATTTAAATTACTCAGGTCTATTAATTAAAAATGAATTTTGCATTGTTGTTTGTATGAATTTCGAACAACCAATAACATGTATTTATCCTCAAAATTTCTAACAAAATATTAGTCCTCAAAAGCGTTTATGATTTAATTTATTCCCTTAAATAAACTTCATTAAATCAAATTAGCCTCTTAAATAATCACACTCAAATTATTTATCCACTAGGGATTAACATAATTCACTATTACAAAGTTAAAGTCTAACCAGTCAAATTTCAAACTTTAAAATGGTCAAGGTGACTTGCGTACAGCCGTACATAAATTTAGAGACTATAATGACTATTAAATCTGATTAACCAAGCACATAATTGGATGCAACAAACTATATAGTTTAGAGCAAAACTTAGTACACAAATATAAAATTCGTTATGTGAAATTACTTTATAGTCCTAAAGTATAATCAATATATATTTTAGAAACTATTTTAACCATACAATTTTTTATCTAAAATAATTAAAATTAATATAAAATTTATATTGTGTAATTATAAAGATTCGTGAATATAGGATTCCTATGTCCTCTCTTAATAAATTCGAGCAGTTGGTAATCAAACAGCAGACTTTTATTCACCATGAAAATGACGTAGCTATAATTAATTTATGTTAGGTTTTTGTTTTTATGAGAATGGGAAAAAGGTTAAATAATAAATATCCATAATATCGAGCTGTTAACTCCTGCTGAAAATAAAATGACTTGCCACTTTATGTCTAAATTAAATAAGATGATATATACTATATATCAACATCATCATGTTTCATAACATCGCCCGCAAGGCAAGGGACTTGGCGTAACAAGAAACACAATATCATCATGAGCCAATGCCGGAAAATTAATCTTGATAAATCATAATTAATTTATCTAAATCAAAATTAAATAAAAAAATCAGTTGACTTTGATCTTGATTTTACCAATCATATGTCAACACATACATAATTGAACCTTATCTGTTCAAGCTAAGCTAGCTGGCTAGCTACATTAGTATTTAATTAGTGTAGACAACATGGTTTAATGGAGCAAATTCGTCAAATACTAAACCAATCATCACTCATCAACCAGATTTGGTTTCGCATGACTTCCTTAATTATATTTGACGTTGAATTATTCATCAAGTACATACTCAACACAAAAATACCGATTACCGACCAAGTGATATTGATCGATATATTGGGTGCATGTTTGGGAATATAAGAAATATCTTCCCTTTTTCCAAAACAAGAATATGTTTGCAGAAAATTATATTAATTATGTTTGGAAAATAAAATAAAATAATCTTGTTGGATGTTTTCTACTTAAAGGAATGTTTCAGGGGGAAAATTGAATTGAACACTATTTAAAGAAAATGAACTTGTTTAATCAGCATCCAAATAACATCTAGCATGCCCTATTATTTATTAAATTCGCTTTATTTTATATTCATGTTAATAATTTATTATAAAATAATCCAAATATCTTAGAAAGCTACTTGATACGAAAATAAGTTTTATATTTATTGAATAAGTTTGTAGAACTTATAAACATAACATTATGATTTCACTTAAAAAAATCAGAAGCTTATATTTATAAGTTGAACGAACTTTATCAAATATAAATGTATATTTATATACTTGTTATCGATTTTTCCGCACATGTACATGTTTAATGATGGTACCCCTGCTTGTCGATCACCATACATATATTAATTCAAGCTAAGAGAAGGATAATTTACTTTTCTTCTTTCTAATTATGGATATTAGGTTGAATAAAGAGGCTCTCCACTTTTCTTACTCCTAATAACGGGTTTAATTGAATAAATTTTCATTTAGACAAATTATACTACACAAGATGAAAGTGACATGTAATAATATATTCAGTATTTAATTGAATCGACGAATTTTTCGCTTCCATTAAGTCACACTAAACGGAGGATAGGTAGGAAAAGTCCACTGCTTCATTTAGTAATGTCTTATCGTTATCAATTTAATTTCTTCAAGCATTTAAGTATATTTCAGTTTTAATTGCTTACGAAATCAATTTCATTTCAAAGAGATATTTCACATTTTTACATTACACATTTAATTTCTCCCCAACAGTTTTTCCAGCGAATAAATTAATGAATTACTTGATAAATGAAATGAATGACTGGGTAGGTTGAAATTTGCAATTTATTATTAGTGGATAAATTTTGTGGTGATATATAAACATCACATTTTATTTATTTGTTTGTTTATATTTTGGTAGAATAGTCATGTAGATCACATGAAGGGACAATGTGTGGGGTTGTACTTACTTTGCTTTTGAAACAAGTGACATATATAAGAATGCCTTAGCTACAAGATACAAACTAAACCGTTGGTTGTGATGCTTCTGTCTTGTACACATACAAGTAGTAATAGTGGATAACTACTAGGTGTCTGCAGAGTAGTGATGGTCCACCAAAAGGCATGGGAGGGAGAGGGAACTCATTATTATTCAAATAGAAATTCTTGCTCCATGATAAAAAAATTCGTCAAAATAACAGATAAATAGTGCATAATATATAACTTGTAATATGTACAATATATATTATGCATAACATATATGACATATTGTGTATATCACATGTGATAATATCATATTTCTTTACAATAAATAATATATATTGTGTGTACACAATATATGATATATGATATATATACATATTATATTGACTGTTTTTACTATTTTTTTATCGTGAAAATAACAATATTCTTATTGAAAATATCTTAGAACTGATTGAGGTGTTAAGATATCCCATAGTTGGATTTTTGTTAGGTGTCCTCAGATTGAATTGATCCCAGTTTGTATGAATGGGAAGAAAGTTATGTCAATTGGTTCATTGGTTTGATTTGGGTTAGTTTAGTAAATTTGAAAGAGATGAGATACATGGTCAATTCCGAATTGAGTCTGAAAAGTAATTTAAAGTCGACTACATTTTAGTTTTTTTTTTTTTTTGTTAACTTCATGATCATGTTCATCCAAAACTCTTTATTCACATATATGAATGAATGAGATCTTAAAATTAGTTAAATCTTGACTAAAATAGTTGATTATAAGTCACTCCTAGTTAAACATTGGTTTGAACTACCAAATTTGTTTTTACCTAATTGTAATGGATGTTTGCATGACTTTTTTAAGTAATTGATATAAGATTTAATTATCATAAATAATGTGATGATTATAATTGAATGATTGTGTTTTTTAATATAATTTATGGAAATCAATTTTTTTTAATTAACTATAAATTGGATTTTAAATTAAAACCCCATTATGTTCCCTTATTTCATTTTTTGGTCATTAATCCACCCAAAGATTCACCAATTCTAATGGGAATGTTAATAATGATTTTGAGCGAGTTAATGAGGTAGTGGATCTAACTTTTTAGTTTTTATACAAAAATGAATGTATATATAGGTGGACATGCGTACATATAGTTAAATTGATTTAAAACCCCTTTGTGGATTGGTTAAGAATTTTCTTTATTCATAATAACTTCAAGTTAAACTCGTGTATTAGTAGTTGACTTACTTCTTATGGACACAAATATTAATTGCATCTAGACTTGTGCTTTTCAAATGGCTCAATTGCGAGTTTTTTCATCTAGATTGAATGTTATCGATATGTGAGAACATAATATTCCAGAAATGGTGTCCATAACTTTAGTTGATTCCAAGCATATCAAGGCAAATTAAATGTCTCTTTAGAAGACAAATGTATCTTATGCGTTACAATCATTAGATTAGCAATAATGTTAGACGTACAACATAAATACGTCCAACTTGTATCCAACGTATGCTATTCATGTTACAGGATGTGTGCTGTATGTATATGTGATATACGTATAACACACATCTTGTAACATGGATAGCACACGTTGGATATAAGTTGGACATATTTCTATTGTACGTCAAGCATTACTGTTAGATCTGATATACTCCCTCCGTCCACTTTTATTTGTCTTTCTAGGAAATTTATTTGTCAACTATTATTTGTCATTTTAGATTTTCAATGAAACATTTACAATTTTTTTCACTTTTATCCTTACATACACTCTCTCTTTATCTCTTACAATTATTATTACACAAAAAACTATAAGAATAATTTTGTCATTGTTCATTTACTTCTATAGAAATTTATGTGTTTTAATCACCTTCTTAATAAGTGTACAATACTCTAAAACGTCAATTAAAAGTGGACGCAAGGAGTATATAGGACGAATATTAAGGCCAAATAAGTAACAAAGTTAACGTAACATCCACCAAAATACTTTTATTTGTTTGAGATACAACTTTATATGTAACTTTTACAATATATAGTAATATATATACCAAAGTGGTGTTTGTGTGGACGACCCTTTCGGTCAGTGATGATAACAGTAGTGTTGTGGTAATTATTAATTGGTGGGAGTCAAAATAATAATGATATTAAATTAAAGTGTAATGTTTATTGTACGATATAAATATATTCAACTAGTATCCAACGTCTGCTATACATAATACATAATGTGTGACATATGTATAGCACACATACATATGACATACATTATGTATTGTCTATAGTACATATATACATGTTTAATACTAATTTGACATATTTATATTGTACAACAAATATTACCGTTAAATTACATCTTCATTATAATAATATAATCTTATGATCTCCATTATATATGGAGAGCCTGTTTGCATTTTAATTATTGAAAAAATAATCCGAACAACTCATATGTGCTTGGAAGTTCATAGAGTAAGAAATGAAATAAATTGGATGAAAATAAAATTTATTAAATTACTTAAAATAAATTTAAATAATTTATAAATTAATTTTTATGTTTATAATTTATTAAACTAGCTAGTAATAAAATTGATTATTATTTTATCAGTTTTCTCACCATTTATGTTTTAAGTTGGGACATGCTTAATTCGGTCGAGCTTGGTTCAGCTGTGTTTGATCGAGATAGTCGGGCCTTGTTCGATCGGGTTGGGATCAACCGAGTTAGGCCAAGTTCGTTTATGTCCAATAGTGGTTGAGTTCGGGCATCGGTCCGAACTAATTTAAGGTCAAGCCAAGCCGAGTTCGGTTTGAGTTCTATTGGTCCAAGTTCGGTTCACATGAATTTTTCAACATTGCAATGGTAAAATAGTTTTTTTTTTTCATGAATAAATTCTAAGTCATTTTATTTATACTAAAATTCATTCAAAATTGATAAAATTTATAAATACAAAGCAATAAATTCCTTAGAATAAGAAATTAAATTATTTCTAATTTTTAAATGATTTCAAGTATTGAAATTTATTTAAAACTCAATTAAATTTTCACTTTTTTTTATGACTCAAACATAACTTTATATATATATATATATATATATAAATATAAAGGTGGCGATGATGTGCCTTGAAAAGTTTTTTATGCGAGTAAATAAGGAATGAAATTTAAATGTTTTTATATTTAAAAGTGTGATTATTACATATAATAATATCATTCACATATTTCTCTATCACATAGGATATTGATAATTTTGATGAATATTTGGTAAGTTGTCAACATATTATCAAAATTGTCAGCATTTTATGAGGTAAAAATTGGTAGATGATACTATTGTATGTACTAATAACACATTTTTTTTATATTAGGCAAAGAAAAAACTACTCCATTTCTATTACCAAATCTTGTCGTGATTAGAAGGTTCAATTAACAATTATTCTAGTTTCAATTTTTAGTTTGAATTTTCTAGAAGGATAATTCGCTTGTAAATAAGGGGCATTGAAATTTATATTACGGCCAAATGCTAGATATATATAGTCATATAGATATATATGATTACAAGTAGGACAGAACTATATCCATATATTGGGTGAAAAATAAGCATATAAGAAATACCCTAATTCAAAATGAGAGAAAAATAGATATTTACCAAATAAATAAATAAATAGAGAAAGACCAGAGTTGTGTGTATGTTAAGATAATGTTGACCTTTGGCACTTGGAATAGCCACTTTAAGCTTTAGCCCTGAAACTTATCACGTCCTTCCTCCTTCGCTTAATTTTAGCAATTTCATTCAATCTTTGCATGATGATATATGGATCGGATTTTCCCTAAGGCTGTGTTTGTTTGGAATGAAATCTAGAGGAAAGAAAGGGAAAGAAAGGAAATCAGAAGGAAAATGGTATCCTTATCCTTACCCTGTTTGGATGGAAAGAAAATAGTGGAGAGAAGAATTAAACAGGAAAAAGTGGAGGTGGGGCCTACCACTTTTTTTTCCTTCCATCTTCGGACAGAAAATTGGAGAGAAGATATGTTTTTTTCTGGATTTCCAACAATACCCTCTTTGTATTGTCTTTTTATTAGCTCAACATACAACTATTATATAATCTCAATCTCATAATAAATATACTGCATTCGTTGCCCATTTATGGTTTTGCTTCGGCTTTTTCTTCGGCCTTGTTTTATTTATTTTCTTTTGGTATTATTTAAAATATGTAGTATTAGATTATTTTTTTTCAAGTGTATCCCTGCACATCCTACTATTATATCCATGATATACTCAAATCATGTACATGCACTTATAATTATACATGTTAACATTATTTTTAAATTATAATATCATTTTATTATTTAATTAACTATTTAAATGTTTTTAATCCATACTTTAATTTATTATTTATACAAAATATGTTTTCAATATAAAAATTAATTAATTTTGAAACTAAAATATTTAATTTAATAAATAAAAAATATATTTAATTGGTGTCAAATTAAAATATATTAAGATTAAAATGATTTATTTTCATTAAATATAGTTAATTTATTTTTTATATTTATTGTATTATAGGGATAAATTTGTCATTATACTTTATTATCTTTTTCTTTTCTCTCACTTTTCTATTCAAACAAACAAATATATATAATAATCTCTCCATTTTCTTTCCTCTCATTTTTCATTCAACCAAACACATCTACATAAAATTAAAATCTTTCCAACTTCCTTCCATTCAATTTCTTTCCTCTCCAAATTTTTCTATTGCCAAACACACCCTAAGAAAGGCTCAATCAATCCACTAAATCTATGGTTCTACACACATTCATCCTTTGCCACGTATTAAACCGTTTTGCCAAATCAAATTAAGAAAAAAATAATAAAAAAAAAAGGTGAAGAGACAAAGGTTTGCTCAAGATAAGATTCCAAAGCAAACGATGTGCGCTACATTTTTGATAGATATTAATTGAATATCTAATAAGATTCAATAATAGTTAACAACAACTAATGACTCAATGACATAAAAGCTAAAATAAATGAGATTTTGGGCCATAATCACTCAGTCTATTACAATCTCAACGATTATTTGGGTCAAAATCAAAGCCAAAATAGGCTTATTGGCTGTATGAACTGATTTTTCATTGCCCACTTAGCATTATTGCGAGTCAATCAACAATAGAGTACAATAAATTATATCTGTTATTGGAATCTTATTAAAATTTATAATTGATTAAAATATAAAGTAAAATAAAAAATGAATTACAAATGCTTATAACATTTTTGAAAACAAAACCAAGCCTCTAGATAAATTCTTTTTTACTGCAAACAACACTTTGAGTTAAATACAGTTAAATACCAGTAATACTCAATATTTAATCATCAATAGGTTCTATTTATTCATTTTAATTGGGCACATAATTATTAGACCCACAATCATTTTCCCGAACTTAATGCTCAAGCCAACAATAAATAAACACCCTAACATTCCTTTTTATTACGTTGTAGCCGTTGGTCAATTGCTCCCACAGTTTTGAGATAGTGGTAATTAGATGTAAAATAGGTACATATTCACCCATCATATATATATAAAGCAAAAGCAGCACCAGTACATGGGCAAATACTAGAGATATCCAAACTCTGATACACCAATTAGGCAGAAACAGAAACAGAGCAAAACAGGGGAAAAACAGAGATACTGAACAGTGATGGTGATCCATAGAATAGAATTGTGCATAACTATGGTGAGAATGGCCATAGAGTTCGTGATGTCAGTGGCGGAAACAGTCGTCACCGTTCAAGAGAGAACCACAGAGCCTCTTGGTGCCCTCCACCGTTCAAGTACCCCTCTCCCGTTCTCTGGTTTCCTCCCTTAGCCTCAAAAGCCATTCCAATTCCTCAACTTTGTATGTAAAATTTATAAATCAACCATGTCCATGTCTTTTCCCCCTCTTTTTTCAGGTACTTTGCATCAATTTCTCTGTTTATTGCAAATTGATGTACATATTTTTTTAGGGAACTTTTTTTCTACTCTTGCTATGGTAGCTCTGTTCGATTGTTCTGGTTTATTAATTTCCGAGCTGCAATTTTAGCTGTAATGAATCGGATCGATATGTGATTCTTTGTTTAATTTTCTTCTATGTTGATTGGGTTAATGACCCTTATTTGAGAGGTTTTCGATTTCTTTGATTTCTTATTGTTCTTTCGAAGAGTTTTGAAATTTCTTCACATAGTCGAGTTTTGCGCCATTGGGGAAGAGAAGTGCCATAAACACTCTGTTTCTCTCTGTTCTGTAATCATAGTTTCATTTCTTCTGTTTTTTTTTTTAACGATTTCTGGTAATTTCGGTTGGTATGGTAGTTGGAACCGGGAACACGTTTGCAACTTGCAAGGGGATATTTTACTCTGTAAAAAGGGATATATATATATATATATATATATATATTGGGTATATTATTTAATTTATTAATTATATTTATAGTTTAATTATGATGAATTAACAGTATAAAAATTTTACACTTTTAACAATCATATTTATAGATTTGTGTAATTTTTTAATAGTAGATGATTGAGTCAAAGACTTTTACCGATGTATCAATTCATAATTGAATATTTATGTAAAATTATTTTATACTAGATAAATTAAAATTAAACTCTTATTATTATGATCTATAACTCCACATATAATATGTAAATTGAATATACACAAGTTCATTTATAGAAAATAGAGGAATATATATATAGACTATATTTACGAGGCATGTTGTTCGTCCTCATTAAGCAATTATCCAAAATATAATGCCATACTGTATATATATATTACTACATTTTGTTTGTCTCCGGCCAAATTGGAAGATTATTTGATGCAATAAATTGCAGAGAGATGTGCAAGAAAACAAGATAACGCATAACGACAAGTTCATGCTTCGTTGTAGTTCCATGCGTGATATTATCAACTTTGTCTGATTATTTCATACAGTAGCAAATATCGCCCATGCCTTTCTTTTTTATTAATAATAATAATAATAAATAATAAGCGCTGTTGAAAGATATTAAACTAATTGAACCACCCCTTTACTCATTTTTTTATAAATACCTTTTAAGCCAAAATAGTTAATAAAGTTCATTTTAACACTTTTGACCTAAATAACATTATTAACTATGTGTATTTTTTTTAATGGGCTGAGTGATTTAGACCTAATTTCTTATTGTTGACTATTTCGGCTGATTTTTTTATTGTGTCTCTAACAATGCTCTATTTTTTTACATTTACATGTTTTAACAGATTGAACTAGATGGACCAACATCTTTGACCTTTTAAATTAGGTAGGTCAGATTTTAAAAAATCTTGACTTATTTTAATTAACTCATTTTTATGCTATGTCTGTATAACTCGCGAGTTAGACGTGTTAACACGACAAGTTATATAGATTGACATATTTATCTGCTTTTTTTTTTTAATATTACTGCTTTACAACTTAGAAGTTGTAATATTTAGGTCCAATATCCACATTTTCTATTTGTTTTTGTATTCTTTTAATAAAATATGTTTAATATCAATGACGGTAGTAGTGAATACTCATTAATAAATAAATGTTTTTACATGATGAACATAATTGTTGCCGCTAAAAACTGCAGCAGCTATCATTGATATGCCAAAATCTACCAATAATGAAGGTGCAAGTGTTAGTAGTGTTGTCCTTTTTCTAGTTTTAAATATTACCTGCTGTTTAATTTATAATAATTTCCTATCGTCTAAATTATATTTTAAAAATTGAATGACATCATGAATTATGAATATATAGTTCTCTCTCTCCCTTTAAACTTGCTCTTCGTATTTTTTTTATGCTGATATATACATAAATTTGTCAAAAAAATAAAAATGACAGGAGAAAATATAGTTGGTCTTCCATTATCATTAAATGTATGAGCTAAGAACGTTGAAGAGTAAAATTAAGTGGAACTACAGGAACAAGAAACATGGCACATGAAGAATCCTCGTTTGATTATCGTATCCCTTGTCCTGTGCCTACGTCATTGTCCTTCACGTGAAAGATTCTCGCGTTTGCGTCTGATTTCTTAGATGATTCTTGCGTTCGGAATTAATCTCAGTAATTTGAAATTAATTTAATTACTTTCTGTGGGTCGAACTACATACCAAAGAAATTAAACTAACTGTACCTTCACGATTTATGAGCTTAAACTATAGAGTGCTTATATGGTTAAATTAAATAAAATCGAGTTCTAGTCGTTGTGTATTAAAACAGTGGATATAAAAATTTAAACACAAATGCTTAGGACACAATAAAAAATCAGTCAAAACAGTCAACAAAGTCCATTTAAGACTTTATGGCCCAAATAACACTTTTAATCGTGAATATATTTTTAATGGGCTGGGTGATTGTGACCCAAATTCCTATTTGTTGGCTATTTTAACTGATTTTTTATTGTGTCTCTAGCAATGCTGAAATATAAATGATAATTAATTAGCTTCAACTAACTAACTATTGAGGGAAGGCCTCATATGAATTTGGATTCTCAGATTTCACATCTCAGTAACTATCTACTTTTGGGGCGGTGTTATTTTGAAAACCTCCTTGAACAAGGGTTGAAATCTTCGTCAAAACTTTCTCACACCATTTGTGACTCAAACCACCAAAAACAAGCCTTTCTACTAACATTTCTCAAAATAATAATATTTGTTAAATGCATCTAATTAATATCCTATATGTGTTATATATTATACATAATATGTATCATACATAATATATTATATATATAATACACATTAAATACTAGTATGATGTACTTTTAGGCTGCGTTTGGATAGTGTCTGTTTGACACAGATTGATGGACACGGTGGTACACGTCCACCGTTTGGATTGTGACGAACTGCAATATAATGGCACACGGACACAAGATAGAGAGACATTGTGTCCATCTATATCATAGGACAGTGTGTCCTATATGAGAGGTGGTACACAAATCGATGGACACGGTGTCTAATTTGACACTGAGGTAAAATTACAAAAATACCCCTTATTTTTAGTAAAATTACTCCAAATAATAATTAATACAATATTTATACTTATAATAATATTTTCAATAATAAATATTAAAATAATAGTTAAAATAATAATAATTTTTATAATAATAATTTCTATTATTTTATATATTTATAATTATTATATATATTTATGTTATTTATATTATTTTAATATTTTTATATAATAGTTATTATTATTTATAATAATAATCTATTATTATTTACAATAATAATAATAATAATTATTCATAATAATTATTATTAATTTATTATTATTATAATTATCATTATTTATATTATTTTTTATTATTTACTATAATAATAAATTATCATAATATTAATAAATAATTATTATAATTATTATTATTAATAATAATAATAAGAATAATAATAATTGTAATACAATTTAAAATAATAATAATTGCAATAATAGTTATTATTAAAATAATTATAAATAATCACAATATTAATTATAATTAATATAAATATTAATAATAATATAAAAAATAACAATATTAATTATAATTAATATTAATTTTAATGATTAATAATATTATTATGATTATTGATAATAATAATAATAATAAATAATATTATTAATAATTTTAATATAATAATAGTATTAATCAATGATAGCAATATTAATAATAATATATTGTAGGGATATATCTGTAATTGTCTTATAACTCAATGTCTTGTCTCATATATCCAAACACAAAACACTACATAACACAATGTTCTGTCTTATGTATCCAAACACAAAACAGTACACAACATAATGTCATGTCCCTGTACACAATTGCCTATGTCACAGTGTCTAGTCCACCTATGTCTCACCATCCAAACGCTACCTTATTGTACAACAAATTTTTCAAAACTAGGGATGGTATATGCCTAGGTGGGAAAGAGAAATTCTTAACGGGTGCAAGTTTAGGGCGCGCGTGATATTGTGGTACCCGATGGTATATTGCATTCATGATTAAATAAAGAAGTAAATAATAATAAGCATGATTCAAAATAGAGTGAAATGTCATTTAGGTCCTTAATTTTACATATGCGAGTCAAATTAGTCCCTCTCTTTTTTAATTTATCAAATTGGTCCCTCACATTTCAAAAACGTGAGTCACGTTAGTCCCCCACATAGTTTCTGTTTGTCTCCCGTTATAATAGTGCTGAGGTGGCACGTTTAGTGCCAACTTGGCATGCTAACATGGAGACCACTATTACACTGAATCAAATAACTCCCTATCTTTTTAATAAATGAGTCAAATTGGTCCCTCCAACATTTTTTATAAAATCTAACCTTATCACCCCTATTTCACACATCCCTAACCTTTTTACATTTCCTCCATTAATCCTCCATAGCTGAGCTGCGGTTGCTGCCATAACCATGGGTGGCGGTTCTTTTCTTCACCAAAGAAACACCAAGAGTGGACAATTTGAAGGGGGCTCCAATGAGAGTTCACAGCGACGTCAAGGAGCAAGAAGAAACAAGTTTCAATGTCATTGTGGGTTGAAACCAGTGTACAGAATCTCATGTACGGGCACAAATCCTGGAAGAGCATTTTATGGGTGTCCAAGGTGGGAGGTAAGTTATCAAACTATCATCCCTTCTATTGGTATCTTCCATATTTGAATTTTTCCCTACCAATATTGTCTTTTTTTCTTTTTTTTTTTTTTTGCAAGATGGGAATGATTGTAACTTTTTCTTATGGGCAGATAAACTCAAACAACATAATTTTCTTGGGACTAGTTCTACACTAAACATGGAGATGATTAGCTTGGAAGAATCTAACAATGAAGAATGGAGATCCAATATGGCATTGAAGATTGAGATATTGGAGGCTGAAGTTAGAACATTAAAGATGTTAATGATTGGATGGTTTATTGTGACATTTGTTGTCTTTAGTTTTTGTTGTTGTGTATTTTTATTCAAGTAAAAAAAATGAAGAAATGATGTTTTTAATTTTTATTTTTAGTTTTTGTTGTTTATGATGGATTAATGTTGTTGTTAGTTTTTGTTGTTTATGATGGATTAATGATGTTATTAGTTTTTGTTGCTGTTGTTTAAAGATGTTAATGTTGTGCATATATGGTATTTTTCACAAATTCCACAACTCAGCTTGGAGAATTAATGGAGGAAAGGTAAAAATGTTAGGGATGAGTGAAATAGGGGTGATAGGGTTAGATTTTATAAAAAAGGTTGGAGGGACCAATTTGACTCATTTATTAAAAAGATAGGGAGTTATTTGATTCGGTGTAATAGTGGTCTCCATGTCAGCATGCCAAGTTGGCACTAAACGTGCCACCTCAGCACCGTTATAACGGGAGACAAACGGAAACTGTGTGGAGGACTAACGTGACTCACGTTTTAAAATGTGAGGGACCAATTTGATAAATTAATAAAGAGATGGACTAATTTGACTCGCGTATGTAAAGATAAGGACCTAAGTAACATTTCAGTCATTCAAAATATACATTAATTTTTTAATAATAATGGAAGAGGCCGGAGGGGTTAACATTTCGTCAAAAGTTGTTGCCGAGTGCCAACTGAAAGATTCCCCTCTTACAATATAAGATCCCACTTTAGAATCACATGAAGAAATTGGCACATCCATTTATATAGTTTTGTATTTTTCGGTGATGATGACATTCTCTAGATAATGCTTATGTATGTAATGGATTAGTTTGTTAAATAAATTCATAGTTTAAGAACAGACATCTATGATGCTTAATTAATATTAGCAGAAGTAAAAATTAAAAAATCCGATGAAGTCATGCAACTGATCTTTTGCATATATCCACTTATTTGTAAGATAAATTCTTCATTAAAATATTGAACACGGATAAGTATGAAGTAATTAATTAGCCCTACGTACACCTAGTCACTATGAAAAAAAAAAATGTTTACTAATGAGTACGTTTGTTTTCTATTGATAAATGATAACCAACACCATCCTTACCTTTCTTTTCTTCTTATACTTTTATAATTATGTATCACAACTATTAATTACTATAATTGGTCTATAGTAAGAAATTTTAATAATATTTAAGTTTTCATGCTCAAATCCAGTTACAATCGGTGTAATTTTTAAAGTAAATCATAAATTGGGTTGTTCACTAGATTATGAACTCTCTAAATATATATTAATTTGATATTTGCAAACGTTGGATGATTCTGATTCGTACTATATGAGTTCCTCTAACCCCAATAATTGTGGCTTTAGAGATTAATTTATTCTTCATTTCAAGTGATTTGAAGCAATTAGCTAATCTTGTTTGTTTTTATCACCTGCAATTTTCTAATGGATGAAGAAACGTGCAAATTAAATTTGTCAACTAAAAAAAAACATTTATTCACTTCTATCTAATCACAATTTTGTTTTTATAGTACATGAAATACATACTCATTAAAGATTCCCCGACAAGTGGAGGTGATCAATAGTATTTTGATATTATCAACAGATTACAATTGATCAATGCATTTTAGTGTAATGTAATATTGATAATTATTTTATATTTTAAACATGACTCATCAGTTGCCACAGGACAACCCACGATAAAATTGACAAACATATTACTTTTAATTTAGTTAATTTGACATAGACCGACACAATGTAATCCGTTAATTAATTAAATAGAGCATTGTAAAAGTATTCTTAACTAAATTTAGAAGGGGAAAAGATCTTTCTGTCACTATATATTAACTTATTAAGGATGTTTGGCTACACCTTAAAGTTATTTTAATGTTCTATTCATTTTAAAATAATATTTATTTAAAATTTAAAAATTCGTTTTATATTGATTGGCATTACCTTTAGCTTTCTAATATATATTTAATAATGACATACAAATTTTATTTTTAATATAATTTATTTTAAAAATATGCTAATAGAAATATAAAGAATAATATAATTATTTTAATATAATTTTTACAAATTAAAATTATATATATATTTAATATATGTACATAAACCTAAAAATTATTATTTTAAAATAGAGGAAGTGTTTATTATTTACATACACCTCAACATTGCTCTTAAATGGCATTTAAGATATACACTTATTTTATTTTTTTTGGTTTTTCAAGGTATCCACCTGAATGATTTCGATGACTAATTCCCCGCCTGTTTATGCGTGCACCTCAAGGGTGGGACGGCTGGCCAATGTCCTCTCTGCATGCACACCACCTCGGAATCGAATCCAGGACTAGATGCTTAAGCAACCCAAGCCACTACCACTTGTGTTAAGTCACTTGGTTGATATACACTTATTTTATGTCGGAACTTTTTCTCTTTTCGTTACTTATTTATAATTTTTCAATTCAACAGAAGTGTCAAGTATTTCATACTTGTATTAGCTATAATGGGCAGCATAGTGGTTTGTGGATGAAGAGAAAGATGTTTGGGCTTGGATATATCATGACCATCCAGAGATCTTAACCACAGGATTAGGAGGATTGTACGCAATCACCACCGTTGAAATCTGGGCTTCACATCAATGCGATCTATTTTCTTGGAGACGACAAGACACAACTCACGGAACCATACCCTCGTGGGCGATAGGGCCAGCCAGTACCTTTGTCATGTCTTGTTCACTGATGAACAACAATCTCAACGGTCTCAACAACGTTGGTGCTAGGTCCAACTCCTGCAATCACAAATTCAACTATAGTTCATTACCATCCACTTCACCTTACACTACATTCTGGATTTTGATTGAGCCATTGATGATGATAAGCAAGTATTTTTGCTTAAAAAGGAAGCTATAGTAAGATTTTAATTCTACTCCATGTTGATGTAATGCCTTTTATAATAGTGCTAATAATTAGGGTTGGCATATGCAAAGCGGCAATACACATATAGGGCAATTGAATTTTAAGCCTCCAAATGGGGGAGGGGTATATTGATGAATTTAATTTCTACATATCAATATAAAAGTGTTTTATATAATTACCTAATCATTAACATTAGTAACAATAGTTGATTATTCAATTAGAGTTTAATTATGACCTACCCTCAGTGTAAAACAGTTTTACACTTACGTCAATTACGTGTTGTCATGTAAGTAAATAAATTTAATATTTGTAAAAAAAGTACTTTTTGCTGATGTGGCAGCACGTGATTTGACATTAACTGTGGATCACAATTAAACTCATTCAATTATATTAAAAACTTACCAATACTTTCAGTTTTAGCTCTTTAAAAAGTATTTTTCGAGCATTTATTAGAAAAACCATATAAACCATATAATTTGATGGGAGCTCTTATTCATAAGTCATAACACATGTATGTTTAATCAACTATTTAATATGTTAGTTACTAGCTAGTAGCGAAGAAGTTGAAAAATTTATTAGACTTAGGCCCGTTTTAGTTAACATTTACCATTTATTCCAAAAATGTATACTATTGTAGATTAAAGTACATGAACTGATTGCTTAAGCTATTGCAGGGTCATAGACAGACTTATATGATATTGGTAGAACTGTGAAATTTTCATTAATGATGAATTCTTCTAAGTTCTAACTAAGTTACTTGGAAAGCTTGAAATGATAGATTTGGAGGTTTTCAACATTGGACTTAGTGAAATTACTTCTCATCCTTGTAGTGCGAAACTTGCCCCAGTTGATTGCTCTATACTTGGGAGGGTTTTCATCATTTGTCAACTCTTCCAAGGGCTTCACATCAGTGTATAGTGCTGGTTTCAGAAATAATGGAATTGAGAACCTCTCTTTCTCAGAGTTCACCATTACCCTGTGCTCTACACTCTCATATGCATCATTGCTCCAAACCTGCATCCACAAACACACCCATTCCCTACTCATCATTGCCCAAAGCTTTTAAAACAAGAAAATTTCGTGTAATACATTTTCTAACATGTTATAGTATGACTCATTTTTACTGTATGTATAAATATAGTAATGACTTGTTGGACATTAAGAAATTTGAACTTTAAGAGCTAATAATGTTTTTTTTTTCTTCATGATTTTGGTTATTGAGTCGAATATCACTCAGTTTTGATCTGAATGTGAGTTGTTATACTTGTGTCGAGTGAGAATTTATCTACTCCTATTCTATTTCCTACTTTGGCCCTCTCTTGCCAATCTTGTTTACAATATACATATACACTAATGCTATGTGTACAATGAAAATTGTATAATACTTGTACAATAATCATATTTATCGTTGAATTACATTAGTTTGTAACTCCTTATTACAATCCACTGTGTAAATACTAAATAATAATATAAGTGTGTGGCATGAATAATTATTTCACTAATAACAATGGATAGAAAGAAAATTCTGCAAGGGTTATTGTGTGATACCTGAATCATATCACCAACATTAATGATGAAAGAATTGGAAATAGGCTTGACTCTAATCCACTCTCCATCTGATTTTCTTCTGACTTGAAGGCCACCAACATCATCTTGAGCAAGCACTGTCAAAACACCAGTGTCCTTGTGTCGTCCAAGGCCAAGAGCCAGGTGAGGGTAAGGGCAAGGTGGATAATGGTTGAGTCTGATATTGCTTGTGTTATGCCTGAAGAAGCCATGAAACCTATTTGGTGCCAAGCCTAAGCTCAGTGCAATTAGTTCCATCAGCTTATAGGCTAGTTTCTCCACTTCTTGTGCATATTCTTGGCATGCTTCTCTGGTATCAGATCAGTAATTTGCATAATTAGTACAAATAATTATTAAATGCCTTGGAATTTGAGCTAGAATTGTACATTGCAACAAAAAGTATGGAAATACAATAAGATATAAATATAGAAACAGAAAAGACAGAGTAACAAAATATAAAGATTTTGTAACTGAGTGGATTAGTCAATTTGATAGTTGTTTAGGTCCCATATAGTCAATTTGATATCCCCTCTTGTGCCAGTTTTGAGATACAAATTTTATGTTCTGCCCCATTAGAAAACACCTTCATATTGTACATCTCATCAAGCACAATCTTAATAATAAGATTAGACTTTGGATAAATCTATTTAACATAAGGATCTTATTAATGGCTTCTTCTAAAGTTTCTTATTTTTATAAATTGCAGACCACAATTTTCCACTACCATAACTGTAACCCCAATTTAAAATCTTTCGGACCATAGGCAAAAGGGAATGAAAAGTCTAAACTAATCAGTTTATAGGAATTGAGTAACCTGAATTCAGGAGGATTCTGAGGCCACCGATTATCCCATTGGAACTGAAAATTTTGGTCATCATCTTCCTCAAGTGAGGGTGGTATAAAAGTTGGTTCCTGCACATTAAAATCATAAATCTCCTTCCAGTCCCTAACATTTTTGGTATGTTCTGCTTCAAAGTACCCCAACACATTAACTGCATCTCTTCTAACCTTAAGCTTTTCCTCCAAACTAAGTGCAAAGAACTTCCTTGCATACTCTTCAATCCTCTCTCTCTTATCCAAAGGCACCTTGTGATTGATCACTTGAAAGAAACCCCACTCCTTGCATGCACTTCCTATTTCTTTGACTAAGCCTTCAATTGAAACTGGGAAAGTGGCTTCTTCATCTTGGTAGTTTATGAGACTGAGGTCAATCAAAGGGATGCCTTCAGCTATGATCACTGAAGGTTTTGGCCTGTGTTCTGGGGCTTGGACAAACACAGGGTCAACCTCTCCCATGTTACTTCTTGTGTTTTTCCTTTGTGTGGTGTCACAGAAATATTGTAATATATACAGTTCCTTAAATATCTGATTAAAATATTCGATTTCTGACAATATATATAAATAGAGTTTTATGATCAGAAGGGATTATTCACTACAACTATGAATAAGATAATTCAGCCTATGATGTTTTATGTGATGAAATGTTGAAATTTATGGGATATTGTTAGGTACATTGAATCAGGACAGGTTTTTCTGCTCTTATCAACTGCTGCTATGTCATGATTCTATTGTGTTTAGAATGCCATATTTATCATGTAACGGTCCATATTTACTTGTCTCATTCTGTACTAAATCACCTCTTACTAAAATTCTCTCTTGTTTGTTTTATTTATTTGTTTAAAAGAGATATTTGAAAGCTATTGGAATTGGCAGATATAAACGCGTCCATAAGAAATGCTTGTCACTGATACATAATTTATTCCTTTCAGACTCAGCAGAAAAACAAAAAGCCCTTCTAGCAACTAGTTTTTGACAATTAATACTGTTTATGCATAAATAGCATCTATGATTTGAGGTACTTCAACGTCATGAACAGTAGTGTCGGATGAGTTGTTTGTTCCTTTCTGCAAAGAAGTCATTGCAAGTAAGTAACTTAAGCAAGCCAACTATTATATATAAAATAATCAATATAGCAATTTCAATTATTGATTGCAATTCTGATTTGTTCAGTGATACAAGTACACACCAACTCCCAAGTAATTTATTCAAATGCAATCACTCATAACAGAGACCAATCATCAATCTGCTTTAACATATATTATACTATGATGCTTTATTTAAGTGCATAAGCTATTTGTGGCTCTCCCATGCATTAGTGATACTAATAATATCTTTAAGCAATCTTGAAATGATAAATTTGAATGTTTTCCTCATTCTGTTTCTGGAAATTGCTGTCCTTCCTGTGGATAAGAAACTTGCCCCATTTGTATGGCCTATATTTTGAAGGGTTATGCTCATTTATCAGTTCCTCCAAAGGCTTGACTTCAGTGTCATGTGCAGGGAACAAGAAGAATGGAGTGGAGAACCTTTCTTTCTCTGAGTTAACCATCACTCTGTGTTCCACACTCTCATAGGCATCATTGCTCCAAACCTGGACAAATCACTCCAAACTCAGTTAAAAGCAATTCTTTACTAATCATAGGAATAAGTAACTCATAAACTCATAAATTTAAATGCAATATTAATCAAAGGGCAAATTATACTGGATTCTCTCAAGGTTCGATGAAATTAGCCTCGACCCCCTCTATTTATTTGGGTGATACATGAGGGAGGATGACTTAACAATTTTACAAACTCAGAGGTCAGTACAATGATTCCACAAACTCAGGATATTCTTAGCAAATTTTATAAACAGAGAGTCCAGATTAATTTCATATTTTCATTAAACCATAAGAAAGATAAGTGTAATTTATCCAAAATTTTCACATATTTAGAATCTATGGACTATGGTGGTATTTGTACTTGTACCTGGATAATATCACCAACATTGATGATATAAGCATCTGGGGTTGGTTTAACTCTAATCCATTCTTGATCTGCTTTACGTTTCACTTCAAGCCCTCCAACCTCATCTTGAGCAAGAATAGTTAAGGCACCAGGGTCCTTGTGCCTACCAACTCCAAGAGCTAGGTGAGGGTAAGGGCATGGAGGATAGTGGTTGAGCCTAATAAAGCTGGTTTGATCTCTGATGAAAAATTCCTCAAACCTCTTTGCTTCAAGGCCTAAGCTCAGAGCTATTAGCCCCATCAACTTATATGCCAGCTTCTCCAACTCTTTTATATACTCTTGGATTATATCTCTGCCCACATTTACATCATTTTGAACAAAACCAACTATAGTTTACTTTACTGCCAATTTTCAATTGAACAAATATCATGATACAAAGAATAGGACAAAATAATCTCTTCTCAACTTTGTTGCATAAATTCTGGTACGAATATTCAATATGACATGAGCACATGACAGAGATATGTTATAAGACAAATTAAAAACATGTAAATCAGGGTAGAAACACAGTATCAATGCATCATAGATTTTCCTCTGAAATTCAAAGTTCTGTCATATGTGTTCACTTGTTATAGAGTGATGAGAGAATTGATATACCTGAAGTGTGGAGGGTATTGAGGAGATTTATTAGTCCACTGAATGGTACGATCATCAAGTTCATCAGAAGTGACAGGGACAACAGTGGGATCTTGTGCTAGAAAATCAAACACTTCCTTCCAATCCCTAACATTCTTTGTGTGTTCAGTGTCATAGTAACCAGCAGGGGAGGTCTCATCTCTGCTAACCTCCTTCTTCTCTTCAGAGCTCTGTGCAAAGAACTTTCTGGAAGCTTCCTCTAGCTTCTGCCTTAGAGTGAAGGGCACCCCATGGTTTATAACTTGGAAGAAGCCCCACTCCTTGCATGCAGAACCTATCTCCTTAACCAAGGCTTCAACGGATGATGATGGGTCTGAAACTGTGTGGTTGGTTATTGGGGAGAGGTCTATTACTGGAATTCCCTCTGCTTGGATGATGGAGAGTTTTGGCCTGTGTTCTGGGTCTTGGATGAATGCAGGGTCTACCTCTCCCATGGTTGCTGCTGATGCTCCAGTTGCTGAATTCTGATTAGTTTGCCAAACGTGTGGTTTTTATGGTTCTCTTGTTTCAGTTCATCTAATGACAATGACAAATGATGAGTTTTACCTAACAAACCTTCCATTTATATAGGCTATATCTTAATTTCGACTTTTAAATTCTTTTTGATGATCTATAATTCTAAATGTAAGTATATATAAGACATCTGAGTATCCACATCTATCTGTATTATCTTTTTTGCAAAACTAGAATTTCTGAGGTGGTTGTGAGAAAAATATTTGTACTATTGATATTACTTCAGAGACTGATTCATTGAATCTGGACCATTTTGACACAGGTATGACTTTTCTATTCTGCATATAGACAAACCTTTAGGTACATAAGATTATGTAAGGCATAATATGTATGTACCTCCCTTATTCCCCCATCTAAAATCACATTTTAGAAATGAACAGTACAAATAAAGCCGAGACTGGGAGGAAAAAAATTCTAAGATACAGGAAATATTCAGGTCAATGGCCAAATCTGAAACAAAAATGAGATCATAAAGTGTAGACTGCATCAGAACAAGCTATTCCGCATTGCTGCTATAGAGATAACTTAAGGGTATAATAGAGTTAATGGTTGCTGTTATATGATCTACAGTTGCATAAATAACATCAGAATAAGGATGGGTTTTATCTTCTACAGAGAAGATATGAACATTGTTGTTCAATTCTATCCAGCTACACCCTGGATCTTTTCTCAATTTCAAACTCTGCAATCTCTTCCTAAGTTTTGTCTTCTGCCCCCATCTACCTAAAACAGCATACATATTGGATAGAATAACCATAGCAGCTGTTTGGTTGGGATCTATACTGAACAACCTCTCAGCAGCTCTCTCCCCAACTTCCATGTCCTTCCAGAACCATGCAGCATTCATTAAAGCTCCCCAAATTACTCTATCCGCTTTAATTGGCATTTTTATGATAAACTCTTCAGCTTCTTTTATGTGGCCTGATCTACCAAGAAGATCCACCACACATGTGTAATGTTCTATGCTTGGGGTTACCCCGTAGCATTCTTCCATTGAGTGGAAAATTCTCAAACCTTCATCAACTAAGCCGGCGTGGCTGCAGGCAGAAAGGATTGCGACAAAAGTAGCTGCATTTGGAAATACTCCTTGAACTAACATTGAGCGAAAGAGTAAAATCGCCTCAGACCCAAGTCCATGACATGCATACCCATTTATAAGAGCTGTCCATGCTGCTACATTGGGCGAAAAAATGCTGAGGAATGATCTTTGAGCATCGTCCAAGCAACCACATTTGGAGTAGAAGTCTACAAGGGCAGTTCCAACATAGACATTTGCTTGGAATGGTGTCTTGGTTAAGTGGCCGTGAAGTAACCGTCCTTGTTGAAACGAGCCTAGACATGAGCAAGCACGAAACAGCACAGAGAATGTTGATCTGCTATAGTCAATTGATAATCTGCGCATGGTAACATATAATTTCAATGCCTCCTTGTGCTGGCCATTAAGAATATAACCTGACATCATCGAGTTCCATGTCACAGAGTTTCTTTCATCTTTAGATTTGTCAAAAAGCTTCACAGCTTTATCAAGTTCACCATTTTTGCAATACACAGAAATCATAGTGTTTAAAGAAGTTAGATCCTTGGGACTCATTTTCTCGTACAATCTCTTTGATTTCTTGTATTGTTCACTCATAGCATAACCTTTGATCATCAAATGATACGATACATGATTTGTCTCTCTCAACTGGTGAAATATCAGCTCAGCTTCTTCAATCCTTCCTTTCGAGATAAGGCCCCCAATCAATGAGTTCGTCACATTCAAAAAGCATCCACCTCTCATGCTCTCATGAACTCTCTTGGCATCATCCATGGCTTCACAATCACAATAAAACTCAACCAACACACCCCCAATCGAATTATCGAAATCAAACCCTTCCTTAATGCAAACTCCATGAACAACCTTCCCTTGATATAACCCCCTCAGCCTAGCACAAACCCTTATAACACAACCCAAAGTGACCTCATTAGGCAACACACCAGAATTCCTCATGCACCAGAACAACTCCAAAGCCCTCTCACACCCATCTTCCCTCTTTGCATACCCCGATATCAACGTGGTCCACGCCACAACATCACGAACTGGCATATTCTCAAACGTGTCAAGAGCCTCAGCCATCATGTCACGCTGAACATAACCTGCAAGCATCAAACTCCACAACACATCGTTCCCACCACGCAGCTCCTCGAAAACCACCTTAGCTTCTTCTAATCCACAACACTGCAAGCAGAAATACAACAAGGCACTCCCCACAAGGCCAAATCTCTCGTGCCCAGTTTTCAAAAGCAGGGAATGAGCTTGCTTCCCTTGAACCAACGACCCAGAACGCGCGCACGCGCTCAGCACCGAAGAGAAGGAGACCTCGTCGAGCTTGACGCAAGAGCGGTGCATGAAGGAAGCAATGGCCAAAGCTTCGTCGTAGCTGCCCCATTGGGAATAGCCAGAAATCATGGTGTTCCAAGAGGAAACAGTTCGATGAGGCATTTCGTCGAACATACGGCGTGCTGATTCAAGTTCGCCGGATTTGACACGTGCCACGATCTTGATGTTGATGGAGATCACGTGAGGGAGTTGATGGGGTTCCGAAGCTTCCAAAAGGGTCGCAAAAAGTCGGAAGCTTTGTTTCCAGCGGTTGCGTTTCCAGGTGCCAACAAGGGGAAGCTTGAGGAACAGTGTCATTGAGTGAAAAGGAAGGTGCTGTTGGTGTTTGGGTTCGTAGGCGTGAGAAGTGTCTTGTTTTCTCAATAAGAAAGGGCATTACCATTGTGATGGGATTAAAGAAAGATGCGCCGATAAAGGTAGTAATGGAACAGCATCAGAATGCTTGCATCATCGGCAGAGAGAGAGGGTGAGAGCCACGGTGTGTATGTGAGGCGTGGTGAAGCTTTCTCCATTTTTTTTTATGTAGAAAGCTATAATAATTTAATATTTTAAAATTAGTAATTCAATTTTTAAAAATATTAAATTATATATTTTTTTCTATCAAAAAGGATTTTTTTTCCCTTAATATGACCATTGGTATTTATTCTTTTTAACCATGTGTTTCTATAAATAAATAATATTTTCTAAATAACTCTTGTGGACAAAATAAATAGGAAATAATTTATTTTTAACATGTTATAGAAAAGGTTCAATTTTTTCTGAAGACCAAGCACTGAGACATTTGAGTAGCATCATGGTTTCCTAGATTTAAACCTAATTTTCGAAGTAAATAGAAAAAATATCTTCAGATGATAATTTTTGAAAAAGAAAATAATGTAAATTATGGAAAAGCCAAGATACTTGTCAATGGGAAAGAATTATACAGACAAAAACAAAGGGGTGATCATAAATGAACAACTAAGTCAATGAAAGATGGAATTTTGTGTATAAGAACAATGCTCCCAATATGATATGATCGTATGACTTTTCCAAGAGCAATTGAAAAGCAGAATATATAACAGAACAAATATTAACAATAGTACAATACTGGAATGCATTTGCCATTCCAAAGTAGCAGTTCATCTAAATAACAAGTTTCCCAAGTTTCAACAATGAATTGCTCAAGACAATCATGTCAAAACAAACACTCCTAACAAACTTATCTACAAACACAATCTCAAACAAAATTATACCCATTATTTAATAATAATGGGGGTACTATAAGCTCACTTGTTACACATTCACATCACTAATTAATTAATTATTATTCCCTTAAAAAGGAGATAATAATAATAATAACATGGTAACCATTGATCAATCTGTTTGATGATCAGGTGTAGGAGAATACCATGCAGGGAACCTTCCCTTGCTTCTGAGGAGTCTTGTATATGGTGAATCTGGCATTCTAGCTTGTTCCTCTTCCATCAACTCATCAGCAGATTTTGGCAATCCATCTGGTATAGGACACTGTCTCTGTGCTTCCTCTGATTTCACATTCTTGGCCCAATTGATCCCATTCTTCTTGAGTTTGTGCATGATTGCAATACCATGTAAACATCCTATTAAGGATTTTACACCACCAGTCTCTATAATCAATCTCTCTAAGTCTGCTTTTGGTATCTCTTTCTGCAAAAAAAGTTACATAAAAAAGTTAGTTCTATGCCTACAAATTTGTTAATGAGCTCTGATAAATGTACAAAATTATACCGGTCAAAACAGTAAAAAATAGGAGTTTATGACCAAATTAATCAGCCCACTAAAAAGACGCACGGATTAAGAATGCTATTTGGCCAAAAGTGTTAAACTTTTTTGACTTGAAAAATGTTGTTACCTAGACTTTATGTTTGTTAATTTATGTCAACAAAAATCGAAGCAAAATTAAGGTATCAAAGTCATCCATCTCATATACTCTCTCAAATCCAGTATCTAGAAGACATCATGACATAATATTACTAGTGTTAAAAATTTGTAGTAAGATCCACTTCTAAAACAGAACTTATCATACCAGGAACAATCATCGCAAAACAAACAAATAGACGAGATCAAAATTCAATAGACGCAAGAAGCTGCAGAAAGAAGAACATACCTCAAGATCTTTAAGCTCAAAATAAGCCTGCCAGCAATTGTAGGATTCGTCACCTTCAAGCGTTGAGCAATAATCTGAAGAGATCAAAACATAGCAAAAATATATCAATACATATAAGCAACAAAGGACTAATTCAACAACAGATCGCGTCACAAACTGCAACAATATTTTCATCTCTAACAAGTAACAAGTAAATCATAGGAAAAAGGGTCACCTAAATTTCTAATTTTGGGGGCACGCGACGAAAAACCAGATCATATCCCATAAAAAATAAACGCAAAGGTGAAAAAAAATTTATCAGATTAATACGAAAAATTATGAAGGAAAAAAGAGTAAGGGGTCTTGGGAATCGTTGAAAAAGCAGTGAAATTTGAGGATACCTGCAAGCTCATTCTCAGATTTTTGGATCAAAGGAGGGTCCTTGATGGCCCTTTCAAGCTTGGTTCGGCTAAAAGGTTCAAGCTTTGGGATGTAAGACTCGTTCTTCGACGAACAACAGATAGTAGAATTACCAAATCTGATCGATGACAAAGAAGAGGTTCGGTTACGATGATGAAGAGCATCCTTGGCGTCGAGAAGCAGGGGAGCAGAACAGGGACGCACAAGTAGTGCTGATTTCATCCTTGGTTGTAACAGTTGGGAGAAAATTTGGCTAAGTTTTGATCTTCTTCCACAAGGAAATTGAATCAAGTAAACACAAAAACAAACAGTGATGGTATTGTGTAGAAATGATGGATGAGGCGACTGAAATGAAATGAAACGGAACGGAACACAGATACCATTAAATACTGAGAAATTCTGTATTCTGGATAAGGATGACAAATTGACAGTATTTTAGATATTTATTAATGATGTTAATAATTGATTTATTCATGGACAATAAATGAATAAATAAATAAAGAGTTGAAGATACTAGAGCTAGGAGGAGTGAGAGTTGAATAATTTGGTCCGTTGGATTATGAATTTGGGGAAGATATTTAGCGCTTGATTTGTTTCTTGCCCTTTTTGGTAAAGTGGGACCATTGTTTGGGAACACTTTAATTTTAATCCATCCTACGTGGATGGGTTGAGTGGGGCCCAGTGGTGGAACAAAAGAGTTTGTATAGCAGTTTGGGTTGGCCTGTAAATGGTTTCTGTGTCCTGTCTCTTTACTTTGTTTTCTTGTTTGTGCCTACGGGATATTTTGTTGCGTCGCCGTTGTTTTTCTCGACTATGGGTTCACGCACTAGTTTTATTTTATTCAAAGGGGAAGCAATAACCCAACACAGGCGTCCAATTCACATTTACCGCAACATAAAAAGAAAACGGCCCAAGCCCAACAGCAATTTCCAAAAATGGCCTTAACGAAGAAAATAAAATACAATCAACTTCAGTTAGTCAAGTGGTTAGCTCACGTGATCGCTTAAGCAAGGGTCGGGGGTATGATCTCCGCCTTGTGTATGCAGCAATTCGTTGGCTAGCGGTTAAACCCTTAAATGAAGCTCCACACTGCGACAGATTAGTTCTTGGCCTATCGGGAGATACCGTTGATCCAGTACCAAAAAAAATATACAAAATTAGACTAATTTGGTGAAGTGGTTAGCTCACTTGTCCCCTTAAGCAATATTCAGAGGTTCGATCCCGTCTTGTGTATACAAGAACTCGTTGATCAGCGATTAAATCCTCTGAAAATACCGTTATTGCAGTACCAAAAGAATACAAAATTTTTTAGTACAGGTAAAATATATTTGAGAGCTTTTTATTTGTTTAAATATCATGTTAAATTTTTACATAATGTGATGTGTATGTTCGAAAATCTTATAGTTAACCCCTACACATAAAAAAAAATACGTCGAAGTCAGAAATTAGTCGGGAGTCATAAAAAAAGTAAATCAATATGTTTATTATTAATTTATATAATTCCAAAAACCAATAAAAGAAATGAAGCAAGTAGTATATAACTATATATCACAAGCAGGCACGTTATGATGATGACGATGATGGGCTCACCTTATTAGCTTAACTCGAATTAGATATGGCAATTTTGATTTTGAATATGATAGTTTAAGGAGAGAACCAACTCACAGTGACAAAGATTACTATAATTCCAGGTGTTATTGTTCCTTCAAAGAATAATAAACGACGGAATCAAATCGAAATCAACACACGGCACAAAGACCTAGGTTGTCATCTCTCTCTGAGTCCAACAAAGTAAAGTTGAAAGAAAAAGAAACAGAAAATTGAATTGAATTCAATACAGGAGAATGGCGAAGAAAGCCATGGAGACTCTCTCTGATCTGATCCATGAGGCCAAGCTTCGAACTCTCTGGTGGGCTCTTTGTATATTCGCCGTTTCCTATTTCTTAACTCGTGAGTTCTTCTTCTTTCGCTTTGATTTATTTCTTTATCTCTCTCAGATTCCAGTTCCACTTACCATTTAGCTATTCTTTCTAGTCAATCTCTAGTCTTCATTACGAACCTTGCTTCTATTTGCTATATCTGTGCGAATTCTGATACGTACTGTTGCAATTACTAGGAATTAGTTGCTTAACCTTGATGAATTTTGCATGCTTAGTCTTAATTATTGCTGCTTAAGCTCAGTGGTAACGATTATAAGTATGTATATATTCTTTCGTATTTGCACTGAGCTGAACTTTGGGGTTTCGGTTCCACACTTGTTAGTATGTAGAACTAGGTGCCAACATGTTTGGTTTGTTATGGTTTTAGCCATGACTTCAAATTTATTATGATTCTTATTTAAGTGACCTGCTTTATTTGTTTTTTTTTTGTTGATTGATGTTCTATGTATTGTGACTGTTTGGCACAGATACAAGTAAATCAATGTGGATGAATGTACCCATGTCGATTCTTGTTGTTTCTGGGTTGCGCATTCTTTTCAATAATGTGGAGTTCCGTTGGAAGGTTCCACGGCCTAGATCACAGACGTATCTGTCATTTTTGGAGAGAAAACAGTTGTCTCTGAATGATGCACGCCTCACGACTCCACCTCCCCCTGCTAAATGGAAGAGGAAAATTGATTCCCCTGTTGTGGAGGCTGCCATGAGTGATTTAATTGACAAGATATTGAAGGATTTCGTGGTGGATTTGTGGTACTCAGAAATCACGCCAGACAGGGAGTTTCCTGAGCAGATACGTGCGATAATCATGGATGTTCTTGCAGAAATATCCGTGAGGGTTAAAGATATCAACCTTGTTGATTTGTTGACAAGGTATCTGGTTGTCCCTTGCCTACATTTTCTGCAAGTTAGCAAGTCCTATAAAAACCATTGATTTTCTTACGTTTCACTTGCATTCCAGGGATATAGTTGATTTAGTAGGTGATCACTTAGACCTTTTCAGAAGAAATCAAGCTGCTATAGGTGTTGATGTTATGAAAACATTATCTTCAGAGGAGAGGGATGACAGATTGAAATTCCATTTGTTGAATTCTAAGGAGCTTCATCCAGCACTAATATCTGCTGAGAGTGAGTACAAGGTGTGAGTGGAGTGTTCTGATGCTATACATGTTCAGTTTTAGAGAATTTTGTCTCGTATCTTATCAATTGAATACTCTTCTTGTAGATTCTTCAGCGGCTAATGAGTGCTGTTTTAGCTATAGTACTGCGACAACGAGAAGCTCAGTGTCCTGTAATTCGATCTATATCTCGGGAGCTCTTAACTTCCTTGGTAATACAACCTATTATGAATTTGGCAAGCCCTGGGTATGTTGTTGTACATTCTGTCTTTTATTTAGCTTTTAAGACTCGTTTTCACAGAAGTGAATCTTAACAGTTTCTAGTTGTATATTATGGGTGATAAGCTTGAAGGTTGAGAGGTGAAATGGTAGCTAGTTGACTATGCATTGCTGATATTTCTGTGATGTTTAATGTATTTTGCATGTCTTAAGCAGAGTGCAAGGGGAATCATTATGGGATTTAGTCTATTAGTAGGTTGAACAATAAGTAATTGAGAAGGCAAGAGAAACAAAAAAAGAATCGAGGGTGCTTTGAATTAGTAACTGAGGATGAGATATTCATAGAGTAAGATACTAGATGTACTGATCCTAATCAGTGTGCTTCCTTATTTTTTTATGAACCCTCCTGTTTCATCAAACAGATCTTCCTAAATTTAGAGATTTATGAATCAGGTTTATAAGAGTAAGGCATATTATTTACTTGAGACAATCGAAAACCTTATTTGCATCATGATTTCTGAATACACATATTATGTATTTCCGTTTCATATTGATCATCATTCACCAGTGAGATTGACAATTTTATAGCATTTTGACTACATTTCTTTGCAACTATTGCAACTTCCATTCATCAAAATATATTTATTTTTATGAACAGGTATATAAATGAGCTCATCGAAACTCTTCTACTTCTCCTTAATGATGATGGTACAAAATTCATGGGCAGTGATCAGTCGACTAATGTGGCAAGTCATCATCATGGTCATTCTGTTCCTACTGCTGGTGGACATGACAATCTCACAGCCTCTGATCAACATTCATCATTAAACCAAGGAACTGATATGATTTTGGCTAAAATGAGTGATCAGAGAGAAGCACCACTGCCGCATAACAGATCCCATGAAGAATCTACACAGGTCAAGCCTGCTGATTGGGCTCGGATGTTGGAGGTTGCAACTCAAAGGAGAACTGAAATTCTTATGCCTGAGAATCTTGACAACGTGTGGGCAAAAGGAAGGAATTACAAAAGGAAAGAGAACAAAATTATCAAAGCTGGTTCTCAGGATCTTTCTGCAACCATTCCTGCTGCAGGCAGTTCACTGCCTAACAGAAAATTGGTCCAGGAAACATCAGTGAGTAAACCTGGAAAGTTTGCAGCTACAGAGGGGAAGTCTTCTCTGCCACCAAAGCATGCCTTGGGTTCAGATCCCCTTCAAAATGTTGGAAGCACAAGTAGGTCAGAATATTCTCGGGACCCTGACAAGCCATTATCTCGTGAGGAAGAGCATCAAGTTGATACAGTGAAGGGTATCGGGTTTCCTGCTTCTAATGGGTATAAAAGTACTCTGAAGAGATCCAACAGTGCTTCTTCCTTGGTAATCCAACCTAATAAAGAAGGAGGCTCCATAATTTCAGAGTTCTACACCCCGAAATTCGAGGGGCACAGTGAAGGGTTTCGTGGTAAGAGTTCTTCTGACATGATTGTTCGGAGAGAAGAGCAACTAGTTCCAAAGCTCCGGAGCCGGGTATGCACTTTTGTCAGTGAAAATTTTAGACATAGTATTCTAAAATGCTGATTGGGTTAGAATATATTTAGTATACAGGTATACCGTCATACCGATTTATAAATAATAACTGTGGTTTGAGTGAATGTTGCAGGTTATTGGAGCATACTTTGAGAAACTTGGGTCCACAAGCTTTGCTGTCTATTCAATTGCAGTGACTGATGCACAAAATAGGACTTGGTTTGTAAAAAGAAGGTTTACTTCTTTCTTATATGATAGTGGGGTGTGTGATGTGATCATGAGGGGGTCAATAATTTTTGCATAATTTTACAAAAATTAAAAATAAGAAGCTCAAGATCCTAGGGTGAATTTTATGAGTTTAATTTTTTTTATTCCGGTTTACTTTTAGTTAAAATAAGCTTTTATAGCATAAAACAATAATTGAGTTTTAATTCTTGTAATTTCTTTATTTTCTAGAGTCAATCATAGGCTGATGACTTTTGGTATTTCTTTGTTAGTTTTATTTCATTTAGTGGGTAGAGTAAGTAGCAATTAAAGACATGAATTATTAGGTCGGTTACAATGTTAATAATTGTGTAAGTAAATGCTACTAACTCCAAACTTATTGTAAGAGCCTATATAATTGGATTTTGATCAAATAATGGAAAATATAACTTGGTTTTCACTAAAATTATTGAGAGTTTATCTCTTTTTGTTCTTGAGTGATTCAAGAAAATCCAAGACTTATCAAAGGTAGAATTTCAACCTTTGTGGCGTCTAATCCAAGGCTTATCACTCACTTTCTCATCTACTCTTGAGTGTGGCGTCTATATCCTTCTTCACTAAATTAAAAAAACACAAAAAGAAACACAACAGGAACCAATATGTTGTGCAATTTCCCAATCTGAGATTGCAAGCTCTTTTCTTCCTATTTGATCCGCTGCTACTCTGTCATTTGGTATCAGAGTAAAAATTATTGACCCCCTCATGATCACATCAGTGTGCAAGAGTTGTCTTTGTTTTATTGTGAGATTTTGTGGACAGTTTGATTAGAACTGGATCTATACAAGACATAATGTGTTAAGTTCTAACCATAAAATAAAATGTCAGGATCACTTGATTATATTTTTTGGCTAATCTTTCTCTTCCCAATTTTGAGTTTAAGCTGTTCTATCTCGTAGAATAAATATGACCGTCTTTATTCATGTGATTTGACTTTTCTGTATTTTCGTTTGGTGACATTCAGATACAGGAATTTTGAGCGATTGCATCGGCAGCTTAAAGATATTCCTAATTACACATTACATTTGCCTCCCAAGAGGATATTTTCATCAAGCACAGATGATGCCTTTGTACATCAACGCTGTATTCAGCTTGATAAGTATCTCCAGGTTTTGTATTCTTTCATCTAAGAAAATCTGTAGACAGTTTTTTATTGTACTTTTTAAATAAGTTTTTACTTAAATTATGCGGTCTTGCTTCAGGATCTCCTGTCAATAGCTAATGTTGCTGAACAGCATGAAGTATGGGACTTTTTTAGTGTTTCCTCAAAGGTGTGCATCTGCTTGGAATTTCTTTTCATAAAGTTTTGTTGAATGACCTGTCTTATCATTTCCTTTGGTACTTTTTGAATGTGAAAAATTGCACCTAACAAACTATTTTTGTTCTGTTTTGCACCTGCAGAACTACTCTTTTGGAAAATCTTCTTCAGTAATGAAAACATTGGCAGGTATGTGGTTCTTGGTTCTAACATTCTGGTTTAATGTCATAATGCCAGTTCAAATTCTCAGGCGATATTCTATATATGGTGGCATCTCCTATTAATATGATGGGTTAAGGGAATTTCTATTGGCAGTTTTCTTTTCTAACCTTTTTTAAAGCCTTAAAAAGAAGCTTACCATTAAAAATATAATAAAAGGAAGGCTGAATAAAAGTGGGAGAGGAAGTTTTCCTTTTTATCATTCTAATACCGCTGCTTGGCAGCTAGTGTCTTGTAATATACAAATAGAAACTGACAGCACCTATTATTGAAATATAGAATATGGCTCTTCCGTGTCATTAGTTGCTGCATATTTTTAACTTGGAGCTAAAATTTTTTAATTATCAAAATTTCTTCAAAATCATCCATAGTTGATAGAAACCCTATTACATGAAGGGCTCTTTCTTTCATTTTGTGTCTAATATTGGTTGGATTGCTATAAAGCTACTTATAAGAGGATTGTATTGAAGAAAATATGCCATTTCATTTTCTTATTCAATGTTCAGTCCTTTCTCTGTTTTTCAATGGTATCAAGTATTTATTTATATTTTACTTCATTCTAGTTTGTGAAAGGTTTTCGAAATGTAGAGATTTCTTTTCCCCCATAAAACTTAGAGATCTTTTATTAATTTTTCCTGTGAATTTATTCCCAATTGTAACCTTTATTTTCATCTTTATTTGTTTTTACAGTCAATGTAGATGATGCTGTGGATGATATTGTACGCCAGTTCAAAGGGGTTTCAGATGGTTTTAGGCGAAAGGTTGTTGGTTCATCATCCCCCATCAGTGAAGGTTCTTCTTCTTCATATACCGTGGGGAACTTGCGCTGGATTGCAGATGACTTAGATAAAAGTATTCCAAGGATAGGTACTGCAGATAGTGTGTTAAGCTCGGACAATGAGGAAGGCCAAAAGAACAGTAATTTTGGCCAAGAGAATATTGACAGAGAATTAGCCCAAGATAGTGGGTGGCATTCTGACAATGAAGTGATCTCAAAAGATTACCTGTCACGGATAACAAACCATGTTGAAGAGTCTGGCAACTTGGATTTGGAAAGGAAGCATGATATAGCGGTGGAAGCTAGAGTTGGCAATGATGTTCCATCTCCGAATTTCACTCTAATTCATAATAATTTGGAGGACCCGGTTGGAGTGCCACCTGAGGTTGGTGAAGTCAGCTGAGTTTGCTTTTCTTTTCTGATTTGCAATACATGTTGCACTTGTTGATTGAGATACTTGGTTTTCTGGTTCTTTTTGGTGCGCTCTTGATTATTTATTAGCTGGTTATTGTTTCTAGGCTTAAGCTGCTGACTAGAGTGCTGCCTAGCATTTATAACTTTGACATGATGAAAACCATACCACACTTGTACTCCTGTTGGTCTCTGATCTTCCTTTTAGTGGGGGGGAAGTGATTCCCCTCATCCCCACAAACAAATTAGTAGTAAGAACTAAGAACAAATAAATTTGAACTTCTACTGAGTTTATTCATTAGCCAATTAAAAGCTACTTTTACTTTTTCTGAATGGGCTTTTGTATGTGTCATTAGCATTTACCCAGCAAATACTTAATAAGGATTAAGGAAGCTGAACTTCTATCAAGCATGCTAGCTTTTGTCCCAATTTTTTTCAAATGCTTTGGGAGGAAGTTGTTTCTAACTGTTTTTCATAATTTGAAAAATGGGAAGCCTGAGGCAAACCATCACTTTTGTATTAGAGCCCCTGCATTACCCCTTTTCTCATTCTAATGGATAGAATAATGATTTTAGAACCAGAAGTAAGCAGGATGTTGTAGGATCTCTGAAATTCTGTTAGTGTGTGGGTGAATCTCTCTCTCTCTCTCTCTCTCTTGCACTTTTTAAAAGGCGTTATATAAATACTCATTATTTTAAATTTCTTGCAGTGGGCACCACCAAATGTCAGTGTCCCTATCTTGAACTTGGTTGACAACATATTTCAGCTTAAGAAAAGAGGCTGGCTAAGGTATACTCTTCTACACGATTGTCCTCTCCTTTCGGTGTTGTTGTTTTTTGTGTTTTTATTATCTTAATATGTGATGTGATTTTTGCATGCTACTGGAGACAAAAGCCATTGCTATACTTGCATTGCACCTAAAGAACTTATGATTTTAGAATGCAAGGTTCCTTGATATGGTCTGAAACCTTCATGCTCTAATAAATAAGAGTTTGTTTCTTTCACGCCCTCATTATTATATAAAGGGCAGAATAGTAGTATAGGTTTTCATTTAGTAGGTTCTTGGGAAGGGTAGATGTATATTGCCTTTCTTTCACGAGCTTAGAGGTTGTTTCTAAGATTTCAACTCATAATTAGGAGTCACAAGACAATAATCTTACCATGTTGCTAAGGTTCATCATTATTATAACAAAATTGAATTTTAATGCAACTTAATGACAATTGTTCACTCTATGCTTTTTCATGCTAAGTGCTAAGATTATTTGTAAGATGGTGCAATAAACAAAATTTTTTTGGAATTGTACTATCTCAAATTCTTTTTCCCGCTGATTTGAAAAGAATAATTTACCATAAACTGCTCATGTTAGCTTCATTTTTATCTCCACTTTATGCATGGCAATTCACAAGGTTTCACTGTTTCAGTAACCTCTCACCGTGTTTTATTAGGTTAAAACCTTTGTAACCTTGAATTTTGTTACTTTTAGCCTTGTTAGGGTTTTACCGTATAAAACATTCATTTTCCTCCTAACAGATTAAGATTTTCATATAGTTGGTTCTTGACAAGGCTATATGGATTTGACTTAACAAAATGTCAAGTGTCATGATGCTGTTGATTTGTTTATTTTTCTGGTTTTAGAAGTTGCTAACAATATCATTTCCGTTCATGCAGACGACAGGTCTTTTGGATATCAAAACAGATATTACAGTTGGTGATGGAAGATGCTATTGATGATTGGATTACGAGACAGATCCATTGGCTCCGAAGAGAGGACACTATTGCCCAAGGGATTCGTTGGATTCATGATGTAAGAATTGAGCCAAAACTTTCAACATTTCTTTTACCGGGACATTTTATGCCATCTCAGTGAAATGAATCTTCTCATGCAAATGTTTCAGGTCCTCTGGCCTGGTGGTACATTCTTTTTAAGAGTAGGGACTCCTCAGATAGTAAGTAGTGGCAGTGGGGTTGATGAAAAGCCTTCTCAAACGATAAGCGGATCTAGTGGAAGCAAGGTCGCGAAATCTGGGTCAGGCTCATTTGAGGAACAGCTTGAGGCTTCTCGTAGAGCAAATGACGTGAAGAAACTACTGTTTGGTTAGTTTTAAATTCTGCACAGTCCTCTTTTACTTGCTATTGTTTGGTTTTCTTGTTCTTTGTAATGTCTTTAGACTCTTGCAAAGGTTGAAATAAATAGCAGCTGCATTCTCATAATTTACATCACCAGACTTTGACATATGAAGTTACCTCCGTTTTTTGTCAGATGGAGCTCCAACAACCCTAGTCAGCTTAATCGGGCATAAGCAGTACAGACGGTGCGCCCGGGATATTTATTACTTCACTCAGGTTATAATCCCTATTCAATTGCTGTGTTGAACACATGAAACAATCCGTGCGGGTCAGCACGGGTTGAAACCTGCTGAAATTCATGGTAGAGCAGAGCAAAAATGGAAGATAGAAATGATTGAGAGTAAAATCAAAAGAAGACTTAGTATTGATGATGAAAAGTGAGATACAATTGATATGAAATATACACCTCTATATATAGAAGGTATAGAATATTCTAGAAATATGAAATGACAACTAATAATAACAAACTTATATTTGCCTAACAAATTTAACCCTACTATATTCTCTAATAAAACCACTGCCATGCCCGGTCAAAAACAGCGGGTTCAACCTGTTTTGCCAACCCTTGCAGGCTCATTTCATGTGTTTGCCTTAGTTTTTGGTTTGTCTAACACTTCAAAGTTTTTCTGCTAAACTACCATTGTGTCATTTTCAGTCTACTATATGTGTGAAGCAACTTGCTTATGCAATCCTGGAACTTGTACTGGTCTCCATCTTCCCCGAGATGCGGAACGTCGTCATGAGTGTTCATGACAGCAAGCATGTTCATCAATCTGTATAGAGTGTTCTTCATCACACGCAGCATTGATCTGCATGTGTTGTATATGAAATCATGACATTGGCAAATACCACGTTTTGGATCTCTGGTGCTATTTCTCCTGGGAATGGTTTTGCATCAAATTTCAATTGTACAAAAACTTAGGTTTAATAGGGAGTTGTACATAAGACAATCATTTTGTGGATTCATTATGATTTGTCAAGGTATCATGCCATTTCCATGGGGATTTTGTATTTATGATATACTCGAGAAATGCATCCACTAAATATTCTTTATTCCTTTTATCATTGGGATTTGAGGTTTGTTTATTTGATTAATTTTGTATTCCAGATTCCTAATTGGTTACCACTACAAACATAATTTATGTACTAACACCAATTAGAAGACAACAGTTTAAACTTTTCTATTCCTTCAAATCGATTTTCATTCGTCTTCTTAAAATAATTTATATATTATATTTAGGTTTAATTATTTTGTTGTCCTCTATAATTTAGAAATTTTCAATCAAGTCCCTGTATTATTAAAAAATTGTAAGTAAATCCTTAATGTTAATAAATGTACAAAAATTTAATTTTAAACAAAATATTTATTGACCCTCTTCATCTCACTCTTTATACACGTTGAATGCATTAAGATTTTCATAAATCTTTGGGAACAATATTTTTTCAGCCAAAACAGTAAAAAAAAAGTTCGTTTTAACACTTTTGTTCCAAATAATATTTTTAATCATGTGTATTTTGTTAATGAGCTGAGTGATTTGGATCAAATTTCTTATTTTCTAACTGTTTTGACTTATACAATTTTATACCTCTAATAAAGCTTTAAGGTTTTATACATATATTTAATAATATGCCTGACTCAATTACCTATTAACTTAACTTACAAAATTATTCAAACAGAAGCATATAAATTATACGACAGCATATACAGCACTTTTATTACCTTTGTAAATTATGGAAAGTAATTTCATAATATCAAAATCAATTTCCTTTTGAGTTTAATATTTAAGGCAAAGAGTAACACTTTTCATTTTCAGTGGCCACAAAAACCCTTCAGTTTTTTATTTTTTCGAAAGCCCGCCATTTCATTCCGACAGAACGAAACCCCCTCCAAATTCCCAAATATAAAACACTCACAAGACACTACAGCACAACTTCATCTTCATTTTCATCATCATCATCTTCATCTTCAACACACACAATCTGAAAAGGAGAAAAATGGGCACTGGCAGAGGCAAAATCAACAGCGAAGAAGAATCTGCTGAATATGTCGTCACTGAAAGTGAAAGTGAGAGTGAAGTTGGAGAAGAAGGAGGAGGAGGAGGAGGTTCATCTTCCAAAAGGCCCAGAAAAGGTGGCGACGACATTTTACAGTACGAGCAGATTAGGGACGAAAGGATCAAGCAGAACAAGGAGCGAATGCAGAAGCTTGGCTTATTGGATCTCTCTCTCAAGCTCAAAACCCGAAACCAACAAAACAAAAGCCAAAAGCCTAAGAAGAAGCAGACCAATCAATCTCCCCCAAGGCGTTCTTCTAGGTATGTTTTCTCATTGTTTGGTGCTACCCTTTTTCGTTTTGGTTACTGATAACTGTTTTGGGTTCGTTTCGGTGGAAATGGAAGGTGAAAGGTGCAAACTTTTCTCATGGGTTTTGTTTTTTTTAGTTAAAAGTTTGGACCTTTACTATTTCCTTTTGTCTGTGAGAAACCCTCGCTCAAATCTCTCTATTCGGTGACGAGGAAATGATTAACGGGTATAGGAATAGAGTACAGTACATGTTATAAAAAATAATAAAAAGATGGTTGAACTCTTTTGGTGTTTGGATATTGATTTTTAGGAAAAGCTACTTTTTTCCTCTAAAAAATATTGATTGGGTTTACAGAATAAAGACCCTAGCACCAGTTAACTATGCTGATAAAGTTAGAGAAAAGTATGGTTCATCAAATGAAGATTCTGAGATTGTCATACCAGAAGGTACAAACCCCGAAATTTACACTGAAGAGCATGAGAAGCTTCTGGGAGGTTGTGAGACTGCTTGGGAATTGTATGTGGATGGATACGATTCAGATGGGAATCGAATATATGATCAAATCAAGGGAGAGTCATGCCATCAATGCAGGTAATGTTGGTTCATACCGGTTAATTCGTAGTGTTCTGTTTTCCTTAAATGCTCTGTTTTTATTTCTACATTATGCGATTTAGTTTGAAACAAGAACTTAGATACTTCTATTGTTACTCAGATTCAGTTCCTGTTCATAATTTCATGTATAAATTTGGCATATCAAATCCTCCAGGTGATAATTGTTTCCTTGATCATGGTGAAGCTTTTAATAACCCCATTGGTTTGTTGCAGGCAGAAAACTCGTTGTCAGCATACAAGTTGCAACAAATGTGAACTAGGCCAAGGTCAGCTTTGTGGAGATTGCTTGTACACAAGGTAACATTGTTTAAGCTGAGGTTGAGTTTGGGAAAACTACTTTCCTTATCATTCAGAACTTGAAAAAATTGCTGTTGGTTATTATGTTGTCTCTATTGGTGATGAACTGATGACAAATTTTATTCTTAAACCTAGCAGAACATGTATGTATGTCCTTAATCCTTTGTCATTTTCTACCAATATTTAACAGATATGGAGAAAATTTGCTAGAAGCTAACAGTAATCCCAAATGGATTTGCCCTTCTTGTCGGGAAATTTGCAACTGCAGTCGTTGTCGCAAGGCACAGGGTTGGATGCCTACTGGAAATATATACCAGAGGGTTAGTTATTGCACAATTTTACACTGACTTTTGTCTCCTCTTTTGTTATCTTTATTGAATTGCAAGAAAAAAAAATTGCATCTCATAAATGAGTACACATCTTTCCTTATCTTTCAAGCAGAAAGTGCTATGTTTCCCATTTTATTTTTATGTTACCTTTTGGGGTTTGAGTTGGAGGTGGGGATGTTGACCTGAGGGCAAAGATATGTGTATTTTGGAACTGATTATTTTATTTATAAGGTGTTAAAACTTGGTTACAAATCTGTGGCGCATTATCTGATTCGAACCCGGCGTGCTGAGAAAGGCTTGGAAGGATCAGGTGATGAAAATGTTGCTGCTGAAGAAATATCACCGACCTCTGCAGACTCGGCTCAGAGTAAACCAGCTCGCACCAGAAGGGCCCTGAGGAGATCAAGTTGATGGGATCAAAGGACAATGTTCAGCAAAAAGATTGATGCGTACAATTACTTGAAGATGAAGGCAGTCTGTTTTGAAAATGAAGAATGGCATTAATTTTTCTGGTTATTTTTTTAGACTGGTACAAGCTTTAGCAATATGACGAAACTAGGATGTGTAGTCTTTTAGACAAGATAATTCACATGTCGTCCCTTTTTGGAGTGTCAAGTTGTACATAAACTCGCCTTTGAAACTTGAAGTTATGGGTTGTGGCGATGTTGCAGCGGGTTGAATTTTGTGATTTCATTGGGCATTTCATATTGGATGGATAATATATTGATAAAATGTGAAACAAATTAGTTATTTATATGAAAAAAATCTTGATTTCTATTCAGTAGAACTCTATTTAACTGGAAATAGAAATTCCTCAATATGTAGAACAATCTTGATTACTAAAATTGTACTTTTTTTAACTGGAATTTACAAGCTGAATAATGTAAAAAAAATGTTTTTCTTTGCAAATTACGGCTAGTGGCGAGTTTTCTTTCCTGTACCAAGAATAAGTGAATTTGGCCCAGAAAACCAGATATTTCATTCACTGTAGGAAAATGAATTAAGTGCATTGATACCAATAACTCAAGCTCTGTCTTCTATATACATTTAGAATTTCCTAATTTTGTTTCAGTATTAGCATGTTCCAATCAAAGAATCGTCTCTATACACCAAAAAAAATTATGAATCAAAGAACTTCATGTTGAATCCAACTTTCTCCACAAATGAAATGCCCTTCTGATGATAGGATCAGCTGAAAACCCTTCAGCATATGCACTGATTGCTGTTAAAAGGCTGTTGAATTTACTACCATTGTCCTATACACAATTTACAACTGTGTTAAATTCAAGAACCAAATTATTATTTTTTTTAAATTTTAGGGATAAATGAATCATCTTAATAAAAAATATGAAGGGAATAAGAACTGCCTTGATTGCCACAAACCTCTGGTTTCTTAAATGAGATGTCTTTTGTAGTGAATGGTACCAAGTAGAATGGAAGATCAGCACGCAATAATGCCTGTCATAATATCAAGCTAAAATGTATGAAGACTACAGGACATAGAGATCTGAAAATGAAAAAATAGCAGAAATTGCAGAGAGGAAAGAAAGAATATCAGAAGTTGAGATGCTTGCCAGTTCCTTGCTTAACCGTGCTTGCTCAGCATTTTCAATCAAGGCCTATTAAAAGAAATGGCAAATAAAATCACAATATTATTAGTGCTGACATTATGTCATAGAATACGGTGAGTTAAAGGTAAAACTACTATTTATCAGATGCACTGAGATTTTGCTCAAGGGTAAAGTTACATTCGGATGCTAATTGCATCAAGAAACCTTAATAATCATGTTGAAACCGACACAAGAAGTTCCAAAAACAATTTAACCATCACATGAATACAACTTAACACATAAAGAAGCATAATAATCGATCAGGAATACCTTTCTAATGCGATCCTCTTTTACTTGATCAACACATTCCAACAACCTCTCCAATGTGCCTGTGCATACAAATGAAGAAATATGACTTTACCGGACGTGCATACATTCTTAAGTATATGAGGAGGGTACAAAGATGAGTAACTACCAACAAATATTTCTATTTTCTAGAAAGTTAGATTGTTTGGATGTCTCCAACAATACACGAGAATACTTTAACAGAGTGATGTAGCCTTTTAGAAATAGAAAGATGAAGTTCATAAAACCTTACCAAATTTACCAATTAATTGCACTGCATGAACATCTCCAATCCCATTAACTCCTGCATTTATAATGTACTAATAGTATTAAATACTTACTAAAACTCCAAAAGCTTATAGAACTTTTAAGTGAATGCTTCATACAGAACAGTGATCCCATTCTTGTCTCTATTATGTAGCGATGATGATTCATTATTCAAAAGCTTCTCATACTCTATCAGTAACCCTATTCTATTTCCTTTTCCACACTTCAGCAAATGATGTTAAACACGGAGGAGCAAAAATAACCTGGAATGTTATCAGATCTGTCACCGGAGAGTGCAATCATATCTGCAAACTGTGATGGTTTCAGACCTCCAAATCGTTTTTCAAAATCCTCAACTCCAAATGAAACCATCCTAATCAGAGAAAACAAGCAAATTAAAAATAAAAGTCAAAAATCATGTGTGAACACTACTTTGTAATTTGTGACCGAAAACAGCAACGAACAAATTACAAGGCTATATCTGCAAAGCATTCAGCAGTAACTTGTGGACCAATTTTATTATGGAGAAATAAGGAGATATTATTACACTAGATCAATAGCTAGCAGATGACAGGAAAGCAGGAATCACGTCTGATACTCACTGATCACCTCGTGGAGCAATCCTAAGTAGACGCAAAGAAGGAGAGAGAATCTGGAAAAAGTCTTTGTCTGGGGAGACAACTCGTACCTATCATTCATCAAGACATGATAATCATTGGCAACTTAGTAATATGATATTATCATTGATGGCACTTCCAGAAGGAAAGAAGTAATATATTGCATTTTTAGCAGACTAGTCCAGCTATAAATTGCCCCTTATCTTCACAAATAACAAAAAAAAAATCTACTGTCGATCCAAGAAGACTAGAAATTAATTTTATATCAAGCCACCTGAATGACACTCTAGTTAGCATGCTAATGTGACACACTACCACCAACTTTATTATTATAAATAGGCTGACAAATACAAATACATACATAACAAAATGGAATTCATGCATGCACTAAAAGATAATTACTAGTAAGTGGAGGCAATTGATAAAGAAGATGGCACAGAGATGGAAGATTTTCAAAATGTCAACCCAAAAGAAGATAAAATGAAAACTAATTTTATTGCATAGCTAAGAAAATTTTCACCATGTATCTTACATCTCCTCACTGTCATGTTTCTATACCCTTTCAATTGTTTTTAGGGTACGACACTCATTCAATTTCACTGGAATGAAACTGATACTTCTGAAAAAAAAATGTAATCAAACCACCTTCGTAAACCAAAAGATAAAAATTAACATTTCAAAGTTCAAATGATTAATATGATTACCTTGTGCCCAGCATTAACACTCCTTACTGCCAATGTTCCAATCACATCATCAGCTTCAAAACCTGGAACCTGTCTTCAAATGCACTTATATCATCTATGTTACATGCTTAAAATCCACAAGCAATGTAAATCTGCAACTTGTACTTGCCTCAATGACTTTGATGGACATGGCCTTGATAGATGCTTTGAGGTATTGAAGTCCCTGAACAATGGTGTCAGGAGTTGGAGGACGATTGCTCTTGTAAGCAGGGTATAGATTGTGTCGGAAATTCTGGCCTTCAAATATTGCGGACAAAATTAGGACGAATTACGTTAAGAAACTGTAAAAACAATTCCGTTATGGTATCACATTGTCAATGAAGGTAAAGTTGAATTTAAAAATGTTGATGAAATATGCAATTGATATCCAAAGAATATAAAAATACAAATTTAATTATCTAGCCCAGCCAAATTTGAAGGGAAGCACCACAACAACCAAAATGAGAAAAAATGAGCATAATAGAAGATCAAGGTCATGTCAACCAAACAACATTATAGCATACAATTATAAATGAATGGATATTTTGTATTTGTTGTCAATGAAGCTCAAGCAAGAATATAAAATGTGAGAGACGAGGCCCCAAAAGTAAAGATCATTATGTCGATTACTTCATAAGTTCCACTTATGATGACCAAAGTAATTCATCTGAATGAATTAAATTTGACACATCAACTCAATCCAAACCATCAAAGTTATATATTGTATAATCTGTATGCCAGGGAGGAATGTGAGTTTTGTTTTGTTTCAGGCAGAAAAAGGGGTGGGGAGACAAAGTATGACAAAGTATAAGAAACCTTAATTGGAAGAACAAATAATTCTTTATAATTTTATTAAACATATTAAATGTACAGTTGAATTATTTTTAAAATTTGGGGAACTATACTACTATCCACCATTGCTCATAAATAACCAAAAAAAAGAGGTCCTTCAGAGTCCAATATTGGTCTTATTTTCTAAATTCACCAAGTAAAAATTCTGAAACTGGGAACCAAACATACCTTTTGCGCTAAAACTTTCTTTCGATGAATTACAAGAATGACCATAAGGAATTCCTGAAATGAAAAGGTTTTCTTAATTAAAATTGTACCTTAGTGTGGCTTAAGGAGCCAAAGAACCTCAGAAATGCAAGTTAGCAGCTTGGAAGAAAGAGGTGCTAAATGAAGACTTTTTTCAAATTTCAAAAATGGACAAAAACGTTCATCAATTACTTCTAGAAGAAATTTGAACTAAACTGAACAAAATCTCCATTCCTCCTAGGATCCTTTCTTTACTGGTCAGAATAAGTTTCATCAAAACACAACAACCTCGATCATTAGGCAAGAGTTTGGAGGCAAATCACGCAGCCAACAGTACTCATTTATCTATTTAATCTTCGCAAATTGAAAAAATTCCTTTCTCTTCAGTTTTTAGCCTTAAAAAATAATGAAGTGTTTAACAAATAAATAAAAAAAGCAGGAGCACAACACAATGCTAGTACAGGATAACATAATTCAGAAGTTATCATTGAAGCAAGTGTAAACCCCAAAATAATAATAATACAGAAAATAATTATCACAAATACAATGACTAAAAAGGAGTAAAAAAATTTATTATCCAAGACAACCTTCAAAAAATAATAATAAGAAAATAAAGGCAGAACTTAACTCACCATCATGGTCAAATACCACCTGCATGCAAAAGAAAATAAACTATATTAGCAATACTGATGATCGTGAACATGAGAAAAAGAATAAGATTAATAAAGGGGAAAATACAGGTGATGAAAACTGTAAGTGAAATAGGTGCTTCTTCACACACATAAATACATGACTGATGATACTTACCACAACATGGGAAGGGATAAACTCCAGAACATCAATTATCTGCATGAAAGAACCCAAAATAAACTTAAAATATAAAAAATAAGACACAAAACGAAACTAAATGAAGCTTCTCTGCATATCCAACTACGTTTAACATTATTATATCAGAGCTATGCTTTCAATGGAATGTATGAAAGAAACTTGTGGCTCTGTTTGGAGGATTTCCAACAACACAGCATAGTTTTCTCCTTTCTTGATTGGGAAAACATTGCAAAGCTTCTAGAAAGTAAATTAAAAATAATACTCATTAAGATGCCAAGTTAATTATTAATTTCTTTACTTTGGCATGAAAATCAATATTTACCATGATGTGTTCATATTTTCCACAAAAAATTTCAGAATAGCCTTGACTAGGGCCACATTTTATTCATCTATATCTCCATTGATCAGAGATTAATATAGAGAAACAAAAAAGGACCATGACCACAAAATGTTGACTGCCAGGAACATAAAAGGCTATCAAATCTACAAGCAAAAACAAGAAAAAATGGACATCCACAGACTACATATGCAAAAACTTACAAGTGAAAGAGCTGTGAATATGGTTAAAACCCAATCTCCATTTCCATCGGCATGAGTTAGATGACCATGGTGCAATTTTGCTATCACACCATAAAAAGGAGGAACAATCAATTATAGAATAATAGTAATGATGATGATGATAACAATAATAATAAAGATAAAATACAGTGGTCTCCCTTGAACTACAGTGAAATTCACTTCGACTCTCCTCTAGTTGTCTAAGTGATACTAACCTCTCATGAATGTATTGTTCAACATGTATCAGGGAGGAGGGCAGTATAATGATTTTACAAACTCATGGGAGGTGAGTGTAATGATTATGTAAACTCTATGATTTACCGAACAAATGTCACAAATATAGTGGAGTTGAATGAGTTTCACTAAATTTCAATGGAATTCAGTGCAATTTATTCAATGACACAAGTTAAATTAATGTCAAATATCTTATATCTAACATTAGACTAAAATAAATCCTCCAGTTTAGAGAAATCAGTAACAATAACAAAATTCTCTTCTCTATTTCTTTGATAAACAACAAATTCTCTTCTATATAAGAAATCGTAAATGCACATTTACAAACACATAAATGAAAAAGAAAAAAAAAAACTATTAAGCAGCAACCATCACAACAAAAGATAAAGCATATATCAACACAAATAACTAAATAAAAAATTTAGCATACCTAAAAGCTTGTAATACGCCCTATGAATTATGGAAGTTCCATCGATGAGCATGACTCTGCTATTCGAAGGATCAGCGTTCGCCGCAATTTCCGCACTACCGAGCTTCAAAGTTTCAGGAGCCAAAGCCGTCGCAGGAGCAGCTCCAGCAAAATCCGAACTCGCAGCGGTACAAGACACGCTACGATAACCCTATCCGAAGAAATCCACAACAAAGCAAAGGAACCTTCAGAGCGAGAACAATAGAACAACACAATAACCATATTAACAACTCGCGAGTGTATTACCTTCGAGAGTAGAGCGCGTGAGTGGCGAAGCGGCTTCGGCGTTTGAAGATTGGGAACAAAAGCTCTTCCGGCGGTTGAGAAATTCGAGCGGAGTTGGAGCGGAATGGTTCTCCAGCAGGAATGAAGCTGAAGAAATAAATACTGATACTTATTACAGCACGCCATTGATGTATATTGTATGGTTTTCTTTATTGCAGAAGAAGAAGCATTGAAGTTGAAGGAGCTAATGGCATGGAGAATGCGAAATGAAAACGACGAAGCGAGCTTGGAGTTGCAGAGAGTAATGTTGAAGACTCGCTAAGGAAGGAGAAAGACAAAAGAGCGTGAATCTCGCTTTGATGTTTAATTGGGCTCGGCTCGTTTTATTCTTGCCCACTAATAGAGGCCCATATTATCATATATAGTGTTTATATAGGTGGGCCTAATTATAATCCAAGGAAATATTCTCCTGGCTCACTAATAGAGGCCCATATAGGATATGCATTGGTGACAATAAATAAAGAATAATAGATTTAGGGTTTATTTTATACTAGCGACTCGACGAACATTATTGTGTCTGTCAAATCGCTTTTCTATTACTTTTTAAAAAAATACTGTTAGGTAGATAAAGACCGTTAATTACGAAGGGATAGAGTTTTACGAAGAGATAGAGTCTTACTTAGGGAAATAGTGTTAAGGTAATAAATATAAACTCATTCCATAAAACAATTTTCCTATGTAACACTTTCTCTCATCGCAACACTTTATTCATTCATAGCACTTTATCCCTTCGTAATTAACAGTCTTTATCTATCTAGCACTATTTTTTCGTTAAACTAGTATATGTGAAAAATTCAGGTGATTCAATATTTTAAAGTCTATAGCCTTTAATTTATAAGACAACCAAAAAATTTTGTGAAATCTGACATTTTAAAATATATAGCCTATAAGTTCAACTATGTGTGAAAAATTTATTTCATTCAATATTTTAAAGTTTATAGTCTTTATTTTATAAGACAACAAAAAAATGTGAAATCTCATATTTTAAAGTATATAGCATTCAATTTCTAATATATATAAAAAAAATCATATGATTCAATATATAAAGGTTAGTCTTTATTTTATAATACAACCAAGAAAATTGTGAAATTTCACAATTTAAAGTATATAGCCTTCAATTTCTACTATATGTGAAAAATTTATGTGATTCAATATTTTAAAGTCTATAGTCTTTATTTTATTTTATAAGACAACCTTTAAAATTGTGAAATCTCATATTTAAAGTATATAGCCTTCAATTTCTTCTATATAGAAAAATTTTATGTGATTCAATATTTTAAAACTTATAGTCTTAATTTTATAATACAACAAAAAAATTGTAAAATTTCATATTTTGAAGTATATAGCCTTTAATTTCTACTATATGTGAAAATTTCAGGTGATTCAATATTTTAAAGTCGTCTTTATTTTATAAGACAACCAAAAAAATTGTGAAATCTCATATTTTAAAGTATATAGCCTTTAAGTTCTACTATGTGTGAAAAATTTATGTGATTTAATATTTTAAAGTATAGTCTTTATTTTATAAGACACACCCAAAAAATTGTGAAATCTCACATTTTAAAGTATATAGCCTTCAATTTCTACCATATATGAAAAATTCACGTGATTCAATATTTTAAGTCTATAGTTTTTATTTTATTAGACAACCTATAAAATTGTGAAATCTCATATTTAAAGTATATAGCCTTCAATTTTTTCTATATAGATAAATTTCATGTGATTCAATATTTTAAAGCCTATAGTCTTTATTTTATAATATAACCAAAAAATTGTGAAATTTCACATTTTGAATTATATAGCCTTCAATTTCTAATATATGTGAAAAATTCAGATGATTCAATGTTTTAAAGTGTATAGTCTTTATTTTATAAGACAACCAAAAAATTGTGAAATCTCACATTTTAAAATATATAGCCTTTAAGTTATACTATTGTGAAAAATTCATGTGATTCAATATTTTAAAGTCTATAGTATTTATTTTATAAAATACAACCAAAAAATTGTGAATTTTCACGTACATTTTAAAGTATATAGCCTTCAATTTCTACTATATGTGAAAATTGTATGTAATTCAATATTTTAAAGTCTATAATCTTTATTTTATAAGACAATATGTACAATTGCAAAATCTCATATTTAAAGTATATAGCTTTCAATTTCTTCTATATAGAAAAATTTTATGTGATTCAATATTTTAAAGTTTATAATTATTATTTTATAATAAAACCAGAAAATTGTGAAATTTCACATTTTGAAGTATATAGCCTTCAATTTCTACTATATGTGAAAAATTCAGGTGATTCAATATTTTAAAGACTATATTCTTTATTTTATAAGACAACCAAAAAAATTGTGAAATATCACATTTTAAAATATATAGCATTTAAGTTGTACTATGTGTGAAAAATTCATGTGATTCAATTATAGTCTTTATTTTATAAGACAACAAAAGAAATATGAAATTTCACATTTTAAAGTATGTAGCCTTCAATTCTACTATAAGTTAAAAATTCATGTGATTCAATATTTAAAGGTTGTAGTCTTTATTTTATAATACAACCAAAAAAATTGTAAAATCTTACAATTTAAAGTATATAGTCTTCAATTTCTACTATATGTGAAAAAATTATATGATTCAATATTTTGAAGCCTATAATCTTTACTTTATAATGCAACCAAAAAATTGTAAAATGTCACATTTTGAAGTATATAGCCTTCATTTTCTACTATATGTGAAAAATTCATGTGATTCAATATTTTAATAGCAGTAATATTTATTTTATTATACAACAAATAAAATAATTGTGAAATCTCAACATTTAAAGTATATAGCATTCAATTTCTACTATATGAGAAAAATTCATGTGATTCAATATATTAAAGGCTATAGTCTTTATTTTATTAGATAACCAAGAAAATTGTGAAATCTTACATTTTGAAGTATATAGCTTTCAATTTCTAATATATAGAAAAATTTCATGTGATTCAATGTTTTAAAGCCAATAATGTTTATTTTAAAATAACACAACCAAGAAAAATTGTGAAATCTCACAATTTTAAATATATAGCCTTCAATTTCTACTATATGTAAAAAATTCATGTGATTCAATATTTTAAAGTCTATTATCTTTATTTTATAATACAACAAAAAAATTGTGAAATCTCAAATTTTAAAATATATAGTCTTTACGTTCTACTATGTATGAAAAATTCATGTGATTCAATATTTTAAAGTCTATAATCTTTATTTTATAAGACAAAACCAAAAAATTATGAATTCTCACATTTTAAAGTATATAGCCTTCAATTTCTATCATATGTGAAAAATTCATGTAATTCAATATTTTAAAGTTTATAGTCTTTATTTTATAAGACAACCTGTAAAATTGTAAAATCTCATATTTAAAGTATATAGCCTTCAATTTTTTCTATATAGTAAAATTCTGATGATTCAATATTTTAAAGTCTATAGTCTTTATTTTATAAGACAACAAAAAAAATTGTGAAATATCACATTTTAAAAAATATAGCCTTTAAGTTGTACTATGCGTAAAAAATTCACGTGATTCAATATTTTAAAGTTTATAGTCTTTATTTTATAAAATAACAAAAAATGTAAAATTTCACATTTTAAAGTATATAGCCTTCAATTTCTACCATATGTGAAAAATTCACATCATTCAATATTTAAAGGTTATAGTCTTTATTCTATAATACAACCAAGAAAATTGCAAATCTCACAATTTAAAGTATATAACATTCAATTTATACTATATGTGCAGGAATTTATATGATTCAATATATGAAAGGCTATAATATTTATTTTATAATACAACAAAAACAATTGGGAAATCTCACAATTAAAGTATATAGCATTCAATTTATACTATATGTGAAAAATTCATGTGATTCAATATTTTAAAGTCTATAGTCTTTATTTTATAAGATAACCTATAAAATTTTGAAATCTCACATTTAAAGTATATAACCTTCAATTTATTCTATATTGAAAAATTTCATGTGATTCAATATTTTGAAACCTATAGTCTTTACTTTATAATACAACCAAAAAATTGTGAAATTTCACATTTTGAAGTATATAACCATCAATTTCTACTATATGTGAAAAATTAATGTGATTCAATATTTTAAAGGTTATAATCTTTATTTTATTATACAACAAAGAAAATTGTGAAATATCAAAATTTAAAGTATATAGCATTCAATTTCTACTATATGTAAAAATTTTATGTGATTCAATATTTTAAAGGCTATAGTCTTTATTTTATAAGATAACCAAGAAAACTGTGAAATCTTACATTCTGAAGTATATAACTTTCAATTTATAATATATAAAAAAATTTCATGTGATTCAATATTTTAAAGCCAATATTGTTTATTTTATAATAATACAACCAAGAAAATTATGAAATCTCACAATTTAAAATATATATCCCTCAATTTCTACTATATGTAAAAAATTCATGTGATTCAATATTTTAAAGTCCATAGTCTTTATTTTTTAAGACAACAAAAAAAAATTTATGAAATCTCACGCTTAAAGTATATAATCTTTAATTTATTCTTTCGTGGCTCTCATGCCACTTTTTATTTTTCGTTGAATGTTTTACAAAATAGTTTTATTTAATTCTATTTTATTTGGGAATTTTTTTATAAAATAATATTATTTAATATAATTAAATACTTAACTAACTCTTATTTTAATTTATTAAAATATTAATATAAAAGATGAATTGAAAGAAATAAAAAGAATTTGAATAAAATAAGTTACAAATGATAGTTATTTTCTAATTTTAATTATTATTTATTTATTTATTCTATTTTTAGAGACAAATAATTAACTTTGTGGAATTCTCATTATAAGTAGTAATAGATTTGTACTTGGGCCAATATATTTTTGGTAAGGTCTTGGGCCAATATACTTGAATCGATCATAATTAGGCCCAACACTCATTTAGCAAGCCCAAGGTTACTTTTCTTATTATCATCACTAATTTCCACTTTTACCCTCATCAAGACTTGCAATTTTGATGATTTTGTGGAATTTTGCTTCAACATTCGGGGTATTATAGTAATTTTATTTAGGATATCAGGTCCAGCCCAGAAAAATATAATATCAGGTCAAATGGGTCATTTTGTTTCTTTGGACTATAATCCCAAAAAATAGGTAGGCCCAAATATGTTCATTTGCACCTTATCTGTTACAACCAAAAATAAATATTATATCGCTCTTATTGGGCTTAGGCCCCGTTTTGTTAACCAAAAATTCATATATCTTATTTTTCCGCTTTTACCCTCGCCAAAAGCCGCAACTTTTATGATTTTGTGGAATTTTACTCCAAAATACAGGGGTATTATAGTCATGAGAAAAAAGGGATATTGACAAAAAAAAAAAAAGTTTTATAAAAATGTTCAGCTAAACCTCTCATAACTCATTGTTGCGCAGCCACCACCGCACCTTGCCGCCCCGCCCTCATTCGCCGCCGCCGCCGCCACCGCCACGGTTGGACCTTCAACCTCAAACATCCTTATCAGTTCTCATCTTTCTTCTACTTCTATCTTCATCCTTCTCAGTACTGCGTTTAACTCCTTAGTTTGTTTTGATACTAATTTTTCGCTGTTGTAGGGTTTAGTGTGTGAAGAACAGAGCACACAGAATGGGGAAGAAAGGAGGAGGAAAAAGTTTCCACAAGAATAAGAACAAAGGCACCGATGATGCTAAAACCAGCTCCCGATCTCAGCAGTATCGTTTTTCAGCTGAGGACATGGACGACGAGATTGATTCCTGTAACTATATTTTCATTCATTCTTTTTATGTGATGATTTTATGTACTTTTGAGCTGATTATTGGTCCATTATTATTCTAATTGTTAAAGTTTGGCTTGGTTGTTGCTGATTTCACTTGTATGATTATGCTTTTATGCTTTTATTTTGCAGTTCATAAGCAGAGAGACTTTATCCCTCTTGACGCAACTGGTGATACTGAAGAATCAGATGACGATGATGAAATCCCTGTTTTCAATACGAAGGTTATTTTCTATAAACTTTCTCTTTTTTTTAAAAAAATTAAATAATATGAAACCTATGTTTTGTTTTCTAACCCAATGTAACATGTAGCAACATGCATTTGTTTATGTTTTTCGTCTCATTTCTTTTCCTATCTAATTTTCTCATAGGATATCAATGGTAGTGATAGTGAGGATGAAGATGAAGATGAATATGAAGATGAAGATGATGATGATGAATATGGTGATGACACAAATGATGATGTGGCAAAAAGTAAGAATGATTTTCATTTACCTATATATTCATTGAAGTACTGTCTGCATTGCTCGTTGGATTTTATTGAATCATAGTTAGTGGGAGCCTCGTGCACTGGGCCACCCTTTTTAGCCGACCCCATATAGAGGGATAAGACTTATTGTTGTTGTTGTTGTATAGTTAGTCATACATTGATAGCAAATCCAGTGTTGTTCTGTTTGTTTGATTTCTTGCTTCTTAAGTACATATGTAACAATTGGGCTTAAGAGAAACATGTTTGCTTGTTTGTTTACTTTTTGGAAGTTTTTGAAGTGCAATTTATTCACGAGGTCTAGTTTCACTAATTATTTATGTACATTTTCCTTAGTGATTAGACAAAGAAAATATCTACGTGCAAAGTTTGGTAGTGGAGAGGATGATATGCAAGAGGATGATGAAGAAGATGAGGAAGATTATAAACTTACATTGGGAGGAAGGAAGTTCTCACATGGTGCTGACAACCGTAATTTTGAGGTGAGGATTTGAGAAATGCATTAATTTATTTATTTTCCCATACATTTCATTTGTTTTGTTGAATAATGTAAACACTTTCTTTTTTTTGTTTTAAGTTACAATCAAGTGATGATGAGGCACTTAAAGAAGAGGAAGAATTAGCTATACAAATACGAAGGGAGAAAGCTAAACATTTAACAATGGAAGACTATGACCTTGTGGATATCAGTAAAGATGAAGACGGTGAGAAATTAATTTCAAAGGTGAGTGCTTATGATTGAATGTTGTCTAAGTGCATTGAAGGCTGGATCACTAGCTATAGCTTCTGTCCAAGAACTTAGAGTGAATTTTTGTACCTTCACAGGATGCATCAGATAAAGGAATGGAAATAGTAAATTCACCGGATAGAGATATATGTTTGACAGTTGACGAACTAAATTCTATGTCAAAGGAGAAGCAAATGAACCTATTGTATAGGTTAGGATGTTATATGTATCTTTACAGCTTTGTATTACTTTAATTTTTTAAAAAAATTGTTATAAATCATTTTCTTGCAGTATATATTTTCCTATCCATTTTTCTGATTTGTGAGTAACATTGCAGGTCTGCTCCAGAATTAGCTCATTGGTTTTCAGAACTAAATGAGGCACATGATGAGCTTGAATGCAAAACTAACCCCTTTTTAAGCAAGGTTTTTTTCTCCCCTCTGATTTTTTTCCATCCATTGACTACAGCGTGAAGGCCATGTAGCAGTAGCACTATAATTGATTTTATATATTTTGCAAAGGTAAAAAATGGGGAATTAGATATGGAAGGAGGAGCACGCTATTTTGAGTTAAAGCAGCTTCTTTTGCTGTCCTATTGCCAAGCTATCGTCTTCTGCATTCTCCTCAAGTCTGAAGGGCAGCCAGTCCGTGGTCATCCTGTAATAGCTCGCCTTGAAGAGATCAAGGACTTATTGGATCAGGTTTTGTTAACTTCATAGATGCTAACATTTATGACTGTTTTTTTTCTTTAGATTTTTTAATTTTATTATGTGTGCATACTGAACAGATGAAACAACTCGACACGAAACTTCCATTTAAATTGGAGGACATTCTTAGAGAAAGTAATGAGTTGGCAAAGGTAGTAAGGTCAGATAATGAGAATGTTCCAGGAAAAACCAAGTCTCACACTAAAATCCAAGAGCAGCCTCTTTTCTCTGATGATAAACGAGAAGAAGCAGTGGTAGTTATAATTTTTTAATCTTTGCTTATATATTTATCTCTCTCTGAAATGATGATCTTCAAAAGTTAACTCAACAATCAACTTTTTTTTCTTTGGTATATTGCTGCAGCCTCAGAAGGTAGTTGAGACACAAAAGTTACAATCCTTGAAGGATAATGTACAGAAAGCTAGAAAGGATAAACATCAGGTGAATTGTAGATCAAGAAGTGTGGTGTTGTTTTGTATGTTCGTTTTAAATTTATTGATCACTAATATCATGTACCTTGTGTCCTATACGATGCTGGATTTTATTTGGTTTGTTTATGTTGCTATAAAAGGCTGTTGTTTGACCTAAGTATATATGAACCTGGCAGAAGGATCACATTGGTGTTCAGAGTTTGGAAATGTTAAAAGTGAGAGCATCCCTTGAGGAAAAATTGAAGCAGAAGGGTTTGTACAGTTCTGTTGCTCCAAAGCCTAGTAGTTCTCTAAAGCGTTCAAGACCAGTAAATGGGTATATATCTTTGTTCTTGTATCCTTTCCATTACTTCGTTCCAATTATTGTCAACTCATTAGCTATTTACTAATTTGCAGACAGCTTGAAACATATGATGATTTTGTTGATGATTCTGCGGATGTTAAGGGGGCAACTAGCTTGGTTAATGGTTCCAATAAAGTTTCACAGTATCTAAATGCTCTGAAGAAAGCAAAGGTACTGAGCTAGATATTCTTGTAAGATGTCTCAAGCAATTCGCATTTCACTGTAGGCTACTAATTAGTGTCATTTTGAAGTTTAATCTATTGCTGGTCAAAAAAGAAAGTTATATATGCAATCTAAAAAGGATAAATCTGCTGCAGAAAGTCCTGCTTTGATTAAATCTTTCAGTTACACTTGTAAAGTTGTAATAGGTCCTACAAAGGCTTCCATCTGTTTTAGATATTTCAGTATACTTACATCTTGACTATTCTACGTCGACCACTTTTCTTTGACCCAACCTATTGCTTTGCCCAATTTAGTTTAGTTTGTTTATGCAAAACATTGTGCAGTGTCTGCAGCTCATCCCATTGATGTTCTCATGATCAAAAGTCCTTTTCTTCTAGACTGGAAGATTTTCATTTTTATGTAACGCCTGAATTTGAAATATTTCACTGGTCCCTTGTTTCGTTAAGGTTGTTTCTGGTGATGATGATTTACCCAAAAGAGATGATATTGGGGAAAGACGTCGGAAACATGAGCTTCGGGTTTTGTCTGGTGCTGGTATTAAGACTGAGGATGACGATGGTGATGATGTTGATGAAGTAGGTGGTCCTATATCTGATGAGGATGCTGATGAAGAGGATGATGTTGAAAGTGGGGACTCAGAAAATGAATTTTACAAACAAGTAGAACAACAGCGAGCTGCAAAACTGTCTGCAAAAGCTCAGACTTACTCAAGGTGAAGTCCTTTTGGTCCTTTTAACTGTTTTCTCTGACCTAATACTGGGAATTATTGTTCACAGTTTTTAACTTGGGACTGGGCTTGCTTTTGCAGGAAATCAGTGGTTCCCTCTGAGCCAGAGACTGTAGAAGGAAAACGCTATATCTCTTCTCAGGTTATTACTCAATCTATCATGGTTTTTTAATTTTTTTAGTATTACTGTTCGTTATTTCTTGCCAACTTTCGAGTTCTTACTTCTGTGTTGCCAATATCCTATAGATAATGAAGAACAGGGGGCTGACCCGAAACCGTAATAAGGCAAAAAAGAATCCTAGAAAGAATTACAAGGTACCTTGACTAAAAGCTGTTACTCTATGGGTTAACCAAGTCCTTCAATGTTGATGTTTAACTGGTGTCTTTCCTGTTCCCTAATTTTCTTCCTCTTATTATGTCAATGTTTCAGCTCAAGCACCAAAAAGCCATCAAGAACCGCCAGGGGCAGGTTCGGAATATCAAAAAGCCTTCAGGTCCTTATGGTGGGGAAACTACTGGAATCAATCCAAATGTTAGTCGAAGCATCAGATTCAAGAGCTGATACTTTCGTGTGTCCTTGTAATATTATCCTAAGAGGTCACCAATTTTGAATCGTAGATCGAAATATTTTCTTTTACCCTTTTTTATTTGAATTTTGAAACTTACATGGTTGTTTGATTGAGCGATAGTGTTAGTTTTTGTAAGGGGAGAAACATTTGGCGAGATACATTTTTGCAATTTTGGCATTTTTGATCAAGTTCTTTCGGCTTATTGTGTTCATGTGCACATGATGATTTATACAATTGAACCATGATTATTTTATTTACTCGTTTTAATAGATCACACATCACTTTTTATGCTTTTATTCATTTCAACTACTATCGTTGAAAGTCAAATTAATTTGTAAAAGCATATAATAATTTTAGGGGTTGGTGTTCATAACTTCATATGACAATATTCATCGCATTCATATACATAGTGTGTCAAACTGATAAAAAGATGTTAAATATCATAATCATGTTAAAGCCATGTGCATACTTACTCATTCGTCATCTATCGTAGTGCACTATATTTCACTTTTCATACAAAATGCTTAAAGTTTTATCGGGTAAAAGAAGGGATTCATATACTCTTGGGGTAAATGAAGGATTCATTTGCTCTTTGGAGTTACAAAATACATATAAGCAAAAAGGACTTATCATCTAATCTCACAATTCATAATTTCATATCCTAATGAAAAGAGAGCACAATCCCTTTAATACAACTACAATAATCTCAAAATCTGAACCATCCAAAATTGCTTCAAGTTCCCTGCAAGCATACTATTGATTTGATTCTAAGAAGAGAAATTCTTGGATGCAATTTCTCTTTCCTATTTTACTCACATCTAATGGCTTAAATCACTTAGAGCAAGAGAAAGTGTTTGCTCCAAGAGCACCGCAAACTTTTGTTCTAGGGAACTCAAACCTAAAGCCTCATGCTCTCAGACATTTCCTTGCAGTAGCAGATGATGAAATTAGAATAAGTCAGAAAAAATATATCACGAAGAACTACCATCAGCAGCAGCCTTTTTCTCCTTCTGCTTCTCCCTCTTTTTCTTGTTTCGTAGCGCATTCTTGCTCATTGGTCTAAATTAATCAAAAAATAGCATTTAATAACACTGTATGAATCATAAGAAGCAGGCAATAAAAGAAGAGGGAAAAAACAAACACTTACTCTGCAGGGCTCTGTCCAAGCAACTGCATATATACAAAAACCATTTTGGCATTATTAGAGGTATTAACTGATAAACTTAACTCAATTCGAAGAATTTCAAGGAAAGATGCATTAACAATGAATGTTGTATCAGGTCATTTTAAAACACTTCATGCCGTGTAGAAGTATTACTGATAATTTGTATCAACAATTTAAAGCAGAAACTACAAAAAAACAGAACAATGAAACATAGATTCTGCATACCTCAGCCTGCATAGCAGCAGCAGTCTTAGCATGTGGCGGGCGATATGCAGCCGGTTTTTGTGCAGGGGGGTTGGCAGAAGAAGGTTTTGTAGAAGCCTGGTTTGGCTTTGGTCCTTGACCTGCAATTATCCCATACTATTCAAAGAACAAAAGGCATAACTCATTGGAAAATAAAAAATAAGGATAAGTATGGCAAAAAACCTGAAGGTTTTTTATCTTCAACTTCTTTACCCAAGTCTAGAGTCTTGATTAACTCAGTGATCTCGCCAAACTTATTCGGTGACTCTGGTTTCCAGTCAGCCTGCAAATAGTTTGGAAACAATTCAGTGATATCTGTGACAAGGTAATGCACAAAACATTTAATCATAAAAGGTTCATGGTGCTACTGACCTGGTACAACTTGTCAAACATCTTTTTGAAGTACAATGACCCATTGTAGTGAAAAATCTTGATCCTTAAATAGAAGGCGAAAAGAAAAAGGAAGTAAGAAAGACTTTTCTTTCATTAATATGTTCAAAAGAATAGCCATGTGAAAACCAACATAGAACAATCACCAAACATTGTTTGATAAATTGTTTGGGTTAGTGACCTATCACCTCACAAATGTTGTGAAAAGCAATCACTTATTATGATCAAATGAACAGGATAAATGCACAATGTAGAAGTAGCCTATCTAGATTAGATCATACACTGAAAATATGGTCATATAACCATAGGTTGATAGCTGCATATTTTCATGAGACAAGGTCCCTCTAATAGTCAAGTATAACATACCCATTGTCAACTTGAAGCCTTGGAGCTGTTGTGGCTGTCATGAAATAGCGCCCATCTGGAGACCATTCACTCGTCACGGACCATTCAGCTTTGGTTGCTCCAAGCTGCTTCTTATCCATGTAATCCCAGAATACCTGGAAAATTAGCATGAAACTATTTGAAATCCATAAAAGAAGCATGTGTTACATTTGTGCATTTGCCATATGGATGAACAAAAGACACTACTAGTTAAGCTACAAATCTCCATCATATATGAAAAATCAAAAGAAATCGTAATGATTAAATCAGTCAGGCTCACATACCATATTACCAGGCAGGTTACCAAATCCAGCCAAACATAAAACTACAAGATAGAGGTCAAGGTCACAAAATAACATACATTTTTACTAATCAGATGCAGATACTCATACCAAGAGTATAATGAACCACTTGTGATTCCCCCCAAGAGCTCTTTAAACATTAACTAAAAGAAGATTCAATGAAATATAAAGAATTCCAATTCATCAGCGGAGGATACATTTCCCTTTCGGGTTCCATCGAATGGTGTTATAAGGACCTTCTCCAAGCTCCAGCAGAGGATTGCACTTCTTGTCAAACAAAGTTGCTTTAGCAGGCATAACTATAAATTGTTAAGGAAAAGTGAAAAATTCAAGAGATCTACTAGGAAGCAACAAAAGCTGATTGAAATAATGAGGATAAAAACCTACCAACTAACTTCTTTAAAATTTACAGTTCACTGGCCATCAACGACTATGAAGGAAACATCTAGTATTCTAGTCCTATTTGGTTCCATAATGGCTTATTGAAATGCATACACAAGAAGGGTTTATTTGTTTTATTAAAAAAACAAGGAAACAAAAACCAGCTGTAGTTTTTTGTTTTTCCCTCAAAGCATTTCCTGACATTGGTCTAAAACCATCACAAAATAGTTGAGTGCTTTAGTCAGAATGGGTTAATGTCTTAATGACTTTATATCTAAATACTGCTTCAAAATACCCCATCAAAATGCCCCTAGTATGTCATGCCAGATCTTCAACAAATCTATGTATTATAGGTAGTGTTTATTTTAGAGTAGCTGCAATACAGTACAGAAGTACAGGTACAATACAATACAATATAATGAATTTTGTATATTTTGTTTTGTGTTTGTTTTAGTGTGTATAGAATAAATTTGTATTTGTATTTATACAAAATTTTATTTTACGACTTTGGTAAAAAATGAGAAGGACAAATGGTGAAATTATGGATAAATAATAAAGGTAAGCTTGGAACAAAATTTTCATTAAAATTTCTGTATCATCACCTGTATTTTGTCTTGTCTACACTAAATAAACATATTAGTTTCTATTCGGTATTATATTTTGTGTGTTGTACACAGTAAACAAATGCTACCATATATCACACATAGAAGGATACACCCATATACAACAGCAAATTCCAAGCCAGAATATGACCACTGAGCATCATGAACAGGCCCCTCTTTCCCTGTCAAATTATTTCTTGTTAAAAAAATGTTATTATTGGGGATCATATAGTTAATTAACAGTTCTTTTACTAATAGCAAGAACATACGTAGAGGCACAAGTCCTTCATGCTTCCCATCTGTTGTGAGGTAGCATAACTTTGATTCTCCATAGTAACTCTGATTAGTTTTGTCAACATCTGACTGCACCACCACTAGAAGGCCATTTGAACCATGATTCCATTTAAGTTGGGTGGTTGAGCATCGGAAAAAACTTCGTCGAGCAACAGGTTGACTTTGAGAAGCATTTGCACAAGGAAATATCTGTACACTGGCAGGAATCCCCTACAGGTAGAAAACATCTGAGAGTATGCATAAAAAATGAAACTTGGGATAAGAAAACATTATTTCTACATGCCTAATGAATTGGATATAAGCCTGTACACAAATAATGGCCAATAAAGTTGAGGGGCACACCTTGGATTCTGGCACAAATGCAGCAACATGAGACCCAGGTGTACTAGAAAGCTCAATGGCAGCAACTCCTGGAACTCTTAATCGATCGATAATTCCTTTAGAGAAGTCCCCAGAATCAAAAAATTGAACCTCATTAGTTGCCATCCGGCATGCAGTAGCCTCATCAGAGCTGAATTGAATAGCAGGCCTAAATAACAGACATTGGCAACATGAGTTGTCATCAAAGTACTAGGTATGAATCAACACAGCATATACATACATATGAAGATGCATTGTTATGACATATTCCCAAAACTATCTTCTCTAAAAAGGAAAATTCATTTGGGTTATGACAGATTAAAGTATGGAGACTAACTCTCTTGTTTTTATCATTCATGAATGAATATACCTACCAAGTGGTTTTTGTCAAGTTCTTCTGGGAGTGTTGATAAACAGGATCACCAGTCTCAATTTTCCATAGTGTCACATTCTTCTCTTGTGGTGCTGAAGGTTTTTGAAATGTTTGCAGATAATTTCCACAAGGGGACAAGATAGCAGCAACAACATTGGGGAGTTCAAAAGATCGAATCTCCTTAGCACTTTTGCAATCATAAACACTAATCACGGATTTGGATTTAGTCACCATGAGTCTAGATCCATCATCACTGAATTTTGCATTCTCACAGTTAACTTTTTCAAGCTTGACACCAGGTTGACCATTGGCAAAGGGGGGTCCAGTCCAGATTGAGAATTCTTCAGGTCCTCGAACTGAGATAGAACAGAACCAAAGGAACAGTAGTAACAAAAACAATAAGAGACAGAGACAGAGAAAACAAACATAGCAATTAAGTTAATTAGAAAGCTATATTAGTTGGTGATACCTAATATCTCTAATGGTGGTGTTTGATCACTCGACGCCATTAGAAGCTGCAGGAGATAACTGAGAGAGGCTGCCAAGCAAATAGGATTCTGAGAATGAAAGTTTCGAGAAAACAACCTAAGTACCTAAGAATTAATGGGAGATAAATGAATCTACCATAATTTTTTTTTTTGTTGGTCAAATAGTATAATGAGTTTTTGATAAAAAAAACACTAAGTGAATTGGGCTTATGAAAAGAAACTAGTGCTCAAGATTATTGAGATATAAAGTGGGTTTAGTTTTGGGTGCTTGAGTTAGTGCCCAGCCCGTTGACCAAAACAAATGTACCTAGCCCGTATACATTAGGCAAAAATGTTGTACTACACATTGGCAATTTAGCCACATTTACAAGTGTTGTTACATGAAATTATATGCGTTCAAAAATTTTGTAAATGAATTTAGCCACATTTTTTCATAACCATGTTCATGACAGTATTTCCAGGTAGTTAACTTCTTTTTAGTACTCGTATCTGCACTTTATGGATGTGGCTAGGTGACTATGTTTAGTTTGTACTGCATTAAATAATAGTTATTAAATCATTTAGCCACATTTATCAGGATCAAATGTAACACATTAGCAATGCTTGATTTAGCCACACTGCGTTTATCAACACAGTGCTTAGCAAGCCACCGTTCTTACCTCGTCCTTCATGAAAATGTGGCCAAATGCAATGCATTTAGTAGCATTACATTTAACCACGCTGCATTTAGGAACTCTGTATTTAGCAACACTTGGTTTTGCCACGTTGCATTTAGCCACAGTTTATTTGGCAACAAACATCATTTAGCCACATTTCTAGCAGCCCTTCGACTTAGCTCGTAATATCACATTTGGACACACTACATTTAGCAACACCTAAGTTTAGCCACCGTTTTTAAGTCATTTATCTAAGTGTGGCCAAAATGTAACGCATTTGGAGGAGTGAGTAGCAGAAGCATAATGGCATTTGGGTAGATTTGAAAAAAGAGAAGGAGTTTTGTTTTTGTGTGAAGAGATAATGTTATTTTAATGCTTAAAAGTTATAATCTAATTGGGACATCCAAAGATAAATGTGATAGATGAGGGAAATATTTAGATGTCAGTACCAAGATTATTGTGTAAAAGTTATTGTCTATTTGGAAGCTAATCATTTACTGCAGGAATAAATTGAACAGAAAATAAAAATAATTTGCATGAATGGATTTAGATGTATTTTTGTACTGTCTAGCGGTAGTTACTTCTGTTCAAATCAATCAATGGTTCTAGAAATTGCATATTGCCAAATATATTAGGCCAAGATAATTAAGAATTTAAAGTTTTCTCAATACTCGCCTTATTTTCTAATGATTCTTATTCACACTTCTTTCAATATAATATTTTGGATTAGCTTAATGTCGGTGCATCTTTGAAGTGTGTATTTCCCTTGTTAATTTATCACAAATTCTGATGAACAGTCCATGAAGGCTAGAACCTAAAAAATAAAAATGAAAAAATTGAATTAATTGATGCAAGGTCTGCCATCTGTCTTGCAAATTGAAATATCTGCTCCATGTTTCGCAATGTCATTCATATGTTGGGGCAGTTTTGATGAGAGAGGAAAAGAAAATTTGTATGAAAGAAATACTCATTAAGGTTTTGAGTATTGTGATAAGGTTCACTTATGAGATGAAATTTGGCATAATATGCTCCAAAAGATTGTTAATGACAAAACATTCAAAGCTGGAATGATAGTAACAATGATTTGTTGGCATTTTGTCGATCAGGATTTGGACACAAAAACTATAACAATCTAGCACTAGAACCAGAATTCCTTCACTTACATACATGCTACCAAAAGATTTTCGATATCTTCTCCAACATAATCGCTTAATCTTCTTATGATACCTGACCTATTATAGTAAACACCACTTGGTGCACATTGTTTTGCTATTAACAAAATAATTACTATAGGGGAGTTAATGTACCTCTTCACCGTCATAAAAATAAAATATAATAATATAACACTATAAAATAAACAGATCAAATAGGAAATTAAATAATATAAACAAATGGGGCAGGTTGTTTTCCGTGTAAAGTGTGCCCCCTTGAAAATGATCCTTCACCTTGTGAACTTCTAGTCTTTTTGAACTAGCAAAAGGAGATGTTGACCCTATTAATAAATTTTACATTACTAATCAAATAAAATAATAATTGATTATTTAATTCTTAGATTACATAAGAGTATTTGTTTTCCTTAGTAATTAAATAATTTATTCAGCTCTAATCAGTAATTTTCCTTCACCAATTTAACTTTGAACCACCAGAAAAATAAGCTAAAGATATATATTCTGAAAAAAACTATCAAAGCCAGTAATAAAGGTAGTTGTTATTATGATTTTAACTAAACTAAACTAATTTTATATTGAAACATTGATCTGTAATTATTGTTTTGTGTCAACTCCATCTTTACCATTCAAAATAAATTTAGCGGAAATAGATTGCAACTCTGTATAAATTTTGTTTGAAATGTGAGAAATAATTCAAATCATAGAGTCATTATTCTATAAAGGAGTTTACCTAATCATCATCACACCCAATTCGTAATTGCTCCAACCATTCATCAGAAAAAATGATATTAAATTAGCTTTTGAGATAATAACTTATATTTAATGTTTTAAACTCTTCCGTTGTTGAGGTAAACTAATTTTTATTCTAATAAAAACTCAAAATCATTATGATTACAATATAATAATAAATACAATAATATTTATTATACAACAGAAATACATCAAATTAAACGTGTGCTATATATCATATATAATGTGTTTCATATGTAACGTGTTATACAATAACACATATTACGTATAATATATATCACGCGTTGAATATTAGTTTGATATATTTCTGTTGTAAAAAAAAACATTATTGAATAATAAATTTCTTTCAATATTTTAATAACACAATATTATATGATAGCACAAAAATACATAGTAAGTGTATAATTCAAAGTATTAATTCATATACACATTGCTTAAGGAGTAGAAAACGGAAGGATCGTTGATAGATAGGTTAGGTTAGTCTAAGGTTGCAGCACAAAAATGTCGAAGATTTGATGATGTCGTTATCTTTGTTTCTTGTGTCAGTAGTGATGAGATGAGATTCCTGGTTTGGTGCCATAATTCCCGTTCCCTTCTAATCCGTATGTAATATTATGTGACGGACCAACTACCAAGTACATTATATTAAACCCAACCTTATTTGCTTGGACTACTAATCTAATATAATCTAATCAAAATTATGAAACCCATCTTATATAAACCTCTGTTTTTTGTTTTTTTAATTCTATTTTTCTCCGTCATAAGCTAGACATCTTATGATAAAATTGTTTGGTAAAGTTGTTATCACTTCCCTCCAAGTATAATCGAATGACAACTTTTTTAAGTTACAAATATTATTGTAACTATAATGCGCTCTTTTAATATTGATTAACACTGAATTCCAAAACTTATTTTATCGTCAGAAAATAATGTTTTTTTATCTAAGTCTCAATTCTGTTTATGGACGTTAAGGGAAACATTTTGTATATTTAATTGTATTGTTATTTGTAATGCACACATTTTTATTTTTATTTTTGTCAATATTGCACAAAATTTTTATTAGTAAATATTATCAAAATTATTTATAATTATAAAAATATGTTCATTTCTCTTATAAAGTGTGTGTTATTTTTTAAAATTTTTAGGTATAATATAGAATTAAATTTGTATGCAATCTTAATAACTTCTTTGTGCATTTTCATGTGGATTTGTAGCAAACTAGCATAAAATTATTTAGAATTGTAAATTTTGTGTATTCCTATTATAAAATGTGTAAAATTTTATTATATATTTTTTCTTTTATAAACTGCGGGGCCTAGGACCCAAATTTTATTAAATTTTATATGCATTATTCATGTAGACTTTATAACAAATTCTTGTGGATCTTGCGTTATAGTATATATTGGATGTATGATAGATACTACCTCAATTTTAAAATAATGGTTGTTTTGACTTTTTTGATATATTAATTTTTCAATGAATCAAAAAAATCAAACCGATCATTATTTTGAAATGGAGAGAGTAATATTTAACTTTATATACGTGATATTTATAATTATGAAAAATGTTTGATATGTTGCTCACAAAACCCTAGCATAGGATGCTAATCAAATACTTTACACAATGTCACATTAATTTCATTATCTTGCTAAAAGTGTCCTCTCATGCGAGATTTTAGTAGAAAAAACCCACTAGCTAGCTATTCATAATTTCTCACATTAGCGAAGTGCTTTTCAAAGTAACTGTGGGGTTATTCGGGTTAAGCACGTATGACACGAAAAAGTGACCTAGCTATACACACAAAAACAAAAAAGAAAGAACTCGATCGGTCTTATTAAAAAATCAAAGTGCAAATTAGTATAATCGTAAATGCAATTCCTAAATCCTAAGGATTAGGCATGTAGGCTCGCATTTATAGGCTTAATTAGGATAGTCGGATCTAGTTGAGATCTTAATGATGGCGTGGCCATAAACCAGTACGATTCCGCAATTAGATAAATTCTTTGCGTACCAACAAGTGAAAACAATAATTATAACTGGTTTACAAGTGTGAATGACGTTTTAAATTTTTCACGATTATTAAAATTGTAACTAAAACACACAACTTTATATGTAAAAATGATACTCTTTCCGTCCATCAATAAATGACGTTTTAGACTTTTCACGGATATTAAGAATGTAATTAAAGCACACAACTTTATATGTAAAAATGATATATAATGACTAAATTGTCCTTTTAGTTTTTTGTGTAATAATTATTATAAGAGATATGAGAGAGAATGCATGTGAGAATAAAATTGTAAAAAGAGTAATAAATACTTTCTTAAAATTCTAAAATGACAAATAATATTGGACAAGAGAATTTTCTAAAAAGACAATTATTTGTGGACAGAGGGAGTATATAATAACTAAATTGTCCTTTTAGTTTTTTGTGTAATAATTATTATAAGAGATATGAGAGAGAATGCATGTGAGGATAAAATTGGAAAAAGAATAATAAATGCTTTCTTAAATTTCTTAAAATTCTAACGTGACAAATAATATTGGACAAGAGGATTTTCTAGAAAAACAATTATTTGTGGACGGAAGGAGTAGTATATAGCACTATATTACTATTTTTTTATTAAGTACTCCTCTATTACTCCCTCCGTTTTTTTAATTGTCCAGTTTTAAATCCGCGCGAAAATTTAGGTAATGATTGGTAGAGTATTAAAGTTAACAAAATTTATATATGTTTTACTAAATTACCCTTTACTTCTTTGTTATTATCTCTTCTCAATTAATAGATATAGTGAGTATTAAATAAGGGTAAGAGTGAAAAAAATAATAAATATTGTCTTAAAATTTGAAATAGACAATTAAAAAAATGCACGCATCTTTAAATTAGACAATAAAAAAAAGTACTATATATCAACCAATATAATTTTAAAATGTATTAAATTATATATTGGAAAATATAATAAAGAAGTTTTTTTTTACGAATAACTAACAACCAATAATGTTATAAATCATACAGTATCCCCTCAAACATAAATGGTACCCAAAGAATCTTCATTCCATATATTTTATATATATAAACCAACAAAAACAATTAATCAAACAACATATATTCATTTTTCTAAAAATACTTTATCTACTCACTCGGCCATCCTCAATAAAAAGGATTTGGTTAAACTAATAAACCATGTATACATATAAGCATTCATAACAACTTAAAGAACATATATTCTTTCATATTTAAAAAAAATCAACATTGAACATATAGCACGAGGTGGAACAGCAAAGAGGAAAAAAAACAGAAGAAAAGTATATTTTGGGCGACATCATTTTCAAATCCTTTAACATGCATAATTTGAAGAAAATAAAAAGAGAGGACTAAGAAGAAGAAGAATGAGTGGAAAGTAATGGAAAATACTAATTGTACATACAATAATACACATTTATTCATTTTTCACCAATTTAAAAAGTTAGCAATTTTTATGAATATGTTGGCAACTTGCCAATATTTTTATAAAAGTTGCCAACTTTTAAATGAGTGGAAAATAGGTGGATGACACTATTGTATGTACAAATACCCAGAAAGTAATGGAAGAAGGAAAATAAAAATAAGAAAGGAAAAAGAAAAAAAAAAAATAAAAAGAGAGAGAAGGAAAGTAAAAGCGCGTGGGTCCCACAAGGGATGACGAAAATCGTTCGCTCGTGGACTTTAGAGGCGCACGGTCGTAGAAGAACAGCTTCGCGGGCCCCACTCAAACATCTCGCGACATTCGAGAGTTGTTGCACTCGCTTGCTGGCCGACACGTGGATCCACGCGCGCTTGTACCGCACCGACGGGGAACGCGCGTGGTGCTGGGTGCATCACGGGTTAGGTTTCTTGAGAGAAGAAAAATAAAAAAAGAAGAAAGAAGAGAGAAAGGAAGAAGGGTGGGGCCATGTGTCGAGAAACTGGGCTGACATGACACCCCACCGGTTTCCCGCCAAAAACACAAAGAACATTAGTACTAGAGTTGCCATTTATGTTGTTGCCCTTGCTTCTGCTTAGTGAAGCTTAATACAATCATAACAATAAAAAGCGAGTACATTCATACAGATTGAGTTTGTTAAGTTTTCGGTTGTTAGGGCATTGTTATTTTATTTGTCACTTTAAAAAGACCATTATTAATTGTTATTGATAAATAAGTAAATTTTATTTCATTTTATTTAACAACTATTATGACATCTTATAATAATTTTTTGAACATATATGTTTTAAACAATAATATTTATTATACAACAGAAATAGGTCAAACTAGCATCGAATGTGTGCTACACATTAGATGTAATGTATGTTATACGTACATGTGCTATACATATAATACATATTATGTCTTATGTATAGCATACGTTGGATACTAGTTGAACGTATTCCTGTCGTACGATAAACATTATTAATTTTTTAAATGTGTGGCAATAATATCATAAGAATTTGTTGTGCTTGTAAAAGTCATTTATTTTGTTTTGAAGGGTGTCTTCATTTTTGTGTAAGATTAATTTATGCAATATGTTACATGTTTAAATTTTTAACATGTTACTATTTTTTTTTCTCCCTCAACGAAAATAAAAGAAAAATAGAATTCTGTTTATAACTCGTCCTATGATCCACTAGGACCCAAATGTATTTGGCTCAAAGTTTGATATCATCTCGAATCAAAAGTTGAGATCCAATATTCAATGGGTTGTATAATTTAAAAGGAAATTAGTTACATAATATAACAAAATAAAAAAGCTTTCTTTTTATATAAATAATTTATGTTATTATACAATTACCCATCATAAAATATTGTTATATTAATAGTGACAATAATTGATTAATTTAAACTTATCTTAGAATTAGAAGGATATTCATTTAGACCTTCATAGTTTAAAAAAAATTAGATAATTTTCTGTTTTAATTATGATTAATTGATTTCATATTTCTTTTATTTTTTTTTATTGTGCATAGTGTCTATCATAGGTAATAGTAAATAATTCTTTTGATGTGAGAGCTCTTTTTTAAGATAAAATTATGACCACTAAACTTTTTTTTTTTTATATATACATGACTAAAAATTAGATTCATAATTTAATATTTAAAAAATCCTTCTAGCTATCAAGATTACTTTTCAAAAATTATATTTTTTTATCAATTTTTATAGATAAAATAAAAATAGGCAAAGAAAATGGTAGACCTAAGATTAGGACAATTATCCTTAAAATATGTTAGAATTTTAATATTAGTCACCACGATTAGGACAACTAGCCTTGCAGAAATAACGTTTTACAAAGAAAACTGCTATCTCTTTCAAAGCAAAAGTGAGGACCTCAATAATGAGTTCTATTAGCTTCAAAGGAAAAATTATTTCTAGGATTAATTTTTCCTCTCTATTTAAAACCACAAGAAAAATATTTTTAAATTCCTCTTTTTTTTCAGATAAAACTCCTTCTCTTTGTTTTTTTTTTTTTGAAGAATAATACTTTCTTTTCTTTTTTATTTTTATATAAATTAAAAGGATTAGAAATGTGGCCCACTATACAGGTGGATTATTAAGTTAAACTATATTACTAGTAACAGTGGGTTTCATAAATGAATACTCATGTGTTTATGTCACAAATATTTGTCTTCTCGGGAAAGAGAGGATTCTTGATGTAGACAAATTTTATTTTATTTTTCAAAAAATGTTTCATAATTAAAAAAAAAAAAGTATTTTATTTTACAGCCACAGAGGATTATATTTATTTTTAAATATTTTTAAAAAGAGATATGCATGCTCATTTGTATAAAAATAAAACTATTTTATTTCAAAAATAATATTTTTATATTTTTAACATTAAATTTTTCTTCCATAAGTATATGATGTGTATAAAAATATATTTTAGGAACAATAACATGATGTTGAATTCTATTATAAGAAAAAAAAAAAGATGAAATAAAAATAAAAGGTGAAAAAACCAAAATGTGTCTCATGGTTGGATATTAGCTGTCAAGTATATTTATTATGACAATATAAATATAAAATGATTAAAATCTAACATAAGAAGTTATTATATTATTATATTGATCATCCTAGCTCTATAAAAACACACATTTTGACATTTACCTGCTCCCTCTCTTCCTCTTCCTTACTCTGTTCTTCTTCTTCTTCCATTGATAACCTTCTATAACTGTTTCTGCCAGTACGTTGCTTCATTACCCTATCATTTATGTGCCTATACTACGATACTATAGTAACTGAAACTTCTTCTTCTTTTGTCTAGCATGAGATTTTCTGCAAAAGTCTAAGGAATGAAGTTCTGATCACAGGCACTGCTCAAAGTTTCAATCTTTACAACTTTTAAGAGAACCCCATCACAACATTTGAAGCCATCACTCACAAATTAGAAAGGGCTTGCTTTGGATTTTTTTGCTTTGACCATTTCTTCTGAAAAAAAAGACCTTTTTGCTTCAGAGTCATATAGATGATAGCCAGCTCCTTCTGCAATGCTGATTCTATGTTTCCAGTAAGTTCTCAGTTAAATTTTGATTAAAAAATAATTTATTTCCACTCAAATACTATCTCTTGTTTTAAGGTGTACTATTTAGTGTTATATTGGAAATTTTGACAATTTATGCTGAAAAATAAAACTTGTTGCACATATTGTATATTATTTTCTTCTTTTAAATTAAGCTTCAAAATCCTCATCCTTGCACTTGATTCACTCAAGAATGTATGATCAAGATTGTTCTCCTTGTAAGTACACATGCAATAAATGAGTAGTTAGGTTCATATTTATCTCTTTTTTTTCCCAACCCCAAACAAATTAAAGGCAAAAACTCTGCACTATTCTCTCTCTGGAATACTCCTTGTCTTTTCTGTAAACTAGTTAGTTAATTACTCCTATGTCCCTATGCATGTAGTCAAATTAAGATATCCTTCAACATTAAACAAAAGTTGTTGGGAAGATTTTGTACCCAAATATTAGATTCATTCATGCAAGGTGTATGTGTATATTTTATGCAAATATGTTTTTTTTTTGTCAAAGATCAAATAGTGGGCCCACCATAGATTGATTATACATTGGAGCTTCTTCTTGGCAACATCACAAAGTTAATAATAATAATAATAACAATAGTAATAATAATAATGTATTACTCTATAATTTTGATTTTTGAGTTTTGACATGGTAACTAAACTTAATGATTATTGACAATTAGGACCATAAAAACTCAGAGTAGTTTAGAGCCGTTGAATGTATATGTGATGAAAAATATTTTGTGATTGTGATGACCCTTGGCCAGTTCGAAAGAGGTTTTTCAATGTTATTATGTGGTTTGAATTGAATGCTGATTATGGCTGATTCAATTTCTGTTGGCAGTGGCTTTGCCCTATGTGGTGTAGTAGCTAGGCCTATGGGGCCACTTTGATTTTTGGGTCTAGTGTAGCTGTTGATTACCTGTTTGTGTTTCTAAGTTTATCTAATATTTAATGATTTTTTATTTTCTAGTATATTTTTTATGGGTTTTGATGATTATGACATCGTTTGTCTTTGATAACTGTGATGTGAGGATTATTCTGACCAAAACCGCGCATGTTGTTATGACATGAATATTAAAAAAAAATATTGTTCTTATTACTTTTAAAATTTTGCATGCATGACCAAAACCACTGAAGGAAATGTTGGGCATCTTAATTTCTTTTTTTTTTTTGGTGGATGGGCATCTTAATTTCTGTTTTGCTTCTATACTTGTTCTTTATTTTTTGTTTTACTTAAAAAAAAGATGCCATCTTTCAGTTAATTTTTATTTATAACAATTTTTTTTTGTTTTGGCTTTTTCTCTTTTTTGTTCGGAAAATATCTATTATTGTAAAGTAAGTAAGCTAGAAACAGAAAATAAAAGTAGAAACCATAGACCTCTTGTTTTTTTTTTTTTTGGAAAAGCTTCTCCTCTAATTAAGCCTCAAATTAAGCCATTAATTTGGCTTATGTCTTTTAAAAGTACTCATAATATCTTTCATGCTTTTCCTACTTTCTTATTCCTTTTTATCAAAAGAAATAGTAGTAAAGTAAGGATAAATTTTTCCAATAGTATCAATTGACATGCTTGGAACCTGAAAGGTAGTCAGTGATCCATTCTTTAGTGTACTCACTCAACTCAAAGGGATTTCTCAACATGGAGATTCAAGCTCATCATAGTACACTTAGGAAGTGCAAAGCCTTATCTGAGACTAAACTATTGAATATTTGAGCCACTTCATGGCCCTAATGTCTAGAAAATTTGAGCACAAAATAATGCCTAGAAGATAATTTCATATATATGTTGCATATGAACTATTATTGGGTGTGTAAATGGTAATGAGGAAATGAACTTTTTTGTCTCCATATCATTCATGTCATGCTGCTACAATTTCTTTTTATTTAGAGTTTGATTCTTATACAAGAATGTTCTTTGTTGTTGGCATGGATCAGAGAGAAGAGGGGGTAGATGTTAGAAAGATGATGGGACATAAAAGGAGCCCATGTTCTGTTGACCAAAGCAGTTATACTTCTATTGCATCCAAAAGGCAAAAGGCTGATTTATCAATTACCACTAAGGTTTCTCTTCTATCCTTTAATTTATTAACTGTTAGCTGTTGCATGAAAATGGAAAATGGAATTCTCCTTGATGCTCAATGTTGCTATATTTCTTATGTCTCCCTTCATGGAATCCAACTTCCCTTTTATATTTTGTATTTTTATGTAACTTTTCTGATGTTTCTGTGAAATAGGAGAGGAAGGAGAAGCTTAGTGAACGAATCGTTGCTCTGCAGCAGCTTGTTTCACCTTATGGGAAGGTATACATCAATTTGTTCCTGGCACAATGTATCAATTTGTTTAAGGCTTCAGTGATGATCTTATCTTATGAGTGCCGATTCGATATGTTGCAATATCATGCCTGTTATTGTTTTCGACGAAATGAACTGCTCTAAGTTTCCATGAGTCTGAAGTCTCTCTTAATTCTCATTGCAGACAGATACATCTTCTGTCCTAAAGGAGGCAATGGAATACATAGGTTTCCTTCATAAACAAGTTAAGGTTTGGCCACTCTTTCCTACACTAAACTTGAAACTCTCTTCATAAATATCCTAGTAACTGGTCTTTCATTTCACACAACATTCATGCCTTATGCATAGAATTTTTAATTTCTTCCTGTTTTAACAGCTGCTTAGCGCCCCTTACCTCGAAAGCTCTCCTTCAACCAATACGCAGGTGAGCATAATACATGAGCATAAACACAATAATTTAGTTTGATACTCTCTATGTCCAATATTATGTCCAATATTATCTGACACTTTAGGAAATGAATGTATCAAGATTTCTCCATTTCCTGAAATGTCAAATATTATTGGACGGACGGAGGGAGAAGTGTTATTCCTGGTTATAAATTGGGGTTATAACAGAATTGTGGTCACTTCAGGGTTTTGAGCCATGCAGCCTGAGGAGTAGAGGGTTATGCCTTGTTCCTGTCTCATTAACAATTGGAGTTGCTGAGAGCAATGGTGCAGATATCTGGGCTCCAATCAAGACTAGTTCACCAAAACATGAGAGCGATATCTCTCAATTCAATTGACAAATTTGGTCAGAATAGCATCCAAAAATGGTTGCTATAAATGTCCCCCTAAACCAGTCTTGTAGTTTGAAAATTTCATACATCTTAGATGGAGTAAGTAATGGTAGCTAATAATATAGTTAAAGCATTAAGTAAAACTTGATGAAAAAGATATCCCATGCCTTTAAGATTTTAAATAGGTGATGGGGTATAAGCTTTTTAAGTACTCCCATATGTATCCTTAATTCCCTATGCTGATTAGATTAAGTGTATATTTGAAAGTTCTACTTGTATAATAATAATTCCAAGTACTGATTTATTAGCTTAATGAAAAAGTATTTTCTAGATTCGATCAAGGTGCTAATGTCAACGTTCCGCGTTGTGTGTTTATTTAAGCTTCCGTTGTCTTTCTTTTTCCACTCCAAAGTGTATATGACACTGCAATTTTCAATGCTATTTCATGTCTATTAGCGTGAAGAAAATATCAACAATTAGCTCAGCTTTTTCCCCCCCTCCACTTGAATCTCAATTTTCCCCCTTCAGATTAAGATTTTCGCAGTTCACACTTAGATTATAATAGCTTATAGTGATAATGACAACTAAACTTGTGTTCACAGGGGAAAGAAAAAGTAGAAATGACATAGTAAAACTTCTGAAACTAAAACTTTAAATACTTATGAACCAAACCCTTGACTACTATGTGATTGAACTCTAATACGTTAGTTTCAGCATCTTTCATTGAGTAAACCCCACATGCTGCAAATAACTAGCTGAGGAATGATTCACCATCACTCTGATATAAAATTGAAACAGGCTTATCACCAAGGAAATACTACAAGATTACAGTAAATATAATGTTATAATATATTCTACATATGCCATAAAAATAGGTAAAACAAAAATGAAGTCTTGCTATCAATTGTCTAATGTCATTCAAGTCACTTGCCAAGGACAAGTTTAACTTGCACAAATTGTTACAGTATATATTCATATATTTTTTTTCAAAAGGAAAGGAGAATTCAGACATACATGATAACTAAAGCAAAGAATGGGGCATGGCTGATAACGGGTAAAAGCTTCTCATTCAGCTGCCAAAGACTTCATCTTCTCTCGCAGGAACTGCAGTATATGCTCACGTTTCCAATTATCAATTCTGCAACCAAAAAAAAAAATAATTCAGAAACAAGATAAAATGACATATTTTACTATGATCCTTACCACACAACACAAAAGCATTGTTTTCACGACGGGTTCTATGTAAAGAGCACTATAATCATCACCCTTGATCTATAGATATCATTAGATTAGTTCATTTCAACGGAAAGATCTTAATATACTATACTGATACAAATCCACAAGCTCCAGTGAAGTTAATGTTACTGATCAATTCCATGTTGAGTACTGCTGTACCCACTTTTGGAAGATCCTGCAATTAAGTTTTGCAGTGACTATTCCAGTCATATTAAACATCATTGAAAATCTACAAAGTTTATCAGAATCATTTCATTGCATTTCAACCAACCAAGGCCAACAAAACCAACAACAAGCTCGCAATATACTCATTTATGGATAACCAAGATCAAGAAGCCGCACCTGATTGTTTCCTTCTGTTGACCTTCATCATCCAGCATGACTAGCTTCGGTGGAGAGTTGAAAACATATTGAACTTTAACAGTTGGAAACCGATCTTTCTCCTCTTCTATGAAGCCAACAACTTCTGGATAGAAAACAAGTTTCCTCATGCAGACTTCCAAAACAGCTCCAGAGTACGTAACCTAAAGAAATTATAAAATAATCATGAGTATTGTATTGCTTTCATCTGAAAAAAGGTGGGGCAATACATAGAGGGATATTGAAAAGACATTACAATAATGCAGTGATTGCATAGACACTCTCATGAAGGGTCCTTGTTTTTTAGAACCTCAAAAGCCAAAACAGTGATTCTGAGCAAATCTAGTCAAATATTGAGGTAATATTGCTCACTTTACATTATCTTATAGTCCTAAATCAGCACTATACTCAAACATGTCGCCTCCAGCCTCAATCTTTTTCTTTTCTTTTTAGTTAAAAGAAAGAAAGAAAAATAAATAAATTCAGCACTACAAACCCTCTTGAAATGCTTGTTCTGTAGTTGTACACAAGTAATCTAATTTGCAATTTTGCATCAAGGTTTGTCTTTAATGAGTAATAAACTGTGAATTGTAATTGCAGTTATCACTTATCAGTGTCAATGATTAATTATGAAACCAGCATTCGTAATCCATATATGTCAACACGGATAATACCTTGGTAGTGGCATCACTGGAATCTTCGGTGCAACACTTGAAACAATCAGATACCAATTCTGCAACCCGAATTTCCAGCTCAGTTCAAAATTTTAACTCTATTCAAATTAACCAATAAATAAAATGCTAGATCCGAAAATTGAAACAAAAGTAAAATTATAAAGCTATTTCTGAATGAAACTTTAGAGAGAGAGATCGCAAAATTGAATTGACCTTTGTCTTTGACATACTCGGAGAAAGTGTTGCAGTCAGAGCATAAAGCGAGACCGGAGAATCCGAGATTCTCGCATTCTCTTGTGCTCAGTTGCTCCGCTGATGTACCGATACTCACTGCGCTCAACAACACCAACAGCACCGCAACGCCATAGCCATAGCCACAACCACCCATCCTAGTCGTCTTCATCTTTCTCCTCTCTCTCTCTCTGCTAGTCAAGGAAATATTCAAGGGCCGGGCCGATTTCATAGCCCATTTTTTATGTATCTATCTTATTACACTATTCTTTATGGGCCCAAGGCCCATATTTCAGCAAATACGATAGACACTGCTCATTGGGCTTTGATCCGATGTTATCGAGTGGTTCTGTATGTATTTTCCCAATCTTTTCCAATTTAATCACACTCCTGCCCCTAAAAAAACCAAATCCGGAATAAAGGCTATATATACCTTTTTTATTTACATTTCAATAATATTATTTGAACATCTACCTTCTTATATTCCGTACCAATATATATTTTATCACCATGAATTTTGCAGTAAATTCCTACTCGAACATTCAAACTCTTCTTTTTCATCATTAATCTTGATGGATAACTCACCAACATCTGATTTAAGATTTTTATATAACATTACTCTTTGCATTTTACACTTACTATAGTGATGCGTACCTTCTCCAAAATTTTTGAAATTGTGTAATAATCATACGTTGCTCATAGTAATAGAAAAAAAGACAACAAAAGAAATTTTCATTTTCAACTGTGTTCAAAGATCAACAATTTAACACGAGTCCCCTATAGGAACAAGCTGAAAGTTAAGTTACCATCAGAGGAACTACACAAAAACCTATAGCCTATACAAGAATGATTAACAAAAGAAATGTTACAACTATAAAATATCACACTAATAAATAAAATCCTAATCCGATGTAGCCAGAAATCTTAGTTTTCCAGAGACACCGGCGCAGGAGGCGAAGAGGCCGTGTTATTCTCATCATTAGTAGAAGTATGTGACTTTATGTATGAACGTGCAACTTCCAACATCGTCTCAATTTCTTTCTTGTACTACATTGATAAATCACAAAATTATATATTAATTAATTAATAAAAAAACTCTTGCAGTTTGAAGGAGGAACAATTGTTTCAGTTTGTTGATCAGTCAAGAATCTACCAACCTCATTGATTGCCCCTGACTTTATTTTCGATTGCATCACACACCATTTCTTAAAATGTGCTCCTGCAGAAACAATTCACCGATTTGCTTATCGTTAGTCCTGAACATACAGAGGTTCAACAAAAAAAGTCCTAATGGTTCTCAAATTTTTAAAACAAATTTTGATCTGCTTCGAGCTAGAAGCCGGTTGGTTAGCTCAAGATTTATCCTCAAAGGGGGAAGAAAAAGTGAAGCAGAACGGTATCAGTGAGTTTCAACCAAAACATACCCACTTTTATGTCTAGATTACAAGAACTTTCATTTATTGTCTCCAAACTCCATTTGCAGTGTACCTATTTGGCCAAGAACATACTGTCATCATTATCTCATTAATAAACGAATAAGAATGTTAGAGGGAATACTCCAAAGTAAGATCTCAGGAATAAAAATATATAAAAGAAAAAAAAAGGGTAGCAAAAACTGCTGAGTATCAAAGATCAGATACCCAAAGTATTCCGTACCTCAAAATAAGACCCAAATGGAACATCATGTGCTTGCTGAACAGTCTCAAATACCTAAAAGAGATCACAGCAACCCATAGATATTTTAAGAAGAGAAAAAATATAAGAGAAGTAAAGGCAACAACAAGAGGCAGGGGATAGAAAAGAAGTATGATAAAAATTGCAACTCGCAATAATGAAGGTCGCTAACTAGACCACAAAAGCTCCCAACATAGTGATAGTCATTATTTTTCTTGGATATATCATCATAAGTAAATACAAGCATCAACCTTACCAGTTTTTTCTTGTCCGGTGAAAGAACAACATGTTGCCACTCTGTCATGGCTGTGTCTGGAGGGCACATAGGGCTGTTACAAAGGGATCTGAAGGTTATTTCCCGAACTTGACCATCGTATTCTTCTGCTGTATGCCACTGTCCCATCTAGATAAAACATAACCATAGAGCAAAGCAACAAGTTTAAAAGACGATTCCATTTGGTTAAAGTTTTATATCCGTACATAGCATTTACATTCCATAGCATAAAAATCAATTAATATGACCACAACACAATAATCTGAAACTTTAATTTTCCACAACTAGATTAAAGTTAACCACCGAGCGGCTAAGACTCCTTACAGCATCAACATTAACATGGCACTGAGGAAAACTTACCACAAGATTAGTATCTTTTCGTAATGCACGATGCTGGCTAGTATATTGTGAATCATCACTTAATAATAAGTTAAAAAACTGCTCAGCTGTGGAGGGAAAAACATCCTGTAGAAGAATCACTAGTTATATACTAATAAATGATAGTTGAACACATAAAATTCATGAAGACAGAGAAAAATCAAGCTTACATTGTATATGGCAACTAAAGCCTCTTCTTTGACAAAATCTTGAAGTTTTCCAGTTTTTGGCGTGCTTTCTTCGGGAACCTTATCCAGTATCTTATTTCCTCTGACAGAACTGCTATGTGCTCGCAACTCAGACTGTGCATTTTCCTGTACCACAAAAACAATGAATCACGTGGAATCATTTCCAATTTATCTAAAAATTTGGAGGTAAAAGATCCTAGACGATAATAATAATAATAATAAGAATAATAACAACAACAATAATAATAATAATAATAAAAAAAAATGAAGATCCAACCCAATAAAATTTATCCTTCAGAATCTTTGTACACCATCCTATGTATACTTTGTTTTCACTTACTTTTGGTTATCAAATCCAACCAATGCCCTTTCCCAATGATAAATTATGAATCCATAAAGAAAAAGGACAAAACAAGGGGTGGTCAATAGTATTAGGTCCTTTTTTAGTTACGAATTTGGTAATCTTTCTTCCATGTCTAAAAAGACAACAATATGTACGTAGGGCAAAAAAAAAATTAGTATTAACTACACAGTTCTCAAGTTTGTCATAAGTCATTTTATGGTGTTAAGCGTCTTGTATACCCCATCAACTTTCTACCGAAGTGTCATGAACTGATGAATTTGTGATTTCATCATAATTCCAGCTGCAACTCTACTCAATTTAGTCTCAGCTTAAAATTAGCTATCAGTTAAAAGGTAAAAAGAGTGCTATTAAGTGCTTATCATTTATCAAAGGAGCTGAAATTTTTGAAACAAGTGAGTTCAAAGTTTCAACATGGTGAGACAGTAATTGGATAAATTAATGCATTGTAGCATGTGATTTATCAGTTTCGCAGTGTATGTTCATAATGTACAACATGATGCAAGGGAATTATTATCAATTTTAAATCTCTTGTAGATTTTAGAACAGGGGGTATCTTGTTAAAAAAGTTCATATAAACATTTCTAATTGCAATTTTGTAATTGAGATAGAGAAGATCAAATTGATTATGCAATAGATGTAACCTTCTTCTCAGCTTCCAACATTTCATGGAAATTCTTTGCTGCTCGTTGTAGAATTCTAAATGCATGATTCCTGTTCCAAAATGATGCAAATTTATACCTGACTCTACCTGAAATGAAACAAAAAGGAAAATGAAGATTTAATCAAGGAACATTTGTGATAAAACATGGTGATAAGTTTTCTTCACTAAACCATTTATATTGTCTGAAAGAAAGATTATTAGAATTCAGAAACAACAATAAGACCAGTATAAATTTTAAATACTTCGATAAAAGGAGAGCCAGCAATATAGTAAGATGCCAGTCTGTATGAAAGCATGAAAGTCAAGCAGTAATATATTAAAACACTCCTGAACCAAATGCTTTGTGATACACATAGACAGCAAGTATTGTATAGCCTCATTAACAAAGGAACCAATCCAATGCAATACCATATCTTTAATTTGATTTAATTTATCTATCAAAATCTGGACAAAGCATTGCACAAGAAACTAAAGTACCCCAAAGACAATCAATGGAAGTGTTGGAACAAATTACTGACCATCAGGACTTCCCAAAGGAGGAACACCATGTCCACCAGCACCCATGCGGAGAATAATTGTTATAGCAGGATTGATAAATGCATGTTGACTCCTTCGAATCTTAAAGAGAAAAAACAGATCACACCAGATGTGGGTTTTAATATAACCGAAATAGAGATTGGGCAGCGAGAGAGAAAAGGAAATAGAGATTGCACCTCATCTATATCTTCAAGTGGAATAATCACCTGTGAAAATTCCCCAATAAAACACATTAGAAAACTATAAATAACATGTTGGCAGAGTTGATAAGAGGGGAAGGGTATCTCTGAAGTCATAATATAATATAAATTTTCAAACAATAAAGAACCAGGAAGTCAGGAACAAACTCTAGGCTACAATGTATGACTGATGGATCAAGCACCTCACATAGCAAACAATATATGCTACAATGTTCACTAAATTTTGGGATAAAAAGAAGGATCATCTGACCTTAATTTGCTTTGAGAACACATTGGAGTGGAAACAGATGTGCCAGGCGGAAACATACATACGACCATGATACAAGAATGATCTCTCAAGTGCGCAAGAATAACTATGATCAAGAACCTGAAACAGATACTTCAATAGTTAGATATGCAATTGCAAACACATTATACAATCACATAAAAGAACTGAACGTTACAGATATAGACATGTGAATACTTGTGTCTGTGTGTATATGACCTAAGGAAAAACGTCTAACCGGTAATCCATAATAACAAAATCAACTAGTTTCTGTTGGTAACCTCATCAGGAAGAAGACCAAATATTGTTTGAAGAGGTCCTGGCTTTTGATGAACAACTGTTGGGCCCTGTTTTTCCAAAGGCATCCTTCTTCGAGTGTTAGCTCCACCATAACCATTTGATCTATCAGTCAAGTCAATTTATAAAATTAATAAAATAAAAGAAATATGGAAGCATATGATGATCAAAACAGTACTAAAGTATCTTGGACCAAACATATTTTAGAAGGAGAGATTGAAACACTAAAAGTAAACATAAATTAATAAAAAAAATTGAATATAAAACTAAAACACCCACCTTGAAGAGTTTGCCGATACTTTTTCTGTTTTTATATGAAGACAAACCTGAATTCAATACATGCGACTATGTGAGGCATAAAGATGTACTAACAGGTCGTATAACTAAAATTAACCAAAACTATGAATTCAAAGAAAAGTTGTTCTGAAGCAAGAATTACCTGTCCAGATGGGCTATCCAAAGAGTACCACACTGCACCAGTTTGACCTTCACTTTCAACTGGAACAGTCACTGAACCAAGAACAGCACTTTTCCAAATTATATCCCAGTCATATATTGTGACATTGATCTGCTACGTCAGCAGGGAAAGAAGTCAGTTTCATGAAAACCTACATAGCAGATTTAATCTGTCAATTGGGAAGCATATTTTGATATAATATTATGTCTATGTCCTAATCAAAGTGAATGTTTAAAGCAGTATGTTTGGCCACTATGATCAGCTTCAGAAACTTGGCATGCACTGCTACAATTATTTACCGTATTCTACTCAACTAACTTTTTGGTGTGAATTTTCTTAAAAAACAATGCATTACCACAAATAGGGTATGCTAGGCTCCTTTACCAAAACATTGTCCACTTCTTTTTCTTTTTTGGTGTGCATGAGGGCCTAAGCCCCAAAATATTGTGATTATTGTCCACTTTAATAAGTATAAAATTATCAATTAAAATGAACTAACATAAAGCATTTCAACTACCAAAAATATATGTCATTTCAAATCATGTACAGCTAATAGCTACTAAAGTTAGTTAGCCTCTTAAAGAACCTAAACCCAGCTAAAGAGGGAAAAGAAGAACTAATACTAAACAATTGCTAGAAGATAAGTTTTACAACATAAAACATTTTTTGGTACTTTATGGTAAGAATAGCATGAACATCACCATCACTGTCAATCTGCATTCTAATGAGACAAGAATTGAACCTCACAAACTGACAAACCACATAAATCATTTTCAGCAGCCGCACATAATTGGTATACCTATTCCAAACCAAAACATAGATGATAAGCCAGCTACCTGAACAGGAAGTTCATCAACAGAAAAATTGAACTCCTCGCCCCACATAGGATTTCTTGAACCAGGGACCATGGAACTGCATTAACACCGAGAAAATCAACTTAGATGGCCCAATAAACAATGTCAATTTTCCGATAAAATATTTTACCACTCCTAACTCCTAAGAAGAAGATATGCTGACATGGAAAACAAAGGTTGTAAACAGAATCTGATAGAGTAAACTCTTCACTTTTATTTTATCTAACAATAAATGATCAAGCATGTATTCAAATTAAAGTACATCACCTTTTCTGCAGCTATATATATGTATATATTTGGATACAGACAGGAACATATGAGAACTGAACTACATCTAATACATGTGGCACTTATTTTGAAGCAGAGTAAAATGTAGTTCATCGTAAAAGAAGTCAATCCTACACTTACAAATGCCAAGTACAAATAAGATTAGCTATCAGAAAAAATTCTTATCTAAAGAGGAAGGCGCAGCAAGGGAAGGCCTGTTTACAGTAAAGAGCTCTGGGCTCCGAACCAAGAAGTCAACAAATAGGTAGGAAAATAGTCAAGAGTAAATTGGAAATCATCTGCTTATATCAATTTGCCACATAAAGCAAACATTCTAATACAGTGAAGTGTAGGCCTAGTGTCAGCTCAAATGAAGATGCAATATGTGCAAAGCAAACCATTTGCATCCCGAATTGTAGAATAGATGACAGTAAAGAGGGCCAGAACTTCACATAGATATTTTATGCTCTCTTTGAGGCCAAAAATATCACATCCAAGAGAATCTTTAGAAAGATAGATTCCAATAAAGGGGGAGAAAAAAACTAGATCATCAAACCTGAATCGCTTTTCATTGCCGCATCTGATGATCGCATAAGGATCCGATGTACCATTCAAGTTTGCTCCAATCAGATTCTTAGCAGCCAACAGTTCTAACTGCAAATAGAATTTGAAAATATAGAGAAACAAAGAACAGACATAGTTCAATACACAGTTCGACACACGCAAGCCTAGTTAATGCAATTTGGCATCATTTGGCGTAGCGGAATAGACCAAACACTGCTCGAAAACCAAATTACCTTGATTACATAGGCTGAACCAGCTTGAGAATCTCCTTTAAGGCCCATCTACAAAAAGAAGTGCACAACTGCATGTCAACAAGTTAAAAATTACTCCATGAAGCAACCAACATGAAAAATCTCCTCTTACTATTATTATTATTAGGAAAAACTACATTGACCTCCCTAAGATTTAGTAAAGTTCATTCCGTCTCCTCTCTATTTGCGAAATTTGATCAAGAGGCCCAATATACTACAAGCCCCTAAATTTGTGAAATCATTATACAATATCCTCTCTTCAATTGCACGCTGCTCAAGGGAAGTTAGTTGAGTGTCACCGCACAAATGAAGCTAAAGGGATGAATTTCACCAAACTAAAGGGAGGTCATTGTAATTTATATTAAGCTACACAACAAAACTGTGTTTTCGTCCTTAACAGTCACAACCGCAAAGTGTGAACTAGTGATGACAAGTTACACTCCTAGAAACTAACTAGTGACATAGACAGTACACAATTCAATCCACAAATGCTCCACTTCAGTTAAATTCACCAATTCAAACATTACTCAATGTCTAGTATGATTTTGAATTGTTATAAATTTAAAAAACAGTGTGTGTCTAAACATTGATGCAGAGTTTCTTCAAACTGTTGGTGAATAAAAAAATAGCCAAAACAAGAAAAACAAAAAAAGCAACCAGAAAAGAAACTGTCAAAATGTTCCAAAACTTCAACTCAGCGAGATTCGGAAACAAAGCATTGAAAGTTGAAACCGTTAGGAAATGACGAAAATAACCTTATCCTTATCGTCGGCGGCAACGGCTGAATTGTCGGAGAGCGATCGATCGGCGGCAGCGGGGTCTCCTGATCGGAAGGTGAAGAAACAATAAGCAGCGATGACAAAAACGGAGGCGGCGAGGGAGACTTCGATCTCCCACAGGGAGGGTACCAGGAAATGGAGGAGCAGCACCGAATCCATGGTCACGTTGATGATGCGTGATCGGAAAGGCGAAATTGCAAAAGGCAGAGAATAAGTGAAAGGAAGCAGAAGCGATTAACAGAGGGAGAAGCGCGTTTGGGAATAGAGCGTAGGAGTGATCCTAGGGTTTAGAGAATCGAGGGAAGCCATTTCAGTTTCAATTGTCATACTCATTTGTGTGTGTGTGTGTGTGTGAATTGGGAGAATGAAGTCAAAGTTGGACCGTTGGAGGCGGAAGAAAGAGAGAGCACGGTGCTGCTGCCAAATAGCAGCATCAATTAACCGCATTCTTCTTCGTGATGGATCATCATACTTCACTAACCGTCTCAAAATCTCACAAATTAATTCTTAAATAGGAGAAAAATGTCATGTGTATAATAAAAGTTTATAGTATAATAATTAAATTTATTATTGGATTGTAATAAAAAATTATAAACTAATATAATCTAATCATAAATTTAATTATAGGATTTTGCTAATAAATGTTATAAGGGCATTTGTTAAGGAAACTTAAAAGTTAAAATAGTAATTTTAGAAAAAAATTAAAATATAATGGTAAATTTCTTACATAGAAAATGTAAAAATACATGTTTTTATTTTTAATTTCTTAATAAGTGTCCTAAATTCTAAGAACACTTGTTAACTAAATCCTTATTATATAAATATTGTACAATTTTTATTATAGTATTAGTGTAAATAAAAATATAAAATATTACTAGTAATAATGTATTGCTACTGTGATCGTGTTGGAATTTTATTGCAATGAGTATGACCATTATTATATGGATCTCGTGTTTTAATTGTCCTCCTTCATCGTCTAGAAAGCGTGATGTTTGATCTATCCGAATTTTCAGACATGACGATTGAAACGATTGACAATTGAGAAATGTACTATATATATATATATATATATATATATATATATATATATATATATATATGATAAAATCAGGCTCTTATATATAATAATTTAATATTTTAAAATCAATAATTTAATTTTTAAAAATATTGAATTAATATATAATAATAAAAGTTAAAATAATAGTTTAAATATTAGATTAATTTTATAGTATAGATGTAGTATTACTCTTTACAATTACATATAGCAGGATTATAGTGGAATTTATTTATTTTTTGAAGAGTAGTGTTATTTGACAAGAAAGCTATTATACTACAGCTTTTAAACTAAAAAAGAAACTTCTTTTATTTCCAAAAGGATCTTTATAATTATGTTAACAGGAATTATGAACTTTTTCTAAAAATAATTGCACTGTAATGAAAAGAAATCGTCATTATCAATGTCTTTTATTTTAGTCTTGGCTTAAAAAATTGTGATTTGACTATTTGACATAAACGATAACTAGGCTTTAGTTTTTGGTGGCATCCTTTGACCTTTGTTTTATATAATTCTCTCTTGTTCTTAATTTGATCAGATCTAAGAGGATTATCACCTTACTATGCTTGCTTAGTTGCTTTATCATGGTCTTATTCTCCTCTGAATGTGGAATGATAATTTCCTTTTGGCTCGTTATGCCAATGTAGTGTACACATAATTATATTTAATTTATGCCTTAGAAGATTGAATTACAATTCTTTATATTTGATTCGGTATAACCATCATAAAAACAATATAAATTCAATATAGATTATGTAGTCAAATACGGTGGTTTAAATTACCATTTTGTTTGTAAAAGCTAACAAGTAGATGTCATAATTTGATAACAAAATTTATAAAGATAAACATGTAATGAAAGTCAAAAGAAAATATACTAGTATATTAACGTGATTTTGGAAGGCATGTGATCAATTTGTTTGCTCAATTGAGACGATGTTAGTGATCAATTTGTTTGCTCAATTATGTAACCGAACTTTTAAGTATGTTAGGCTGAAACTTTTAAAGCACCTTTAAGATGAAAATGTCAAGTTTCAATAGTTACGAACTTTTTGGGTGTGATAATTCTTTTTGAGTTTAATTTTAATCTCTAAAATAATTTTTTAGAGACGTCAAATTATTGATTGACACATCAGTACAAATCTTTAACTCAACTATTTACTAACTAAAAAGGCACACAAATCAATGAATGTGATTGACTGATAATGTAAAATTTTTTACACTGTCAATGTATCGATCATAATTAAACTCGTTATTTTTTATCTAGAAACTAGATAATTAATCTTAAAATCAAGCAAATCCCAACTGAGATTTTATAAAAAAAGAAGTAAATTAGAAGCCGAATTGTAAGCTTCTGTTAACATAATAATACCATAATGAAATAAATAAATCTCATTATCCTCCAAAACTACCTAATATCACTTTTTTTTTTTTTGGTGAGATACCTAATATCACTTTAGCAAACCCTTCAAGTATAATAGCATGAAGGCCTAAATCTCTTGCCAAAAACCTTAGACCAATCAAAAAATAAAAATGAAGAAAAAGAGGTAAAACAAGAACCCCTCGGCCCAATTAGCATCTGTGTTCAACCAAACCAAAAACAAAATCAAAAACAGAAACATGAACAAAGTCAAGTCAACAAAAATTAGTATGATTGAAGACTTCAGAGTCAAGATACCTCAATATCCCTTCTTCCAAGCAGTTTCCGTGTTCAATTTTCCACTCTTTCCCAACACTACATAGCAAAAAAGAAAAGAAAAGAACTTACCAAATAGCAAAAAATGGAGCTGGTAATAATGGAAGCTTTGCTTCTGATTTTTGTTCTATACATCATGATTTCAGTTGCTGATATCTCCCCAGGCTCAACCCTTTATGCTTCAGACACAAGCAAAACATGGTCCTCTCCGAACAACACATTCTCCCTTCATTTCATTCAAGTGAATCCACCAACATCAACACACCCTCCTTCCTTCATGGTTGGAATTGTCTATTCTGGAGGTCTCCCTATCATTTGGACTGCAGGTCAAGGCGCCACCGTTGACCACCGCGGCTCATTCCGGTTCCTCACCTCCGGCAGCCTTCGCCTTGTTTCTGGTTCCGGTGCCATAGTTTGGGACTCTGGAACTTCCAATCTAGGTGTATCCTCTGCCTTGCTTGACGAGCAAGGTAACTTGGTTCTGTCTAATGGAACTGGTGGTTCTGTTTGGTCAAGCTTTGGCAATCCCACTGATACAATTATGCCCTCTCAAAGCTTCACAGTAGGTATGGTTTTGAAGTCTGGTTTGTATTCATTTAGTCTTGTTTCTTTAGGTCATATGGTACTTAAATGGAATGATAGTGTTGTGTACTGGGACAAAGGAAAGGATCCTAAGCTTTATAGTTCACTAATTTCTGCTTCTAGAAGTGTTTATGCAGAAGGAAGTGATGAGTTGAGAACTATGAAGTTGGATAGTGATGGGAATTTTAGGATTTATAGCTCTTCCAGAGGAAGTGGATCTGTAAAGATAAGATGGGTTGCTATTGAAGATCAATGTGAGGTTTTTGGATATTGTGGAATGAATGGTGTTTGCAGATACAAGGATTCGGTTCCTGTTTGTGATTGCCCATCTCAGGATTTTGAGATGATTGATCCAAATAATAGCAGAAAAGGGTGCAGGAGGAAGGTGAAGTTAGAGGATTGTCCTGGAAATGAAACTATCTTGAATCTGAACCACTTTCTGTTCTTGACTTATCCCCCTCAATCTGAATTTGAGACTTTTTTTGTTGGTATATCAGCTTGTAGAGGAAATTGTCTGCTAAACAGTAGTTGTTTTGCATCCACTTCACTATCTGATGGAACAGGACAATGTTACATAAAGACAACAAATTTTATTAGTGGTTATCAGAATCTAGCCATATCTAGCACTTCATATATCAAGGTATGTCCTCCATGGTTCGCTCGGCCGGTTCCCGGGAAGGGTAAGCATACTGGGCTAGTAATACAAGTTGTTTTGGGTACCTTGTTAGCTCTGGTTTCATTTCAGGTTGGTTTATGGATGTGGTGTAGGAGATATGGTCCAAGGTTTCGAGGACTGTATGATCAGTATACACTTCTAGACTATGCTTCAAGTGCACCAGTCCAGTTCTCATACAAGGAGCTTCAAGAATTGACAAAAGGGTTCAAGGACAAGCTTGGTGCTGGAAGATTTGGTTCTGTTTATAAGGGAATTCTAGGAAATGGAACTGATATTGCAGTTAAGAAACTTGAGGGTGTTGAACAAGAAGAGAAAAAGTTTAGGTTGGCGGCTGCTACCATATGCAACACACACCATTTGAATTTGGTGAGAATGATTGGTTTTTGCTCAGAAGGGCAATACAGGCTTTTAGTGTATGAGTTCATGAAGAATGGCTCTCTTGATAAGCATCTTTTTGGGACAGAAAATCAGACAGAAACATCAATATTGGATTGGCAGTGTCGGTTTAACATTGCTCTTGATGTTGCAAAAGCCATAACATATCTTCATGAGGAGTGTTGTAACTGCATACTCCACTGTGACATAAAACCTGAAAACATTTTTCTAGATGAGAATTTCAAGGCTAAGCTCTCAGACATTGGCCTTGTTAGGCTCATTAGTCCTAAGGACCAAATGAACCAAACATCTTCAAATGTGTATGGAACCAAAGGATATGTAGCTCCAGAATTGTTTTCAAATCCTTCCATGACTTCCAAATGTGATGTTTATAGTTATGGTATGGTTTTACTGCAGATGGTGAGTGGAATGAGGAACTATGAAGATTCCTTCACAGCTTGGGCTTATGAAGAGTTTGAGAAAGGTAAAATCAAGAGCATTGTTGACCAAAGGCTAGATGAAGATGAGGTTGATTTGGAGCAAGTGAAAAGGGTAATTGTGGCAAGCTTTTGGTGCATTCAGGAACAACCAAAGCTTAGGCCAACAATGGGAAAGGTCTTGCAAATGCTTGAAGGTATCACAGAGGCTGAGAAAGAGAAACCACCACCACCAAAATCTTTGAACAGAGAATCACATAGTATTGATTTTTCTACTATGGAATTGGAAAGGAACATTGACAGATAAACATTATCCTCTTTATTTTCAAAATCATAGAGAAACTGTATCTCTCTTTCATTGTAGTAATCTGATCTAAATAAAATTTTCTTAGTTAATTAACATGTATCACTTATACAAAAGTAATTGTAAGTGCTTGGATGTTCATGGAAAAGTCTTGTAATTTAATTATTCAATTCAATGTGTTCTTTCCTGGGATAATTAATCAGTTCAGGTGTTTCTATGTCTTCAATTCTTCACAAGCCTTGCCTTTCTTGTATTTCAACAACTTCTTATTACAACAATATCATATTAACATCCAAAATGGATGTCGGATGGAGACATCTATTTAAATACCATTAGATTTCATAGATAATTGTAGTAAATGGGAATCACAATGAAATTCAATGATTATCAAGTGAATGTTTTAACGAGAGATTTACTTTTGAACGTCAATTTAGTATTTTTCTTATTACGTATTTTTTGTTTGGTGTTCATCAATATAGGTATATTCATTTGCTTCATTGCAAAATTAGTGTTGACTCAGTGCATATTTGAAGCTGAAAAAATATGTTTGTTTCAATATCGTCTATTCCTATAATTATTTAGATACTTCTTGAAAAATATTTTTGAATTAATCAGTATTATTCAGATAGTTAAAAAAAATAATCATTCTTCTGTTGTAAATTATTAAAATAGATATAAAATAATTTAATTATGAAGTAATTTAATAATCATTAGGAACAAGTCAAATATTTTAACTTGAATATTGATAAAAACAAGTTTTTTTTTTTAAAATAACACTCAAATATTAACTTACCTTTTTTCACACAAACAACTGAAAGGGGTGTGAAATGTTTAATAAAATCTAGATAATGAATAGAATTATTTCTTCAATTACAATTTTTTTATTAAGAAATCAATCAAAGTATTTTAAAATTTATACAGAAGTATTTTTTTATAATAATTTATTTTAGAAAAAAATAAAAATCCAAAGCAGCACCACTAAGTAGCATATGCTTATGCCACAACACACACACACACATACTCCCCGAAACCCGCGTCTCCTAGGCTTAGGTTTATAACGTTAACAAAAATACTAAATAAATAAACAAACTTCCCTTCCCTTCCCTTCCCTTCTCACTTTGCTTCTCTCTTTCTTTCTTTCCTTCTTGCTGCTGCTGCTGCTGCTGCTGCCGCACGCCGCCAACTCCGGACACTTCCCTTCCCATCTCAGCCTCAGCTCCGCCCTCTCAGCTCAACACATGCACGTGGAGTCCGCCGCAGCACATCCTCGTACTTATTCATATTCCCTCTCATTCAGCTACTTTCTTTCTTTTTTGCTTTCTTCGTGTACTAATTGCAATACACACACGCATGGACATGTCCATGTCTTGCTTTATCGCTGTCTTTGCTCACTTATATTAACTAGAACTTGCTTTCTTTGTTTGTTTCCACTAATTGGGTGTACATTATTAACTTCATTAACTGTTTTTTAACATCAATCTATATATGTACATGGCCTATGTGTTTTCTCTTAGCAATTGATTTGTGTATCTATTTATTTTCAGCATTTGTGACTTTGAGTCGGTAATGCGCTGAATATTATTTTACTGCCCTGTATTAATATTTGATTTTTGTTCTGTTTCTGTTGTTCTATGGTTTAAGAATTTGAAATTCTGTTTTCTGATGAAAATTGGTTTGATATGCACTTCTTGCTTGGCTAGATGTTTGTTATGCGTAGGACACTGTGATTGGAGGAAAGCTGTTGTTTATATGTTTGAATTGTTCACTGTTGAACCAATATCAAAAGTGGATGAACTTGAACTTTGCGGATTTGATCAGGAAGAAGTTCAAAGGGAGCTGAGTTTGTGAAGACATTCTGATGCGAAAACTGGTCATCCGTTTCTTGACAATGACGAAAAAGGGTAACCCAACATTCAATTTGAGAGTTGCATCAATTTGAGGAGAAGTTGGAATAGAAGGATTTGAGTAACATGTCTCATGAAGAGAAGCCCATCATTAAGGTGGAGCCTGTTCTGGATGAACAAGTTAATGCTCCAAAAGTCTTTGAGGATGCGGAGGTTGATATCGTGAGTTGGACAAATAAGGGTGATTTTGCATCAAATAAAAATGAGGACCCTGATGCGACTGAGTATTCAAGTTCATTTGCCGACACTACTTCTGATGCTGAAAATGGTTCCAGACTTAGTGATGCTGAAGTGGAGTCAGAGTTCTTAGGTGATAATGGCTTGGCATGCAACTTAGATCCTTTTGCCTCTACATTTCAGATGAGGTAAGTTTAGTTCCAAAGCAGATAATTTTGAATTCTTTTGCTTGGTCGTAGTTTTAGCTGTTGGTATCCAAACAAAGAAACCTGGTCTTATGAATTTCTTGGAAACTGATTGAAAGTTGTTAATAAGCCAATCAAATACATTATGGTGTTCAAATTAGATAGTTAGTGGGAATTTGTCAATTTAAATCTTAACTTATTTACAAACCTCTGAAATATTATTAAATCAGATAATTGTTCATTGTTTATAGCCTTAGCTGTCACTTTGGTTGGATGAATTTGGTTTTGAATCTAGTAAAGATTGCAATTAGAAAATCTATCATAATATTTTATGTGATCTGTCATCAGTAATGTCACTTTAGAGTCCAATAACTTGTCCTTCTTTATGCTAATCATCAATAGGTAATGGTATGCCACTGTACCTAGTTTTTTGGTATTTTACAGTGAACCACAGCTCTTAGAACATTTCATGTATATTACAATACATGTCAAGTAATCAGTGCTGAGTTATTTGAATTATTTATGTATATCAATTTCCTGCACAAATGTAGGAAGAAGAAGTTGACAGATCACTGGAGAAACTTCATACGACCACTAATGTGGCGTTGCAAATGGACCCAACTGAGAATTAAGGAAATTGAGTCACAAGCATCAAAATATAGTAAAGAACTTGCAGAATATGATAAGAGAAAACATATGGAACCTGATCATTTTACACTAGAAGAGTTTGGTTCCAAGTCATTGCCATTTTCAAGTGATAATAACAGAAGTAAGGCCAAGAAAAGAAGAAAAAGAAAGAAAGTTGAGGAAACAACTGAAATTGCAACTTATACATCAAACCATTATCTTTTCTCCTATCTTGGTACAAACTACTTTTCTCTCCTATCTTTTCATCATTGTTTTGACCCTGCTGCAGAGAAGCATCTGACTCCCCTTTTCCCTTTACTTATTTGTAGAGAATAAGAAGCCTGATCTTGATGGCTGTTCGGCTGATGATTTCAGTAATCCAGGTTAGAAATTCTTCTTTAAATTTGTATTGATGACTTATGGTTCCTTGGATGATGATGATGCTGCATAACATGTTAAGTCACTGGTGTCATTAGTGTTTCTTGTATTATTTTCTCCTAGGAGGAATGGATAAGAAAAAGGAAACTGTTTAACTTTTTATTCAATTGCATTATGTGTGTGGTAATTGTATGATGATTTATCTTCTTTTCTGATCTCCTTTTTTGTAAGGAAGCTTGCATACAGAGGGCACTATTTCAATATATTCAACCTTGACAGTTGTAGCCTTTCTTTCTTTGGTTTTGCATCTTATCACATTTTGCCTTATAATTGACTCATGACTAAATTATTTATATACTTTTTTGATCCAGTGATCACAGAACTGCATGCTGATTCAACAGACAAATTTGGAATTGGTGATGATAAATCTTTCTTCGAATATAGTGATGGTGATAATTGTTTGGAGCAGCTTCTTTGGACAATTGATAACTTAAATTCTAGGGTCCAGAAGCTGAAGGGTCAAGTCGACGGGGTCATGTCCAAAAATGCTTCAAAGTTCTCTTCATCAGAGAATTTGAGCCTTCTTCCTCATGGTGATGTACAGACTAGCTCTGCTCCTAGTCCTACAACCTCTGCAGCGATCGGAGACACAGTATCTGTCGGGGCTATTTATAATTCAACGCAGCATGTACCTGAGTTTGATTTAGGAGATTTGGTATTGCCGGACAGTGCTGTTTCAAGTTATGGAGAAGTCACGATTATTCCCGACATAATTGAGAGCACCGTGGGATTATTGTCTTCTGCTGATGTCACCCTCCATCCACCCTTTGCTGGGGACTCGTGTGACGATGTAAGTTTTCAAACTCGGATTACATAATTTGATTACTTTTATAACTTCTGCCATTTCTTTATTGGATGATGAGCAGAGAAATGTTCTATGCAGTCAAATATCTATTTGGATCTATATATTGATAGGATACGCATAAGAGGAGTTTGTTATATATATAAAATACAATGGAGACAAACTTATTTGGATCTTATCTCACTATATCCACCATTTTTTTTTCCTTCATTTGCTACATAGCCAATTTTCTTTAATTTATTTCTCTTGGTTTTGTTACATGCCATGATCCAACACATCAATCCCTGTTGATTAATGCTTTTTCCATGCTTGAGATAACGCTGCTCGCTATACTTTGGCATTGATGAATGCAGATGGTAGACAATGTCTTGATACACGAGGTAGCTAAAACAGAGGAGCACGCATTCAGAAGCGCAAGTCACCATCCCATTGAGAAGCTTCAGGAGGCAGAGAAAGTTGAGGGGGAAGAAAATCTGCACCCTGCTTCTGTTCCTGCATCGGATTTTAACAGCATTGCAGGGAATTCCGGGGCGCCTCAACAAGAGCAGTCAATTCTGAAGTCATGCTTATATGGAGATGTCAACGTCCCCAAGAATAAAAGAAAGCGTGGGGAGCGCAAAGCCGGTTCCGTTGGTTGGAGCAAGAAATGCCCCGGTGAACCTGATAGTCAGTGAATAACAACACTGCTCGATCTGTAACGACTTTCAGAATCTGTAGCTCATTTTTTCCTCCTTCATAAGTTAACAGCAACTCTTTTTTTCTTCCGTCTTTAAGTTGTCTCTACCGACATCGATGTGAGATCAACAAGGTCGTGTCCGGGAGGTTCTCCCTTGTCATTTCTAAGGTTTAAACTTTGGCCCTTTTTTTAAGACTGTAACTTGTTTACTACTGCACTCAACCCTTGCCAATGTTTTTTTTTTTGACACGTAAGGTCGCAGTGAATGAGTATTTTAGACACATTTATGCTTTAACTTATTTATTTTTATTCAGCTTGGAGAATGAATTACTTCAATTTTCTGATCTGAGATATGTTTCTCTCTCTCTCTCTCTCTCTATATATATATATATATATATATTATAATATATTTCAAACAAATAAATTCAGAGTTGGTTGGTCTAACTGTCCCTGTCCTTCAGGAGTTTCAGACATTGATTCCTCAAGTTGTTTTGGTGATTGATCAGAATGAATGAGAGCACACAAGAGATAATTGACCCCAAATCATAATCATGATAATCTTGCACGTGAATATGCCATGCTCATGATAAGTTTTGCAATGCTGGCCAACTAATCCATATTGATTTTTTTAAAATGTTGCATCAGTGGTGAACTTTCAAGTTGTCTGCTTATATAATGCACTCATTGATCTGGCTTTGTGAATTTTAGTAATTAATATGACTCTTCTTTAACTCTACATTTATCAACATACTTCATTTTGGATCAGCTCATGCAAGTGGCACCCAATTCTGTTCCTACATTGAGTTGTCTAAACCAGAGGCCTAACGAAACAATGGTTTATTTGTATTCTCACTTACCATTCGAGATGGCAAAATGGCCACTGCCAAAAGTTCATAAAGATTAGGTCAACTCGCCAAAAGTCGTTATACCCTTAAAAAATTGAGTAGGGCAGACTAATCTGATAAAAAAAAAATGGTCAATATTTATAATTAAACACATTAAAAAATATAGTTTGTCGATCTGTGCGACCAACTTAGTTCATTTTATCATGTCTGATTAAACATGTGCAATTCATAGATGTGCATGAAGCATGATCCACATGGATTATTAAATATGGAGTATATTCAAGTATAACTTCAAGTGCGTACAAGTAAGTATTTGTTATCCCTAAGGTGAGAATTCTCATGTTATGGTAAAACTTAACAAATCACTTTGATATGTTCACTAGACCTTAAATTCCGTAAAGTTAGCAAAAGTTGCAGACGCCATACCGCAATAGAGCAACATCACTTTTCTTGGTTTTGTGCTTTTGATTGGAAGCTCTTTCGTTCCAATCCAAAGTGTACACAGAATGATTTCCATTGGTCTACAATGTACAAAAAGCAAAAGATATGACTCAGTCTGAAACCTCCCTCTTAGCTCTTTTTGACCCTTCCCACTCCCAGCCACTAAATAAATAATTAAACATAACAATTAATTAAATGCAAGGAAAGTTTTATTAGGCTATAAATGATTTCATAAAACAATGTATTTAACCATATTTCATATTAATTGGAGTATATCCATATTTATGAGTAATCTTTATTAAATGGCAATTGCCAAGTTGCCAACCAACATCTTCAATCATAATGTCTTTTTTATCTTTGTTGCAGCTTTTTGGAGTTTTGGAGATAGAAAATATGTAGCAGCACCCACCACAGCACCTTTAATGAATCCTAACATGCTATTAGATCCAGTGCCAAATAATAACCATAACCAGATCTTTATTTTTTATTCAATTCTTAACCATACTCTCTCACAAATTTCTTTAAAAAAAATAGAAAAAAAAAATATTATCTAATTGCTTGTGCCAACAGGGGTTAGACATACATTCCACTTATATACCGCCATAATGATATGTAAATATTTTCATATACACTCGATGTATCCGAAAATATTTCTTGACTCAGAAAGTATAATGTAATTCCTTATATGGCAGATGTATTGAAAGATTATTTGTGCAATTAGCTATTCTACTAATTTTATATAAATCAAGAATTAATACAAGTCCTACTTTTAGTCCAAACAGAACAGATCAATCCTATATTGGAACGTTCTCATTATCATCTTAGGCAGAATGAGAAAAGGCGGAGGAGCTTGTGCAATAATTGCACAGCACAAGTTTCACAGATGTTGGAATTAAATCCTTCCTTCCATATATGCATGACAAAGGAGCGCTTATATTTATTTTATTTTTTTCAAATGGTTATGTCCACATGAAAGGAAATTATAGCTCCTTTTCTAGATATACTTTGAATCTAAAAGGAATATGAAAGTGAAAGGTATAGGATAACATTGTTGTGGCAATTAATTGAATTCATTGCAGATACGTGCAGCAATAAATAAGTAAATTTACCCTACAATTTCATTGAATTTTACAATGTAATAATGCTAGGCGTACAACATAAATACGTCCAACTTGTATCCAACGTGTGCTATCCAAGTTACAGGATGTATGCTATATGTATATGTGTTATACGTATAGCACACATTATGTAACATGGATAGTACACGTTGGATAAAAGTTGGACGTATTTTTATTGTACGTCAAATATTATTGTTTACAATGTGTAAAGATTCTGGTGCATATTGAAAATTTCATACTAAAAAAAAAAATCAAAGTCTGTGCCTAACAGAACATTAATTTCCAAATTTATACTAGAGTTGAAGAATAATAGCACCTAGTGTGTCACAAGAAATCTATGTTATGATTGCTGGTGTTTAGCCCCAACATGTTAGAATAATGAGTCACACTTATGAGAGATACTAATATTTATTCAAAAGCCAGAGAGTATAAGGGAAAGCAAGATCACAAAACATTTTACAAATCCACATGAAACCAAATAATTAACTTTACATTACTTTTTTTTTTCTTTATATATATAAAATTTTGGTCCACCTATCATTACCTTAATATTATTCTTCTTATGAAAGAATGATGTAAGAGTTTGTTAAGTCTCTGCAAAATGAACAGAGTTTGTGGTTTTGTATTTTCAGCCCATAATTTTTCTGTGATAAAGGCAGGCCAAGCATGTCTTACACCAATTAATGACCTCAGTGATATCCTCTTCCTAGCAATCATAAAGATTAATTAGAGGGGCCAAATATATGATTAATGATCCAAAAAGTAATGAATAATGAATTTTAAATTAGGACTATTCTTCACCTTTTTTGAAGGCCATAGGGTCCTACCTTGGTTATCTTACATTAAAAGTAGTAACATTTTAATTTTTTTCCTTCACTTTGCCACTTTGAAATTTCAAATATCTTTCTTCTCTCACTCCAAAATCAGATGGAATCATGGCAGCCAAAACAGAATAAAGGGGGGTTGCAATAATAAAGAATACATGAGGAAAAGGAAAGAAAGCACATTGCCACATAATACAATAACCCCATCAATCTTAAGACTTCACAAAACTAAACTAAAAAGACTCAAAAGGCTCTTCCTCTTATTCTTGTCAACAACACAAATGAAAATACTTTGCTCTCTTCCTCCAACTCTCTCATACTTTCAGTTTTCTCTGTTCATGCAAGATCCAAAGAACGATTCCAACACAAGGTATGCTCACTAGTATTTCACAACACAATACTCCCCATGTTCAGTCATAATGTTATCATCTGATTATGTTTTCAGCTTTCTGCCATATGGATTACTAATCACTAATAATTACTGCATTTTTTGGCTTACTAATATTAGTTTTTGTGAAAGAAAAAAATGTGATAATCTATATAAGCTTGCACATTATATCATTTTTTTTGCGATATACTAAAATACTGTGGAGATAAGTTTCGACGCAACAATAAGTTTGTTGTCTTCTGACTTGGAAATCACGAGTGTATCAACTTTATACTATAAGCGTAGCTCGGTGAAACAGTAAACTATGCTATTATTCTGGCGAAAATGCTCTCATGATTCCTCTAAGGTCTATAAATATATACTTGGCGGATAAGAATTCTGCCAGATTAAGGGAATAATGGGAGCATATTTTCATACTAAGTATAACTTGTGCAGAATATACTAATCCTTAAACCTTCATTCACGGCAAGGTAGGAAATTAAATTTTTGTATAGAGACCTTTTCAAAACAGACAGAATCTAAATTTGGACTTTTCCCTTGTTAGAAAAAATACAAGTTTAGAATAACTGTTTAAAACCAAGGCCTAAGATAAGATTGACCATACAAAAAAGTGGTCTTTAAGATTATGAATTAAAAAATAGAAAGCACCAAACAGACTCTACTCTATTATCCATTATCTGCTTTAATCTCTGTTTTTTTCATCTCTGAGGGGGAGAAGGAAAAAAAAATGAATGTGGTGAAGGGTGTGAGAAATCCAGCAGTTTCTTCACCATCACAAGAATTGATTCATGACATAAGGTTGATTTCACGATGCAGGAAGCCTTGGTATCAAAGAGCAATAGAGGTAACTAGCATATGGAAAAGCTCATCAAAATCCACAGCATATAATAATAACACAAGCATTGCTACCTCTAATAATTCCCCTCTATGGAAGACAAGAACAACAATTCCAAAATCCCCTCATCAGATTCCAAACAAGAACAACAACAAGCTTAGAAAATGCTCTTCTCTAAGGGTAGCAACATCCTCATTCACAAGGGTGTGTCTCTGTGCTCCTATCTATTCCTACAATGAGGCATTCAGAGCAGAGGTGCCACCTAGGAGAAGTAACAGCTACCCAAGATCATCGAAGCCATTGCAAACTACTCCTTCCCAAGAGAGAATCACACATAGGATTAGCACTGAGGGCAGAAGGGTCTTCAGGGGAAAATCATTGACTGATGATGTTCTAATGAGGAGGTTTGTGATTGAGGAAGAGGCAATGATGCAAGTTAGGAAAAGAAACCAAATGGAACTTGTCAGAAGGAGGACTATGTTTAGGAGAAAGAATCTTGGGCCTAGTCCACTTAGTAGAATGGTTATGGCATAACATCATTCATTTTCATTCCATACTTTAGTTTTTCATCACTCCAATTTCCCTGTTAGCTTATAGGGTCCAATCCAATTGGTAATTTTTGGCCTTTTTTTTGTTTACTTTCATTCTGTTAGAGGGCGAGTATTATGACCTGATATGTTACGAATTTGAATCCTGATAATAGTCTTTTTGCATACGGGTGTAAAGTTGCGTATATCTATCCTTTTCCCTTTTGTTGAAATTTCATTTATTAAATTTTTTTTCATCTTTTATCGGTAAGTTTCTACTTTCTGGTAGATTATATTTTAATTTTGCTCATACACTATTTTTAAGTGGCTTCCAATTTAATATGATATATTTCAATATTTCTTTATAGAATCTTGTGAATTTAATTATTTATTGGCGAATTCTTTTTCTAAAGCTGAGTATAGTAGTATTTACTACTTAAGTCAACAAACGCAACAAACAATCTGCAATGTGTAGACTTGTTTAATTTGCTTATAAGACACTCTCAGAAACAGAATAGATAATAAATTAAATAAATAAGCTTGTAAAGCAAGGATAGTGGTTATCTAATTTGTATATGAAAGGGCCAAGTTAGGTTGTTTGTGTGACTAGTAATGCGATTCTGATACACACACGCATGCTTCATTTTTAACTCATCAACTACCCTCTTTTTTTTTATATTATTATTATTACTAGTTCTGCTTGATGATACATATTATTTCCTCTGCCTATGATCTAATTGACCTTTGTCTACCATGAGTTGTATTTATAAAACCATTCCTTATTAATCTTATTTACGTAATTTACAATGTTTCAGTTTCGGGACAAGAGTGTAAACATTAAATTAAACTAGACCGGATTTCATTGAAAGAAAATGTGTACATTAAAATAGACATCAAATCACTTATCGATATAAAAAGTTGGATTTGGTAAATATAAATATTGAATAGTGTCAGTATAAAAATTGACATTGTCTCAATATAAAAGTTTTAATATAATATTGAATTAAGTCAAAATATAAATTAGATTCATTAACATATAAATGTTGAACTATATCATAGTTAAATTGAGGAGTGACTGATATAGTGTTACGGTTTGAAACTTGTGATAGCATGTACTATTTGATTTGTTCTGCTTTAATTAGATTAATAATAAGTATCTTTTTATAGTTAATTTAATATTCACGAATCAAAATTAAAGAAAGGCTTTGTAATGAACTAAAAAATATCTTGTTTTATTTGCTATGATCTTATAAGCAGCAAATATCTGTTTTGAAATTTCAAGAAATTAATAATTAACTTGCATTTCTTTAATTAACTAAGATTTATTAAGTAGTTAGAACTACTGTTTTGCTAGATTGAGAAGATGAAGGGTGTTGAGAATTTGGTAGTGTTTGTCGTTAGAGTTAGTATCCTTTACTAATGAAAACAATTATTGGATAGAAATTTACCCAAAATAACAGAACATTAGGAACCAATTTAATTTGTTAGAACGAAACACCTAAAAGGTATACATCACATAATAATTATTAGGCAAGAAATGAATGAATTGAATTTCTTAGTTGATGTGAATGAACCAATTTGTGTAGAGAGGAGTTATTTTGAACCAAAATACGTCATCTATAATTTAGTACTACCTTTCGAATTGACGTTTGTGCTTCAATCTCAAAACATTGATGAGAGGCAGCGTAGCATCAATGATGTATATATGTGGTTGAAGGATAAATATTGGTTACCTACCAAACTATGCTTTATCTATGTTTTGTGAGAAGAAAATAAAAAAGAAAGGATTAAGACAATCAGATCCACAAGAAAAGGAATATCACTAGTGGAAGCCCTTTTCTGCAAATTTAAAGTATTTTATTTTTCTTGAGAACATGATTTTTAATTTTCAAGATCCCTACACACGTTACTTTTTTGCAGAGCCCTGCACAATAACATGAACCATAAGAAAATGCTAAAAGTTGCTTTTGTCCAGAACTTACATGTTCATAGAAGAAATTGTTTTATTTTATTTTATTTTATATCTCTCTCTTAATCTAACACTTCAATATTTCTACATAAAAATAACAATAATTTGACACTTAGTTTGCTTCTCAATGAAACTATTGTAATTAATTAATAAAATTGAGTATGATGATGACTTTGTTTAACTACCACCGTACTTAACCTATCCCAAAACTAATTACTGAGCAATTCATTAGGGAAAAAAAAAAACTGGTTCGGTCTTGACTTTGATGCACAAGATTGCCTCTGATCTCTTTGGTTTGGTATGGAAAAAGTGCTTTGGTGAAAGAATCTTCAAAATCTCCGCTTCATTCTTTCATTCCCACGAAAAGAAAATTATGTATATAATAAAAATTATATAATATTTTTATAATAGTCATATATATTATTAATTAGAATTTAAAAATAGTAAATTAATTTAATTTAATGATAAAATATAATTTTTATATAGATATTATACTATTTTTATTATACACAGAATATTAGTGATTCGGGTAATATATATAATTGGGTTTCTTATATGAGGAATCTTTCGTAGACAACTTTGAATTGCTTATGGAGATTCCTATATATGCCAGCGAGTCATGAATTGAATAATGAATATAATGTTAATCGAAACACATACACTTGTATTTTATCCGATCCAATTAAGTCATTTTCTTATTATTAATGTTTCATTCTCGATTTGATTCCATGGCTGTGATATGAACCATGAGAGTGACACTATGGCTGCCTTTGGCATGAGCTACAAAACAGAAATATAAACAAAATTATATAAATAAAATGTTTCGTGATAGAAAATTTATGTCTTAGGATATAAAATTTATATACCCCTAAAAAATTGAGGCAAAAGGAATGTACAATAGAGATAATATAATTAAAATCATTATCTTTATTAATTTAAATGGAATAAAAAAAATCTACTTATCCCTGTCTTATTATCCCTATACTTGTATTATTATCTGCATCTCACCAAACATAACTAATTAACAAACTCAACTCACGCTGCTATAAATTAATGCCAACCAAAATACATGTCTTGAAAATTTGGAGTCTCTCTCATTATTATTATCGAGTCGAATAATATATAATCCACAGATATTAAATCCTAAAGTCCACCTACTACTAAATCAACATATGCAAGAAAGAAATTAAATGCAAGTCATTTTACACATTATTCCCTTGGTGCATTAAAGTTTAGTTAGAAGAGAAATTAAGCACACCTTTTTCAAAATTATGACAGATGCTGCTTAACCCTACAATATAATAAATTAGGATTTTGCGTATCAATAGAATACTTATTACTAGCATAACTCAATAACATTAGACTCAATAAAATGAGCATAACTAAAAGGCACAGAAAAAAACCAGTAAACAAATAGGAATTTCGGTCATAATCACTCAGCCCATTAAAAATATACTCAAGATTAAAATGTTATTTGAACCATAAAATGTTAAATGAACTTTATTAGCTGTTTTAACTAAAAAAGTGTTATTCCCCAAATATTTGTGTAGTAAAATTGATAACTAGTTGCAGTTTTATTCTTAATTGTGGGTTGGAACTTGGAAGAATTGTGTTGTGGACAAAACTAATGTTAGTGAGCTAACTATTATTATTAAGAGAAAGAAAAAGGAATAGCGGTAGTAAGAGTTATATGTGATATTTATTTTATATATATGTTTGTTGGGGGTCACGTGCATAAGGAAAGGCAGACAAATGAACATAGAGTGTAAATAAATGAATGAATGGTGGTGGGGTTATTACAGCAACGAGGACACATGTATGAGTATGACATACACATACACTTGCATGTGTTATGTGCCACAAGGCCAGGGGATCCGGATGGATGGATGGTGCATGCATACATGTGACAATGTCATCATGTATGTATGTATATATGTGTACTGAGTATGTAGTAGTGTTGGACTTGGCCATCGCATGACACATGAGACATGACTCGTGACTCAAACTCCAGCTCCACCGGACCGGGTCTGGGTTGGGTTGGGTCCCATTCATCATTATTTCTTTTGTGGTCACAATTATATCTAAGGTATATACTAATATTGTATGTACAATAACGATTTCAACAATACATATACAACAATCATATTTATTGTTAGATTGTATTAGTTTATAACTTTTCATTATAATTCATCGGTAGATATAATTATTATAAAAGTATTGTACAATTTTCATTATACACGTAGCATTTCTATATGGTAAATTAAATTTAAAGTAATATTCGTCTATTTATAAAATTTTACATACAGATCCTCTAAACTTATAAAAAATTATACTGATATTTTCTAAAAATAATTAATTATTAGTTAAATTAGTGATTTTTATAACATATAAGTAATATATGATTTTTAATGACATATTTGTAATAATAGACACCTCTCTAAAATTAAAATGATGAACAAATATTTTATAAGGTATATTAAAACTTTTTTTTTTATACTTGATTTTATTACTCCTTATATGATCATTTATTTATTTTAACCGCAAAAAGGTGTCTATAATTTATAAATATGTATTTAAAAATTATATATCTCTCCTATATAATAAAAATCAGTTTACTAATAACTAATCATTTACAGAGAATGAGTAAAAATATAGGAGAGTCAAATATAATTTTATTAAATCTGATGAGCGTATCCTTATTATATATATTGGATGTAGTTGAAGTACTTACTCCTAGTTTCTGTTTTTATTGTGAATAGTATGATCCTTTTCAATTCCATGCCACATCGCTACTGCTACAACAGTGGAGTACATTATCTCTTGGCAGGATGTACTGTACCGGCCTTATATGTATGTGTGGGGTATCTATGTATGTATGGAGTGCAACGTAACATCCCAGAAATGAAGAGGAGTGTCAGTGATATAAAAAAAAAAAAATCAGTCAAAATAGTTAATAAATAAAAATTTAAATTATAATTATCCGACCTATTAAAAATATACTCATAACTAAAAATATTATTTAGACCATAAAGTGTTAAATAAATTTTGTTAATTGTTATGGGTAATTTTTTATTATAGCCCGAGCATATTTGTGTGGAAAGTAATCGGTAGGTAGATATAGATGAGTAGTGCTGCAATTTCTGTTCTGTTTTGAGTGAAAACCACGCCCTACCCTGCGTCCTACTGCTCATTCTGTTACTCACATGCATGCTCACCTCCTTTTTCACTACCACTTAGTACATTCCATTCCGTTCCTCAATTTTTATTCTAATCGTAAAATCAAATTCAGGATTTATTTCATTCATATATTACAGTTCTGTATTTGCATTACCTTACCTACCTTGGATCCAAAATTGATTTTTTTTATAATTTGGATGACTTTTTTTCAAAGAAGAAAATCATTAAATTAATTTGTAAAAATATTTTATATAGTTAATCAATCCTATGCTAGTTTAGGTGAGATTTTTTGGGTTGTAATCTTGTAGATAAAAAAAAAAAAAGCCTAAAACACCTTTATTAAATATAATAACATGTATTTTACCCAAAAAAAAAATAACATGTAAATAAATATATGTACAAAATAATTTTTAGATGAAGTGTATCAAAATTAAATGAAAAATATTACTACCAAGTCTGCACATATATATATCATCTTCATTAAAAAAAAAACATCATCTGATCTGTTACATATGTTTTTACAAAACTTGTCGATCTTATATAAATGAGTTCGGAAGAAAAACATATATATTTTAATATGGAGAATATATATGGATATAAGGCACATAGCAGCCATGTCTTTTGACTATCTAAATCAAACTAGATTTCAATGGAGACATTTAAAAATCCGTAATCGCGCTTGCTTTTCATTCATTGATTTAGCTGATTTAAAAATCATTAATCAATAAAGAAGACAATTTTTTTTCTATTTAGTATAGATGACTTTTAAGTTACATCTCTTAATTTTAAGGTGTATGTTTTACTCTTTTCTATTTTATTATGCTTCATCACTAGAATAATAATCAAAATCATTTTGTCTTCAATTTTTTTTTATATGACGACAACTACTTTATGTATTATAAATTTCACCTTCAACATATAACAAACGTGAGAATAAAGCAAATTCGCAAGTTAGCGATAGTTTCATACATTCGAGAGTTTAAAGTACTTGTTTCATTTATGCTTCAGAATTTTGTATTTTACATACAGGTGTGCTTGTCTAAAAGATTAGTCGTGATTAAGAATCCATATTGTATACTCTCTCCCTACTTTTAATTGTTTTTTAGTAATTAGGATTTGTCCAATAATACTTGTCACTTGTTGTTTTTAAAAATACATTTATTATTTCTTTCCAATTTTATCCTTATATTAATTCTATTTATTTATGAAAGAGAAATCATATTCAACTCTCTACTGTTTACCAGAAACAAAATTTAATATTTTATAGGAGTATATTTGTCATCACATTCTTTTTAATAAAAAAGATGAGTATTTTATTGACTATCTTAATATGTGTGCAATCTGTTAGAAAGACAAATAAAAGTGGACGGATGGAGTATATAATTACAATTAATTAATGATGACTGATAAATATTCAATAATGTTTATCGTGCAACAGAAATATGTCCAATTAATATTCCATGTGTGTTATAAATATATACGTAATATGTGATATATGTATAACACACGTACGCATGACACACATTATTTATTATATATAGCACATGTTGAATACTAATTAGCCATATTTCTATTGTACAATAAATATTACTGGATAAATATTATCTAATATTAATAAATTACAATCATTAAATCTATCACAATTGATAGTTAGTTAAGCTGTTTAATTATGTCAAAGTGAATGCTAAACTTCTAAGACATTAGTTATTGTTGTGGATATTAGATAGTTAAACAATCAAAATAAAAATATAGGTAAATTGTTATGGTTCGTATAATATATATTGTGTACAATGATTACTAAGAAAAACATTCTTTGTTAAAAATGAACCATTTCATGGTGGCATCATAGTGAAATTGGTGGCCCCCTGTGTGACAGGTTTTTTCCACACGGTCTGCTTTTGGATTGTCCTTGCCGTGTCTGGTTTCTGACCCCAAAGACTAATTAAAACCCAACGACACTTTTCGACTAGATTAGATTAATTAAGTCCTCTGTTTGAATTTTAGGATTAGAGCTTTTGAACAGATCATACCAGGTTGATTAACCATGCCAATAGCAACAAATAATCTGGATGCATGTAATTGTTTGGAAGTAAGAATAACCTAAATTTCATGATCTATATATAAATAATTTTACTTATAAATCTTTCAATCATAAATCAATGAGTGATGCTATTTGTATATCCATTCATTTCAAACATTCAAACATTATATCCATAAAATCATATGAGTCTCACTATTTTTATTATTTACTTTTTCTTTCATCTCATTCTCTTTCTGTTATATCCCTCATTTTTGGATGTCTCCGTCTACTTTCAAGGTCAAAATATCATTATACTAAATCAATACTTCCTAGAAAGTAAAGTATATTCCGTTCTGACATCTTTTCAAGTATATTGTCAGAAATTAAAATACAAATTATAAAAATTTCAGTTAACTACCAAACATACTGTATACTATAATTAAAATGTATTTATTATTATTATTATTACTATTCAAGATACTACAATCTTTTTAATGAATAATAGTACAAATCAAAATCAAGTAACAATACATGACAAGATAGAAGAAAGTTTTAGTACTTGGGTTGGGAGATGGGATGCAAAGTTCAAAAAATCCCTTTTTTCCTCAAATTCTTGAATTTCAGTGATATATCCTGCATGGATATTATATACTTGAATTAATTATAGAGAGGTACATTCATGTGTTTCCAGAACTACCCCACAGAAGCATACAGAGAAGAGAGAGCGCGTGTTATAGGATGCATTGAAGGAGCGTAGGGGTGAAACCGTGAAACCACACTGAGAACCACTGCCATAAATAAATAAAAGGCTCCACCTTTCTTTTCTCTTTTCCATCTCAACGTTACAATAATTCACATCAAAATGTTGGTAAGGTAAACAATAATGAAAGCCATAATAGCAATAACAAGAATAATAATAGGATTAATAAGGAATAAGAAAATTAAAGAGGTAGCCAAGCCAATGTAGCAAAGTCATAGAGTGAAATAATATTGGTTGTACAATATAAATACGTTAAATTAGTATCTAATGTGTGGTGTATATAATATAAAATGTGTAATATATATAATACACATATGTATAATACACATTATATATTATATATATTACACATTGAGTATTAGTTAGATATTTTTATGTCTGTACAACATAAAATGTTATGTAATGTGTATATAGATGATGTGTAATGTAATTGTATGTTGGTGTCCACGTAGTCTTCCCATTGAAGTAAAGTTAGTTGAAGTTGTCCACATTGAGTGAGAAAGTGGGCAACTAGTCCCCCACCCCCAACCCCAACCCCCTTAGCTTATTATTCTTTTTTTTTTTTTCTTCTTCTTCTCTTTTCTCATGTCCTCATCATTATGAATCACATTAAAATATAAAATCCCCACAAAAACTAACACAATTTTATATAATCACATACCAAAAGCAAAAAATAAAGTTGCTTCATACAAGAGGCTGCTCCTAAGGGTATTGGATTCTTAAGGACTCCACAGAGAAAAAGATTAGTCTTTCAGAAAAAAAAAAAAGCCAGCTAAGGAGGAAGAAGAAGAAGAATCATGTGGTGCTGGAAAGGAGAGGGAGGCTAAAAAAATAAGAACTAGAGAGAGAGAGAGAAAGAAGGTTTCCTCTACTTTTGCTCTCTCCCCTGTTTCTGTTCCTGTTCCTGTGATACTTACCACTTTTGGTTAGGAGTTTCTTGCACAAGTTGGAGGGTCTTCCAACCAACAAGGTAACTATGATGTTTGTGTTTTTTTAGATTTTGGGGTTGCGTTAAATATGTTAATTTTTATGGTTATGAGTTTTTATGAGCATGGACATGTCTGAATTATGGTTATAATTCTCTCATCAACTTATTAAACTGACATGTACCTCGGGATCCTTTAACTTAGTCTCAACTCTTGAGCCTGTCAGAAACTACTCAGAAGAAGATGATTATGTTTTCTTAAGAGTAAAATTGTTTTTTTTTTTTAAGAAACTGTCAGAAAATATTTCACTTTCTCTCTGACATGAGAGTTGATTAGATCATGTAGTATTTTCATTCTCCTCACTTTCCCTTTGTTTTCTAAAACAAAAATTCCTTTTTTTTTTCTAGAACAAAAATGCTAACTTCTCAATTGGTTTGTTTGGAATTTTCTGTTTGTAATTTAGTACTCACCTTAGATTTGGTGTCTTATTCTAATACTAGTAACGAATTTTGTGGATTAGAAATTATTCCACTTTCTTCTTCTGTCCTCTGTTTATACCACTTTCTTCTTTTGTCCTCTGCATAAAGTGGCCTCTTTCTTGGGTGAATGAAGCGGTTTTCCAATTTCATTCTCATTTTTTTTATAAATTTATTTATTCTATTATTTTTTGGCCTCAACAGCCTGAAAATTAAATAGGAGATGCTGCTGCCTCCTTGCTGGTGATAATTCTGGTGAGCTTAACTCTCTTCAACAATTTCTGGCATATATAAGGGAGAAATTTAATATTGCCCTGTGAATCTTAAAGTAATATCTGTCTGATCTGTCTTGTTATGGCACAACCATAGCAGTATATGATACATAAATGAGATTGAAACAATCTTACTAGTACTGAATTCTTATTGTATTTTGGATTTGGAGTTAGCTGAAATCACAAATTGGTCATGATAGTTTTTGTTCATGTTTTGTTTTGCAGGAAAAGATAGTAATGCTACTGACATGGGAAAGAAGGGGAGTTGGTTTTCTGCAATAAAGAGGGTTTTCACACATCACTCCAAGGAGAAGGGAGCTAATGTAAGTGCCTTCTACCATGTCTTTACAGAGAGATTTTAAATGCTTGATTTTGTTTTTGGTATGTTGTTGTTGTTGTTTGCATTCTTTTGATATGATATCCCCCATTAGATGACAAAAATGTTCACCATTTTCTGCTGTATTTCTTGACAGCAAAATTTCACGACACTGGAATGTGATTGATAAACTTGTAGCAAGTTTCTGCAATATTGAAAATTTAGAATTGCACGAGAATCTGTCAAATGTCAAATCAGTTTCCTTCATAACTACCAAGGCTAACTCTGGGTCAGAGAGTCAGTGAAAAATTGACTATGTCAAGTGTTTGGTACTGACTCAGTGAACAGAGTCATAGTGACTCAATGAACAAAATTGTCAATTTTTTGTTAACTCCAATTTTAGAGTCACTGTGTATTTGAAGGAAGTCACTGTGTGCTGGAAGGGAGACACAAATATGTGAGGGTATGTTCGGAGCCAATTTTGGAATCACTATGACTCTGACTCCTGTGACACTGACTCTATGACTTTCTTCACTCTACTCTAGAATCACTGAAAATAAACACTACCTAATAGATGACTTTTACATACTGCAAAGTGTTTTAGGAGGTTGCTTGCTTTCCACTTCATCCAACCATTCTAAATTCTCACATCATATTGCTCCATGCATTAATTTGAAGTTTTTATGTCAATCTGCATAATGATGCTTATTTGATCTCGAAGTTGATCTTCATATATCTCTGCATTTTGTTCATAATATAGCAGGATTCAGACAATAAAGGTACAAAAGAGAAGAAGAAGAAAGGTCTAGGAAAACTAAGGCATGGAGAGACCAATTCTTTCATCCCCCTCTTCAGAGAGCCAAGCAGCATTGAGAAAATCTTTGGTGATTTTGAAAGAGAGCAACAACTGCTATCCGTAAGGCCTCCGACGCCTCTTGAGCAACCCAAAACACTACCTGTTGCCCCTCCTAGAGCTGCTTCTCCAAGGGCTCCTTCTCCAAGGCTTGCCTCTCCGAGGGCTCCATCTCCTAGGCCTGCTTCTCCACGACCTACCTCTCCCAAAGCGGCTTCTTCCCGGATTGTTTATCACCACAAGGAGGTTAGCTATAGACCTGAACCAACTTTAAGGAACCAACATGCTTCAGCAACTAAGATCCAGGCTGCTTATAGAGGTTACATGGTAAGCTTTCATATTTCTTATTAATGCAATAAGGATTTGCTAAGGACTGACTTGAAACACCATCAGGAAAGTAAAACTTTGTAAAGGTACTTGTTAGCAAAACCGTTACAAGAAATAGAATTGTGGTTTTGCTAGTGTGTGCTCTTAGGGCTCATATTGATTTCAGAGTTCAGGAACATAAATGGACTTCCATATTCCAGTGTCATTGAAAAATCTGAAAACCATTTGATACTTCCATTAAATGGAACATAAATGGGCTTCATCAGATAGTAATTTCAGGCAAAAATCAATAACCATGCTATTTTTATCAGTTTTGGGCTGGTTATTTGGGCAATTTACCATGAGAAAATGAATTAGAGAATATAGAATCAGTGTTTGCAAGCAGAATGTTGGTAGAGTCATTATATTTAAACTTGCAATGCAGGCCAGGAGGAGTTTTAGAGCTCTAAAGGGTTTGGTGAGGCTTCAAGGAGTTGTAAGAGGACAGAATGTGAAGAGGCAGACAGTTAATGCCATGAAACATATGCAGCTGTTGGTGCGAGTTCAGTCTCAGATTCAATCTCGAAGGATCCAGATGTTGGAAAACCAGGCACGGTATCAAGCCGAATTCAGGAATGATAAGGATGTTGCGAGTACCTTGGGCAAATTGACTGTAAGCAGCCTAAGCCCTCTCCATGATCGAGATTACATTGATAAAAGCATGCATTCAACATTTAACTTGTTATTTGGTATCAGCAATTTAACTGCTATCCCTTAAAAATGTGGTTTAGGTGCCAAGATCTTAGCTTAACCAAATCAATTTGAATTTTAACTAATGTTGCTAATCCAGGCACATAGTTTGGTTTGGTTTTTTATCACTGTAACTTGAGAATTCATGGTAGGTTATTATAAGACATGTCTTTCATTCAGAAATGTGTGCATGAGTGTATTTCCAATTGCTTTTGTCTCTGTAAAAAACAAACTGATTTTGATAAATTGGAACCTTGGTGTAGTCTGAGGCAGGTAATGAAGATTGGGATGATAGCTTGCTGACAAAAGAGGAAATAGAGGCAAGGTTACAGAGGAAGGTGGAAGCTATCATCAAAAGAGAAAGAGCTATGGCATTTGCATATTCACATCAGGTATGAGTTTAATTCTTCATCAATTGTCATTTTATTATTCTTTTCCTATGAGTTTAATATCTGTTTGTTATGTAACTATATATATATATATATATATGATTTGATTAATCTGCCAACAGCTGTGGAAAGCCACTCCAAAATCAAACCAGACACCGATGACAGATTTGCGGTCCGGGGGATTTCCTTGGTGGTGGAACTGGCTGGAGAGACAAACGCCGGCGCCGGCAAACTCGCAAGAAAAACAAGTCCTGAAGAATTTCCAAATTACACCTCCCAGACCATATTCAGAGCAGAGGATCAGTCCAAAACCTGCCTCAAGCACACCTAGGCAGCAGCCTCATTTTGCCTTTGACAACATGGACACACCGACGCCTAAATCGACCAAATCAACTATCCTGACATCCTCAAGACCAACAAGAACTCCACCATACAGGACACCACAGCCTAACACGTCCAAATACTCGCGGCCGAGGGCATCCGGCACCAATTCGCCATTCGACGTGCCACTGAAGGATGATGACAGCCTCACAAGCTGCCCACCATTCTCAGTGCCAAACTACATGGCTCCAACAGTTTCTGCTAAGGCCAAAGTACGTGCTTATAGCAATCCAGGGGAAAGGTTTGGTGTTAGTACTCCAAACAATGAATCAAAGAGGAGGCTCTCATTTCCTTTTACACAAGGAATTGGTTCTTTCAAATGGAACAAAGGAAGCAAAGATCCTCCTAATAATAGCTCTCATCACAGGTTGCAAGATAGTAATAAATATCAGTCACTTGAATCTTTAGGGAACATGAGTGTGGATTCAACACTATCTTTGCCTGCAACCATGGGAAGAAAGCCTTTTACAAGATTTGTGTGATTTTTCTTGCTTTTATTCTTTTTCTTTCCTTTTCTTTAACCATTTTAATTTTTGTCTATGTTGGTGGTGGTGTTATCAGTTATACATTATTATGATTGAGTGATGTATTGGTGATGATAGCTTTGACAAGAATTATACCCGGTTGTAAACTAATAAAAACAAAATTAGGAAATGATAATAATGATGGTTTGATTTGAAGTTTATTAAATTCTACTTTGATGTTGTTTAGTATTGACATGATTAATTACCATATGTAATGTAGCCCACAATTAGGACCACTCTAGTTGGGTAAAAAATTGAAGTATCAACTACCTCTTTGAATTAACACATAATAATAATAATAATATAGCCAGAAGCCGCAACCTATGATAATATAGAAGCATCGACATTACGGGTCTATGATCAAAATATCTTGTTTATTATAATAAAAAGTTACTCCAACACTAATTCACATTCATTTTGAATTTGAAAAGTTTTGAGATAAAAATTAGTTCATATTAAAATTTAATAATGAAGATGAATGTTAGATAAGTGTTGAATAATTTTTCATTATACACCTAATATTTCTATTTTTCATATGTACATCGGAGTGCTATTGATTAACCTTATGAGTTGAGTTACAATCACAAAAATAAGATATTTATACATCTAATAATCTCTAGTTATTCTTACAACTAGATTTTGGCCAAATTTTCCTCTCTAATAGTATTTTGCTTGCTTATTATCCTAATCTTGTGGAAGTTAGTATACCATTCTCATTGGGTTAGCGTGTGACTCATAAAGTCTAACTTCCCCATGCATTCCTTGTGATTCCAGCATTGCCTTCCTTCCGTCTCAACGACATCATCATATATATTTTGGCTACAAAAGATGCCTAAGAATGAACATTATAATAATTTAGTAACCGATCTATGAATCCACATGCAAATAGCAACTAATTCATCGGATACTATATAGATCCATTACAGGAATAACCTTCTCAATCCAATTTCCCCCCTTCACAACCACTTTGAACCTTCCATCTTGTTTAATCACATTGTGTCTCTTCCTACTAGACCAATCAGTTATTTTTATTATTATTAATTTCCAGAAAGGGAAGAATGAATGTGTTTTTGACACACCAACCATAACCAATCAGCTAGTTAGTAAGGTAGCGCCTCTTGTTTTGCAAATTACCAGGGACTTTAATTTGCGGCTCTGACTCGGCCAACAGAATATACTAACTTCTTTGTGTCATTTTCTATGTGAACTTAACTGCACAGCAGTATCATACCACATATAAAGACACGCATATGTATGTATATGAAAGATATATAGTACTAATAATACTATTATTAATTTTGAGTAAGAAACAAACCGTGCACACATATCAGCGCAGATAGTATCAAAGATGAATGATGAAAAATTCGAATCTTGTGGCAATATATGCTTCATGTAGGCATTATTAATTAGATGATGGAGGACAAACCAAAACTCCATGGCATGTACTTTGCGTGTTTTGGTTTCATTTTTACGCGTTGCTCAGATTTGTTTTGTATTCACGTGGATTTGTATCCATTCGACCTTTGTTCACGAATATTGCTACCTGCATTAGCATATGCTTCCTACTTGAAAAACTATTAAAACTCAATTAACCACAATAATATACATAAGATTTAATTGTCATTCACATGTACAACTTTTAACATAGTCATCCAGTCACGTACGGTCAATCAATTATGATTATGTTTTTTTTTTTTTCTTCCATTACCCGAAAAACTTTGGGTAGGCAATCAAATTGCCTATAAGCCAAGGAAAAACTAATCAAGTGATGGATTGGAGGTTAGATATCATAAACAGGGGAAAGAATACCAAGTAGTGCGTTTGGAAAATCCAAAGCTAAGCCACAATCTTCAAAGGTTATTCGTAGTTTAGATTTCAGATTGATATGGTCGTAATAGCTAGTGCCTTATTCGATAACTTCTAGGTATCGAAAATGTGACAAGCAAGGGTACATTTGAGGAATCTTAAAATTAACGGATAACAAAAGTTAATGAGTGTATTGACTCCATATATATGTCTGCGCGCCTCCTACTCGTAGTCCCAACTCTTAACTCATTCATTTTAATTGTAGAATCTGTATAAGTATGGAGGGGTAGTACAAAATTTTTGTTGTATAACATAAATACGTTCAGCTGGTATTTAACGTGTGATATACATAATATGTAATGTGTGCTATATGTATAGTACACATACGTATAACATACATTACGTATTATATATAACACAGACTGCATACTAGTTGGACGTATTACTATTATACAACAAACATTATTCGTAGTAAAAATAGGGCGGTATGATTGTTTCACGAATTAATATTCCATCCTTTTCAAATCAAACTCACTTTAAATTTTAAAAACATACATTAATATCATATTTTACACAATATTGAAATTTATAAAGATTAAAATAGGAAAAAAATTAAAAAAACTAAAAAATATATATTTTGGAATAGAAATATTTACGAAGCTCTACCCGGCCAATTGAATACTAGTCGTAATTGATTTTTATGAAGAGTATTGTTATCCACATGATAAAAAATTAGTCAAAATCAGCTAAGACAATGATTTAAGGTCATATTCATTCGGTCCACTAAAAATTAACTTTCTAAATATATTTTTTTGATAAAAATTTGTTAAATAAATTTAGTAGTTGATTTAATTATTTTTTTATTGTTCATAAAAGAATATTGTCTCATGAAACATTGCTTTATGTTCTCAATGACGTACCATAACGAATACAGCAACAAACCTAATTCTTGCACCAATGGTATCATCCTTATTATGCTTCATGAAAACTAAAGCTATGGATAAATGTACGAAATGAAGCGTTATTTAGTTTTAATTAGGTAGTATAGTTGATATCATGAAAATTATACACTTATGGAACTAAATTAACTTACATTAGCAAAATCGGATGATATATATAAAACATAGAACTTGGAAGGCCACCAAACAGAAAGAACATTTTTCAAATAAAATTAAAAAATAATACAATTTGAAGGAGGCATATGTAATATATTATTAGCTGCGTCGTACATTTGAAGATTCGGCTCTAAAAGTAAAGAATGGTATCTGTATATCAAATATATCAAACTATTTTAAATGAATTTAATTTATAATACAAAATTATTTTATACTATAAGTTAATAAAATTTAATAAGATTATAAATGTTACAGGTTCCAATTATTAAGGCCCAATGGGTCGGGACAAGTGCATCTCGAGAAGGGGCCTAACACTCTCGTCCCACCCCACGACTTCGAATGCTTCTTCCAACCCGAATAGGTCGGAAGATCGTGGGGTCGCCACAATCGTAATCCACAAGCAAGAACGGTTACATACACCTCTATTAAAACGGAGTTGGGGTGCGTCGCAAAATACGTCGAGGTGGTCTTCCGTGACAATAAATTATTATTAAAAGTTTTACATTGACTTAATTTTTATTAGATGATAATGTAAAATATTCTTATACCGATATTGTATTAAAATTAATCTCTATTTAAATATAATATTTATAAAATATATGAGTTACATAAATTTTTTTTTAAATTGGTTATGGAATCTCTCCGTTTCTTTTTCTCATAAATGATAAATGTCTAACCACACGGGGTGGCATGGTGGTAGCTCACCTTGTCCCTTAACCATGTGGTTGGGGGTTCGATCCCCAACTCATGGGAATGGAAAGCTTCTTGTGGCCAGTCCTTTACCGCTTAGTGTGAGCTCCCGGGACGAGGGGACTAGACATTGCTGTCGACAATGGACACCTCCTGGTTATACAAAAAAATAAATGATAAATGTCTAACACAAGTGGATCCATACCGCAGCCATGAAACACATACGTGGTATGTCGCACATTTTTATTTTCTTTTTTGCATTGTGGTGTGTCGCACGTTATACATGTCACAATGGTCTTTCTTTTTATTATTATATATTATCTACAACATAAATATTTGGATAACAATATTTTTTCAGCAAAAAAAAATTCAATACAATATTTTTTGTCTAAATAGCATATTAACCATGTATATTTTTTTTTAATGAACATAGTGATTTAGATATAAATTTCTATTTTTAGCTGATACAATTTTATATCTCTAATAAAGTTCTATTTACAAATAGAGATCCTGAAATATCTTGTTATATCTGCTAACTCTTTTTATTACTTAAGAGGTTATATAAATGAATTATACAGTAATATGAGCATGCATATATATATATATATATATATATTGTAAAGAATAAAATACATTAAAAATATTAATTGAAAGTTGTAATATAAAATATATAACAATTTAATCATTTTAAAATTGGAATAATATGTGGAGAAGGTGGTTGAAAAAGTTGTGAAAATAGTGTATGGATTGCGGTGGATGATGGTAGATATTTGGAGTGGAGATAGATGTTTTAAAGATAGATAGGTTCCCTAGCTAGTGAATATCATCTTGTTAGAAGGACCAAACAATAGTCTTTGAGTGTGGGGTGTGGAAATGGGTTAGAGTGGGCTTGCTTGGATAGGAGTCTCTATCAGGAAACTAAGGACCAGAGGGTGTGGAAACAAAGTCAAAGTGGAGTCTCTTAGTGAAATTAAATCCTCCTTTATATGCCAGCTGTACTATTGGGGTTTAACAGGCTATTTAATTATTTAGAAGCTCATATTACCACATCAAATTCAACCCTTACCTCATTTTTTCGCTATTGGACCTACCAACACAATTTTTTTACAAATATTTTTTTATAATAAAAAATTAATCAAAATAATCAATATATTATATATAATATATATTACGTAATATAATATTATATTTTTAACATGTGATATATATTGTGCAAATCATATTGTATATATAATATATGATATATATATATATTATAATATAGATATTACGCGGAATTTATTTAACTATTTCAGCTGATTTTTTTTTACATACTACTCATTTTTTTTATATATATTTTTGTACTCATCCCAGCCTCACGTGCCCCTCTTTCTTTGCATCACTCGCTCGCTCAATCTCTTTACTCCTCACATCTCAACACACCTTCAACTTGCAACCATTGTGTGTTTTTCTTTTTTTTTTTTTGATTATTTTGACATTTATTCATCAAAATCAATGAGTTATATTGAAAGAATATCAGTTGATGGGATTAAAAAAGTTATAAATTAACATCATGTGTTTTTTTGTAAGTTTTGTTCTTCATTTTCATCAAATTATCTTGAGTAATAGTTGAATTCATTGGTTATGACTCCAATGTAATTTCACACAAGTGGACATACAACAAACATCACATAGGCTTCACAAGTCACAACACTCTATTTAAGAAAAGTAAGACACATAATACAAAAATTTCATCTCTTAAAACTTTCAAATTACAAATCATAGTATGGAAGTGCATATTTCTTACAAATTAAAGTACACATTATCAATCATATAATATGTATAACAAAGCATGAAAATATACCATAATGAATTATATATATGACGTGCATAACAATAAATAAAAAGACGCATATTACTTCACAATCAAAATACATATTATAAACTATATACGGTGTGCATCAATCAATACATGAAAAACAAAATGTATATCATGAATTGTACGATGCGAACAATAGAATATGATAAACATGCATATTACTTTCAAATTAAAAATGTGAATTATATAATATGCACGATCACATTACTTAACATTCAAAATATACATGAGATTAGAACGTTATAGTTTTTTTTTTGGTATTAAACTAATCAAAGAATTAAGAAGGTCCCAAAGGACACAAAACATTGACGTTAGTTTAATACAGATGAAAATTTTGATGGGAAATGATGATACGGTAATTCAAAATTACAACAAATTATGTTTAAACAAAAGTTAAGTTCCAGCAATCTTAGTTCTTACGAATTTAGTACTCATATTCCTATTAAAAGAAGGAAAAGATACAATATTTACTTTGTTCCACAAGCTACCGACCATGACATTTGTTGTAATCTAATCACATTTTTAATATTCTAAAGTTATAGATTTTCATCAATATTAATTTGGAGGCACAATAAAAAGAGAAAAAACCATTCTTTCCAATAAATGTTCATTGAGCCTATTCTTTTCTGTCTTAAATTAAGACATTAGTAACACTAGATTTCCGTTGATAAAAGGGTAAAAGATTTAATTTTAATTTGATATACTAACAACTAATAACATATATTGTTTTATTCTAACTCCCTATTTCTATGAGTCAGTTTGGATAATAAGCTTTTATTTAGAAGTGACTTTTAAAAAATAACTTATAAATAAATAGTTTATATTTAAATATAAAATAACAAAAGTATATTTTCTAAAATATTTTAAAAAGTACTTATTAAGAAGTCAGAAAAACATTAAAATAATTTTATGAAAAGTAACAAGTTATTTTGTCAAACATAAAACTTATGACTTCTAACTTTTAGAAAATTAAAAAAAGTTATAAATATTGCTATTCAAACCGATCATCCACTTCGTACTTTTTACTTTTCTATCAATATTTATTCATATAAAATTTTACATATTATAATTTTTTTCTATCATACTTCTATTAAATACTAAAATTTTTAATAAGAAAATAATAAGATACTATATTAATTTTTATTAAAATATTCTCATTTCAACACAAATTAGTTACTTTTTTTATGAAGGTGAAAAGGGGAAATGCACATATATTATAAAATAGAAGGAGTACAACTATGAGTTTAATTATGATCCATTGATAATGTAAAAAGTTTTATACTATTAATCAATTATATTCATTTGTTTGTATATTTTTTAGTTAGTGGATGATTGAGTTAAAGATTTTTGCTGATGTGTCAATCCATGATTAGATATCGATGTAAAATTACTTTACACTAATTGATTAAAATTAAACTCGTTCAACTATTCAATTAAAATATTTTATTTGCCAAAATATTACTTGAGCAACGTATATTATATTTATCTTGAAAAATATTTATTTTTATATTTTTTATACATTAGATTCATAATAATATTTTAATTTTTTCAATAACTTTCTACTTATAGTATGCTTAGTAAGTGTTTTAAGGGCAATCTTAGCAAACCATTGACACTTAAAAACCGTTGGCCCTAAACTTAAACAGTTGGCACTTAAAAAATAATGAAACAATGGTAAGATAAGAAAACCGTTTGCACTTAAACAAAACCATCGGCAGATGTGTATTGGCTTAAGTGTAGCTAGAGTGATCTTACTCATTTAAAATCTATTGCAGGTAAAATTTACTTATATAATCATACTAATAAAATTTATAAAATTATACATTGAGTTTAATTTTGATACTATACAGTATAAAAATATTTTACATTGTTATCTAATCAAAATATTCTATTTGTATGACTTTTCAGGTAGTGGGTGAGAGAAAACACAATTATGCCTGACGTGACAGTACATAATTAGATGGTGTAAAAAAAATTTACACGGTTAATGGATGAAAATTTTTTATACAGTCATCTAATCATATGCTTCCACATCAGTCGCGATTGAATTTTTTTTCTTTTACTACTTAAAAAATTATACAAATTAAAGAAAGTGTTTCAAAATTAAACTCAAACCATTATCGCTATGTGTAAAAATACAATTGGATTATTACATGAAAAAAACATTTATCCTGTAACTAAATTTGAATTAAATAAAAGAAAACTATTAATTGAAAGACGAAAAGAAAATGGAGGCGATGGGAGGGTAAGAAGGTAAATTAAAGAAGAGAAAGGAAAAGACATAAGTATCCCCCGAAGTTCATGCGCATATTATATACTACTACTAATAGCACCCACCATCACAAGTGGTTCTCCTTCTCCGCCCCACACTCACAAGTCGCAATATAGACACACAATTCTCTCTCTCTCTCTGAAAGCTCAGCTAGTCAGCGAGTCATTCATTTCATTGATTCTGCGATTGTGGTGCGCTGCCAGTGCCACCACACAAGGCAAGGCGAGGCCAAAGCACCATAAAACCCACCACACCACAATCATCGCACCGCACCGGCAACGCAATGGCTCTGAGGATGAACCCTATTCCCATCGCCCAAACTCAGAGGCTCAACCTCCCTTCCTCATTCGCACTCCCTCAGATGGCTAGCCTCAGATCTCCCAAGTTCCTTATGGCTTCCACCCTCCGCTCCTCCACCACCAAGTCAGCTTCTCTCTCTTTCTTTTTCTTTAATTCATCCATCCGTTTCTATTCAAAACCTCTTTGATCTGATTTCTTCCTTCTTCCAATACCACAGTTTCCAATTTCATTTTTATTTTCATTTATCTATTGTTATGATTATTTTTTTTTTAATAAATATCTGAAATGATAGCTGAGGACGGTGAAAATGACGCCCAATTTTATTTTGCATTTCACGTGTTTTTTTTTTTTGGGAGTGGGGATTAATTAATCTTTTGTTTCTCCGTCCAAATTCAGCTGTTCACTGTTGAAGATATTCGTTCAATTAAGTTTGTGGCCCTGTTTGAATCGGTGTTGTTTTGTTTGGTGATTGAATGGTTAGGAGTGGTTCGATTGCATTCATTCCCCCCCTTGTCTGTGTGGATTTTTCGCCTTTATTGTTAGTGTTTTGTTGCATGTCTTTTCCTTTGGGTTGGTGAGGACGAAGCTCACTTAAGAAATCTATCACCGTCATATTTATATCCCAACCACTTTCGATTTCTCGCTTTCATGCCTTTCTGCTTTTGCATTTCGTGTTTCAGTTTTCATAATTTGTTTGGTGGGTGAACATGCGACTAAAACATGATGGGATTCGTTTTTATTATTAAACTTGAACCATAATATCACTATCAGTATCGCTCGTGTTGCTTATTCTTCCTACATATATATACATATATTTATTTCAAGTGTATTCTTGATTGATTTATTTCTCAACCTTCCGATCCGATATTCTTAACTAGTATACCAATGCTCTGGCCCCATAGTGATGAGCATATATCATCTGATTTTTGGCTTATTGCTTGATGTTGTTTGACACATATTCCCTTAATTCATTGATCGGATTCTTCTGTTTCTCACTTCAAGCTTGAATTTGACTATACATATGGTAAACATTTGAATAAAGGGAACTTACCTCTGTATATGCCCTTTTGATTTGAAACTCTGTTTCTCATACATTGACCGTTTGATTCAATATGAAGTATATATTTCTTTCTTTGTAATTTGATTGATGATGTATGACTTTGATGTGCATCTTGATATTTTTTATGATCATTTTGTTGGAGGTGATATGAGTTTGAACTTAAGTATGTATTGGTAACAGTGCCAATTTCTTGCATAAATATGGTTTTGAAGTTGTGATTTTGGTGACTTAGGCTCGATGTCTGTTGCTTTGTAGAGTGCACATCCAGAAAACCTGTTTTTATTGTGATTTATTAGGTTTTTTCTTATTTCTATTGCTATGATTGTTATGGAACCGCAGAAAACTATTCCAAAATTTGATGCATTATTGCTCTAACGATAATTTTTATTTCTTTTTGCAGAGAGGTTGAAAATCTGAAGAAGCCTTACATGCCTCCAAGAGAAGTACATGTCCAAGTAACCCACTCTATGCCACCCCAGAAGATTGAGATTTTCAAATCTTTGGAGGACTGGGCTGAGGACAACATTTTGGTTCACCTTAAACCTGTAGAGAAGTGTTGGCAGCCACAGGATTTTTTGCCAGATGCTTCGGCTGATGGATTTGAAGACCAAGTGAAGGAACTGAGAGAGAGAGCAAAGGAGCTTCCTGATGACTATTTTGTTGTTCTGGTTGGAGACATGATAACAGAGGAAGCTCTTCCAACTTACCAAACAATGCTCAATACATTGGATGGAGTTCGTGATGAAACAGGTGCCAGCCTTACTTCCTGGGCAGTTTGGACAAGGGCATGGACTGCTGAAGAGAATAGACATGGTGATCTTCTTAACAAGTATCTTTACTTGTCTGGCCGTGTTGACATGAGGCAAATTGAGAAAACAATTCAGTACTTGATTGGTTCTGGAATGGTAAGATCCTATTTAACTGTTGCGTTGTCAATGAAACTCCTGCATCATCCAAAGTCTCAATCAATATAATACATACACATAAACATCTCGAAACTTTTGAAGTCACTCACAGTTAAGTAATACTTTGGTTTTAGAATCTTAAGGAAATGAATGACTAGGTCATGTAATTACTCTATTGGTCAAAAAGCATCACACCATATGATTTTTCTTAGTTGCTGCTTTCCTCACATTTCTGTTTAAAGTTCTGACTAATTGAGTTTGAAAAATAGGATCCTCGGACTGAGAACAGCCCTTATCTTGGTTTCATTTACACTTCATTTCAAGAGAGGGCAACCTTTATATCCCATGGAAACACAGCCAGACTTGCTAAGGAACATGGTGATATAAAGTTGGCTCAGATATGTGGACTGATTGCCTCTGATGAGAAACGTCACGAGACTGCCTACACAAAGATAGTGGAGAAGCTCTTTGAGATTGACCCTGATGGTACAGTTATGGCATTTGCTGACATGATGAGGAAGAAAATAGCTATGCCAGCACACTTGATGTATGACGGCCGAGACGACAACCTGTTCGATAACTACTCTGCGGTTGCCCAGCGCATTGGAGTCTACACTGCCAAGGACTATGCTGATATACTTGAGTTTCTGGTGGGGAGGTGGAAGATAGAGAATCTAACTGGACTCTCAGGTGAGGGAAGAAAGGCTCAGGATTATGTTTGTGGGCTACCACCAAGAATCAGGAGGCTGGAGGAGAGAGCTGCTGGAAGAGCCAAAGAAGCCCCAAAACTTAAATTCAGTTGGATCCATGACAGGGAAGTACTACTCTGAACACACCAAGGAGAACCAGAGCTGTGATGAATCATTCTGCTGCAATCCTATTCGTGGGGGAAAAAATGTTGAATAGTTGAAAATTTTCAGTTTGTCATTTATTTTCTTTTTTTTGTTTGCAATGTTATAAGTCATTTGTAAGGTGAAACAGTTGGGTTTATTACGTGACGTGGTTCACTAGTTAAGCTGAAGCAATTAGGGGCAGCTGTAGTATTAGAAATGCTATATTTTGTTTTTTTTTTTTTTCCTTTTTCTGTGGTTGTAGTGGCGTTTCCCCAAGTATAACTTGTCTCTAGCAATTTTGATGATAAAGAAAATTTAGTATCTCTGGTGGTTTGTTCAAGCGCATAAAGTCCCAACCAAAGATAGTTGTACTTGTGGTGTCGTATTTATCAAGTAAATCTTCTTCTGCATTGGCCAATTGTAATTTTCCTTGTACTTCTTGTTTGATAAATCTTACTTCCATTTTAGTATTAAAGTTGGGTTTGATTTCTGATTCGTGTTTATCCCTGTTGAAAAGAAAGAAATAATCTTTCATGCACTTTAGTTTTCAAAGATTTCTCTTCCTCTGTCATGGGCTCAACGTATGTTTTTACTTGGCCGTTGCAAGAAATCTTAATTGCATCCGTTTTTAACTAAGTCTAAAATTATGTAGGATTGGTTGGTTAACTAAAACGTTGTTAAATATAGTAACATTGTAACTTAGGAATGTTAAGAGTACTTTATTAACAGTAATTTCTTAATTAACAGTAATTTATGAATGTTACATATGAATGCAATGAATAAGGGGTAATAGATGAGATGACTATTGTAGATTATTGATTTTTAACAAAACCCCCCAAATTACTCTGCAAAACTTCAAAACTTCTCAATCGGACTAATTTGATCGTTTTTGCAGAATTAATTTGTCTAAAATTTTTAATTAGTAAGGATTAATTTCATAATTTTTATGCGATTAATTTATCCAATTTATTTAACATTTTAATTTTAAAAATATATATTTTGAATTTTTTATTCTAACTACTTTCTTTTTCATGAAATTTTTTTTGAAGGGCCACGGTTATATAATGGTCCTGAAATCCAAAAGATACTCCACCAGAGTCTGCATTTTATAGTTAATATATTTTATATAACTTATTATTTTTAGATTGTTATGAATTATTTTCAAACAGCAAAGTATTTCTCAGATATTAAAATTGTAAAATTTATTATTTTTTTATTGGTAAAAATATATAATCATCATGTATTTGAAGCCCAAAAATTCACATCTCCTTACCAGAGTTAAGGTTCGGATAACAATGCTATATATCAAATTTTCAATAGATGCCAATCCAACCCAAATACCAACTCTATCAAACTTTAGATTGGACCCACTGGTAAATTTCAAAGTTAAATGTTTCAGGTGAACGTCACAGTAATAAAACATTTAACCTGAACTTTTTTTAATAAAAAAATTAAATTTAGCCTGATAATTAGACGCAAATGATTTTCAAAACAAAATAGATCCCAAATGTGGCAGATGAAAAATAAAAATAAAAAAGATAAATTTCAAGGGAAAATAAACAAAAAGCGATTGTGATAATGTAGCGACTTGTTCGAGGCCATAATCAAAACTGATTTGATTTGATAGGCACGGAGAATCGCCTTCGGTGTTTGTTATCGCCAACCTTCAAGGCAAGTCGCGCCATTTTTATTATTAGACGCTCTTGCTCTGCAAATTGGCTTTTCGTAATTTCATTCGCATCACAGAAAAAAACAAAAAAAATTCATACAACCAAGAACGTAAGAAGATAGAAGAGCCACACGCAAAGAGATAGAGAAGAATCTACAAGGATGAACCCTAGCCCAAATTTTTCAGTCGCAACCACACTACAATCAACCAAGGTAGGGTTTTCTTGATCTCGTGCTTTGCATTTTATAGGCTCACTTGTGGTCTTTGTCTGCCAATGGAAAACCCTAATTTTGTGCGGTTGTAGTTGGGCTTCATATTGGGCTCCACAATTAACCTGTGAATTGGGCTAGTGTTGAACCCATATTCGCAATCCAAGAACTCATTGATGCTTAAATGTGGCTTGTTATCGAAACCCAAATAAAATCAATAATATTTATAGTACAACGTAAATACGTTTAAGTAGTATTCAACGTGTGCTATACATGATAATTTGTACTATATGTATAACACGCGTACATATAACGCATATTCCGTGTTATGTATAGCACATGTTGGATACTAGTTGTACGTATTTCTGTTGTATGACAAAGATTATTAAAAATAAAATAAGTATTAAGGGAAAAAAAAAGATGAAATCACAATGAAACAGTAATTAGCTAGTTTTTTTGTTGTTTTTTCTATTAATCAAGCCAACTTTGAACAGTAAAATGAAAACAAAACAAAAGTGAATATGTATAATTACATTAATTTAAAAAAATGGAATTATTGGGAAGAACATTTACAGCCTCTTTGGTTGGCATTAAAAATAGGGTTGAGTTTAAAAGAAGTGGGTTAAAAAAAATTGATTGTGTTTGTTTTGTATTTTTACTTCTAAAAAAAGCCTATTACTTTGAAAATAATTTATTCTAATGGAAGTTAAAAGTATTAACTTTTACTTTTAGTATCTCATAACAACCATCTTAAACTCATGTTTTTAACATCTTTTCCAAACACAAATCAATTTTTTCTCCCTCAATTATTTTAAACACAATTCTTTCAACATCAATTATTTTAAAAGCAATTCTATCAAAATTTAAACCAAACAGACTCTTAGTTGTTAGCTTATTATTGAATGTTATGCTAGCACGCCACCAATGTTAACGTTGGTTTCCATTAGTTTTCGTTCTATTGTTGAATATAGGTCTATATATTTTGAGAAGCTTCTATGACCTTAATGCTATTATTGATGTGAATGTAAGGAGTTTGAACAGAGGTGGATGAGAAAATTAAAGAAATTCTAGGCTTGAAGAATAATTCGATTTAGAACAACTATATATAAACCATTAATTAGTTAACATCTGGCAACTTGCTATCAAAATTAGTTTTGCTGTTTGTTTTTGGAGATTTGAAAGTTCAATGTCGGTTGCTATGTGCTAGATATATCAGTTCACACTCTAGTAAACCTGTCCTTACGATTCTGTTTTCTATTCTCTTAATTCATTAGTCCATATGGTGTTTTTTTTCTTATTATTATTGCAATGAATAATATGATTCAGACACACTGTATCGATCAATTCAACCAGCATATATAAGATTATTCCAATAATTGGTCTATCATTGTCCTTTTATATATACTTTTTTAGAGAGTGAGCACCAATAGAAAAGGTACATGTAACCCACTATTTCACGTACCCAGAAGATGAGATTTTTTCAAATCTTGTGAAAAGGATTGCTACAATATCCTTCTTCAGAGGGATCTGAAGACCAACTGAAGCTGGCACTTTGTTGTTCTGGTTGGTGACATACATCATCAAATACAATAATATCTAATTACAAGTCTTTCTTAAATTGAAAAAAAGTGCCTAGCTCAATGTTATTGTGTATGAATGCATTTATACCATTAAATTTACATGACACTTTTTTCTTATATATATATTCTCCCCAACCCCCAAAGAAATATATTATTGCTTAGCTTGGGTGGCTAGTTAGGTTTACCTTTTTGCTTTCTTATCCACCACATCCAAATACAATAATGTTTGTCGTACAATAATGTTATTGTGTTATACATAATATGTAATGTATGCTATATGTATAATACATATTACATAATACATATAGCACACGTCGGATACTAGTTGGACGTTGTACGACAAATATTATTGTATTCAAATATAAATGATGAAAGAAATTGAAATGTCGAAAATACGTTCATGATGAATACTAATAATGCTGACTCAATGAGAAAATTAGTGACTTTGATTATGTGGGTAAAGATAAATTTGACTGACTAAATTAAAGGTCCACCTACTAAACATCTATTGAACCAGCATATAAATGTCTTCTGTCTTAGTCAGAAAATGCACCTAAATATATACAAATTAATGTCATCATAAGCTCATCAAGACCAAATGTATGTAAATAAACTTTCTTCCAATTATAAATGAAAAATGCTAGAAAGTTAAAACTTATTGGTTCGATGATTTAGTTACTAGCTAGAATGGTGTGATGTTATGAAAAGAATTGGATAGGATCTTTCATTTCACTTAACAATCCTCGTACTTTAAATCTGTAAAATGTTTTAGCTGTAAAAGTTTAGATTATGGGAGACAGATCTCATGCATGTCACAAAAGAAAATTTTTTAAGATTCGAACTCAAATCATGTCTAACATAAATAAAAGATTGAACCAAATTTGCTAACTTTGCATTGGCTGAGTTGACTAAAATATATGTTTAAAAAATTAATTGTGTTGGATAGGAAAACATATTTTTATATTATTTTTAATTAAACTATTTTAAATATGAAACAATTTAAAGAACACATAATAATAATTCCATGCCAACGCTTAGTTGGTATTATAATTAAGTACTGATTAAAGTCTCATCATTACATTTCTCTATCTCAAAATATATTGGTTGAAGCAATATATATATAATTCCAACCAAAATTGAAAAGAGAGACTAGCTCGTTGGATTGTTAAAGTTTAGAAGCAATATTGAGGGTGGTGATCTTCCCAAGCAAAAAGAACTTGCCGGTGGGCAAGTGGTGCGGCGGAAGCAAGGCGAGGGTGGCCGCAAGAGAGGCAGCGTGGTCGGCGGAATGAGTGCCCTTGCCCTTGGTCATGGATGTTTGTGTGAAGCCGGGGCAAAAACAATTCACACTCAGTCTACCACGTCCCTCACGCGAATGTCTCTTTGCTAAGACTCTCGAGTAGGCGTTGAGTGCCAGCTTGGATACCGCATATTCCGTCCAATACAGCGGCCACCCTTTGCTCTGCCACGTCCCGTCCCTCACATCCTTAAGGAACAGCATCACCATTTGCTCAATTTGCTCTTCCGTCAAGTCCTGACGCTCCAAAATTGCTTTCATCTCAACGTTTCTCATCTTCTGCATATATAGTTTATACATACATACATACATCATAATCAAATAAATATCACATTAATCATTTAACAGGCGGAACATGTAGACATAATATGTATTAAAGGCCAAGTACATATTTTCATTAGAAAAAATTATTAGGTGCACCGAGAGTAAAAAAATTTATTTATTCTGCATCATTCATTCTATGACATATAATTAAAAAGATCAATTATATATAGTGGAGAAGATGATTAAGTTTCAAATAAAAAGATAAAATAGATAATATGTTAAAATATAAGTGGTGCAGAGCAAATAAATCTTTTACTCTCAGTTGATTTAAGGAGAGATTATTAAGTACACTAAGAGAAAGAGATTTATTTATTCTGTACCACTTATATAATTATTCTATCGATCTCCTTGTTTAAAACTTAACCCCCTCTCTCTCCCCACCATAACAAAAAAATCTCTAATAATTTTTTCTGATTTAAGAATATCTCATAATTGCTTGAAATGAATGAATGAAAGAAAGTTTATAAAGATAGGAGTAATTGAATGAATTACATGAAGAGAGCCGAGCCTTGAGCTAACATTGAGAACACGAGGGGTTGAGGAAGAGCGGAAGAGGGGAAGGAGAGCTTGGATCAAGAGCTTGGGACCGTAGAAGTTGGTGTTGATGACGGTTTCTGCGTGCTCAACCGAGTTCTGGTCTAGCTCATTGAATGATACGCCCGCATTGTTAACCTGCACATCATATGTAAATAAAATGTTACTCTAATTAACAATAACAAAAATGAAAGGAGAGAACGAGACTTATTACGAGAATATCGAGAGTGGGTCCAAATTTGGCACGGAAGGAAGAGGCGAAAGAAGTGATGGAAAGGGGATCAGAAACATCGAGCAATAGGAAGTGAACATGAGCAGCAAGGCCTTTAAGTGACTCCAACGCAGCTTCCCCTTTTGCTGTGTCTCTTGCAGTCAGCACGACGTTCACCCCTGACGCCGCCAGTCGCTTCACCAATGCAAAACCAATTCCTCTGTTCCCTCCGGTCACCACCGCCAATGTATCCTTTGACCACCACCTCCTTGAGCAGAGTGAAGCACAAGGAAAATATTGCTCTGCTTCCATATATTCATACACTACTACTACTACTATACTCGATGATTAGTTAATGGTGAATGAAATTAAAACACTACTGCATCTATATATAGTTCCATATATGCATGTATATAACCACTTGATATTCTTTATGGGATAATTAATTAAGGGCTAATACAGGATATATTATTATATACTTAAATTAAATTAATATCGAACGTAGGCTGGCGGTGGTGTAATAGATTCTCTCTTGTCTGCCTACACTTTGTATTTTTTTTAGTTAGGTTATCGGAATGAAAATTATTTTTATTTTCACGTTCTATAATGTGAATTCGATTATGCATGATTTACACTTCATTAAATGTCATATATAAATATTAAATTTTGATTTTTTTTTCTATCTATTGTACCATTAATGTTTGTGATTTAATATTTATTAACTGGATGTACATTAAAAACGAACATGTATAATTTATTTATAGTTACATGACAGCTAATAATACTGATATCCATGAATTTTATTGGATACATAAGCAATCATCTAAATATTTATATGATTACACATTAAAGTTTGCATGATATAGTTACAAAATATTAGACATTCAATTTGTTATTTTTAAGATAAATGTCAAAATGATGATATGATTTGACCAATAACTATTGGATTAATGACGAGTGGAGTAGTATTATATTTAGAAAAATAGTTGGTGTATAGATTAAATAAAATTTAATTAATAATAAAAATAAATGCTGGCTAAATGTTGATTTTATTTTTTAGTTGTACATAAATATTTTCTTATATTTTAATCAAACACCCTTATTGTAAGTTATTTAACTATACTTAGTTCACACAAATGTATAATTAAACAATAATACTGGGTGTACAATGGTAAACCAGTCAATACACCTAATAGGCCTATTTTGACCTTGTTTTTTGCCCAAATAATCATTGAGATGGTAATCGGCTGAACAATTATGGCAAAAAATCTCATTTATTATCTGGTTTGACTGGTTTCTCATTGTACATTTAGCATCACTCATAGTTAAAATTAAAAGAATTTATAGTTAACTATGTACGTAGGTTAGTTATAAACTAGCACGTGTGTTTTTTCTTAATTTGTTAAGTCCACCATTGCGGGCCGCACAAATTAGTTCAGCTAAATTCATCACTGTTTATAAATTATAACCAGATTTTCAGCACAAATTGAAAATTTAGCTTCCATTAAAATATCAAATCTTAGGGTTTTATATATAATCTGAAAAACGATTTGATGTCACCTTGCATTGTCATCATCTCGGTTGCCTCTATTCACTACTTAGTTGGATGAAACTATTTTTTGATGTTGTTACATACATATGATCCTAAAATTAATATATATATATGTAGTTGAAAAAAGAAGAACATAGATGCATGCATAATGTTATTACTAAAGAAAATATGGAATTAATTGCTGAATGATTCCATTATACTACTAAACCGTATGTACATGCATACGAGCTAGTTAAGTTCTATATATGTATAGTTATCCTTTTATATTAGCTGTGTGTGTGTGAAAATGAAATGAATAAAATTAGAGTTGAAACAACAAACATGGCAGCGTAAATTAAAGTGGTTCGGTTCATACTGCAGGAACCAATATAATTAGTTAAATCTAGCTAGCTAGGATGATAATAAACAATATAAGATGGGGTATATACGTACGTCTGCACGTGGAAACCTCGAATGCATTTTAATAAATTAATATAAACGTGACAATATCTAGTATTATTATTTAACGGTGTTGGAGTAAAGACTTCAAGTTTAATTATATTCATGTAATTAAGAGAATTACTATAATATTATAGCCAGCCCTCTAGTCCTCCCCCCACCCCCCCTAACTCAGCCTCCGGTAAATAGATCAGTACTATAATCTTAATTGATAGATAACCAACCAGAGACTCATTCAAATCTTGGTGGTAAGAAATTATTATTATATATATAACAATATTGACGTAGAAAATCCAGCCAGCAATGAACTTATTTTGGCTTTGATTTTGGTCCAAATAATCATTAAGATTGTAATGAACTAAGTAATATCCGTATTTCTGTTATAAATATATATTACAATAATGTTTATCGTATAACAGAAATATGTTCAATTAGTATCCAACGTGTGCTATAAATATTGTGGAATGTGTGTTACATATGTATAGCACACGTACGTATAACACACATTCCGTATCATGTATAACACACATTGGATACTGGTTGGACGTATTTCTGTTGTACGACAAATATTATTGATTATATTATATAGTATAATTAAGAATAATATTACTAATAATGAATGTGTACGTTTCATCAATCATATATATAAAAAAATTATGCAAGATGACTTAAATTTGATCCTGGATTATTTAAGACGTGGGAGTCTTTAATTGTCATTGACAATGAAAGTTAAAGTGGTGTGTAAATAGCAGAATTGAAGGGCACATTTTGAAGAGTACCCAAAATTCATTGGCCATAACACAAAAAGAAAATAAATAGGCATGGTTGATGATTGGTCCCCTCCATGACATCCAATTCATTCCTTGTTTTATGCGTTGTATCGTTGGAATCCACAGTGACATGGTATAGTGCGTTCATTGGACTTGAACTTCAAAAGGTGTTTATTTGGAGGAGGAATGATATGCGTACAATGAAAATTGTATAATATTTATATAACAATTATATTTATCGTTGCATTGTATTAGTTTGTAAATTCATATTAATTATTACAATCTAACGATAGATATGATTGTTGTACAAGTATTGTACCATTAATATGTAAGAAAAGAAAGTATGAGTCGATTGACTAAACATTAGGAATATTTTAATGGACAAATTAATCGACCCTAATTTAAAAATTTCATATTGTTATCTTATACTTAAAAAATGTGATAAATTAGTCTTTTTTATATTGAGGGATTACTATGCCCCCAATATATTTACTAAAATGAGTATTTAATCCTTTTGCTTTAAACTTTCATGAGCTACCTAACTGCTAGGTTCTAGCAATAATGGGGGTTCTCACTCCTCAGATTCTTCTCTTGTGTTTACATTGATGGAGCATGTAAAGAAAAAGAAAAGTTCAGCCTTTTGAGCTTTAGGCATGTGACTCTTTACTTAGAAAATTGCAAGTGCACTTTCCTTTCCACATTTACAAATTACAACCATTCAATTCCAATTTCCAATATAAGAATTGAAGTTGAGTGAAAAAACAAATGTACAAACATCACCCGGAGGTCAGCATGTTTGATTTTATCATTTTAGATTATGGAATCTTTGAAAAAACTAAATACCATTGTTTGGCTCAAAAAAGTAAGCTTTCATTTGTTTGAGACATTTCATAATCTCAAGTAAAACATGCACAAATGACTTCTTAACAATATTTAGGTTTCGATTTTCAGAGATCATTGACAATATGCTTCAATAATTATTAATTAATCAAGTGAGTGTACATATATATATACATAGTAATATTGTATACATAATACAACACCCCATTAGTAATTTATTGCCAATTTGTTGGCAATAAATTTATAATCCAATAACCGTTTTATATGGTTTACTAACCCAAAATTTGAGCCAATATCGTTAACAAGAGTATAATGATATAAAAAATTCATAAATGCTTGGGGCACAACAAAAAATAGCCAACAAAATCCATTTAACACTTTATGGTCCAAATAAATGAATATAATTTTAATGGGCTGGGTGATTGTGACCTAAATTCCTACTTGTTGGCTGTTTTGGTTGATTTTTTGTTGTGTCTCTAACAATGCTCTAAAAAATTTGGTGTGAGAAAAATATTTTTTTTTTTTTTAAATTTTATAGCAACTTATTTTCTGCTTCAACTAGCAAATGCTTTATAGACCGGACTATCCTATGTTTTGGTCCAAGGGGAACAGAAAAACAAAAAAGCAAAAACAGTATCACACAAATAGGTTGAAATGGTGACCTGATTTGCTTCTTCTAGAAGTAGATGAAGTAGAATCTGGAGAGGATTGAAAACAAGTTTCATATATTATTTTAAATAAGGAACACAGCCCATAAATTATTTTAAGTAGGTTGAATTACAATGTTAGTAATACATCTACCAGGGAAAAAAAAGAAAAGAAAGTCCTGTTTTCAAGGGCCATTAATCTGAGTGGCGAGTCAAATCAATGACCTGTAATGGGGTGATCTAATTTCTTAAGAGTCCAAAAAATGAGAAAAAGAAAAAAAACAGACATAATAACATGGACCATGTTTTAGAACAAGGTGGATGATAACAAACAAAGCTGTTTTCATGGCACAGGTTGCATTTTCTCACATTCTTCTCGAATTGACTGGAAAAGAACAGTAGACAAATATCTTTCACCAAAGCTTGGGAATACAACCTGCAAGAAATATATATATATAGAAATTAGAATGTAAAATGTAAATTAAAAAAAGTCACTGAATACTGTAAATCTAAAATTTTCTCGAGATTTAAATGGAAAAAAGGATAAACAAAACAAAACATTAAGATCAGACTATCAAGAAACAAAATCTAGCTTTGGATTGAAGGTCAGATGGTTAAGAAAACAAAGTAAGATCAGATTGGCAGAAGAAGATATAATAATGCATTCTATATTCCATGTGTTTGATGTTTTTGTAAATTCAAACCACATCCCAGGTGGATCAAATTCCTTGTATCTTTTTTCATGTATTATTATTATTATTAAATGTGCATACCGCAATAAGCTTTCCAGCATTCTCGGGTCTCTTTCCAACCTTCAATGCAGCTGCAGCAGCAGCTCCTGAAGAAATTCCTACCTGTTTTTCAATTGAGGTGAGCATGTAAATCAAATGGTCAGAAAACTGATTTGATAAGAATTCACTCTGACAAGCATGCTATGGATAATATACAAATGTTTTATGCCATCATAAGAGGATCCTTAATGAACATTAAATAACTGATATATAACATGGTATAATTGTGTTGCTAAATGCCACTATCTTGAGCATGAATGTTTCAAGCTACTTGTTCATGGGATATTATATGCACACTGAAAAGATAATTTAAAAACTCAAATGACTGAAGCAATTGAAAAAAAGAACATATAGCACAAACCAGCAAGCCTTCTTGGAGTGCTAATTGCTTTGCAGTTTCAACAGCTTCTTCACTCGATATCTGCCAAATTCGTAAAAGATGAGAGAGTTAATGATAGTACAGACCAAGAGAAATATTGACATTGTCTATTTATCTTGGTCAGGTGGTTCCTATGCCACAAGCATACAAACTAGTGAGATGTTGTGGTAAAGTGGGAAAAAAAAAGGAAAGAATAAGAACACACCGCTATAACTTCATCAAGCACTTCTTGATTCAAATTCCTAGGCACAAAACCAGCTCCAATACCCTGAATCTTGTGAGGTCCTGTGGTATTGTGGAAAAAAGGGAAAAAAAAATACAATTGCTTAAAATATAATAACATAGTGGATTTGGAATGTGTAGAACTTGTTCTGCTTTCTTACCGGGTTTTCCACCTGAAAGTATATTGCTTTCCAAAGGCTCTACACCAACAACCTGATACATAAAGAAGAAAAAGTCAAATGAAACACAACATATCAGAAAGCTTTGCTCAAATAAACTATTACTCCAGGTGATAATACATGACTTGTACATTGAATACAGAGAACCAGTTATTTCAAGGGCAATTCCTTCTCTTCATTATGTTGACTGAACTTAAAAGACAGTAAGACATTGCCAGTAGAAAGATGTACCTTTATTTTTGGGTTTTGTTGTTTTAGGAATTGGCCAACACCAGAAATGGTTCCACCAGTTCCAATTCCTGCAACGAAAATGTCTACCTTGCCTCTTGTATCTTCCCATATCTCTGGGCCAGTTGTCTCATAATGTATCTGCATAGTGAAATCCAACTTCATATATGAGACCACACTGCATCTCACCATGGTAGAAGTAGAACTCAATTAACCAAATAGAACAAGAACAACTAAAATTCGTCTAATGGGGGTTAGCTAAACTCAATTACAATTTGAACATTTCCCCAAGTCCTTTCCTTTTATATATCAATTTAGAAGCTAATAGACAAGGAACTAAATTAACCTAAGAATGGGTTTTGATGAAGTCCTAATCTCATCAGCTAGGGTTCCACAGTTAGGTCATTTATTTGAAGAGCAGTTCTCAATAGGATTAACACTAGTGATGTGTTGCAGCTGCACATTTTAACCGAGCCTTTTATTGTGGATAGTGTGATAGGATACCACACTTCAGAAACAGCTACACACTTAATACTAAATAGTCCAGCTGTTAGATAAAGACCATGGGGTTTAAAATGTAAGCTCCAGCGGGAATCTTGGTTACACCCTCAGAACTATGGGCATTTTCTTCTAATCGAGTTAAGGGGCTATGGTCAGAAAATGTAGGACAAAGTGATGACACTGTATGTGTGGATCTTTGAGGGAAAACCTTTGTCCCTAACCTTTGACTTGACTTGCTTTTGTATTTTTATCAAGTAGAATTCGGGACTGCTGTATTGCTGTTTGAAACAGGGTTTTCAGCTAAAGATATGTAAATGAATAACAATTTATCAAAATTGAGCACAACACATGGGCCCGGCCATAACTGTAGCAGCAAATGATGAACCCCGCCTATGTGTTGTGGAAGCATATGATAAATTAGTTTAATATAAAGTGAACTGCTAGCATTTACCTTAGGATTAGAAGGATTATCGAATTGTTGAAGCATGTATGCATTGGGTGTACTATTCAAAATTTCTTCAGCTTTTTGAACTGCTCCATTCATGCCTTTTGCCGCATCAGTTAAAACAAGCTCAGCTCCAAAAGCTTTTAGAAGAACTCGCCTTTCTAAACTCATTGAAGAAGGCATTGTCAAAATGAGTTTATATCCTTTTGAAGCTGCTATAAAGGCAAGACCAATTCCGGTGTTCCCACTAGTAGGTTCCACCAAAATACTCTGAAAACATGGGAAACAAGTTAACTCATTATAAGAAAGACAATTTCAAAGCAACATTCTTTATTTTTTTATTGCAGTTAATATGCAAGATAAGAAACCATTAACACAGTCTAGCTAGTACCCCATGGAGGCCGAAGTGCACTTTTCCACTTGAACCACATAATGCTCACACATTGACAATGCATGATTATAACAATAAAAAGAAATAAATTGCTTCATTACAGCCCAAAACAACAAGTTTGAGTGTTTGACACATAGCATGCATACTCAGGTTAGGTTATAAACTTGGTCAAGAAATTACTCAGATACACTCACACTTAAAAAATACAACATACAACAGCACAGGTCAGGCAAGTATGATCTATTAATGAAAGCCAACCATGGGAAGAATAAGTAGTTTAGAACTTTAAATAATCTGCATCAGCCATAGTGAACAGGTGGACAAAGAACGTTGTACACACTATGACTTCAATAAATGAACACATATACTTTCTATCACATATTACCTTGCCAGGCGTTATAGCTCCTCTCTGCTCAGCATCAAGTATCATGCTATAACCTATCCTGCACGAATAAAATTCGGGAGTTTTAAAAACATTATATATTCAGCCTCGAATACAAAGAACTCATGAGATCATACACAGGATGCAGTCTCAAAGAAATATCATCATCAACCTCAGAAATATTTTGGAGTTCCTTACATAACTAAAATTTAACAGAATTGATCACCTAATAGTAAATGTCCAACCAAGTGTTTTTACTTTTTTTTTAACTGGTGCAATGGAAAAAGGTAGATTCACCTTCATCTTGATATTTAATACTTATTGTAAAGCAATTTTCATCCATGAAACAATTAAAAAAAAAAAAAAAGCAATTATATGAGTTTCACAAGTTTTTGAAGCAAAAATTCTTCATGTTCTCACCTGTCCTTGACACTACAACATGGCTCCATAATCTCAAGCTTGGCAGCAATATTGGCCACAGAGCCCTTGGCTATATTGTTCAGGTAAACCATTGGCGTTTTTCCTATGAGCTGTGCCACGTCATCAGCAAAGAAAAAAAGAGCTAATCAGATCAAGATTCTATGAAGTGCTGAATTCTCACGCATAAACAATAAGCAAAAGGAAATCACAGAGACTCCACAAATAACACATTCATGGGCACATTTGAACTATCAATTCAGTACATATCGAATTGGGATTAAAGGCATAAAATCAGCTAAATTTAAAATTGACCATCAAATGGGAAGAAAAAGAAAAGGCTAAAAAGAGATTTGAAAACTAATAACCAAGCATAAGCATATTTTGAAAGTGAGATAACCTGGGTGACATCTTCGGCGATGTTGAGACCCTCAATCTCGGTTTGGGGCTTAACAGAGACAGCTTTGCAGAGAACAGGGGAAGCAGAAGAAGGGACCCTAGTTGAGAATAGTCTCGGAGAGCAGTAGTTGTTGTTGTTGTTGGCACCTAATCGGAGCGATGTGGTGGTGGTGGCGGCGGTGCGGGTCAAACAGTAGTGAATGGAAGCACGAGAGGAGCAAGTCAAGGAGTTGATAAAGGAGGCAGAAGCCATTGTTGTTGGCTGGGGGAGAAAAGAACACACAACCTTAAACCAAACCTCGAATGAATATGAATACGATGATGATGATGATGATTTATTGGTAGAGTTGAGAGATAGAGATTACGAGTCCACACCAGATTTGTCCAGCCCCAAAAACTGACAAGAACCCACACACACACACTCGCGCTCACTAAATATCTGTCTCTGCTTCCTCCTTCTACTGCGTAACGAATTCAATAGGATATTTGATTGAAGGTAATTACGAAAATGACTTGTTGGTAGACTAATCTCCAAAACGATAATGTTATATATATTTTGAGTTTAATTTTAATGGATTAATCGTAGTGTAAGAATTTTATATTATTAAGTAATAATTATCTGCTATTACATTAGTAAAAGAATTAGACTTAATCACTATTAATTTCTTTACACCGTATCAAAATTAAACATAAGGGCTAAAGTGGGTCTTAATGGTAAATTGCCATTTTTCAATGTTTTCTAGCTTGTGCAATTACTAGCACTAAAGCGTTATAGTTACTCTATATATTAGCACCAAAAAAGAGAGTTGAGTTTGTGTTTCTGTGGAAATTTATTAGTTTTATAGAAACTTGATTTTAATAGAAAATCCAAATCCATTTATTGTATCAAATATCGAATCAAATCAATTCCGCATGAGAAAGATGTCCAGGTTCATGGAACAATATCTTGTGCTCCTCTCCACGTATAAGGGATTAGGGACCAGCAAACAATATTTGGAGGAGGACTAATAGTTAGTAATTACTCTACACTGATAGTTCTGTCCTCATTTGCTGATTTCTCCACCAACTTGGACTATCATCAACTTTGATTTGATACTACTCATGTGTATATATATATATGACCTTTGGGTTTCTTAAGAGGCTACCAATCCAATCCCAATGTGGCTTCCGATCCATCTCATTCAAAATGCTCCATTCCATTTCCATTGATGTTTTAGTCTTGCACGCCAACAAGGCTAATCAATGGCTATCTATCTATCTTGGTTTTGGTCTTGGCAGACAAAATAGAATTTTCAAACTTGCAAATTTTCTACTGCCAAGCAACGTGACTTTTATCATAGTACTAGTTGAAGCTGTCGCTACTCATCATATTTAAAATATACTATTAGTGATACTTTATATATATATATATATATATATATATATATGTCTAACTAGCTTTCAAACGTATATATGTCTAACGAGTATTCAAACATCATCAACACAAGACGTAATTAAGGAAAGAAAAAAGTGCACAGGTTGATTTTACTATACGAGCATGGCAATAAAACAGCTACAATATATGTCTGGGTTTCAATGGTTGAATGTCCTGCTTGATATGATTACATGTCTGGTCAATTTTGGGTGTCAATGCTTATAGTAAAGGGTTTAACAACGTACGAAAGCCTGGTTAAGAATTTCATGGGGTAGTTGGGTTAATTGGGATTAATTCAATTTATGCAGGATAAATGATGTGTCATCCACTAATTTAAGATTGATCAATGAGATATTAACTTTATCAGCTCATAATCAGAATTTTGATTTTGAGTAGTAAACAAGAATCTAACCTGAGTATAATATTGCTATTTTACCATTCAAAATGAGATTTGCATTAGGACATTCATTTTTAGATAATTATTAGATAAGATGATATAATAAAAATGAGTATGATCAACAACATTATAATCAATAGTCCAAAAGTAAATATATCATTATAATACTCAGTTCAAAAATAATTTTATTCAGCTTCATAAACAGGTAATTTTGTTGAATTTGGTTGAATCAGTTATATTCTTTATAATAGGATGCAAAATTTAGTGGTCTTATGGAGGGGGGAAAGAAAAAAGTTGTGATGTGCTCTAGTTTGGTTGCTAAATTTTTTGGAATTTGAGAGTGGACTTCCCTTCATTCATGGTTATTCATGTTTTATTTTTATTTTTTATATTTTGATGCACCATTAATTGTATTATAGGTATAATTTACAAATTCAGTCTGATAATTTTATAAATTTAGGGTTCTCAGTAAATTTTATAAATATAGAAGAATAAGATGAATCTCTTCAAATATTATAGAAGAACAAAATAATTTGCCATTGAGGAAAAAAAAAAACTTACATGAAAATTAACAATTATTGCAGTATTTTTATTTTCCTTGTCTGGAAATCTGGAATTCATTACAGAAGAAAGTACTGATTTTCCATCCATAGTCGAGAAAGGTAGCAAGCAAGCAAACAAGCATTTCCTCTCTCGAACATCCCACTCCCTCCCCAACTTGGGAACACACACACCATCGAAACGCACCGGATCGGCGAGGTTCCTCCTAATCCCCTTCTAATCGAGCTCAAATTCCTTTTGCAGATTCGATCCTCTCTTCTTCTTTATGCCACTCCTGCTCTTGATTCATCATCCTCTATCCTCCTAACTCATGGAATCACCGGGTCAGTCATCCATCTCTACGTTTCCCAATCCGTAGCTCAATTCATCACTTTCCACTCTCTGATTCCCGATCCCATCCTGTTTCCTTTTCAATTTCCCTTTCTCTATGCTGATTCCTGATTTTTGCCATCGTTTCAGGTGTTTCTGGTGGCGGCGGCGGCGGAGGAACCTCAAGGGACACGTCGGTGGTCGTGGTGACATTGGACTCCGACGAAATCTACATCATCGCGAGCATCTCTACTCGTACGGACACTCAGGTCATCTACGTCGATCCAACCACCGGTTCCCTCCGCTACAATGCAAAGCTAGGGCTCGATCTATTCAAGTCTCAGAGCGAGGCACTTGACTTTGTCACGAACGGATCGCGCTTGATTTGCAAGAGCAAAACCTATGCCAGAGCCATTCTAGGCTACGCCGCGCTAGGGAACTATGCGTTGCTTCTTCTGGCGACGAGATTGATCGCCAGCGTGCCCAATTTGCCAGGTGGAGGGTGCGTTTACACGGTGGCGGAGAGCCAGTGGATCAAGATCTCGCTGCAGAATGCGCAGCCGCAGGGGAAAGGTGAGGTGAAGAATATTCAGGATTTGACTGAGCTTGATATTGATGGGAAGCATTACTTCTGCGAGACGAGGGACTTGACGAGGCCGTTTCCGAGCCGGTCTCCGGTGGGCGATCCGGACCAGGAGTTCGTTTGGAACGGGTGGTTCTCACAGCCTTTTGTGGACATTGGATTGCCGAGGCATTGTGTTACTCTCCTGCAGGTTTTGCTTCGAGCTTGGTATTTTTCATGGGTGCTTTCATCCCCATTGTTGTGATTTCTTGCTATTTGAGTTGTTGTCTTTAATGTGCGGTTGTGTGTGTATTGGTTATGTGCATTCGGCAATGGTTCACTGTGAATGTGGAGAAAGATATGAAAGGAAAAAATTAGTTGTGATTAATCTATATGCTCCCACCGTTATTATTTTACTTATGAAAAACACAAAATGTAACAACTAGGGGGTGTGTAGGGTTTAACGTTCTGTCATCTTACTTGGCCTTAATATGTAGGGGTTTGCAGAATGTCGAAGTTTTGGAAGCTCGGGTCAACTAGAAGGTGTTGTTGCTCTCATAGCTCGTCGGAGCAGACTGCACCCTGGTACCCGATACTTGGCAAGGGGGATAAATTCATGTTTCAGTACAGGTAAAGAAACCTACCTTTATTTCCAACATAGGAAATGTTGTCAGGCTAATTACATGGGGATCATTTGTCTTAAGTCTTAACTAAATGATTTTGTGTAAACATTGACATGATTTAACATCTTCGTACAATTACAAAAGTTGTAAAAAAGAAGTTCTTAATCACTAATTTCACTGACTGGAACTCATTTTGTAGTGAAACTTTGCCTGCTGCTGCAGCTTTCCTTGTTTATTTTGTTATCTCTTGATAAACTTCATTGCACATTTACATGTGCCTTAGTATTCTGTTTATTCTGCAGTAAACGTTAATCAGGTTCCATTTGACAGGAAATGAAGTGGAATGTGAGCAACTCGTATGGGTTCCTAAACGAGCTGGTCAAAGTGTACCTTTCAACACATATGTGTGGCGAAGGGGCACAATTCCTATTTGGTGGGGAGCAGAACTGAAAATCACAGCTGCAGAAGCTGAAATTTATGTTTCAGATATTGATCCTTATAAAGGAAGTGCGCAGTATTATCAAAGATTGAGTAAGAGATATGATGCTCGGAATCTAAATAAACGCGCCGGTGAGAATCCAAACCGAAAAGCTTTGGTTCCTATTGTATGTATTAACTTACTTCGCTATGGAGAAGGAAAGTCAGAGTCCATTTTGGTTCAGCATTTTGAGGAGTCTTTAAACTTCATTAAATCAACTGGGAAGCTTCCATATGCCCGGGTCCATTTGACACATTACGACTGGCATGCCAGCATAAAATTAAAAGGTGAACAGCAGACAATTGAAGGGTTATGGAAACTTCTAAAAGCACCCACTATATCCATAGGTATCTCTGAAGGAGATTATTTGCCTTCGCGACAACGAATAAATGATTGTAGAGGTGAAGTCATATACAATGATGATTTTGAAGGTGCATTCTGCTTAAGAACACACCAAAATGGGGTAATACGGTTTAACTGTGCTGATTCTCTTGATAGAACCAATGCTGCTAGTTTTTTTGGTTCCCTTCAAGTCTTCACAGAGCAGTGTAGACGACTTGGAATATCACTTGACAGCGATCTTGCATTTGGATATCAGTCAATGGATAATAATTATGGTGGATATACCGCTCCACTGCCACCTGGGTGGGAAAAGCGTTCTGATGCTGTGACAGGAAAAACTTATTATATTGACCATAACACCAGAACCACCACATGGATGCATCCGTGTCCTGATAAACCATGGAAGAGATTTGATATGACGTTTGAAGAGTTCAAGAGATCAACTATTTTGTCTCCTGTATCTCAACTAGCTGACCTTTTTCTTCTTGCTGGGGATATTCATGCTACTCTTTACACTGGGTCTAAGGCAATGCACAGCCAGATACTTAGCATATTCAACGAAGATACAGGAGGAAAATTTAAACAGTTTTCTGCTGCACAAAATGTGAAAATTACTTTGCAAAGAAGATATAAGAATCATGTTGTGGATAGCTCTCGTCAAAAGCAATTAGAAATGTTTCTTGGAATGAGGCTTTTCAAGCATCTTCCATCAATTTCTCTTCAACCTCTACAAGTATGTGACTTGTCAACATTCAAAGTTAACTGATTGATGGCTTTCTGTTTCTTTTTCATACATCTAGTGCCTAGTGAGTGCAGTTTCATAGTTAATCTCATGTTAGTTACTGTATCACATCCTCTTTCTCCTTTAAGAACTCCTTGATTTATGTTACATCTCCCTCTCTCTACTTTTTGTTTCTTTATTTCTGCTTTTGGATGATGACGCCACTAACTGTTGACTTGTATACCAATTTGGACATTAGAATTGAATAATGTTGCCATCTTGTGGTATTCAATTGAAAGTAGTTATCAATAACTGAGATATCTGATCACCATAGGTATCGTCTCGGCCGTCTGGTTTCTTTCTCAAGCCAGTTGCAAACTTATTTCCTATTTCTGGTGGTGAAACCAGTCTTCTGAGTTTCAAGGGAAAAAACCTAGTCTGGGTACGCTGCATTTTTTTCTTCCATTTGAAGGATACTCTTGTACTGCTTATAACCACTCTCTCATGTTTGATTTCTTTTACAATTTTTTCCTAACTTTTTAAGTATCTCTCGTCTTACAAAATGTACACCTTTTCCTTTCACACAGATTTGTCCACAGCCTGCAGATGTAGTTGAAATCTTTATTTATCTTGGTGAGCCTTGCCATGTTTGTCAGCTTCTTCTCACAATATCCCATGGTGCAGATGATTCAACTTATCCATCAACAGTTGATGTGCGGACTGGATGCAATTTAGATGGGCTTAAACTGGTCTTGGAGGTCTGTATTATAACTCATCTACATCTCACTCTACATAATATTCATCTATGCTTTGGATAGTACTGCAGCAAGAGATAGTCTTTATCATGTTAACGGAACAATAAGAGGGCTAGCACACATTTATGTTGTCTGGACAACACAAAGGTTTCCAAAAGGAGCTTTTGAAATTATATTTGATATTTCAATACTATTGTGACAATTTAAACTTTGTTGTTTCTATATTGTTATACCTTTTAAATATAAAATCAAAGTTTTAAAGGCTTGATCTGTGTGGCTATAGTGAAAGGCAGTTTCTTACTTTCTTTTATGGAATGGAGCTAATGATCTAATCTGAATAAAGCTATAAGATCTGAACCCATCTGGCACTGTTGGCAGGGTGCTTCTATACCACGATGTGCGAGTGGGACAAACCTATTAATACCCTTACCTGGGGCAATTAGTTCAGAAGATATGGCTATAACTGGAGCAAGCTCTCGCCTGCATGCCCAAGATGCATCGCCCTTGTCATTACTGTATGACTTTGAGGAACTTGAGGGGGAGTGGGATTTCCTTACTCGTGTAGTGGCACTAACCTTTTATCCTACTGTTTCTGGAAAGAATCCATTGACTTTTGGTGAGGTACATATTTTTGAACATATAATATGTCACTGAGTTATGAGCCAATGGCTTGACTAGCTATAATACTCTTTGGCAGTTATTGTTGCTTTTCTGCTGCCAACCTCTGACTGCAGCCTCTAACCTCTTACTGCTGCTGCTGTCATGTAATAAAATTTCTATTAACATCAGTTTTGTGACTCTATATCCTAATTTTTTTTAATCCAAATATAAAAATTAATATTAATCAATTTCAAATAATATCTAATTTTGAGTTGTTTGTAATCAGATTGTAATTGAAATCAACTTTTCAATTCTCTGTTGATTGTATTTTCAATGTAGAGATGTAAATTTGGTTTAGTGCAAGTCTGCTATTTTAGCTAATTATGTGATTTGCCTATAGATTGAGATCCTTGGAGTTCCTCTTCCTTGGAAGGGCGTATTTACTAATGAAGGCCTTGGTGGAAGATTAATTGAGCATGTAAAGAAATTTCAAGAGGAGCCTAATCCCTTTTTATCTGGTTCAGAGGTGAATCCATTTAACCCTTCATTTACAGACAGTGTGTCACCACCTGTGCAAGGAGGCAATTCTGATGACCTTTTGATAGACCTTCTATCTGGGGATGACCCGCTTCCACACCCACTTGCTCAACCAGTTACTGACATTGTTCATGAGAAAAGTGACCCCCTTGATTTCTTGGATCAAACTGTTGAATATCACGGTGCCAAAAGTGATAGTCAAATTTCTTCAAAAGACTCAAGATGTTCAGATTCTAGTGCTGAGCAATATTTAAAATGCCTGAAATCTCTTGCAGGGCCAAGTTTGGTATGTTGTCCTTTTGTTTATGTTGATCTGGAAGTTTTCGTGTTTTATCCATCCTAGTATTTGTTCTGTATCATTAAAAATCTAATTCATGAATTATCTTGCCTTTTTTTTTGTAGCAAAAAAAACTAAATTTCATAGAAGCCATGAAACTTGAAATTGAACGTCTTAAGATGAATCTCTCTGCTGCTGAACGGGATAGAGCCCTATTATCTGTTGGAATGGATCCTGCAACTATAAATCCTAATACATTGCTCGATGAAGCTTACATAGGAAGATTATCTAAAGTTTCAAGCACTCTTGCACTGCTTGGAGAAGCTTCTCTTGAAGATAAACTCATTGCTGCTATTGGTCTTGGGACTGTTGATGATAATGTAATGGATTTCTGGAATGTTACTAGAATTGGCGAAGTCTGTTCTGGTGGCAAGTGTGAGGTGCGTGCTGAAATTAAGAAGGCAGTTAATTCATCTAACATGTCATCTGCTGGGCCTTCAGAACCGGTATTCTTGTGTTCCCAATGTGAAAGGAAGGCATGCAGAGTTTGCTGTGCTGGGAGAGGAGCACTTCTGCTTGTATCAAGCCAAAGTATATCAGGCTATGGTGGCCAAGTTGACCTCCCTATAAATCGTTTATTAGCAAGGGATGGTATAATTTGTAAGCGGTGCAGCCAGGATATTGTGCTTTATGCGTTGATCTTGGACTATGTGAGGGTTCTTATTAGCTTACGAAGAACTGATCGTGTGGAAAAGGCTGCTTACAATGCTTTGAAGCAAATCATTGGATCATCTTGGGATTGTTTTTTAGAAAAGAATCAGTCCTCTGATAACCAGTCAGCTGGCAAATCACTGCAGCTATTACTGAATGGCTATGAATCCCTAGCTGAATTCCCCCTTGCCAGCTTTTTACATCCGGTATGATTTTTGTGCCCTGCAGAATTTTGTTTTGATTTTTTTGACATGGAACTATCGAGCCACCAATTGCTGTTTCTATCAAGAAAGTCATATTCTGTGATGCAAGACTTATATCAAACTAAAGCAAAGATGGATTAAATTTAAATATCAATTGTTTGAATAAGTGCGGTATAGGATGGTTCATTGACATCCATTGTTTCAGGAGCAAGGGAGGTGCTGGATATAATATGACTAAGACAAGAACTTAACATTTAAGTTGGCATTCATGGAATTGTGTGAAACATTTCTTAACTATGAAACTAATGAATGTGTCAAGTGTCCACATATATTACTTTTATGTAGCTAATTCTTGAGTTCTAAGATTACACGGTCCCCTTTTTCTAGAGCACTAGGTTGACATCAATCTCAAATAATATAAAAGCTGCGTGTCTTGAAAAGATTCAAAAGACTAGCAAATACAAGAGCAAACCAATATATAATTTGATTGGAAGCTATGTAATAAGGATATTGAATCATTTTAGCTGATGGAATCAATTTTGGCTTCTGATTAACCCCTTGTTTGTAGTAAGTTCATGTTTGGTAAAGTGCCACATTGGGGAGCCAATGTGTTTCTGCTCTTCAAATGCAGATCTTTTCTGTTTTTGTTGCAGCCCGTAAATTGCATTTTATTTTTATTTTTTTAAAATCTTTGTTACAAAAACCTTTTACAATGCTATTGCAGGTAGAAACAGCATCAAATTCTGCTCCATTTTTGTCATTGCTTGCTCCATTTAATTGTGGTTCACGACTTTCTTATTGGAAAGCACCACCTAGTGCCAACTCTGTTGAATTTGGTATTGTCCTGGGCAACATGTCTGATGTTAGTGGGGTTATGTTATTAGTCAGTCCGTGTGGCTACTCTATGGCTGATGCTCCAATTGTAAGTGCCCATTTTTCATTTGCCTTGTGGTATATATTTGTCTTTCTATTGTTTGTTGGATTTAGAAATGATCTCGATATGATTATGCCCATATAGGTGCAAATTTGGGCAAGCAATAAAATACACAAGGAAGAAAGATCGCTTATGGGAAAATGGGATGTACAATCTATGATTAAGTCTTCCTCAGAACTATGTGGGCCTGAAAAGTCAGGAACAGAGCATAAATTGCCTAGACATGTAAAGTTTCCCTTTAAGAATTCTGCTCGGTGCCGCATAATTTGGATAAGTTTCCGCCTTCAGCGACCTGGTTCAAGTTCGATAAATATTGGAAATGACTTCAATATGTTGTCTCTAGACGAGAATCCTTTTGCACAAGAACCTCGGCGGGCCTCTTTTGGAGGATCTGCTGAGTGTGAACCCTGTCTTCATGCGAAGAGGATTTTAGTGGTTGGTAGACCCATCGTAAAGGAAGTTGATCTTAAGTCACAGCAAAGTCCTGACCAGTTGAACCTGAAAGGATGGATGGAGAGAGCTCCACAACTTAATAGGTTCAAGGTAAAACTTATCCATTTTTCTTAATCCTTTGTGATAATTGTTTTGTTTCTGAGGTTGTCTCCATCTCAAAATCATGATTGATGAACCATGGATTTTTTTAGGTTCCAATTGAGGCTGAAAGGTTGATGGAAAATGATCTTGTCCTGGAGCAGTATCTATCTGTTACTTCTCCCTCTCTTGCTGGATTCCGTCTAGATGCCTTTAGTGCAATAAAGCCTCGGGTTACCCATTCACCTTCTTCAGATGTACATAGTGAGAAATTTTCATCACTAGTGGATGACAGATACATTGCACCAGCAGTGTTGTACATACAAGTGTCTGTTCTTCAGGTATTTTTACTGTATCAGCATCATACTGCTTCTGTAATTTTCTTTGGCCTCGGTATATCCATGCTGGTACTCCTTCGAGTAGCATGTTGTTCTTGAGTTTCTGGAATAAAGATCATCTGAATTTTGTTTGAATGAATCTTTAAAGACTCTAAAGTTCCAGCCAAACAAACTCAAAAATCTTTAGAAGAATAGTGTTCTTGTATTATCCGAAAGTCCACTTGGTAAAATTTCTCTGTTTTAGAAGGAGGGAAATGTTCAAAGTTTGAAGGTTATTGATTGTTTGCTTCCATCATTCTGGACCTAACCTTAAATTAATGTGCAATCCAACGTTAATATCTACTCCCCAATCCTTATAATATGCTTCAGCAAAACATCTCTTTTGTATTTTCTTTGCTGAATGGTATGTCATTCTGTTTGGTGGTTTCTTAATCTTTAGTCTATCTGTTTTACGTTGACATTAACTTGAGATTCTAATAGCATTGCAGCTATTAGAATTTTTCTCTGTATTGTTGGGTGAAAACAATCTGATGGTAGGATTAATTGCAGGATAACCATAGCATGGTAACCATTGGTGAGTACCGATTACCAGAGGCCAGGGCAGGAACACCGATGTACTTTGATTTTTCTACACCGATACAAACTCGCAGAATCTCATTCAAACTAGTAGGAGATGTTGCAGCTTATACAGATGAACCATCAGAACAAGATGATTCCGGTAATAGAATTTCTCCATTGGCAGCCGGGCTATCTTTGTCCAATAGGATTAAACTGTATTACTTTGCTGATCCATATGAACTCGGGAAATGGGCTAGCCTCTCAGCAGTTTAATTACACCTTTTGTGTTTTGTTGACATTGATTGATTGTGTAAACTTTTTCTCTTCTCATTTTGTTGTATTATGATATGTAAAGTCCATTCATTATTAATGTAATAATAGGATAGTTTAGGATTCCTTTGTTGTTTCCAGTAGTACGTGTTAGGGAAGTGTTATTTTTAGCCACTCTTGGGGTTTGCCGGAACCCAGATAGTATGAATGGTGAGAGTTTATACCTAGTCTACCAACAAGATGAATTTCAGTTTTGAGTCTTTATATTCAATGTAATTTGTTTCTCAACTTTTTCAAGTCTTTTTTTCTTCTTTCGTATGAAGTAGATGTGTTATGTGTGCGAGAGTGATATCTTTCTATTTATAAGGTGTAAATGGATGGATGTGGTTAGTGACTTAGTGTTATCTCTTGCGAGTTCATTTAACAATAATAACATTAGTTTTGGGTACCGAGGAGGAAAGGGTGAGATGAGTGGGTGCAGTTCAGGGTCCACAGTAGACAAAGCGATGGAACCTTATCCAGAAGAAGCCAATGAGTTTCCACAATCAAATCACGTTTCTGATGTTCCAAACCACAACCACTCCTCCTAGTCCTACTCAGCTCTATGCTATGCCATTCGATTCGGTATTTTCTTCTTCATGTCGTAAATTGTTTTGTTTTCAATTTATCCATTAGCATATTCCCTACCTAACCAACCTACTTCTTGTTCTAGCTGCTTTCTGATTGAGTACTCAGAGTCTCGAAACCAATCACAGCATGGCTCATTTGCTCACACCACCTGCTCCTACCACTGCCCCTACATCTCTCTCCGCCAAAACGCGCAAGATCTCCCTAAATTCTTGGAAGAATAATGCTACACGTGTTTGCTGCATTGGTCGCCAACACCAACATCATGTTTCTTCCATCTCTGATCATGATGATCAACTCCCTCCTTCCTCAATCGACCACTCTATGCGTCGCAGGTATCTATCTATCTATACTTTCATAATCAATCAGCTGCATTATTGCGGTTAAACTCTTTTAATAATGCAGTAGGCAGTCTGTTAGAACCTTGGTAATCGAGGGACTATATCTTCCTTTATTGATAATAGGGACGGAAATCCCCAATCCCTAACAAAGACTACAATGGAGGAACTACCTCTTAGAGAGAATTCTCTCAACTACAATACTAACTACAAACTATCAAGATACCAATTGATGATCAAAGACTCCCTAAACTATTCTCAATCCCCCTTATTTATAGCCAATTAATATACTAACTAACCACTAACTTCCTAACTACCTAATGTGATCCTATCACAGTCCTACATGATAAAAGTGTTGAAGACTAAGCTTAACTGTCATTGATCAAAATTGAATTAGAAGAATGATAAAACAGGGTATTACGCTATTTGGATGCAGGGCATTGATGATGGGGTTAAGTGGCGCAGTGGTGTTGGGGTTGAGTTTGAGTGATGATGAACAAAGGGCAAGTGGCGCTGCAAGAAGGCCTCCACCGCCTCCACCACAGGAGAAGAAGGATCCCAATCTGAGTGGGGTTCAGGCAAAAGTGTTGGCTAGCAAGAAGAGGAAAGAAGCCATGAAAGAAGAAATCGCCAGGCTTAGAGAGCGAGGGAAGCAAATCAACAATGTGCCGCCGCCGCCACCAACACCTGAACCAGAAGCTGCACCTGAATAATAACCAGTTTACAAAATTTTAACACTTGCATTGTGTTTCTACAAATCGTCCATGTTATTGTTGTTGGAGTGTTATTGTGTGTATTACTACTGCTGTTGAATTGAATAATTAGTGGACATGGAATATTGAAGAAGAGCATTCATTTTCAACGATTCTGATGTGTAATTAAGAAAACAACAATGATATCGTGACAAGACCTCCCATTACCGTGGGCGTTTAGGAGCAGTTGCTAGTTAAATTTCTCTGTTATTTATGTTCTTGTTCCTTCATCACCACAATTCGATTCAAAAGGTCATACTAGTATGTATCAACAATGGTTATTAATAAAAGTATCAACATTTTTTGAGGCGTATAGAACTATAAATGTAGGAGGACTGTATCAAATATCAATAGATACATGGCTAAGGAGACAAAAGTGAGATAAAGATTTTGAAGTTTCTATCACATTCAATTCAATATATTTGAAACTTAAAAATTCTATTTTTGGGTAAGAATCATCTTCCGCGCTTCTTAACAAGTGCCTACGAGAAATCCACCCAAAGAGCAGGTCATACCTATCTTTTGTTTTGTTACTCTTAACCAACATAATCAGTGGGCTTTTATTGTTATAAAATGATTTAGCCCAATAAAGGATAAAGAGAGGGGACCCCAAAAAAGGCCTGCTATTACTTCTCTGTCTCTCTTTTCTAATGTACTATGTTGATGTTGTAGTGGATGGTGTATAGTGTAGTATAGATCATTAGAGAGAGGTGCGTATTCAATTCGTGGATTTTTGGTGAAATTGTAGTGAGCAAGCGAATCAATCAGAGACTGACTGAGGAAGTCAAAAAATGATGCCCAAATGCTGTGTTCCGCCGCCACTACAGGTTCCGCCATTTCAGTTTCAGAGCTTGAATGGTCTCCGCCACCTCCCCGACACGGCTCCTTTCAAGGTACTCCCATTATTCCTCAACTCTCATCTTTCAATTGATTATTATTATTGATGATGATTTTCAGTTCGCTCGCAGGTATGGTTGTTGGATCAGTTCGGAGTGCTCCATGATGGAAAACAACCTTATCCTGGTGCTGTTTCCACATGTATGTATTCATATATTCATTCCTATGTTGTGATGATGATACGCATAGATATGGTCTTAATCTGATGTCTTTTTCTTTTCTGTTAATTTTCAATGTTTGTTAGTAGAGAGTATAGCGAAGAGTGGTGGTAAGATGGTGATCATAAGCAACTCGTCGAGGCGGTCATCGGTGACTATTGAGAAAGTGAAGAGTCTTGGCTTTGATGCCTCTCTTTTTGTGGGAGCCATCACCAGTGGAGAACTCACTCATCAGTACTTGCAAAGGTTCTTCATAAATTACTATTACATTCATGAGTAATGCTACATGTACACCACAAAATCAGTCACTATTTGCAATAATTTAACTTTTAAAATGTTGGATTAATGTATAATATTAAAAGATGGATTAGTAGTTTTAAAAAGTTGGATTGTTACATATCATGGCTGATACTAGCTGTTTTTGTGGTGTACAAAAATCATTTCTCTACATTCTCTTATATATAGCATACTTTTTTATAGTTGAATGATACTATTATACCCGACCTTGTTCTTAAGTTCCTACAAATATGCCTTTTCAATATTCATATTCTCTGCTGCCTTAGTTCATCTTTGTTCGGTACGTTTAACTACATCCATACTACAATTTTTCTGGTACAATACAACCATCTACTGCTTTTTGCTCACTTGGAAAATGTTATGTATACATCATCTATTCATGACCATGTTTTCCATTTTCAATCATCAATGGAATCCTTATGTGAGTTTATGCATGTTTACTCTTTTTGATAAATTTTGTTTCAATTTTCAAACAGGAGAGATGATCCTTGGTTTGCAGCATTGGGAAGGTCTTGTATTCATTTCACATGGAGTGGCCGGGGAGCAATATCTCTTGAGGTGTGTTGAGCAGCATTGTGATTCTGATATTCAAAACATGATGGTGATCCCACCTTTTGGAAATTTTCTTTGGTTGTTGTAGTAGTAGATTACAGAGGTTTTTACATTTTTATCCAAGTCAAATTATTTTCAATTATAAATCTGGGAGTGATGTGTCATATTTGTGTATAGCATTAGTGTTATAATGATGATGATAAAAACAAAATAGTATAGATCAAGGGCTTTTAAATCTTATTGTGTATTGATACCTTCTTCTAGGGCTTAGACTTGCAAGTTGTGGAGAATGTTGAAGAAGCTGAGTTTGTTTTGGCTCACGGCACAGAAGCCTTAGGGTGTCCTAATGGGAATGCACGGCCAATGAAACTTGAAGACCTTGAGAGAATATTGGAGCTTTGTGCTGCCAAAGGAATTCCTATGGTGGTAGCAAATCCAGATTATGTAACTATTGAAGCAAGAGACTTACGTGTGATGCCTGGTGAATTTGCTTTATCTTCTCTTTTGTTCTGAATCTAGCATAGCGTCCTTTAGCCCAAAGTTATAGTACAATTTCTAATTGAATAATGCAACATGTACACCACAAAATCAGTCATCATATGTAATAAACCAACTTTTAAACTATAAGTTGAATTAATGTATAATATTAAAAGTTGTATTAATAGTTTTAAATAGTTGAATTATTGCATATATTGGCTGATGGTGATTGTGATGTACAAAAAACATTTCTCTTTCTTATTAGATGACATATGGTGTCTTCATTTTCTTCTTTTCATTTTCATCTTTTAGGCTTATACCAATATTTCTGTGTGTGCATTTTAAACATAATAGGTACACTAGCAGCGAAATACGAAAAGCTTGGGGGTGAAGTTAAATGGATGGGCAAACCTGATGAGGTGACAAAACCATTTTCTTCTATAAAATGTATTCCACTGCAACTGCTGTTTTATGGAGTGTGTAGTCTCTCTGTGCTGTTAGTATCTAGATTGTGTCGAATCATAATCTCGAATTGTTGTTTCTACATGCTTCTTATCCACGTCTCGAAATGTTTCAGACCATTAAAATGATATTTCCAATTGTAATTTTCTGCCTTGCAGAATTTGTATGTTTATGATAACACAACTAACACTTTTGTGGATCTCAATATTGCATCTTCTGTTGCATAATATTTTCGACAGATAATCTACAAAGCGGCCATGGCCATGGCTGGCACAGATGTTTCTGACTGTATTGCTGTGGGAGACTCACTCCATCATGACATAAAAGGTGCTAATGCTGCTGGAATCAAATCAGTTTTTATCACCGGCGGTATTCATGCGACGGAGCTTGGACTCCATGGTTTTGGGGAAGTTGCAGATTCATCTTCTGTCCAAGAACTTGCAGTGAAATATGAAGCTTTTCCATCTTATGTGTTGCCTTCATTCACATGGTAGAACAACATCATAGCAAGCAATCTGAACCACTATTGTTTGTTCCAATCATCAAAATCGTATGTTGTAATTTTTAGCATTTGTATGATGATTTATTAACCATTGTTACAACGTGCAGACTGTGTTTGTGTAAAGATAATTTGGATATTAAACGGATTTAAGATCGAAAGATGAAAAAATAATACCAGCAAAGTAAAAGTGTTGATTCATATTGTTATTCGTTATTCTTTTAATTTTCATTTTATTGGATTGATTGGTTAATACAGATAGAGTAAAAGCTAAGTCTCTTCTGGCATTCCTTGTGCTATTAATAATTAGCTTCCAATATAAATGATAGTGATTAAAGAGTACTAATTCATTATGCTTGTTGTTATTTAATGAAATTATTCTGGTGTATTTGAAGTTCATTAATTATAATCTTTTGACTTGAAAATGAATACTAAATTTTAAAATCTTCTAAAGAATATTTTAAATGGTTGGCATAACCTTACTTTAATAACAAAAATCTATTGAACCATTATATGCATAGTCCTAGTATTCATTAAGTTCCCATGTAGTTTTTCGCTTTAAGTACTTTAAGAGATTAAGAATAATAAATTTTTTTGTTAATCTGTTAATGACAAACTTATTAATGACAAAATGAACAGTAAAAAGAAAGCAGAACATTTTTTTTAGGATTTAATTTTCATTCATTGACAGTGTATCATTTTTTTACACAGTCATTTAATCATATGTTGTCACGTCAGTCATGATTTTGTTTTCTCTCTTCCAAAAGTTATACAAACAGAACGTTTTGATTGGACGATGGTATAAAGTATATCAAAATTAATTTTTTTTTTTATGATTAATGCAATTTAATTATGATAAGTAGTAGTAGTATTTAGTGTCACCTATACGGATTGTCCTTCCTTTTGTACTATGAAAGTACAATGAGTATAGTCTATCATAATGTCAAGATTACTAAGAATAAATATCCATATAGATTCATCTTTCTGGTAACTATGATTTGGTAATTTCTTAATCTACACCATGTAATTAGAGGAATGTTTTACATATGTAAATAAATTAAAGTGGGAAATGATGAGATTAACTTGAGAATCCCACTTAACGGAATAGCATATTTCTATTATTTATAATAAGAAAAATGATTTCTGTACACCACAAAATTGGTCATCATATATAATAATTTAACTTTTTAAAACTATTAATCTAACAAAGTTGGATTAATAATTTTAAAAAGTTTGATTATTATAAATGGTGACTAGTGATGACTGATTTGATAGTGTACATGTATAATTATTCTTGTAATAATATATTTCCATTTCAATTCTATTTTAATAAAAACAGACAAATGTGCATTTTTTTGAGGCAACAAAATAAAGCACAAAATAGTGATTAAATTAAGGGGGGAAAGTTTTCACAAGAAAACAAAAATGAGAAATCCAAGTTTTTTTTTTATCTATGAAAGGAAAGCAGAAGTGCAGGAAAATGAATTTTATTTGGTAGCCAAATAACCCCCATGTCATATTATTACGCTTTTCAAAAGGTAAAAATAAAAATTATTCCTTAACTAAGGTACAAATAACTATGAAATGACTAATTAAAAATAATAAGCAAATGAAAATTAAAAAAGAAAACATTAAATAAGAATAAATGCATTTAATACCATGCAAATTGAATAGATATTGGTTAAGCACTTTTTTCCTTTTTAAACAATACAATGAATATATTTACAAATAGAAAAGTAAAGTGTTAGACAGATTGATTAAGCAATGCTTTACAATAAAAGAGAGTATACATGATGCTAACCTTTGGGGCAAATAATAACAAATACTACATATAAAAGAAAAAGAAAAAAATGAAATGACAAAGTTTTATTGCCAGAAGAGAGAAAAAGAGGTGACAGTTTTTACAATAATAATATTTATCGTACAATAAAAATACATTTAATTAGTACTTAATGTACATTAAAATATGTATTATATATATATATATATATAACACATTCCATATTATAATATATATATTAAATAAAATATGCATTTATGTTTTACAAGCAATTATTGATTTTCACATAGAGGAGATAGGGAAGAGAAAGAAAGAGAAATAAGCATTATTATGCTTATGCAGCATAGTGCATAGAATAGAACATAGATCTGTTTTGACCAAAACGCATCACAACAAACACAAAATCAGGTTCTTTCTCTATTTCCAAAATCTAACTGCAATTGCATCACCCCCACCACCATATTCATTCATATTTACCATATATTCATCATTATTTTCATTCATTTTTTGTAACCTCCTATATTCTTGATATTACCCATTAACCCTTGTTTCCTTTTTCTTATATTTCTTTTCCTTCTATTCTCTCTCCAAAAAAAAACCAAAAACCCATTTATAGACAGAACAAGAAGAACAAGCAGCAAGGGAGAGAGAGAGAGAAAAAAAGAGAGAGAAATGGAAGGAGGAGCTGCTCCGCCTGCAGACACCGTGATGTCCGACGCGGCGGCGCCACCGCAGGAACCTCAACAGCAGCAGCCGGCAGCGGGTGCGGCGGCGATGGGGATGGAGAATATTCCGGCGACTCTGAGCCACGGCGGAAGGTTCATCCAGTACAACATATTCGGTAACATCTTCGAAGTCACCGCCAAATACAAACCCCCCATCATGCCTATCGGCAAAGGTGCTTACGGCATCGTCTGGTACGATCAAATCCAACCTCAAAGTTTGCATCTTTTGTGTTGATTCGTTGGTTTTCTTGAATAAAAATCCGATCTTTTTGTATTGGCTAACAAAATCTGTTATCTTTTTTTTCCTTTTTTGTTTGTGACGGGGTTTGTTGAATGTGTATGTATATGTAGCTCTGCTCTGAATTCTGAGACCAATGAGCATGTCGCCATCAAGAAGATTGCCAATGCTTTTGACAACAAGATTGATGCTAAGAGGACCCTGCGTGAGATCAAGCTGCTTCGCCATATGGATCATGAAAACGTGAGGTTTTGCATTTTTTAACATAAAAAAGAATTTAATTTTTATGTGTGAATTGAATGAATGAATCCCCTTTTTTTCTGTTGTTGTCTGAGATAGGTGTATGTGTTCAGGGTTTGAGATTTATCTTTTCTTATTAGATCCTGGTTAATGTATTTCAGTTCTTTGAATGTGTGTTCTTAAAGATTGTTCCTTTTCAGCTGGGAAACACTTTTAATCTTTGAAGCTTTTCAAAGAACAATAGTTGCTCATTGATGGGGTGTGTTGCTACTAACTAAGCATCACATAGATTTTATACAGCATACTTACATGACTGGCGTTTAGGTTACAGGAAGAACAGTCGTCGACGGTTATGTTTTTCGCTAGTTTTCAATGAGGGAATAGTTGCCTGTGTCAAAATGTTGTTTAATAATTCACGGCTATGCGTTCTAAGCATACGACAAAATCCTATCCAGAAAGAAGATCTGCTATTAACTCATGTTCTTCTTTGATACCCTAGCAATCATTGGTTAGCATAACGCCTTATCCTCAACCATGATGTAGATCTTTTCCATTTCTACCCTGTATTAATGTGCGTTACAAGCATTTCTTATGTATTTTGTCGCTTGTGGAGTACTGGACGACAAGAAGGTGGCATAACGCCAGGGTTGATTTTTGTCGTGTTGTAGTTCTGATAACGAAGAGGGGAATAATCTGATCTAAAGCCCCATATAAAATTGATTGTCATATATTTTGGGGGAGGAGGTGGTTGGGAAAGGGGGTGACTAGATAAATTTATGAGGGGAATGTCGATACTATTAGAATTTGAGCTTTAACAATATTTCCTTTATTCCTTTTAAGTTTTACCTACTGTATTTCTTGTGCAGGTTGTTGCCATCAGGGATATAGTGCCACCACCTCAAAGGGCGGTATTTAATGATGTTTACATTGCCTATGAGCTGATGGATACTGACCTTCACCAGATCATTCGATCAAACCAAGCATTGTCAGAGGAGCACTGTCAGGTAGACATCTGGATGTACTTCTTCTAAATTATTCCCATGTTTTACGCCTATGTTATCACATTTATATTCCATGGATAGTCTTTCTTGACTATTTTATTTGTGGCAAATACTGTTCTGCTTCTGCAGACTTAGTTTTATCATTATTGATTATATTCTTATGTGTGCAGAAATTATTCAATCTTATCCTTGACATCTATATAAACTTTTCTGTTTGCTGCAGTATTTTCTGTATCAAATCCTCCGTGGGTTGAAGTACATTCATTCAGCAAATGTTCTGCACAGGGACTTGAAACCTAGCAACCTTCTCCTGAATGCCAATTGTGACCTAAAAATCTGTGATTTTGGATTAGCTCGTGTCACCTCTGAAACTGATTTTATGACTGAGTATGTTGTTACAAGATGGTACCGTGCACCAGAGCTTCTGTTGAACTCTTCTGATTACACAGCTGCAATTGATGTGTGGTCTGTTGGTTGCATTTTCATGGAACTGATGGACAGAAAGCCATTGTTTCCTGGAAGAGATCATGTTCATCAATTGCGTCTACTTATGGAGGTAACTCATTTAGAAGTCTTTGGTGTTTGAAGAAGTTGAAAATTTTATTAATTTACAATTATTTTTTTGGTTGAAATAGTTAGCCTTTTAGAGAGATTGAGCTAACACATTATTCAAGCAAATTGAAATTCGTTTGCAGTCTTGTTCTGGAGAATAATTCAGGTTTTTTGTTTTTTTATTTTCATCATATCTCATCCATTCTTGAGTAGACTCAGAGCCTGTCTCCAAGTGGGCAGGATTCATGCTGAACTCTGCAATTTTTTTAACCTTATGATGTGTGCATTTCACCTTTGACAAAATAGTAGTATCCATTGAAATCACTGAATCGCTGCATACTTTACAGCTGATTGGCACACCATCAGAAGCTGATCTGGGATTTCTGAATGAAAATGCCAAGAGATACATCAGGCAACTACCTCTTTACCGCCGCCAATCTTTCCAAGAGAAGTTTCCTCAGGTCCATCCTGCAGCTATAGATCTTGTTGAGAAAATGTTGACTTTTGATCCTAGACAAAGGATTACTGGTATGTTCTCTCATTGCCTTGATACTGTGTTAAGAATTAAGATACAATATGCTAATTTTTTATGCCCTTTGGCATATCATTTCATCAGCACCATAAACACTTTGATGTTTACTTTTGGATGGCAAAGTTGCATTGATCATATTAGTCATAGTGCTAACTTATGTTTGTTGTTTGTTTATATTCAGTTGAAGATGCACTGGCACACCCCTATCTGACATCTCTGCATGACATAAGTGATGAGCCAGTGTGCATGACTCCCTTCAACTTTGATTTCGAGCAACATGCTCTCACTGAGGAACAGATGAAGGAACTGATATACCGGGAGGCTCTAGCATTCAACCCTGAGTATCAGTAGTGATTGTGATTGATGATCAGAGTAGTGATGGATGATATTGATGTTTGTTTTTGGGGGGTTTGACAAAGTTTTATGAATGACTGTGTCCATAGATTAAAGAGATTTCTGTATATATATTTTATCATATCATCTGAAACCAGATGACCCCTTTGCTTTGGAGTTGAATTGTTTTTCTTTTCTTTTCCATTAGAGGTATCATTTGATTGGCAGACTGCAACAATCATAAGGGTCCTATTTGCTTCTTATTATTCTCCAATTCATTGGCTGAAGCCAACTTCTCTTGATTCCTTTACCCTTTCTCTTCTCAATTATCTGCTCCTCCTACTAACCATTTACATTTTGCACCTTTTTTCAAATCAAGTTTTTATCAACAAGTCGGTTTAGTGTTATTATTATTATAATAATCTATTATTTCTTTCAGTTTGAAATTTATGTACCGTTTTCTGTCAGTAGAGTAGTAACAGCTGGTTCTCTATTTTTCTCTTACTAGTTGAAGAATTTCTTGGGAGTCGTTAGCTTTGACCTTGACTCATGGAGTTCAGTTGGCAATTGACTAATTGAGCAACCAAACTTTAAAAACCCTTTTCTTCTTTCTCTGTCTTATCTCTTTTGCTATTTTTTTCATCGATGAATTGCTTTTTTTCCTCATAATATATAATGAGAAAATGATATCTCAATCCAAGACACAAAAGTTCTTAGACCCACACTAAGAAAAGAAAGTGAAGGATTGGATCGTCCACCTAAGTTAGGGACCAATTAACTCCTTAGATATACTTCCAAAAAATACCCTGAATGAACAGTCCAATCATGTGCCTACTTCTAAGATAGAATAGAAGCACTAGCGATGAGTTCGAGCTACGTTGGTGCTATACTTGACGAAGGAATATCAAACATTCAAATTCTTTTAGTAAAATACTCATTTCCAAAACCCTTCATTATCGTTTCGTCTTCATCAATCATCATTCAGGAGTGTTTTGTTAAACTAATTATTTAATTTCTATACGTTCCAGCACAAAATGGCTGCTACTCAATCTCACAGATTAACCCAAGACTAATAAATAATCTTTCTGAAAGAGAACACATAATATAACACGAAAAATACAAATTTGTAAAGAAAGAATACGTTGATCATGAAAGTAAAGCAAACCAGAATTCAATATTTGCATAAAACAATTTTATGATACATAACCAAGTTTTTCAATCAACCACTGGTTAACTCTTGACGCTCCCAAAGAATCTTGAAAGGCGAACTGGACCATCATCTTCATCATCGGTTCCAGAATCCTTTGTTCTTGACTTGAGCTTCTTTTCCTTCTTTGATCTCCTAGACCTGGACTTGGATCTTTTTGACACTCTTTCATCATCACTACTGGAAGAATCTGAGGATGATGAAGAGGAGCTAGATGAAGATCTTCTTGAATGCTGCAACAGTAGAGACAATGAGAATGCATAAAATATGTACGATCATGACAAAAATGAACAAATACATCTACTTTTCAAAATTGCTTGGCTAATTCACAAAGCTACAAAATGACCTAAGTAATCATTGGGAAAGACAGACACAAGTAAGCGCTGTTCATCCAACACTTACCATAAAACCAAATCCCAGATAATTTAAATACGTTTGCTATAACAATTAACATAGAACATTCTTGCAAAATAATAAACAACCAATGAGAAAACCAATGACCTTGGTTAGAGACAAGCACTTACATTAGTTAACATTCTATAAGTTAACATTTTGGCAAAGTCATACATGTAAAGCAAATGGGAGTACATAACGGGGAACAACCTTTCAAAGGGCTAGTTACATTACTATTCAAATTGAAAGCAAAAGCATCAAATCTAACATAAAACCTTTCAGTTATTCTCTAAGAAAAAGCATTATCAACAAATTAGATTTTTAGAAATCAAAAGCACCTTTCTCTTTTTGCTGCTGTGCTTCTTTGAAATTTTGTCCCTCTTATCTGCAAATCAAAACATGCAACAGTCACCTCTCGAAGCTGGGAAAGGGAGAAGTGCAAGCAAAACAAAACACATTTCTGCATCATTATCAGTACCAGACGTACCTTTTGAATGTTTGGACTTACTACCAGAGTGATTTCTTCCTTGGGAGAGCTTGCGAGCCCTTTCAGCATCTAGTTGAGCTCTGTACTCTCTCATCATCCTATCTGCATCTGCTTCCAACTCCCCTTTTCTCATTTCCTCTTCCTAGTAAATAGAATGTGAAACAAGTAAAATGTATTATACATTAAAGAAACACAAGACAAATAACACTGCCACTTCCCTAGAAGATTGATGCATGGAATAAGTGCAATTGGATTCATGAAATAACTAGTATCCTTGAAATAAACATGCAAATCCAGAATATAACAGTCACACCACAAAGATGTTTCAACTAACTTAAATAATTCTTTAGAAAAAATCTCCCCAGGAACAATCAGAAATGAATTTAAGAGCCAGGATTAGAAAATTCAAATAAAAGCATGCAGAAAATTTATCTAATGGCCTCCTGAATTCAGCTAGTGAGAAAGATAAGTATTTCACCTTTACCTGTTCTTCAGGTGTCCTTGACAGCATGCTATTCTAGTGGCTAGAGACAATCTCACCACAAAGTGCCCACTCTTATGTCTAAACGAAAAAGAATTTTAGGACTGGTCTGAGCTCTAGAGAAGAGAGCATATGGGAAAGCAAACAACCCTTAAAAAATATACAATCAGGTGCAGGAAGATGCATGTTATAACCAATAAAAGCACGAGATGGCAATACATGCGCTGAACAACGAGAACACAAAAAGAAAATGAATGAATTTGCAACTCATTTACAAGAGTACAAACATTTAAGGTTTGTGAGAATATATTACCTTTTGTTTCTTCTTGAACTCTTCCCAGGTAATTGTGTGAGAAGTGTTAAGGCTAGCCAAACGAGCAGCATGCCATGCTGGTGAATGAAATGAACCATCCACCTGCGACTGTCCTCATCAATAAAGGTCCACGAGAAAACAAAGAGATCCAACACTCAAGTATTATAAAAGCACCAAATCCTATAATATACAAGACAAGAAACGCATTTCTTCAAACAATTTTTTTAAACCAAAGCAGTGAAAATATGAAAGTCTCCACTATATATATATATGCCAAGTAGTTATAAATGATTCTTGTATAAAACAGCATCGATGTGCATAAATGTGTAACAATTCATTATTCACTTAGTTCTGAAGGTTCACTAAAAGATTGGTGCCCCTCAAAGTAGCTGCATAAATAAGTCCCAGATTCCAGAATGAGTTCTACATGAAAAATTACACTCAAAGCGATTTTTTTTAACAAAGTCAGTATAATAGTGTAAAACCATTAACTCTAATTTTTTCAACCTGTTGGATGAAGCTAACTATTAGAAACGTTGTTATTTTTTTTTTAATATACATAAAGAAAGGGAATTTTTGTTAGGTGATACAATACAGAGCAGAGAACACAGCCTAAAATATAAGAATCGAGGATTCAGCAGGAACAATCGAAGAAAACTACACCAGGAATAAAAGTACGAGCTGAATTTTAAAACAGAACCAAGAATCGAGAGATTAATTAGGGTAAGGTAGGGTAGTATGAAAGGGTACAAACCATTCCATCTTCAATCTCGTCGGGGCCGGCGGAGGCACCGCCAAGCCTCGCTCTCTGCATAGCTTTGTAGGCTTGATTCTTCCCCATGGTTACAATTTCCACACAGATAATTTCCGATTCAGATTCTTCACAATCTCCCTCTGTTACAATCTTGTTATATGATCATGCACGCCCCTCTTCACAGCAGAACCAATTACGGATTCGATTCCATTCGATTTCGAACGTGATTGATTCAATTGCAACGCAGCTACCTCACCTAGCTGGATTTTTGTTCCTTTTGTTTTGTTTTTCCCCCTTTGTATTGTCGCTCTTTTCCAGATTCACATCCATGTCTTCGGGTCGGGTTCTGACACACATGAGACCCGACCCGATAATAATTTGGGCCTGGGCCCATATCTGGCATCGAATCCAACGGGCCTATGTTACTCTTCTAATCATCAGTAACAAGTATCAACTTTGAAATGTTGACCAAAAACAAAATGTCCTCAAAAAATATATATATAGTTAACCACGGAATTTAATTTAAATATAATGTCAGTATAATTTTTTTACAGTTAGATACAAAGGACATAAATTATTGTTATCCTCGAGTAAATGTTTCTATAATTTAATTATAGAGAAATAATTTGTGTACACTACAAAATCAGCCACCATCAGTCACCAAGTGTAATAATCCAACATTTTGAAACTAATAATCCAACTTTTAAAAATGTTGGATTAATGTATAATAATAAAAGTTGGATTACTAGTTGTAAAATGTTGGATTATTGCATATAATGACTAATGGTGGCTAATTTTATGGTGTACATGTAGTATTACTCTTAATTATATGAATATTTTTGTTTTTATTTAAGAATTTAATTTTCAATTATCTGGGTATGAAAAAGATCGTTTATATATGGTGTGTGTAATAAATAATAACTTTGGTGGGGGCATTCGTGATTAATATATATGAAATGGGAGTTTGTTCTTTTTCACTTAATTTTCCCGTTTCAATAACAAGAACAAAGTGAGAGCATTCAAGATTTAGAGAGCACCACGTGAAACATACCTATAGATTGTTGGTACTATATTATATTGATTATTGATTATTGATGCTAGCTAGCGTCGGTCATTATTTTCTCTAGTACATAGATAGATGTGGATGTTACAGCATTACATGCAAAACGAGATGCAATTTTCTCCCTTCTTTAGTAACATTAATTGGCTTCAATTCATCCTTAGTTAATATTAATAGCAAAGTATGCATGTTCTAAAACTGATCATGATGTTTAACTTGTATATTCTAATTGCCTCGAATGAAATATTCTTTTTTTTTTTTTTATGGACATCGGGGCCAATGGCCCTCGAATGAAATATTCTAAATGATAGCAAAGACAAGAAAACTTTGCAAATGAAATTAAAGGAGAAAGCATGGATTCTATTAATTAGCGGTGGGGAGCAGAAAAATGGTAGATAAGTCCAAAAATAAATAAATAAATAGTAATATATAAATGATAGATGCAACTCGTGGGCCTTTCTTTAATGTGCAGAGTGCAGATGTATACAGCTTCAAAGAGAAGGACAGTACTCAACACATTTGAGATCATTCAATATTTCCATTCAATGCTTCCAATATTTATAGCTTATCTTTTTCTTGATAATCGACACTTTTTAAGTTTTAATATTCATTCTATATATATAAAGAAAATAATACTAAATTGAAATTAAACAAATCGATTGATGCAAACATCCCCCTCGAAAATGAAATAGTCCAGAAATAAACATATTACTACTTGAGGTCACGCTCATTATTGTTCAATATATATATATATACACATGCATGAAACATACTATACTAATGTCCCATCTGTGATGGATGATCAAGTGCTAAATTTGGTTAACGGATTCCGATGTAGCATCTTGACTTGGACTCTATACAAAATGAATCATATTTATTGTAAAATATAAATACGGTTCGATAAATATTTAATATGTGTCGTATATAATATGAAATTTGTATTATTTATATAACACACATACGTATAACACACATTTCATATCATATATAACACACGTTGAATATCACGTGTATTATTTATATAACACACATACGTATAACACACATTTCATATCATATATAACACGTTAAATATTTATTTAACTTATTTCAATATTTTTGATACAAAATCGATGTGGTCACGTATACAAACACAAACAGTAGTTGTAGTTGTAGCTGTAGTTGATGCGCAAGCAAGTGGGATCAAGTCACAAGACCCTGTCTTCCCAAAATTGTCACCATTTGCTTGATGCCTACAAGCCTACAACAATAACCTCTCCAAGGTGAATTCTATAGTAAATAATACACACTACCCAAAAATTAAAGATATACAACACTTTTTACCCAAATCTTTTTATCAACTTCATTATCTATCCGTCCAAAATATCAATGCAAGAATTTTGAGTAGATAAGATCATGTAACGCGCAAAAGGTTGACTAGAAAGTCAATTACAAATCATTTCTCGCACCGAAAAATAACCATGAAGTTAAAAAAAGACAGTGAAATTTCTTCAAAAGTGAGGGTTATGATAAATGTTTAAGGTTGCTACTAACTTGATGCTTAATCAAATAGAATTAGGATCTTTGTACAAATATTAAGAAAATTTGAGTAAAATATAATTTCTCAGTCCAATAAGCCAAAAATGCAATCTAAGGAAAAATCCTGCAAATAGTCCAGTGTGTCTACTAATAACCACTAAGAATGATCATAACTTGAAGGAGATCATGAATCATGATGAGTGACAACTCTTTGATTAGCTTATGCTCTCGTGATTAGAGAGAGAGAGTTGTCACAAAGCCAATTCCAAGTGGCTACAGGGGAAGCATTACACAGTGAATATCCGTGATCCAATGTTGTTTCTAGCTATTTGTAACTTTAACTTACTAGGTGAAATCTATTGTATTTTATTATATATATATATTGCATGATTTAGTTGAGTTATTGCATGACCAAAGTAATAATAACTTGTTTATTTCTGACACACAAATTTTTAACCGCGGTGATAAAATTGAACTTAAAATCCATTTTGAAATTTAATTCGTTCCCTCCGGTCTCATATGGAAGGACCATATATATAACTGAAGGCCAAGTTTTCTTGTCTTGATAATTGGATTGTTCAGAATTGGAGGCAACCTCATTCGATTTGATTCGGATCTAAGTGGTGGTGCCCAGTATCATATCATAATATATATATATATAAGGTCGTGGTCCTTTAGGAGGAAAATTTCATCAATTAAAACTTGTGTTTTCATAGTTTGCAAATGAATGATAAATAAATTGATTGATATGCAAACTTCAATTCAGATATGTAAACTGTGAACAGGAGGAGGGAATGATATGAAGTAGACAAGCCACGTAACAAAGGATTAGAAAAGTTTAGCAAAAGCCTAAACCAAGGTTTCTTTCATTCTTGTCTTAATAAGCAGAAAGTGGGAAGAAAAGAAGCATATTCTTGTTGTCTTAAAGGAGAAGTGACCCTATTGAACGTCTCCTTAGTCCTTCTATGGTGGTAAGTGTTGCCATGTGAGACTTCAGAGTTTATGATTATATATATGATAATTTCACAGCAAAATGAAACAATCAGTACGTGTTATTAGTATAAAAGAAAGTTTACACTAATATGATGATACATGGCATCATGTCCAAATTAGGAGATTAGAGATTTTATCAATTTATTGTGTTTTGTCACTTCAACAATAACTCGTTGAAAGTTTCTCAATTTTATTTTTAACAACCAATCATGAAAATTCAAAAACTCTACCTTCATTAACATGAGCCTAATTATTGAAAAAAAAAATCAACCAATCAGGGAGGGAGGATGGGTCGGTGAGTAAAATGAAAGGGATGAAAGAAGAAAACAAATGGAGAGAAGAAGAGTGTAATTAAAAGAGGAGAAAGAGAAGAAATGCAACACAAATTGCTTTATTTATTTATAGAGAAGAAAAATGGTAGAAACAAGAAACAAAAGCAGAGGGAGTGAGTAATTGAATTCTGGGTCGTCAGCAATCACCGTCAACAGAATAAGGACAAGGAGTGAAAAGATCTCAACTTTTCAGACAGATTAGATAGGCAGAGAGAGAGAGAAGAAAGCATAGCATGGCTGGTCCTGGCCCCCACGATTCCCGTTTCACTTTTCACCACCACCACCCTCCTCTTTCCCTCCTCCTCTCCTCTGCTTCTGCATCGAATTTCAACCCAACTCATCATTCTCACAGTCACTATCACTGTCACTCACTCCTTCCTTCTCTCCCCAACTACCCTTCCAACCTCATCTATACTATATACTATACCCACCCACCCACCACACTAATAAACCAGTTTCTCTACTTCTACGAACCCAGCAGGGGCCACACTACAAGATAAACACACACACAAAGCCAAATATGCGTTAAAAGGAGAATATTATTGAGAGTGATCAGGGAGGGTCATCAAAGAATGCTTGAACTACTGTAACTACAAGTCTTGATTGAACTTAAACTACCACGCCATTTATTCTTCTTGCCTCCACCTTTCCTACCATTCTCTTCTTCTATAGAAGAAACCACAACAACTGCCACATTATTTAGTTACTACTCATCATCATCACTTCTTGATTCTTGAAAGTTGAAACAAACCATCATCATGCGTCCAACATTATTGAGCATTCTATCGATATCACTGGTGTTAGTTTTATGTTGTTTTACTTCTTGTTCTTCCGCCGCTGTGAGGCGGTTCCTCCACCAGCCACTCTTCCCTAGAGTCCCCATTGTTCCACCAACACAACCACCATTGCTACCACCAGCATCCTCTCCACAACCACAGCCACAACCCCAGCATCAACAACCAAAGCTTCCATTTTCTTCAACAACCCCTTCTTCACCTTCTTCTTCTTCACCAAAGAATCCCTTTTTCTTCCCTTCCTACAGTCCTCCACCACCGCTCCCTCCATCGCCACCCATAGTCGCCACATTCCCGGCGAATATCTCCTCGCTCCTCCTCCCACACCCCTCTGCCCGCACCCACCGCCCTGCCCTTGCGCTCGCCCTATCACTCTCCCTCCTCTCCCTCACCCTCCTCGCCGCCGCCGCCGCTTTCGCCCTCCACCGCCGCCGCCGCTTTACCTCCTCTGCAGGCGGAGATGACGACGACAAGGCCTCTAGATCAGACGTCCTCCGTCTGTATCCCCGGAACGCCGCTACCTCCGATGGCGTCCACCCGAAGCCCCGCGGCGGTTCGTCGAGCCCAAGGTCCGAGTACTTGTACCTCGGAACGGTGGCGAGTTCGGAGCCCCCGGATTCGAGCTGCAGCAGCAGCACAAACAGCGGTATCAGGCCGCCGCCGTACCGGAAACTCAGTGACTCGCCGGAGCTGAAACCGCTGCCTCCACTTCCGCGCAATAATTTCAGACCATGGCTGAGCGAAGAAGAGGACAATGAAGAGAAGAAGAATGAGAATGAAGAAGAAGACGAAGAGTTTTTTTCTCCGAGAGGGTCTTCTGCAAACAAACAGCAGAGTCCTCCTTCCCCTGTTGCGCTCGCTGCAACGAGTTCTCGCTCGTTGAAGGCTTTTCATTTGGAGAAACTTGGGATCCAGAGCTTCACTTCGAGAACTCCTTCCTACCCTCGTTCGAACTCTCTTTCAAATTCTCATTCCAGTTCCCCTTTGAGCCCCACGAGCATCAAATCGTCACATCATCAGAACCACCCCATTTCTGCGTCGCAATCTCCGTCTTTCTCTTCGTTATCTTGTTCTCCGAAGCCGATTGAGGACTTGGGTTCGAATTGGGATGTTTCCGGTCAGGTGAAGGATTTTCCGACGACCAATCTGCCTCCTCCGCCACCCCCACCGCCGCCTCCGCCGCGGTTTTGGGAGGCTCCGGTTGTGAATAAGAGTCAGAGTGAGGAGACTCCGAAGCCAAAGTTGAAAGCTTTGCATTGGGATAAAGTTAAGGCCAGTTCCGATAGGGCCATGGTTTGGGATCGGTTGAGACCAAGTTCTTTCCAGTAAGACACACTAATCTTATTATGTCCTGTTTTTCTTAATTTATCAATCTTGATGAATGTTTGTCAACATCGTACAGTATCTGTATTATATTATTATTAATTTATTATTGTATGTTGATGTTTGTTTTGTTGTTATTGTTTTTGGCGGTGCTGTTTTGTATTATTGTATGTGTTGTGTGGAAAGCTTAATGATATGATGGAGCTGAGTTATGCAGATTGAACGAGGACATGATTGAGACGCTGTTTATGGTGAATAATAATAATAATAATGGTAATAACAATAATAATTTTAAGGAGAATCCATCACTTGCTCTAAGAGATAATGGTCGGCGTCCAATGGTTCATTCTTCGCCAATGCCACCGGAAAACAGGGTGCTTGACCCTAAGAAGTCTCAGAACATTGCCATTTTGCTTAGGGCACTCAATGTAACTATTGATGAAGTTTGTGAAGCCCTCAGGGAAGGTAATCAATCATGAATCACTGTCTTTTTGCTGCTATTATTATTATTATTATTAAATAGGGGCATTATACTTCAGTGGAGTATTAAACTTGCTTTCTGGTGCTGCTAATAGGCAATTGTGATACATTGGGGACTGAACTTCTAGAAAGTTTACTGAAGATGGCACCAACCAAGGAGGAAGAGTTGAAGCTGAGGGAGTTCCAAGATGAAACGCCCTTCAAGCTTGGCCCAGCTGAGAAATTTCTTAAAGTCATGCTTGATATACCTTTTGCATTTAAGAGAGTGGATGCTTTGCTCTACATTGCTAATTTTGACTCTGAATTAGAATACCTTAAGAAGTCCTTTGAAACTCTTGAGGTATGTAATTAATTCTCTCTCTCTCGCTGGATATTATGCGTCTGTTAGTTTGTACCTAAGACAGAAACTTGGTGAGAAATCACTGGTCTAGAGATCAGGAAATTAACAACACCAAGAAGCCATAAAAGTGACTACTTTTAGTTGTTGGTTGAACACTTTTTGTGTGAACAATTTTCTGGTTTTTTTATGTAAGTGTAGGAAAAAGTTTCTTACCCCATCAAGAAGAGTTCTCACTGTTGTGGATTATATATATAGACTTGCTGTTTGCATTTAATGTGCCTGCAGTTCTCATATTTCAATCTCTTCCATAGGTGGCTTGCGGAGAATTGAAGAATAGCAGAATGTTTCTGAAGTTACTGGAGGCGGTGCTCAGAACCGGAAACAGGATGAATGTTGGCACCAATCGTGGCGATGCACATGCATTCAAACTCGACACACTCTTGAAGCTAGTTGACATCAAAGGAACCGACGGAAAGACCACTCTACTGCATTTTGTTGTACAGGAGATCGTCAGAACCGAGGGTTCTCATATTTCTGGTTCTAACCATCATCAAACCTGTGACAGCAACGAGCAGTATAGCATTCAAGATGAAGTGAACTTCAGGAAGCTTGGACTGCAAGTCGTTTCAGGCTTGAGTGGGGAGCTCACCAATGTAAAAAAAGCTGCTGCCATGGATTCAGACACGCTGAGTAGTGATGTCGCTAAACTCGCCAGAGGAATCGAGAAAGTTGCGGAAGTTATCGCATTAAACGAGAAGTCACCCTTGAAGGAAACCAGCCAAAAGTTTTCCGAGGCAATGAAAGGTTTCTTGGAGAAGGGAGGAGAAGAGATTTTAAGAATCCAGACCCAAGAGAAGAATGCTCTCTCCTCAGTTAAGGAGATAACTCAGTATTTCCATGGAAATTCAGCAAAAGAAGAAGCTCGTCCATTCAGAATCTTTATGGTTGTGAGGGATTTCCTTTCAATACTAGACGGTGTATGCAAGGAAGTTGGGAAAGCAAATGATAGGACTTTATTTGGTTCTCGCCAATCTGTAATGCCTGCAAACCCTATAATGCCACCATTTTTTCCTATGATGATTACTGGTAAGCAGCCATGTGATTCCTCAGAATCTGACTAACCTCACAAATCCAATTTAAACCAGTTGATGCATGCTTGATCATAGATGGGTTAAGAATTTTACCGTCCAAAAATCATCATGGGAAGTGACATTTTGCACTCAGTTTCCACTGAACTCAAGCCAGGCATACCCCAACTTCGGATGATGAAAAGAAAAGCTCATGCTATTGGAACTAGTTTCCATGCCTAGATTACCCTGTAAATGTTTACTACCTAAATTATATAATAAATTGAGAACATTTCTTTTTTTGTTTTAATTTTTTAGGATGCTTCTTTGTTGTATTTATAAATGATCAACATCAGAGATTTTGGATTTTTATTATCCATCTAAGTTAGAAATCTGTGAGACTGTGACATGTGAGCTAAATTAAGTTAGTAATTTAGCAATAGTCCAGGACTGTGACATGATTGGATTTGGAGGCTGGATCACGTCTTATGGAGGCAATGTAAATGACAATACTAATACTATGTGAACCTACTAAAGAGAGGGTTCAAGTGGTTGCACATTGCAATATCATATCTGCATTCAATTTTCATGATGTATCAGACATTTGCTGTGTCTCAAAATATAATAGACCACAGCAATTGGAATGTAGAAGTTCCTTCACATTCCAGAATCCAGACCGGGTAAAGCTCTCTATTCCAATTCAGGGCGAAGACATTCCAGACACACGAAAAATTCTACAAGAAACTATTATTCAGAGCTTCTTTCTCTCTGTACACTTGTTATTTTTTAATCACATGAGGATTAAAAATATTCTAACTAAACTGGGAGTTCTCAGCATCCATGCGTTCAAGTACCTTCCGCGCTTCCTCTTCTGTGCCAGGAACAACACTTCTAATCCTCAGTCCATTTTTAATGGCCCCAGAATCAACACCGAATGTGAAGTAGAATCTGTTGGATACCTGTTTCAAGAGAAGCATGAAATAGAGTAAAATGATTAAATATGTTAATATGTAAGTAAATAAAAATGAGACATTTATTTTTATATTCTATTAGATAATAGATAAATCTGATATTGGTAAGTTTTTGCAGAAAACAATGCCAGGGAATCTTTGCTCTCTCTAAATAAAAATATTGTGAAAAAGTTGCAATTTTCTGAGACATAAAACAACAGAGAATGTCTATTTCCTCTCTAAGAAGAGGCGAGTGCTCTCACCTCACTGGACCGCAGCTCAGGCTTGGTAACATGTGCAACAACCTCAACATTCACAAGAGGTTCAGCTGGGTTGTGAAGCTCAGTGTACAGAACACAAGACTTGAGTCGAAGGAAATTTCCAACATCCACCTGCATCATTAACTTGTTCTCAGTTCAATCCTTCTTTACATATAAATACAAACGTTTTTCAGATAATGATGATTATGTTTCCCTAATGAGTTCTATTGATGGTACTCACAGGTTTAACAAAATCAACATGATCAACTTCTAAGAAATGAGGTGCCACACCAGCAAAGGCATAAGCTGTTGAAAAGGCAAGTTCAAAAGCTCTTCTCATCAAGAACCCTCCAAAGATGCGACCATGGATGTTTCTCTGCTGTGGCTGGCAGATAAAAGAGTTTTGTAGGCAAGTATCCTTCAAAAGGATGCTATCTCTGTTGGCCAATGCAGGCATGTCATTGAATACGCGCCCTTCAGCCAATAGTGCACTGAGCCTACTTGTGTCCGCACCATCTCCATGATTTTGTTCTGTCCTCTTCTGCTTCCTTGATTTGTTCCTCTCTTCTGCTTCTTCCCAGAGCAGTCTTTCTTGCTCACTTTCGGGCTTGATCTGGTTAATTGGAACTGCTTTTCCTGTGGCAGAGTCCCGAGCAACAAATGTGAAGTTGGCTACAAGTTTAGGGGAATCTGAGTTATTATGAATCCCTGTCAGCAAGTTCAGTGTCAGAACCCAGGTACCATTAAAAGGGCTTATACACAATTTCTATGTGATGTTCAGATATTAGTATTCGAGTTTGGATTTTGGAGGGGAAAAGAATTTTACTCTACAAATCGTTGCTCCCAACTCCTTTCTCTTTCAAAGTGCAAACTCACAAAGTAATATGATTTTTATTTGTTTTTGAAATATAGCAATATATACAAATCTTCACCCACTCCATAACAGAAATTTTCCATTTAGTGAAAGCAAAATATCACAGAATAATTGGTTGTGGAATTTGACAAAACAAAATGCAGAAACACTTTACCCTGCATGGTTTACATCGCAATACGGGAAATAAAAAGGTAAAAACCCAACAATGTTATGATGCAAAATAACACAAAAATGCAATGGTATTGCAGTATTAGATAGTAAGTCAGTGATTCTGTGCGTATAAACGATGACAAGCAATGAATATTTGGTATATGGATTAAATGAAGTTGTTGGAGTTCTGAGCTAAATACACTTGGACTTCCGCCATTACTATGACAATAACTTCAAGCTGGCGCAGCATTAAATGAAAATAAAAATGAACTGAAGAAAAAAAAAACACAAGAAAAGAAACTGATCAAAATTTGAAGACACGTAATACAGGGTATATATAGTAATATGTTATTGGAATAATCAAAATCATAGTGTTGATAGTTGAGAGCTCATAACCTCACTTAGAAACAAATGTCAAAGAAATCAGAATCAATTTACCTTCTGCAGACTGAGTCAATTCCAGCTGGATTTCCATGGATGATCGACCAACCCATGTAACAGCACCAACAATAGTCAAATCAGCATCAATGTGGATTGGTTTCTTCAGAACCATCTTGTCAACAGAAGCAGTGACCAATAAAAGAGGCCTCGTTGTGCCATCTTCATTGCAGCAATGCTGTTCCAAAACACAAGAAACAGACTCAAACACCCAAATGTAATAAACAAACCTCATGAGTACCATAAAATACAATCCACTGTAAACACGAATAAAAGTTTGAACTTTGCACCAGTTTCATAAAAAATAAACAATACCCAATATTTTTATGGCTGCAATAAACAACACCCAGAATTTAATTTTCCCAAAAGAGATGAAAAAACAGACCTTGAATGCGATGGTTCCAGCTAGAGCATCGAAATCCTCGACGAGCTTACCCATCCTAATATGATTCCAGGGGTTCCTATACTGCTCACGAAGTACGTGATCAGAGGAGAAGTTGTAGAAGATGCTGGTCCTGCTCTGGGACGGCGTTTTAGTATAGGGTTGAAGATTCTGCGAAGATTGAGCATTATTTTCGAATATTTTGGATCTAGCTTCCCAGAGAGCGTGGGTGGCAGGGGAATGGTGCATCCCTGGCCATAGACTAATGGGTTTGCGGTTCGAAGATCCTGCATCGATGTGAACGGAATTTTGTGTGTCTTTGGAATCGGAATCAGGAGGAACGGAAGAAGAAGTGCAGAAGGATCTGGTGGTGCTGTGAATATGCGGATTGAGCTGATTCAGTGATGGTGACATGCGAGGAGAAGTGGGTCTGATTCTGAAGAATCTGAAAAGAGGGTGGTGCAGTGATTGCCATAGTTTTGGGATTCTGGATGGTTGCATTGCATTTGCATGGACAATTTGAATCGATTCGATGGAGTTTGCTGCAATGTGGGAACTAGTAGGAGTAGGATTTTGTTCGAATTTGGACTTCGAAGAAGGGAACATACGTGAAAGTACTACACTACCCTTGTGTGTAGTTGTAACTTGTAACTAAAATCCCATAAAATCCACAAAATTGCTGTTATTAGTATGGGCAAAACCGGAAAAAAGATGTGAGGAATCAAGTTCATCAAAGGGTGAAGTAGAAAGAGGAACACGATTTTGTGGTCAACAAATCTAATCACTAAAAATATTTTTAACATATGAAAAATTATTTAGATGACAAACTTTATCAGTCATGAAATCGAATGAAAGGACATTTCGTCACATAACTCAAATATTTTATCACACTTAAACAATCTTTCACATATTATTTTATCAAAAATATTTTTTATAGTTAGATTTATCAATAATAAAATCTTTCATATTCCTTTTAATAGTTCATTCATTTATCAAAAATCTATCTATATATACAATATGTAAGCGCAACGCCTAATTCCCCCGTGTTTGTGCCCTTTTTTATACAATAACTTAGTTGTATTTCTATTGCTTTAATAAGAATAAGTATAGTGTATATATTTTTTATCTTTTTGATATATCAAAAATTAATATAATCTTACATTTTAAAATATATAGTCTTTAATTTGTACTATATGTAAAAAATTGTGAAATCTCACATTTTAAAGTATATAGCCTTCAATTAAATTGTGAAATCTTAAATTTTAAAGTATATAACCTTCAATTTTTATCATAAATGAAAATTTCATCTAATTTAGTATTTTAAAGGCTAATCTTTATTTTATAAAGTAATAAAAAAAATTGTGAAATCTCACATTTTAAAATATATAGCCTTCAATTTCTACTATATGTAAAAAATCATATGATTCAATATTTTAAAGCATATAGTCTTTATTTTATAATACAACCAAAATAATTGTGAAATATCACATTTTAAAGTATATTGCCTTCAATTTCTACTATATGTGAAAATATCATGTGATTTAATATTTCAAATTCTTATAGTCTTTATTTTATAATACAACCTAAAAAATTGTGAAATCTCACATTTTAAAGTATATAGCCTTCAATTTGTACTATATGCCAAAAAATCATGTTATTCAATATTTTATAAAACAACAATAAAAAAATTGTGAAATCTCATATTTCAAACTATACAGTCTTTAATTTTGCTATACGTAAAATAAACATGTGATTCAATATTTTAAAAGTTGTAGTCTTTATTTTATAAGGTATCTAAACAAATAATGAAATTTCACATTTTAAAGTATACAACCTCCAATTTCTACAATATGTAAAAAAATCATGTGATTCAATATTTTTAAAACCTATACTCTTTATTTTATAATACAATCCAAAAGAACGTGAATTCTCTCATTTTAAAGTATATAACCATCAATTTGTACAATATGTGAAAAATTCATGTGATTCAATATTTTAAAGGCTTATTGTATAATACATTCAAATAAATTGTGAAATCTCACATTTTAAAGTATATAGCCTTCAATTTGTACTATTTTAAAAAAATTCATGTGATTCAATATGTTAAAGGCTAGCCTTTATTTTATAAGATAATCAATTAAATTGTGAAATCTCAAATTTTAAAGTATATATAGCCTTCAATTTGTACTATTTATGAAAAATTAATGTGATTCAATATTTTAAAGGTTATAACCTTTATTTTATAATATAATCAATTAAATTGTGAAATCTTACATTTTAAAGTATATAGTCTTCAATTTCTACTATAAGTGAAAATTTCATCTAATTTAGTATTTTAAAGGCTATAGTCTTTATTTTATAAAGTAACAAAAGAAATTATGAAATCTCACATATTAAATAAAGTATATAGCTCTCAATTTCTACTATATGTGAAAAAATTATATGATTCAATATTTTAAAAGCTATAGTCTTTATTTTATAATACAACCAAGATAATTGTGAAATCTAACATTTTAAAATATATAACATTCAATTTCTACTTTATGTGAAAAATTCATGTGAATCATTATTTTAAAGGCTATAATCCTTATTTTATAGTGTATCCAAATTATTATGAAATCTCACATTTTAAAGTATACAACCTCCAATTTCTGTAATATGTAAAAATATCATGTAATTCAATATTTTAAAGCCTACAATCTTTATTTTATAATATATCTAAAAAATAGTGAAATCTCACATTTTAAAGTAGTCTTCAATTTGTAATATATGCAAAAATATCATGTGATTCAATATTTTAAAGGCTATAGTCGTTATTTTCTAATAAAACCTAACAAATTGTAAAATCTCACGTTTTAAAGTACATAGTCTTCAAATTGTATTATATGTGAAAAATTCTTCTAATTCAATATTTTAAAGCCCACGGTCTTTATTTTATAAGACATTCTAAAAAATAGTGAAATCTCACATTAGTACATAGGCTTCAATTTGTACTATATGCGAAAAAATCATGTGATTTAGTATTTTAAAGGCTATTTAATAATACAACCTAAAAAATTGTGAAATCTTAAGTTTTAAAGTATATATTCTTCAATTTGTACTGTATGTGAAAAAATTCTTCTCATTCAATATTTTAAAGGTTATAGTCTTTAATTTATAATACAATCAAACAAATTGTGAAATCTAACATTTTAAAGTATATACCCATAAGTTCCTACTACATGTGAAAAATTCATGTGATTCAATATTTTAAAGGGTATAGCCTTTATTTTATAATACAACCAAATAAATTGTAAAATCTCACATTTTAAAGTATATAACCTTCAATTTCTACTATACGTAAAAATTTCATATGATTGAATATTTTAAAGGCTATAGTCTTTATTTTATAAAGTAACAAAAAAAAATTGTAAAATCTCACATGTTAAAGTATATAGCCTTCAATTTCTACTATATGTGAAAAAATCATATGATTCAATATTTTAAAGGCTATAGTCTTTATTTATAATACAACCAAAATAATTTTGAAATCTCACATTTTAAAGTATATTGCCTTCAATTTATACTATATGTGAAAAATTCATATGATTCGGTATTTTAAAGGCTATAAACTTCATTTTATAAAACAATCAAAAAAATTTGTGAAATCTCACATGTTAATATATATAATATTCAATTTCTAATTTATGTGAAATATTTATGTGATTCATTATTTGAAAGGTTATAGCCTTTATTGTATAATACATTCAAATAAATTATGAAATCTTACATTTCAAAGTATATAGCCTTCAATTTGTACTATATGTGAAAAATTCATGTGATTCAATACTTTAAAGACTATCGTCTTTATTTTCTAATATAATAAAATAAATAGTGAAATATCACATTTTAAAGTATATAGCCTTCAATTTCTACTATATGTGAAAGTTTCATTTAATTTAGTATTTTAAATGCTATAATCTTTATTTTATACAATAACCAAAAAAATTGTGAAATCTCACATGTTAAAGTATATAACCTTCAATTTCTGCTATATGTGAAAAAATCATATGATTGAATATTTTAAAGGTTATAGTCTTTATTTATTTATGATACAACCAAATAATTTTGAAATCTCATATTTTAAACTATATTGCCTTCAATTTATATTGTATGTAAAAAATTCATGTGATTCAGTATTTTAAATACTATAGACTTTATTTTTTAAAACAACCAAAAAAATTGTGAAATCATGTATTATAAAATCATGTATATTAACATTCAATTTCCACTTTATGTGACAAATTCATGAGATTCATTATTTTAAAGACTATAATTTTTATTTTATAGTGTATCCAAAATATTGTGAAATTTCATATTTTAAAGTATACATCCTTTAATTTCTACAATATGTAAAAAAAATCATGTAAATCAATATTTTAAAGCCTACAACCTTTATTTTATAATACAACCTAAAAAATAGTGAAATCTCACATTTTAAAGTATATAACCTTCAATTTGTAATATATGCGAAAAAATATTGTGATTCAATATTTTAAAGGTTATATAGTCTTTATTTTATAATACAACCTAAAAAATTGTGAAATCTCACATTTTAAAGTATAAAGCCTTCAATTTGTACTATATGTTAAAAATTCTTCTGATTCGTCATTTTAAAGGCTATAGTCTTTATTTTATAATTCTACAAAAAAAAATTGTAAAATCTAACATTTTAAAGTACAAATTGAATGCCTTTAAAATGAAAAATTCTGAAATATTGTGAAAAATTTTAAAAAATTCTAAAATTCTACTATACGTGAAAAATTCATGTGATTCAGTATTTTAAAGGCTATATAGGCTTTATTTTATAAAACAACAAAAAAAAATTTAAAATCTCACATGTTAAAATATATAGCATTCAATTTCTACTTTATGTGAAAAATTCATTTGATTCATTATTTTAAAGGCTATAATCTTTATTTTATAGTGTATCCAAAATATTGTGAAATCTCAAATTTTAAAGTATACAACCTTGAATTTCTACAATATGTAGAAAAATCATGTAATTCAATAGTTTAAAACATATAGTCTTTATTTTATAATACAACCAAAAAATTGTGAAATCTGACATTTTAAAGTATATAGCATTTAATTTGTACTATATGTGAAAAATGCATGTGATTAAATATTTTAAAGATTATAGTCTTTATTTTATAATACAACCTAAACAATTATAAAATCTCACATTTTAAAGTATATAATCTTCAATTTGTAGTATATGTGAAAATTTTTTGTGACTCAATATTTTAAAAGCTATAGTCTTTATTTTATAATACGGTCGAAAAAATTCTGAAATCTCACATTTTAAAGTATTTTGTCTTCAATTTCTATTACATGTAAAAAATTTTATGTGGGTCATTATTTAAAGGCTATAATCTTTATTTTATAGTGTATCTAAAAAATTGTGAAACTTCACATTTTCAAGTATACAACTTTCAATTTCTATAATATGTAAAAAATTCATGTAATTCAATATTTTAAAACGTATATTTTTTATTTCATAATACAACCTAAACAATTATGAAATCTTGTTACATTCAATCAAATAGATTAAGTGATGAAGTCTGCATTGCATTGCATGCAGATGAACTCTACTAATTCATAGTCCATCAATAGACTAAGTGATAGAGATGCTTGAAGACGAGCTTGGTGCTGTTAAATACATACAAAACTAGTTTACTAATGATTTAATTATTACCACTTCAACTTTTAGGCATCTGTTTATGTCAGTTCAACTGTTTAATTTGGTTAGTTAGGGGGGTTTTGGTGGAACGTCCAAATCAATGTGTAACTTGGGTTAAACAAATTTATCTGCAATACTGTTTAATTTGTTGATAATCCTAATTAATCCTACCTAGCAGCCGACATTGCAATTCACAAGTAACTTATTATTAGCACTTATTTATTTGTTACGCGTACCACTTGCTCTTCCAACATTATTCAAAATTACATTTCACTTTATTGGTCATGGAAATTAACATCTAGGCAAGTCAAAATGCTCTTAAAACTTTGTATCTATGCACATCTTCTATTAATCATCTACCTCTTGATTTGAAAAAGGACTCTTTGCTTCACTAATTAAGCATCAAGAGCATAACTTAAGATTATGTATATATGGATTCCTCATATGTATTTTATTATATATGGACTCTCTTTAGCCTCATTAGAACAGCAATTATGACATTATCATATTCCACAAAACATAGATTGTTAATTAATTAAGGAATTAGTGATCTACCACTACTATAGCACGACATAATTCACATATTTTGACTGCATGAATGTATTTATTTATTTATTTGATGAGCTTCAGAGCACAATAAATGTGATTTAAAAATAATGCCCTCCAATGACTTCAACTTAACTAACACAAGAGACTCTTTCCTAAAATAAATAAAGAAAGTAGTGCACATTACATTACATTACATTAATTACCCTGCATTATGCAGTTTTAGGAAGTAGCTAGTAAGGACCATTTTGGAGTGTACCTTGCTAGAATCAAATATGGACCTTCCATTACCATTAGAAGAAAGTCAACTCAAGCATAATTAAAATACTAGTTTAATCTCCCTTTCCCTCTTTTTTAGTAATAATAATAATACTGTAAGAATCTCTGAAAATGTTTGGTATTGATGAATTAGAATATTGAAATAAGTGTTATACTACATGATTGTACATGCTAATGTGATGTTTACTAACTAGATGCAGTGTATGTAAGAAATCAATCATATTTTTATGCTGCCTTTATTGTTTCTGATTTTGGGTTCAGAGTCCGGGAGTCAGTGAAAAATTGACTCTGTCAAGTATTTGGTACGAGGGTTATAATGATCCAATAAATAAAATTATCAATTTTTTGTTCACTCCAATTTTGAAGTCACTTTGTATTGGAAGAGAGTCATTGTGTGCTTGATGAGAGACACAAATATATGAGAGTGTGTTCGGAACTAATGTTGTAGTCACTATGGTTCTCACTCGGGTCATTAAAATCAAACATGGTCATTAAAATCAAACACTACCCTATTGTTCTCATTTCTCACCTCTCCCCTTTTACACTGCAACTAAATATATTGAAGAATTTATCATATCATAAGACATGCATCCAATTCAATAAATCTCTCCTATTTTCTCTGCTTATGTTTGTTTATAGTTATGATGATTGAAATGCGGCAAATTAAAGCCACAGGGTTCCAAGTTCCAACCATGCAACCACAATTCTATTTTATTATTAAAAGAAAAAGAAAAGCAAATAAAATTATTTCTCAATCATTTTTAGTTCAATTATATACAACTTGTATATTATTTATTTTCAGAATACCAATAACAGAGTGATAATTTAAGCCTTGTACGCCTTAAACACCTAAGCAAGAAGAAAAGAAACATAGAAAATAATTAAACCTTGTGGTGCCCGTGAAGAATTAAAGCAATAGTATAATATTATAGTAGTAACATTACTATCACTACATGCATACACTAAATTATCAATAATATTTGTCGTACAACATAAATACGTCCAACAAATATCCAACGTGTGCTATACATATATAACACACATTAGATACTTGTTGGATTATTGGATATATCATGTGTGCTATGTACAAGTAGCATTATTGCTAAATTATTGGCACTACATATAAATATAGTCAACATTGCACCAAAACTTTTCTCCTCCATATTCATACACATATATAATATGTATCAGCTCAAGAACAGTACCCTGTGATAATCTCTGTCTTCAATTCTTTCTTCCTCTGAGTTCCAAGCCATAGTAGTTAATAAGTCTTTCTAATCAATTAGCCTTTACTTTTTCTTCCATATACATATATATAGAAATGGTAGAGTTCAAAAACATTAAGAAGAGGATGTGGATGTTTTATTTTTGATTTTTCCCTTTAAAGGCCTCTTAAGTTTCTGCCCCTTTGAGTAATGGAAGTTATGAACATCAGTATCATCAACAAGCAAAGCAACATAGCAGGTTTTTCTTCACAAAGGTTCCATCATATCCACAAGCTCTCTTTTTGGTTCGCCCCAACAACTCGTCCACCTGGTGCTGGTTTCATTCTTCTGTTTCTCATCAAGTAATTGAACACATAATAAATATAGATATAGTACTGCTCTGCCTCAAACAGAACAAGGTTCAGGTCAATGGTTTACTCCTTTTATAGCTCGAATCCATCGCCTCGCTCTGATATTTCAAGGTTGTTTACTAGTCCTACTTTGCATAATAACCAAGGAGATTCCACAAATTGTGCCTCTCTTTTGCCAAGTGGGCTGGCATCATCATCATCACATTCCTTGGTTTTTGAGAGTGAAAAGGGAGAGATAGTGAATGGATCATCATTAGAAGCTGCAAGGATAGGAAAGAATGAGGCCAAAGCTTTGGCTGCTATGAAGAGCCATAGTGAAGCTGAGAGGAGGAGGAGGGAAAGAATAAATGGTCATCTTGCAACTCTACGTGGTCTTGTTCCCTCCACTGACAAGGTATACCATATACATACTTCCATTCTTTTCCTAATTCTATTTGGAAATTTGTTATCTGGCTGTTTAAGAGCTTGGTAGGTACCCTGTTGGAGCAAGAATTAAAATTATTTTCCCTTTTAAGTTCTATGATTTAGTAACTTTGGTTGTATAACTAGTTTAGAATGTTCATAATCATGAAAAACATGGATGTACTAAAATAAAGTGGAATGCTACATATATAACAAAAATTTGGGAAAATATTTATCGTACAATTAAAATAGATCCAACCAGCATCCAACTTATTAAACACAATTGTAGGATTTGTTTGTTAATGAATCTTATCAACATATAATCACAAGTTGGATGGAAGTTGGATGATTTTATATTGTACCTATACTATTACCGCAAAAATTTGTACTACATTCATCTCTACCGTTGGATTATGATATGAGTTTACTCTTTCATTCAAATTGTTATAACTCAACGATGAAAATGAATATTGTACAATTGTTGCACAACTTTTTGTTGTACGCTGTTCATTTTGCCTAAAATATACAATAATGATATTCGTACATATATTTTCTCTTACATATCTTCTCCCACCCATTTTATTACCATTGGATTTTGATGTGACATCACTCCAACACTTTCACTTTTATTCTTCACCCTTAGATTTACATGTATGTTTATTGTACATACAAAAAAGTATGTACAAATATCATACCTCTAAAATATATGACATTTCAATTTTTTAAGCTAGCCGGTTCTTGTGCAAGAACTATGCTAATGTTCCAATAAAATGCTTATTGATCAGCAGGTGATAAGAAAATGTAAGATTAATGGATTTAAGGAAAATGTTGCTGAAACTAAGTAGTGAATATTGAATACAGTCTCCAGTTTCCCCCTAGAACCAGTATAAGATTGGAGAAAGATAAGTGCCTTAATCTTGTGGCCTAAAAACAAGTGCCTTAATCTATCAATTCAACTAAACTCATTGTCTACTGATTCCATAATTTTATTTTCACTTTGTCTTTATGCTTATGGCTGTGAATGAATGTGTATTTTCCTTTGATGTTGTACCAGAACATTGTTAGATTTGATTATTTGAAGCACATTATTGACATTAAATTAAGGGTTTTTGATTGCATCATTGTTGTCCTTGTTTAGTCAATTGGGTTATGGAGTTGCTAGAAGTCAACTACCTATGTGCATCACTTTATTATGTAAGGTGGAATTATTTTAAATTATTCATAACACACTCACAACCTCACATATTATTATATTTCATTATCATAATTTATTTATTCATTTTGGTTTCATCTCCTGTGAACTAAACTGGAAATTCTTCATTTATTATTCAATAGGTTATATAAAATGCACAGAAAATGTTATCTTCCTTGTGCCCCCACATCACAAGCTGAATATTACTGGCCACAGATATATCATTCTGGTTTTCTTTACTAATTGTTTATTTAATTGTGCTGAATCACCTCCAAATAGCTTCTGCTATTATTGATTTTTTTAATTGTTGAAACTTGAAAGATTAATTATTCTATTGATCGGCTTGCATTTTTTATTTCTTGAGTTTATTTCTTTAGTCATGATAGAGTCAATTTTTTGAGTTTATTATGTGATGATGGCTTGCATGTTGTGTTTTGTCTTTGTTTTGTTGTATCCATCTTATGTTTGTTGGCTAAACTTTATTAGTGATCTGAGACAAGTAAATTAACCATAATATTATTTAAGCATCAGATAATCAAAAGTAGTTAGCTAATAACACAAAATAAATTAGTTGCTAACAACAAAAGTACTGATACAGCATTATATCCATTAATTATCATTCTCCCTTCTTGTTGAGAAAAGATTTAATTGCTAACAAGACTTTAACTTTTTTTTTTTAATTATTATAATTTCATTTGTTTCTCTTAGATGGACAAAGCCACATTACTTGCTAAAGTAATTAGCCAAGTGAAGGAATTGAAGAATAATGCAATGGAAGCAAGTAAAGGTCTTCTAATCCCAACAGATTCTGATGAAGTTGAAGTTGAGCCACATAATGATGAAGAAGAAGATGGATCCATGTATTACAAAGCATCAATATGTTGTGATTTCATACCTGAGATACTTTCTGACATAAGACACACAATTGATGCACTTCAACTGCAATTGGTAAAAGCAGAAATGTCAACATTTGAAGGCAGAATGAAGAATGTGTACATCTATAAATGTTGCAAAGGGGGCAACAATGTCAACAATGAAGCATGCCAAGTTCTTGCAAGTAGTGTTCACAAGGCACTGAATGCTGTAATTGATAAGGCTAATGCCTCACTTGAGTACTCACTAAGAGCATCAGTTCCAACCAAGAGGAGAAGAATCTGTTTGGTTGAAACATCCACTTCCTCATGCAACCATGACTCTTGTTCTGGTTGATATGATTACAAACCCTTTTGCTTGTTGTGTTATGTATTGTGTATATCTTTGGGAAATTGTTTCTACTTTTGCCCTTTTGTAATATAATAACCAATGTCACTGAGCTCCAAACACAGCTCATGTTGACCCTGGTACACACTGCTGCTATGTTAGAATCAGCTTATTCTGATTCAACTTTGAAGCAGTGTTTGGGCCATGTTTGTAAACTTGTGTTTTATTTAAGTGTGATCACTGCACTACATGTACATGTACATGCAGTGGGTGCTAAATAATCCAAAGGACAAAGCTGTACCAAGTTTTAGTTATTTATGGCAATTTAATTAGCACTGTTGTTGTATCTTTACAAATATGTTAAGATTTACCAACTCTTAGAAAACTAATGCAGTGGTAAAAGCAAAACTTCATAGATTTACCTAACTCTCTCAATTCGTTGAAATTGGCCTATTTGGTAAAGACAAATTTTGATATGAAATCTTTGCATTCACATCAAATGGTTCTACTAACTAAACCAACTCACTCTATCATAGTTTATCTTCATTGTCATTACTTGACAAATGCTCTGCGCTTCTCTCTCTCTCTGTCTATCTATCTGTCTCAAAAATTCAGAAACAGAAAAAACAAAATTGCAAGAAGACAACAATATCTCCTTGTGTGTCCCCCCTCAGAGCACAGCTACCCCTTATATCAAAATGACACATCACATAGCAGCAACAGCATATGTCTTGAGTTAGTGAAAGGTGATGGATGATGGAGAAGAAAGAGCCTGTGAGTGTGATGCTGTTGAAGAGCACTGTGAAGAAGCTACACTTTGGGAGCTGGGAAGAGAAAGATATAGCAGCAATTGAGATTGAAAAGCTGGCTAAAGAAGATGTCAATCTAAGGAAGCTGATAACTGAGCTTGGAGTGGTGCCTGTGTTGGTATCTATGGTTGCGTCTGAGGTGGCTACACGGCGGCGAGCAGGGGTGAAGGCGTTGATTCAACTAGCTAATGGAACATACCAGTAAGTTCTAGAATTCTCCATGTTCTTTGTTCTTTCTGCTATATGCATCTCTTCATGTATGCAACTCAAGACATAATCAACGTGTTATTAATATATGCTTAAATCAGTGTGCAACTTTGAGTTCTTCATTCCCTATGTTACTGGATGAATTCATACTTCATAATCACCAAAGGACATTAAGCTACACTAGAATATGATTCTCGAAATCATGCACAAGGTTGATGAATTCATACTAAATGTTGGTATTGTGTTTTTAATTTCCCAATTGTTTGATATGGAAAAAAATATGTAACATACTTCATAGAAGAAGTCGGTGATGTGGAGCCGCTATGGCCTACGTGTACCCGACCCCTTTGACCTTTGGAGAGCAAGGACAAGTTTGTTGAATACAGAGTGGAGATTGGCCTCGGTTGGTAGGTTTGGTTAAATTTATGAATGGGATCAAGGATATAATTTTGGACCCAATCAAGGATAGAATTATTGAGTGGTTTGTGCTGACTTGTTTTGCTATTTTGGTGACACATTGGTTCTTTCTTTTCAGGAACAAGGCTTTGATAGTGGATGCAGGTATATTATCCAAGCTGCCTAAGAAAATTGACCTTGAAGATGAATCGACATTATGTGAATTTGCAGAATTGCTTTCTTCATTGTCATATCTAGCCAACACTCAATACCTTCATGCTTCATTGCACTTTCTCCCACTTCTCAGTGACATACTCAGGTCATGCTCAAGATTAGATACCAAAGAATCATGTTTGGAAGCCTTGTACAACCTCTCAGCTGTGTTGGAAAATTCAGGGCCTTTGGTTTCTAATGGAATTGTACCTATCCTCTTGGAACTGTCCTTAATGAAAGAAATTTCAGAGAAAGCACTTGCCTGTCTTGGGAACTTGGCACTAACTTTGGTGGGAAAGAAAGCAATAATAGAGAACAGCTCAATGGCGCCAGAATGCTTGATTGAGGTCTTATCATGGGATGATAAACCCAAATGCCAAGAGTTGTCAGCTTATATTTTGATGATTCTTGCTTATCAAAACTCACCACAAATAGAAAAAATGTCACAGTCTGGTATTGTCCCTGTACTCCTTGAAGTGGCTCTATTAGGAAGTCCTTTAGCTCAGAAGAGAGCACTGAAACTACTGCAGTGGTTCAAGGATAAAAAGATGGGTCCACATTCAGTGCAAAAATCTCCAAGAAGCGCATCGGATTCACCTGTAAATCAAAGGGAGACAAAAGAAGGGAAGAGAATGATGAAGAATTTGGTGACAGAAAGCCTGCGTTGGAACATGGAAATAATAACTGAGAGGGCAAATACAGCATGGGATTCTTCTAGCTTGAACAAGTCCTTAGTTATAAGCACAAGTTCAAGGAGTTTATCTAACTAAGGGATTCTTGCTTCTTAGTTACTACTACTCTATAATAATTTGAACTTGAATCGATTTACCAATTAGGATTCCATTTCTAGTAGCCATCAAAGCGAAAAAGAGGTTCCACGGTTTTGCGCAATGAGGTAGTATCATGTTGTCAGAGTATTTATTCAAATTCCCAACAGATTAAGCGATCGGCGAATTTGCTGCGTATTCAGATTCTACCCACCACCCAAGTAGTAATATAAACATTTTAATTATATTCCCCCATTGTCTAAAATCAAAATCAAGCAATTTCCTAGTAATTCAAATTGGTACTTTTCTCAAACGTCGAATCTGAAAATAGAAACGATACATAAATCAAGCGCAGCACATCAAACCAGTATTACCAAACTTATCTCAAGAGCACCACTCGTATTTCACTAATAAAATTATTACAAAGTAATTGTCTCACTTTAGAGAATGATACAAAGAATAGCACCCACCCTCACTAAACATTAGAAAGTCCCGAGTCCCTTAACTTCAAAAACTACATGTAAATTGGTGTTTGGCCGAGCTACATCACGTCATAAACCAACAGGAGAATCACCTCAAAAAGGATTACATGCAGCAAATATCAGAGTTTGATGCAGAAACCATAAAAAATTACAACAATGTAAAATCCTTCAGTAAAAGCAAACAAACAAGAATTTGTTGATAATAACTTGCAGAAAAATGAACCCATAAAAATAAAAAACAAGTAGCCATAGCAAAAAAAAATAGCCTGTTCAGCTGAAAATAGTTATCTACCGCACAGCCCAAACAAATAATATTGCAAATTCAAGGGTAGCATTGTAACACAGTGCAAGTCGAGGCAAGCATATATTCTGTTTTGCAGTTTATATTCATATCCTACTTTTAGTTTACGAGAGATAAAACAAATAATCATCGATAAATAATAGTTATTTTATTTCCCTTCTCTAGCTACCGTTTTGTTTTCCATCCCATTTTAGTCATTTTCTGCCATTGTCATTAAATCTCCCAAATATGCCCTTAAAATTTTAGGGGAACCTGGTTCAAGACCCAATAAGAAAAGAAAAAGTGCAATTACAACATCAAGTTTAAGCTTTCACTTCTACAACATACAAGGCTTGGACTGAAAAGGTTCTCTTAGGACTTGTGCTGAATTTAGTCTAAAAACAAAATAGAAATATGTTACAAGAATTCAAGAAGTATTTAAATACACCATCAACCCACCACCCATTTTAAAGGAACGGAAGTTAAAGAAGGAGAAAAAAGGGAAAGCAATTCACATGAACTGATGCCACCACAGCAACCACATAAGTACATATAAATGCACATAGGAACATGACCAACAATAAGAGACATTTCAAAATTAAGGTAAACACCTTCTCATTTACTCAAAAAGTAAGAGAAAAATTCAAATAAAATAAGTTCTACAGAAAATCCACATAAGTACTACATTCAAATTCTATGCCAAGTTAGGTAAGCTTTCACTAACACTCATCACAAATGGAACCATAACATATAGAAGCAGAGGTAGTGAAGCAGCAACAAATTTACAGCAGTCCATGTAAGCAAAACCAAAGTATTATTGTCTGCATGCACGAAATCAGCACAACCATTTAAAGCATTAGCGTCCAAGAAGCCATCACAAACCTGAACAGAACACCTATTCAAAACTCAAATCAATGATCAACATGTTTATCAACACAATGAACCGGCCAGTCAAAAGCAAAACTAAAATGCTAAATACAATCAACAAATAACATAAACTTGATTCAACATCAGCTACAACCGGAGAAAGATACAACCTGAACCAACTAATTTCCATGAAAGATATTAAACGCAGTTCAAATCACCAATCAAATTAAGAAATGCAAATTGGTGAATAGAACAGCCATTCACAAATTGAAGTAAATATCCGCATTTCAGAAAAACTAAAGAAAGGTAGAGAGATAATGATTAATAATTTGTTCAATATGGAAAAGTCAGTCACAAATACATATAAAAATGCGCATCTACAAGCACATAGCAAAGCCTCTCTTGTTCGAAAACTATCCACATGCAAGTTAAGCACAAACAAATAGACGTATTTGTACAATATTTTTTTACCTAGGCATGGATTAATCAACAAGCAAGCGACCCTTCAGTTAAACACAAGACCAACAAATAAAAAATTGCAACAAAATTGAGGAAGGAATAATCATCAGATAACAAATCACCACAAATGCGCTGAACCACCTTTTTCAGAAGAGCATGAAATCAATCAACAAAACCAAGTGCACATTCCGAACCATCGCAATAACACAAAACCAGCCAAAAAGAAGCTAATAAAAGCAAGCACACATCACCTACAACAACCACAAATCAGAATCAAACACCAAATTTTACCTCAATAATACGGTGGCACGCCTTGATACATGCCTCCAGGAGGAGCAGGTCTTGGCATTACGGGCGGAGGTGGCTGCTGTGTAGGAAGCGCAGACGTGGGCAAACCACCATAATGCGACCCATCCATATACCCCCCAGAATTGAGGGGCAACCTTGTACCATAGTCACCAGAAACCGGCCCACCAAACTGTGAACTCCCATAACCACCAATTGCTTGCCCATACCCTCCACCAGCTGGAACAGGGTTTCCATACGACGGCACCGAAGACTGCATCCCATAACCGTTCCCATGTCCTCCACCACCACCACCAACATATCCACCATACTGCGAAATCAAGCTAGGAGCATTGTAAGAAGGTGGTTGTTGTTGTTGTTGTTGCTGCTGCTGCTGCTGAACATGCATGCCATCCCCTGCAAACCCAGAAGTAGGATTCTGCGGCTTCGCTTTCTTGCCATCCACAGCCAACTTGCAAAACACATTGTGGCCATCAATAGTCTTCGTGGGCTCTGCCAAACAAGCCCTTGCACCCTCTTCGGTCTTGTACACGAAGAACGCGAACCCTTTGGTCTTCCCACTACTCTTATCAAACCCTAGGGGACCCTCTTCCACTTCGCCGAAGGCGAGGAAGTAGCTCAGGAGCCTCTCGGACGAAATTTCGAATGGGACGTTACCTACGAACACCTTTCGGGCGGCGATGTTGTCAGTGCCAGATGCCGCGCCGGGGCCACCAGCTGCGGCACCGGGACCACCAGATGCAGCAAGCTGGGCGACGGTCATGCGGCCATCGATCTTTTTGCTGGGCTCCTTGAGAGCGATGATGGCCCCGTCGACGTGGGAAAAGGTTACGAAACCGTATCCCTTGGATTTTCCGGTGTGCTTGTCGAAGATGACGATGGCCTCGTCGATGTCGCCGAAGGCGGAGAAGACAGCGCGGAGGGTGTCGCTGGTGGTCTGGCCGGCGAGGCCGCGAACGAAGAGCTTGCGGAGGGAGGAGTCACGGTCGGCGACGGAGCGTACGGATTCAAGGACATCAGGGTGGCGGAGGGACGCCGATTGGAGGAGGTCAAGGAGCTGCTCCTGCGTGAAGGGCTGCAGTATCTTTCGGATATCGTCTGGGGTGAGGGGGGTGGTTGCAGCTGCGGCGGAGGGAGGTTGTTGTGCTGGAAGCGGGGAATCAGCGTCGCCGTTCTCCTCCGCTTTGCGCTTCTTGGAGAAATCCATGGCGACGCGATTTGGGAATTAGGGATTTGTGCTGCGATGGTAATAGAGATATCAGATAATCGAGAGAAACCCTACTGAAAGGGTTACCCACTGAACTTGCGCTGTATCTGTTACGCTAATTACTACCTTTATATACAACACAAAATAATTTGTTATTGTGATAATAAGTTTCAGTTATTATTATAGAATTATATATTTTTCTTTATAATAAAAATTTGATTTTTTTAAATTGATGTAATAATATATATATATATTTTTAAATTAAAAAATATTAAATTAAATATTCAAATAGAAATTTTTATATGAAAAATATATATAAATTAAATCGTGTATATATATTGGAATAAAAGGAACTTTCTCTTATATAAGAATAAAATGCAATATATCTTCATTCGAGATCTATAACAAAATATTTTTATTCGATTATAAAAAGAAACTATCTTCATCTGTGTATATTTAATTTAATTTAATTTATTTTTAAAAAATTAAAATAATACAAACTAGAAATAAAAATATGTGCTTTCTTATCAACCGCAGAATATGGGCTTTTGCAATTGTAGATATATTTTAAAAAACTTTGGATAAATAGAAAGTATAGTTTCAAAGAGTCGGATATAATTATGTAATATTTTTCAACTTAAAAATATTTTGTTGGTTCATAATCCATTTATCAAATTGAGGTATGAATTCTACTGGTTTCCCAAAAATATTTGTAGTCTATATTTTTAAACACGTTACTATTTCTTGGGTTTTGCGCCTACTTTCAGTGGGGATGTAGCTCAAATGGTAGAGCGCTCGCTTTGCATGCGAGAGGTACAGGGTTCGATCCCCTGCATCTCCATTTTATATATTTTGTTCTGATATATTAAAATTAGGGATGGGAATAGGCCAGGAGGCCTGTCAGGGCCTTCGGCCTGGCCTGGCCTGATTTTAAAAAATGTCAGGCTCAAACCTATTTAAAAGCCTATGTCTTTAACAGGCCAGACCTAAGCTTTTTAAAAAGCCTATAAAGCCTGTCAGGCCGACCTGGGCCTGTTAATTTATTAGTCTATTAGTGATTATTTTGATTTATTCTATTTATATAGGCATAGGTCTGTTAGCCTGTGAAATGTATTAGACTAATTAGTATGTGACATTTTCACATTTTTCATAATTAAAAGGCTTTCTAACAGGCTTCAGGCCAGGCCATACTTATGAAAAGGCCAGGCTCAGGCTTAGAAAGTAGCCTATCACAGGTCACAGATCAGACTCAGGCCTAATTTTAATGATACAGGCTTGGCCTGCTAAGGATAAAGTCTGGTCTGGCCTGTTTCCATGCCTAATTAAAATACTTATTTCTTTATCATTGTTGAACAAAACTGGACTTGTAAATTTGTAATTTTTTCGTTAAAAATGATATTGAAAGACATATAATAAAATAAATATAATCCATAAATATGAAATAATAATTAAAATTATAAAAAAAATTGTAATGGATAAGAGTTTAAGGATATGGAAAACTTTAAGAATTTATATCAATACATTTAAAATCTAGCTATGAGTTTATGCGGTAAAATTCTATAATTTTGTTAGAGTTAACTCAACACAAAATTTTGTTAATACTGTGAAATTTTGGGTCTCTCAAATACAATGAAGAAAGTACTAAGATTTTGAAGCTACGAGCACGAGGAAGAGAAGGCCAAACGCAGAGAGATATTCAAGCAGAAGTTGGAGTTCATAGAGACATTCAACAGCCAACCAAACAACACCTTCAGCTTAAGCCTGAACCACTTTGCTGACTTAGCCGATGAGGAATTCGCTGCCCTTCACACAGGCTACTACTAACCCTCGAACTTACCAATCAGCTGGTTTGTCCAAGACTCACAAGTCACAACAAACTTGGGTACCACAATAATAATGTGAGCTTGGCTGACATGGACTCAAGCTTGGACTGGAGAGAGAAAGGAGCTGTTAATCCTATAAAGAATCAACAACAATGTGGTACGTAATTGTCTCAAACCAATGCTATAATATATACATGCACCCTAGTATCATATCTAGTCATTATGTTTGCATGAAACCACTTGTTCCAAAATGCTCAACCTATTAAAACACATAAGTAATTTTATACTAATAAAATAAATTTGGATGAGTTTTTAATTACAATCATATATATATATATATATATATATATATATATATATATATATATATGATATATAATAAAAAAACAGACGTACAACATATATTACATGGTGTGCACAATATATGATATATCACATGTTGTAAAGAAAGACGATGTTGCGACATGTGATAGATATATATTGTATACAACATGCCATATATGGTGTACATAATATATAATACATGTTGTGCATATTACATATTATATACTATGCACAATTTATTAGTTGTTTTGACCGGTGCATCAAGATTTATATATATATATATATATATATATATATATATATATATATATATATATGTGTGTGTGTGTGTTTTTGTTTTGATCATGCATTATTAATATTTGGTATGGTAATTTTGCAATTGAAAGCCTTATCCAAAAAAAAACAGGACAATTAGTTTCATTGTGAGAGCAACAATTGGTGGATTGTGCCTCTTATAACAATGATGGGTGCGGTGGAAGCTACATGGATGGAGCCCTTAAGTACGTAGCATAAGGGAAAGGTCTTGCAACTGAATCAGAGTACCCATACGAGGCAAGAGACGGGACTTGTCGCGATGGAATGGTGAATCCTGTGGCCAAGATGTGCCTAAGGGGAATGAGGAGGAGCTTCTAATGGCAGTGACAAACCAGCCTGTGTCAGTAGCTCTTGAAGGGAGCGGCCAAGCTTTTCGGTTTTACAAAGGAGGTCTTTTCAGTGGTGAATGTGGGACACAACTTACCCATGCAGTTGCTATAGTTGGCTATGATGAGGATACTGATGGTAAAAAGTATTGGTTGTTAAGGAATTCTTGGGGGGAGGGTGGCTACATGAAGATGCTGAGGGACACTGGTAACCCTGAAGGTCTCTGTGGCATTAACTTGCAAGCTTCTTATCCAACTTATTAATTAAGAATATATATGATGAGAGGGCAATCATGGCTATCTAGAGGATGCTTGCTGCCCATATGGTAGCAGCATATATCACAATAATTACTTTATGTCCTCAATCAAATACTAGTGATTTCTCACTATGCATTATTATCCTATCCTCTATCTATGCTTTTGTGTTACTATATCTATATATATATATACCGCAATGTGCCATCGTCTAAGATTTGTTTGTCATTACTACTTTATATTTATATGTATGTCACCCCATTTGAATTATTACAAAGAAGAAATCCATTACTATACTTATTACCAAGCTTGCATATTTGTGCAGTGTCCTTGCCGCTTGATTTTTATTTTTATTTTTAATTTATTTTTTTTGGAAATGTTAAATGATATACAAGCTTCAACTAGTTAAGATAAATACAAGAGTTTAATTTTAATGCACTGACAATATAAAGATATTTAAGATATTTTATACTGTCATTCAATTAAAATACTCCATTTGTATGACTTTTTAAGTAGTGGGAGAGATAAAATACAATTATGGCTGACATGACAGGATATGATTGGATGGGTAGATAAAAATTAAATCATAAATCTATACATATAATATTTACGAACCTCTTGCAATTAATTCTCTGTCATATGTCATTTTCTCATATTTTAAAAATTGTTAATTAATCTTTTCCTTAAAAAGTATCAATTAAATCATTTTCTTGATTTAATATATTTGGCCATTAAATATAATTATTATAATAATTATTGATCGAAGATTTTATAGGATTAATTTAAAATTTTAATAAATTATATCAATTATTTCTTCATTGGAGATTTTGTAAGACTAATTTGAATAAAAAAGGAAAGATTTTAAACTACGCCTGAGTCTTATTTTTTTTTACAAAAGAAAGATTTTAATTAACCTGATTTAAATGATTTAAGGATATAAAAAATCAATTTATATCCACGAAACTGTATTCAAAATTAGACCAAATTTGTTTTATAATCCTTAATTGACTGGTGATATAAATTATAATTTTGATTGATTGAAATTTTTATTAATGATTTTTTATTTATTTTTATTTTTATTTTTATTAGTTACCTGTCTACTAGTTTACTATAAATTTCTCTACAACTTTATTTGACACATCTCCATTCAAAAATTTATGGTGTATACGGTCTGCTCTAATTGGTATCAAATGCATATATGTGAGTTTGTCTTCCAATTCTTTTTTGTTCATCGACAGTTGAAAATCATAATCAAAATTGTTTTTTTATTTTTTATATTCAAAATTTTCTCTTTGTTCAATAACAAGGTTCTAGCTTCTAATGAAATTATGTTCTAACACTCTCAATTAAACATCAATTTCTTAAGTCCAACTATCATTGCTCATCTCTATTTTTAGTTTTAGTTCTTAATTGTGTTTGTGTTGCTTTTAGATAAAAAAATTTTTAAGGAAATTCATGCATCCTGATTCCTGGCTAATGGCTAATAATGTTGTCTTGCAGGTGATTGCAAGAATATTTTCATTGATGTTAGGGTTCTATGGTCTGAGTACCAATATTATGATCCAGGACAGTTATTTTGGATTTTGAGTGCATGATAGATGAAAATAATAAATTTGGTTTCTCTGTTAATGTTATTCTCCTTATAATAAATAGGAGATTTTAGAAAAATACATTTTTATTAAAAGATAAGTTTCTTCAATTTACTATTTTAGATTCATCTTTTAATTCCCTTTTTTGTTTTGTTACTCCAGGTCCATATAGAATTTGAGTTACTCCTTTTAATTCCCTTTTTTGTTTTACTTTTGCAGTTCCATATAGAATTTGTGTTGAATAATGCTTCTGATTCGTCTATAAGTACTGGAACGAGACTAAAAGGAAACATTTCTCTAACGAATCAAGATTTACACACTAATAGAAAGGAATTAAAGAAAAATATTTCAACTCTGAACATGATTATTGTATAAGTACTGTATAATTTTCATTGTACATATTACATTTTTCATATATATTTGAACACTTTAATTTTATATTGTACAATTTTAATTGAGCTTTATTTTCACTGCAATTTTCTTGCAAGGGATTTATTGAATATATTTATTTAGAATTGTCATCTATCTATACATATAATATTTACGAATCTACTGTATTAAATTCTCTGCCATGTGTCATTTTCTCAGATTTTTTCAATTTTTAATTTTTTTAAAAAATTTACTTAATTTCTTTTCTTGATTTAATATATTCTATCATTAAATATAAAAATTATTATGGTAATTATTGATAGGAGATACTATAGACTTGATCAATTATATTATGGTAATTAATGACAGGAGATATTATAGCATAATATAATCATAATTTGTTAAAAAAAGGAAATTTTTTATCAAACTTTACTATTCCTATTTTATTCTATTAATGTGTTATATTCGATAACTTAATATATGTATATTTTAGATAGTATATTTGTTTTAAAATCTTCCATAAAGAGATAACTTTCAGTCAATATTTTATTATATGTTTTTTTATCTTATCGCTTTTATTAGAGTATATACGCATTAATATATTCATCACTTTTATTTCAAAATTATGTATAGCAGATCTATACGGGTATAGAAATACAAAATGAAATAGATTATACAAATGAATTATAAATTATGTATAGCAGATCCGTGTTGTGCGACTTTTGTATTGGAGGTTAAAGGTCCGTATTGATGCGGTTAATATCATTTCTTTTTATCCCGTGCATCCCACGGGTCAAAATACTAGTATAATATATATACTCAAGATTTAAAAAGAATCATGTTACTCTTTAAGCAATTGTATAATTAATAATTATCTTTTAATTATAATCATTCATGTATAATTGTAGTGAGAGAGAATTATCCCATATAAATTAATAAGAGCAGTGATAATAAATAAAAAATTGAAAAAAAAAACAAAAACAAAGTCTCTACTCGTGGACCTAGAGTAGTGTTGGGTTCATGGTCTTAAAAAAATCATAGACATACTAGTAACAAAGGGGATGTAGCTCAAATGGTAGAGCGCTCGCTTTGCATGCGAGAGGTACAGGGTTCGATCCCCTGCATCTCCAAAATACTTATTTTGTTCTTTACTTGAAGCAAGATCGCAATTGATTTGTTTGACTTCCTACCTTGTACAAGAATATGATGTGGATCTCTGTTTCATTGGGATCTTTTTTTGGGGGAAAATGCTACTTATACATACACTAATACACATCCACCTATTTTCCACCCATTTAAAAAGTTACTTACCAACATTTTTATAAAAGTTGTCAACTTTTGAATGGGTGAAAAATAGATGGATAATACTATTCTATGTACAAATAGCATTCCTCTTTTTTGGGTAAATGGATTCAAATCAATGATTAAGGTCTGAAGAGAATGTGTATTACTTTTTCCAGTATTTTTCGGAAGCATATTAAACGCCACATGAGCTTTGTGTTTTAACATAAACTCTCTTAATTTTACTCGTCTAATCAAGTTTCACAATATATAGCTCTATCCTGGTTCAGCGGAAATTAAGCCGTTAATTAAAGAAAAGAAATAATAACCTTTTATTTGGTCCGAATTTTTCCTTGTCAGTATTTGTTGTGGGCTAAGTTCTTGCTCAAGAATTGGAGTTTAGATTTGCAGTAGTTGTAAAGTATATGTAAAACTTCATCTTTATCGTTATTCATTTATACTTATTAATTAATTACTACAGTACCATATAATGCAAAGGAAATAAAAAGCTGAACCATGCATATTTAAGCAACAAGAGCACTAGTTAGGTATGTTCGGCGCAGAACCATCGAAAGGGGGTACACTACACAACCTACAAATCTACAATTCAAGACATAAAAAGCTGAAACACAAGTTCATCGTGTATCATACTAACATCGGAACAGATTTGAACAACCTCGTATGTAACGAAGCAAAACCATTCATTATATTGTTCCAGCAACTAAAACACGTGAAACCTAATTTCAAAGGAAATGTGATCATACACGACAACACCGTCGTTTGTGAAACACATATATGATTGGCTTGATTGCCGAATAATTAATAATTAATGATAAAAAGTTAATCATGGCTAACAATACAAGATCCCTTCCTGACCTTAGCTTGTTGTATTTATAGGTGCCATGCATGCTCACTAATCTTCACACTCACTCATAAACACATTGCTTGGTCTAGAATCAGAATACTAAACACATCCTCTGTTTTCTGTGCTCTGTTCTGTGAGCAATGAAGAACATGAGGAGTGGATGACCTCATATGGGCGCACTTATGAGCACCATGAAGAGAAGGCCAAACGGCAGCAGATATTCAAGCACAACTTGGAGTTTGTTGAGACCTTCAACAAACATAATGCAAACAGCAGTTTCAGACTAAGCCTAAACCGTTTTGCTGACTTAACCAACCAAGAATTTGTAGCCTCTCACACAGGATTAGCACTCTTCAATCCACCAACTGAACAGCCAATCACCCCTTTCATGTCCAACAATAATGTCAGCAGTATCGCTGACATTGAGCCAAGCATTCCAGTTTTACTCTGAGGGTCTCTTCGCCGGTCAGTGCGGGACACAGCTTAACCATGCGGTTACTATAATTGGCTATGGCGAGGAAGCTAATGGTGACAAGTATTGGCTGATAAGGAATTCTTGGGGCCAAAGTTGGGGTGAGGGTGGTTACATGAAGATCCTGAGGGGCACCGGTGACATCAATGGTCTCTGTGGCATTAACTTACAAGCATCTTATCCAATTTATTAAATACTTCATCATCCTCCCAATAATGATTCTCACTTGCTTGAGGAAATGACAGTTTTAAATCAAATGAGTGTTAGAGCTTGTCTCGCTCAACATACTATTAAGTCCTTTTTAATTTTCCATACTTATACTTCATGTACTAAGAAAAAGTGATCTTGAACTATGCATTATCGGATCGTCTTTGCTTAATGTAATCTCTCATTACTCATATGTCAACCCATTTAAAATATTACAAAATAAAATTCGGCTTCAAAATTTTATATTCTTTCTTTTTCTAGAGTAGTATTGCTCATTTGATTTGATCTATAGTAATGATAACAGTAAGGACAAAAAATATTTTGACTTTCAAAGTGGATGTATACATCTAAAAAGGTCAATGTGATGGAAAGAAAATTATTAAAAATAAATAGTAGAATGATAAAATTATTGAGACTCACACTTTATTATAAGTAGGATGTATGAATGTTTGATATAAGTGGATGTTAAAATAGCATTATTGTAACCGTAATAACATATTCGTTAGTGTATATAGTATAGTATGAGCTTATTATTATGGTATAAGACAAGTCTAAATAGTCCAATGTAGTTCTAATTTTGAAGAGTAATGCTATATAAACATTAAAAATTGAATATTTGTAAAGTATTCATCATAATTAATGGTAAATAAAATAAATTGAGATGTTATAGTGGAGTCAAATTAAAATTTGATGATAAAAAAATTGTTTTCAGCACGAGATACATAAAATAAATAAATATTAAAATTGTGTATTTTTAAACATGATTAATCAAACATGCATGCATGCTAATAAATGTAATTTCACTTAATGCCAGCAATAATATTAAAGACAATATGTTTTGGCCTCTTTCCAATGTAAAAATTCTATAACCTTCTAGTTAACAAAGATAAAAAGTATGTCCCAAAGATAAATGAACAAAATCATATCTTGTCTTTCTTATATGTTAGATTGCTGTACTTTAACTGTCGGGGATGTAGCTCAAATGGTAGAGCGCCCGCTTTGCATGCGGGAGGTACAGGGTTCGATCCCCTGCATCTCCATTTTTAATACTTTTGGTTGATAATTGTAGCATATGATCACACCTTTAATTAATAAAATTGACCATGCTTTTTAACATTCAATTAATGAATTTGACCACGCTTTTTAACATTTAGTATAGTGGGTTATGGATTAGTAGAGTTTTACAATGAAGAATAGGGACCTCTCAATATTATATATATTGAAATGATTATGGAAACTCAAATGAAACAATATTCATAAGGCCATATGCTGGCATTCTTGCTGCTGCGTGTGTATGTTGGTGAAGATGTCATTCAGATGGAGCAAAACTAGATGTCATGCATAACAGTGATGGCATGAAGATTACCCATATAATAATAAATTTACTAATATTTATTTAGTTTCGATGATTCAATAAAGCATGTGGGAATCATAGAAATTAAACTTACTGTAGTATTTCATTATGGCCCGTGACATGGAGCCATAAGACCAATTAAAAGCAAAAGAACACAATTCAATCCACATCCAATTACATCAACAAATCCATCCAAGATTCCAAGGTACCCTAACTAAGTGAAATCAGCTGTCCTTTTCCTCCCGCCATGTGAACCCACCAGACACTAATAATTTTACCTTGAAAATTGAAAATTACTATTCAATATTATATATATATATAAAATAAATCAACCTAATACTCCCTCCATTCCAAAATATTAGTCGTTTTAGGAAGAAAAAAAAATTCCACAATAATAGTCGTTTTCAACTTCCAATGTCAATTTAATTTTTTCATACATATTATACCCCTAGTATCATTTTTCTTTCTTTCTTGAATATTACTCCAAGGGACCACTAATCATCTTTCTTTCTTATTAATGCTTTGGATAGTTTAGTCATTTTAATATATCTTTTTATAAAATTAAGAATATTTATTGAATTTCTTAATCTACATGTAAAAACCTTAAAAGACTAATATTTTGGAATGGAGGGAGTACATCTTTAAAAAAATAAAACTAACGTTCTTTTTTTTTTTTTTTTGAAAAAAAAAACATAGGTATTTAGTATAACAAATAATTTTGATTAAATGATTTAATTCATAAGATTTGCATGAAATAAAAATTTATTGCAAAGATCTCTCTGTATAGAAAGTCTTATAAAGTTATAGTTTAGGGTTGGTAATTTTTTTATAATAATAGATAAGACTTTATTATGAATATTTTTTCCTCATTTCAAAATTTTATGATGATAAACTAGCTATGATATTTATTAAAATTTAAAATTTCTTAAATAATAAGAATATAAAATGTAATGCTAATTATTTATAAAGATTCTTGTTTCTTTATGCACTTTAAATTTAGATTTGGAGATATTTTATTTCCTTAATGTTTTTAATATTTTTTTCTATTTCATTCATCATTTTTTAAAAAAATCCCATTTTAATTATTATAAAATCTTTCATCAAATATTTGAAAAAAAATCCATTTCATTAAATATTTAAAATATTTTCCATTTCATTAATTATTTTTTATCATAACATAGTTCTTATCACTTCAAAAGATTTCAAGAAACTAAATATCCAAGATATTTTAAAAAATTTATATTAAATTTTAAAAAATTAAATTATTGTATATGATGAAAGATTTTACGATATAAAAATAACACTTCTTCACATTATATATATATATATATACATATATAATCTATAAGCACATACACAAATGTCATAAACATATATCCCTTGTCATTTCTCACACCTTCAAGACACATAGTATCACCACATGGGTAACAAATTCCATCATGTCCTGTTTCTGTTCTGTGTGTTTTTTCAAGCTCTGCTTGTGTCTATGCACCAAGCAATAGCTTCAAAGCCCCACATTCATAATGATAATAATGTGACTCACTTATTAAGAGGAGGAGGCAGAATAAATGATTTAAGTGAGTGCAATTTGTTCAATGGAAGTTGGGTGATTGACCCTTCATATCCTCTCTATGACTCTTCAAATTGTCACTACATATCTCCTAATTTTGATTGCCAAAGGAATGGAAGACCTGACAAACAGTATCTCAAATACTCTTGGAAGCCTGATTCATGTTCATTACCCAGGTACACCATATGTTCATGAACAAATTAAATACTACTGCTATACATTTGATTCATTTACTTTGCATGCAGCTTTTTATACTATCGGTTTCAAAACAAATTAAATAATCCTTCTTAGTTCTTTGTTACTCTCTGCTATATTGCAAATAAAATGGTAATCCAAGCTTGCTTGAGAAGTAGTCTCTGCTCTTAAGGAACATACATAATGCATGATTAATATATATAATGATGTGATTAAATTTTAGTGTGTGTTTGTGTAGGTTCGATGGGGTGGATTTGATGAACAGGTTGAGGGGGAAGAAGATAATGTTTGTGGGAGACTCACTGAGTCTGAACATGTGGCAGTCATTGTTGTGTATGGTTCACGCCTCACTCCCTAATCCCAATACCACCCTTTCTAACAAACCTGACTTCTCTTCTGTCACCTTCCAGGTTTGCCTACCTTTTTCACTTTTTGTCTTTTCTTTCTCACACTCTCTCTACTCTTCTTATCCTTCTTGGTCTCCTTTCTGCTTCATTCTAATAAATAGTTCTTATTACTACCAAAAGATTGGATTGGATTGGATTAGATTAGATTAGATTGATTTATTGTAATAAGACTTTACAGGCTGTGATCCATGGAGAGCAGAGCATGCCTGCCAACTTGTGATTGTGATTGTGATTACAAGTTGGAGCAGCCTCTTTGCAATTATTTGCCTTTTCATCAATTATGGTCTTTAATTATTTGTTTAATCATACTGTAAATCATCAATCACGGATCCTGCATCATATAATTTACATGCTATGCTGTAGAATGTATATTGTATAATATAGAAGAAATGAATAATTTCGACCCTGCCCCTGCTATACACTATTCTGAGAATATATAATTCACGAGATAGATAGATGGATTTTCCTTAGAAAGGGACAAGTTTCGCAGCTCTGTAGTAGTCAACGTTTTGAAATCTCTTTTATTCTACGGATTCAGACACGTGAACATGAATGAAGGTCGCATACTAAACTCCCCAATTTGGATCTCTGTATCCAGCATTGGAAATTAGCTATGTTTTTAGCCAAATTGGTGAAAAAGAAATTATATAGGAATCAAATTCTTTTCATATTAATTCAATCACACCCATGTTTGTTTGTTTATATTATCTTTATGACTTGATTCCAAAAGTAGCCTTGTCAGATTATGGAAGGACCCTCGTGACTCCAAGTTCAACTTTGCTTTGGTCTTGAAAATTTTCGAGCTTCTTTTGTGAAATGTTTGTTCATTCTAAATGAATGTGTTGGTGAATTTGTGCAGGATTATAACGTAAGCATAGAGTTATACCGGACACCATATTTGGTGGACATAGTTCAAGAAAGTGTTGGCCGAGTGCTTACATTAAACTCCATCCAAGCTGGTAATGCTTCATGGATTTATGCCGATGTGTTGATCTTCAACACCTGGCATTGGTGGACCCACACAGGAGCTTCTCAAGGGTATCTATAGTATTGTATTCTGTAACTGTAATGTATCACAGTAAATTGAATTGAAATTTACTATTTGTATATGCACGCAGATGGGATTATATAAGAGATGGGTCTAATCTGGTTAAGGACATGGACCGTTTGGAGGCATTTCATAAGGGGCTTAACACATGGGCTGGATGGGTTGATCTCAATCTTGACCCTTCCAAAACTAAAGTCTTCTTTCAAGGCATTTCTCCTGCCCATACTAGGTAATTATAAATTATTTTTATTTTTATTACTCATGTATTCATATATATAATTGAAAACTAGAACATTATAGATACTTAAAAATTCATCAGAGGCAAGGACTGGAATCAAACACAGGACAGTTGTAGTGGAGAAACAGAACCATACAAAGGGTCAACATATCCAACACCACTGCCTCCTGCAACAAGCGTAGTGAACACAGTGCTGAAGAGCATCAAGTACCCGGTGTATCTGCTTGACATAACACTGTTATCACAGCTAAGAGTAGATGCACATCCTTCTCAGTATGATGGCAGTGAAGGGGGAAGTGACTGCAGCCATTGGTGCCTCGCAGGCCTACCTGATACTTGGAATGTACTCCTATATGCAGCTCTCACTATTTAAACCCAACAAACACAGGCTCTAAACCAAAACAGCATATATAGAGCGATGATGTTGAATTGTATGATGAATTTTGTGAACTTTACCTAATGAATTGCTTATTCGGAAACGGCTAAAGAGACCGCACACAGATATATAAAATAGACACTTTATTTAATGCATGTGTCCACATTTGTCTAATGTGGCTAAAAACTAGTGTGTTAGCAAGCCACCGATGATAAGGCAAGCACAGCACATCTATCATAAGCCATGTACACCTGTCCGACACCCGGTGGACACGTCTTCGACACGTATCCGTAAGTGTCCGAGAAAAATTATTTTTTTTAGATTGGATTCGCGTTGGATACATAGTAGACGCTGTCTGACACGTATCGGACACGTCGTGACAAACTATAGACACAAGCTGGATACACCGTAGACATGACACCACTTTTTCTTTTTTGATCTTTTCATACTTTACGAAGAAACTTAAGATCAAATTCATGTTTTACTAAAAAATATTTATTATATATTCATATACATGCATTTCACCTTATTTATTCTTAGTTGCCACCGCCACGCCATGGCTGTCGCACCAATGCGGTGGCTTCACCCCTTGTGTTCAAACCTCGCTCCTCTGTCTTTCCCTTTGTTATATTAGACGAAAATATTCTCCAGAAGATATTTTTTTCTTTAAAAAAAATAAAAGATAACATAATAAGCTTTTATTTGGTCAGAAGTTTTCCTTGTCAGTATATGTTGTGGGCTAAGTTCTAGCTCAAGAATTGGAGTTTAGATTTCCAGTGGTTGTGAAGTAATTGGATAGTTAGATGTAAAACTTTATATTTAATTCTATATTGTTGTTCTTTATACTTATTAATTAAGTAATATTGTTCCATATAAAGCAATGGAAATTAAAAGCTAAGCCATGCATATATAAGCAACAAGAGCACTAGTTAGGTATGTTCACCGCAGAGCCATCGAAAGGGGTACACAACCTACAATTCAACACAAAAATATCTGAAACGCAACTTCATCGTGTATCATACTAACATAGGAACAAATTTGAACAATCTCGTATGTAACGAAGCAAAACCATTCATTATATTGTTCCAGCAACTAAAACACGTGAAACCTAATTTCGAAGAAAATGGGACAAATCAAACATATATAGACGACAACAGTTTGTGAAACACATATATGAGTGGCTTGATTGCCGGATAATTAATAATGCAGCTATTGGCAATGGTGTCATGTCGTTAATCATGGCTAACAACACAAGATCCCAACCTTAGCTTGTTGTATTTATAGGTGCAATGCATGCTCACTAATCTTCACACTCACTCATAAACACATTGCTTGCTATAGAATCAGAATACTAAACACATCCTCTGTTTTCTGTGTTCTGTTTGTTCTGAGAGCAATGGCTTTAACACCCCAGATAATGAAATCTAGTGCTGCCATTTTGATCTTGTTGTGGACTCTCACTGTCATGTCTACTCAAGCCACTTCCCGCACAATCAATGATCAGTCATCATTATCCATTGCTGAAAAACATGAGGAGTGGATGGCCTCATATGGACGCACTTATGAGCACGATCAAGAGAAGGCCAAACGGCAGCAGATATTCAAGCACAACTTGGAATTTGTTGAGACCTTCAACAAACATAATGCAAACAGCAGTTTCAGACTAAGCCTAAACCGTTTTGCTGACTTAACCAACCAAGAATTTGTAGCCTCTCACACAGGATTAGCACTCTTCAATCCACCAACTGAACAGCCAATCACCCCTTTCATGTCCAACAATAATGTCAGCAGTATCGCTGACATTGAGCCAAGCTTGGATTGGAGACAGAAAGGAGCTGTCAATCCCATCAAGAATCAAGCTCAATGTGGTGCGTACCTCTTTATTTAATTTCTCCCACAAATAGTAACTAATTATAAACTACTCCTTCATTTTAGATAAATGATTATATGTTTGACTTTCTAATTAATTTTGTAGGGAGTTGTTGGGCCTTCTCAGCAGTTGCAGCAATTGAAGCCATTATCCAAATCAAAACAGGCAAATTGCTTTCATTATCTGAGCAACAGTTGGTGGATTGTGTCATAAATAATGGCTGCAGTGGACACTACGCGGATGGAGCATTCAAGTACATAATACAAGGCCATGGACTTGCCAGTGAATCAGATTATCCATATGAGAACAAAGATGGGATTTGCAATGATAAGAACGTGAATCCTGTGGGCAAGATTAGCAGTTACCAAGATGTGCCTCGAGGGAATGAAGAGGAACTTCTCAAGGCAGTGGCCATGCAACCTGTCTCGGTAGCCATTGATGCTAGTGGACAAGCATTCCAGTTTTACTCTGAGGGTCTCTTCGCCGGTCAATGTGGGACTCGGCTTAACCATGTAGTGACTATAATTGGCTATGGCGAGGAAGCTAATGGTGACAAGTATTGGCTGATAAGGAATTCTTGGGGCCAAAGTTGGGGTGAGGGTGGTTACATGAAGATCCTGAGGGGCACCGGTGACATCAATGGTCTCTGTGGCATTAACTTACAAGCATCTTATCCAATTTATTAAATACTTCATCCTACCAATAATAAGTGTTAAATCAGAGAATGTTAAGAGCATATCTAGCTCAACTTACTATTAAGTACTTTTTAATTTCCTTGTGCTAAAAAAATTGATCGGTAACTATGCATTACCGGATCGTATTTGCTTAATGTAATCTCCTGTTACTCATATGTCAACCCATTTGAAATATTAGAGAATTTTATATTCTTCATTTAAGCATAGTATTGCTCATTTGATCTTTGTCTATCATAATAATATATGCTTATTATTGGGATTCATTGTTGGTATAAGGCAAGTGCAAAGAGTCCAGTGTAGTTCCAACTTCCAGATAGTCAAACATGCATGGAGTGTTTCGTTCAGAAATATGCCACATATTTGAAAATATGATACCTAAATGATCTACATCTATGACTATAAGTTGTACATCAAATCGATCTTTGATCAAAGTCAAGGTATCTTTTGCTGTTTTTTGTTTGCTGCTGAATCAAAAGTATCCTTTAGAATACCTTAAACCCGTTTTCCTTCTTAAACCAGCTCATAAAATTTATTTAAACTTAATTTAATTTGATTTTAATATAATATTAGATCATATTTTAGTTTCATATTGAGCCAAGACATCCAATCCTGAGGTCTCATCACTTAATAGATTTAAGCTTAGATTCTTGTGGAAGAAGTTTCAATAGAAAGGTCATCACAATACCTAGCATTTTGATTATGAGCATTTTTTTTATTTATCTATTCAATTTTATACTTTTACTTATAAATAAGATTGAAATATCTAAATAATCATATAGTGTCTATCAAATAATTAGCTAAGTTGTAACTGAGTGGGGAAAAAATCCGTTATAAATAGTTAGATTTACAATAGGTGAACAAATTCATGGGAAAAAGAAGTAATTATTAATTAATTATACAGCAGACACAATCAACTAAGTACATATATCAAAATCAGAACAGGAAACAAATCGAAGAAAGGTGTAGAACCTGAAAGACAAGTTAATAGCCGACATAAACAGCAGCGTTCACAATGTAACAATCATCATTCTTGTCACCCATCTCTTCCACATGCACCCCACTTGAGCATATCAAACCACCATCCACAACTTCAACATTCAAAATTTTTCCACTGCAATGTTTTTTGGGTCAGCAATGTGCAGATATTAGAATATATTGCCAATAATGAACAACCACGTGTACTGAATAAACAAAACAAGCATAGCATAGCAGATAAAAAACTACTGGAAGAAATTAGCTAAAAGTATAGACCAATGCCTGATTACTAGCATCTCAGAACAGAACACCAAAGTTATATATATTTTGGTTCAAGGCTTCAATCATAACTTTGAGACAGATATTAGAAGATATATTATATTGATAAACTGACCAATACATACAAAGAAAAAATTATTAATATTAAGGTACTACTTTCCAAGGTACACTTACTAGGGAAAAACAGACTTGATTTTCTCAATATCCAAAGAATTCTGGAGAGAATGAGGAACCCCTAGCTTGATCTGCAACTTCATCTGATCAAAACTGACACCAGGAATGGAACCTAAACAAAATAATAATACTTAATTAGAATTGAATAGAAAATCTTTGAATGTCTATTGTCAAAGAAGACACTTTAAAACATGCATGTAACCAACGATGAAAAATCATACAGAAAACAATCTCATTAGGGCGCAATTTTCATCTGCTTCAATTTAGATTGAGGCATGTGCCTTAATCCCATCATTAAACTCATCATAACCAATAAAGTTGGAATTTTGGCATCAAACAACCCTTACAACACACCAAAAATACAAAATTTAAACCAACAATAATGTACTCATGTGCATAAACGTTTTATTTATGAGCAAAACACACTGAAGAGCCAACAAAAAAGAAGAGATACCTCTACGGAAAGCAGGGATTGAATTGGAAGAAATGGCATCCCTGCACGCCCTCATTGCAGCAGCAGTTATGTTCTGCCTGTTTCATGAATGAATCAGTGTGAAAATCCCCATGTCACTCAAAAACAGAACCTTTGTAAGGGAGAAAAGAAGAAGAAAAGACAGAGAGAAAAAAAGGAAAAGGGGAAAGAAGACAAAGACCCATGTTGATCATATCCAACACCCATCTCCACAAACAAGAGCTTCATTGACGAGCCAGTGCTTGGTGCAGAGCCTTCACTTCGTTCGACTTCCATGGGAGCTGAGGTGGCTCTGGTCGGGCGAGAAATTCGAGAAGGTTGAAACTTGGATGAGGGATTTGGGAATGAAATGGATGGGCAGAAACGCAGTGGAATAGGGTTTCGGCCCAAATGAGAGGGGGGAAAGCGGTGTTTGGAAGAAGATGGAATTTGAAGATTTAGAAACGCAAGTGAACGGCAACATTCACTCATTTCTCTTTCTCTAAGCTCTGCTCTTTACAAAACGAAAACCAACGCAGAAACCGAATCACCATGGTGGACTCATGATTCGGGTTAATGTCACCCGGATATCAATTTTTTTTTGGGACAGACCCGGCTCGGTTTTTTATTCTTTGCGGCGGTTTTAACTATGTCACTCAAATGTTCACTTAACCCACTATTTTGATATTCATTTTTAATTTATACAGTTAATATCTTATTTTACACATCATTTATTATATGCTATACACATCCACACGTCGTGCGTATCATATATCACATGTTGCAACATCATCTTTCTATTTAATATGTGATATATGATGTATTAATCATATAATATATGTTGTGCATAGCATGTTAAATAAATGGTATGTAAGTATGTCTTACGTACATTTGTTGGTCATCTTCTTATTCTTGTATGTATGTCCTTGATCGATCGCTCGCTCCGAATAATAATCTTTCTAACCGTTCACACCTCGTACTGTGACCCAATTCAACGGTTCAGTTCGGAACTCTAACCATGACCCAAAAGGACGGCCCAAGTCAAAGACAACAAAAGGAACCCACATGAGGCCCAAAGTCGGACCTCGAACGCCACCTCGATGGGACAGGTCCAGACCGAGGCCCAATAACAAATTGAATGGGTCAAAAATCAGACTCGGGTACGGATCTTGCAACCCGACCCGAGGTGAGATGAGCTCGACCCTCGCTTAGGGTGAGAGCTCATCAAAGTGGATGATGACGCCGAGAATCCCGGAGCCACAACGGTACTACGAGGATCGACCCAGCATGCCGTGAAAAGCGGGATGAGCGTTATCCCGAGTCGATCGGAGGTGGTTACCGCGGAGGGGGCTTGCTTCCCACTCTATATAAAGGGGGTCATTTTGGTGTCTCCACTCATTTCGGTAGTTATTTTTTCAATTCTAAGTTAAATATAACATACAACTACCTCTATTTTGCTTTCTACTTCTAGACCTTCCATGTTATTTCTTTTACTATTTATTTTATTTTTTATTTATTTTTATAAAAAAATTAAAAAAGAATAATATGACTCCATAGAAAAAAAGCTTATACTCCATCCGTCCACTTTTAATTGACGTTTTAGAGTATTGCACACTTATTAAGAAATTGATGAAAACATAAAAATTTCTATAGAAGTAAATGTACAATGACAAAATTATCCTTATAGTTTTTTGTGCAATAATAATTGTAAGAGATAAAAAGAGAGTGTATGTATGGATAAAACTGGAAAAAGATTATAAATGTTTCATTGAAAATCTAAAATGACAAATAATAGTGGACAAATAAATTTCCTAGAAAGACAAATAAAAGTGGACGGAGGGAGGAAGTAATATGAATATGAATTGTTACAACCTCGTTGTACAGTTGAAAATGGAATTTGTTTCGAGTGATTGTTTAGTCGATGTAATATATAAGAAGATGTGGAGTTATACATGATAGAACTCCAACACTGTTAAGTCAATATAAGTATGAAAAATTGAATCAATAGATACCTCAAAATGTTAAGGGGTTGTTTGGTTATCATTTTTATTTTATGTTTTTAAAATTTTGTGAAGGAAATACTGAAAACAGAGAAAATAAATTATTTTCTCTGTTTTCAGTATTTCCTTCACAAAATTTTAAAAACAGATAAAACAGAAAATGAAAACGGTAATCAAAGAACCCCGATCCTTTTGAGGGTAACCCGGCTGCTCCAAAATTCTTTAGAAAACATGTTCTCTGAAATTCTGTAACCAGTAACCTTTCCGTGGTGTGAATATAAATACATTTTTCTATTGGGCTACTTTATGGCTGTATTTCTGTGATGTGAATATAAATAATTTTTTACCGTATACATCTAGTACAAAATAAGTAATTTTACACTAAGCACTTCGTATGTAATGGGTTGAATTGTGCAAACTCTCCATGTAGTTGAAGCAAAGTAAAAAAATATCTATGATCCTAAAAATGCATTTAATATATTATATAATTTGATATAAATTTTAAATGTTATTCTCTATGATTTAAAATAATAGTCTCTTTTTTATATTTTGTTTTGGTTTATATTATTTATCTCTTTATAATTTTAGGAAGTATTTAGTTTATTTTTTATGTAATATACTCTTTTCTATTAATATGGAAGAAAAAATCTTGATAAAAATTTGAGTTAATAAATATAGAAAAAATAGTAATACTAAAAAATATTGATGGGTTGGGTCCAAGCTATGAGAGGAAATCAGGTAGCTACCCCTGCAAAAATAATTGCAAGCGGTGCACAAAAAAATAGGACTAGCCTTGCCCTAATCTCGAAAAAACAATAGTAACACGGACGAGATTGAGGAAGCAATGAATGAGAGGTTCCAAAGTCAGGCCTTAAATGTGAAGACTGATAGTATCAGCGAGTTAGGGTAGGATGCTTAATAGGGTTAGTCTTTTAAGATTGATCTCCCAAATCATGACTGAACCCTCGCAAATTACTTATCTTCAACAACCAACAAATATGAGTACTACTATAATGAAAAAACAGTGAATTTTATTCACAACATATTATTTAATGTGCATAATATATATTACATATTATAAAAAAATAATAATATGTAACTAGGTACATTCCAAGGTTGAGATTATCATTAAATCACAATACAAACATTATTGTTGCGAAATACCATATAAGAATTTTTCATTTTCATGGTGGGCTACAACATGCCTAATTATCTTATCTTTTAGCCGTAAAACAAAAAAAAATGATTCTATTCCATCAATTACTTTGAACTGATTCTGTAGTATTAAAAAATTAATGATGACAAACAAGCACGAAAGAAGAACGCAGGATTAGATTAGAGGAGTAGATGTCAGATCATTTCCAGGGAATTCACAACAGCAACATTCATGTCAAGAGTGGGAACAAATTGGAATTACCGTCCTTGTTTAATTTCCCATTTAATGAATGAATGGATGAATATTATGAGCATATTCTAAATTAAGGATGGCTAATATATAGTATTGCCATTCTTGTATTCACAAACAAAATGTCACTATCTTTACAGATAAACTGGGGCTAACATAACAATTTGGATATGTGTGAAGCTGAGTTTGCTCCACCAGCATTTAGCATGTCGCAGACCTGCAAAAGAATTTATGTTGTTGGCTGTGGCATTGAACATGGCATGACCTCGCTTTATCCCTCAATTCTTGAAATGCCCTCATTGTCTCCACATCGAAACCGCCAGCAAACTGCATCCCAAACATCAACCAACTCATCACTCTGTTTTAGTGTTATATCTATATGCCCCCCCCCCCCCCCCTATGTGCTTTCTCTCTTTAGTATAGGTCCCCAATTTTGTACTATTATTTGTTGGAACTTGGAATATACAATATATATATATATGGATATATTGGAGAAATATATATATAGGTTTTACCTGATGTACCCGGAATGCAAATCGAACTCCTTGGACGATGAGTTCTTCTTCTTCAGGCCCACCACCAACTGTCTCAAGCTCAGCAGAGACTCTCTTCATGTACTTCATCGCCAATTTCACAGATGCCAGCTTAATCTGCCACAATTTAACAACATTAAATCAAATGAGCTAACAAAAACATTATTTCAGAATTTAACCCGTCCCTCTTTACTTCAAAGCAAGAAAACTAGTAGTTGCAATAATGCAATCTACTAATATAGGCATTACTAACCCATTCCTAAATGTTTGACAAGAATATTTGTGCATAAGCATGTGAGTTTTTCGTTGTTATCACTCCTAATTATTATTTGAAGTAGTTCTTTTAACACATATAGCAGAATGTAATACCCTTTCGAGTTCTTAGTAAACAGATGAAGCAGACAAACAGATGGGTTGTAAAGATGTGGAAGTTCACGTGGGCGTGCAGATGAACACAGGGAAACAGAAGTCGAAGTCTTAACCATTGTTTTGTACTTTTGTCATATTGTTTATCAGGATCTTGTTAGATATGCTTTGTAGTAAACTTAACTGAATTCAACACTGTTTAAGTTTACTATGTTAACAACAATTAATGAACCCAAGACAATTAGTTAAGTTCATCAAAGGCAGTACTTTTACATTTAGTAATGAACCTATTTAGTTATTAGAAACACCTCAACCAATCAACTATGAATTTGGAAGGCAATATTTAGTGCATTCAGCCTAGATAAGCATGTACATAAATCTTATACTCATGGAAATTACCTGGCTTGCAAAGCCAGTATCAAGCATCCAATCAACAGGTATTTGGAAGACTTTGAATCTCTGTGTTGCTGACTCTCTCATTCTTGAGATGTTGTAAACCCCATGCTCTAATCTGCCACAACCATATTTACAGAGAAAAAGGAAAACAGAACATGAACATTCAATTCTCATAAATAAAATGGCTAATCAATCAATGTTATAAACATAAATTAAATATAGATCACAAATTTGGCATATATATACTTTTCAAATAGAGCTTGCATCTTCTTGAGAGCAGGACCACAGGGCTGCCGTGGATCATCGCGGAAAGAGCAAGCCTCAGATTCTAGCTTCTTCAGATCACAGTACCCAAACGCAGCCTCGCGCAGAGCATCGGCTTTTTGCTCTGGCCAATCAAAGTGTTTCAGCACTGCTCTTTCATCAACCTAAAGACAAAAACCACAAAAGAAAAATCATAAGACTAAAACAAAAATAACAAAAACCAACCTTGATTAGGTAACCTATATTTATTTATATATTAATAAGAAAAATACCAAATAGGATAGCTCGTCATCAAGCCATTTGACGAAAGGCACGACGTCTTCAATGTTGGTAAATGATGCACCCTCCACTTCTTTGATTAAGTATCTAATAAAATCACCTTGTGTTTCTACATCTGTTTTAATCTGCGTAGACCAAGCCAAGATAATTTTGACAAGTTAATGCCATTAATTGGGTGATAAAAGACTTAATTGATGCTAATTAGTTGCATATAATTTAGCTCTAACCACCACAGATCAGATCAGTAAATACCCTAAATCAACTGTTACTTCATTTGACTTAATTGATTACTATTAATTGCTCTTAATTCGATTTCCTTTTATGTTTGACCTTGAAACAGATGACAGTAATAAAATGCCACTAGTTTGGATCATATTTACGGTTTTGATTTAAATTCGAATAAAATTACTGTCTTATCTTTCACAAGAAATCGAATTTCAAATTAAAGCAATAAAAGCGACTACAGACGTATATATCAGACAGTAAAGACACTGACAAACAAATAAGGCCAATGGCAAAACCGTAATTTCAACCACAATTACTTACCGCCAGCAAGTGAGTTGAGCGGTTCTCAATCTCGCCGATCATGTCACGCGCATTCGCCGTCGATGGCACCTCCGAAGCCGCGCCGCCGGTGTTCGAATCCCGCCGTGACTGCGAGTCCCTTCGCATCAACGAGTGATAAAACTCCACCACCTCCGGAACTCTCCTCACCTTCGCCGGAGCGGCCCTTCCCCCCTTCGGCGGCGGAGGTGGAGGTGGCGGAGCAGCAGCAGCAGAATTATTGGACGCAGGCTTTGGCAGTGGAGGAGGTGGTGGAGGTGTCAGCTTGGGCGGTGGAGGAGGTGGCGGGATAGGAGGTTGCGGAATCGCTGTCTCCATTTCGCCATTAGTGTTCTCTTCAGAGGAGGCACTCGACGGAGACGGAGGCGAAGAAGACGAGCGTCTCGGCGGAGGTTTAGGGACACGAGGCGCGCGGGATCTGACAGCAGTAGCAAGAACCGAGTCAGTGGAATCGGCGAGTTCCTCCGAGTTACAGCGCGAGTGACGTGGCCTTTCAGTAATTTCCGCAGCTTCTCTCTTCAACTCAGCACCTTCGAAATAATGCTTCTGGCTGACGCTTCCAAGATCCGACGCCGTTTTCTTCAAGCTCTTCATAACGTTCGACCTCATCACCGAAACCTCAACGAACCTCTGTGAACAAGAAGAGTGGTCATCACTCTCCAATGCCGCTACTGATGATCTGTTACCGTTACTGCTACTGCTACTGATACTGCTTCCACTGTCCAACGACGTCGTTTTCTTCAGCTCAGCAATCTCATCCTCCAGCGCCTTCGTCTTCTTCTCGCTCTCTCTCTTCTCTTCTTCCAATCGTACCTTCAGTTCCCGCAACTCGCTTTTCAGCCTCTCGTTCTCTGCTTCAAGCTCTTGTGCTCTGTTCTTGCTCCTTTCAATCTCTGTTTCTCTCGCGACGATCTCCTTCTCCAGCACTGGCACAATGGCGATGGACTCCTTCAGAAGCTTGTGCTCCAGGAGCTCCGTCTTCAGACGAGACTCACTCTCGCGGAGCGAATCTACAAGGCGGAGGAGCTCTGCCACGTCCGGCGGCCGGGGCTGCACCTGAGCGGAGGAGCGCGGGAAGTAAGCGCCGAAGGTGCGCGAGAATGAGGACTTGTGAGACGAGGAGGACTTTGCGGCGGATGAGGATGGCGGAGGAGGCTGTTTCTTCTGCGAAGGAGGAGTGTGAGCCGTATGTGACGGCGACGGTGACTTCTGGAAGCCCATTGCCACCCTTACCTTGCCAGCAACCATTGTTGATGATTGGTGGAAAAAATATATGTATTGTGGCTCTCTGTTTCTTCCTCAGTGTGTATGATGATATGATTTGGGTTTCTGTTGTGTGTTTTTGAATCTCATGGAACGTAACTTAGACGACGTCGTCGTCTGTGTAAGTTAGAGAAAGCGTGAATATGGGAGAATGGAAGCGAGTTACTAGTTACTACTGAGGAGGGCACAAGCACAGCTATCGAGGAACGGTCTTCTCTTCTAGGATCCTTTTTCAGCTTAAGGGGAGAACAAATAAATAAATATAGTAATAAAGAAGTATAACGTATTTAATATTAATAATGCTAAGTGGACAATGAAAAATCAGTTCATAGTCTTTTTTGGCTTTGATTTTGACCCAAATAATCATTGAGATTGTAATACGCTGAGTAATTATAGTCCAAAATCTCATTTATTGATTGGTTAGACTAATTTTGTATAGTTCATTTAACCTTACCCTTCTAATATACTGCTAATACGAATTAACAACGAAAATTTATTTAAAAGGACAAGTTCGAAATTGTATCATGCTGTCGGAGAGGCTTCAGATTCAGTGTCCGTACTTGGTGTGATGTTTTTTTGTTTTGGGGTTTAATTTAGCTTAGTTTTAAAAAAGAATTAAAACAAAATTGAGTTGGGATGATGGGTCTTCTAACGGCTCGTTCAATGAATTTTGTTTCTTTTGGTATTAATTTAGTATTTTTCTATGACTCTCTCTCTCTGTTAACGGTTGGTGAGGCATATTCTCACGAGTTATCGGGGGAGATTCATTCATTCAATCAAATGCCGTGGTTGTTGCGTTTGGTCGTTAGTTTTTCTGCCGTTGCTGGTCAAAATTGGTCAAGCTGTCATGTGGATGCTTAATCTACTGCCGCTACATTCAACTCGATGGATATTGGATATATAGTAACACTTCTAGTTGAAATAAAATTAGCAAAATTATTGTAATATAAAACTAACTATAAAGTGTATTATTAACAAGAAATTAAAGTGCATTATTATTCAAGATTTTCCAAAGAAGAATAGGAAAATGCGGGAAACTTATTTGAGTTGTATGCAATAGGTTAAACTTTATTTAAAAGGAAAAAAGAAGAGAAAGGAGAGCTTTTCATACCGAAGAAGAATAGCAGAAAGCGTAATATGGCTTAAGAAGAAAGCAAAGGAACTTGAATTACGACCTCTGGAGTAGAGTAAGAATGAGATGATAAATTGATAATATTGTTTTTATAAGAAAATTTTCAGAATTATTGAATATGATGAAATGATATATTATTAATAGTATTATATTTTTATTAAATAAACGATATCATTTACGTACTATCCACATTAATCTTGAAAAAATTACGGCCAAATAGTGTACCGCCATTATTCATAAAAAAAAAAAAGATGAATTTCATGTGCATAAAATTACAACTCATAAATTTTTTATTCATTAAATTTTAAAAAATGATATTTTGGCAACCAAAAATACAGTATCTTGTTAACGAAGATTTATTGGATCCAGGGGTGAGAGAAAAATAAAATTGGTAAATGGCTTGATGGTGTTGCGGTGAAGAATAATTGCATGCAAAGTGCAGCAAGTTCGTTCTAGCTAGCTAGTTGGTAAATTTCCTCAATAGTGCAATTGACAGTGGCGACAATAGTGGTAGGGTCTTAAGCAATTGTAATTTGAGTTGTTTTCAACCACCAATTTTAGTTGAGGCAGTTGCACGAATATGTCATGTGAAGCCATTGCTTTGGAATTACACTGTATTATATACATGTATGTTGCATCATTCTTACTGCATGCATGGATGCACCTATATATAGCGCTGACCATAGTCAAAACAATAACACACTTTATGAGATCATCTTCAACCCATGCATGTATGTTAGTATATGTTATATGCATATTTCGCTAATTTTGAGATGCTCTAAAAGGTTGTGCATATAGCCAAACACAAGAAAAAGGGATAGATGATGATGAATCTGATCATAGAGATGCGAAAAGTAAATGTATGTATGCGTTGCTGGTTATAAATTAATTTTGATGATGTATGTGTGTGGGAAGAATAATGTGTTACTAGCTAGTAAGTAATTATATGGGTGTTATTTAGGGTGATGAGGATTGACGCGCGCGGTAGAAAGAGCTAGCATGAAAGGAATGTATCATAGATGGAGAGGTGAGCTATTAATGAGTTAATGGCAGACTGAGTAGTGGTCCTTCAACTCCCTCTCAACTTAATTTGTTTCACCTTATTACTTACTATACATATATGTGAAGGAGAAATGATAGACATAAATCATATTTTTATCCATCGGATATTATTTCAATTGGCCGTTGAGAGATATGTGTAAGTTTTTTTGTTTTTATTTAAAATGATGGGCCCAAAATAGTATAATATGATTGATGGATCTATATATTGATATACATGCAGTGTATTGATGATATTGCTCCTGCCTACATTTGTAGATCAGATCAGGTATGATGGCATATATGCATCGCCAACGAAGCAATACTTGCATTATATTTTCTTTGGGAAATCATATCTTATAATCTTAACATTCAGGACGTAGACAAGGTAAATGATCGAGAAATAATATAATGAGTTGAATGAAAAATAATAATAAAAATATATAGTGAAATTCACATATTTTATGAGTAATATGTTTAACCCTTTAAAAATTATGAATGCTCAAATAATATTGTTAATTTTCTTTCGCTACAAATCAACACTAAAGTTTAAACATTAATATATTAGAATAATCGACTGTATGTGATAAAAATTTGGATATGTAGTCTCTTTACAGCAGAAAAATATGAGAAAAAGATAGTTATAATTTTTCACAAAAGATCATTTATTTCAGGGAAGTTTTCTGATGGGGCGAAAAATTTTTTTGAAGTATCATTTAATCACATTTTGAAAATGTGGCTAAATGCAATTACCTCTTTTAAAATTTTTATTTCTCATTTTCTTATATTTACCACCTCCCATGTTATATTCTTCTCTATGTACTTCTTTTCCATCATGAGCTAAGGTATTTATAACATGTACCGATTAAATTTCTTTCTTGTTTTAGTTTTTATTTTAAATTTTTTTTCCACTAGTGATATTTAATTTCATTTTTTAAAATAATCTTGGGACAAATAAATATGAATTTCAGTTATATTTCTAATAAACCTATCTGTGGAGACAAACACGACAAGCCACATGTTTAATAAGAAATCTAGTGAATCATCTCATATTTATTATTATTAAAGTATTTTACTACATCTAATATATACTAATTGGAAACGTGATTGTAAGTTAATTAGTTGATGTATGAATAAATCTAGTTGATTTTAATTTTACTACAATAGTTACTGTGAAGAAAAAATACTTGTCTTAAATGAATGAATTAATTTCCACATAGTCACGTTACATAAGTGACTACCATTATATACAGCGAAAACTGTAGTGTCTGTAGAGAGCCCTCCGGCACCGGCAATAGAAAGTACTCACTTTATTTTTAAATAAAAATTTTATACTTACAGTTTTACACTGTAAGTCAATTACATCTATTAATTTATGTGAGTTTTTAGTTAATGGGTGGTTGAGTGAAAGGCTTTTACTGATATATCAATGACCGTGTAAAATTATTTTACATTAACAATCGATTGAAATTAAACTCTTTAAATAATGAATATTTTAGAAAAAAGAAAATAAATTTCATAATAATTATCACTTTCAAATTTTAATATAAATTCAATTTTTTACATTCCTCTTATTTTGTTTGTAGTGTGTTGATAAAACATAACTTAAAAAAAAAGTTAGATTGAGATAATGAGAATAGTTTATCTATTTTAATATGTTTGTACAGTGAATTAAGAATATTTATTATTTTTTAAGAGTTTAATTTTGATTAACTAACAATGTAAGAATATTTTACATTGTTATCCAATCAAAACTATTTATTTGTATGACTTTTTAGGTAATGAGAGGGAAAGAGAATATAATTACGACTTATGTGATAACAAATAATCACAACATAAAAAAATTGTTTGCTATAAATGAATAAAATTTAAACCCATTTCTTAATATATATATATGAAAAATCTTAAACGTTTACTATTTTAAATTGAGGGAGTAAGAAGGAGCGTGATTTGGGGTTATGTTAGGGGTTGTTGGCGTTTTGGATAGCAAGGGGAGGGGCCACGCCCTCACATGGCATTATATGTTAAGATTGGGGAAACAATTAATTGCATGAGGTTTTGCTACGTGAAGGTCTCATTCATATATGTGTCATCACTCACTCACACTTCTCACACACTTCATATAAATCGTGTTCTGTGGAGTAATAATCTTAATAATCATAACCACCACCTTAATTAATTGGGTTGCATAATGATCTTTTGCTTCTATTTTGGCTAAAAGCTACTATCATTAATTCATTATTAATTGCCCAGCAAATTAAATGGGCCATTTTTGCCCGTACTTATATATGGATTTAAATAAATCTGTGTGTATATAATGAAAATGTCACTAATACAGTTCGTATGTTCACTTGACAACTTTTGACCCAATTTTCATTTTCTAAGATTGTGCGATTTTCAATCCCTTACATGCTTGTCTCTATCATAAGTCTTCATTGTTAATTTGTTATTTTTGTTTTTTCTATCATAAGCCGACGGATCCGTGACTGTAGGATAGGCCTACTGCATTTTGTTTAGTTTGCGGCAGTCTGGGCTTATTAATGTATACAACTTGCGAAATAGTTAAAGAAGGCCCATGTATAATGTACTAAATAATAAAGAAGGCTTCGAGCAAGTTAATTACTTAATTTATTTAGTAAAAAATCTTGTGACGCCTAACAAATATTATATTTACATTTAATAAAAGAAAGAACAATCTTAAATCCTGTAAAGAAAATCAAGCTATAATCTAGCACGAAGGGACGAAATATTAACATTATCCTGATTATGCCTCACACCCTTATCCAAATCCCCATTATTCCTCTCTAGTGTTCCAGCAATTGCAATTCCATGCAAGTATGCCACCAAGTGATGCGAATTTATGATGATCCCTCCGATCTTCCACAGCCAAAAGTGCTTTGATTTTTCAGAGTCAATTACTAACTCTTCTCCGACGACAGAGTAGCCAAGGGGAAGATTCGGAACAATGTCTGGCCTATTACGAATGCGCAACTCTCGCAGATCTTTGTACCCACAGAACACCTTCTTGAATTCTGAGTTCCCGACGCCTATATTTATATACATGTATAATTGACCCTAATCAATTAATTGAATGATACATAATTGAATAAGAGTGTCTGTGTGTGTATACCTGATCTCTGACACTGGTATTGGTGAATTGTGATGCGGTGTTATAAGAGGTGTAAATGGAGTAAAAGCCATGATGTATTCGAGCAGAATGAGGATGATGAGGAAATAGAAGTGGGGCAGGAGCCAGATGGAAATGCAAATCTTGAAGCCACTCAGAGGGCTGAATTGTTCCCCTCCAAGCAACCACAATGTCCCTCCTCCCTAGCGCTTCTTTTCCTTCCTCTGTCGCCACAGCAACGTACCCTATCCAATGTGACTCTCTGCTGTGACTAAGTTTCTTAGTCACAGCATAATGCTTGAATAATAATGGGTTGGGATTATCATCAGTACTTGCTAAACCAACAACCTTGGAAAAGAAATCATCATCTTTAGTAGGAAATTGTGTGTTGGCGGAATGGTTGAATGCGTCGTATGTGGCTTGAGCAAGTTGTCCGTAGTGTAGTATGTAGCGGCGAAGGTCAATGCTTAGAGGATCCAATAGACCCTTCCAATTACTTCGCCCACTAAGATCTCTCCAATTTCTACTCATCCCATACCTCTACTTCTTCTTCTGCAGTATTATACTATGATTAATAGATGTGTATATCTTGGTGATGTAAGTAATTGTGTATTTATAGGGGATGATTCTTGATTGGAATCCAAGTCATCTAAGGCTTAGTTTCCCTTTTCTAATTAGAATCTTATGTATTAATGAAAAGATATTATGAGATTACATCCCTTTTTATTGTTATTATTATTATTACTGAATTATGGAAATAATATTATTAATATCCAATCTAAAAACTGAAAGGGCCGCATGGAGTGGATGAGTTTGGCCACAGCAGCCTGATTTAAATAAACTGAATAATTGCATCGTGTATGTACATGTGTATATGCCTATGCCCATCACATCATCCCATAACTGAATTAGGTATTACAGGGTTTGATCATAGGAGCTATAGTGCTCCAATTAATAACAGAATCTGTATATATATATATATATATGTAAACTCATTGGAGTTAGTTTTCGGTCACCAGAGGTTAAGAATGACACGACAGTCCACTACTCCATCTGATTACAACGGGGAACAAAAGGTAAGATCAACATGAATGGTGCGTGAAACAGTACTCTACTGGAATGGAACTTTATAAAATGTCAGAGCAGGAAGCGAAACAATGATGGTAAAAAATCATAAAGTAAAATAAATTAGGCTCACTAATGGTTTAAGTCCTTAAATTTTGTTGTTAAGATTAGGTGATGGATGTGGTTTGAGTAATCACAAACATATTTTAGCCATAAAAATTAATCAAAGCAGTTTACTAAGCAGACATGAAATGGCCCTCATATCAGATCAAAATACATAATCATTGACAAGAAAAAAAGGTTATTGTTCTTGCTCACACTGTGGCACAACACAATGAACACATGCATGATGCTACACCCATCCATTATTATTAGCTTTTTGGTGTTTCCTTTTCTCTGTTACGTTGTGTTGGCAGAGTGAAGAAGCTTAATTTCTCCTTTACTGTGTCCCCTAGCTTCTAGTACCTCTATCTATCTATCTGCAATGCATTTCATGATCCACTAGAAAATGTAAAGGGAAAGGAGGAACACACACACACACCGGTTATATTATATGCCGACAACTCAATCAGTTAATAAGGGAACACACACAAAAATGAAATCAAGGTTGCTCCATAAAATGTGAACCAACTACACTACATGACATGTTACAAAGCATACTGTTCTGTGGATTAATGCTATGAGGATTGAGAAAAGAAACCAAAACAGAGAGAACATGACATTTTTAATTCGTAATAGTATAAGTAGAACATAAATATTATCCAATTTTCATCAAACTTGTAATTATGCTGATGGGATCTATTAACAAATAAACCATGCAATTATGTTTAATAAATTTGATACTAGTCGGATCAATTTTAGTTGTACAATAAATATTTCCTCAATTTTTAATGCATATCGAAACGACGACGTCTCATTTCTTTCCCTCTTCTTCTAAGAGAATCAAATAATACCTTACAATATCTAATAATAATTGAGCCTATTATGCTTTACAACAGCCCATTATATCCTATCCTATCCAAGCCGGTGCTGATTTAAAGCTCTTGATAACGTTTTATCTCTCCTCTCCATAATCTCTCAATAATACTTGTGATTTTTTCTTTGATTCTTCTGAAATTATCCCTTGACCAATACTAATGACTTACTTGTGATTTTAATCTCACAACTATTTGAACAGATATTTTAAAACCAATGTTTTTAAATGATTAATAAATGAGCATAAATGTTATTTAGTTTGTAACCTCTATTATCATAAAAAGAACATATAATTACTAACAAAAATTAAATTAATTAAAGTATGTTTTACATTTCAAGATATTAAGAAGATGTAGCAAAAGGCTTTTGTCCCCATCTATCGCTGTCAGTCCATGCGTGTGTGCCTTTTCTTCCTTTTGTTTTAGGTACACTACCCATACTAATACATGCGGGTCACCCTCCCTTTGAGGACTAATGTTAATATACATTCGTATTCACGATGAATCCTACACGTGATAACATATTAATTAAGAGTTTCTTAATATTATTATAGTTATAATTTTTAATTATATTTTAAATAATTGATGTGTTACCACGCATAGAGTTTACCATAAACTCGAGTCTATATTATATTTTTTTTTTTCCATTCAAACGCAAGAGATTGGGATGCGATTCACTTTTTCATTCCACCCAATAGAATAAAATAAAATTAAATTAAAAAAGGAAAAATAATTGGCGCATTTTATTTATATTTATTTACACAACAATATGTGAATGTGAAGGAGCGTGTGGATTTGCATCACCGAAGAAGCAGTGACTCACTCGCTCAGGTCAGGTCAGGGAATCTAGGCTTAGATTCGTGCAGTGCAAGTGCAGGTTTTATGCTCCGCTTTGCCCTGCATAATCACATCATCATCCTCACACTTTTTTTTAGTGTTGTTCGTTCGGACACTTTAATTTGCAGAAAAGATAGATAGATAGATCCTTCAGCAAAACAAAACAGGGGTACTGAGATCATGAGGCCAAAGATTTATCTCTTCGGTGATTCAATCACTGAGGACTCATTCAGTGAAGCTGGATGGGGTGCTTCTCTTGCCAACCATTTCTCCCGCACGGTATTCATCCTTCTCAATAACTATCTCAAACGAATGTCAATGCTTTCATTCTTTCATCTTCTCTCTGTTTTTCTTTTTCCTCTTTAATGGGTAAGGCGTTTTCATGTAAAGTTTGTAGCTTTTATAAATGGGGGTTGTTGAACACTATCATGTTATGAAGTGATACTTCCAAATGGTCAATCTGTTCTTACTGAATGCTTATCGTATTGGATAGTTTGCCACTATTTTTAGCTGTATCTAATCATATTTTCTTCCTAATCTCGCTGTACTAAACTGGTATTGTATCATATATTCGTACTGGTATTCTTGCATTAGAGAAAGAATCAATGTTTTTATTGTATTTATGTTTGTTTTTTTTTCATTCTTCATAATGGGTAAGATGATTTTGATGCAAAGTTTGTAGCTTTTTAATATGGGTTTGTTGATGGTGATGGTGATGTTATTATTTCAGGTAGATGTGGTGCTTAGAGGGTATAGTGGCTACAACACTAGGTGGGCACTGAAGGTGTTAGAGAAGGTTTTCCCTGAAGCACAAGGTGGTGATAGTGCACCACTTGCTATCACTATTTTCTTTGGGGCTAACGATGCTAGCCTTCCAGATAGATGCTCTGGTTTTCAGCACGTGCCTCTTCATGAATACAAGCAGAACCTTCACTCCATTGTCTCCTTCTTCAAGGTATAATCCCATCTTTTTCTCTATGTGTGTTTGTGTGTGTTGCAACAAATGTTTATTCAAATGATTAGGCAAAAGTTGGGGCGGTGTTGAAACCCAGAAGGAGAAAAATAAAAGAAAAAGAAAAAGAAGTTGTCACTGTTTTTTAGTGATACAAAAGGTTTTGACCCACTGTGTTTGATGGCGTGCTTTGGAGCCAGACACTGTTCCAATGCATAATATCCAAAAGTGTTAATCATTTGTGGCTTGGTGGGGTTCAGTGTTATTATGACTGTGTTCTTCTTCTGCTTGGTCAAAGATGATTGTGGGGACCCTTTAAAAATTGTTGAGTGTGGGGTCAAACAGACAAACACATACATGCAGTGGCTGTTGCTAGTGGTTGTTGTTTTGTATATCCCACTTGTCCAAGGTGTGCATTGAAAATGGGGTCTAATATAGTTCCTTGCTTTCTATGGTAGTGGAATTTGTAAAGGTTCACTTTTAAGGAGTTTTGGTTCTGTTGGGACTGGGAGAGCTTGGACTGAATGAGGAGGCTATTAGGAGTTGTTTTCACTGCCTGAATCTTATGAACTTTTAATTTTTTTTATATTTCTTATTTCATTAGGGGCCAATGGTCATGCTAGTATGTGTTATTGGATGACCCTTGTGCCAAAACTTTATTCTAGTTAATAAGCTCTGTATATTTTGTGCTTTCCTAGCTGTTTCCACGTTGGATTAAATTCCTCTGTCACTTTTTTGTATGCATCCTTCTTTGGTCTCTTAATTCAACAGGGACTATTTGAAAATTTTTTAGGACTAAGAAAAAGATTTTTTTTTTTGTTAACTTATTGGTAATCAATTGAGGGCAAAATAATAGAGGTATGAAGAAGGGACAACAGACTTCAATCCTTGCCTGTTTGGAGTGCAAGCAAGGTTGGATATAGATACAAATACATAGACAAAGGAGACAAAAATTTTCTGTATTCTCTGTACGTCCAAGAAGTAGGGACGATGCGAAACTGAGAGAGAAATTTCCATATCTCTGTATTGTGTCTCTGTATCTATTGTTATTAACAAGGAAGGAGTAGAAAGAATGGTGGCTCCTTAAGAATTAAGACATGATCCTGGAAGAGAGTTATTATTGAGTTGTGAGGCCCACAGGCTTAATGAATGCTGACGCTTATGTTAGGCTACTTTTTATTTTAATGCAAAGATATAATTGTGTTCAGGAATGTGGACTATATTCATCAGTGAAAGTAATAAGCCATGAAATGGACAAAAGTAGATGCTGGTGGTGTTTTCCAACACCCATTTAAAGTCATGGGGGCTCTTAAAAGTTGATTGTGATGGGTAAATTTCTAAACAGAAGGTGATTTTTTTATTTTAGTTTTTGCTGTTCAGGAGAACCTACCTAGCCTATATTGGCTAAGGCAAAGATAGGGTGAATTGTCCGTTGATTTTAAGACCAAATTTGGCTGTTGGCTTTTGACCCTTCTGTTCTTGACTAATTGAGCATAATATATAGCATCTCACTGTTTGATTCTGATTTCAATAACTTTTTGCTATTCATTATTTGCATTTGCATGAAAATAACAGCAAAATGAAGCCTGTCAAGTTTTTTTTTTCAGGAATCCTTTTGATATTTCCATCATTGGAAATCACGAAAAGAGTGCATGTTCATGTTGCTTAAGATGGAGGGGATTCCATTATTATTTTTTTCTTGATCTTGATGTTACCTTTTCATATTCGTATTACAACATTTTATTCCTTTATAGGTGATACTGTTATCTTAATTTTCCTTTGAATTTCAGAAGCATTGGCCAACAACTCATGTTATACTGATAACACCTCCTCCAATTGATGAAGAAGCACGTCTTAGGTACAATTTTATTGGCAATTCGCCTTTAAATTTCTATGATCATGCAGGGTTTAGGTTTTATTGGTGTGAAAAAGCATACTACTCTATGATCATGCTAAAAATCTGTTGCAGATACCCATATGTCGATAACCCGCAGGGTCTTCCTGAGAGGACAAATGAAGCTGCTGGTGAGTATGGTAGAGCATGCATTGCTGTGGCTGCGGAAGGTGGAATCCCTGTGATCGATCTCTGGACCAAAATGCAGCAGCTGTGCCCTGACTGGAAGACAGATTATTTAAGGTATATATAACTTCTACCTGCAATGCTTATAATGTCCCTGATAGCATTTTGATTTAGTCATTAGTCCCTCCTTTGCTGTAAATCGTTTTTCGATCCAGAGCCATTCACAGGGTTTCTAGTTCCTAATAGCTTAAGGCTTAAGCTTGCTAATGAACATGATGCACTTGTCTTTTACTCTAATTGATTGTGGTCCAGACTGTCATCTTTTGCTAGTTATCCTTTTTGGATTAAATATGCAAACACTACTGACATAGAATGGTACAGGGGAGTGTAGAACAGAGTTTCATTCATTCTCCTAGAACGTAGATTGCATGTTTTGGATGATGCTACTAAATATGTTTAGGCCAAGTTATCAAGAATAGGAATTTGACATGGAACATATGTATGATTTTGTTGAACTGAAATGCAGTGATGGTCTACATCTAACTGGAAAAGGCAATCAAATTGTTTTTGAGGAAGTAGTCATGAAGCTGAGAAGTGAAGGCTTGAGTGTGGAATCCATGCCACCAGATCTCCCTCTAATAGCTGATATCGACCCTAATGATCCTCTCAAGGCATTTCAGTAGTAATCAACTAGACTGATAAATTATTATACTGCAGGCAAATGGGGATTTGATTTGCCTTTTTCTGGGGTTATTATTGTACTTCTGCCATTATTGAAAGATTCTATGTTAATAGACTATATTACTTTATAACATTAGGATTGTCCTTTTGCTGGAAACCGTTCTCTATTAGTCTCTTTTGGAGAAAACAATATATTATTGGCTAATCAGTATGCCTTTTTTTTTAATGGAGAAGTGTTAGATGCTTGAGTTTCTTTTCCTTTGGTAATGGTTGAAGTTGTTGCACCAACTATTTTTTTTTTATCTGTTCGATTTAGAAATGCATATTTTTTTTATACTTGTCCATTTAAGAATTTTAGGTGAATTTGATTATTTTATTCTTTTACTCTTACTTGATACTTTCTTTTTTACCAAGTAAAGTAAATACACATTTTATTCTCAACAAAACTAAAAGTTAAAAGGGGTAGTATAGTAAAATAGCCGTATATTTTGTTAATTTTAAGATTCTACCCATTATTAACTAAAAATTTCAGTTCATATTTAACATATATGGGTGATTCACCTTTTATAGTTCTATGATCATTCAGTAATCTGAGAGTGTAGTTGGTTTGAATTAGAACAGAATAGAAGTAAAGGGAGAGAGAAAGTTAACTACTAGATAAGGTTTAAAAATTTATGGTAATGATAAAAGTGGTTCTTTCTTTCCACTGACATGCATTATAATATTTTTCATAGCTTCTGATCTTCATTTAGAATAATGGTACCACTATTTAGTCATGCATAGCATAGCAAGACAAAGTGGGACATAGTAATCTGGTGTATAGTATTATGTTATAAGAGCACAGGAATATGAACATTTTCCCATGATGAACAACTTTGTGTACTGTGGCTGCACTAACAAAAACTTGCAGCAGATGTTTTGCAATTTCTGTTTTGATTAACTGTGGATGTATTAGCAAGTTTTAAAATGTAAAAGAAAGTAAAAAGGAGAATTGAACATGTTATATAATATTTAAGTCGAATTTATATTATTCAAGAAAACTGCAATGAAGTTGAGAAGATTATCGACTAAATTTAAATTGAATAAAAGATAATGTAAGTGCTAAATGTGGAAAAGGCATTCGCATTACTCGTTTGAAATTTTTCTCTCTTTGTAATTGGTTATATTAATCTGTAATTTTTTTTGGGGTCAAGTGCTTAAATCCAATAGGCCTTAATTTATATGAATCTAGGCTTGTTTATTGGTCAGGCCACTGGCATGGCCGTATGGGCTTGAATTATAATTTAATTATTACCCATGTAAATAACATTTCATAAATAAATTAAAAATTTTGACCCAAACTAATACATACTTTGCACTATAGTACAAGCTTACTTGTTGATCACAGAAATTAAAAAAAAAAAAAAAAAACACTTCTTATGGTTATGGGTATATGCATCCACTTATGCAATAATGGGTGAACCATTATGTTGTGCAAAATTTTTGTTTAGTATTTGCAACTTTGTGATAAGGAATTGAAAAGAAAAGATGATTGACTTTTTCAGGAATGAGTTTAATTATATTGAATGGCGTGACAAGGGATGATCAATTACTACCATAGAGGGAATAAATCATCACTTGTATATGCATGGCTCTGCCTCCCTTTTGATCTCAAAAGAGAATGTGGCGACAGGGGTATTTAAAAAAAGAGAAATGATAGACGTACATCAGATTTTTATCCATCAAGCATCCATCAGATATTATTTTAATTGGTGGTCGAGAGATATGCGTAGGTTTTTTTGTTTTTATTTAAAATGGTGGGCCCAAAATAGCATAATATGATTAATGGATGGTTAATGAATCTATATATTGATGTACATGTAGTACTATTGTTTAAAAAAACATGGTTGACTTTTATAAATTCCATCATTTAAAAGGTCATGAGGTCTTGGTTGGAAAATTAGTGATGTATCAAATTTAAACTTTATTACTTTAACTTCAATTTTGTGGGCGAATGCTATTGTATTATACCACACAGTGAGTATATTTTATAGTGTATATATATATATATGTTAAATTTATCGATTTTTGAAGTGATGAGGACAGAGCACTCGCACTCCAAAAGAAAACAAAGAAGGGAAGGGTAGATCTGCTTTCTATAAAAGTTTTAAGCCTTTTAGCGAAGATCGATCTGAAGCTCCAATAAATTAAAGATCCGATTCAAATTCAAAGAGAATCTCACAAAATTAAATAGCATTGTGTTGTGTAGCTCTGCTCCATGCGTGTATTCTTATTTCTTAGCGAGTTCGCCCTCTTGTTTTGACTTTAAATTATTACTATATACTAATCGCCGTCTAAGCCATTTATGACACACTACTTTATCTTTATTAATTAATTATACCTAGCTAGTAGTCATCCATTGCCATTAATAAATACTACTATTTTATTTAAGCTCATGACAAATTAAAGTGAAAAAAGAAAAGCAAAGTGAATAAGACATTAAACAAAAAAACACTTTCGTTAAATGGCATCAAAGGATGAAAGCACACACACACATGCATATATAATAATAAAGGCCAGATAGATATCATGCATGCACCTTAATCATCCGTCTTCTTGTTTAGTTGACTTCTAACTCGATCGATGCAGTGCTAATCTGGTGTCCACTGACCCTCCCTAAATTATATAATCCAAGATTACGCATACATATACAATCCCCTTTGAAAAATAAGTTTTTGTCGTTTTTTATTTAAGAGCTAGAGATAATGCCGTCGGTCGTAGTATTCTGCATGCAGTGATCTCTTCAAGGAGTGATTCATTGTTAATGCGTGCGTCCCTATGATATATATCAAGAATTTTATAGGTACAATAAAAAACAAGTCAAAACAGTTAATAAATAGGAATTTGGGCCACAATTACTCGGCCCATTAAAAATATACTCATGATTATAATGTTATTTGGGCCATAAAATGTTAAATGGATTTTGTTGGCTGTTTTGACTGAAAAAGTGTTGTTCCACAAGTATTTATGTATATTAAAAATACACAAATTCTTAGGTAACAACAATTTTCCAGCCAAAACAATCAACAAAATCGATTTTAACCGTTTTGGCCAAATAATATTCTTAATTATTCGTTAATAAAGCGCGAACCAAATCTGAGATTATGGAAGCGCGACTGGAGACTTGCTGGTGGAGCACTTTCGCTGGATAAAATCGAGACCCAGAACAGATTTGAGAATTTGTGATTTGTTGCAATGTTTTGTGATTTTTGAAAGAAAAGACATCAATAGGCTAGAAAAAAAGAATATTTTTAACATTAAATATATTAATAAAAGTAATTTTGACAATTAGTGGTCATCGAAAATACTTAAAACAAGTTTATAAGTATTTTCAACGGTCATATTAATTGTCAAAGAAAAATTTATAACTATTTTCAATGGCTATTAAATATCAATATTTGTTTTGATAATATTTTTATCAATACTTTTCTTGACAATTACATATTGAAAATGATCATTATTGTTGTAATGATAAAAATAGAAATTAGTAATTTGATTTGTTTGGTTTAAGATGAAAAAAATGCAAAATGTAAATCCTAATACTATCATATCATGTTGAAATTTATAGTAGAGCAAAATAAAAAAATAGATATAATTAATAATGAAATTTTCTATTAATAACGTATGAAAGATGTAATATAATGATGATTAAATAAACACCTCATTATATATAGGTTATAAAAAATTCTAGAACCACTATATTAATATTCTCTAATAATATATATATTTGCGATTGATTGATGAGGTAATAACTACTAAGTGTTGGATTTATAATTAAGATATTAAAGTTAATTATTCTAGGTGTAAGAAGAGAGGAGAAAAGTGCATATGATGAGATTGAGATTGAGATGGTTGGCGGGCGCAACGCGTGCATTCTATTACCTAAAATTGGTCAATAATTATCTGAAGAAATTGCATTAGGTTTATGTGTCAACTAGCTAGTTTAATTTGTCATCATTCGTAATTGTACTCATCCAAAACTCCACCATTGCAAAGTGTCCGATCATAACAATATACAGGTTTAAACTTCATAACGTGATTCACGCCCCTTGTGTTCTACTCCCAATCTTTTTCATTCCTGTCCATAAAAATTTTTAAAATATTTTAATCTATGTTCTTTTTCGATTATAAAAAGATCTAATTATATATGAAAACAATTAATTGACGTTGAAATCAATAATTAAAATATTTTAATGTATGTTCTTTTTCGATTAAAAAAACATCTGATTCTTTGTGTTGGCCAATAATTCTATATTTATTCTAGGCCCATTGTTTGTTATTGGTTTGGTTCTGTTTTAGGGTTTACTCTGCCTCTTTATATTGGGAGTGTATTCTCTTCTTCTTCTTTCTTTGCTTTCCCTTTCTCTTAGTGCCCTAGGGTTTAGAAACCCTAATATGGTCATCATATTTATAAATTGTGGCTAAATGCACAGTGTATGGTACAAATGTATGTGAGTACCAAAGAAAAAATTTAGAATAGGATACATGCATAATGAAGGCTTTAATCAACATAATAAGTCAACTTAGCTTAACTTAGAACATAATTAGAATCATTCTATAATTTAAGGCTAGAAGACTTATAGGTGGCTTAGTCGGCTTAGCTACCTTAAATACTTGAATAAGAGTAGCTAGATTCAAATAAATGGATCACTTTGAAATTTAAATCATGGGTACGTTATTATATTGAAGTTGAGGAGTAGTAGTGGGCTAATTTTGAAATAAAATTCAGTCAAGCTAAGCAAGCGTTACAAAGAGGAAAATTTTATCCAAATAAGTAATTATTATTGCGCCCGTACGTAATCATGATAAGGAGGAGCTTAATTAAACAAATATTTGACTTTTGAGTGAGTTAAAATATCAAAATCCCTACCCAGAAGATAGTAATTAATTAAGATAGATAGATATATAATATATACCCGCCATGGTCCCATGAGATCAGATTCAAGTCACATACTAAGTGAAAATAGTTAGTTAATTAATTATTTAATAATATTTGTTGAACAACGTAAATATATCCGATCGACTAATATTCAACATGTGTTATATATTATATATAATGTGTGCTATTATGTATCACATGTTACGTACAACACACATTACATATAATATATAGTACATATTGAATATATTTCAATTGTACAGTTAATATGGGGCTAAATAATAGCCACTAGGGGTGGCAAAACGGGACCATCCCGTCGGGACGTCCTGCCGTCCCGTGACGGGACGGGATGTGTTTTTTAACCCAAATTTCAAAAACAGGATGAGTCGGGACATCCCACCATCCCACCAACCCGTGACAGGACGGGACGGGATATCCCGTTGGGATAGAAAAATATTTTAAAAAGAAAAGTCCAGCAATATTAGGCCCAACCCAAATTTCTTCTAACCCTAAAATTCAAAATCAAATCTATCTCACTAACTTGCTCTCTATCTCACCTCACCCTTACTGGTCATTGCCTCTTGCCTCACTCTCCATCCTCTCCACACACTCGACCCTCACTCCACTCTCCACCCTCTCTCTCACACTCGACCCTCTCTCTATCAAATCTCACTCTCAGTCTCGCTCTCTATCACTCACTCATCATCTCACCGGCGCCGGCGACAAGATCTGCCGAAGCAGAAGAGGGGACAGAACAGAACGCGCCGCGGGGAGCTCAGCTGCATTCACTGGAGGTCTTGGTTCGGCCTCGACCAGGCCTCGCCCTCGCTGCCTCGGCCGCGCCGCCTCACCTTCGCCGACGGCCACCCTCCCTCAGTTGACCACTCTCGCCTCTCGCTCTCGGTCTCTCAGGTCTCAGCACAGCAGCACTGTAGCAGTTCCAGTTCCAGATCTCGCCTCTCGCTCTCGGTTTCTGTTTTTACTTTTTTTTTAAATTAATTTTTGTGTTTTTAATGAATTATGACTATATTGTAATGATTTTAGGTTTTTTTTTAAATGAAATACTGATTTTTATCTATTTTTATATAAAATTGAATTTTAAGCAGGATGTCCCGCCATCCCGTCATAAAACGGGACGGGATGAGATTTTCATCCCTTTTTACAAAAACGGAATATCCCGTCCCGTCCTGTTTTTATTATATCCCGCCACGGATATCCCGTTTTGTCCGTCCCGTTTGCCTCCCCTAATAGCCACTACATACTCTTGTGGTTTCTGAGTGCGGAATCCACATTCTGTGATGTGATGCCATAAAAAACTATGAGTGTACATATCATGGAGACTACGCCATAATACACGTGTTAAGTTTCACAGCACAAACAAATAAATACATTCCATCCAGCTTCTCTCAATATGTGCTGGCTGGAAGATCCAATTCTATGCAAATCCATTTTGCTTATTTTAATCAACAGGAAACAAGCTTTATTTTCTTTGCAAATGCTTGGTTAAAGAATTATATATTAGGGATCACATTGTTTAGTTAATTACATTTAACTAGAGTTACCAAATCAGTTATATATTTTAACTCATGTAGTTAAGTATTGAATATGTGAAAATGAGTGATTCGACTTTATTGAATGAAGGAGAAAAGTATTTACTGAAGAAAATAACTAACTCTTAACTACATGTTAGTTAAATAACTAGCCTGTACAGTTAAAATAACTTGTTTACTATAACTCTGCTTAAATGTAACTAACTAAAAAAGTGTGATCCCTAATAAGAATTTTGCTGATATATATATATATATATATATATATATATTGACCTATTGATCGTAAAAGAACTAATTAATCTCTCTCACAGACATGATAATTAATAATTTCTATACAATAGCATACATTATTGTAACTCTCACTTTTGATTAATACTTGTTACAATGAGAAATTTCGTACAAGTGATGAATGTTTGCTATATATTTCCGTAATATATTTGAGTTTTTTTTATTTCCCCTCACCAGCTGACATTTTCAATAATTTTACTCGACTAGTTATAGATTTAATGGCAGAAATATTAATGTTAGGGTACAAGAAGAAGAAGGCATCCACTCGAACTACATATAATATATGGCGAGAATTTGTATTCCATGACATAAATTTTATATATTTTTTATACTACTAAAAATTATGACAGAAAATCTAAAATTAATAGGAACATAAATTACTACATTATCCAATAATTCGAACATATTACATAAAAACTTTGTATTCTTTATTATATTTCTCTCTTTTATATTTGTACGTATTTATTTTGTTTTATACATCCACCGTCCAAAAAGTACACAAAAGAAAATTAAAAATATTATTGACGATACATCAATCTTTTAATACTCCATGTCAATATATATTTTTATCAGCATTAGATTTTGATGTAATTCTCACTCTAATATCAAAATTTTATTATCTACTATTAATCTTAATAGATGTATAGAAACATCGATCGGATCTTAGATATTGATATAGCTAGCTAGCATTAGCGAAAGAAAATGCAAGAGAGTGAGGAAGAAGCTAGGCCGTTATATATGTATATAGTAATATATAGAGGGCAGAGGAAGAAGGTAAGGGCGTTAATTATATGAAGATGCAGGGAGGTTGGTTAGTGATGATGAGGATCAGGTCCTCCGGGGCTCAATCGTAGCTTGTCATGATGATACTGTCCGCCGCCATCTTCTTCTGCTTCTGCACCATTAATTAATGATCGCCTCCCAATGTTGCTCAACCTTACCACTCTTGGATTCATAACATGACGTCCCTCACTATTATTTCCTACACTCACAATAACAACAACCAATAATAATACCAACAAATTTCTCATGACTGGAGTCTTGCCCTATGTATGCTATATATTGTATGTCAATTCGTTCCTTGTGGAATTAATGGTAGCTAGGTGGTGGAAGGATTAGAGTACAGGGGGGAATGGTATTTATATATATATATAGTAAATTTTAAAATGCAGATCAGTATTAGATTTTTGTTAGCAGATAGATGGATACCAGTGAGAAAAAACTTTAGTGCGCGTGGCTGAGTGTATTGCAGTTTCTGTGTGTGTGCCTGACGAACACGAACGAGTGAAATAGCAGCTGCAATCAATTTGGGAAAGAAAATTAAAAGACGGCTCAGCCAATGGAATATTCTTGTTGATGTGTCAATTCTACTTTCCATTGCCAACAAATTGATCATAATATATACAATAATGATCGGGTATAATGGTAGATCAGTCAATATAGTCGATGAACCTATTTTAACTTTGTTTTTTGTCCAAATAATATGAGATTGTATTAGGTTGAACAATTATGGTCTAAAATCTCATTTATTCACTGATTTGATTGATTTCTCAACGTACATTTAGCATCACCTTAATATATAATATGACAAAAAAATATTTAATTTCTTGTATATTTATTTTTTAGTATTAACCCTCAATCTCTCACTATTAATTTTTTATGTGATACTATTTATTTCAATTTTTAAACTTTTTTAATCTATTATTGATCTTAATATATGTCTATAAACATTCAATATTAAATGTAAATAGAGCATTTCCTTAATGCGATATATAGCTTCCATCTCTAATTAAATAGAAACATAATACTCCCAGTAGTTAAGTAGTAGGAGTAATAATCTTTCTAATTCTATGAGCTGGCCCTTAGCTTAGCTTTGAGTATGAAATTAATCAGATTTATTATTATTATTATGCTATACGTGTGATGGGCAATACAACTTAGAGGAATTCTATAATGCTTATAAATAAATTAATTAATTAAATTACTCTATAGCTAGCTAGCTAGATAGGTAGATCTACTTACTTAATTAATGATGACGCAAAGTGATTTGGTAGTTATCCGTTTTGTTCAGCTAAGGTCAGCAATAAGTTACTGATGGATGAATTCCACTAAGTGAGTAGATGATGAGAATGATGGATGGGCTTTAATTAACGGATAAGGCAAACAAGATTAACTACGTACTAAGTCACGATCGAAGTTGATGAATATTATTTAGAAATTCTCTGTTTACAATGAAAAATTAGGCGAAACGGACCATAAATATTGCATAATACAGTGATACACGTATAACACATATCATGTAATATGGATAGCACACGTTGAGAAAAAGTTGAACGTTTTTTCTTTTGTACGCGTCAAGCATTATTGATTATGCGCAATATATATGACATATTGTAATAAATGATTTAATTTTTATCTACCAACAATGTACCATTTTTGTACACAATCATCCAATCATATGTTGCCACATCAACAATATTTATGTTTTCTCTTTTCGACTACCTCACTATCTGAAAAGTCATACAAACGGAACGCTTTAATTGGACGACTGTGTAAAGTACTTTTACACTGTGCATTGAAATTAAACTTTTTAACAAATATAGTAGACAATATTAATGATTTTTTTTCCAATAACCTTTTTTTACAGTTTCTAATAACGTTCATAAATGAGTATATTCACCACACTTATCCAATTTTTGATTTACACCGAGAGCAAATGACTCATTTGTTCTGCATCATTTATTTTCGGGTGATGTTAAATAAACAATACAAAATCAGCCCAACCAGCCAATAAATGAGATTTTGGACCATAATTACTCAGTCCATTATATTCTCAATGATTATTTGGGCCAAAATCAATGCCAAAATAGACACATTGGCTATATGGGCTGATTTTTCATTGTCCACTTAGCATTATTGTTTATTTTATACCATATTATTCATGAGACTCACTAAAATTTAACTTAATTAAACTAAAGGTAAACTTAATCAATTCTCTCTCTTTATTATTATTTTTTAAAAAGAAAAACACTATTTCTATTTCTCACACAATACACCAAACCACCCACCACCGAACTTGCACTCCCGCCACCGCCGACACCACCGTCATCGCGCCGCCGCCACCGCTGCGCTGCCACTCCGTCGCGTCGCCGTGAGTGAGGTGGCATTGTGTGTTGGGTAGTGTGTGGCCTTGCCTTGGATTTCAAATATGGGACCTCTTTCCCTTTTTCGGTTTTTCCACTTCCTATTTCAAATTCAGGATTTTTTGTTCATACCTTCGTCATAAACTATTAATTAATTGAAGAATCTAAATTGCAACCGTGACCATGTATGCAGTTCCTTGCTTCAATAGACAAGGAGGTGGTTCTGGTCTCAACTGGTCCTGTGTTGGGTGGGTCCATTAATCATCTCAACCACCACCAAACTAGGCGCAACACGGTGGCGTGACGGATCGGCGGCGCGGCAGCGGCTGTGACGGCGGCGTGGCGGGAGTGCAACCTCGGTGGTGATGGTGGTTTGGTATATGATGTGAGAGATAGTGATAATATATGTGTTTATTTTTTAAAAAAATAATAGTAAAAAGATAAAATAGGTTAAGTTTAACTTTGGTTTGATTAGCTTTAAATTTGAGTGGACTATACTTATGATTTGTCATAAGATAAATGGTGCAGAGCAAATAAGTCATTTGCTCTCATTGCACCTAATAATTTCTCTGCATTTAATTACCTTTAGTTATGATAAATGAGATGACTTGATAAGAATAATTTGATATAATCAGATAAATTTATTTGACATTATTTTTTAAGTCATGGCCAAAAAGATTATTTGAGTTTTTTTTTTTAAGTTTATTCAGAATATTTACTGCCATAAGAGTAATCAATCCTTTAAAATAACATACAGTAATCAATCAATTTAAAATATGAGGCTTATATATAAAGGAATAAATATTTGATTGTAAGACTTACCCTTTTAATGAGTTTAATTTCTATATATACTGTCATTCAATTGAAATTTGACATATAAGTATAAAGTGAGTAATTTTTTAGAATTTATAGATAGTTAATAATAAAATAGAACATGTGATAATATTTGATTGACTGTTACACTGTCAGTGCATGACAATTAAATCCTCTTTTAATATACTTTGTAAGAAATATACGAGTTAACATAAATAAGACAAAAGATCGTGTACCGAAATAACTAAAGTTGCACTTTAATAAAATTGTGGGCCTAATAATCCTCTTTTAAGAATAAATTAAATTATACTGTAGGAGGAAAGTTAATTGCGATCTTTTAATTCATTATACCTTTACAACATACGCACCTGGTTTAATTTTTTAAAACTCGGATATATCTCTCTCTCTCACGATCTTAGGCAAACTATAGCTTCAATTCTAATCGCTTTTAATTAATTAAGCTTAATTTTTGTGCACTACCTAATAAACTACTACCGTGTCATTTTCAGTCTTCAAATAAATTCAAAGCAAAAGCACAAATAAATCAAAGTGAATCTAAAGTAGCTACCGCACGCACCATAATAATAAGCATCAAAGTTTTATTAGCAAGTAGACATTTATCATTATAGATATTTAAAAACCACAAAAAAAGAAGAATATATATAATTGTGCACGTACTATCCATTCCCATTTCAATAATACTAGTTCTACAATATAAATATGTCCAACTAGTATCCAACGTGTGCTATACATGACATAGAATGTGTACTATATATATGTATAGCACACATTTCATGTCATGTATAATACACATTAGATACTAGTTGGACGTAATTCTATTGTACGGCCAACATTATTGATTCCCATACATATATAAGCTAATGAAGATTACAGCATCCCTTTGGTGAATATTAAATGATGTTGGATGTTCATTAATTAGTGATGATGTCTGGGGTCAGGGCCCATAGGACTGCGACGGTTTATTTTATGTTGGACATTCTCCATTCCTTTGAGCCCAGAAATACTATTCACTACGGAAATTGCATCAGATTCTAACGGAAAATCTGATGATGATGATTTCGTAGTACTAATTGCATGGCTTTCATCAATGGACCAAGAAGAAGAAGAAGAAGTGAGAGAACGAGCCTCAGAAATAGTACTAACTAAATTTGAGACCAACACTAACACCAATACCGTGCACAACCACAACCTCACCATTATTACTAGTGTAAATATTATGAGCAACTTTGGTTCTGGACTACCTATCACTGTTTTGTAGGGGCTACAAAGAAAACTAGCTTATTTAATTTATAGGCTAGACTTGAGACATATCACTATCACAATCCACATATTTATATAGTAGTTAGTGTCATAATAAATATATAAAAAGTTTAATTCAGATGTACTGATTTACAAAGTCATACAATTAAAATTTTTAAGTTATATGACTTTTAATATAGTAAAAGAGAAAAAATATTATTATGACTAACATGATAGTACATAATTAGATGATTATATAGAAAAATTATATAATATCAGTAAATAAAAGTTAAATTCATATATAAAAAGGTTTGGTCAACATGTTTGATATATAGTTGGTTCAAGCTAAGTATTTTATTATCACTTGTTACTCAAAGTAGTTCGGCACCTTTTTTTTATTTTTAAATTTAGATCTTGTGTTCGTGTTTTATTGGCAATATTAAAATCTAGTTTTGAAATAAATTTATTTACGAGCTCTACTGTAATAATTGGTTGAATGATAAAAATATAAAAATAAAAATTTGTACTTAAATAGTGAGTTTAATTATGTGTAAATAATTAAATAATACATAAAATTCATTCAAGTAAATTTTTCTTCTATTTCTATGTCTAAAACCAAACACACTCTTATTTCTGTACTAATAGTTTATGGGGAAAAAATATTATATGAAAAGTAAAGGTTGCGTTTTATGTTTTAAACACATTAGTATTCCAGTAAGATCTATTTTGTATGCAACGCTTTTCAATTTTAGTTTTTCAGCAAGTTGTATTCGAAAGGCAATGTGACCAAAATTATTCTATATATATATATAAGATAGCCAATAGTTTATAAAATTGTTGGGGATAGCTAGGTTTCATTTGCGTTCGCTCTGTATAATAGCATAAGCATATAAGACGGTTTATTTTATGTGCACCATTTTATACCAAATAAGAAATTATTTGAACCCTACATTTTGTCAAGTTACTTTATCTACACATGACTCAAAGGATAATATTGGTACGAGCAATGCTAGAGGCACAACAAAAAAACAGCCAACAAATTGTGAACAACGTATATAATATAAATTGCACAACGAATATCACATGTTGTGCACACCATATAACATATGATGTGCACACCATATAGCATATGATGTGCACAACATATATAACATGTTGCAAAGAAAAATGATGTTGCAATATGTGATATATGTTGTGCATAATATATGATATACGTTGTGCACTACATATAATATACGTTGTGCATTTTGTATTATATATGTTGTGCACAACTTGTTGACTCACTCTCTCGTTCCAGGTACGCTTCCTCTTCTTCTTCTTCTGCTTCTTTTATTTATTTTTTTTATTTTCTAGACAACACGAATTTAGATTTTCTTCTTCTTCTTCTTCTTTTTCTTCTCTTGAAATCCATGTAAAAATTGGGGTGTTACAAGTGTGGCTGAGGATAACATACTTCAAATATTGCAGATGACAGAGAACATATACCATGACGAAGATGATCTTCCAGAAGAGTCAATGAAAGCTTCTTAATAATAGTAAATATTGTAATAATCCGAGAATTGTTGAGTGTATCATGGGAGGTAATTATGTTGGATTATAGTTGAGATTATGTTGGATTGTGGTCTTTATTATGTTGGATTGTGATTTTTATTTATGTTGAATTGTGGTCTTTATTATGTTGGATTGTGATATTTATTTATGTTGGATTGTGGTCTTTATTAGGTTGGATTGTGGTGTTTATTTATGTTGGATTGTGGTCTTTATTTATGTTGAATTGTGATCTTTATTTATGTTGGATTGTGGTCTTTATTTATGTTGGATTGTAGTAATAAATTCAATACAAAATGATTTACTATGTCTGACTCATTGTAGTAAGAACCACTATGAATACACATACACGTTCTTCGCATTTCAATTGCTCTTCCTCAATGAGAACGACACCCATACCTTCAAGAAGTTGTTTATCTAGTACATCAACAATGTCTTGTTGGAAAATTGTGGAATGACCTTTTCTCACCTGCCAGCAACAATTTTTTATGATTAAAACAAAGGAAAACTAAAAGTTATAAGTCCTGTAACAAATTTATTTATTTATGTTGGATTGTGGTCCTTATTATGTTGAATTGTGGTCTTTATTATGTTGGATTGTAGTCTTTATTATATTGAATTGTGATCTTTATTTATGTTGGATTGTGGTCTTTATTATGTTGAATTGTGATATTTATTTATGTTGGACTGTGGTCTTTATTATGTTGGATTGTGGTATTCATTTATGTTGGATTGTGTTCTTTATTATGTTGAATTGTGGTCTTTAATTATGTTGGATTGTGGTCTTTATTTATGTTAGATTGTGGTATTTATTTATGTTGGATTGTGGTCTTTATTTATGTTGGATTGTGATATTTATTATGTTGGATTGTGGTCTTTATTTATGTTGGATTGTGGTCTTTAATTATGTTGGATTGTGGTCTTTATTTATGTTAGATTGTGGTATTTATTTATGTTGGATTGTGGTCTTTATTTATGTTGGATTGTGATATTTATTATGTTGGATTGTGGTCTTTATTTATGTTGGATTGTGGTCTTTAATTATGTTGGATTGTGGTCTTTATTTATGTTGGATTGTGATATTTATTATGTTGGATTGTGATCTTTATTTATGTTGGATTGTGGTCTTTATTATATTGGATTGTGATCTTTATTATGTTGGATTGTGGTCTTTATTTATGTTGGATTGTGATATCTATTATGTTGGATTGTGGTCTTTATTTATGTTAGATTGTGGTATTTATGTTGGATTGTGGTCTTTATTTATGTTGGATTGTTGTCTTTAATTATGTTGGATTGTGGTCTTTATTTATGTTGGATTGTGGTATTTATTTATGTTGGATTGTGATCTTTATTTATGTTGGATTGTGGTCTTTATTATGTTGGATTGTGATCTTTATTTATGTTAGATTGTGGTCTTTATTTATGTTGGATTGTGGTCTTTATTATGTTGGATTGAATCTTATTTTTATTTAGAGTTCATATTCACTTCTAAAATTATGTTAGATTATTCAGGGCGCGTGAGTTTCACTCTTTCAAATGTGAAAGTAGATGTTTTAAAGTTAAATTATACAAAATACGTATTTTAGTCACAGTGGCTGATTGGTGGCTGATTTGGAGTGTACACGTAGCATATCTCATTATAAAATAAAGACTATAGCCTTTAAAATATTGACTCACATGAATTTTTCATATGTAGTAGAAATTGAAGGCTATATACTTTAAAATTTGAGATTTCAATATTTTCAGAGACTATAAAAAAAGACTATAGACTTTAAAATATTGAATCACATAAATTTTTTACATATAGTGAAAATTGAAGTCTATATACTTTAAAATTTGAGATTTCATTATTTTTATAAATAGACTATAAAATAAAGAGTATAGCCTTTAAAATATTGAATCACAATAAATTTTTTACATATAGTAGAAATTGAAGGCTATATAATATAAAATGTAAGATTTCATTTTTTTTGTTGTATTATAAAATAAAGACTATTGCCTATTAAATATTTAATCACATAATTTTTTTACATATAGTAGTAGAAATTGAAGGCTATATACTTTAAAATGTGAGATTTCATAATTTTTTGATTGTATTATAGAATAAAGCCTATAACATATAAAATATTGAATCACATGAATTTCTCATATATAGTAGAAATTGAAGGCAATATTCTTTAAAATATGTGAGATTTCACTATTTTTTTGGATATATTATAAAATAAAGACTACATCCTTTATAATATTGAATCACATGAATTTTTTACATGTAGTAGAAATTTAAGGCTATATACTTTAAAATGTGAGATTTCACAATTTTTTGATTGTATTATAAAATAAAGACTACAACTTTTAAAATATTGAATAACACGAATTTGTTAAATATAGTAGAATTTGAAGGGTATATACTTTAAAATGTGAGATTTCACAATTTTTTTGTTGTATTTTCAAATAAAGACTATAACCTTTAAAATATTGAATCACATGATATAGTACAAATTGAAGGCTATATCCTTTAAAATGTGAGATTTTACTATTTTTTTTAAATAGATTTTAAAATAAATACTATAGCCTCTAAAATTTTGAGTCACATGAATTTTTTATATATAGTAGAAATTGAAAGTTATATACTTTAAAATGTGAGATTTCAAAATATTTTTGGTTGTATTACTAAATAAAGGTTATAGCCTATAAAATATTGAATTATCTGAATTTTTCATATAGAGTAAAAATTGAAGGTTATATACTTTAGAATGTGATTTTTCACATTTTTTTGTTGTATTATTAATAAAGACTGAAGCCTATAAAATATTGAGTCACATTTATTTTTCACATATTGTAGAAATTGAATGTCATATAATTTAAAATATGAGATTTCGCAATTGTTTTGATTGCATTCTAAAATAACGTCTAGAGCCTATAAAATATTGAATCACATGAATTTCTCACATATAGTAGAAATTGAAGACTATATACTTTAAAATGTGAGATTTCACAATTTTTTTGTGGTATTATAAAACTATAGCCTTTAAAATATTGACTAAGCTGAATTTTTTACATATATTAGAAATTGAAAACTATATACTTTAAATTGTGAGATTTCACAATTTTGTTGGTTGTATTATAAAATAAAGACCATAGCCTATAAAATATTGAATCGCTTGATCGAATTTTTCACATGTAATAGAAATTGAAGGCTATATACTTTAAAATGTGAGATTTCATATTTTTTTGTTTGTATTATAAAATAATGACTATAGCCTATAAAATATTGAATCATATTAATTTTTCACATACATATAGTACAAATTGAAAATCATATACTTTAACATGTGAGATTTCACAATTTTTTTATTGTTTTATAAAATAAATTTTAAAGCCTATAAAATATTGAATCACACATGAATTTTTCACATATAATAGAAAATTAATATTTTTATATTTTAAAATATGAGATTTCACTATTTTTTTAAATAGACTATAAATTGAAGACTATAACTTTTAAAATATTGAATCACATGAATATTTTACATATAGTAGAAATTGAAGACTATATACTTCAAAATATGAGATTTTCACAATTTTTTTTGTTGTATTATAAAATAAAGACTATAACTTATAAAATATTGAATCATGTGAATTTTTCACATATAGTAGAAATTGAACGCTATATTCTTTGAAATGCGTAATTTAACATTATTTTTTGGTTAAAAGTGAATAATTATGATTATTAGTAATTATTAATGTTTGATAATTAGTGATATTCAAATATTTTTCTTGTGATTTAGTGATTTTTAATGATTGATGATTAGTGAATACTTTAGAGAATTTTAGTGATTGAGATCAGAGATTTCTAATATTTTTATTAATTTGGATTAATTATGAGCGTCAATATATCAAATTCCTTAATAATTAGTGAATTTTTTTTTTTGTAATTTTTAGTGATTGATTAGAGATTAATTTTTTTCTTCAAGTTTTAGTATTATTTAACAATTTTAGTAATAATAATGGAAGAGAATAAAGTATTTCAAGATAATTAGATAGAAATTCATCAAATATGATATGGTAATATAGTTAAAAGAGTATAATAATAGTCACTTCATATGTTTGATATATGATGATTCAATTTGCATGGTATGTTCATGAAAGTAATTTAAAAACTACATATTCATATTATGTGATAATTAAGTAGTTCTTAGACATTACTTTCAAAACCTTATTTCAATTTTATTTACATTCACTTATGTAAGAATAATTTTATGATTATTTTATTGTTATATTGTTATATTTTTAAAATATAAATTTTATAAGTAACATATTTTTATTTAACTCATTTTTATATAAATATTTCTATTTCATTATTAACTGTTTAGTATTTTAAATATAAAATTCGATACAATCTTGTGTATTATATGAGTATAAGACTAGTGATTATTTAAATGAAGAGAAATATATGTTGAATGATGAAAGAAGTAAAGAAAATTATTATGTTAAGTAATAATACTATAACTTAAATATATCATAGTCATATATACATAAAATCTTCACTTATTTATACACAAATTTTTAGTCGTTGTCACTGACAACATTACCACTTAATCACTTATACTATCAATATCCTTAATTAAATATTCCCCCTTTATCAACGCCAATATCCTACCATTATCGCATATTATTTTCCAATGGTCGATGGACTCACTCTTTAAGTGAGTAATAACATAATAATAATTCAATCAATTTTCTCTTGTTATTAGTTCTCCAATAAGTAGGTTGATTTACTATTTTACTTGATAATGATTCAAACTTTGGACAGACATATATATATACATATATATATATGCACAAAGGCATATACCTTTTAAAATATCCACTATGTACCAGCAGAAACAAAAAAAGAAGGTAGTCATATCTTAGATATCCCATTATTCTTGTTCTCCTATCTCTGCTACGTACCATGGGCAGGCCATAAATTTGGTCATCTTCCATGACCTATATACTATACTATAGAGAATTTTTGCATTACATTTTTTATCTATAAATATTTTATTCACAGCTGAATAAAGTATAAGTATTAAATAAATCTACATTTCATCCAATCATAGATAAAATCTTCCAAAGCCAACCCTAAAGTAACTATCTTTTATCCAAATTCATTAGAATAATTATGTTTCTAAAATATATATAAAAAATTAAAATAATAAAATAAATAACAAATAATAACTATCTTCTCATTATCTCAATTTTACTACTATTTATATATCATTTTAAAATTAAATAAAAATATGATTTAACATTTAAAAAGCAGATGTGGCGGTAATTGTTTTAGACCTGTACTAGTGTTTTAGGTCACTAACACCCTTAAATGCGCGAGCGCGCTTTTCGGCAATATTCAATTGCATACGTGCAAGAGTGGCATAATTAAGGTCATATACTCATTTACAGTACATTTTTTTAATGTATAGTTAGTACAACTTTTAAAAGGAGAAATAGATGGATATAGATCCAAATTTTGGCACAAGGATGTATACATTCAAATTTAGTAAAGAAAATGATAGAGAGATAACATGTTAAAAAAATAATAAAAATGGTAAAATTAACATATTTTGTGAATTAAATATTTCAATATTTTAAAGTGAAGTGATTGTTCCTTTTAAAAGATAGATAAGTGATGAGCATTGCTGGTTAATAAAAATAAATGTACAACCATGAAGAACAGATTTGTGACCTATCGATCATGCGTGGAGCGTGGTTTTGAATGAAAGGAGAGATTAAAAAAACAAAGAACTATAGAATGGAAACTACCTCATAGTATTTGTTTCATGACGTCGTTTCACGAAAGTGGCTTCAAGCCATTTAGTAATTTTCTAAATTAACAAAGTTTTGCACCTCACATATACCAATAATCTGCCTTTTCTTAGAGGTTAAATATCGTTTGGGCTTATATTGGACATCCTCCATATCTTGTATTCATGAGCCCCAAATATGGGAAGAATAAATCCATTTTGGTTTGTAACAAAAACAAAAAAACAAAATCCATTTTGGTTGCATATCTTTCGCTTTCATGAGGTGAACTCAGAGAAGGAGCTTCACAAAACAAAATTAAGCAGAACATCAATACCGTGCACAACCACAACCTTAACAGTGCCACTGCCATATACTTCGGTTGTCTTTTTGTCATCCCCTTTATTCTGTACATACATCATACATCATCCATAGATATTAAAAGTTTGAATGTTAAACTGATATTATATCAAAATATATAAAAAGATAAAAAAATATGTAGATATTGTGTATAATAAAAAATATGTACATGTGTTATTTTTCTATTCATAAATCCATGTTTCATTTACTACTACCCTTTAAACAAGTTTATTCAGTTAAAAATCTTAAATTGATTTCTCCAAGTACAAAAATAATTGGGTTCATTCAAGTAAAGAATAAAGGGGATGATAAAAGACAACCAAAGTATATGTATCTCATAATATATTTCGAGCATGCATTGCATGTATTTTTAAACATATCTTCTGTTCTTGTAACAAAAATATTGTAAAGAATAGTGGTCATGTATTACTGTATAACTATATACATAAAGTTCAACCTTAGCCAGTAAATGCTGTATCTTTGTATTTTTCAACAATTAAAAGTTTAAAACCAATAGATCCACTGCAAGTGCTTGCAGTATTTGTTAATGTTGGTCGGCATTGTATAAATGACCGACAATTTCGTCCTGTTCCTATTTTTACGTGAATGGATTATCCTACTACTCTATACAGTCTGAAAAATTAGTAGGATCCAGACCAAGATACATTACATTTACACACACACACACATATATATATATATATATATATATATAATCTTCGTGGAGAGAATCTAACTAAGATACATATACAGAGCATTTCAAGAGGAAAGGAAAATCCACTTTGATGAAAGGATATCATTCTATATATACTCTTTACCTTATCCTTGATTGTGCGTCACTATCTCTCTTGCTTTACTGGCATTTAATTTGCTGCCTTTTTTCTTTTAGACACACTCAAACTCAACATGATCCTTAATTATAATAAAGCAACTTCATCCACATTGACTATCAAATCTGACAAATCTTATCTCCTTTCTCTCATCTACCTTATTTTGCTATAACTATCCAGAAACTAACTCAAATCAGAAGGGATGTCCATGTCGGACTTGACACACTCCTCTAACTTTCAAGATTGAACATTATCTAAAGTATAAAGTTTCCAGGACTGGGTCCAATGTATAATCCACTGGATTGGTACGGTTTTAATAAGTAACTTCACCCTAAAAACTATATCAGAATCTACACCATCGTAAATTGTTAATTGGTTATTAATTAATCAACGAGTCATACATTGCTACCAAAAAAAAATTAAGGGGTCATATTGATAATTGTCTTTTTAAATTTAAATTTGAACTATTTTTCGGAAAATTTAATTCAGCATTGCTTTCTGCTTTTTGTTCATAAATTAGTTTAAAAACAGTACCTTATAAGCCCAATCAAATTGTTGCTATTTGTTTGAAATTACATGTATCTTCCTAGATGAGACAATTTTAATTGAGTTAGATAGGATCACTAACTCAGAAAAACTCTTCCTCTCGCGTTATTATTCCAAACATTTTAATAAGAAAACACACATTTGATGCATTTCAAATTTTTAAGATGACAGAATACTTTCACATTTTATTCCGCAACAAAGCCTTGTCTCTTTTACAGTCATCCCTTGTCACCTTGGACCATGTGACAATGGAAATGATCTTATTTTGAGAGATATTACTCGTGCATAAAAATTAAACATTTTGAAAACATATTATTTAGAGAGAAAGATATATGAAGATAGTGAATTGTTCATCTTTCTTCCGCTTGCAACTCTGACCACCTTCACCTTTTATACCTTTCTCTCTATAAATATGCTTTTAAGATGTTCAATAATTTTCATCTACTAATCTTGTATCTCTCTTATTTTAATCATCATAAATCGCTTCTCTTACTAGCAAAACTTAGTCATACAGCGGATCTACCTCCTCCGATGTCCTACTACAACAGTTGCTTTGAATTAGTGATGGTGTGCATCAGGCCCTCCCGGACTCACTCGAAGGGGATGGTAGTGCTGGCTTCTTGTTGCATGGCTATTTCTGAACTCATCGCTGAAAGAGACTTTACCACTTTTGCGCAATATGGTATCGTCTATCTTAGCTATGGTTCTGCCTTCTGACCTAGGATAAAGGTGGTGCTTGACAGTGCCAAGGAAGAAAGGGATGGAGTGGAAATGAGATGAAATTGGATTGTGATTCCTTACCGGCCGAGTCTCGGACAAGGAGATCAAAAGCACCAGGAGAAAAGTGCAGAAACAGAAACCAAGTCTCGCCATTTCCCACCTTAAAGATTTTGAGAAAGAAATGTTTGACAGACTTGTTGTATATCCAAAATCAAGGTGGGTAGCACATTTATATGCATCAAGGTGCAAATATTCCAAATTTCTTTTGTTATAGTAATCCAAGTGGAAGAAGGACAACAACAAAATATTGTCCGAGTCTGTCGTGCAATTGTTTTTTGTATCTTTATTTATGAGCACAGCCAGCAAATTGTCAGAAGGTTGTATTGTTTTGTAGGATAAATATAAATATATGCTAATCTATTTGGACTATATGTGCTGAAAAGATATAATTTGGATGTATAAGTAAAGCTTAAATTGTTTGTATTCGATTGTCAACCACCATTCAAAACTCCTTAGTGCCAATTATGAGTGTGCTGCTATGTCGTATGCGAAATAATTAAAGGCTAATCGACGGAGATATCCCCCATCTTTCGCCTTGTTGCCTTCTGACCTGAGGAGAGTCCCACCATATATAATGGTTGATGTCAAACTTATCGTGGAGCTAACACGAACGTCGTTTTGTGGTGATTTACACGAAGCTAATTAACATGCATGCACGCTAATTACTGGTTTTTTTTTTTTTTTTCCATGGGTAAGTAACCGGGGAGGGCCTCAAGAATAGCAAAAGACCTAAACTTAGACGGCAGAGAGATGGAATAAAATTAGATAGGAGGATTAGTCTCATATGCTGGATAAATTTGATCGGTAGTTTGTGATTCATATATAGAGTGCCTTAAAAACTGAAGCACTCTAAGGGTAAGGGTATGTTTGTGAGTTGGATTTTGGAGGGGAGGGAAAGAGAAGAAAAGGCTTTGAGAGATTTAATTGTGTTTATGAGTTGCATTGATGAGGAGGAGAGGTGTTTGAAGGATTTTTAAAACCCTTCAAAACCCTCCAAACTCCTTATTTTCAAGTTCCCCCAATGTGAGAGATTTTAAAACTCACAAACAAGGAGATGTTATCTCCTCCAAGCTCCTCCCTTCCCTCCTTCTATCTTTCCCTCCCAGAGGGGATCCCCTCCCCTCCAAACTTCCAAACAAAGCCTAAGAGTGTGTTTGTGAGTTGTGTTTTGGAGGGGAGGGGAGGGAAGGGAAAGACTTTAAGAGATTTGGTTGTGTTTGTGAGTTGCATTGATGAGGAGGAGAGGTGTTTGAGGGATTTTTAAAACCCTCCAAAACCTTCCAAACTCCTCATTTTTAAGTTCCCCAAATGTGGAGGATTTTAAAACTCACAAACAAGGAGATGTCATCTCCTTCAAGCTCCTCCCTTCCCTCCCCCTATCTTTCCCTTCAAGACCTTCCCCTCTCCTCCCCTCCAAACTCCCAAATAAAGCCTAAAGATCCGATCAATATCCGTAAGTGTCTGATAATAGTACCTTTTCCGTAAGTGGATTGACACTATGCGCAGACAAATGATAGATGAATCTCGATCATCATGTGTAACTTTTAACTAGTACATGACCAAGGGGAACAGAATGCAGTCTCCACTTTGTTATTCTTTAATTTCGCCACTCATTTACAATGGAGCCCACATTTTAGCTTTGTATAGAAAATCGTTATTTCTACCTTATCTTTAATTCTGACAAGGGAATCCTCCAAAACATACAAAATGGAAAATCAACGAGGCGACAATTTAGGGTCACAGTGGACTTAAGGCATGCATGACAATGGAAGTTTCAGTCTTAAACTCTTAATAGTCCCAAGCGATGTCTAAAATAGGTTACACAACCCATGAAATAGCAATTTTTTTGGAATTTCTTCCTATGGAATTGGCGAAGTTTGTAAAATCCAGACAACTCATAAGGAACAAATGTATTGGGTTCTTCAATCCAAATGATGATTAATATACTGACAAATTTTATTGTGTAGAATAGACTTCAGAGGGAACCAAGTAAGTTCAGCAGATCTATATATATATACATACCTCTGAATGCAACAATTTGCCACTGATCAAGTTTGAATCCCCTTAGAAATCAGTTGAGAAGCAAATCTCTGAACCTTCTGAATGTTTACAAAAGTTAAGGAAAATATTCACTTTTATTAACTATAATTGACAACGAGGGAATGACGGAAAATATGAAAGGATATCTTTTCTTCATAAATGGGATGATTAAGCATCAGCAAGTTATTGTCGTTCACGATGGCTCGAACTAATAATTCTTTTGCTTCCTCATGCTTCTTTTTCAGCATGTTACAAATCTGCATGCACGAAATCTCATTTAAGAGTAAGCCAACACATATATGACAGAATTTTAAACCACTCACATCTTCAAGTTCCTTCATATATGCTTCAGCCTTTTCAACGTTGCTGTTATCTTCCATGAGTAGAGAATCAGATACTTCCATTTCTGTCACTTTAATCTCTGATAGACTTTCTTCAAGTCCAGATGATGAGTGATTGTAGCTTAAATCGGTGAGCTTACTCCCAATCTGACTTTCATGGAAGTAAATTTGAGTAATATATAAAAAGAAGCTAGTATTGACTATTGACAACAGTAACTCTTAAATATATATCCTCAAGCTTTAAAACTGTACCTGCTCAATAACTTCTTCTGAAGATTCTTTGGACTTTCTGCATTTGTTTAGAACTGTGTTACTTTCCTAGAAAAACAAACAAGAGAAAACACAAACAGCCTGATAAAAAAGAAATAGTAAAACAATCCATTTGTTCAACAGGACCTGCTTTTACTAGGAGACTGAGAGAGGCGCTTTAGGGACCTCCAGGAGGTCAAATCTGCTTCTGAACCCTGCAGAATAGCATCTCATTGATAATTCCTTCCTTCGGTAGTTCAAAAGAGGAGGCAAAAGTGTCGTACCTCAATAGTTTTCCTCTTCAAGGATGGGGTCATAGGCTTTTGATTGTCACCATTGTCTGCGAGGTGGACTTTTGATGCTTTAGTGCCCTGAATCTCCATACTTTGTTCAGAGCTTGCCGAGGAGTTTGTTTCTTTTTGGTGTAAGTTAGTTGCTAGAACCCCATTAGCTTCAAATTTCCTGAAAAATAACACTTGATCAGAGCCCCCTACTTGAGTTTATAGAGAGCGGAAGACAGAAGAAGGAGGTACTAAACTCAGCTCACACCTCAGTGTCTTTAAGCCAGAGAGAGTAGGAGTTATCTTGCAAGCTTTAGAAGAAGCAAGTTTATTTCCTTCTAAGGAAGTAATCCTTGATTTCTGAGAAGACTCCTTGCCCGATACTTCAGCTTCAGAATTTACAGATATCTGGGTTGTATTTCTAGCTGTCTTCTCAGGGAAGCAGGAAGGATTAACTTGAGAGCTGCAAAAGTCCACAAACAGCAGCTGATCATGCTCCAAAAGTATGATAATCTGACAGAAAGATGTCTAGAAAGATTAAAATCTTGCTAAAGATAAGTTTTATCTACCCTAGCATAACATTCAGAAAATCAAGATAACTAAAATGGTGTAAAATGTAAAGACAAATAGGGAATGAAACCCAAATGCACATAAAGATGCATCATCTTTAAATTCTTCCGCATACTAATTCTTTATTGATCCCATTCTCCAATTAATTTCTTTTGCTCAATCTAGGATATCTACCATGAACAATTTCATTTAATAGTGCTGCTGGTTGGCACACGATGTCTTAATATCAATACATTTTCTGGATTTTTGGTAAAAAGTCCAGCTCTCCCACTAACCACAAACTCGAATGACAAAAGTCAAATGCAGCTGCCTTTACCTCAATATATTACCATCTTTAGTAGACATTTCAGTTCCTGGTAATATGGCCTTGCTTTGATTTAATTCTCGGTGAAATAACTGCGTCTTTCCAGCCAACTTGCAAGTACTTGGCACAACATCAGAAACTATTCCCTCCCTGATCATGAGTCAGAAGTGACAGTCACATTCATTACTGGGATGCAGCAACCTTAACTTCCTCAAAAACAGAAAGTAAGAAGCTACTTTATAACTAGGAATATATATACGACCTGGTAATACTGCAACTTTTAAAATCATCTTTGCTACCAAGCAATGATGCTGCATCCCTCATTAGTTTGCTAGAACCTGATAGTGAACCACTTGCTAATTTGCTCCCAAATCTTGTGCCATTTGATCTGAAGCCATCGTTATTGAAGGATATATACATATATATATAACATTCAATATAATTGTTATGGCAAGCAAAACACACCGTGCTTGAGGTATGGATCTCAGGTTTATGTCACCATTTTTTTGGCTGCCAAAGGAGATGCCCTTTGTCCCAGCTGCTGATGAAGGATGTTTTACAGAGCTTTTGTCGACAGGTCTGCTGATTGTATTTGACGGTACACCTCGTGGTTCTTTGTCTTTCAACAGCTCTGTTTTATCGCCTAAAGGTTTACTGCATCAAATGTGTAAAACGTATGAAAAACACTGCATACCTATAAACATTTATGTCCTCGCTATATACAGGATAGGAGTTTCAGTAACTCAGGTAACAACATAAATAAATGAATACCCATATACACATGATAATAAAAAAGGATCATAATAATTTAACCTGATTGCTGGAGCCAAATTACACTCTAATATTGATTTTTTGTTTTCTCTTATGTCATTGTCACATGAAATCATCTTCAAAGCATCAGTTTTAGTAATATTTTCAAGACTTTTATCACCCTTTTCTGGTTGAGGATTGTGTTTAACTCCTTGGGTTCTTCCACCCAGATTAATTGCTTCTCCAACACTGTTATCTGACTTAGCGATGCGTAGCAGGGATGAATGCTCTAATTGCAAGTCTACTCCATCAGAATTCAAGCATGTTACCTTATCATTAACCTTTTGTTTATCACCTGAAACGCTAACCTGTTCTGAGATAGAGTCTTGCTCTGAATCACTCTGACCTACTGATTGGGAATGTGCTGTAATGATAACCTGTTCAGGTATTGATTGCATTGATGTTGTTCTGTCTGGTAAGTCTCTTTCTTGATCCATTTCTTCTCTCGGTATAACTACATTTTCATCTGAAGTTTGGTTCTCAATTGACGTGCCCAGGTTGCGTGAGGATGAAAATTTCGAAACAGAACCATCCTGTCTGGGGTTACCAACTGAAGTCTCAAATTTCAGAATTTCCAGTCTCTCTGATGCCTGACGTTTCATAGCCATGCTGTCTTTAGATGCATGAACACTTTCATCATTGTTAGTTTTAGTCTTTTTAGTGTCTACATCATCAACTTCTGCAGTAACTGTTTTTTTACTCAGGTTACTATTAGAAGAAGCATCTCCTTTTATTAAGCTTGAATCAAGGTTGAAGCTGTCCAACCTACGCCAATAAAAAATACACAGATATGATAAAAGGCCTGTGCCTTCAAATCATTCACATTGATGTAGCAGAACCAAAGAATAACAATTCTGTACACTGAATGATTAGTGCCTTGAATACTTTCCCAACTTACTCATTAAAATCAAAGCTGAAGTTAAACCCATCTTGCTTCCCTGCTTTTGCACCGGAAGATTCTCCATTTTTGTCCTTTGAGGAAGACTTTTTAGGTAGGCAAGTAAAATCAAGATCGGACATGTCCACCTTAAATGATGATATTTTGTTGAATTCATCACCCAGATTAAAATTCATGTCCCTATGAAAGAGTAATAGGAACAACGAATTAGGTGCTACAAATTCACAACTATATTGCATAAGCATATATGTATATCCTGGTAGTCTATCCCTTGAAGGAAAAGCTTTCATATAAAAGTCATCGTAGTCACTATAGACATGCAGAAAGATCAAAATAATGCACACTTTATTCATAATATCACCCTTCTCCAGTATAACTGCAAAATTTGAACCGCTGAATCAGTCAAGCAAAACATTTTAGAACACAGAATGTTTCAGAATGAAACCTACAGCAACGCCCTTGATATACATCCACATTTCACTTTGGCAAACCCAAATCTAACTTCAAGAAGACTTACAGTTTCTCAAAGTCGAATGTCTTTTTATTGCCTTTAGAAACAGTGCCAAAGCCAAAATCCATTGCGTCATCAGCTGTCATTGATATGGATTTCCAGGAGCTAAGAAATTCCTTCCCAATATCTTCATCTGTTTGAATTTAAAAAATACAAAGAGAAAAAAACTCTTGTACATTAATATCATTGTTGTTATATATCTGAGTCTTGCATCAAGAATATATTAAATAAAATCCCTAATGAAATAATAAATAAAATAATAGAGTCTTCTTTAATTAGAAAAACCGGGAAGAACTGAAGTCCTGTATTTCAGAAATTATTTGGCTCAGCTGAATTCTAATGTTGTGTTCACCTCATTTTCCTAGGCAAATGACGATATGGTACTGTAAGGTATCAAGCCAGAAAGATAAGAAAAAGGAAAAGGATTAGAGAAAGAAAGTGAGCATGAAAGAAAACTGAAACTGAATCGTCATTACTCTGGGTAGTATCCTGTATAAAAAAGAGAGCTAGCCCATCAATATATAATGGACTATAATAGAAGAGATACAGCTGTCATCAAGAAGGCAAAAAACAGAAAAACAAGAATAACCAAGAAAAGGAAAGAATAATGACTAAAAATCTGTACGTAACTTCAATAAATTGCTTTACTTCCCTAAATTTTATGAACCATCAATAGATACTAATTCTAAAATTGTGCTGACTAGTGAGTACATCAATACAACAACTAAATGCGTTGTGAAATGCAGTCAATTTAAAGATCATCCATTCCATCCTCTTACACTGATATTTGTTTCCATTCCATGAAAGGTACGAGGAAAATACCTAGCACTGAACTTTTATCCTTTGAATTTGCAGATGAGGATTCCTTGTGCTGTTCTGCCATTGCTTGAGGCTGGCAAAAATTCTGATTCACACCTCAGCTACGATAAAACTGCAATAGCAGATTAAAAAGCAGGTAGTGACTTGGGAAAAAAAAAAGAGAAAGACAATGACAATATCTATCAAATCCAACTATGATAGAGTATTATCAATACAAATCATTAGCTATAATAAATGTTTTAAGAGGGAGAGAAGGAAAGAAAAGGAAAATCAAGGTGGAAGTGTCCAGCTGATGAGGCAAATACAATGGTACAACAACTAACAGGCACGCACTTGCTGAATAAGCCATTAACCAAGCAAATACAAATTATTAATAACAAACCAACTATGAATAAATAGTGTGAATAGGGAGAATTACAATTAAGGAAATCTAGTGAACATATTTCCAACTTAGGAAAAGTTAAACAAGAAAGGTAAAAAAAAAATAAACTAATAATTAAGTTAAGAGTTAGAACATGAATCATCTTCGAACGTTGCACACCACTCTTTTGGTTAGTCCTCCCGAATTAGAAATATGTTCGCCGATAAATCTTAGATCGCAATTCTGCGAATATGATATACTAACTGCTAATTAACAGATAACAGAAAATTCTTTAACTGCGAATATTTACAATTTCACATACTTTAACTTATCCGAGTCGAGCTCAAAAGCAAAGTATAAACAATATAACATTATAACTAGTTAACTACATATATCGCACTAGAGAGAAAGATAAGTTGGTGGACGACTTCAAAGAAGTTTGAATCTCACTTCCTTATCAGTAAACAGTACTGAAATAGCATTTTCTTCTGCCGTAAGATGTTGTTCCCAGAGCAGGGAACGGTAAGCATATCAAAACACTTTGCAAGATCATAATATGGTCCGAAATCAAGAATTAACGGTGGCGATCAATGAAAAATCCAAATTCAGAACACATAAGTTTAATTGGATCAAGCTGTTTTTGCATAGGCGCCAAACTTCGAGAAATAGGAAACGATTCAGTTCAGAATATTTGTTTGTCTAACAAACAGCACGGACTCAAAATTCGTCAAACGAAACATACGAAAATTCAAGGATCGCGAGAGATTCACTTTGAAAACAGAAAATAAATGCGTATATTACAGATCCGAGCAACCTAGGGAACAAGACGGAAACGGAAACCGTAAGATCCACAGCTTGTGACATGGCAGGGATTTGCAATTTCTGCAACCGAAAGAGTTATAATCGACAGCTATATAGTGTTTAATCGGTTACCTGTGACGAGAAGAGAGATGCAAGAAAATGTAGCGTTTGGTTCCAAAGAAAAAATGAATGTGGGAGGCTCAGAGAGACTAGAGAGTGGAGACTGAAGAGCAAGGAACCGAAATGGGCGATGTGCGTTCGAATTGGCTTTAAATACCAACGGCAAGGCGGGAAAAGGAGTAAAGCAATCACGCATTGACGGGAAAATAAAGACCGCGAGATTTGAGAAAAGAATTTATTCACAATCATAATTATAATTAGAGTATAAGTAGAATTAGAATATCTTTTTTATTTATTTGGATAAAATGACAGAAGTAATTGGATAGTATGTGACTAAATTTAAGTTAACTTTTAAAATGGCTAATGAATATTAAGACTTGACTATTAATGGGAAATGTTTATCGTACAATTAAAATTGATCCAACTAAAATCCAATTTATTAAACACAATTGTAGGATTTATTTGTTAATGGATTTCTTCAATATATAATTACAAGTTGGATGGAAGTTGGATAATTTTATGTTATACCTATGCTATTACTGATCATATTTACAAAATTGCGTAATTGGTAGTTTGGTACTATCCAACACAATCACATTCTTCTGCATCTCTTTCGTTGAGGGGATGAAAAGTTTGGAGGGAATAAGCGAGTGATAAAGATGATTAAGTGGTTGAGTAAAAAAGAACTTAGATTGATATGGTAAATACTCCAACATTTTCACCACCTTAAATGAAAACAATATGATTTTTGCAAGAGAAATAAATCCAATAATGACATATATGGGATGTGAGCAAATATGGTATTGAAAGACATAATGAAGGGACTAACATACCTATAATTTGTAATCTTTAAGAAATATAATATCATTTTTCTTAATTTTGAGGGACTAAATTGTGTCATTTATTCTTAGAAAACAAGATTGAATTTTCATTCTAACAAATACTTTAAAACAAATGCATCCAAATTTATTTATTTATTCTTAAGAATTTGATAAGATTAATATATGTATACACTACGGAATTTTGAAACATCCCCTCAATCAAACACACTTATGTTACTAGACTTACTACCCTAGCCAATAGCAAGCAATGCCCTAAACTAACTATAATGATCATTTGATTCCCATCTCATATTTTTTTCATTAATCTTTAAAACTATTTTATTTTAAAAAAGGGTCATGAATCTCATCTTGATGATGATGTAACAGCATTTGATGAGGATAATTTATCTCCAAAATCATATTCACCTAATTTTCAATTTCTTTATTTCATTTTACATTCTAGTGCTTGTTTATTAGCCACATATTTTAATTCGTTTCCATTAATACAAATATCTAAATCTATTCAACCTTATCATTCATTTTCTCATTTGTAATTCCCATTAACCATTTACTTTAAGTTTATATTTGAACTTAATCGATTGTGAACATCAAACATGTACTCATATGCATTTATTGATTATTTTTTGGTGATTTATATACATTTCACGTACTATTTTTTTACATTGTCGTCCAACTTTATTCAATATATCAGTTAGCATTTTTTATATGACTTTTCAAGTAGTAGGAGAGAAAAAACACAATTATTATTTATTACTGACGTGACAGCACATGATTGGATGACTGTGTAAAAAATTAGTACACTACAAATAAATAAAAATTATATACCTTATTGATTTTTTTTTGGTATACTTGCACATAAAAGCTTTGTACTTACTAAATTCTATATGTTTCTGAGAACCGTACCGGCTGGTTGGACCGCGAACCGGCCTTGAGTCCGGCCCGTCTCAAGTAAAAAAAAACTGTGGTGAGGCTAGCCGGAAAGGAACCGCTTGCAACAGCCTGTTAACAGGTGAACCGGTCCGAAACCGGCGGTCGGCGGCTGCGTGGACGGTTTAAGTTTTTTTTTTTTTTTATTAAAAAAAGTTTGAAACGGCATTGTTTTGTTTGTGAGGGGTAGGAAAATTAAAAAATTTTCCAAACCCCTCTTCCAAAGCTAATCGATCCCTTCCCTCACTCTCTCAGTTCTGTTCTGACTTGTCTCTCTCTCTCTCTCTGACTTGGTGCGTCACCACCGGAGCCGCCGCCGCCCGTCCGCTCGCAGCGCCTCTCTCTAGTCTCTCCTCAGCAAATCAGCAGGACAGCAGCGGACAGCAGCCGCCTCCGGCCATCGCGCCCGGCAGCCTGCAGCCGCCGCTTCCCGCCGCAGCCACCGCATCCGCGCCTGCCGCAGCCACCGCATCCTGCACAACAAAGGTAAGCTTCGTTCACTGTTTCTTTCCTTTTTTTTTTTCTTTTTCTTTTGATTTCTATTTCTATTTTTAATTTTTGATCCTGTTTTTTACTTTTTTTTTTAAATTTCTGTTTTTACTTTTTAACTTTTGTTTTTTATTTTAATAATTTTAACTATCCTCTTTTTTATCATAGTTTATCATTTATGTTTATTGATTGATTTGCTATTTTTGATTTTTGATGTAGTTGATTCTGTTATGTTTTGTCTGATTGGTTTATGAATTTTATATTTTATCAGTAAATTCTTCATCTCTTGTCATTGAGCTTTGAATTTTCCAATGACCTGTTTTTTTAGGAAGAAAAAAAAAACTGGGTACGTTTCGCATCGTTTTGCTCTTTGGTTTTTGTTTTGTTTTTTTTTCCTTCTTCAACGCAACGCATCAAAATGCGTTCGTACTCTAAAAATGGGTTGTAACTATTTTGTGCAGAATTCTGATCTTCCCTCCGTGACGTCTCCGGCTTCGCTCTTCTTCCCTCCGTGTCGCTGTCGTCTCTGTTTCCATCTCTATTTGACGCATCCTGACTCTACTTTCTTCTCCCCTTCAGAGGTTAGGGTTTCAAATATGTGTTTTTTATGGATCGAATCATTCACTACTGTTAATATTGCCTTTTATGTTTCTGTTAATCAGTTCATTCCTTCCACAAACTTTGTGAACTGATTTATTCTGATCTACACAAAATTGGCTGCACAAAACAGCATGTACATAGGTTCTATACATTTGAACAATGTTAAGTATGGTGCTTATTTTAAATTTTTGGAATGTAATGTGGAACGATTTGGAGTTATTTGAATCTGTGAAATTTTATTACAATAATACTATACTTACACTCTCCCATCAGTCACCCTTCACTTTTTTATAGTGGGCCCATCAGAATGAAAAAGTAATACTTTATGAAATTGATAGAGTGGCTGATGGTGGCTGCAAAATGGTGTACAAGAAGCTTTATTGATTTTATTATTGTCCTTGTTCCTTGTTGTCTTTGCTTTATCATGTTGATGATACATTGTTGAATAATGAATACTTTATAGTTTCTACAGTTACTGCATGTGTTTGATTGTTTTCCTCACTAAATACATATTTGTTTTCCCCCCCTTAATCTGGGGTAGTTCATCGAATTTACAGCATTGAGTGGCTTTTGTCCTGTTTTGGATAACAATGGATGTACAGCATAAGAAGGAAAACAAGTACAGTATAATTGTTCCCACATATAATGAGCGCCTCAACATTGGTCTCATTGTTTACCTCATCTTCAAGCACCTTAAGTATGTTCTCCATCTCTTGCTCTGGGCAATCAATATATACTTTGAGCATGTTTCTGAACTTAAACTTTCTATATGCATAAAGTGAACAAAAATTAGCTATTTTGTAGTATATAGTCTGTTTCAATCCAAAATGAAATGCGAGGGAAAGAATTTCAGCAACAACATGCATTTTTTTTTCTGTGATAGTTTTAGATAGCCATCTCATAATCATATACCATCTATATGTTATGATCAACCATCTTTATGAATATTCTGTTGTTTCACAATTTAGGGATGCTGATTTCGAGATCATTGTTGTGGATGATGGGAGTCCTGATGGTACTCAGGATATTGTAAAACAACTGCAGAAAGTTTATGGAGAAGATCGAATCGTAAGCACTATGTATAAACAAATTGAATGATTCGTTTTATTTTTTGGGATGTACCTCACCCTGTTTGTATCATTTGGAATAACCATTTACATTCCTCTGTTTACAGTTGTTAAGACCAAGACCTAGCAAGCTGGGTTTAGGTATGTACCTGATACTTTACTGATTGATTTTGATTAATTGTCTTTTGATACAATCCATTTGCAGGAACTGCTTATATTCATGGTATGAAGCATGCATCTGGCAATTTTGTTGTCATCATGGATGCTGATCTATCACACCATGTAAGTTATGTTGTTCATGTTTATATGATAGTTTACAGTGATGAACTTATGAATGGTGTTTACATTTGAAAATATTTAAAAGAAATTAAAAAGAAAAGGACAAACTTTGTTTTAGGATTTTAGTTTAGATAATTTATTAGTAGCAGAAATGTTTTAACCTTTATCTATTCATTTGTCTTTGTCTGATCTGTTTTGTTCTTCTGCAGCCAAAATATTTGCCAAGCTTCATTAGGTGAGGAAGGCTTTTAATGATTTATTTTGTGTTTTCTTGTTAACTGTTTGTGTCAACTTTATTCAAATACCAGTTAGCATTTATCTCTATCCTCATGTTTTTCAGAAAGCAGTTGGAAACTGGTGCAGATATAGTTACTGGGACTCGTTATGTTAAAGGCGGTGGTGTGCATGGATGGAATCTTATGCGCAAACTTACTAGCAGGGGAGCAAATGTTCTCGCGCACACACTTTTATGGCCTGGTGTCTCAGATTTGACAGGATCCTTTAGGTATAGAGCTTTATAGTTGGTATTAAACACTTCTCTGAATGTAAGTTGCTCCCCCTCTTCCATGATTAGAGAGTGATGTACGGTTGCCTTTTTTAGACTTTATAGGAAGTCAGTGCTTGAAGATATCATTAGTTGCTGTGTTAGTAAGGGATATGTCTTTCAAATGGAGATGATAGTACGAGCATCCAGAAAAGGATATCATATTGAAGAGGTACAATTGCTTAATTGATGATTCTTATAATTAGGGTTTTCCTGGTTGTTATGTTGACTTCATAGCTCTTGTTTTATATTTCTATTAGTATTTTGATAATTTCTGTACAGCTTACAAAATGTTTGCTGGTGAATCCTAAGAATGTTTCACAAGTCCATAACTCCATATTTACCTTAATCCTGTGGCTACAGTTGGCCATGTAATTGCCTCAAAGTAGATTCAGTGATGAGTGATGACTAACAGTGGGTGATGACATAAATATGCATTGTGTTTGAGCCAATCAGCATGTATTATGCATGCTAATTGCTAATTGCCTAGTTCTGTATATCTAATCAAAATGTAGTTATGGCTTGGTTATCAGTTCAGTGGTCACCTTGTCAAATTACCGATTAGATATGCATTTGGTCTTCAGTAGGTAGTAGTAGTAGTACAACATATAACAAATCATGACAGACACATTCCATAATAACATTGCATTAGCTGAACATTGGAAGTCTTTGCAGAATTGCCTCTGTTCCTCACTGTTGTTTTATCTTTCTCTTTTTGGAATTATACTATTTGCTTGCCATTGGCCGAAACATGACTGGTAGTTAATGGAGAGTTTCTAAGCATTTGATAATTAAATAAACTTCTATATATGGACACTTCTTTCATGAGGGCAGCTTGAGGAGTAGATGGCCTAGTGTCCATAAAATATGATACTATCACGGTTTTCATTATTCACTGCAGAGCTGACTTTAGTTCCACATGTGTACAGGTTCCAATCACATTTGTTGACAGAGTATTTGGAAGTTCAAAGCTTGGTGGATCAGAGATTGTTGAATACCTGAAAGGCCTAGCATATCTTTTGGTAACAACATAAAAAGTTAAATCATAACTACTTATCTATCTTACGGTTTGGCAAAGAAAAATAGACACAGATTTTGTTATTTAATTACTTGCTTATTGAGAAGCGATGATATAAGCTTCCTCTTAGAATCTTATGACTTGCGTTTTGAATTTAGTCGGAAGCATCTGCATGTTACTGTTTGTAGACGTTGATGATTCATCTTGTTTGGTATCTGATTTGATGAGTATACAACCAGTCACTACTGGGGTTTTCTTGAGCATGAGAAATTTTAGAGTGAACCAGCTCTCTTGTATTTTTCTTTAATAGAAAGAAGGTTATGTGATTGAGAAGTTGAATATTATAACAAATTCAAGGGGGTATTGGATGATCGAACTTCATTTTTGATGATTCAATGCGTTTATATATCTTGAGGTTGGTATAGCTTCTAGTGTGGTCATGTATCGATGCCATTGCTAATACCCTGGTCTGGTTAGTTCTGATTTCTTTTCTATTTTTCTCTATGTAATAAAAAATTTATTGCATTCTAATTAAGCTGGCTTAAGCTAGGTCGTCTGAAAACAAAATTCTTTCAGCGTTAGTACTTTTTAGTTGCAAGATTGAACTCAAGTTCTTTAAGAAAATTAGTATCGAATTGCTCAAATAAATACTGAATGCCAGTTACAATATGGGGGGAAAAAAGAAAAAAAGAAATATATTGCCTTAAAAATTTGGCGAATCCATGCAATATAACAGCAACACAGAATTGTACCATCCCAAATCAAAATGTATGGCACAATTTCGATGAAGATTTGTAACAATAATACTTAAAAATAAATTAACTTGTTAATAGGACCAAACAATTACCCTGCCAATGAATAATTATTAACAGGATCAAAGGATAAAAACAGAAAGTGATATTAGTTCAATAGATCAATATTGCTAATTTAGCTAAGTTTTGACCAAAAGAAATGAACACAATAGAAAAAAAGGAGATGCGGCCGAAATAATAATAATATCCATTTTTCCCCCTCTGTTTCTTTCTTATCCTCAACCTCACTCCCATCACATAGACATCGCAAACTGCTGTGAGCTTGTAACTGAGTGTGACCAAAACACAAGCAACAGAAAGCTGCAACTGCTACAAACGAATCATGGCGTCCATGCTGGGAACTTCTTCAATAGCGGTCTTGCCTTCACGATACCAATCTTTCACTTCCATTCGTTCTCTCTCTCTAACCACAGGTACATCCTTTCACAAAGTTTACATCTTTTTCTTTTCATCTGCAACAGATGCTCTGTTTTTGGATTTTCCATTCTTCTTTTGGGTGGTTATGCGACATACCCATTTCGTATCCGGTGTTCCTTTGCGCTAAAGCTATCAACTTTTGTTGTCTTGGGTAGTTTGTCAATAGAAATGGAAGGTGGGTGTTGTTGCACTTGCTGGCACTGTGTAATTGTAAGTGATGTTGAATAATTGTGGCTTTGCAGGGCAAGTGTTTGGACGCAAGTTTTATGGAGGGATTGGATTTCATGGCATAAAGGGAAGGCCTCAGTTCTCAGTTGCCAGTGTTGCCACTGAAGTTAACTCTGTAGAACAGGTAGGTAAGGGATATTATATTCCAGTTTTGAGGGCAGATTCTATTTCAGAACAGTTTGTGTGCTAGCATTTTGCTGAAGTTGTTCATACAGTGAAATCAAATGATAGTCTAAACTCTTTAAGTATTGGCTTTTGGGATTGACTCAGTCGGTGGAAACTTTTTTCGCACTTCAGCTTCCATGTTTTTAGGGATCATGAAATAATTAAGTTTTGGAAAAAGAAGACGGAAGACATAATTGTTGGACTAGATTGAGAGTATTTTCCTAGTTTCTGTTACACTGGACACATTAAGTATTTGATTGATAAGGAACTGAATGAAGGTTATGTATGGACTTATGTTGTTGCTCCTGTTAAGGTTACCTTGATAGTTGATATGTAGTTGCAAATTCACTATAAGCATGAATTTCTGTCTCTATAATTCTGTTTTTCTTTGTCTGTATGTGTTCCCAATTGTGATCTCATCCTATTCTCCAGGCTCAGAAGATTGCTTCTTCTGAGAGCCAGAGGCCAGTGTACCCGTTTTCAGCTATAGTTGGACAGGATGAGATGAAGCTATGCCTTCTCCTAAATGTAATTGATCCCAAGATCGGTGGTGTCATGATCATGGGGGATAGGGGAACAGGGAAATCCACAACAGTTAGGTCATTAGTTGATTTGCTTCCTGAAATCAAGGTTGTTTCTGGTGATCCCTATAATTCAGATCCACAAGATCCAGAGTTCATGGGTATTGAAGTAAGAGAGCGTGTGCTGAAAGGAGAGCAACTTGAGGTTGTCTACTCCAAAATTAACATGGTTGATTTGCCATTGGGAGCTACAGAAGATAGGGTCTGTGGGACAATTGATATTGAAAAGGCACTAACTGAGGGTGTCAAGGCATTTGAGCCTGGCCTGCTGGCTAAAGCCAACAGGGGAATCCTATATGTTGATGAAGTTAACCTTTTGGATGATCACTTGGTGGATGTCTTGTTGGATTCTGCTGCATCAGGTTGGAACACAGTGGAGAGGGAGGGCATTTCAATCTCACATCCTGCTCGGTTCATACTGATTGGTTCAGGCAACCCTGAAGAAGGTGAACTCCGGCCGCAACTGCTTGACAGGTTCGGAATGCATGCTCAAGTGGGGACTGTGAGGGACGCTGAGCTAAGAGTGAAGATTGTGGAGGAGAGAGCTAGGTTTGACAAGAATCCGAAGGAGTTCCGAGATTCCTACAAAGCTGAGCAGGAAAAGCTCCAGCTGCAAATTGCCTCGGCAAGGAGTTCTCTTTCTTCTGTTCAAATTGATCAAGATCTCAAGGTAAAAATCTCCAAAGTTTGTGCAGAGTTGAATGTGGATGGATTGAGAGGAGACATAGTAACAAATAGGGCTGCAAAAGCTCTTGCTGCACTGAAGGGGAGAGACAAAGTAAGTGCAGAGGATATCGCTACTGTCATCCCTAACTGCTTGAGGCACCGGCTTAGAAAGGATCCCTTGGAGTCAATAGACTCAGGTTTACTTGTCATTGAGAAATTTTATGAGGTTTTTAGTTGAGTGTGCTATAACATATTAACACTATATTTATATGTCTGCTGTGTATTTATTCAAGATATTACCACTTCATTATTATTTACATTTTCACCTTACTTCATGTGGGGATTTCACTGTCTTGAACATAGTAAGATTCAGAAGTTCCATTTACCAACCAAAAATTCCGGGCCTTCTGCGTGGGGCCTCCAATAAATGTGCCAAAATTTAACAATGTCAACAAATCAAAGATTATGCTTACAAATATAAATCTGTTAAATTCAAAAGTCACAAAATACCTACTGTATATGAGTAGGCCCTCCTACAGTTACTCACCAATAAGAATTCAGAGCAGGATGGCACATAACATGTGGTTCTCTTAGAAATCACACAAGTTCAGGCAAAAAAAAAAAAAAGCCAAACATCTAGCCCTAGCAATTTTGCTTTTCCTATCAATGGAGTAATCAACCACTGGATCAGACACAATATATGAGAAGGCTAATGCAACACACTCATGAGTTCTGAAGATGACTAAACAAACAATTCACTGATCACTAATAGTCAGCAAATGGTTGCTTCAAGGACTCGTTGATTCTTGAACCCCACAACTTTGTGATGGCATTGGGTATGCAGGGATATGAATTCAAAGCAACGAACACTGCACTTTTCCTTTCTTTGCAGAGAATATAAAACACCTTCCTTTGATTCTAGAAATTTACAGCTGTGGTGGAATATTATTGCAGGGCAAACAAATATATTATTAATCATAGATTACAATAAATATTGAATTCAACGCATTACAGTATCCTTAGTTAAGACCTTTGGAAGCTTGAATTTAGGATTCTGCTCCAAGAAAGCTGGTGGCCTTTGGTACACAACTGATGCAGCCCTAATCAAGATCCCAGCAGTCAAACCCCATATGAGATATTTTTTATGCTCTGTTTCATAATCAAAGTAATGTATCAAATACTTCTCTCCCATCCACTCACGCTCTTCTTGACTCCGATTTTCATCCTGATTCAAGTAACGACGGCGTTAGACAACCTAAATGAATATCAAGAATGTGGATGACAAGAGATCAAGATGAAAAGAAAACTAGGAATGGACCTTGAGGAACATTTCCAGAGGTGCATCAAATACTGATTCTACTTCAGCGGGATTCAGAACAGGTTCGAATGCTTTCTTGTCGTGAAGTATGCCGATGACAGGAACCACTCTAAGGAGATGCTACAGAAGAAACAATGGTGTGTACAATGAGTCTAAACTATCTAACATTAGTGAAATTTTAATACAAGGTCATCAGATAAATTTCCAATAAATTTGTCAAATAGACTAATCATATACCACTCATTGTTAATAAGGGATTGGAAACTAATCCAATAATCCAAGAAATAGGATAGAACTCTGAATTGCAACCCTCAAATCATTAACAAAGGGTATGTATCACATTATCAAACATATATTAATATCCTCAGTACGTCAACTGCAGTTCATTGTTGGGGATAGTGAATGAGTATATTCAAAGTTTACAAGAAATGTATTGGTAATATTTAAGAATGAAGTTTTTATTTCATGGATAAGCTGATACTAACAAGCACAATAGTGCAGTATTGCCAACTATTTTTTATCATTGAATTATCATATCATAAATGCAACCCCATTCAAGATAAAGATATCAAACAGGAAATCATGATTGAAACGATGCTTCAATTATGTACACATCTAGTTGAAAAATAATCAAAATAAGTTGGACAAACTGAGTTGCAGTGACCAGCAAACACCCAAAATCAGCATTTTCCAGCAAAGCTATTTCTTGAACCAACCATCATGGAGATCACATAATTTTTTTTCTCTAAGTACAAGTTCTAGAGCAAAATTCCAAATTACACATAATTAGAGAATGCTCAATTCTGCTTTTAGCCACCAGCAAGCAAGCCAGAATAGAATTCCATCAAAGTTATACTAACTACGTCAGCTAGTGAAGTAGTAAATAGAATAGAACAACATACCTTTGATAAGAATGGCTCAAGGACAGTAACAACATTGACAAGTTCCGGATCCAACCCAATTTCCTCATTTGCCTCCCTCTTTGCAGTGTCCCCATCATCCTTATCCCCCTCCTCTGCTTTCCCACCAGGCAAAGCTACTTCACCTGCAAAATGATACCATCAACATACACAACTCAACCATCAGTCCATTCCCTCTTAATTCACAGAACCTCAAAATTACATTATTTTTCTTGTTTAAAACTCAAAAACACAAACTTTTAAGATGTCAAAATACTTGAAGCTCAATTGATACATGGATTTAATACGGTCATTCAATCACCATACTGGTAAAAGTACTCAACTCTTGTGATAGCTACCTCAAAAGTCACAATATATACTTGATTTACAGTGTAAAACACTTTGGACTAAATGAGTATCAAAATTAATAATCTCTTGATACAAATTCTCATACAACTGAAATCTTCAAACAAGAAACAAAACTGACCCGAGTGAGTGGAGAGCAAGGAAGAGCGCTTAGTGAGAATGACCCTAAGATCACCAGCATCCCCTTCGAAGAGGCAGATCAAAACAGCAGCTTTCTTGGGTCTGAACTTTTCAGGGTTCTGAGCAACTGGGGTGGCTGATTCTGGAAACCCCACTTGTGAAACAACTTTCCCGCTGCCACTTTCTTCGATGCTCTGTTCCTCACCAATGTCCTCAGGGAAAGGTGGCGCCTTGTAGACCCGAAGCTGCTGCGCCAGGGCCAGTAGCCTCTGAGATCGTCCTCCATTGACGATGGAAGAAGAAGAATCCATGAATTTGGGGAGAGAGGCTCTGCTTGGTATTAACGATGCTGACAAAGCTCTCAGAATTGAAACCATGTGCGATAATAGTACAACCCAACAACCATGAACCAGCTATGTTGTCTTTTTTCTTTGCAGAAATTAATGAAAATTGATGATCGGTTGGATTGACTGGTTGAGGATTTTACCTTTTTACACTTTTTTATTATTATTCAATTATATACTTTCTTAAAAAAATAATTATGAAAGTTATATGAAAATAGTTACTTATATGATATGATTCAAATTTAATTACCAAAAAAAATGATTCTAATCTATTAAAAACTTCAACTCACTTTGTCTGTTTCTCACACATTCAACTTAATTAAATTTGAGATTGGAATTCTCTAAATTAATTATTAGATGTTTAGTGGAACGCATAAGAATCCAAGTTTTATTAGCATATAATATAATGTGAAAAGCCGTGGCCCAATGCTAAAGAAAAGCAGTTCATAATCTTTTTTTTTTTTTGATAAAAAAGCAGTTCATAATCTTGATATTACAGTTTGCACTTCCATAGCTTAAAAACAAAAACAAGGGTTAGAGAAATTTAAACTTGTTAGTTATCAATAATGCCGGCTTTGGAAGCAACTATTAGTAGCCAGACAAACAGTGTTGGGTTCATCATTGATTTGGAATTTAATTAATTTCGGACTGTGCAAAATCTTCATGTTTGATGAGAACTAGGTGATATATTGGGGAGATTTTAATCTTAGAACATTAGAGAGTACTGTAAAAACCAAGGAGGGAAGGGAAGAGACAAAATAGAAGAGTTACTTGAAATACCATATATCAATGGTATAGTATTCTGTAACATATGTCACAGCTTTGTAAAACATTATATTACAACAAAGTGTGTGAAGAAAAAAATTGATTTTATCTACAATTTGTTTCTGCATGGTATATATTCAAGATTGAAGAAGACAATAAACAGAAGCAATGAATAAATCTACAAGGGATGCAGGTCTATTGGCCCATTTTTTATCACTGAAGTGATTGAATTTCACACTCAAGTTTGCATTAACTGAGTGGAAGTGATCCAATGAATAAATAAGATGTCTTTTCATCTTCACTTAATGTACTGTAATCACTTGAAAATCAATCTGAAAAGTGCATTTCTTTTTCTTAATTAGTATATCAGCAACATGACCAAGTGCTTATTGATTCCTTTCATGCTCCACCGTTTTCTCTGTGGCAGGGTAAGACAATCAATCCTCTAGCTTTTGTAGACCCTTTTCCACTCCCCAAAGAAGGGTTGCCTTTTGCATTAGCTGAAAGAGCTTTATCTGAAACTTGATCTTTTGTTGTTGATAATTGGTTCTTATGCTTCTGAGCTTTGTTAGAGTGCTTATTTTGAGCTTTCTTGAGGCTAATGGTTGTCTTTAGGACCCGGCTTTCCCATGGGCGAGCGGCGATCCAGCGCTCCTTCCAGCTCCAACCCCAATTAGCCTTGCCAAGTTCATAACTGCCTAGCCCTTGGCTCTGACTAGAGTTGGCCCTCCACTATGATTCATGAGACAGCATTTTGGTTTTCAGTTGAATGAGGGAAAACAAGGCCATGCTCATTAGACCCTATTTCTAAATAAGGTTGACCTACCTGATGAGAAAATGCATATGCCATGGTTCTTTCCCTCTTAACTGCTGCTTCTTCTCTCTGATGTAACCTTGCAATGATTTCCTCCATGGTTTCTGGACCACCACACCATTCCACCTATAATTTGTTTAGACTTCAAACTAACAGTAACGAAGACTAATGAGAGTAACTGAAATGGATTCAAACAAACTCATGTATCTAGTGAAGACTATAGTAGATGATATATAATATAACATTTCAAGTTTCAATCATCTTCAAGAACCTTTTAGCTTTACTAACTAGCACACCACAATGCAGGGAAGAGGGTTACCTCCAGGTCATGGAGCTTTGCCTCAAGTTTTAGCTGCGAAGCGAGTTTCTTCCGCCTGATCCTGTCTTCTGTCACCATACAGACTCGGCGAGCTGTAATCTCTGCCTGAATCTTGCTCCATGAATGAAGAAGAGTTATAGCAGAGCTAGCTTGTTTTTTAGCAGAGTAACCTTGTGTCAGAATCTGTAGTTTTGTGAATCCTTTCACTCGGTGAAATGATTTTCTAGCCTGCCGGATTTAAAAATCAGCACGGTAAAACAGAACTAAGCAAAAGGTAGTAACAAAGATTTGTACCAATATAAAAATTTTATGCATGCATACACCATTCAGACATAATATCATTAATGCTATGCATGTATAACAGCTCATGGACATTCAAAATAGGAAAGCAAAATATGAAATCAGAAGCATGCTTGCTAAGGGTATGCACTAAAATCAATGAAGTTGGGTTGCAATTATCTTGTATTTTGAGAACTATTGTCTGCAAAGCTATCAATTTAGCATACCTTATAAGCCCGGAATGCCGTCTGTATCCTTGTTGCAGCAATAGTTTCAACTGATACCCCACCAGCTGCCACAAGATTTTCACTTGTTGTACCTTTACCATTTGGTAAACCAGCACTCAACTCTTTTTCTGTATAATTCTTGGTCTTCAATGACCCTGATTTCTCTGAAGCTAAAGATCCCTGTCTCAAAGTATGAGCAGATATAAGTGAAGATTGAAACTTAGTGGTCCAACATCATTGAATTGTAATAAAGGGAATTGTTGCTTCATAAACAAGAAACAAATCATATCAAGGGGTATTTATAAACTAGTAACAAATACTATCCCTTATAAGTATGATTCCAAACTCAAGAGAAAGCTCTAATTTCTGTCAATCCAACTTGAAAGTTAATTACATCAGACAGGAAATGTACTGCACCTTTGCTTTCTTTGATCTGCTTTGTTTTGATTTTCTTAATCGAATTATTTTCTTGAACCAATGGCCTGAACCCATTCTTGATGTGAAGTAACTTTCTTCAAATTGACATAACCCTGTGAGTATTTTAAGTGAATAATGAATATACATAACAATAATTAGGATAGCACTTCACAAGTAAGGATTTAACTAGTCCATCAAAAGTAGAATTGTGTCTTGCTCTTACCTGCTCTCAGTCTGCTCTAAATCACATGAACTATAACTGATTATGATAACTTGTCCTACAATTGGAATAGAAACCGAATTTTTACAACTACATGTCTTTTCACTACTATTTAACAATTGCCAAAATCATACTATGATCTACCAAAAATACATTAAAAAACAAAAAAAATTGCTGATTGGCTACTGTAAGAAGGCCAAAACATGTCAGAATCCATATATGTATATCCCAGAATCAGATTTGTGAATCCAGTAATTGAAGCATCAGCAAAAAAAATGAACCTTGGTGAGAATGACTTACCAAGAAGAGAGTGGAAAGTGTCCAAGGCAGGACCTTTATTTTTCCCCTCTCCTTTGGACAATCAAGATTTCTGGTTGGAAAAAGGAAGTGGGGGATAATAATCAGCAATCAATTTAGAAGTAAACAGGAAGGAAAGCTCAAAAGAGAAAAAAAAATGTCATAAAAATAAAAAGGTGGTGCTATGCCATGACCCAATATAATAATATACCACCTTTGATTTGCTAATATATACACAAACACAATCAATGGCTTAACCAAGGCCCACAAATGAGAAGAATTGATCACTGGTGTGCATGTAATGTTTAGTCACAGAGACAGAGAGTAACGTAATGTTGTTATAGGACATTGTTGTTTGTTGGTTGGATTTTTCTTTATAGAATTCAAAGTTACAGCAACAACGACAACACAGCAAACTTTGACAATATACCGGGTTATTGTACATTTGGATTCTTTTTATTCATTCATCAACATGATATGCTATGGAATAATCCACTTGTGTTAATAATTTGATTTTATGCAGACAAATGAACTTGGAAGTGGAAGAAAAATACCCCATCACTTTAAGGTTACTAATGTATATAGTCTCAGCTGTCCATTTAATTAGGTTGTTTTGTTCCCAAATGTAGCTATATATACCCCAACTTTAGGCTTATAAACTGAGCAGAAATCTCATTCATTCTAGAAAGAAAAATGCATCTACTTATTAGGTTTTCCGTACGTAGAGTAAAAAGTTGGTTTTCGTTTGGGAAATGGTTGGATTATGGAAAATGTATGTATCTTGAGGTTGTTAAGTGTCACATTCTATAGTTGATGTTGTAGTAACTTTCAGCTTTTCTTATAATGATATATATTTAAGGCTGATGCACCTGAAAAACAACAGAAAAAAATTATATTGCTATTTAATGATATATTAAACTTACAAAATTTTATGTGGAATTTTATATGCAGGCGTAATTACAAGTCTATGTTAATAAAAATAAAAATGCCTAAAATAATGGTACCACAACCAAATAATTCCACAACCAATCTTTAATTCAACATCCATTTATGCCAAAATCAGTTTCCATGACGAAATTTGTTTTTCAAATATGGTACCTCATCCACCTTCCATTTTCATTTTACCATTCCAAACCCGGCATTATATTTCCATGAAACAGAAACCAATGAGCCAAAAATAGCACCATTGATCTTAATAATTTCTCTTTTCATTTCATCAAACATATATGGGATTTGAAGACAAAGATGATGAGACCATGTATAGTGGATTATTCTGCAAAGAAATTTTTGAAAAGGTTCTACATCTATTGCAGTAGGATCTTGATCTGGCATATGAATTTGTTCCCTTATGGAACCTATACTGATCTGGTTTTTCTTGTCTATAACAAGGTAAGTATAAATAAACAAAATAAGGATTCTCATATTACACACATTCTACATTGTGCTTCAAGAGAACAAGTTAAGATAATTATGAATTTCACTTGAGAGAAATACAGACCTATCAAACAGAAAAGAAGTATCTCACCCAAAAAACAGAGAAGAAGTACTTGATCATAAATTCACTAATCACTATCTTAATCTTTTGTTCACTATTAATTTCTGCCATTTGAAAAAAAAAAAAAGTATCTCAATTCTCAACTAACTTAAAAACATAGGCCAGTTTGGATAAACAATTTATTTAAATCCTTATATAAAAATAATTTCTGAGAAGTAACTTATGAATAAGTTATTTTACATTTGAACATAAACTAACAAAATTTTTTATTTCATTTGTTTTGAAAAGCGGGAAGTTAAATATTTCGACTTCTCTTAAAGCACTGAAATAACTTCTGGAAAAGTCATAAGTTATACAGCCAAACAGAACAGATATAATTTCTGATGAGTTAAAAGTTAAAAAAAATCAGAAGCACAGTCATCAAAACCGGTCTTTGTTCCTCTTTGATTTTGGGCCAGGAGTGTTTTTGGGTCTGGGTTGCTACTAATTATTCAGTATACCATTATTTAAGCAATTTTTTTGGGTATCAGGACCTTGTCACATACTTACATACAACAATTGGACCTTAACAGTTGGCAATTATTACTGTTCATGGTATAACTTCAAAACCGCGTAAGACCTATAAACATGTCAGAAGCGAATGATGCCAGGAAATTACACTCGCCTTATTCTTGACTTGCAGATATGAGTAAAAATTGTTAGAATCAGTCAAACTGATAATACCAAGTATAAATCAGAATAGACTGAAGTATAAAATTGAACTGGAGCAATAAAAATTACTAGTCATTACCTTATTGAGTAATTGAGTGCCAAATAAACTGTATTTTGTGATATACGTACTAACAAGTTTCAAGGTCATTAGTGGAATATATATTTATATTTCTACTGCTTTACTATGACTTGATTTAATTATTTTAAGTTGTTATTGCAGTAACAACTCATTCATAAAAATATATCTGTAATTGTTCATGCGCCTCAAAACTGGGATGGTCAATTGTATTTTAGTTTCTCAGCTTCCCTTAACCTGTAGAAGTTTGATTCAGTCTATATCCTGTGAGTGAAGATCTAAAGAATCTTTGAAAATTGTATTCAGTTATAATAAGGTCAAGTATATGTACTCACCATCTAGATTCTTAATATTTAATTCCATCAATTGATCTCTTAAATCAACAACTATTTTTTTTTCCACAATCAAAGCCATTGGCTCCAAAATTACTTGTATAATTGTATTATTATTATTATATTCTTGTATTATTGTTTTTATTTCGGTGAAAATGAAAATATAGTTGTTGTTTTCTCCCTTCAATTTGTGGAAATGGATGCCTCAAGAGTCGGCATGCATGCAGTTTCGAGGATGGTGCAAAATGTTGAACTGCTTAAAAATAAAAATCTAGAATTTTCTGCAAACCGTGAATTCTCTCCATTCAAATGATGCCTTATCGCCTTTGATGTTGTTTTTATCTCTTGAGTTGCGCTACTTCTTAGAACTCCCAACTTCAATTAATAACATCCATATGTGTACTCAAAAAATCCCTTTTCACGCATTTAAAAATAATAATAATAATAATAATGAACCCAACTTGAAACTTCAGGACAAATAAAACTTTCCAATAAAGAGCAATACCATGTGCTACACTTTCTATATGTATGTATGTAAGTATATATTTTGAACTGGTCTATAACTATAACCCCTTGTTATACAGAAATCTGTTTCTGATACTGCAAACTCACTTTTGTTGTTATATAACTTTTTTTCATCATTTATGTTGACTTTCCACATTTGTTTTTGCATCTTCTCTATCTCTATTCTCTAGCCCTCTTCTTATCACCAAACTTAGTCTTTAAGTGGTGTGCACCCCATTCAACACCGGGATAATTGACCAAGTCCAAAACTTCAAGTTCTAGGCATACCCCTCTCCACAATCATTGCCATCTAATATTTATTTATTGCTCTAAAGTTTAGTCATATTGCATTTTCATAACTGCATGTACTTTATGCAACATATATAGAAGATTTCAAACAAACACTTCTTGGTGATGAGCGAAAGTGTTATATTGGAGCACAATAATGAATTTTCAATCAACTAGTCCTCATGCACTTGCAAGAACTTGGCTCTCCTTCTATTTACTCTTCTCCTTTGTTCTCATCAATGGCTACCAAATTGAGGCTACTAATGGAGATAACAAAGTTTTATCCATTGGTGCAATCATTGATGTTAACTCTCGAATTGGAAAAGAACAGCAAGTAGCTATGGACATTGCAGCTCAAAGTTACAACAACATTTCAAAGACCTACAAACTGGCAATCCATTTTCAGGACCCTACCAATGATCCCTTCAGAGCCACTTCCCTTGGTTAGTACTAGTGTCAAACATTTTCTAAGAAAAAATGGTTTTAAATATGTAAAGTAATGACCATGACTCTGTTTCTTGCAGCTGAAGACATGATCAAAAGGCAGAAGGTGGAAGTGATTATAGGAATGCAAACATGGACAGAAGCAGCTTTGGTGGCTCAGTTAGGAAGCCAAGCTCAAGTTCCTGTCATGTCATTTGCAGCGCCTACCACTACCCCACCATTGATGGCGAATCGGTGGCCTTTTCTGGCGAGCCTTGCTAACAATGGTTCTGCATATGCAAAATGCATTGCAGATATAGTGCAGGCTTATAGCTGGCAGAGAGTAGTAGTTATTTATGAAGATGATGCCTATGGTGGAGATAATGGTATGATAGGGCTGCTATCTGAGGCCCTCCAAGATGTAGGTTCAACAATTGAATATCGCTTAGCTCTCCCATCGCCTTCTTATCTTCCTGATCCTGGTGAATTTGTTCATGATGAGCTGGTTAAGCTACTTAAAAGTACGCAATCTCGGGTATTCATTGTTCTGGAATCATCATTAGAAATGGTGATTCATTTGTTCAGAGAAGCTTCAGAGATGAGACTTGTGGATAAAGAATCAGCTTGGATACTCCCAGAGAGCATAACTAATTTGCTCGACTCTACGAATAAATCTGCTATTTCCTATATGGATGGCGCATTAGGAATCAAGACCTACTACTCTGAAAATAGCATTGAGTATCAAGATTTCGAGGCTCGGTTCCGGAAAACATTTCGGGCCAAGAACCCCGAGGAAGATAACCGCAATCCAGGATTTTATGCTTTGCAAGCATATGATAGCATTAAAATTGTTGCACAAGCAGTGGACAGAATGGCCAGTGGCAATAGCAGTGACACAAAGGTTTTACTAAGAGAGATTTTGTCTAGCAAATTCCAAGGTTTAAGTGGAAAAATTCAATTTGAAGCATTGCAGCTCATGCAGAATCCTACCTTCAGAATTGTAAATGTTGATGGAAAGAGTTATAGAGAATTGGACTTCTGGACTCCAGAAAGCGGGTTCATGAGTAGCCTCTCTACAGGACAAGGTGGTAGTAATGCTTGCAGGAACACAGAAAGTTTGAGTGGTTTGGTAATTTGGCCAGGGAAACTAGTGAGAGCTCCAAAGGGTTGGAACCTGCCCACTAAACAAAAACCAATGAAAATTGCGGTGCCCGGAAGAACTTCATTCTCCAAGTTTGTCAAAGTTGATTATGGGGAGAATGGAAATCCAAATAAATATAGTGGATTCTGCATTGAAATTTTTAATAAGGTGAGAGGTCTTTTGGACTATGATCTTCCATATGAATACTACCCCATCAATGGAACCTATAATGACCTGGTTCAACTCGTATATAACAAGGTAAAGACTTAACCCCACCTTCTCCTTCTTGCCCCTCTTTTTTTCCCCCGCTGTATTTTACCTTATTCTGCTTTGCTGATGTATTTTCTTTTTGTTGCCATGTGGATTCAAATAATGGAAGACTTATGATGCTGTTGTTGGGGACATAACCTTACTATCAGACAGATTGCAGTATGTAGATTTTACAGTGCCATATGCAGAATCAGGGTTGTCAATGATAGTTCCAACAGAGCCAGATGAATCTGCATGGATGTTTATGAAGCCCTTCACCTGGCAAATGTGGGCAGTAACTGGTGCTATCTTGATTTACACTATGTTGATAGTATGGTACCTCGAGAGAGAATCTAATCCAGATTTTGATGGCAACTGGAAAAACCAACTTAGCACTGCAATTTGGTTTACCTTCTCCTCCCTATTCTTTGCTCACAGTGAGTATCAATCGTTCATTCACATACCTTAACCAATACCGTTGATTATGCATGAGTCACTCAACTAATGCTAGAGATTTCATGGCGCAGGGGAGAACTTGTATAGCAACTTAACTCGTGTGGTGATGGTATCGTGGATGTTTCTAGTTTTGATCCTTAACTCGAGCTACACTGCTAGTCTGTCTTCAATGCTCACGGTGCAACAACTGCGACCAAATGTCACAGACATTGAGTGGCTGAAGAAGAACGACATGAAAATTGGCTGTGATGGAGATTCTTTTGTCAGAGAATACCTAGTGAAAGTCGAAAGATTCAGACCAGAAAACATCATAAATGTTAGTAGCGAATACAAATATGTCGATGAATTCAAAAGCCAAGCAATAGCAGCTGCTTTTCTCGAACTTCCTTATGAAAAAGTATACATCAGTAAATACTGCAAGGGTTACTCTGGCTCCACGCCTAGCATCAGATTTGGAGGACTTGGATTTGTAAGTAACAGAAGAATTCTTCTATAAACTAAAAATTATTTGTTGAACTTCTGTTTTCCATTAGGTAACAAACCCAACACCATTTCTTCAGTAAAAAAGCTCTGGCTACAAAGAAAAAGTTCAAATAATCTCACTGATTTGCATCTTCTGCTAATTGGCTGATGTGTCTCCATTTTCACTTAACTTTTTGTATCAATCCCATGATGCAGGTGTTCCAAAAAGGCTCTCCGGTGGCAAAAGATGTTTCAAAAGCTATACTACAGCTCTTAGAGCAGGGAGAACTGAAGAGTCTGGAAGAGAAATGGTTGAGCCCTGGTGGCGACTGTTCCAACAACGTGAGCACAAACAATACGGATAGTTTAAAGCTTGGAAGTTTTTGGATTCTCTATGTGATTTCTGGTGCAACTTCCACTATTTGTTTTCTAGTCTCTATCATCCATTCGCTAAAATCTAGTCCAACTCCTCAAGGTGAGGCACAGGAAGGTAATGGCACCCCAAGTTATGAAAGCCCTTGGACAAGGATGGTTGTATTAGCAAAGCAGATTCGTAGCACAAGGAATAGTAAAGATACTGGGGCACAGGGAGATGTTAGTGAATGTTCTTCAACTTGGGATTCTACTGATACCCCTGAACCTGATCATCATCATGCATTGGCTCCTCAGTTACAAGAAATAATAACCATCTCTTCACCTCCAACAGAGTCACAAATGGCAACTCCTGATCATAGATCATGACAACCAGGAAATACAAAGTGTAGAAAGAAACCTTGTCCTTATGGTGGTAACTAGGATCTAATTGATTTATTCCCCTGTTTTTTAATCCTTGGGAATAAGCTATTTATAGAATTCTAATTTACGACCAGACTGTAACACAAGATTTAGGTAAACATTTGTAAATGCTAGCAATGCTGTTCTTGTCTTTTTTTGGAACTACAAACACCTATAAAATCTTACCTTAACCTTATCCCTGGTTGAGCTTGATTTGAACAGAAGCATTATAAACCCTGAAAATTGAATTTTTGCAATCGATAGGGGAGAGAATGCATCCCCGTTGATGGTGTGAGTGGTTAACTAAAGAATCTAGCCATTAAATTTCACATAGCTTGAAACGGTACGTAATCTACAAGTCCGATATGGTGTTCATATAAATTGTCATAAAATTACATGCATACATACCAAGCAACAGGCATGTGAAGTTCCATCAACTGGTCCTCATCTTCTGCTTGCATCAAATGGATTTGGAAAATGATCAACAACTCAGCAGTAAGCATTCTACATAAACAAACCTTTGGAGAAAGTACAACTAAATGTAAACTCTGATGATCCTCTATAATCAAATCAAAAATTTATCCAACAAAGAATTTTACTACATTTAACTGGTCCTATTTGTATTCCGACGGCCACCTGAAATATGATGTGATCTAAATCACTACGACAAGAGTTACCGATACCCTCTTCCTCTACCACGACCACCCCAGCCCCTGCCTCTGCCCCTTCCTCCACCTCTCCCACCACCAGATAACCCTTCCAGCGCTCTATTGACAAGTTGATTTTGCATACCACCAGCACCTCGGCCCTTCTTAGATGTGAAATTGTTGGATCCATTGGTGGCAGCAGGACGTTTGGCTCTGCAGTAGTAAAAAACAATAAGTTGACCAATTTCAATCATTTCTGTTGAAAATTCCATGAGATCTTTAAAGAACCAAATCTGTACCTAAACTATGAGTTAGAGCTAAGGATCAATAAAAGAGGTGATAAGGTACACCATTGGGAAAAGAGGGAAATGGTCATTAAAATAACAGAAAAAAGACACTATACCCAGCAGCTGGTGTGGTAGATGGTGCAGGTTTTGTTGCCTCTTTCCAGGAAAGGTTGATTCGCTTATCTCCAATAAAAGATGGCACCTTAGCATGTAATGGCTGGCCACACAAACCAAATGAGTAGATAGTTAAGCAAAAATCATGCATGTGAGAACTTGTTTGGTTAAGTCAAGAAAAAGTTGCAGCCTTCTTACCTTTGTCATGGTCAAAATGTTATTGCAGGTCCGCAACCCAGTTGTAGCATTCTGTTTTTTAGTTTTCTGCAACAGCATCTCAAATGTAAGCACAAGAGAACAGCATTACAAAGAAGTTTCAAACCACAAGATAAAACTCACAATTTTCTCCTTTTCTTCATCAGTTTTAGCATCTGCCATAGATTTGTTATTTTCAGCCATTCCTTGAGTTAATTTCTTAATTGTAGCCCGGGTGAAGTCCTCAACATTATTCAATCTAGAAAAGAAAAAAAAAGTTATCAGGAAAGAAATGTTAAAATTACCAGTAAAATGCATACAGAAGCGGCAGCAAAGACAAAACAACAAAGGAGATAATGCATTTTACTGGTAAATGATAATCGTGATACCTCTCAGTAAAATCATTATAAAGCTCCGAAAAATCTTCTCCAAGCCTATCTGATGGCTGGCCTGTAACAATCTTGTAACCACACAAGCTATTTGTAGCATTGGGAACCTACATGATAACCAACCATGTTCAATAGTGAACTGCATATATTATAAGGTACCCACACAACATTATGGTCATTCCATAAAGCATAAATAATGGTAATACCTTGTGAGCTAGGTGATGAAATGTATACAACAAGCACTCAACATATGTAAAGTTCATCTCCTCTCCAGTCTTCTTCCAACTCATGTATTTCTGCAAAGAACAAACCAGCTTAATGAAAAAGAGGAAACAACACATTTTGATAAATATAAAGTAAATTGATGCATTAATCTATGAGAGATTGTGTTGACAATGATTTGATTCTCCCAAAGATTTTTGATAGAATTTTTTTATTTTGATAAAACCCAAATATTTTTTTTGATAGAATATCCTCAAGATTATTCACAATCACTAACGAGGTTGTGTTGACTATAAGGAATGTAGTCCTAAAAATTATGGGTTTATGTAAATTTAGTCCACAAAAGGACATTGTTGAATTAAAATAAAAGATTGATGTTAAGGTATACCTTCAGCAACTGAACAATAGAAGGAAGCATTTGGCGGGAATCTTGTGGTGTTGTGTAAGGTGAAAATTCTGCAAGGCTTCTGAGCAAATCAACTTTCCGTTCTCCAGGAAGCTGAGAGAAAATCAGATTATTGTAAAAATAAACAGATAGACATGCTATTATTTCCAACTGAATTATCTTTAAGTATTACCTGGTCAAAAACAGGTATTATGTACTTGTTTATGTAGTTGAGGAATTTGTTGCTAGATGCCCCCCTCTGCAAGGGAAAAAAAAATTGATGGTCTATCAAAAAACAAACTGAAAAAGATAAACATTGCAAAGACTCCTTACCACAACAAATGGAAGTGCCATGTGAAGGCATGATATCAGCCTGTCAATATGGTCTGCATCTGACACCTACAAATTACCAGTTGAAAAAACCACAGCATGAGACCAACAAAAATATAAAACAGATTATTTTCATATGTAAAATGACCATGCTTGTTTTTTAAACTGAATCAGGAAAAAAAAGAAGTGATACATTGAACTGTGCATCTAAATCAGCTTGCCCTTCAATGATCCCAATCAGCTCTTTCATTCGCTCAGCTGGAGCCTTTTCTCCAAAAAGGCTCAAGCTCTTCAGAAAATCCATAAACATTCTGAATTCTATGCCAGTTACATCTTCTAAACTCTGCAATATGACCACAATATTCATCAACATCCAAATATGACAATAAAACTTAGAAATAATGAGTCAAAGCAATTCCTCAAACCTTTTTTATGAGATCAGTTATGTGTCTTTCCATTTCTTCTTGGGGCTTCAGCAGCTCAGCTTTGATAGGGAAAACCTAAATGAAGCCATCTGGGATTCAGCATTCGCTTCTATTTAATGATGCAATGAAGTAAAGGGTGATTATAATCGAACATGCCTCTAGCTCACCTTGTCTCTAACAAAGTTTATGACCTTCTCACGAATAGCATCATCTGTACTTGGCTCTTCAACACTCCCAATGTGCTTAAACAAAGCTGTCAACGAAGCTGCATTGACAATTACCATATAAGAGACAAGTAAAATGCAACATGAATTATAAATGTCCAGAGTCTATAAAGCATATGTTATGATTGTTGCAATAATATGAAGCATTCAATTACACATCATAATAATATGGCCCTGAGAATTTTTCATTTTTTTTTTCAGTAACTGCAACATTAAAAGAAATAAACCTAACTATGTACCATCACTTTATCATGTAACGCACTTGCAAAATCATTGGACGGTTTCAATTAATCTCATTCTCACTATAATGTTTCAAACTTTCAATTTTCAATACCACATGAAAGGCCCCACACCAATCAAAACTTCAACATGATGCATGTTATCATCTTTACTTGTGAATCTACAAGCAACCTAGCAATCATCTAACTATGCAACACTAAGAAGTAAATTACATTTTAGTTAGTACAGTGTGAATACTACTGCTTTAGCCAGGATGGATTGAAAACAAAATTTAAATTATTTAACTACCACAATATTCTCTTACAAAGATACTTTTGCTTAAAATAAAGGCATGTCAAAATACCTTTCACATCCTGCCTCAGCAGAGACATAAGAGCCTTGTGTACAGCATCACGCTCCACGAATTCCTCTAAAAGCATCAAGCAGTGGAAGAAAACATTAGAAATTCAGAATCTTAATCACGTTCTCAAGAATGCTGAACCTTTAAAGACAGCAAATTACCAGACCCAAGAATTTGCACTAGAATATCAACCATCTTCCCAATATTTTCAGGTGTATCTTTGCAGAAAAGGGGAAGTCCTCTAATTGCTTGCACCCGAACCTGTATGGAAGGACGAAAACAGCAACGAGAAAACAAACCTCAGCACATACAAAACTCACCTAAAATACACAGAGAAAACACATTGACCGTTTAATCGCACACAATTTTGTCCCCCTTCACTGAATACCATTTAATCTCATATCATAAATGGCATCGTTACGTTAACTTCCTTCAAACAATTGGAAAGAGAAGCAATAAAGTAACCAGAGATTTATTTAAGTTCAGCGACTTAACAATACAAGTAAGGAAAGCTTAAAAAGGCGAAATACAACGCAATGTACAGCATTATTTCATTCTATTTTAAACAACAGGACCACCATTTCCTTAGCCACAAAAGAAACACAGAATAAAAGAGTTTCACAATTTGCAAACCATGCACACAGCAATTGCACATATTAATTATTATGTACTTGTAGATGCAAATTAAAAAAAAAAAAAAAGCACTGACCCCAAGTTCTTCAGCCTCAACCAAATCAAGATGGGCATCAAGAGCAGGACCAGAGAGGTCAGGGAAGAACTTGTAGAACCTCGGAATGAGCTGAGCAGCGAGCTGCTTCGCCTTAACGCTCGTCTTCGCTGCATCTATGATCCCCTGGTAATCCTTCACATGCTGCGACACCAATATAAATATAATAATAATTTAAAAAAATTGAAAACAAGAACATTGCAATCTAATATAAAACCCTAAAACTCAAAACTGAAAAAAAAAAAAAAGCAGAAGAGGTTTAGTTGCAATTATAGCTTGAAATTGAGAAGTGACCTGAGATTTATCGGTGGCACTGTTGAGCTGCTCGCCGTACTCGTAGAGCTTCTCAATGTAAGCAGCCTCTTCGGAAGCGTCAGTCATTGGTAGCGTCTGCGATTGAAATCGAAGTGCGAAATTAGCATCCCACGAAACAACAACAACAACAACAACGTAATTGAATCTTTGCGGAAAGAGTTCAGGTTTGAGTGTGTGTGTGACTCTAACTATACGCTGAGGAAAGAAGAAGAAGAAGACAGTAACTGTAGCACTGACCTGAAGAAAGAAAAACAAGGATTGGGTTAAAGTGAGTACAGTGCAGTGTAGTGTTGTGTTGTTGAGTTGGGGATTGGGGATTGGGGATTGGGATTGGGATTGGGATTCAGTGAAGGAACTAAGGAAGGTCAAGTTCTTCTTTCGATGGGGAACGCTAAAACGCTAAATCAATAGTGCTACTGTCTCGTCGTTTCTTCCTCTCGGCTTTTATACCATCCAAACCAAACTATCCTCTTGCCTATAAACGACAGGTCGTTCTTGCTCTCTAATGCAGTAATGCGACCGTGACATAAACGGCAATCCACAGCCCTAATTAGCATGTACTAATAATTTTAAAATATTAAATTATTATATATTATTAAATTAATAATTTTAATGATGTAAATAAAATTATTTCTCTTAACCTTTTAATAAGAAAACTACCATCTTTCCCCTAATGAATAAAAGATTTTACTAAGAAGTGTCTAAACTTTTCACTTTGAAAAAATTTATATTTATGTTTCCAATGCAATGAATCAATCGTACTATTTTAAGTTTTATCATAACTTACTATTTTATTAAAACTACCATAAATAAATACTCCTTTCGTTTTAAAATAAATAAATACTCCTTTCATTTTAAAATAACGGTCCTTAACCAAAAAAAAAGTATATCAATTTATTTATCTGTTTAGATTTGGATTTTCAAAACAAAATATGAGATTAATTTCTATGCACATAAAATTATTTTACATTTTCAGCAAATATAAGTTAAAGTAGAGGGTAAATTTTAGTGATGATTTATCACTTTTTTGAATTTTTATTGACTGACAATATAAAATAAATATATATTGTTAGTGTATGAAAATTAAATTTATAGAATAAATATTCCTTGATATTAATTTGTTTTTTTGTTAATTGTACTCTCCTTTTTATTTTTTATATCACCTCCTAAAAAATAAAGGATAATTATTTTACAACAGAAGGAGCAAAGCAAAGATTACAATAGAAACTCAAGCTACAATAGAATCTGATGCAAGATTGCAGTTGGAAGAAAGAGTTAAGATTTAAACTTTTAGCAAGAAATTATAGATAGAGTGTTTTCAATTATGATAATATCTTAAGAGATAATGTGGCATTAACAAATTGATGAAGAAATGAAGATTGAAAAATGAATCCCCCAAGTAAAAATTGTGTGTGTTATATCATATATGGATGTTGTATAGTTTCAATCCAAGATCACTTATTGTAACTAGATGGAAAAATAATGTCTCAACAAGAAATAAAGAAAACAGACTGCAATTTGGGGCAACAATTCCACTCCAAGTCTCTTCCTAATCCTACCACAGGGAAGAACAAACACAAAAGAATTTGGTGTCAAAAATTTTTAAGAAAAAAGAAAAAACTATCCTCTAATTCCCCATAGGTTGCAGAAACCCATCTTCATTCTTGGTCTCTTTTGCAAAATCAGTATCCTTCCTTACTCTTAGTAGTTTTCCAAATAAAAATAGTCACAGAATAGGCATGTCCAGTGCTTGCAAGACATCCTTAAACTCAAAATCATGGGTTTGCTTGTTGAATCTCTCAACTAGTTTGTACCTCACATCATTCAAATAAAAAGACTGAGCAGTTTCCAAAAGCCATTGTGCCTCTGAGTCTGTGAGCTTGCTGGTAAACACAACATCCCCCCGGATCAGTACCAAGTCCTTGGTCTCTGCGAATTCTTTGTAAAAGGTTACTGTAAAGTAGGGAGCTGCTTGTGTTCCCCTGACTTTGTAATCTTCAAGACCTGTAAAAATAATGTGTGGCGCTTGCACTGCAAGAAAAGCAAATAGAAACACTTAGAATAAATAAACTGTTTGTTTTAACATAGCAAGGTGAAGGGCAACCATGGCTATCTAGTCAAATATTTAAGATAAGAGAACTTGAGAAGAAAATTCTTCTGATACATTTGTTTTCTTCTAAACCAAATAAAACGTAAGATTATTGACAATAGAAGGTAACTTTTATCAAACCTTGAAGAAACATTGTTGTATAACCACTTCCTCTCCACAAAGGAATGACAAAATATCGACTGCCAAGGGTAAATAAAGCTGAGAACATGAAATCTAGAACAACACAAATATCATAATACAAGTATTGAACAGAAAATCAATACCATTCAGAAGCTCTATGCTCCAGCAAGTGATAAAGTTTTGCTTTCATGGATGCTCCAATATGACCTCTTCCCAAATGATACTGAAATAAAACGAGCCAAATCATATAATCCCGAATATAAAAAAATAAATAAAAAATCTTCAAACCATATACAATTGCTAAGCAACCCAACAGATTTATCATGAAGCATATCAGCATTCCATGATTCCATCAAAACAAAGAAAATCCACATAGTGGAAAGAATGAGTGTTTCACATTCAGCAGCAAGCAAAACACAAATTTTAATATCCAACTTATCTTTTCAAAATTTCTCAGCCTCCGACATCTGAAACAAATCTAACAAAAGGAAATAGTCCAACGCAAAGTAGTAATACTATATCCCTTATCCAGCTTCACGCACACATAATACTCCAGAAATCAAACAAAAGGAAATACTACCCTATGACATTTCGCAAATGTTAATTGAGTTACACGAAATGAAAACATTACATCATCCCAAATTGAAGCGATATCATCAGAGTACCGATCCTTCAATCTCTCGACATCCACAATGGAATCCAAGGGCTTGGGCTGCAGAGGGGCGAATCCACTGGCAAACTTTGAAGTCCTGCAAAATCCAAGTGAACTCCATTTCACCAAATCGCCTGGAATATCCGGTCGCAGCGATTTCTGGGTGGTTGATGCTCCTCCGACGGAAACCGCAGGGAAAAAGCGTGTAAGGGTAGAAGAGGCGATGGTCCTCGAGATTATTGAGGATACCCTTTGCATCGTAGAATTCGAAAACGAGAAAAAGGAACAAACTTGACGGCAGAATCAAATAGTGTCAAGGTGTAAATAGTTGGTTATAGCTTAGAAGTTCAGTGGAAAATTTTATCGAACATTTGATCTGCGGTCATGGCGGACGAGCTTGCATTGCATAGCATACCTGAAGTTTTATTTTATTTTTCATTTATTTATTTATTTTGCTGGCGTGCTGCAATTTCATATATGAACTATTATCTATCCGGTAAAAAAGGTTTATGATGCATCGGATTAGTAATGTTTGAACGGTGTCATGCCTTGACTAATCATTTAGATTTTTATTGTTCCATTTCAAACTAATTGTATAAGGGTAATTTTTGGTGTCCAACATAAAAGAACTACAAATATATCATCCACCGGATAAAGGAACGAGCAAAAAAAAGTGAGAAAAATAAATTCTAACACATAAAGTGATAATTAGTGAACATTACTCATTCTCATATTTGCATGTTATTTGTATCAAAATTAAAATTAAATTATTTGTCTATTACATGGGCTTTAGTTATGAACTATGACCAATTGATGATGACCCAAAAACTTGGACAAAAAATTTGCCAAGACTAAGTTATCCCAAAGATCACGACCCAAGAAAAAAAAAACCCAAAAAAGGTAAAATAGAATTCCCGATATATGTCATTTAAAATCAATAATGTTTAACGTACAACAGAAATACGTCCAACTTGTATCCAACGTGTGCTATCTATATTACAGGATGTGTGCTATACGTATAGCACATATACATATAGCACACATCTTGTAATATGGATAGCACACGTTGGATACAAGTTGGACGTATTTATGTTGTACGTCAAGCATTATTGATCTAAAATTGAATTTGCAGTATTTTCATTTCAAGCAATTAATTATTTAGATTCGTGAGATGTGTAGTGTGCCCAGAAAATGAAGGGTGAAGAAACCACTGTCAAAGGTTGTGTCTGTATCACTGAATGCCTACAATTCAAGCTATGCAAAAGTACCCTTCTACACTGTCTCAGCCTACAGGAGGAATGATTTTGCTAAGGATGGTCCACAAGCTTTTTAGTGTAGTCACAATAACAGACCTCCACCACTCAGCATTTTGGTCATATACATGCACAGAATAAGGTTTTGATTATTTATAAGAGCTTCATTTTGTTTATAATGTAGTGTGGGCTTTAGGTTGCACATGCTCTCTACATTTAATAATACATACGAGTGCTATTGGTACATAACATAGTATCTCTTCATCCATTTTTTAACATTTAAATATTGACAACTTTGATAAATATGTTGACAAGTTATAAATATATTCATCAAAGTTATCCACATTTAAATGAGGTGGAAAATGAATAGAAGGATATTATTCTATGTACATTTAGTATTTTATGCATTGGCAAGTGCTACAGTGGTGCTGGTGCTCTTCTCTGACTCACTCTGTTGTCCTTTCTCAACCTTGCCTTTGCAAATTAAAATATGTTACTTTCACCTTATTATTATTTTTCACTGTAGTACATTCTAGGTTGTATTTAGAAACTAAATTTGCACAATCTTTAAAGAGCAATTTTCTCATTATTATTAGTACATACTCTTCTTTTATATCAGTGTAAAACACACTTTATTTACTGTTAGATGGAATCTAAATTTATCTTGTCAAACAGTTTCAATTAGCCAACTATAAACAATTATAAACTATTTAAAATAATTGCATTTGCCTTAACACACATGTGAATGAATCTCATCATCAATGCAAGGATAGTTGGTGACCATATCGTCAAATTTTCTAGTCTAATGTCTCCAAAATAATATTATTGTTAATCAATAAACAATAATGCTTTTTTTTTTATATCATCATCATCAACTGTCACTGATAATTTTGATTCAAGCAAAAGTTTCAAATCAAGATGCTTCATACGTAGACCCTACACCTTCATAAATGATAAGCCCCATTATGATTAAACCAATAAATGTCAGAAAAGCTGTTATCAGGTGGCGAACTTCTAAGTCCAAGTTTTTCAACATGTTCAAGGACATGTCCCTTTGGATTTTTCTGAATTCTTTTTTTGAGTTTCCCCTGGTGTCCTCTTCCAACAACAACTTCAGCTTCGTGTTTCTCTTCTCTCAGATTCACGGGACTTGATTCCCTCTTCTAAAAACTTTTAATTAAGATACTTATCATCTTAATCAATTACTAGTCTAGTCCATTAATTAATGCTCGTTGTACATCAAAAATACATTTAGCGAGTATCCAACATGTGTTATATGTCATACCTAATGTGTGTTATTAATGATATGTTATACTTATAGTACACATTACGTATGACATATAACATACGTTAAATATTTGATTATTATATTTTTGATGTAAAATAAACATTACTGATTAGTAGTCTTCTAAATATTTTTAAAGCCCTGCATTAGCCTTATTATTACCAATCTGTCTCAGACAAACATTGCAACATCTTCCATCCACACAACCCACCCTATTCTTTGTCCTAAACTGACCCCATTATCCGAAGTCATGTCTGTCTCTTGTTCTGCTTCCACCACTTCTTCTTTCTTCCCATTTCTATTCATTTATTTGTTTGCTTTCTTCACTTTGGCTAGAACTTGTTCATGCTTATCTACTAAAGCTAGCACCAACAGTACACACACCCCTCGCCATCTCTCAGTTGATTACTATGCAAAAACATGCCCACAGGTAGAGCAGCTCATAGGCTCAGTAACCTCTCAACAATTCAAAGAATCACCTGTTTCTGCTCCTGCCACCATTCGCCTCTTCTTCCATGATTGTTTTGTACAAGTAAGTCCAATAATTCCAAAATTAAGAAATGCTTTAGCTTTAATTTGCATGCATGTAATACCATGCTTTACTAATTATTGACAAAGATTTAGGAACCAAACTAGTAATTTTTGAACAAATGTTTCAGTAAATCCATCTGCAATAATTTAGTGCATGTTTGTTTGTTATCAGCATAATTTTGAGAAATAATGATTTTTACCCCTCAAAATAAGCTTATTTAAAAACACCTTAGTTATGCTAGTCCTTCATTGTTTGATGGTAAATTTTGAGGGTTGGTGCTTAATTATTTGTTCTTGGAGAAAATCTGATATTTTCTTGAATGGGTGTGAGTGCAGGGGTGTGATGCATCAATTTTGATAGCATCAAAGCCTGGAAGCAAAGAATTAGCAGAGAAAGATGCAGAGGAAAACAGAGAGTTGAAGGTGGAAGGTTTTGAGACAGTGAGAAAGGCTAAGGAACTAGTGGAGCAAAAGTGCCCAGGTGTAGTATCATGTGCTGACATTCTTGCAATTGCAGCAAGAGATTATGTGCACCTAGTAAGTAATTACTATTCATCAAATTCTAATCATTTTTTCTGGTTTTAACATCTTTGTTTTCATGATTCCATACCCCTAAATTTTGGTTTCTTTTTAGCATCTTTGCTTCCATTCTGCTTATATTATAGAGAAGAAAAGAGTAATATTACATGTAGATTATAAAATCAGCCACCAACAGTCATCATATATAATAATTCAATTTTTTAGAACTGCTAATTTAATTTTTAAAAATATTGGATTAATAGCTTTAATAAGTTGAATTATTACATATAGTGGCTAATGATAGCTGATTTTATAGTATAAAATGAGAAGAAAATCTGTAAGGAGACAAAAGAAAAGATAAACTAAAGCAACAAATTTCTGTTTTTTTTTTATTTTTTTTCCATATCTCAAGTGTTGCTCCCCTCATATAATAACTTAAGTTTTCTGAAAATATTATGAAACAAAAGGAAAATTGAAGGTCTAAACATTTATGCATAATTTGTCTTATATAGGTAGTTAGGAAAAGGAGTCCTAGATTTATTGCGGCCTTTTTGTCTGCCATTTGTGACGATATTATATAATTTATAGTACTTACAATTAAAAATAATCGGATATTCATTTTTTTGGAAAAAAAAAAAGAAGAAGAATTATAATTTGATGTGGAAACGAAAGAGACAGTTTAGGCCTTATGCTTATTCATTGACAAAGACAAAAGAGTTGATAGTTGTATATAATCCTCTTTAAGTTTGGTAATTTGTCTAAAGACAAACAATGTGGTAGGTATAGGTACAGGCTGGTCTAGATTCTAGATTATCCAAAATCACTTTGTTTATCTCTGAAAACAGACAAGTTGATCTTAGTTTAACAAACAGTTAAGACATCAAAATACGGATTTGCCTTTCCCATAATTTTAATTGCACTGTTTAGCTGTTAGCAGAGTGAGTAGAGACATGTTTCATACAATGAGTCAGCATAAGTCAACTTTAGGTTTCTTTTCATATAATAATAAAGAACTCTTTCACTTTTAAGTGTAAATTATTTGGGCGCCGAACACAACTACGTTTCTTAATCTTAGGTCTAAATTAATTGTTTTTTACTATTGCCCTTTGCCCATGTCATGTTCAACGAAAGAATATTACTTAATGTCATTTGATGTATAGTCAAAGATCTCAGTTCTGATAAATGAGAATGTCGCCAACCCTATATTCAATGGAATAAGGTTAAGGCTCTGTTGTTGCTATTGAGTGCAAAATAATTCATTCACTGTGTATTAAAATTACAATTATGCGTAAATATTCAACGCTTAATCTGAAGCTACAATGAAGAAAATTTAGATTTAACAAAGAAAATCAAGCACTAGCTAGTGAAATGTTTTTCCATTTTAAAAGAGTTATGTTATTTGTATGAAATTTTTCTCAATCTCTACGTCGATGAACACTTCATACACCGGTAGTTTGTTTCTCCAATTTCTTATAAAAAACAAAAATGCTGCAAAGGTTGTAATATTAAACTATTGTGGTGTGGGTTGGTGGGTGAATAACTACAGTTGGGTGTGATTCATGTGGTACAACACAGGCAGGGGGACCATATTACCAGGTGAAGAAAGGAAGATGGGATGGGAAGATATCAATGGCATCAAAGGTGGGACCCAACATCCCTCATGCAAACTCCACCGTTGATCAGCTCATCACACTCTTCAACTCAAAAGGCTTAACCATACAAGACATGGTTGCTCTTTCTGGTGCCCACACCATCGGGTTCTCACATTGCAAGCACTTCGTGATCCGGCTCTACAATTACCGGGGCAAGGGTCAACCCGACCCGAACATGGACCCGAAGCTCCTACATGCACTGAGAATGTACTGCCCAAACTATGGTGGAAACTCAGACATTGTTGCACCTTTTGATGCAACCACACCATTCCTATTTGACCATGCTTATTATGGTAACTTGCAGAACAAGATGGGTTTGCTATCCTCTGACCAGGCTTTGGTTTTTGACCCAAGAACCAAGCCAGTGGTTCAAGATCTTGCAAAGGATAAGCACAAGTTTTTTCAGGCTTTTGCTTCTGCCATGGACAAATTGAGTTTGGTCAAAGTAGTGAGAGGGAGAAAGCATGGGGAGAAAAGAAGAGACTGTAGTATGCATGTGTGACGAGATATGAGAGTTACAATTGACACAAATCTTGCATTCATAACTGGACACGTGGCTTCACTAGAACTTGTCTTTTATTCTAAGTTCATATTGAAGCACTCATTGTCCGTGTGCAGTTATACATGCAATAATTGTGCTGACATCATTATTTGTCAAGTTTAATTTGATCTTGTTTTGTTTGAGTCTTCCTTGAAAGGATGGCACATAGATGTTAATTCAATCAAGAGTGGAAAAAGGTTAAATAAAAGAAACCCTACAAAGATTGTGGCCAAACTGAGTTGATCTAGTAATATAGGATATGCATTGTAGTCGTAGATAAAGCAAAAGCAGTTATATATATTACTATGACTTCATGGAGATAATAGTTGCAGCAGTAAATAGCGCCTCTTTTCCAATTGACAGTATCTCCATGTGCCTACACACCATGACAGACAACAAATTGAAAATTTGTCAAGATACTAAAATTATGGATTCTGCAGGGTTATAAAAAATAAGTCATGATTGCAGCCAAACTATCAAAAGCATTGTAAAGATTAAAATCCTGAGAAATGGTGTCCTTACCCATCTGTGCATCTCAAACTATCAAAAGCAGAGATCAACGCCTGGCATAAATCCACAAGAGCACCTGTTCTTCCTTCTGTGTCACCAGACATGTTATGATCCGCATTTCCTTCTGACAGTATCGATAACTGAGCCTGAAAGCCATAAAATTAAATTAAAAATAATAATAATAATATCAGCAGCCCCTCATAGAGTTGTACTTTGATTCATTGAATAAAGATCAGCACCTGGAAACCATGAGCCATAAGGAACTGGACTATATCTGCGCCAATTTTTTTAAAAATGCCTTTAGTACCAGTTTTATTCGAAAAGCATTTCAAAGCTGCATGAAATGTTGCATCCTCCGAACTGCTATTTGATTTACGAGTGCGAACAGAAGGCTGCAATTTTGCATAAACCGAAGTTAATTAAACCGAGAGATTATGAAAGTGTTTACACCAATCGAGTAAACAGAAAGTTACAAGCCCCCTCTACCAGTAGAGCCTCCTTTTCATGAAGAACATAATACATTGTTAAGCAAGTACAGTAGATTTTCAGACAATCTAGCTGTTGGCTACCTTAGTTATGTACTTCCAGAGATACTGCACAACTATTTCCAGCTTCCATTTGGGTTCACTGAAGGCCTGTAGCCACTCATGAAAAACAGGAAATTACTAGTCACAAGATTGCTCTCAAAGTTTGACTTGGACTTGGAAAGGTTGAGTAATTAAGACATAAGTAAGAAGTGGCAAGTCATCCAATATCCGATACTATGTAAATATCATACTGAGATTAGTTTGCTTTCCATCTTGATCAGCATATGTAGAAAATTATTTGCAAAGAGGGTGAGAGGAACAGAGGAGAAAAAAAGCAGAGACAATTATACGAGTCACCTTAAGAAATAGGGGGATAGTATCCCTGTTGTAAGCTAGCTCATCTAGAACTATCTCCATCAAAGGTTTTCTGTACCCAATCCACCAAATAAAATGTTACATCTATTTCAATCAACGCATTGCATATAAAAAAGGAAAACAACTGAAAGGAACAACAATATAGAGAAACAGAATTAATAGAAACAACTACCTCAGACCATCTGCTCTTGTAGTATGGCCTTCAATATCTGCTTTCTTCTTTGAGATATCAAGGTCCACAATCTAAAATCATCCAGAATATCAGCAGGCAAATAAGTTGTTTGAACTTTGAACAATACACTTACATGCAACAAATAAAATTATTTAGGATCTTACCATAACCAAGAGTTTATTCATAGAGACACATGTGTTCTTCACTACTTCAAGTAAAGCAAGGGATAATGCAGTATGACAATTTTGGGATAATTGAGATTCAGTACTCATTTGATGTTCTAGGTATTTGCTGAGTTCATGTTGAAGTTGAGGTAGTTGACAAATAACTGCCATGCAATCCTTCATCAAGTTTTTGTAATGTATTTTCCTAGATCCCTGGGAAAACAACTATTGTCAAGAAACAAAACTCTCAAGGAAGTGGATCAAAAAGCATAAGATCTCAACTACAGGACACGTGGAAAGATGAGTACTAGTATTCATTTACTTAGCACACTATCAATATGGTTATTGGCTGATTGATTAGTTACTTATCCGCATAAAGTCTTTCAATGATTTTGGCTTAATAATGAACAAATACCAGTAACATGTTGAGCAAAGACTCCCTCTGCATGTTCCATGTCATGGTTGCTGCAACAGAACAGTTACTTAGAATCTAAAAGTAGGTTAAGGTATGGCCACAGAAGAGATGAGTTCAATATCATACACACCATTACGAGGGAGAAAATCCCCTTCAAAAACATTGACAAGATATTGAAAGAGTAACATATTCTGCAAGGCCTGCAACAAGATTACATCAAGAAATAAGAGAAAAAAGGCTCATGTAAATGGAGAATATAGCTAAAAGTAGACGACATGTAACAGAACCAGTTTGAATTTTATCACACATCAAGCGCCAAATAAGTATCAACAACATTCTAGAACAGAATGTACAATGTTGGTGAACTAACCTTCAAGTTTGATGCTTGAAATTCAGTCTCCGATGAAAGTTCAGCCAGCACTTCAATCAGAGTGTGAAATCTCTATGGTTGGTGAAGAAAAAGATGAGCAAAATGAGTTCAAGAATCTGATATCACATTGCAATTTAACAGAAGGATATTTGAGAGAAGCTAGCAGAAGCTGAATGAATTTAAAATATCAAGAAATAGATTTCAGTTCACTGAGAAGCAGTGCTTTTATTTGTAACTACAACAAGAATTTATCTACCTCCTCCCTCATATTGTACAACAAAACAAATCAGTGTGTGAAAGAAGAACTGAAGTCCAAAAGCACTATTTGATAAAGTTGAGTGCAGAAGAAACCAACTCACAGAAGGGTCGAGAGGTTGATCAGGCTGCTCTGTTTCACTATCCAGGCTAACAATAAAAGGGGACCATACCTAGCAGGAAATATTCAATATTTGCAAGTTCAATCAGCATTCCATATTTGCTATTAAATTTACCAAGAATTTGGGGAGGGGAGGGAGGGATATTAAGATGAAGCCAATCATATTCCATACCTCTTCAGCCACCATCAGGTTTGATTCTGAATTATCAGTGGCAGATAAATACACACGAGGGAAGTGCTATACCCAAACCAAATTCAGACATATAAAGGTATCAGTTACATCTGGGGCCTATGAATATACAAGTAGGAACGTCATGTGACAGTAGAATACCTTATCTAAATCAACGAGAAGCTTATAACTTGCGATAATCACCTCTAAAGACTTCCCTGTCCTCAGCATACGGAAGATTTCCCCAAAAACTTTTCTTCTCAAGTTAAAAACAAGGTATCAGCACACAATAACAGACACAAAATACATGTTACACTCCCAAATGCACACTGCTCTTGGAGGGAGTATAAACCACAAAGATGGAACTTCATTTTCTAGCAGAAAAAATAGGCACTCAATCCAGTGCTGCATCAAAAAATAGTATGGTACATACTAAAACATTTTTTAAAGTTCCATCTTATGGTAAAAAACACATGATAGGACTGACTTCAAACTTAGTGTTGTAACTTTTGGTACCTAAGCTGAAATTTCTCTATCTTTAGCTGTAACTTTACTGTCATAGATTGTTACTTTTAAGAAAGGGTACTACTGTTTTCGAAAGTAGTCTCGAAGCATAGGCCAAAAGAATATAATGGTTTAAGGCATTCACAAGTGAATATGCAATGAGGGATAGAAAAACTAACGAAGTGGGTACTTTCCCATGTGGTACAATTGAAGAAGAACGAACAGCATCCAGAAAAGTAATCCCTGCACACAATATGAACCTGTCATTTTAACATTCCTATGACCCAAAACCGATTTCAACTAAAGTCGTGATTTTTCCGATGACCCAAAAGTCCAGTCAGCTGAAACAGATGAATATTCAAATTACCACAAACACAGTGGAGTATCAAGCGATCATGGGAAGAAAAACCAAACAGAAAAATTAGTAAAAAGTAAATAAAAGAGAGGGGTTTGAGTGTGAGGTATACGTTCATCGAAGGCATCTTGAGCATCTGAGGCATCAAGCATGGCCAGGATGCCATCTTCCATCACTACTGACCCTCCTCTTCCGCTGCTTCTATTTTTAGGGTTTTCCACTGTCTTCTCGTCTTCACAGACGAAGAACGAAATTACCAATTTTCTTTTGGTGGTGCTGCACCTGCGAATGTAACTGACACAAATTTGAGGACTTGAAATGTGGACGGAAGAAATCGAGGGTTTCAGTATCTTCCCGCCAAAATTGGCATACCCAAAAGTCGTTTACTCTTTGCAGCTAGTAGTTTGAGAGTTTGACTCTTTGACTAAAGCTCGGAGGAGGTAATTGCCCCTTTACTTATTTCAAGAGAATTATTTTATTTTTGCACAAGTTTTAAAATGACTGGACAAATTAATATGATGTTTTATAACAATTATGAAATGAGAAATGTTTTTTTACAACACAAAATCAGTCATTATATATAATAATTCAATTTTTAAAAATTATTAATTTAACTTTGAATACTATATATTAATCCAATATTTTTCAAGTTAGATTAATAATTTTAAAAAGTTAAATTATTACATATAATAACTAATAATGATTAATTTTATAGTGTATATATAACATTATTCTTAGAAAGTTTTTATACAAGAAGTTTTCAATGTTTGAAACAATATTATTTTTCTGCAAAAAGTATTTTATGTTCATTATTGGGTGGGATAGAAATAATCACTACTCCTTTTTTTTATGAGTTTTATTAATAAGTGTCCTAAGTACACTATCAATTATTCTAAGGATATTTGTTAACAAAATATTTTTTTATTTTTCTAATTTTAATTGCGTAATGAATTTATGATGGATTTTATAATACCTCAACTTTAGAAAAATATTATAATATTATCTTAATACTTATTATTTTTTCTTGATGATTACTCAATATATTTATACTATCTTATATTAATTGAGAGTATAATTAAAAAATTATAAAAAAAATCATTCTGAAATTGGACACATAAAAAAATGGAATGAGTACTTTCATATGTAAATAATATAATTTCATCCGAGGCATAAAAATAATAGGACATTATTTATTTTTTTAGTTTAATTTTGATACATTGATAGTGTAAAAGTATTTTACATTGTCACCCAATTAAAATATTTTGTTTATATGACTTTTTAGGTAGTAAGAAAGAAAAAATACAATCATGACGTGACTACATGATTAGAGTGTACAATAATTATATATATTATTAGGTGAATGAAAATTAAATTTTTTTTTTCATTAATACCTCATGAAAACTCAACTAGATAGAAACAAGCAAAATTAAATAGATTAGTAGAGAGAAACTCGATCCAAAAGCAAAATTAGCAAATATTGCAAACTTTGTTTTTGAAAGAAGAAGTATTTCTGTCCAGTATTATTAAAAGAGTTTAAATAATAAAAATATAATTAGTGAAAGAAACTTGTTTCTATATATTTTTTGACAGTACATTGGATAATGATTCTAGCTAATCTTTGGCAAGTGAATCAAGGATGGGACGTGATACTGTGAACAAGGTTTGATATGCCTTCTCCGTAGGATGTATCGAATCCCAAAACACATACTTTGATGCATCAGAGCACACATACGAAGCCCTATTGCACAAAAACGATGCTTCTATCAACCCACTTCCACAACATCCACTATCCACCTCTTCAAAACCTGCATGCATTAATTAAATCATAATTAATTAGTAGTAATTGTGAGTTTTGTGCTTAATTAGTTAGTTTAATTAGTGCAGTACCAAAATTATGGGCTTGAATAATCATGTTGGATAAGGGGCCATAGATGTCGGTGTAAACGATCTTGGCACCAGCAGAAGAAATAGAGAAATTGGATTGCATGAAAAGCAATTGTTGTTGGAGAATGAGATTGTAGTCTCTTGCAACAGCGGAAAACTTGTCAATGCAGCCACGTTCGAGGACGGCATTGTTGGAATTGAACGTGATCATTATGGGTAAGCATCCCATTGGAGGAAGTCCAACCACAGCTATTTTTCGTGCACCTTCTCGCAATAAATCCTGATAAGATTTATATACATATACAAAAATGTCATACCATGCCTATGTAATTTCTTAACTAATGATTTTTCCTACTCGTTATTTTAATTTATTACTTTTTCTTTTACGGTTTAATTAAGAGATGAAGTTAATTAATTTGTGCATTCAAAGATTTGTTGGATTTTTGGCACTTGGTGCTTTGTTCATTTTTCCGAGCTACCTTAACGGCGCTATACCTACTCGCAGCTACCATATGTGACATGTTAATTTACCTTTGTTAGCAAAACCAGAAAACCACGACGTGCCTATAGGGATGAATGATTTATTACTGTAAAAGTGAGGAGTAATGTATATATTGATGAGAAATTTTTGGGTGTTTTTTTTTTACTATATTTAATATATGATCCAGAAATATTTATATTCACATATTTTTTATTTATTTTTTATATATTATAAATTAAAGAGTATTGATAAATGAATGATGAAAAAACATTACAAATATTCAATATGTTATGAACAACATATATCACGTGGAGTACACAACATATATCACATATTATGCACAACATGTATCATATGTTGTAAAGAAAGATGATGTTTTGACATGTGATATATGTTGTGCACAACATATCATATATGATGTGCATAATATATAATATACGTTGTGCATATTATATATATATTATATGTTATGCACAATTTATTGGTTGTTTTGACTTCCCTAAATTAAAATATGTGATTGGTAATATTTTTGGACCATGCATATTCATTAAGTGTGTACGAAGATAACGTAAGAATTTCTGATAAATTGATCATGATATTTTAGATGAGAAAATTTATTGTACGATATCAGTAATTTTTATATACTTGTATCCACTTATTTTATTTCTTTAAAATATTTAAAAATTAATATAAAAGTTCAGGACTTGTAATTATATGAAAGTTCCTGAAGCACTTATCAAATATATATATACCCCCATAAAAAATTATCAAATAGGATTTTAGGATCAAGTAAGAGTTTTTATTAACAAAACAAATGTGTACTCTAGGTATATTGTTATTAATTTTTCATGATCAGGTGTCTATATTTATTATATTAATTAATTAATGTATGGTTGAGAAGCAGAACAGCACATATATACCTGTATGAAATTTTGTACGTGCTGAAGCACAAAGTGGCGGTAGGCAAAGATGGTATAGCTCTTTCTTCGTATTGGCACAGTAAAATAATTAACAACGAAGTCATTCGTTCCGGCGCTGATGAAGAATACCGCACTCTTTATGTGTTGTTCTGTTCTTTGCTTGCCAAGTTTACGTTCCAACCTCCCTTTGTATTCTTTGAAATATTCCAACTGCTTTGCGATTGGAATCACATTCTGCAATCAATTTTATTTATTTAATTCATTTGAGAGACAACCTCAGAATATTCAATCAACTCAATAACATTATTTATGCATGCAATTATCGTTTTTCAGGGTCAACTTTAATTTATGCAGATAGATCATATGTTAATGTTTCTATTTTCTACACACATATATAGCTCTCACACCTTTACAAAATTTACATTTTCTTATTCCATCTATCATCTGATTAATTAATATTATATTGTAAAAAATTGACGAGTAAATGTAAGGTACACTTGAATAAAAAAATATTTTAGTTCTTAAAATATTAAATACACTCAATTGAAGAGAAATTATATATGTAAATATTCACTCCCTACTTACTTAAAAGTACGCTTATGACATGATGGAATGAAAAAAGGTATGAGCATATATATGTAAATTAATTTGTTCGTGTTATGTGTGAAGGTGATCATAGAACATGGGTGTTTGGTACAACAATATAAATCAGGCACAAGGTAACGGGTAAAGAATGTGGCACACAGTAGAGAGAGAGAGAGAGAGTTAATACACCGAGAGCTGGTGTGAGTGGGTCAAAACCGGAACCAGCAGAGGCAAAACTAACTCCTGTCATGAGTTCTTCATCGCTCAGATTTGGATCCAGATATGGTGGCACCAATTCTTTCAGCCCAAAATATGAAGCTGTACAATATGTGCACCAACCCGACATAATTAATTAATTAAAGATCAGGGACACATCCTCCCTCATATATCAATCAATTTTTTTATATTCACTCCAGATTAATTAACGTATTTGCTTTCGCCATTATTATTTGTCGTTAAATTATTGATTACAGAATTAATGAACTATTTTGTTTGTTACTATTTCTAAAATGACAGAAAACTATAGAGAGATTGATAAGTTATACATGCAATCCTAACTTAAAAATAAAATTATCTAAACACTTATCAAAACTTCATCTGTATCACTAGATTTTAACATAAATTAATTCTTATATTAAAATTTTTAAATTAAATAGTACATATAGATGTTGAATGAATGCTCAATAATTTTTTATTGTACACTAATTAATATTGTTCTAAGTTATATAACATGCGAAAAGAAAATAAAGAAAAGATTACCAATAAAATCAGTGGCAAGTTTTCCATTGGTGAACCTTCCGGTTGGAACATGGTTTGCAAAATCTTGGCCATAGGGTTGAAAATTGCCCTTGAAAAGAGTTTTGATGTAGTTGTTATTTCCTGGGTCTACTGTGGAATCCCCAAAGACATATAAGGCGGAGACATTATTGTTGGAAGCAGCTTCAATAGCCACCACAAAGCATAACAAGTAGCAAAGGGGAATAAGAGAGAGCAATGGAGAGGTTTCCATGAAGAGCAAAAGAATGAATGAAAGAATATTATACATGCACAAGATATGATGTATGTCTCCACCTATATATATAGGAACCAGGATGTATATGTGGCCATATACTATATAGACCTGCGACTATATATATATATTATGAAGTTAAAATAAAGGATTGATTTAATTTTTATAATCAAATAACATACAGAAACTAGAAACTATTGATACACAATAAAAAATCAGTTAAAACAGTTAATAAATAATGCACAATATATATTACATACTATGCACAAAATATATTACATGTTGTGCACAACATATATCATATGTAATAATATAATCTTTCTTTAAATATGTGATATATTAATATTGTTATGCATATTATATAATATATGTTATACATACTATATTCACTATTTTAACTGTTTTTTCATTGTACATATAACAATCCTCAAATAACATATGGAATAGTTCACAAAAATATGAGAGCTTGGGTAGGGGTAGCGTTACGTTGGTTGGCACCAAACATATTCAAAACTTCCGTAGCTTCTTAACAACCTATCTGTGATTGTTAGGATTTGAGGAACAAAAATTATACTACAAGTAATATATGCTAATTTTGTTTTTCATCATCAGTTGATGAAAATAGATATTAATTATATATTTATGAAGTATAGGATGGTAGAAATGCTTATATTTTCTTAGCAATAATAAAAATATTGTTCTTTACTATTAATCACTCAACATATTGTTTTCCTCTATTAATCTTAATTATAATTTAGAAGAAAGGCAATTTTTTTTTTTTTTCGATTGATAGAATGAGTTTAGAAGAAAGGCAAATTAGACTTCTTCTTTTGAACAAGTCCCATACAACGCTTTTTTTATTGTATAAATCTATATATATACGAAGTGATCAACATTTCTAGATTTTTAATAAATATAATAATTAACTTTTAAATTATGATGAACTAACTAACTTTTCACTCAATATATTATTTTTGAGGATCAAGATATGAGTTATTTTTTGCAGTTGAACCCGTAGCTTAATGGTCGATTATATTATTGCATATCTTAATGGTTGACGGAGGTTACAAGTTCTACTATCTTCCGAATTCCCTGTTTTAATTTGCTGAATATATCTGCTAAAAAACAGAAACTTACCTTTTAATCAAAATAAGAGTTTACTATTAACAGTATAGATTGTCTGTCATTTTTTACACTTTAAATGTATTATGTGTGACGTGTAAAATTATAAATGATATAAGTATATAACTTGTTTTAACTAGAGAACACTTAAGATTAAGAATTTGACCTTGTTCGGTTAAAATTATGGCACAAGTGCTATTTCATAATAAGATTTTTTTATACGTTTAACTGTTTAAGTGAAATTATATAAATATTTTTTTATTGAAATTAAAGTTTGTCAGACTATTTGGATAAAATACATATAAGAGGACATTTTAGATAAATTTTTAATTATTTGAGGACATTAAAACATACTTCTTATACACAATGTTAGGATAGATATTTTAATATAATAACTAAATTACTAATATAATTTGTGATACTATTTTAATATAATAACTAAATCAAAACTTTAATTTATGTATAACTAAATTTAAGTACTATATAAATATTGAACGTGTTTAAACTTAAAAGTTAACTACAGTTAATTCATCATCGCCATTTTCAAACTCCTCGTTAAATAGTCGATAGTATTCCTACAAGTATTAAGAAAACATATAAAAGTTTAATTTTGATTAAAGTACTTTACATTGTACCAATTAAAATATTCTATTTATATCATAACTGATATGGTACTGAAAGTTAAATCTAACATATAAATGCTCTCCGATCTTAAAAAAATATTTAAATTATTAAATATTTTTTCACTATTAACTCTTCTAATTTCTTCAAACTAACTCATGTATATTTATCATATTACACTATAGGCCCATATGGAAAAAAAAATACTTATTTAAGTGTTTGTATAGAAGTAATATTTTTTTTAAAAGAATATTTTCCATCTGAACACATAAAAATATTTTTTTAAAAGTGTTTATCAAGAAGTTAAATATTCTAACTTTTAAAAAATAATGAACTGATTTCTTGAAATATAAGTTATATTATCAAATTAAAAATTATACTAACTTTTAAGAGACACTAGCTAAGCGTTTAATTGTTATGAATTAAATTTATATAAAATAATTAATCTTTTATCAAAATATAAATGCTTGGAGAATAACATTTTTCCAGTCAAAACAGTCATCAAAACTCATTTAACATTTTATCCAAATAACATTTTAATCATGATTATATTTTTAATGGACTGAATAATTCTAATCCAAATTACTAATTATTGACTATTTTAACTGTTTTTTTTTTTTACTCTAACAATGCTCTTATCAAAATACTAAATCAATCAATACTCAGCGTTGATATTTTTTCTAACATGAAAATGAAGCAGGCGACAATAAATTAATTAAATCGTGGTGGATATGATTTATTGATTTGGACAGAAGTGAGAAGTGTGTTAGTGGGATATGATTCAGTTGACAATAAATTGTGGCTGATAGGATTCGTTGATCTGGATAGACAGACGACAAATCAAGCAGTAGTGTATGTGTTCTCTCATTAACTACAACCATATGATTGTATGAATGATGATGACCCCATTTATCGATATCTTATTCAATTCATATACTTTTCGCTTAGTTAGCAAATACTAGATGCCAATAGAAAAATTGTGGTCATAGAATGCAACGCATAATTTCAATCATTCAAATAATATAATGTGTTCATATATAATGTCATATGTCATTGAATAATATATCATATTATTGGGACTCATATCTCAATATATAAAATAAATATTTGATTTTAATATTTTTAAAATTATTTTATTTTTATATAAATAAACTTATTTGAATCACAAGAAAAATAAAGTAATAATTATGTCTACTAAAAAGTTAATGAAAAAGTCTCTTTCTCACTTAAATAATTTAAAAATATTAAAATTTAATATTTTTTAACTCATTGAGACGTAGATCCAATTACTTTTTTATATTTTAAAAATAAAAAATAAAAATAAATAAATATTTATAGATTATGATCCAGTCATCAAAGTAATGTTATGTATTCACATATAATGCTACATGTGATTGGATCTACTATTAAGATATGAGTGATGAGTCTCATTCTTTTTTATTTTAAAAAATGTAAAAGTAAGAAAAAATAACTAAGTAAATTTTTTATTATTATTAATAGTAATTTCTATACATCACACATGACCTAATATATTAACATATGACATTACTTGTAAAGTTATTTAATATTGTTAATCAATATGAATTAACAAATATGTAAAATCTTGAAGAATAATTATTATAGTGTATGATTTTTAGTGATAATTTATTATTTTTTTAATATTTGTTGACTTGTAAAATAATTTTACACTATTTGTGTACATAAATTAAATCCATAATAACAATATTAACATTAATAATAATAATAAGAGGTTTATTTTTATACAAACCATCAAATTAGATGTTGCCACATCCAATCCAGTCTCCAATTCTCAACAAGAAACTATTTTATGGTAGTAATTAAACTCTGTAAAAAATGGTTAGTTTTTCAAATTAGTATGGTGTTCAAGAGATTAAAAATATTGATCTCTTAGCAAGAACTAAATGCGATCGAGAATTTAATAAACCTGTCAAGATAAGATATACGATCGAGATTCATCATCATCATCATGATGTATGTTCTGATAGCTTGCTATGGTAATCAATAATATTTGACGTACAATATAAATACGTCCAACTTATATCTAACGTGTGTTATCCATGTTACATGATATGTATTATACGTATAACACACATCCTGTAACATAGATAGCACATGTTGGATACAAATTAAACGTATTTTTATTGTACGTCAAGCATTATTGGTATAATAATAGCCTTTCATATCAAATAATTAATGCAACACAGAGTTGTGCCTTCAGCATGTGGAAGATGTATATCTCGTGCCCTAACTGCCCCATATTCATTACAATTTTTTTTCTTAAAAAGAAGCTCTAACTTAAAAAAAAAAAACTCGGCTAAAGTTTTTGATCGAGACTTAATACATTCAATAACAGGAAACGCCACTTTGTTTATTTGCTATTGGTAATATTCACGAATAATATTACATATACATCATAAAATTAGTCATTATTATATACGATGACTGTTGTAAGATGTTAAAAAAATATTTCTCATTATTCACATATACTTCTACAATATCAGATGGCTACCGAGACTAAGCATGAATGTATCTCTTCATTTTTTTAGTTCAATTGGTTTGATGATTATATTCGATACAATAAAATTTTTATGTACAATAAAAATGTTGTCAATATAGCCCGCGAACTCACTTTGTCAACTTTTGGCCCATTTTTTCATTTTTAAGGTGAGTGAACTTGAGTGAAATGAATAAATTGAAGATCCAAAATTTTACTATTGGTTAATTTGACTGGTGCTAACAAAATTATATTGGATAGCCATGCAAGTACCACGTAATTACTTGTTCCATAATGGGAAGATTAACTAATTAATAACTACTATCCTGTTTATTTCAGCTCCATGTCTATGACTGAATTTCCACCCTTTTGATTTTGACACTAGGGTAGGGTCAAGCATTGCTTTTTATTTTTATTTTTATGTAAACTAGCCAATTTCAAGTGGACCAGACGATTCAGTTTGTTACACAATAAAAGAGCGAAGCCCAAGAAGAGAAGGCCCCAAAACCATTACTGTGTGGCGTTGATTGGTTCATGGAATGGAACAAGGACTAGGAGTGATGGATGCATTGCATTTTGATTCACATTCCAATATTCCATTGCTTAATTAGGTATCAAGCCTCCTCCACTTAACGTTGTTCATTCATTCAGTTCTATTTTCAAATGATATCGTGTCCGTGTGCACTCTATTTTCTAATAATATCAATACCAACCTTATATAATCAATTCATCCTATATATCTATTCCTTAACTAATCAAACTTTACTATCTTTCGTTCCAAGAAATGCTTCTTTTGTGGACTCCTTCACGCATCCTTGTTTTTATCTGAAATTGATTATTCCATATTTCCATTTCGAGATTTGTATGTTTTGGTAACAGAGAGATCGAGGAAAGATGAATATTGATGTATTCTTTTTTGTATTTATAAGGTTTATAACATGAATTAACCTAAGCTATTTGTAGAGTTACAATGGACAATAATATTTAAGAAAATAATGTGATGCTAGGTGATGATGATGACTATCCAGAGTGGAGTTGGTGAGTTTGCCAAATGTAGAGATGTTTCAGTTGTTCACTCTAACATTAATCAACAATAGAAAATTAAACCAGCTAATAGATTTATTTAATAAATTTTTTGTCAAAAAAACCTTTTATTAAGAAGTTATATTTTAGTAGGCGGGGTGATTATGGTCCAAAATCTCTATATAAACTAGTTTTGGCTGATTTTTCATTGTGTAAATAACAACACTCTTCAGATTAAATAAATGTTGGGAAAAAATTAAAGTAGCATTATATCTTGGGAAATAAATAGTCATAAATAAATAAATAAATTGTTCCAAAACAAAATAAAAGCAACCAAATGCACTGTTGCCAGCTTTCAAATGCTTCTGCCCCTCTGTTTCTTAGTGTTTGAATTAGACCAATATATTCCAATTCAATGCATAAAGTATACAGAATCAACATTGGGAAGAAGTTCCAAATGATTGAACAAGCACGCAACAAGTCAAGAGAGAAGCAATAAAATAATGAAACCTATTCTTTCAAACACTTTTCTTAATGTTGAAAATCCTTAAATTCTCAATGAGCTTATCTGGTCTGTGGATTAATGCCCAAGTTTCCCAACTGTGTTCCAATCATTTGGCAGAACAAAGTCAACGTTGAGCTGTCATAATGAAAACAAAGCTTTATACATATATATTGATTCTTCTATTCTAATCTTATTTTAATTACTACCAAATGGCTATTCATGCAGCTTCTAAAGGCATTCTTGAGAACGTGTGGGCTAAAATTATCAGCAGTGACAGAGCAATTCATGCAGAAGAAGAAGAAGAATCTTCCACCACATGGCAAGAACTCCCTAATCTAAATGGAAGGGTAGATGCTGAGTCTAAGCGAATTCTGGAAAGGCTTCCGAGTTTGGGGAGATGGATATCAATGGGAGCTGATTTCTGGGAAGAAATTCTAGACAGTGTTCTGCATGCTGCAAAAGATGCAGAGCATACTAGCAATATCAATAGCAATACCAATGTGATGAAAATTGGAAGTGATGTTGCTAAGTCCAACAAGAAGGTAGAAGATGGTGCTGTGAGAACAGAAAAGGTGATTGCAAAACACTACAGGGGAGTAAGGAGAAGGCCATGGGGTAAATATGCAGCAGAAATTAGAGACTCGTCCAAGAAAGGTGCTAGAGTTTGGCTTGGCACATTCCAAACTGCTGAAGAAGCAGCATTGGCTTATGACAAGGCTGCTCTAAGAATAAGGGGTCAAAAGGCACACCTCAATTTCCCACTTGAGACTGTTGCACAGGCTTTAGGATTTCACCAGAATGGAACAAGAAGTGATAATTCTTGCAATAATAATGACAGCATGAAGAGATCAAGGACAAGGACAGAAGAAGACTTTGGAGATATGATGAATGAACAACCTCCAACTAAGAAAATAATGGCTAGCTTGGGAGGCAGCATGCTAGAGCATGAACTAGATGCTTTTGTGTTTGAGGACTTGGGAAGTGATTACTTGGATACCTTACTATCTTCTCTTTGATATAATCATAAATTGTCATGTGTGTAAATGTATTTGTTATCAAACTTCTTAGAGTACATGGATTGACCGAACAAAGAACGAATTGACAATTTGACATGATTATGTATCACAAATTCACAATAGAGTTCAACCATTTATATTTTTTGCCAAACTATATTAGCTCAAATATATTATAAAATTTTTAATTATATTTATATTTTCAGTTTTACAAAGAGGGGTAAAGTAATCCTAGGCTCATCAAGAAACTGGGGTCTGTGAGTTGGACTTTGGAATATTGGGTCATCAAGAAATTGGGCTCTGAACTAGGATTTACCAATTGGGGTCTGTAAAGCCCGTATCCTTGTACAAGTTTTGTTGGTCCTGCTATAGTAAGGCTCATCAACAAATTAAAACTTGAGTAGTATTTTATGGCCATGTAGAATTGCTACACAGAAAATATTTAAAACTAAATCATGTTAAGTTGGAAGCACTCTTCAATGCATTTGAAGAAGAAAACAAAACCCATTTTGTCTTATATTATAGTTAGATAGTAAGCAAGCAAAATACATTGCTCTGATATCACTTTTTCTCTTATAATTTCCGTTCCAAATTCTGTTTTGCAATAAGATTAAGTAAAGAGAATTCACTTTTGGACTTATGCAAAAAGAGTGGAGTCAAGGTAAAAGAAAAATCGATGCTATCTCAGCTATATATGCACAAGAGAACACATGATAAATTAAAATTAGAATCGAAGACAAATATATATATATAATCCAATTGGTCACACCAACCTTTTTTTTTTACTTGTTTTGCATCATATAATAATTCATTGATTTCATCATCATATTGCATTGGTAATTAATTAAGCAAAATCTTTGCTTTTTTTTTCATCATTCCTTATTCCATCCCTTCTCCCACACTTAACCAACTAACGCCAGCACTATACCTACTTTGTTACCCTCTCTGGCCATGTCCTTGCACTTTAAGAAAAGGAAAAGGCTTTACTTGGCAATGATTACAAATTGGATGAATTCGTTTGGCCACAACTAAAGTTGGTGCATAATAGCCTTGCTCCTAGGTCGTTAAGTCTCATTTCCACCCTCTATACCCTTTTCACTTTCTTTCATATATAATTTCAAGTTCAAACTTGTTCATAATAAATTTAGTACTTTTCTTAGATAAGGTCAGAAGAAGAAGAGGAGGAAGAGGAACAAAAGACAATAATGAGTACAGCAAGATTTATCAAGTGTGTAACAGTTGGGGATGGTGCAGTTGGAAAAACATGCATGCTTATATCCTATACCAGCAACACCTTTCCCACTGTATGTTTTTTATTATCTTAATTTACTTTCTAGTCATGAAATTAAGGTTCAATGTGTGTTCTAAGTATTGTTCCTTTGTTTTGCTTGTTATGTGACAGGATTATGTTCCAACAGTATTTGACAACTTCAGTGCTAATGTGGTGGTGGATGGTAGTACTGTTAACCTTGGTTTATGGGATACTGCAGGTTTGTCATTTCTCTATGTTACACTTTCACATTTATATCTATAATTAATTTCAAGTATTGATTGATGAGTGAAAGTTTGTATTTGAGTTTATGAGTCCGAGTGATGAGGTAATTAAAGGGGAGTGCTATTGGTACATAGTACAATATCCCTTCACCTATTTTTCACCAATTCAGATGTTGACAACTTTGATGAATATGTTGGCAAGTTGCAAACATATTCATCAAAGTTGTCAACATTTGAATAAGGTGGAAAATGGGTGGAGGGGTAGTGTATTATGTACATTTAGCATTTTCCATAATTAAATGGTATGATTTAATTTGTGGACTATATTACAGGACAGGAAGATTACAACAGGCTAAGGCCTTTGAGCTACAGAGGAGCTGATGTGTTTTTGTTGTGCTTTTCACTCATTAGTAAAGCCAGTTATGAGAACATTGCCAAAAAGGTTCTTCCTTTCCCCTCTTATTATGTACTAACTGTTGTTACATTTTTTCACTTCAGAGTAGTATGTGCCACCTTTTATTATGTCATTATTTAAGATTAAAAAAATAAAAAAATCATTGGATGCAGTGGATACCTGAGCTGAGACATTATGCTCCAAATGTGCCTGTTGTGCTAGTGGGAACAAAACTAGGTAATATAATTAAATTCCATCAAATTAGTAGTATTGGTATGATGAAATTTTTTATATGCATTGATTTTGGCCAATGAACTTCACACATATTACTTGTTTCTACTAAACTCATATATATATATATATATGCATTCACAGATTTGCGAGATGACAAGCAATTTTTTGTTGATCATCCCGGAGTTACACGAATAACTACTGCTCAGGTATGTTCCTAACAAAACAAAAATGTGTGTACATAAAAACTGAAATTCTTCTGCATAGATATTGGATTTAACACTGGTTGTGGTGTGCAGGGTGAAGAATTGAAGAAAATGATTGGAGCAATCACTTACATAGAGTGCAGCTCTAAAACACAGCAGGTAAATGCTACTAGGACTAGCTAGCTACCTAGCACTTGATTGAATTCGATCAACTTTTCTGAGGCAAACTCATGCTCTAGATTTTAAGATTATGTTAATGGAATGGAACCATTATTGTTTCTGCATATTCAATTGGAAGGTATTTTAAGGTGTATGTTTATTCTAATTCTTCTATCTGTTCCTTGTTTTTGCAGAATGTGAAGACAGTTTTTGATACTGCAATTAAGGTTGCACTGAGACCACACAAGCCAAATAAGAAGAAACCACGCAAGAAAAGGACTTGTTTTTTCTTCTAATATAATATTTTCTTATTTAGTTGTGTATTTCACAAGAAATCATTTATGCAACAGAATTCAAACACTATGCTTTTGATTCTGATATATAAAGAGCTTCCTCTGTAGTCACGGATGAACACTCTGAACAACATTAATTAGGTTCCTCTTCAATCCTAAACGTACGATGCCAAATGAAATTTAGTGCTGCTTATTGGATTACTTATTTTCTTGTCTGCCAATTTCTAGTTTCTTCTTCATGTCATGTTTCTTTGAGGAGCACACATTTAATATGGTCTAGAATCATGCAATAATTTTGAAGTTTCTTTTATTTGGGATGATTTACATTTCATTTGAGAGAGAGTACTACTCAATATGAATTTAAGCAGGATTTGTGAGTTTACCACAAAGCTGAAATTTGACTAGAAAAAATATCTCTCAATTTAGTTTCAAATTTTATTGCAGTAATTATTGTTCATATGGTCAAGGTATATAGGATTAGGGTCACCATTCTTAGTCAAAAAATTACAAGTCAAAGTGCTCTGCCCAATTTATGAGGCCCATAAACTTAAATCTTGGTAACCGAGTTGAACTTTCAGCAAATTCTCCCAAAAGCAGGGAAAGTAACTGGTATATTGGGATTTTTCTTTGTCATGTGAATCCAGCCCAAAGGGTCATTGGAAATTAAAGAGCTTTTCATTTTTACTTTTTTAATGACAATAAACAATTGCATAAATTTAATTTGCTAACTTTTTCTGCCCCTAAATATACTATTTATGTGTAGGAGAGTTTATGTCAGTGTATTTTTTAAAGAAAAAATTGTTGTAAAAATTATACATTTTTTAAGTAAATTTTATAAATAAAAATGAGATGGAATAAATTTTATCCAATAAGAAGAAATCAATATCTATAATTTACTACTCCCTCTATTTTTTTTATTTGTCATTTTAGAGAAAATTTTATTTTATATTGATGATCATTTTAGTATAAAATAGAAGATTAAATGTTTTATACCAATTTTACCCATAACACTTGAATGCTCACCTAGTGGAAGTGGTACGGCATGAGTTAGTGAAAAGAAATTAATGGTTAATATGAAAAACAATTTAATCATTTAAATATATTTTTTTAAGACTTCGATAGCATATAGGTATTTCCTTAACACTTATATACTGAAACCCTAATCAACTAATAATTAGGAATTGGAGGGAGTATCATCTAGATTTGAGTTTGCTAAAACATGCTCTAATATACTAGTTAATGATATTTAAAATAATATATTTGATCAAATTTAAAATATTGAGATAAAATCATATATAAAAAAATACATATTTTAAAGATGATTAATTACTTTTAAAAAATCCATTATTTTACTTTCTTGATTAATTTTGAATATATACATCTTGTATATATGCACATAATTTCTCTAACACTTTGTACCACTGCCCCACCTCACTGTGCATTTTGCTTAGAATCCCAACCAAAGATGTTTTGCTTGAAATCGAAGTTTCCGTTTGTACATACATTTCTCTTTTTTCAACCGAATCCGAAAGAGAGTGACTAGTACTACCAACTATGAAACCAATGAATTGGTTCCTAAGTTACATGTTTAATAGGATAATAATTCGAAAATCAATAATATTTATTGTACAGTAACATTCAACTAGTATCCAACGTGTATTATATATCATACTTAACGTGTTATGTTGTACAACAAATATATATTGCTCCAAAAGGGGGTCAAAATAGAACTAATTATTAGAGCGCTAATTGATCTCCCAAAGTGGGTATATTTGGTTCTATCAAGCCAGAAAATAATTTTATCTAAAGAATATATCATCGATTTATCAAACAAATTAACTAATATAAATTCAAAACTCCAAATGAAAGCATCAAATGCAAAAAATCAGTGCGGTGCTCCTGGATTGGCTTTTGATGAGGTTGGTTTTTTTTCAAGTGATATGAAATAATAATAATTGCTAAACCACCACCAATGGGTGGCATAAGTTCCTGTGAATAATTAACTCCAAATTTTCTGTGCCAAAATATTACTCCCTCGTTCTCCTTTTATTTGTCTTTCTAGGAAATTTATTTGTCCACTATTATTTGTCATTTTAGATTTCTAATGGAACATTTATAATTTTTTTCCAGTTTTATCCATACATACACTCTCTTTTTATCTCTTACAATTATTATTGCACAAAAAACTATAAGGATAATTTTGTCATTGTACATTTACTTCTATAGAAATTTATGTGTTCTAATCACTTTCTTAATAAGTGTGCAATACTCTAAAACGTCAATTAAAAGTGGACGGAGGGAGTATGGGTCGTGGACGGAGGGAGTATGGGTCAGTTTGGGTAAACATCTTATTTAAGCTCTTATATAAAAGTAACTTTTGAGAAGTAACTTATGAATAAGTTATTTTGTATGTAAATATAAAATAACAAAATTTTTAATTTCAATTATTTTGAAAAGTGCTTCTAGACAAGTTAAATATTCTGACTTTTCCAAAAGCACTAAAATAACTTCTGATAAGTCAGAAATTGAAAAAAGTCAGAAGCATTCTAATCAAACGGACCCATTTATTATTATAGGGACGCTTGCTTTCTTAGCCTTTTCCATGGCAGCAACAAACTTATCCATCCTCATCATGTACGTTGTGGTAGCATGCATATGCATATGCATGTGCACCAAAATTAAATTAATTAAAAGCATTAATTCAATCTCTATCAGCTAGCATGCATATTGTTGAGACTTGAGACTATTTACTGCATGCACGTTAGCATTTACTACTGATTCTTCTTGCCGCAACTCTTGCTGGCTACCATACCAACTTATGCTACTACATTAACAACAAAAATTAGCCAACAATATGGGATATATTAATATGGATCCTTTATGCTTTCATGGAATAGCATATTTCATAATTATCGGACATATAGTACATTAGTATTCTTGCAAAGGTATATATATCATGCTTCTTAATTAACTTATTTTTCACAAAATTTTAAAGGTTTGGTGAGTTTAATCTCCCTATTTTTATTCAGGTATTTCACTTTGATATTTTTATAAATGTATTATTTATGTAATTAAGGGGAGAGCAATATAATTTTTACTGGAAATAAAATGCTATCATTTAAAATTTGTTAGGACCTAGAGAAGTGTAGTAGACTACAGGTCCAAACAACTAGAAACTCCGTCAAGTGTACATTATTAAATAGATGGAGCCGACGATACGTCGAAGTGAAATGTTCGTAATAATTTATCAAAATACGTACTCGCTTCTATTAGTTAGAAGCTGACTTAGGGTCAAAATCCCTTTTTAGATTTAACCCAACATGTGTTTGAGGAGTTCAACAACTGAATCAAGATCTCGACATACTCAACTTAGAGATATCGGCCACCTACTTGACTAGACAAAAACAAAAATGACTGTAGTTATCTATGTAAACCCCAACCAGCAGCTGATGGGGTATTATTAATCAGAGGGATTCAGTAACTGGAATAATGAAAAATAAAATAAAAAATGTCTCCAATCATTAAATTAGAACTTGTGTTTGAGTGAGAGACGCACACTAAGATTAGGTAGGCAGGTACGTATGTAGGCAGAATATCTCAGAGAACAATAATAATAATAATAATAATGATAGATGATGATAATGGGGTTGGATCTCCAACCAATAGTAAACCCACATACAGAAAATCTTTTGAACTCAGCTCAGCTCAGCTCCCATCACTCGGAGTCATCACAATGACTTGACACAGAAAAAAGAAGGGGCTACGGCTACCTATTATCAGACCACCAAAGAGGGAGCGAGGGTGGTCCAGGGATTTATATTGATCTCTCTGATTTTCCTCTCATTTTTGGTGCAGACAGAATGGTAGCAACAGTGAAAAGAAAAGATGATTAGAAACGGAAATAATATATATATATATATATTATATAAAAAACAAAAGAAGGCAATAATGAACAATAATTAAATGTGGGTGGGGTGGGTACCATTTCGCAGAGGATCAAGCCCCTGTCAGGTTCTCAAGTTTACAAGTGCAAAATCAAAAGACATCATTCATTAATGCCATATATATATAGGAGAGTGCTGAGCATGGATCCATCGCAAAACAGAGGAATGGCTATCTATCTATCTGCAATTCTTTGTTTAATTTGTTTTGCCCTCTATGTGTATGTATGTATGTATAGCTTGTTGATCTTGATTAGGCTGATTTTCCTTCCTAAGTGTACTGACATAATATATATATATATATGTGCACATTTTGCATTTTGATCATATATATATATGTACTGTTGGCCTGTTGGGTCGAAGTTTTATTAATAATTCAATCATATACTTTGTCTTAGTGGTAATAATGCTAGCTACCTCTCTGGAAGGTGTACTTATTGTTTCTAGAGTTGTGAGTTGTGTTGGATGTCCATGACCATGCATATATATATGGTCCCCTTTTGAATTGTCAGTACATGTGTATAGTCCTGACCCTTTTCCCAAATCCAAAAAAATAAATAACAAATTATGTTACACCTTTTAAATATTCAATGTACTCATAATACTACCACTCTCTGTCTCTTATTTGCATAATATAAAACAATTATTGATGGTGTACACCTTGTTCTGTTTCTCTCTTTTCTTTCACTATATGTTGTACAAAGACTAGATATATAGTCCCATTTTATTAGTTTCAGTAATGTTATATATATATTTCTTAGCTAGTAAAGACAAAAAGAAGCAGGAATAAAAGCAATGTATGGCTTGTGGCGATTGTGTTCCTTGACGTGTTCCCCTGCTGCCACATTATGCATATAGAGTACAGGACCTACCTAGCTACCCATATTTATAAATAATATATTAGTTATACAACATAAATATATTCAATTAATATCTAACATGTACTGTATATCATATATAATGAGTTTTATATATATAATATGTTACGTATAATAAATATTATATATGATGTATAACACACATTAGATATTAGTTGAAAATATTTATGTTGTAAAATAAACATCATTAACTATCATACAGTACAATACATTACATGCATATCTATCTATCTATCTATCTATCTACTATCTTCCAAACACCTTACCATTGTGTGGTCATTCTGAAATACATACTGACAACTGAATGAATGAATAAATGAATCACAACGTTGTATCATTATTTCTATTCCACCAAATAGAGACAATTCACAACACTTCTCCGATCCACCTGATTTACTCATCCTCCTCCTTTTCAAACCACATCATCGAGTACCTCTCATATATTATTCTCATCGAATTTCTTAACATACCAAAATAAAAACACACTACCCTGTGGCGCAATAATTAATTGAACACCTGATCATCAGTATAATAAGCTTAACTAATCATCCTAATTTTTAAAACCTTAACCTATTATTGAGAGATAGTTTTGCCTCTGTCGCTATCAATTTTCTTTAATTAGTCGCTTTTATTTTCATGTTAAGAATACAAAATGGATTAACGCATGTAAAATTAGAAAACCTAAATCTCAGAAACATATATAATGTAGCGAGGACAATGCCATATTTGTATACTTGACATATACTTGTTGTAAGCAACCTATCTTTTATTCCAAAAAAGAAAAAAAATTGAATAATTATTATCAGAAAAAAATACGAGTATAATTATATCTATAACTCAAATTTACAAATTGAGATCTTTAATTAGAGTCAAGGTTATTGCAGAATAAGAAATTGATGAAGAGTTAACCATATACATTTTACTAACAGGTGCTCTATATATAAGGGTGATACTAAATGAACAATATAAAATTAGCCCAACCAATCAATAAATGAGATTTTGGGTTATAATTACTCAGTCTATTACAATCTCAATGATTATTTGGGCCAAAATCAAATCCAAAGTAGGCACATTGAGTGTATGAGCTGATTTTTCATTATCAACTTAGTGCCAGTTTGGATGACAATGCTTTTGACTTATTTTAACTTCTGACTTATTCAGAAGTTATATCTGTCTCGTTTGGCTATATAACTTATGACTTCTCCGGAAGTTATTTCAATGTTTTTGAAAAATTTAGAATATTTGACTTCTCTATAAGCACTTTTCAAAATTATTGAAATAAATTTTTTTGTTATATCATATTCATATAAAAAATAACTTATTCATAAGTTACTTCTATATAAGAATTTAAATAAATTGTTTACCCAAACTAGCCTTATCATTATTGATTTATAATTAACCCCTCACTTACCATCTTATCTAAACTTTACTTATCACCCAAACAAACAATGTCAGGTATATATAACAAAAATAAAATTATTCAAGATTTATTTTTACCATTATATTTTAACATCAACTCAATTTTACATTTAAACTTTTAAAATTCTATAATTGAAATGAATGTTAGATGACTTTTCACCGTATACCAAATATTTATCCACCGAAACTAATACTTAGCAGCTACTCATATTGATAGTTGTTAATAAACTAACTACCAATTCATGAACCAGTAACATATAAATGTTTACAATGTAGTATCAAATGCACATTTAAAAACGAATAATAATTTTTGAACTAATTAAACACACACATAAACAGTAATATTTGACGTACAATAATAGAAATACGTCAAACTTGTATCCAACGTGTGCTATCCATGTTATAGGATGTGTGCTATACGTATACACATCGTGTACTTGAATAACACACGTTGGATACAAGTTTAACATATTTATGTTGTACGTAAAACATTATTGCAGACATCTATACTTCGATTGCTCTCCCCTCTAATAATAATGGTCAGTTTTAGAATGTATTTGAACATAAATTTTAATTTGAGTCAAATAGTTAAGAAAAAAGAGCATTAAATTGGCAGTATTTAGGTTGATGCACCGTCCACATACAGCGGACATAGTTGATCCCTTGAACAAGAACAAAGGGGGTTTTAGAGTCTGTGGAGTTACGGAAAAGTGTAGAGATATGGTAACTATTGAGTCAAGGGAATGGGAATGGGAATGGATAGCAATAAATAAGGCCCTCCCTCCCTCCTCCCTCCCTCCCTCGAGTCAATCCAAATACAATAACCTAAACAACAAAGGTTGCAATTACTAACCCACCACCACCGCTTTCCAATCAAACGTAACGTTTCTCCTTGACCCCTTGACTTTGAAACCCTCCCTTATTTACTCCTGCAACAACCTCAATGAGAATAATCCCACCACCCCTTTCTATTTCTTCTCCCCTTCCATAAATACTAGCCACTGCTTCTCTCCATCTTCGTCATCATCAAGACCTTTCCCGGGGAGAATTATATTTCCTTGTATGTACTTTTAAACAGCCTCCACATAGACACACACACACACACTCACTCTTCTTATATATTATCATTGCGAAGTAAGAGAGGATGGGAGACATATAATTATTAATAATATATGGTACCTATTTGATCTCTTATCTTCATTTCCTTTTTGTTTCTCTAATATAATATATATTCTCCTTTTGTATACTACAGGCCACTTCTGTTGTATCTTTTGTTCATCTTCATACTATATTAATTAATTAGAATCCAATATATGTACCTGAAACGTCGTTATTTCTTAGAAGATTGTTAATTATAGCGATCGGTGAAGAGGTTATTTAAAGAGATGTGATGTTGTTGATACCAAAATAAAAAGCAAGATCAAGGAAAGGGCTTTTTCTTACACTGTTTAGTTTTTTTCTATCTCTTTATGTATCTGTAGGTTAGGTGCATTGGATGATTGTTATATATACTTGGAGCTTAATTAGCTTTCAGTGGGCTTGATCTCAAATTCTCGGATCCATTATCCCATCCCATCCCATCCATGGCATCCGCGAACAGACACTGGCCAAGCATGTTCAAGTCCAAGCCTTGCAACCCCAACCACCAATTTCCGCATGACTCTCTCATCTCAACTCCTACTCCTGGTTCCAACAAAACCCCCTATACTTCAGGTTATAAATACTTATATATACATATATAATCATTCTAACTCAACTACGTACAGTGTAATAGACACATACATGAAATGTAGAAATAATTCAGATATATATATATATATATATGGTAGTTCTTTTATTTATTTATTTAAAATTACTGCATGTATATAATACTATATATAGGTGGAGGATGCGAGGAGAAAGGTCCAGAACCGAAGCCAAGATGGAACCCAAAAGCAGAGCAGATTCGGATACTGGAGGGGATATTCAACTCAGGGATGGTGAACCCTCCGAGGGAGGAGATAAGGAAGATCCGGATACAGTTACAGGAGTACGGTCAAGTTGGGGATGCCAATGTGTTTTACTGGTTCCAGAACCGCAAATCTCGGACCAAGCACAAGCTCCGCAACCTCACCAAGCACCATCACAACACTGCTGCATCAAACAACAACCACAACCTCCCTGCTAATTCTTCCTCTTCCTCCAATTCCTCTGATCACAAGTTATCCTCCCCCCCTAAAGATCTAGTCATGAATATTTCTTCCGCCAACCCCAACGTTATTAATCATAATAATAAGGGGTTCTCATCAAATGTGATAAGTACCGAAGTGGCGGGGCCTAATTCTCCCACCGCCTCTGTGAACCAGACTTTTTTCCAGCCTCTCAATAATAATCATCTAATTCCTCCTCCTACAACCACACCACAACCTAGTGCTGATCATGAATCTTTCTTCCCTACTGCGCTCTACCATAATAATCATGATGGTGCCGCCATAACAACAGAAGCAGCAGGAGGGCAATTAGGGTCGTATGATGACTTCGTCTCTGAGCTCTTTCAGCAGCAACCTAATTACCCAACAAATACTGCATACGCTCAACAGCCTTGTGCAAACATGCTTCTCAATGAGATCATGATGACCCATCATGAACTCGCTTCAAAGAATACCAAATACCTGCATGACCAAGACCACCAAAATCAGTCACAATTCATCAGCTTCTCTCAACCAGCCACTACAAATAATTTTGTTCCTTCCACCACCACCACCACACCCGTCACTGTTCCATCCCCCATCACTGCTCATCATCAATTTCAAGGTACCTAGCTACGTAATTAATCATTCACCAAATTTGAAAATTATTCGTTGAATACTAAATTCTTTTATGTAATTATGATGCACCTCAGTCAATTACGTCCATTGATTTGTGTGACTTTTTAGTTAATGAATAGTTGAGTTAAAGACTTTTACTGATGTGTCAATCCATGATTATATGTCTTTATAAAATTATTTTACATAATTAAAATTAGACTCATAAAAAATTATCGGCGAAGTGATGAGGTTACAAATAAATAATAAGTTGAATGAGGTGAGGGTAATGTGGTAATTTGGGATGTGGTGTGTGGACTAGTGTTTGTCTACATGGACGTGTGCATGGCTGGCTGTTTGTCTATATGAGAGATGATTGGGTGTATGTCAGGTGTAGGAGATGCTAATGCTGCTACGGCGAGATCGACGGTCTTCATAAACGACGTCGCCTTCGAGGTTGGTGTGGGGCCCTTCAACGTCCGAGAGGCTTTTGGGGATGACGCCCTTCTCATCCAATCCTCCGGCCACCCTGTCCTTACCGACCACTGGGGTCTAACTCTATACCCTCTCCAGCATGGTGCATCTTATTATCTGGTTCGCATCTTATCTTAATTTTATATATATAAAAAAAAACTCTATTTTTTATATATTTTATCTTATTTTACTCTCCCCTATTTATTTTGAATGGATATTTTTCATCGTTTACTTTCTGGATATTGTTGATGTAGTGTCATCCAAAATTTGTTCTCGCTGACTATTTTGACTAATATTGTAAACATGGTATGTAGTATTAAAAATACAAGAAATGCTTCGTGGATGTGGTAATTAATGAATAAAAGAAAATGCTTGATTAAGTTTTTGGATTATTTGTCTTAATCATGCGTGTTTTTTTTTTTTTTTTTCAGGTTTAACGAAAGTGAAGATGAAGAAAGCAAAACTGGATTTTGATATATGCTATCCTCTGTCATGATATGCTCTATTCCTCAATGTCTCTCCATATGTTTATTATTACTATTAGGTTTAGGAAGAATAGGGTTACTCAAATTAACAATAATGATGTAGTACTCTAAGTTGTTGAACTCTGGACCGGAATTTTAGTACATACATTTGAATTTTCCGATTTGTGGCTCTAAGTAAACTTTTTATTTTATGTTTAATTTGCTGTGGATATGATAATATGATATATGTTACAACTTACAAATGGGATGTGCTATATATATTGTGCTGTTTTATTTATTAGTATAGCCTGGCAAAGAAATTTTATAATAATAATAAACAAAAAATGAATTGTAAGTACATGTGTGCATTAAATTCGAAAATAAAGGTGTGGATGCGGTTATTGAGAATTTGAAGTGAAGTTTAGGTGAGATCATAATTCTCTCATTTTCTGCCAGCTTTTGGGTTGCATTTGTTTATATCTCAAGTTATCATTAATTCGTGAGGTTTCTTTTGCTGCCACGATACTTCTGCCTTACAGTGCTGCTACCTCTCTCATAAACTCTAACGATATGTTTGGGAGTTCGGGTTGAAAGAAAAGAGATCAGAGGAGAAGGAGCTAGGGAGAGAGAAATTTTAAGAAGTGCGGATATATTTAAGAATTATATTAGTAGGTCGGCGAATTTTTAATAGTTTAATTATGATATACGGCCGATCATGTAAATAATTTTATATTATCATATTTGTGTAATTTTTTAGTTAATAAATAGATAAATTAAAATTTTTTATTAATGTATCAATTTTTTATTAGATACCTGTTAAAATTATTTTATACTGAACGTGATTTAAAATTAAACTCAATTTTTAAAATTCTCAATTTTTAGTTCTTTTAACTTTGAAGGTTATCAAACAAATAAGAGAAAATTCTTTTATTTTTCTTCCTCTCCTTCCTTTCCTTATGTAACCTTCCACTTTCCTTCCCTCTTAACCTACAAATATCTATATCTAGAATTATATATATGTCCTACTAAAATGCCATTACTATTCTCTTTTTCTTTTAATTCTTCATTTTTTTTAATTTTTACTTAATAGTCTAATATTTATTAGTTTGTTCTATTAATAAAATAGATAATACATATGATGAATAATCAAAAGGAGAGAATAATTATTAGAATAAATAATATTTAAAATAAAAAATGATAACAAGTAATGATACTTTTTTTTCTTAATCTGTGTACACTTAAAAATCAATATTTTTTTAAAAAAAGTAGATGGAGTATATAGTTAGATTTATTTAGTCAAATTAGTGAAAGAATTACAGCATTTAGCAACTGACATTATTAATTAGGCCTTCTGCTTAACCAAATAGAATTACGATAAAATACATATACTTTTTGTATTTACTAATATTTATTAATATTGTTATAGTTATTAGTTAGGTTTATGTTTAGGATTTTCCTCCTCCCAATAATTTATTATTATTATTAATATTATTTTATGTTTGAATTGTTGGTTTTACTCCGTTTCTTAGTGTGTTAATTAAAATTACATTTAATCACTCTCCTAAAAAAAGTTTAATTTATACTATTTTTTATGAAATATTAAGTTATACTATATACTCTGTCCTTCCCAATTCCAAACTTCACATATATATATATATATATATATATATATATATATATATATATATATATATATTAATAGAATTATTGATGAGTAACAAAAATTTAACCAACACATATACACAAGTGTATATTAGTATCTATAGTATAATGCACATTACATTACATGTTAAATGAACATCAATAAATCAATAAGAACATAAATAAATAATATAAAAAAATTATATTACATAATGTACATGAATGTACAAATATTAATGTATATAATACATATGTATTATCTATAATACTATATAAAGATGATTCCAAAAATTAATTATCTTTTTTGATGATCATACTCATTTAGATAGTTATTTTTTGAATCTTAATTAAAAAAACTAAATAAATTAAATAAATAAATAAATAAATAATAACCACTTTTAGACACATAACCATCTCTAAACACATTTAGTTCAACTATAAAATATTATTAATTCTATAAATATAATTTAAATGAATAATATTACTAATTATATTAATTATTCAAAAAATAAAAAATGTGATTTGATATGCATGAGTCGCTAATTATATATAATATTATCTCAATATACTTAGAATGCACCTCCTATATATATTGTTGATAGCCTTCCATCAATATTAATAGAGAAATAATTTATGTACACTACAAATTCAATCACCATATATAATAATTTAACTTTTAAAATTATTAATTAATCTAATATTTTAAAAGTTTGATTAGTATTTTTTAAAAGTTGAATTATTATAAATGATGATAACTAATTTTACAGTGTATATATAATATTACTCATGTATGTTTAAGATTGCCAATTTAAAACCGAATCTTGTTTGCAAGAATCAGAAAGGGTCTGACCCGAAAGGGAATGGTACTAATGTTTTTAACACAAAATAATGATGCTAGTTTTGTCTTTAACTGAATATTACAATAAGAGCAAGAGAGAATGAATAGGAGATCAGTATATTATATTATGTAGTTGTTGACGAGATGTCACGGCTAGCTAGCTTCACAAATCACAACATACATAGATGCAAATAAAATTATTGGGTTCCATATATAACAGCACTGTTTAGTTTTGGTCTCATCAATTCATCGATTTGACTCTGTGATTTTGATATATCGAGGGGAGAGGATATGTCTTTCTCTGCCAATTGAAATTGAAATTCCTCGAACACTCATCTTTTTCATGTTATGTCACTCCCAAACACCCATTTTCACCGCCATGAACCATCACATTCATATATATATATATATATATATGCAATAATTCATAGTCAAAATATAGAATCATCACCACCTCCTCTTCTACGTACCAAATAGCTTTTCCCGCACTTAATTTGATTGCTACTATATATATGATTTCCCATTTTAATATGCTATATATTCTCTCTCTCTCTCTGTATGTGGCTCTCATCATTAATTATTTTATTACGTTATAAGTTATGCATGTAGAGGAAGATCAATATATTTGGTTGGTGATGAAGTCGTCGCTACCATGTGTGGTTCCCTGATCTGATTGAAAGGAATTACACATGTATTTTACTCATTAATCATATCTTATTACGTACTGATTAAGTTTTCTTGTTTTCAATAATAAAGAAGTATATGCTAAAAGAGCAGTAATATTACGTTACACTACAAAATCAGTCACTATCAGTTATTATATGTAATAATTTTATTTTTTAAAATTATTAATATAATTTTCTAAATGTTAAAGCAAATATATAATATTAAAAGTTAGATTAATTGTATTAAAAATTTGAATTATTACATATATGATTGATGATGACTGATCTTATGATGTATGAAAAACATTTCTCATACTATAAATAGTTCATGATAATATTTTAAAAGATGAAGAATATATGAAGCCCAATTAACATTGCCTCCATGGTTACTTCTCATTTTTCAACTCTCTTGTATACACAAACAAGTAATAATCTATCATCTAATAATTTAGAGTAAAGTGTTGAATTTCATAGTATCAACTCAAAGATTAGAGAAATTGGAAAGGAGAACTCAGATAGTAAAATTTAATAAATACATGATAGAAAAGGTTGAGAATATAATATAAGTGAAATGCATCCTTATAATAGAATAGTAAACGTAACTAACTAGTAGCTAATTTCTTAACTAACCAACTAATTTGTTTTTGTTCATGATCGGGGTATTTACTGTCGATCACAGTGACTAATCCTTTGTTGGCTTGTAGGCACATTGAAATGTGGGACAACTGACCCGAAATTTTAAAGTTTTTCCATACCCAAGACGATGATCGAACCCTCAACACTTGGTTAAAGAAAGATAAGCCCCTATTGCTCAACAACACTCCCCGGGTTAACTAACCAGCTAATACTAGTATCACTAATACAACGTTCAAAATGGATAGAGAATGTTATGTTGTCACTTTTGTCCGTGTGTAGTTTTTTTACATGAAGAGGGCTGAAGCCCAATAACAAGCCTAGATATGAAGAGTTTAAATAAATGCTAAATAAATAACATTGTATATGGGCCCTAGGCCCCAAACAAAAATATCTATAAAATTGTATGTGCTCGACAAAAATATCCGCGGGGGGACCAACACAAATGCGTGGTTTAATTTTTATCAAATTACTTTTAAAAAAAATTAACGATGGAAGTTACATTTGGATAATTGATGTTAAAAAATTACCTTTTTTTTGTGTCTAGATTGGATATTTCAAATTTAATTTTTTGCTTTGTTGGAAATAAAATTATTTTTAAACATATAATTATAAAAAAACATGTAATATATCAATATAAATATAAGAGATAAATCATAAATGAGGATGTAATGGTAAAAATCATTATTACTTCCAAAATTGATAATGAAAAGTATCTTTACATTAAAAAATAGATGAATAATTTTAAATTACGATATTCTCTTATTTCTTTAAGAAAAATGCTTTATTAAAAAAACATGCTTAATTTTTTTTTCTAAATAAAAAAAAGGAGAAAACAAGAGCGCCACCATTCCCACAATCTGCCAACTACTACTAGCTAATAAACCCCACATTTCCAGCGTAAGCTGTTTCAAATAGCTTCTCAATCTTCATTCTTTCTTACCAAAATAACCCTAAAATATATTAATAATAAAAAAGTTCCCTTTTTGTAACGTTCCTTCTATATCTGGATTTTCTCAAAAACACAGATTGCAACAGCTATGAATCTTTTCTTTCATTATCACCGACCCATTTGAGCCTATTCCACATTCAACAACTCAAAATCGTTTTTTTTCTTCTTCTTTTGTTCCCTCATTTCCCCTCTTTCAGGAGTATTTTGTGTGTGCGTGTGGCAAATGGGGGCGTACAGAGCGGATGACGATTACGATTACCTGTTCAAGGTGGTTCTGATCGGTGACTCGGGCGTGGGGAAATCGAATCTTCTCTCGAGGTTCACGAGGAATGAGTTCAGCCTCGAATCAAAGTCCACCATTGGTGTTGAGTTTGCCACCAGAAGCATTAGGGTCGATGATAAGGTTGTCAAGGCTCAGATTTGGGACACTGCTGGCCAAGAGAGGTTCAAATTCCTCCCTCTCTCTTTCTCCTTAATGCTATGAATCGAATTTTGTCAATGCAATTTTGGTTGGTTGGTTTAATCATTGGTTCTATTGCGTTTCTGTTAAGTCATTAGGATGCCCCATTTTCTTTTTCCTCCTCAATGTGTGAATTATTGTGATTTAATTTTCGATTCAGGAAAGTAAGAATGAAGATGGATATATGTGGTTGTTTAAACTCTTTTTTTTTGTTTTGTCTTTTTCATTTACCCTGTTGTGCTAATTAGTATAGGAGATACATAGGAAGCTTTTTTGTTTCTCAAAATAATGCATTGAAATTTTCTCTTTAAATTTGGTTTGCAACTCCGTCATTTTTGTTCTTAGATGTCAACATTCTAGGATCGTGCTTTGCTAGGTCTCGGAGAAGTTTAAAATGGACGGCATGTCATTGCCAAGATGTAAATATTTTTTTCCTTAGCATTTCAGATTGATGTGTCAGCATGCAACTTTTATATTCACAACATTATGGTTTTAGAGTTGCTAGTACTGAGATGAGGAACATTATATTGATTGCTTAGTGATAGAAGAAATAGAGAAATCTTGGGTATTGTTATTATTTGATTACAAAGGCTTAAATTTCTTGTAATGCAATGCCTGAAAAGAAATATGAGATGTTAATGTTGTTAACAAATTAGTTAGCTCAATAGTTATAGCCACAAGCAGAAGTTGCTGTTTGGAAGCTCATCGAATTGGTTTTCTTCTAATAAAACAGTAATTCTGTGGGAACTCTTGGCAAGATTTACATGTTCTTTATGCATTTATACTCTGCATCTATTCGTGCCAGTACGATTTATTATCATAGCTTCGTTTAATGTTAGTTTAAGTTTTCAAAGGCCGATTGCTATGGTAATATACTCTTTTATTTCAAAAACTACACATTCTTAGCCATTATGCTTTCTTTTCTAACTGACTGCCATCTTTCCAAACGACTTTGATCCTACCTGCTATGTCCTAGAGACACAAAATATAAGATCAAAGACAATAATAATGCCTGAGTAAGGGCAAATTTATAAGGAAAATGAACAAGTTATAGGGGAAAAACAATCATCCTGTTTTGAAGAATTACGTTGTTTTTCTATATTATTTATCATCTTAGTCAGGCTGGCCAATCATTAAAAGCTAAAATAAAGTGAATTGTCATTTAATGAAACCGTGTTGATAAGCAAGCTGGCTACTAATCTTGTAGTTTCATAAATCGTAGTGAGAATCTTTTGAAGTAACATCACCTAGTTATAGATTCTATGTCAATAATGATCAATCATGCTGTATTTTATTAACTTTTCATGGTAGATATCTGTCTTAGTCTGCTTTTCTTTACTTAAGGTACCGAGCGATTACAAGTGCATATTATCGAGGAGCTGTTGGTGCTTTACTAGTTTATGATGTTACCCGCCATGTTACATTTGAAAATGTAGAGAGATGGCTAAAGGAGTTGAGAGATCACACAGATGCCAACATTGTGGTGATGCTTGTAGGAAACAAAGCAGACTTGCGTCATTTGCGAGCAGTTTCCACCGAAGATGCCACAGCTTTTGCTGAACGGGAGAACACATTCTTCATGGAAACATCTGCCCTCGAGTCAATGAACGTTGAGAATGCCTTCACAGAAGTCCTAACCCAGATCCATCGTGTCGTAAGCAAGAAGGCCCTCGAGGTTGGGGAAGATCCAGCAGCTTTGCCTAAAGGACAGACAATCAATGTTGGGTCCCGTGATGATGTATCAGCTGTGAAAAAAGCTGGATGTTGTTCTGCTTGAGTGTGTAGCAGAAATCTCTGTATTTTTACTTCAGAATCTGCCTTGTTTATAACCATGTAGAGGTTGGCTTGACAGCATGAAAATGATTGTCTTAAGAGCATCAAACTATCAAGTACTTTTGATGCTGTTAGAGAATTCTGTTAGATATTAGCTAAATGCTTAGGAAACAAGTACTTTCTTTTTTCCGTTTTATTAAGATACTCATTTATCTAATTTCAAATTGATCCGTTCATTTCCTTGCTTATTTTCTTCTTCTTCTTTTTATAGTGAAGAGGGCATTTAAACCTAAATCTTCCTTTTCTGGAGAATAGTTTGGTGTCTAGAGGAATTTATTCTGACAAATGCATTGGCGAGTGTTTTACTAATGTTATGGAAAGCTTAGATCTTATTTGCTTCTTAAGTTATAAGAAATTCAGAGTTCCCATATGATTATATGGACAGAAATTGCTAGTTATTTCAAAAATAAAAATAGCATCTCATTTGAAAAATCAGAAATGACGGCCAAGAAACTGGGAAAATGAGATATATCAAATCTGAATTATTCTTTTGATAAAAATGATAGCAACTTCTCAAATAAATGAGACAACTAGTGAGTTTTCTAGGTTTACTCTGCTCACGCGGTGGTAGTTAATCAAACAGAGATGCACACGAGTACAGAAATGCTAAATACCAAAGTGGTGCAAAAACATCTATTGTATTTTCACCTATTAATGATTTATACCAACACATTGATTTATAACTCTATTTTTTAAGTGAAAACGGGTTTTACTATTCCTACCGAGTAGATCATTTATCAAGTTAATTTGCATTCAATTTTTGAGTTGATGGACTTGAACTGGTCCTTCAGGAAACACAGGGACCTAATCTAACTTTGTAAAGAGAGCAAAGTAGAACATCATCAATTTTGAAGTCCAAACCAGATACCAACATATACTGAAAAATGCAGATAGAGATTACATAAGGAAAAGAAAAAAAGCTAAAATGTATCATCTTCTACGAAGAGATACACAAGCATGACTCAGAATAGCTAGATAATAAGAACAAGTTCATAAATAAGAAGAACAATGAAAGGTGATCATGGTTCCCATAACAGAATCTTCTTCATTAGCAGTCATTGATGCCTAGTAAGTTCAGCGAGAAGCATAACTGGATCTGGCTCAGTTGTTGGGAGAAACCTATCAAACTCATTAATAAGATCAATGTAGTCCGAGAAAAGAATAACAATCTGCACAATAGAAAACATTCATGTTAACAGAAGCTACAAGAGAAAACAAATAAGCTAAGGTAACATATATAGCTAGGCACTCACTAACCTCCCAATGCACCTCAGCAATAGGCTTTCTTCCTCTTCTGTACAATGCCAGTATGTCCAGAAAGGAATAGTAAACAGCAATATTACCACCTGCAGAATGACTCATCTGCATCAACACAACACATTCAGAATAACACAATATATATAAACATGAAATGACTCAAGTACTCTAGAAGTTTAACAAGTCTTTTTTTATTTACCTTGATCATGCCCAGAAAATTCACGGCATCATGGAGATTCGGAGGATTTTGTGGTTGACCACCCTCCAATGGAAGATTGATTTCAAACCCATGTGGCAAAAACACATTGAATCCAAAGAGCAGACCAATATGGTCTTCAAACAGCTCTTTCACCTTCTCTATCACCTCCTCTGTACTTTGCCTAACAAACAGTCCCAAATAACACACAGAAAATGAGAGAAATAAATAAAAAAGACAGAATTTGCAAATGGTGCAATATGATCAAACCTCTGACGATCATTGAAATAACTGTTGAGAAGTTGCTGAAATTCTTGATACTTTTCCTTCTCATATTGAAGTGTAATCTCCACCACCTTCAGATATGTCATGGCATGGTTCATCGTTGGTTGCCTGATTCCTCCACTCATCCTTCACCCAACCTTCATTCCACAAATTAAATGTTTAGACCATTCCAAATTTTTTTGACGAATGTTTTAACAGATTAAAAGGAACCAAGAAAAACTTCACTATAACAGATAAAGGAGAAAGCTCTATCACTCAGCTAAAGGTGCAACAGTACCTGTGTGTGTAAATTAAACTATGAAAATATGCAGCAAAGTAGATACGGTAGAACTAGAATCTATAATTCACATAGCGCAACAACAATATATATATATATGAAAGTCAAGAGGAAAAAAAATAAAAAGATAAAATCTGAAAAATATTTTCCTTATAGTGCATATTATTCACACTCTCAAACATAGTAATGTATTAAAAAATTTTCTACTGAAATATTAGAGTTTTATTGCAATACCAAATAGGAGCATTTGTTAATATGTATGAAAAAACAGAGAAAATGTTACCTAAATAAAGATAAAATTTCCTAATGAACTCTGTGATTAACTCACTATTTTTTCTTTCCTTTCTGAGTGCTAGATGCTTTCTATATGCTTTGCCTTAGCTTGATGCCTATATGACCTCTTTTTATAGAGACTGTGAGCAATATCAATGGCATTGAAACCATCTAAGAAAATCTGGTGTGGAATGGCGTGGTGTGTAATAAGTAACTCTGTATTCCAAAACAGAATAAGCGTGTTCATTATTCTCTGCTTTAACTCCTTCATTTCTGCTAAGGCTTCACGTTCAACTTCACTTCACTAAGCTATTCTTTCACGTTGAATTTCACTTCATTAATTCATTAAACTTGGTTTCCGTTTTGCTTCAACTATTTTTCATGGATCACGTTTTGAGGCATCACGTTCAAAGCCTGGTCTCATTTTGTTGAGGCATCACGTTTAAATAGTGGTTATGTACCGGATTCAAATTCGAATCTCAATCCAACTAGTGTTCATTTTGTTAAAAATAACCATCGTCATCCTTTTCTCTCCCTTGAGTATTTATATTTTAATTATTTTTTTTATTTCAATCTAATAGAGTGTGCTAATATAACTAATTTTTAATATTAAATTAATTAATTTAATTTTCCTATGTTAAGAATACTTTCAAGAATAAATATTTACATTATTAATTTATCAATATATTCTATCCATTTCATAGCTTACTCTATTTTGAAAAAATGTAACATAGGTAATTTGATAATTTTTTATTGAGCTTTGTTAGTGGTATAAAATTGTACCAGCTAAAACAGTCAAAAATAAGAAATTGGGTCTAAATCACTTAGCCCATTCAAAAAACACACATGATTGATAATGCTATTTTGACCAAAAGTGTTAAAATGAGTTTTTTTTGTTGTTTTGACTAGAAAAGATGTGGCTTTTTTGGCATTAAAAAATGAATTTTTTTTTTGTTATTTTGAGTAGAAAAAAAACACACATGATTAAGCATTTGTGTTTTTTTATTATAATGTAAACATCATCATTAATCTGATTTGTGGATGCTAAGAGAAAAATAATAACAAGGCTACTTTAATAATAGTCACTCTTAATTAAGCTTTATCAATTTTGAAGTCCAAAGCAAATACCAACACATACTGAACTATGAAGATTACAACACGAACATAAGGAATATATATAGAAAAGCTAAAATGTATCATCTTCCATATGAAGAGATGTGCAAATAAACATGACTCACAAAAGCAAATAACAAAACAAGTTCATAAATAACAAGAACGATAAAAAGTATGTAATCATGGTTCCCATAACAGAATCTTCTTCATTGGCCATCCATCCATCACTCCCGCGAAATAACATCAGCGAGAAGCATAACTGGATCATACGCATTTATTGGGACAAATTTATTAAACTCATTAATCAGTTCATTGTGGCCCTTGAAAAGCATAACAATCTGCACAAGAGATACAAAATATTAGTGTTAAAAGCTAAAATTAACCAATAATGCTAGTTGTACAACATAAATACATCCAACTGGTATCCAACGTGTGCTATATGTAGGTGTGCTGTACATATAACACACATTTCATATTATGTATAGCACACGTTGGATAACGTATTTATGTTGTACAACAAACATTATTTAAAATGAACACAAACTACAAGAGAATATATATATAAAGTGCACTCACTGACCTCCCAATAAGCCTCAGCGACAGGCTTGGTTCCTCTTTTGTACAACTTCAGTATGTCGATAATAGAATGGTAAACAGCATTACCATCTTCAAACTGAGTCATCTGCATGAACACAACACATTCAGAATTACACAATATAAACATGAAATGGCTCAAGTTTAACTAGTCTTTTTTTTTATTATTACCCTGATCATGTTAAGAAAATTCCTGGCTTGTTCAGTCGTAACACGGGGATTGAGGGGAGATTGTTGTTGAGCATCCTCCAATGGAAGCTTGATTTGAAATCCAAATGGCAAGAATACATTCAATCCAAAGAGCAGACCAATATGGTCCTTAAACAGCTCTTTCGCTCTCGCTATCACCTCCTCTGCAGTTTGCCTACAAAATGAATTCAAAAAAAGACTCAAACTAAACCTGTTTCTATAAATAGTCTCCAATAATACAGCACACAGAAAAATGAAAATAATGAAACCTTTGACGATTATTGAAAAAACGGTTGAGAACGTCCACAAATTGTTTAAACTTATCCTTGTCATCTCCAAGTGTAATCTCCACCGCCTCCAGATATTTGAAGGCATCTATCATCGTTGGTTGGCTGATTCCTCTACTCATCCTTCACCCCACCTTCATTCCACAAATTCAATGGTTTTAGCAGATTAAGAGGAACCAAGAACATACATGAACTATGTCAGTCTGACTTGGTTGAAAAGAAAAACAACTACTGGGGTGCAAACAAAATAAAAAACAGAGAGTAACAAAGTTACCTGAAGTTAAATTTTTCTAACGTAATTAATAATCTAAGCTTTGAGATGAACTCACTAATTTCTCTTTCCTTTCAGAGTGCTAGACGCTTTCTGTATACTTTGCTTTTTATAGAGGCAGTAAGCAATAGCAATGCAGGAATGGCGTGTTGTGTAATGAGTAACTCTGTATTCCAAAACAGAATAAGCGTGTTCATCCTCTGCTTTAACTCCTTCATTTCTGCTAGGCCTCACGTTGAATCCCAGTTAGGATTCACGTTTTGCTTCAACTATTCTTCATGGCTCACGTTTTATGGCATTGCGTTTAAAGGAAGGCTCGTCATATTTTGTTGAGTAGGATATCAAACGCAGATATTGAGGATGGATACACGAGAATTATCCATGCAATCAGAGAATCAGAATCACAAGTTACATTGTAACAACGTGTTGTGTGATGTTGGTTTTTCCTTTTCCTTCGTTGCTCTTATGAAACAGGTTGTTCCTTCACCTCTGCTCTTCTGTGATGCAAATGATTGTATTTGTATCACAAATCAAACATCCTAAGTTTGCTTACAGTTGTCAACGCCAAAAAACCAACTATAAGTCTTAAATATCCCTTAGATAGTTTCTGGGTTTGGCTAAATTTCTAATATACACGTCTCTTTGTTTTTATTTTTTTTTTCTTTTCATGTTTAACAATTTCTCATTTAATTTGAAACTAAATTCTCTCCGAAATCAGAATTTAAAATTTATCTATGATCTCAATTAAATTCAATTTCAGTTTCTCCAATTGCATTCCATCTCAACTTGAAATAAACCTTGAAAGGCTCGATGATAGTTAATCAATTAGATTTCAAACTACGTAAATAAGGAAATAATTGCATTACACGATGTTACCAATCTGGGAAGGCTAATACTCAATACAAAAGCTAAAATAACCACAAATTTTAATATGTATAACTCTGTATTCCGAAACAGAATAAGCGTGTTCATTATATTATTCTCTGCTTTAACTCCTTGATTTCTGCTAGGCTTCACTTCACCAAGCTATTCTTCACGTTGAATTTCACTTCATTAAGCTAGGCTTCACGTTTCACTTAATCTCAAGCCAAACTTTTCTCCAAATTCAAAATCTCTAAGATGTAAATCTCCCTCATGAAACATCGATCGTATTCCATTTCAAGTAGAAAAGAATTGGTTTTGCTCATTTACGGTAATTCGTTGCGATATAATTTTTCATTAATAATATTTGCTTAACGCATTAAGTATATATTTAAAATGAGCCAAGTTGCCATGACTTGAAATTAACCTCGAAAAAGCTCGATGATATTCAATACAAACCAGTGGATAACTGTTAAGTCTCAAACCCCAATTACACAGAACAGAATACAAACAGCAGCAGTAGAGTAGAGAAGAGAGTAGAAGAGAGATAGAGAAGATAGGTAAATGCAGAGGAAAGGGGTATCAGTGTGATAGTCCCTTAGATCTGCAGAGATGTATATTTCTGTATGAAAGTATAAGCTGTAAAGGAATTACAAGATGATAAAATGGCTCTTCGAGAGGCCTTCTCTCCCCAATTTCCCACTTCACTCTTTTCCTACCTTACTTCTTTTCCCCACCTTCTTTTTATATTCTATTTTCCCCTCTAACAAACTCCTCACCTTCTGAAACCAATTCTAACTCCTCTAACAAAAATACAATTTTTCCCCCAAATATCCTCTAACTGAATTACAATTTATTTTTCCTAATTACCTTTACTTTTATTTCTCTCCCTTAATCTATATTGGTATGTAACAATAACAAAGGAAAGAAAAACAATTTGATTCCATATAATAGACCAGGTGTGGAGAGAAACTATATATAGTGGAGATTTCAAACTACGTAAATAAGGAAATAATTGCATTACATGTTACCAATTTGGAAATGGTAATACACAATACAAAAAGAGAAAATGAACATAAAATTTAAAATGCATTGAGAGCACAGCCCCTACAAATCTGAGTAAAACTAGGACACATGACATCTTCCATAAAATTTACTTGCGAGCTTCAGCTTTCTTCTGTTCTTTGGCTGGAAAAAATTGATCTCATTTTCAGTTTCAAGTGTAGGGGTATCAGAAAAGACTAACACACCAAAACATTATTGAAAGTTGAAACCTTACCGGCTTTCTCTTCTTCTCGCTTCTTCGCAGCTTCTGCCCTTTCTTGACGAATTAGAGCTAAACGTTCTGCGTTAGAAAGGAACAGAAAATTAAGTAATTAACCATCGGATGATGAAAGCCTAAGATATTAGAAGTGCTTTGAATACTAGGGATATAATGATATATGTTGTTTGACATTTATCCCTGCACCACATATGTTGTTTCTGCAAAATATACAATTGGAGAAATTATTTTAAGAGCTACTGGTACCTAAATCTTTTCTTGCTTGTTCTGTTTTTCCTTGCTCTTGCAACCTCATATAGCGCTCATGAGCTCTCTGTTTCTCTAGCTCCTCTCTGGAAACCAGTGGAAAATTGAAAATATTAGAAACACATGTAAATAACGAAGTCTCACAATATTTTGCCAATTTACAACTCCAGGAATAAATAAGCCAAATGTACAAAAGAATGTTATGAACTCCTTTCACGTAGCAACACTTTCTTCAAGTGTGTCTCTATCTCTTTAAGCTATAACCGAATGAAACAATGAATACCTTTCACGCCTTGAAAGCTCAGTTGTTTTCCCAACCTGCAACCAGAAGGAAACATCATTATTCTTCCCATATAACTGAATTACTTCATAAATGCCTAAGAAAGGACCAAAAAATAGAAAGATGAACTCACATCAACGTCTCTAGCCTTCAAGTTCTTCTGCTTCACCAAGTTAGGGTTTTCAATCTCAATAATCCCTTGAGTACCTTTTGTCTTCTGCAGGCATAACAACAGTACAAGCAAATTCATATTGATAGAGGCAGGCTGTAGAAACCAGAGTACTCAAAATAAAATAAAAGTAGAACACAGAATAGAACAAGAAGAAATGCAATCCCTCTGCATCAGTAATATACTAACTTTAGTTTCTTCATCCGATTCTTCTCCAGATTCATCCTCGGACACTTCCTCAGATTCCTCTTCTACTTCGTTTTCATGCTCAGCTTCTTTCTATTAAGATCATAGAGAAAAGAACCAATTTAGATAAATTTGATTCGTGACACATCAAAAGATAATGGAACACAACTTTCTATGACTGTGTAAAGATGAAAAAAGAGCTGTCCCCAGATAAACTCCATACATAGAAACGATATATATCCTATGTGTAAGTGTTCATATGTGTGTGAGCAAGCGTGCATATGAATGACAGAGAGATTATGAGCAAATGAGTAAGAGGTAGTAGAAACACCTGTCTAAAAGTCCTAGGACGTGTAGAGGTACCAGCAACTGCATCAATAAAAAAGAAAGAAATATTAAGATTTCAGCTCAAGGTCACTCAAGTCTCACTCAACTCTAGTGAGGCATGCAGTTTCACATAACAGAACCAAACAAAATCACAGTACAATAATTCTATTCTGAAATTAATTTAAAAAACAAACATATCCAGAAATCTCCCATACTTGGAGTTTATCCAGATCTACCCATTCCCAAAAAAAGAAATACCCGAAATTCAAATAACAAACCTACGCATGAAAACTGAAAACATGCCCACAGACTAAAAATCAATACTAATTATTCTTCCGAGCTAAAAATTAGGATTTGCAAAATAACATAGCACACCAAGAAGATCAATAACTATTGAACTTGCCCAATCTTAACACTAATTCATTGAATCAAGACTTGAAATTTTCAGGGGAATTAGGTGAGAAATTAAAAAGGGGTTGTTTAAATTGAGCTTACGGAGGTCTTCCGGGGTGGAAAACTGGCGGCGACCAGTGGGCTTGCTCTTGAATTTTCCCCTTCCCATGGCGGAAAGAGAGAGCAACACACAAGAGAGTGGTGAGAGCTAAGTGGCACTTTGTGTGGTTAATAGCAATACTGTGTGAGATTTTTTTTTTGCTTTTGCTGGAATTGAATTTCACAATCGAGAGCGAGGAAAGCGAATGCAATTTGCTGTCCCTATCGTTTTGCTTGTCAAAAACCCTAGTTGTCAATTTTAGTATTATTCAACTCCTCACAACTTTCGGTGATTGATTAATCGGATTCGACTTTACCTTTACTTTTAAAATGCTAAGAATATCCTATTTGCGATTTATTTTTATGATTAAATATTTAAATGTTTTTTAATAGAATTACCTAAATTCATATTTATTAGGAACTAGTATAATTTGATCCAATCTAACTAGTATATCTTTCATACATCATTCCTTTTGGGCTTGAGCCAAAATTAATTATATTTGAAAAAACTTAAAAAACAAAATACCTCATAAAAGTTAACTCAAGAAAAGAAAAAAAAAGACATTTTATTTAGGTTTTTTACAACTAGAATTTATTTATCATAGATTTTCATCTATTTTTACTTAAACTAAATAAGCCTTGGTAAAACATATAAAATAAGTAGCACACTAAAAAATATAAATAAAAGGTTTTATTTGTGAGTGTCTTAAGGATATTTCTTTAAAGTTACTAAAATAAGTCATTTTATTTATTTTTATAAAACTTATGCTTAAAAATATATAATTTATATCTTTAATATAAATTTTACTTTTTAAAGTTTCTGAATAAGTGATACTCGTATTAGATAATTGATACCAAAAATTCATAAAAATAAAAAAAAATAAATGAAGGGTAAATGGAGGAATTAGGGCGATGACCCCATTATTACTTGCCGGATAATCGAAGCCATAAAACACACAGCTCTTGCATTTTCTCTCCAACCCCCCCTTCCATTCCATTTATCAATCAACTTCTCCGATCAGTTTCTTCTCTCTCTCTCTCTCTCTTTCTGCATCTGATTCATTAGGTAGGTCAGCTTCTTCCCCTGATCTGTGTATGTTATCTTCTCCCTTCTTAGTTTCTAGGGTTTTATTTTATTTCGTTTTGTTGCGGCCGTTTAGCCGCACAGAAAATTCCCGAAACATATGGTGGGTAGGGTAAAGGATTGTTGGGATTGTTGTGTAATTTGTAAATTTTGGTGCTTGTGAGCTGGGTTCATCGGTTCATCATCATATTTATTACAGGATTCATGTGTTATTTTGGAATGCGTCCTTCTTTTTTTTTTTTTTTGGAATAATTATGAAACGAGAAATAAACATACAGAACTTTCAACCTTCTGGTAGTTAATCGTTGAAGTTTTGTTGCTTGTAGCTCGAAAAATTGTACCTTTTTCCTTCCATTTTACTTTTTTCTTTTGTTGTGGATACTCTTGTAGAATGATATTACACAAATATTTAGCTTATAATCTTGATTTCGGAGAGAAATTAGTGTTAATCATTATTCAGTATAGAAACTTGAAAATAAAAGAAGAAGATTGGCTATTTGATGAATTGCTGGAGAACTTTAAATGGCGTGATGATTGTTAAGTGTTAACCCCTGTCAGAACTCAGTTTTTGGAAATTCATAGAAGTTTTCGTTTTTACTTTTTACTGATTATTTTTGCATACTCGAATTTCCCTATGAAAATCAGGATTTGAGCTATGGGAAAGAGAAAGGCAAAGACAAAGCCACCCCCAAAGAAACGAATGGATAAGCTTGACACTGTCTTCAGCTGCCCTTTCTGCAATCATGGCACCAGTGTTGAATGCCGCATGTAAGCAATTTGTTAACTGGTTGTAAAGAGTTTAATTGAATTCCTTGTGTTTCCCTGAGTGTTCACCCAAAGACATTAAGATTTATTTAAGGCCTTTCTATCTCCGAAATCACTCAAGAACTTTCCCATTTTACATGTTAGAGATTAATATTACTCTGTTTGAAGCTCATTTTTTGGGGGGCTCTTTTGTCAGTGATATGAAGAACTTGATAGGGGAAGCTTCTTGCGGGATATGCCAAGAGAGCTTTAGCACTACCATCACAGGTTTGTTTCCATCGTCTTTGACATTGTGAATAAGTTGATACCTTCCCCTTACTTTATACTTTCTAGCTCTTATGAAAATATGAAAAGTAAATTTTTCCCGTGCAAGTTCTTGGTTGATAATGTTACCTTCTCTGTTTCTTTAAGTTATCTGGAATCTAGAAAGCCATATGCGCAATTCCATATATCTGTTCAGAGTATATGCATTCTAGATGTGGCTGATGATCTTTTTCTTTTGTCTTTGCAGCTTTATCTGAGCCAATAGACGTGTAAGTTTAATAATTATATGCAACCTCTCTTCTACCACTAACCCTCCTTCATCCTTTTTTTCCCTCTGTCTCACACATACAAATGACTCAAGAAACTTAATTTCAACAATGCAGATACAGTGAATGGATCGATGAATGTGAGCGAGTGAACAACCTGGAAGATGATGGTGCTTAGAAGTGATTATAAGAATCATGTTTTAGTGGTTTTGGATGGAAACACTGTCCAGTTGTAATTATGTACTCCCTGTTGTGTCATGTAGCACTGGCACAACTACAAGCCTAGTTCCTCTGTAGACTCTTATCAGATAGTTTGCAATATATGTACTCAATATCAAGAACATGCGAATAATTATGCCTGTTTAGATGAAGCCATCTTAATATTAAACTGACATGTATCCCTTAATGCAGTAAATGAGTTGGTTTGCCTATGTGGAAATTTTTAAGTCCTCTCAGTAATGGTTTAGTGGTTGATTGTTCGACGAGTTACCATTCACTATAGCACACAGATTGTCCTTATTATGTGTTTTGACTATTAAGAGCCATGCAGGTACCATCAGATGAGTGTTGTTTGCCCATAAATCAAATGTTCTTTACTTACCATCAGAGCTTGTTAGCTTCAGATTCCTAAGTGGCTATAAATCTACCCTAGAAACAAAATATTCATTTTATGTGTGCTGAAAGATTATAAGCTGAAACATGTTTGGGTGATTATAAACAATCATTTCTAACTAATATGGGTCTTAAATCAAGTGTTCACCTTAAAGTCTTTGCAATGGGAGCTTGTTTGCTTCGAATTCTAAAGTGGCTAGACTTAATTCTTGAAAGTTTGAGTGCTTGTTTGGTTTGCAATTAGAAGTGCCAAACTTTATTGGAACAAAAGTCAAAGTTATTTAGTAATATGGTGATGTGTGATTTGATAGCCATAAGTAAGTTTTATATGTTGAATTAGACATTTTTAAAAATAATATAGGATAATCAATTGAATTTTTATGGAAACAGTGTTTAATGCTTACATTTACTCTTAATATTTTTCTGTCGTAAAATGTTTTATACTGTTATTGAATTAGATATCTAATGTGTATTTTTTTTTTTTTTTTTTTGGAAGGTGATATGTGTAATTTTTAGATGACATTATAAGAATAAAAAAATAAATGGGTAAATAAACAAAGATTAGGCCTAAATTAATTATCAGAATAAAATTTAAAAATATAATTTTCTTTTGTGATATCATTAAATGTGATTTTACCTTAAGTTTTAATAAATCTTAATAATTTTGGTGGAAAATATGACTTGGTACAAATACACTTAAATTTCATAAGGATATCATAGAAATCCAAATTGAAAAAAAAAAAATAGAATATGTTTACAATTTCAGTTTAATTTTAAGAATTTTACTAACAAGTGTTCTAGAAATTAAAAATAAAAATATTTATGTTAAAAATAAATATTTTTATATTTTGTATGTAATGGACCCATAATTATATTTTAAATTTATTTTAAAGTTACTATTTTAAATATTTTTAGTAAGTAAACAATTGTAATTGATCAGGGTGGTGAATCGATGGCACGAAGACACCATTGGCTGTTCCCGCTCGGATCAGAGCAATAAATTACCAAAGTCTTTTGATCCATCATTCATTCACTCAATCTTCCTTCCGAATTCGTTCCAAATTTTCATCCGATTTGTGCATTCACTCTACCTTCTCTCTCTTCGACTAGGGTTCTTGTTCTCTTTTTCCTTCAATACGTGTATGTTCTCTCTTCCTTCATCGCTTTTTAGGGTTTTATACTTTCTTTTGCTTTCGTTGACATAGTTTCGATAAACACAATTCGGGAAACCTATGGAAATTTTAGGGGGTTAGGAGACGAGATTGGTCTATAATCTTTGCCTCTTGTTTGGCCGTAAACACCGATGCTTTGTGAATTGGAATTTGGGGTCATCGGTTCATCATCTGTATTCTGTATTCTAGGGTTCATGTTTAATCTGTGATGAAAGTTTTTATTGTTTAACTTGAATAGTTGTGAAACAACAAAGAAAGCTTCAACCTTTCTGGTTTAATATTTATTTATTTTGTTTTTCTAAGAAAAAAGTGGGGGCTTGAGATTGGGTGGATAGTTGATCGAAAAAATACATACTGTTTTCCTTCAAATTATGTTGTCAATAACAGAAAATTCTAGGAATCTCACAAAACTGAACATTTATATGAAATTCAGGATCTGAGCTATGGGAAAGAGGAAGGCCAAAACAAAGCCACCTCCAAAGAAACGAATGGACAAGCTTGACACTGTCTTCAGCTGCCCTTTCTGCAATCATGGCACCAGTGTTGAATGCCGCATGTAAGCAATTGTGTTCATTGTTTATTTCATTGCCTTGTGTTTGCTTGCATCTGCTTCCAAAGACATTAAGGGATATATATCAACAAAATCACTCAGGAACCCTTCCATTCTTCTACATGTTAGAGATTAATATTGCTCTGTTTGAATTCTGTTTTTGTGATTCTTTTGGCAGTGATATGAAGAACTTGATTGGGGAAGCTTCTTGCAGGATATGCCAAGAGAGCTTCAGCACAACCATCACAGGTTTCTTTCTCTGGACTTTGTTTTACACTGATGACATCAATTTTTGAAGTTGCATTGATGTAGTCCTGGCTTTTATTTTTAAATCATGATAAAATACCATATAACTAAATTATGTTTTGATGTTATGACATTAAACTTGACGCTGATTATGTTCTCTTGATCTGTTTATCTTTGTTTGGAGTTTTGGATTACAATTAATGTCTGCCCCTTCCTAACTTTAGTGCCTCTTCAGAAGATAATGATTATTTTTTTGAAGTGATGTTGAAATTGAAAAGTCATATATACAGTTTTATGCTGAGTGCATATGAAATTATTTATTTTAGGTGTAGCTAATGATCTTATTGTTTTGTTGTATTTGCAGCTTTATCTGAGCCAATTGACGTGTAAGTGCAATAGTTTATACTTTATATGGAAACCTCTACTTTGCCTCCACCCCCTCCATCATCTCCTTTATTTTTTCACACACATCAGCTTAATTTCAACTTTTACAATTACAGATACAGTGAATGGATTGATGAATGTGAACGTGTGAACAACCTGGAAGATGACGGTGCTTAGAGATTACAAGAATCCAGCATTAGCGGTATTGGATGGAACAACTGTTCAACGTTGTATTTTTCTTCTTCATGTAATTATATCAGTTCCTGCTGTATCTTGTGAGCACTGAAGCAACTACGAGCTTAGTTTCCAATATAGACTTTCTTGACAGTTTGTAATACATGTACTAAAGAACATGAGAATAATCGGAGCCTATTTAGATGAAGCCATCTTGATGAGAAGCTGAGTTTATATATTACTGGTCCTGCAGTATGAGTTTGTTGGGCGTGTGAAATTTAGTCCTTATAGGGTTATGATTGATTGAACGGGGATTTAGCATCCATTTCGGTGTATAGATTAGCTTTTTAAAGTATTGTGGTTCTTTACCAACAGTGTTTACTTCAGATTCTTAAGTTGAAAACTAATTCCTGGTGTGTTGCGATTTTTTTGGGTGATTTTTCAAAATTAATTGGCACTAAGTTTTGTGTTGTAAAACTGATCTTCAGAGAATTATAGGTATTATATTTTGATAATGGTTACACTTTACCAGACAAACAAATTAGTTTTGGTATTGCCGTTCTTAAAATTTGTTAATACCTAAGTCTCACAATCAGATGTCTAGGATTCAAACCATAGGAATGTTTAAAACAAAAGAAAAACGTGCTAAGAAATTCCTATCCCCATAATTCATGCTGAATTAGGCAGGTTTTTGATGGATTTGAATATCTAGTGACTTGGTGATTCCATTATAGTCCGTTGTATGATAGATCTTACTCTACAGTCTATTTTTCTAGAATAATTTTCGAGTTTCAAATGAAATACTAATTATTTTTATCAATTGTATCCTCAGATATTCTTTTTCATTATTTTCATAATAATTACTGTAGAAAAATAGAAAAAACAATTTTATCAATATAACATCATTTCTTTAGGCATTTGTGCATTGTGCATTTTATCTTTCTATCTAAACGTTAAAAAAACACATATCGTTGAATAGAAGATGCAATGTTTTTGAGCAGTCGTACTTAGAGTAGAGCTAAAGTTTTTCTTTTTTAGGAGAAATTCTTTAGTATGTAACATTGTTCAACGTTTTGAATCGATAAACTAAATTCTTTATTACTACACAACATATCACAAATTCTGGCTATGATAATCACATGAACAACCTTAAATAAGATGGCAAATCTTACCAGAACCTTGATCCATCCAAGATAAATCATATCACTGCTTTACGGTCAAAGTAAGGTTCCTTTTTCTTGAGTTATAGAAAAATTACTCAAAAAGGAACTGATACATTTTATTACAAGCCGATAATATGTAACTTTGAACGATGTCCTGCAACTACCATAAAATAATGTAAATGACTTTTTTTTTTGGTCTGAATAATGTAAATGACTTATATTAGCATGATCTGGTGGAAAATAGAGTCAGGGCTGAATCATAGCAATTTTGTGCCTTAACAATAGGTCAGGTATGGTGATGCTAATTAGATTCTAGCATTCGCCAAATTGCTAATCGCAAAATGTTATACAGCAATTTTCGCTGTAAGTGATGATCTTGCAAAGTTAGAATTCAGCATCCAGCAGCTTCGGCCGCCGCACTCCAGTGAGAATGAGCTATTCACAATATCTCCACAAGGCAAAAAATGACCTTGGATTCTTGTTACTAAGAAGTAATTGTAAAAAAGACCAAAGAAGAGAAAACCCAGCATAGAATAATGTATAGCTTAAGTTGCATGTATCATTTGGCAGATCCTTCAAGATCTCATGTCCCATAGTAGTCACCCATATTCTCAACAAGATAGTCATATGGTGCAGCTAACCCATAGTCATAAGTTCCATTCAGTGGAGCCACTCTGTTTGAAACTGAATAGACACCACCTATGCTGACCTTGGCATTGAGTTTGGCTCTGCCTTTCGCAGGCCTTTTGTTATCTGGCAGAAACTCAGCAGAGAGTCGTCCCATCTGTTTCTGCAAATCAGCAACTGAATCATTGGTAACCTTTGCCTTAGAGTTCTTCTTCCCATCAACAAGCTTTAGTTCCAATCTATACAAGGCACATGCATCACACTTGCTAATCTCGTATTCATACAGGTGCCACTCAAAATGGTTCAGTGGTTGTGGATCCATATAATAGGATCTTTTTAGACCTCCAAATTCATTCATCACTTGCTTTCGAGATTCATGCCAACCCCGACCACTATAATCTGGCAGAGATCTTTGCTTTCTGTTTCCACTCTCAAAAGCCCTTCGAGGCTTATCGAAGAAGAGCCACTCCCTAATGGTCTCACCCTCAAGAACAGAAAGATCAAAGAGCTCTACAATCAAACAGGAAGTGAATTAATCATAGAAAGAACAATGTAGTATACCTGTGTACCAGATAGTTTTCTAAAAATTAGCATCATAGGTGAACCAAGGGAAAAAATGCCTAATGATTAAATTACCAGGTGCATTCCATGGAGACTTTGCAGTTGCTGCTCCTTCACATTCAGGGATGCCTACATCTTTTCCTTGTGCCTTTGCACTAAGAGCAGCAAACAGTAAATTGTCCTTCAAACCAATGCCCCCAGGTCGTAAAACTGGGGACATGCCTGGTGGCCCTTCATTCAAAGCTAGGGCAGCATGAAAGCTACTGCAATAGTCTTGGCACCAGTCCAATCCTTGTGCAGGTCTTGGACAGTCCCACAGTGCACATTTTGGGCCTAAGAAAGCAGAAGGGGGAGGGCAGATACTTGGAAGATAGCTAGATATATGTGGAATAGCATCCTCCTCACAATAACCTGTGCCATTAAAACCACTATAGAAGCTGTGATCAAAGTCCTGCTGCACATCAAACTGATGATATTCTAAAGCGGGCCCTTCCGGATTGTTAGTTGCCATATTTTGAACTCCAGAGGTGGAGTGTTTGCACTCATCTACCAATTCGAAATCATGTTGCTGTTGGCCCTGTTTTACAGTTAAACATGAAACATGTTACAATTACAAAACCAGACCACAAAATATTTGGTAAACATAATGCCTGGTCTAAAATGACCCCACATGTTCATCAAATCGATGTTGGTGTGGGAAAGCAAAAATATCATGAGGCAGCTTTTTTATATAGCATTAGGAGATATTAACCATTTCTAGAGCATATCCGATTTAAAATATATGAGGTTAAGTAATGCACTGTGTAAAACAAGAGAAACATTACTAATGGAAAAAGTTGCTAAACAAAGACTGAAAAATTAGTAATGCCCAAAATAGATGATTAATCACCAAAATGGAAAAAGAAACCCACCTCCTGGAATATGACCTTACTCCCAGCCTGCATAGTCTGATCATTTGGTTCAGGCTTAGGAGCAGCTAATGGACTAGATGCATCATCTTCCTCCTCACAAAGCTGCAATAGCCGACAGATATCGGTGGAGAATGACCCAAGACTGCCACCCTATATTCACCCATAAATATCACAATTCACAATCACAGATTTACCACTAATATTGCCGTTCAAGTTCACAAATGTCCACCACAATTAGAACAATATCAGTAAGAAACAAAGCCATGCAACATAGATATATCAAATGAACTCCACCAGTTAAAGTTAAGAAGATGTACTACTATGTGAGCTTACTTGCTGCAAAGAAGAAGCAGGTGAGGGCTCATTAAGCTCAGCCTTCCATTCACGAAGCATCTGATGGACTTGCTCCTCGAGGACTGCCGCATCAACTGTGCGGCTCTCCTTCCGGGCAAACTGCAGATCCAGGAACATCAGCTGCAGGTCATCGACGCGATTCTTTGCCTTGTCCTTAAAGAGCTTGTGTGATGCAGACTTGCAGCTGGTCTTGGAAACCTTCTTCATTGCCAAACCTCAATTTCTCCCTATAGAGCCCTAGACTCACCAACATAACAAAACAAGCTGAGCTTCAGTCCATCATGAATCAAAACAGAGACAAAAAGTGAAAGAGAAAACCAAAAGATGCTACAACTTGCAGAAAAGGGTTATTATGATCAGAAGCATATTCCATTTCCATCCCATTCCACCATTCCTCCACAAAAATAAATAAACAAATTATAACAAAAGATTCGCCCCCATTTTCAACTAATCAGATACAAAAGCAAGGGTGATATGATATCACAAAACCCTTTCCTGATGAAAAATAAAAACTAAATATAGATCGAAACAATCAAATTATCAAAACCCATCCTCACAAACTGAGAACCAAAACTAGAGAAAGCAAAGAAAAACGCAAAGGAAAGCATCAAAATAAGCTCCAATTCCGAATAAATTGACAGACACAGCTTGGGGAACACCACAAAGACAGTATAAAGCAGAACCGACCCAAGTCAATATTCAGTAATTAAAAACCCAAAACCTAAATTGGATGATAAAATCGCAAAACGGTAGAAAAAGCGGGATCGGCTGAAAAGGTGTGATTTTTGCACAGGGCTGAAAACAGGGGAAGGAAAATTACCTCAGATTCTATGATAACCACTTTTCCAGAAGGGAGAAACAATTGTGGGTGTGAGTTTTCAGCTGAAGAGAGAGGGTTGAGCTCTCTCTCTCTTTCTCTATATCTCTTCGGAAAAAACTGAGGTGTGAAGACAAATATAAGGGGCTGTGGAAAGGAGAAGAAAGGAGAGAAACTACTTTTTTGGTGTTAGTGACTTTCTCTCTCTTTCCCCCCTTAATCACTGCTTAGACAACAAAGCAATGGTGATTACAGTGAACATTGAGCATATATGTTAATATTAGCCTAAACCATGTATGTTACTGCTGGATAATACTCCTTTGTAAACATTACTATTATTATTCTGCTTTTATTATTGTAAATTACTTATCCAATTATATTATCTAAACTAGACTTTAGCTGTGCATTTGTGCGGATTGGTTTATTAATGAGATAAATAAAATTACGTATAATAATTATACAATTGTTTAACATTAACAGTTTGTAGAGTAAAGTTATCTATAAAAAGTAGACATATAAATAAAATGTAGATATATTTTTAAAATTTTCTTACACAATAATATTATCAGTTTCATCTATGTTTCTTGAATCATCAACACATGTTAAAATCTTCAACTCTCTTAGATAAGTAATTCAAGAAATAACAACATATAATTGATGATAATTGAAAAAACTATTATTTCTTAGCATGAAATCAATTTTTAAAAATACCATTGCTAGAACTTGACTTGTAAACTTAATTTTGCTTAAATTATTAGATATATATATATATAATAAAAAATATTTATATATTAAAATATTAGGTTAGATTGGATGACCATTTTACAGTGTCTCAAAAAAAATATAAAATATAATATTTTAAAGCATATAACCTTCAATTTTTACTATACGTAAAAAATTAATATGATTTAATATTTTAAAGTCTATAATCTTTATTTTATAATACAACCAAATAAAATTGTGAATCTCCCATTTTACCGTATATAGAATTCAATTTCTACTATACGTGAAAAATTCATGTGATTTAATATTTTAAAGGTTATAATCTTTATTTTATAGTATAACCAAAAAAGTTGTGAAATCTCATAGTTTAAAGCATATAGCCTTCAATTTCTACTATATGTAAAAAATTCATGTGATTCAATATTTTAAAGTCTATAGTCTTTATTTTATAATACTACCAAATAAAATTCTGAATCTCACATTTTAAAGTATATAGCCTTCAATTTCTACTATATATGAAAAATTCATGTGATTCAATATTTTAAAGACTATAGTCTTTATTTTATAATACAGCCAAAAAAATAGTGAAATCTCATATTTTAAAGCATATAGCCTTCAATTTTTACTATATGTAAAAAATTCAATTGATTCAATATTTTAAAGGCTATAGTCTTTATTTTATAATACAACCTCATAAATTGTAAAATCTAATATTTTAAAGCATATAGCCTCCAATTTCTACTATTTATGAAAAAATCATCTCATTCAATATTTTAAAACTTATAGTCTTTATTTTATAATAAAATTTTAAAAAAATATGAAATCTCACATTTTAAAATATGTAGCCTTCAATTTCTACTATATGTGAAAAATTCATGTGATTCTATATTTCAAAGGCTATAGTTTTTATTTTATAATACAACAAAAAAAATTGTAAAATCTCATATTTTAAAGTATATAGCCTTCAATTTCAAATATATGTGAAAAGTATTATATATTTTAAAGCCTATAAAAATCTTTATATTATAGTGTATCCAAAACAATTATAAAACCTTATATTTTAAAGTATATAGCCTTCAATTTCTACTATATGTAAAAAAAATTAATGTGATTCAATATTTTAAATGTTATAGTTATTATTTTATAATAAAACTAAAAAAATTGTGAAATCTCATATTTTAAATTATATAGCCTTCAATTTCTATAATATATATATATATATATATGAAAAATTCATGTGATTCTATATTTTAAAGCATATATATAGTCTTCATTTTATAGTGTATCTAAAAAAATGATAAAATCCCATATTTTAAAGTATAGAGCCTTCAATTTCTATTATGTGTAAAAAATTTATGTGATTCTATATTTTAAAGCCTATATTCTTTATTATAATACAACAAAAAAACTGTGAAATCTCACATTTTAAAATATATAGTCTTCAATTTATACTTTATGTGAAAAAATCATGTAATTCAATATTTTAAAAGCTATATAGTCTTTATTTTATAATATAGACAAAAAAAAAGTGAAATCTCACATTTTAAAGCAAATAACCTTCAATTTCTACTATATGTGAAAAATTCATGTGATTCAATATTTTAAAGGCTATACTCTTTATTTTACAATACAACCAAAAAAATTGTGAAATATCATATTTTAAAGTATATAGTTTTCAATTTTTACTATATGTAAAAAATTCATGTGATTTTACAATTTAAAGCCTATAGTCTTTATTTTATAATACAACCAAAAAAATAGTGAAATGTCATATTTTAAAGAATACAACATTCAATTTTCACTATATGTGAAAAATTCATGTGATTCTATATTGTAAAACCTATAGTCTTTATTTTATAATACAACAACAAAAAAATGTGAAATGACACATTTTAAAGTATATAACCTTCAATTTCTACTATATATGAAAAATTCATGTGATTCAATATTTTAATAGTTATAGTCTTAATTTTATAATATAGCTAACAAAATTGTGAAATATCACCTTTTAAAGTAAATAACCTTCAATTTTTATGATATGTGAAAAACTTATGTGATTCAATATTTTAAATGTTATAGTCTTTATTTTAAAATACAACCAAAAAATTGTGAAATATCAAATTTTAAAGTATATAGTCTTCAACTTCTAATATATAGAAAAATTAATGTGATTCAATATGTTAAAATCTATAGTCTTAAAAAGCATACATTTGTACATGGGTTAATCTATTACTACTTATAAAGAGAATACCCAAAAAGTTGGTTACTTTTTTGTCTCTAAAAAAAATAAAAAATAACTAATATTTCTAATTTACACTATTTAAATTCTATTTCTTTCTTTCTATTCATCTTTTATACTAATATTCTAATAAATTAAAATGAGATTTGAAAAGGAATTTAATTATACTAAATAGTATTATTTTATAAAAAATTATCGATAAAATATAATTAAATAATATTATTTTATAAAATATTTATCGAAAAATAAAAAAACGACTTGACAAATACTCTCACTAGTAGAGTAATTAAAGTAAATTACTTATTTGGTTACTTCTCTTAAAATAATTCCCAAAAAGTTAATTACTTTTTAGTCTATAAAAATAGAGTAAATAAAAATTTTAAAAGAATTAAAATATTAAAAAGTAATTACACCATTTGTAACTTTTATTATCCAAATTTTCTCTCTCTTTCTTTCAATTCATCTTTTATAATAATATTTTAATAAATTAAAATAAGATTTAAGTGATATTTTAATTATATTAAATAGTATTATTTTATATATGAAATATCAATAAAATTAAATTAAATAATATTATTTCATAAAATATTAAAATAAACAATTTGACAGACACGATATCTTCGAGTTGCTAGTGTTACTGTTATGGAATCATCTCACCTAAAAGCTTAAAGCGTGAATAATGCACGACCAATCTAGTCGTGTGGTTATTAGTTTTTCATTATTTTGATTTCTATCGAAGTTGGGGTCTGATACCATATTATGGAACCATCTCACCTAAAAACTTAAGTTGTTAGGTTGAGGCCCGTAAATAATTTTATATTTTATCAATTACATTATATTAGTGTATAATGATACTTTTATTGTTTGTAGTCTATATTATTTAGTATTGGAAAGGTGTAATTTATTCACATTGCAAAAAAGATGGAGGTCGAATATAAAATTTGTGAGGCCTTATTTGACAACAACTTGGCCAAACGCCATCATGACAACTTTTCAAACATAGGCCACACACTTCGTTAAGAAATGAGAATGGTCATTCAAATGAGTGCTCCTAAGTCCTAGGTCCTAAGTCTTGGTACTCACCACTCACCAATTCATATTCTTTCCAACAAAAGGAATTTAATTGTTAGCAATTTTTTTCCAATCAAATTTCTTTATATTTTTCTCACTTTCACCGTCATTGAAAAGATTTGTTTGATTTTTCACATCATTTATCAGGATCACTGGATGCAATTCGCTCCTTCATATCAAGATTACATTTTTTTTCTTCTGTTTCTCTAGTTATCCAAATAAGTGGATGTGGCCAAGGATATAGGCACTATTGCACAAATTTTAGCAAATAATGAAATGCGTGAATGTGGCTATCAATTGTGTTGTGATGGTCCTATATTAGTGGAAGAATAAAAGATGTATAATATTTCTTCGTCAATGTTTGAATTTTTTGTCAAAATATTTTATTAGAGAAATTTCCAACACAGGATAGAACCCCCACGTACAATTAAACAAAAAGGTAGAGAAAAAGTGATTCTTTATTTTCATGTTAAACATGACAAGTTAATTAAATATTAAATATTAAATTAATGTATTATTAGGTGAAAATGGTGAAAGATGAGGAGGGTAAGGAAGGAATAAAGTGCAGACTTCTTCCACCACCACTACCATCCAAGATATTCCCCGTTTTGATGCTTGTGTTCTGTTGGAAGGGCTTTATTGGAGAAGAAGAGCCTCATTCACGGATGCAAATGCTATCCCTTGTTTATGACTAACAGCATCTATCATCTAATCCAATGCTCTGTATTTTTCTCTCAAAAGTGGATTTTGAATTAATTTTGTCATAACAGCTAAGTATGCTCAATTAATTTGGGATCAAATCTGGTGATGAATACCTGAATACTACTATATCGTACCAAACTTGGGATCCAATCACATAGTTGGTTGGTTCGTTTTAATTGTCATGCGTTCGGTCTAAATTGGTGATCATCATCAATATCATCTTAGATCAAAACATTTTAAAATTAAATTGCCTTTAGAATATTCTGTAGCCATTATCAAATGAATAAAGGTCATGTTTATTCTTCAGTGTAGATAATTCCAAACTATCACCAGCACGAGAAAAAGGGAGATTTCAATGAACACAAGATGTTTCTTTTATTTTTTTTATCAAAAATATCTGGTTTGAGAAGACAATATGGATAGATATTGTTGTATGTCTATATATTTATGATGTAATTTCCTCTTAATCAATCGTGTCATCTTTGCCACTAAAACTTATAAAATACTATTAAACCCCAAGCCAAGGAATAGTGTATAAATGTCTGATCAAGAAGCTGTATTTATTTTTCCAAGCATTCCCGATTTTTATCAGCACAAGCATCAAATTGACTTTGGTTTTTTTTAAGGCCCACAATATTCGAAGGTTTGTTATCTCGGGTCATGAATATAGAGAAGGTTCCAGCAGAGATTTTTTCATTTAAAATGTTTGAATCCAAGATATTGCTTAAGCGACATAACACTTCTGCTCATTTCTTTTGATTATTGACTTAGGATTTTTAGTCGTTGAACAAGTCCAATTGCTTTTTTTTTGTGTGTTATAAAGTTGAGTGACTTTACCTTACCAATGTTTTGGGCTTACGAGTATTAAAGAGTTTAGTGTTGGACCAACATTGGGTTGAAATCAGTCAGCGATTGTTCTCGGAATTCATAAAAAAGGCTAAAAACCTGATGTATATGATGTTATAGAGCCCCATTTTCAGAACCCGCCCTAAAATTTCCGTCCCTCCCTTTCTTTATTCGCTTTTCCCGCAATGAACATCGATCCGCGTCACTCCATCCAACTCAATCTCAACCGTAAATTAAAACCAAAATCAACGGTCCTCATATCACACTCACCCCACCATCCATACGCCACGTCACCGATCCGTGTGCTTCCACAGCTCCTAAACAAACAACACCCGTCCATTCCAACCCAAACAGAAACAAAAATCAACGGCCACGATAATCTCTCTCTCTCACACCTTTCGCGGCACAAAACACAAATATTCAAAATCCCACAATTATATAAGTCACTCCTCGCTCATTTCGTATTCGCCCATTACAAATTTCTCAAATCTTCTTCTAGAATCTACAAATCTTAGATCAGTTTCATTATCGTTCGTTTCGATTATCAGAAAATGGCACGTACCAAGCAAACCGCTCGTAAGTCCACCGGAGGCAAGGCTCCGAGGAAGCAACTTGCCACCAAGGCTGCTCGCAAATCTGCTCCGGCCACCGGTGGAGTGAAGAAGCCTCACCGTTTCAGGCCTGGTACAGTGGCGCTCCGTGAAATCAGGAAGTACCAGAAGAGCACTGAGCTCTTGATCAGGAAGCTCCCATTCCAGAGGTTAGTCCGTGAGATCGCACAGGACTTTAAGACTGATCTGCGTTTCCAGAGCTCCGCCGTGGCTGCTCTTCAGGAGGCAGCGGAGGCTTACCTTGTCGGACTTTTTGAGGATACTAACCTTTGCGCAATTCACGCTAAGAGGGTCACCATTATGCCTAAGGACATTCAGCTCGCGAGGCGTATTAGGGGCGAGCGTGCTTAAGCTTGTGTTTAGGGTTTGTGTAGATAGTGCTTAGATCCAGAGAAAAATTGCTGGTGTGGTACTTGTTGAATGTGGTTTTTGTTATGATATTATCTTTGTACTAATGCTTCATCAATGGAATTAATTATCATCTTTTGTTACTTGACGTTTGTGCCATTAATCAAATCTGTGTTGATAGTTTGTTTAAATTGTTTTCCGATAAGTTGCTGCTGACACAGGTTTTCCACTCGTTTGCTATTTCTAAGATTCTGTGATGCGATTTTCCTCACATTGTTACACTAATGTTGGAGTTTATGTCGAATTAATATCTCATTTTGATTACCTTTCAGTTTTGAACACCGAACACGCACAAGTCTTATGCTTCTTTGAATTATAAAGATTCTTGCTATTTGTGCTATATGGTATTTGTGTCTACCTTTTGTAATTGTTATCAAGTATGTAATTTTTATGTTTTGTAATCGAATTGATGAGTAGATATTTATGCACTTTTTTTTAAGAGATGGTTTTCTGTCCAGTATCGTTGAAAATTTGTCTGGTGCAAATGAATACCATTTTCAATAGGTAGGAAATTAATTTTTTTTAATAGAAAAGCATCTGAAAATTGTGCATTTTCTCTATAAAGGTGTATGGATCAATTGTATTATTCAATTTGTATCTATTGATATAGGCATAGCAGTATGTCCACGTGATTCCTTCATTCGTATTTATTTTCCATCCATACATAAATTTCTGCTTCAGCTGATGAATTATTGCTCCGATGACATACTGTTAATCTTCAGAGAGTCACACTTGGGAACTTGCAAGATGCTCGACCTGCCCCCAAAAAGCCAAATAATGTCAAATCAAAACAAAATCTCAATTACGAGATGAAATCAAAAGGCAATGAAGAAATGGCAGATATTATTGTAATGTAGGTGATAACTCACTGGGATCCTTTGTTGTCTGCTCAGCAAGTCCATTGAAATAGCAAGTTGCTCCCTCACTTCTGAACTTAGCCCAGTAAGAGCTAAACACATAACTTGCATGGTCAGTGATCGAAACAGGCTCATAGCAACTCTTTCCTGGTGCAAGTGCATCACAAGTCACATTCCCTTGGTTGCATGCATATGACAAAGCTGCTTCCAATTCCATCTCGTTTGCTCCTCTTACTGCCACACACCACACCTTCCCTCTGTATGGCACATTGTTCTCTGGAGTTGGTAATGGTGCGAAATCGGTCACAGACACTTTCCCTGTTAAGTCAATTTCATAAATTGGAGTCCCATCTGGGTGCAACAATCCCCAGTGTCGCTCTGTCCCTGGACCATTCTTTTGGTTCTCATCAAACAGTGAGAAGATGAAGGTGGGTATTGCAACCCCAGGTCTAGCTGGGGTCCCAAGTGGTGGTTCTGTGGTTATTCTTTGGATCAGATTTCGGTTGTATGTTGCTGCATTGAATATGTTTGCTCCAGGTTCTTCTATGTCACCAGAGTTAGGCCATCCTGTTTCAGATATTACCAGCGGGATGTTGGAATAGCCAAGTTTGGACATTGCAAAGATAAGTGAATCTAGCATTTGGTCTAACAAGTTTGTGTATATTAGGCCACTACCAGGGTCTCTTATGCTGAAGTTTGCCCTGAATAGAGCAAAGTCAAGGTTAATATTGTTGGGGTTCTGTGACCATGGGAAATATGGGTATGCATCAATGAAGAAAAATGACTTGGTTCTGTTTAGGAACCTAAGCATTGGTATTATCACACTGTCTCTTATATCAGACCGGAATGTCCCTCTTGATGGTGGGAAAGTTGATTCTAATACATCCATTGCTAATGGGGTCCCAACCTTGATGCCTCTGATGTTCTGAGCTCTGAGGGATATTTTGATTGCTTGCATTGCTGGAACAAGATCATGCCACATTTGGTGGCCTTGTTCTGAATTGTAGCTTAAGACTTCGTTGCCTACAAGAAGGTAACGAATCTTGGTTTTGGAGTAGTATGGGAGGACATTGTTCCTCACCCATTCATCTGCTACGCTTTGGTTTGCGGCAATGCCGGATATTTCATGGTTCGGGACCATAATGGAGACTTGAAGCTTGGTTGTTGATAAGAGCTTTAGGATATCAGGGTTGGCATCATAGAGCTTCACACGGCCAGCCTTCATTGTTGTTAATAGCTGAATGGACCTATATGGAGAGGGTAGATTGTTCCCAAGTTGGCCATAGTTCACACCAATGTTGTTTGTAGCTATTGCTCCTACAAAATCAGGGCAAATTTAGTGTTACATATGGCATTGCTTAGAAAATACGTTACCATAGCAGAAAGAGGAATGTGTATATATGTTTCTGACTTACTTGATAATGAAAGTAGGCACATGAGAAATACAGCCAAAGGAACCATTTCTCCAAACTCTTTTTGTGCTAGAGACTATTTGCTTTTTGCCTCCCACCTGGTGCTGTATGCAATAAACTAAGTGAGGTAATGAAATGTTAGCAGCATGAATTTATACAAATGAAATGAGCATTACTAGCAAGAAATAATATATCTCAGGCTAAAGAATCTTTGAGTGTATCAAAGAAAGAGAAAATATACATTTACTGTTCATTGGGAGCAAGGAAATTAAATAGGAAAGGAATGAAGTTGTTCATCACATACATAAATGTTCAATAATGTTTGTCTTACAAACATAAATACGTTCAACCAGTATCCAATGTGTGCTATACATAATACGAAATGTGCGCTATACATACTTATGCTATACATATAACACACATTCCATAATATGTATAGTACATATTATATACTAGTTGGACGTATTTCAGTTATTCGACAAACATTATTGCTTAAATGATTATTAAACTAGTGGTAAACTGTAAAAAGGCAAGGGTGTGATTGCTTTGTTTCTTGCCTTGACATGCTTCTTAACCAATTTTATTTCAAGAAATGCAGTTACATTATTATTCACAAACTTTAGAAGGGACCAGAAGGCAACTAGTAATCAATGAAAATCAGACTAATGTAATGATGTCACGTATCTTCTGTGAAAACAGGGATAAGCTGTATCAACAAATAATGAAATTGAACTCTGCATATTGTTCACACTACTTGGCTTTTCTTGGCTGGTTTGATGATGTATGTCATCCGCTCTAGTCAAATTGAAAGGAATAAATTAAGTTTTATATTGACGTTCATATTTAAATACTAATTGATAAAATTTGTCGACAATAAAATAATTATAATTCATGCATGTGTGACGCGAGGTGGATGATAATAGATGAAAATTAATTTTTTATTGTGCCCATCCATTGAGGCTTGTTCATTATCATATCGTTAGTTTCTAGCTGCATTAATAATGCTATATGTATACTCTCTCATCGGTCATTATCAGCCACCCTTCACATTTTTATAGTGGCCCCATTAAAATAAAAAGGTAATATTTGATGAAATTGATGGAGTAACTAATGGTGGCTATAAAATGGTATACAATAAGCATTATTGCAGGTGCATTTGGGGTAGTTATGACACCAAATGCACGTATACACATTAACTGCTCACGTATACTTTCGTCAGCCTCTCAATTAATTATGACAAATGGACCGGTATTCATGATTTCATGTTTACACATTTTAGATCTTTTCTTTTTCTCAAATGATAAAGATCGTTGGTTCATTATTATTAGGAATAATTAATTTTGCTAGGCCCTATTCATTATAACTTTTTTAGTAGGGGAAGACGTCAAGAGGTCTTGTTAGGATGTAAGCTAATTTCAGTATAACAAGTGCCAAGACTTCATGAGAGCATAATTGTGCACTTGTCTTCACGCACTTTTCTGTCATTTCTTGGTATAGGAAATGATGCTCCCAGAAGGGTTCCCATATTATTCTTTTAAAGAATTGTTTGTAAGTTGGATTTTATAGGAGAAAAGAGAAAGAAAATTTTGAGAAAGAAATTGCTCGAGGAGTTTTTAAAATCTTTTAAAATCCTCTACATTCTTCCTTATTATTGAGTTTCCTCAATTTGATTTTTTTTTTAAATTCCTAAAGCCTTAGGCTACCGAATGGTGTATGTATGTACATTTGAGGGTTAAGTTTTATGGTTAGTTGAGTAATTTGATTCCTCATCTTTGTCTGAAATGAGACACATGCAAAAAGACAGAAAATATTATTGACCTTCATATTATTATTTTATATTCCCCATTTCTTTATACTAAAAGATTGAAACTATAGTCCAAAATCTTTAGATGCAACCACGGGCCTGCGGCATCTAAATGTGAGGATAGCTCAGATGAATGAAAACATAAGCTTTATTCGCAGCCGTTCCCATCCAAAAGATAAAGTACAATATTGTGTATGTACAATTATTATAAAAAGACAACAGAAGGCCATAATTTAATTTTCCAACTCTGGATCGTTTCAATTTTATCATGTCCGCAACTCCCAAATGAATTATTACTGTATTAGCAAGTTCTTTACCAATATGTAAGGATAGCTTCTTTTTTTTAAATATAATAATCGACTAGCAAGAATATTTGTGAAGACAAGGACAGAAACTAATGGAGAATGGAGATACAAACACATTAAATAAATGGTGAAACTTGACAATACTTGCTGTAATTGATAAGAAAAGGACAAAAGTGAGGGACCACAACATTTTATAAAATGAGATTAATTTAATCATTTTGAAAAATGAGAGATGGAGTGATTCATAATTTATGACTTTCATGTATAAAATTAAGAAACAAAACGACGTTTCATTTAAATAAAATTTACTACATATGATGGCACTGAAGAGAAACTAAGGGTGATAATACATCTACTGGGACTCTGATCCATTGGAACTTGACTTTATTGAAACACTCAAAATTAAGAGTACAGGACAAGTCAATTTAGGAAAGGAGCTTAGCTAGCGCTGAAGCGCTGGTATTTTTCGCAACTGGAACACAGACGAGATTATGGGCCCTGGGAACAGTGAGCCCGGGCCTCTCCTCCATGCTAGCCTTAGCATCCTTACCCTTCAAAACCTGGCCATCGGGGCCCACCACCTGCAGATCAAAGTTCTGGATGAGGGATGCGAGAAGCGTTGCCATTCCAGCAGTGGCCAAATTCACACCGGGGCACATCCTCCTCCCAGATCCAAACGGCAGCAGCTGGAAGTGCTGCCCCCTCAGATCAATGGGCCCGGCCTCCCCTTCGCCGGCATTCTCCAGGAACCTCTCCGGACGGAACTCCAACGGGCCTTCCCAGTATTTGGGGTCCCTACCCACGGCCCAGACGTTGAAGAGAATGAGCGCTCCCTCAGGGATGACGTACCCGTCGATCTCGCACTCGGCGACGCACTTTCTCTTGACCACGGGGAGTGGCGGGTGCATGCGGAAGGTTTCCTTGACGATGGCTCTGATGTATGGAAGGTTCTGGATGTCGGTTTCGTCGACGAGGCGGTCTTGGCCCACCACGCTGTAGATCTCGTCTCGGGCTTTTTGGAGCACTCTTGGGTTGTTGATCAGCTCTGCTAAGGCCCAGTCTGTTGCAACTGCTGTCGAATCTGTTCCTGCTGAGAAGAAATCCTGCACACGCCCAAAAGTGTGTGGTCCATTCAGTCACGTGTACAAGTACAACCATTGCTATTTTTGAATCAATTTTTATCTCCAATCATTTTTTCAAATTAATTACCATAAGTAGGCATGGAGCTAAGTTGAAAAAAGAAAGTGTTCAGCCCTCAATGATGAATGAATTGTTTCTGTTTCTCTTATTGATTCATGACATAGAGGGAGAGGGAAAATTTACCAAAATTTTATTAGCTACGTATTATTAAAATGAATAAGCGGAATAATATTGGTACATATCTTTTTGGTATGTATAGTAAACATACATCTTGATCTAATGGTGGAGAAAAGAAGTATAAGTGATGGAGTGATGTCACATAAAAATCCAAAAATAATAAAGTGGGTGGAGAAGATATGTAAAAGAAAATGTATGTATAAATATCATTATTGAATGAATAATTTAACTTTTTGTAAAAAATAGTATATATATATATATATATATATATATGTTTTTGTCCTGGCAAAAACAGAGCTTGACATGTATAAATTTTTTGTCGTGTGGCAAATGATCATAGGCCATAATTTCTCAAGCAAAATAAAATTTCACATGTTGACAAGAAATGATTTTTTTAGTGCGATGATAATAAATAAATCATTGATAAGGAAATCAATTTAAAAATAAAAACCTACTCATAATGATGAATAATCAATATTAAATAATCATTAGATAGCTTTTTATCATATCCAACTTTTTAAAATGGACATATTGTGCAGAAGATATATATTGATGAAAAGACTCCTCTTAGCTATCAACTTTTATATTATCTTATGAAACAACCATGCCTAGATGTAAGGTAGTTCTACTAGTCATGCAAAATTTTCAATAATGTTTATTACACAGAAGAAATACATTAAACTAATATATATATCATACGCAATGTGTATCATATATAATTGTACATATAACATATATTATGAATAATCTATATCACACATTGAATATTAGTTGGATGTATTTATGTTGTATAACAAGATTATTGAATGTTATATAATACAAAATCATTGAGGAACAAAAAAATCAGTCAAAATAACTAACAAAATTCATTTAACATTTTATGGTCCAAATAGTATTTTAATCATGAGTATATTTTTAATGAGTGAGATGATTGTGGTCCAAATTCCTATTTGTTCACTGTTTTAGTTTGTTTTAGTTTATTTTGTGTTGTACCTCTAGTAATGCTCATATAAAATACATATTTTAATAACAATAATGCTAAGTGGATAATGAAAAATCAGCCCATACAGCCAATGGGCCAATTGTGGCTTTGATTTTGACTCAAATAATCATTGAAATTGTAATGGACTGAGTAATTATGACCCAAAATCTCATTTATTAGCGGGTTAGGCTGGTTTTGTATCGGTGAAAAAAAAGCAAAAGGAAAGTAAATAGAGAAACAAGTAAATAATGAATGAATTACCACAACGAGGCCCTTAATCTGGTCCTTGGTGATTTTGATCTCCATGGTCTCATCCTCAGCGAATTGGAGCAAGGTGTCAAGGAAAACCACGCTCTGCTCTCCCTCCTCGATCTGGCCATTCTTCTCCTTCCTGCGCCGCATGATCTCCTTCCTCTTCCTGATGACCCTCTCGATGACAGGGTCAAACCTGTTGAATATCGCATCGATCCTCTTCTCGTACTCTCCAACCTTGAGCTTCTTCAGCGGCCATATGAAGTCCGACAGGCTGTACTCCCCGAAGATCTTGAGCACGTCGCGGGCAATGTCTCTGATCTCCTCCGCCTCCCCCAGCATCATCCGCGAGATGGTGCTGTTGGTCCACTTCAGCAGCTCCTCCGTCACATTCAGCGGCGTCTGGGCCTCCGCGTTCTTGGCCAGCACCCTCAGCACCTTCCTGATTTCCTGGCTCCTCAGAGGCCTCAGCTTGGCCACCGTGGTCGCGTTGAGGAGGTCGTTCATGATGAGCTTCCGGATGAACTTCCAGTAAGGTCCGAAGGGGACCATGGCGACGGAGTTGTCGTAGGTGAGTCGGCGGATGGCGGAGGTCTGGAAGCGGGTGTTGAAGGAGGAGGCCTCGTGGGTCTGGAGGAAGAGCTTGAAGAGCTCAGGGGTGGAGGCCACCACGGTGGGCATGGACCCGAAGTAGAGCGAGAAGAGGGGCCCATATTGGTGGGAGAGACGGATGAGGGAGTGGTGGATCAGCGGGTCTAAGAGGTGGAGGTGCCCTATGAATGGGAGCCGTGGCTTTGGGCTCGGTGGGTTCGGGAGGTGCCTTAGGGCCTTTGATTTCGCGCTTGGCGTTGGCCGAAGCTGGATGAACAGTGCTATCACTATGAAAGCAATCGTGATTTCCAGCAACATGATGATGATGCTTATTACGTTAATTACTTAATTGCTTATTTGACCGATGATAGATAATAAGTTAATTAGATCAGACTAGTGTATAGGATTGTTTGAGGCTTAAAGCAGGAAATGTTTTGTGCCTGAATCAATTGGCTTCCGATGCTGCCCTTTTATAAGCAACAAGCAACTCAGCACCAGTACCCAGTAGCTCATACGGATAAAATTACTGCTTACACTCCACACACTCACATCTTTTTATTATTATTTTTTTATTATTCTACATCTATATATACAACAATACTTCTTGTACACTAAAATACTGTAGCCATCCATAATAAATACATATAATTTGTTACTAATATTTTTGTGGATCTTACACTAAAATACTGTCACCATCAGTCATCCATAATAAATACATATAATTTGTTACTAATATTTTTGTGGATCTCACCTAAAAAATTATTGATAGCTGAAAGTGGTTGAAAAATAGTGTACATGTAGCATTGTTGATATATATATATATATATTAGAAAATAGACATTTATTTTTGGTAATCCATTTCAAGCTTTTACTTTTATTTTTTAATTTGACTTTACTAAATATTTAAACTTTACTTTTTACTATTAATTATGATCAATATTTTATAATTATTCAATTTTTTTATGTTTATATAATTTCATCCAAAATATATTTGTACTTTGTTATTTGTTGGTTGTACTTTAAAGTTGGAATGAAATGAAATCATATATATATGAGTGCTACTTTTCTACTCCAATACTTGTGCCCTGACTATTCCTTTAAATGAAAATTCTTGGATAAATAGCGAGACACCAATATAGTACCACAAATTATTGATGTTTTTGGCCTACCCTTGAAGGTCTTCTTTTGACTTTTATTTAACTTGATTTTTTTTATTTGTATTATTATGCAATTTTATCATGTATAATTTTGAAATTGTATATATTTTGTACATATCAGGTCAGTTGGACTTGTGTCTACTTTTAGAGCATATTATACAATTTTAATAATTATTATTATTATTATTAAAAAATGTGTATATATATATTTTAGAATTTAATAATCAAATCCAAATAATCAAAATCAACAATATTCAAGTATTATCTTTCAACTTTCAAATTTCTTCATAAATCTAAACATTCAAAATCCTAATAGTCAAGCTCAAAATTGTCAATTTCCTTTTTTTCAAATTATGTAATACTTTTATTTTATGTAATAATGAATTTGTATTTTTAAATTATATTATAGTATATTAACATACATATTTAAATTAAAGTACAACAGAGATCATCAATGAGTACTGAATTTGAGTTCCACCATTAAAATAATAAGTCTTAACTCTAATAAAAAAAGAATTTATAACGTATTACATACTTAGAATTCTCACAATTGGAGATGCTCTTAGTACGCCTCATATTTACATACTCAATTAAAATTAGTGAATTCCACCTCACATATATACACACTAGCTTGATATGTCCTACTCTAATCTTAACAGGTATTATAAAAAATGAGTTAAAATAATTAATATATTATGCATAATATATATTATATGATATACAAATTATATATTAAATTTTATGTACATCATATATCATATGTTATGCACATCATATATCACTTGTTGCAATATTATTTTTTTTATAACAGGTGATATATAATATGCATATCGATCATATAATATATATTATTTATAATATATTATCTTTTTTAGCTGATTTTTGTTGCTCAGGTTATAATATCCAATTTTATATGAGTGCGTGCAAATATAAAATAACAGATTTATTTCTATCCAAGAACATTTGATGAGTATTACATTTTATATAATTTCATTTGAAAACTGCTACGTAACTTTGCTTGGGATGGAAGGACTAATTTGAAATAAAAAAAAAGGGGGAAAGAGCGTTGTGGGAACAAAAATGAAGCTTCAATATGTATGTATTACTATTAGGCCATGTGACTTAAACAGGGTTATAATTTTGTACATCTAGTTGCCCTTGCTAGTATTATGACACTTGATGAAATGAATCAGTACATCACTACTTTTCTAGTCCAAGTGGTGTACTGTGTGCTTAATTAGATTCTTCATTGTTATATATGGCTTGATTTTCAGATCAGAGCTGCTGCCCAACTTAGCTTGCCAACACGATCACGGGACTAATCATACCAAACTCAATATTACAACGAATTGAACATTCTATATAAAGATAAAAGAAAAAGATAACAATAATTCTATGATTTAAATGTTGTCACATGACAGCTTTCTTATTAGACAACATTATGGAAATTCTTACACAATAATAAAATGTATTAAAATCAAGCTCATAATAAATGTGTATTAAATAGGGTAATACTTTGTTACTTTAAGTAAATTGACAATAAACACCGGTCTCGGCTGCTGGGTGATGAAAAGAAATTCATAATCCGTAATCAGAGTGATCAAGTGCATCTTTTCTTACCCACATGCCAAATGGGTATATTAAAATACATTACTTCCACTAAATTTCCAAATCTATGCGTCACTACAAATTAAACATTTCAATTTGACTGGTTTACTGGCTAGTTGCTCACTTAACTTTTGTGTGGTTGGTTCAAAAGTTAACGCAAATAACTGTGCAAAGTTAATTAATTTCAATAGCAATTACGTAAACAACATCATATTTTGTTCGTTGTAAATATTTATCAATGTATTTAATTAAATATGGAAATAATTTGTTGACATCTAAGTTAGTAAAACCATTTTTTTAAAGTAAATTGGTAGAAAAACAAGTCACATGGGATTGTGAATAAACTAGTTCATTGTACAACATAAATACATTAAACTAATATTTAATGTATGTTATACATAACGTGTATCATATGTAATATTGTTATATATATATACATCACACATTTAATAATTGTTAAATATATTTTTATTGTATTACAAATATTTATATAAATTAGAGTAAGTAGCCTATTTAGTCCCTTAAAAATAACTTTAATTTGAGGATAATTTAGTCCCTCAAGATTAATTTTATAATACATATTAAATGGAAATTTAGTCCCTCCATTAAATTTCTATTAATTGAGTTGCAGTGATGTGTATGACACATTGTATGACATGTCATATAAGTTGTGTCATGTTTATAACTCAGTTAACTTTTCGAATGATGGACTGGACAGTTCCAATATGATTTCATTCTTGAACACAAATTTATTTTTTGGTTTATTTCATATATTCCATGACCGGAACAGGGTGATACAAGTTACACCACGATTTTGAACAAGAAGAGAGATTTCAAGAAATGATAGAATCCATGTGGTTGAGAGTCCTCGCAGTCCAAGCACAACGATGCAATTATCAGGGACGACGCGCTCTATCAGTGAGTTAGTTTAAGAGAATGACTAAATTATCATTTAAAGTGTCCTATAAAATTAATCTTGAAAGACTATTTTATCACTTTCAAATCATAAAAAATTAAATTATTCTCAAAATTAATCATAAAGTACTAAATAAATAAAGTACTCACTCTATAAATTAACTATGATTATTAACTCAATTTGTATCTGTGATAAACTCCTCGAGGAATGGGATAAGCCGAACAAGAGTACAGCCACAGACAATAGTAGAGAAGATAACACAGCAAAAACGCGCCAATGGGAAAATTAAAATCCATATCCCACATCCAAAGTGGCTTGACCACAATGAGAGACCATAGTGTTCCATAATATTAATTACAAAGCCACTCACAACGTTAAACACACGACGCAACGTATCAAAGAGTCAAAATCCTCCATTAAAATAATTGATTTTTAAAAAATAAATAAAATCGTTTATTTTACATTTTTCCTTTTTAAATAGTAAGGATTAACTTTGAAATAATTAATTATAATATAAGTTAAAAATATTAACTTTTATTTTTACTATCTCCTGATAATTCTCTTAAATCTATTTTCTTAACGTATTTTTTAAATACAAATCAATTTTTTTACCTCAATTTTTTTTAAAATAATTCTTTAAATATCAATTACTCCTATCTTAAAATAATTACATTAAAATTCAAACCAAATGGATCCTAAATACTCTCCTTTAATTTGATTGAGTAACACTGACACCAGTGTAGAATCAACGCTATATATGAGGAGCATTGACTTTAACATAACAGCATTCATATCTCTCCTTTGAATGTCCATAAGCAAGCAAGCAACCTGTAGAGGAGATTAATTTCTATCTACTAATGTATAAAATAGATCTAAAATAATTTTAATTTTCCGTATATTAGATCAAAAGTAGTATTAACTATTTACAATTAATGCATAATTTGTTGTTTTATCTGTAAATTTTTTCGCTAACAGAGTAATTAGTGCAAATGATCTAACAATTTACTTATAAGTGTGCAGGTTTAAAATAATGTTTCATCCTATCTACGTTCGCAAATTAAAAAAAAAAAAAAAAAGTAAAATGTTTCATGAGAAAAAGTAGGGTCTTAGGCTAGGCTACATAGATTATGACACTTCATAAAAATGCAACTATTTGTTACCACTCAAAATCCCGTTGAGTTGATTAAAAGTGGGTTGAAGAAAAATAAACATGTTTGTTTTTGTAAATTTGCTTCTAGAAATAGTGTATTACTTTGAAAATAATTGATTATAGTGGAAGCTAAAACTATTAACTTTTACTATCTTACAACAACCCTTTCAAATCCATTTTTTAACATCTTTTTCATAACACAAAATATGTAATATGCACAATACATATTATATATTATGCACATTATATATAACAAGTTGTGCACAATATATATCACATGTGATTACATCATCTTTTCTTACAACATGTAATATATGTTGTGCATAACATGTAATATTATCGTGCACATCATATAATATATGTTGTTTATACTATATTGACTATTTTTTCATTATGTATATAGCAATACTAAAAAAAAATACAACGCGTACACAATTTGTACAACATTAATAAGAATTTGAAGCGAGCATAATAAGGGTATTTTTAAATTATGACCAAACTAAAACCTTTTATTAAGAATTTCAAAACATAAAAGAAAAAACCTTGGAAAAGTGTGAGGATGAGATTAGTACAAGAAATAAACAATTTTGTTTCAATATAACATACGGACGTGTATTTTAAAATAAAGAATCTAAAAGAATTAACAAAATGAGTGAAGTAGATGTATAATTATCTTAATTAATCATAGCACAACTTGAAAATCTTGTAGTCAAGATAATATTTCCTATTCAAAGATCCACAATTAGTATTTGGTCTTCTTTCATAATTAGTCACAACATCAGTGTATTGTAGAGTTGTGCCATAGAGTATTTTAAAAGATCTCCATGAGATTGAGGAGTAGAATTGTGGTCTGAACTTTTTGCGTACATGGAAAATTAGGTCCACAAATTGGGCGCCATCGATATGAATGCGTGCACAAAACACACATACCCTACCTGATGTGCTGCATACATTGTTGGGAGAAAAGTACTCTATGCGAAATTTTAATCTATTCACCTACCCTCTACCTTTTAATCTATTCACCTACCCTCTACCTTTTTGCACCACCATCTTCCTCCAACAACCTAGCTACCCTCCCACTCTCATTTTTTCAGGAGTAATAAAAAATATTTATTATATTATATTATATTAGATTAATGAAAAATTCATAATTCATCCACTTTAATTAATTTCTACAAATTTCAAGTCAATATCATAATAAATTACATAATGATAATCTTTCATGAGAAATTATTTATGTACACAAAAAAATTAATTATTATCAGTTATTATATATAATAATAAAACTTTTTAAAATTATTAATTAAACTATTAATAATTAATATTATATATTAATTCAAAATTTTTAAAAATTAAATTAATATTTTTAAAATATTAAATTATTACATAAGATAACTAATAATAACTAATTTTATAGTGTACATATTACATTACTTATCTTTCATTTCATTGCATAACATTATACAATTATTTAGACGTAGATGTGTACATGTTAATTAGATACACTAAAAATATTTTACACAATATAATACTCCAAATTAAATTAGTCAATAGTGGCAGCATAGTTTAAAGAGCGGCTCCTAGTCATTCCCCTCTTATTATTAGGAACGGATATCCAATAATACTGGTTGTACAATATAAATACGTTCAACTAATCTTCAATGTGTATTATATATAATATGAAATATGTGTTATACGTATGTATGTTATACATATAACACATTTCATATTATATATAACACATATTAGTAGATGACCGTATTTCACTGTTATACGAAAAACATCGATTATCCCAAAGATTAATTATTTACGGTACTTTTATTTGGACTAACTAACTCACTTGAATCCAACCATAGACATACACGTGCGTACTCCCCTTTCATGTGCAATTCAAATTATACATAAGTATTTTATTTTGAGGGCAGTTAAGTTATAATATAATTATTCTATGCATACCACATATCCAAAGTTGAAATTCATGAAGATATAAGGTAGTACAACAAAGAAAATGAGCATGTGTGTGCAAAGTTATCATATTTCATAGTTTACATACATTAGCAGAAATTTTAGAGTTTAGATAAATTTGAATCACAAAGTCAAACTCATAAGCTCGTGATAGTTTATTCATAAACTCATCAGATTATAATTCTTAATTTTATAAACTCATAAGAGTCATGCATTAACTTGATAGTTTGATAAATTAAACTTGTATATATCAAGTATTGTCATTAAATTAGTATTAGATTATTCCTTTTTTCTCTTATCGTTTCTTTTTATTATAATTCAAAGGTAGCGTTTGAATATTGGATCGGTGACCATTGACCGAAGATTCAATGAAGCTAGCACAACATACAATTTATCAGTGAGAGTCAGTAAAGATTACAAATGATTTACAAAATAAAAAAAAATGATAGATTATAGATATGATTTAAAATATATTACGAACATTGTCTGCCACTATTGCATATAAAGAATAAAGATTCTAAACAAAAAAGTTGTAAATAATTATTTAAATATATGAGTTATTTATTATTTTAGTTTATCAGGTTTTAATTATTTTTTGTGTGTTGTTTGTAGCATATGACTGGAATGATACTGATCTATGTGAGGCGGCTCTCCTAACAGTCTAACAACAAATTGCAGGCTAACTTTTTCATAGGATTAATTAGAAACTGTGGCCATTTTGTAATGCCGCCAACATATATACTGCCGATTGATCGAAGATACGATATTTAATACAAACTTGATTTTGTAACAAGAAAAGCAAGGATGATATGAAATTTTCTTTTTTAATTTTTTCCTAGGAGGTGTTTGGTTGAGGGGAATGTTGTAAGATTCTCGGGAAACTTTTACGGGAAAGTTATTTTCCCACGATTGGTTCAATATTAGTTTCAAAGATTCCCGGGAATGCAAGAAACATTTTCCTCCATTTCTATTCCCATCCTCAACCATGGGTAAGCTTTATTCCCATGACATGAGAATCTTGTTAAATGTGTAAAAATACATTTATAACCTCATTTATTATCTTGATATTATACTTGTTTTATTATGCATGGATACTTTTGTAAATTACAAGCTTTATTCCGGGAATGTTACTACGAACCAAACATGGAAATAAATCATTCCCAGGAATATTGTACAAGATTCCCAGGAATTTAGTATACAAATCAAGCACATGAATAATACATTCCTGGAAAAATGATTCCCGGATTTATCATTCCTGGAAATCATATTCCCGGGAATAAAATTTCATTCCGCGAACCAAACGACCCCTTAGTGTATAAATTATGATTATACTAGGATTTCAATAATAATGAGAGTTTTGAGAAATTAGTCTCATGTTAGTTAAATTGAAGACAAGGAAAATATATATAATTGAGAAGATTCATAAATCAATCGTCTTAAGGTTATGAATTGTGATATGCGATGTCTTACTCACTTAACTTGTTTTTTGATATCTATCTAGATGGTGTGCTCTCCCGTACCTAACAAACACTGCTATTAGAGTTGGATATACAATTATGGTTGATTTTTGTAAAAAAGAAGAAGGTTTAATTATAAAAGAAAAAAAGAAAAGTCGGGTTTTAATTAATATACAGTCAAAAGGTTGACTGATTAACTTAATTTAAATTGAATTAAATATCAAGTAATCAACTTTTGCTAGCCATTGAAAATTGCTAACCTCATTAAAAACATTTTTTTTCCACGAAGAGGTTTCATTTGTCTGCTGTTCTGTTGCACTAATCTTGACTACCAAAGGTTTTAAGATTATAAATCTCGTATTAATTCTGACCGAGCTTTTCTTGCTCTGACTTGTTTTCTTTTACGATAAGCAAGTAAGCAACCGTAAGAGTGTGTTTATATGAGATAATTTAAAGAGGTAAAGTGATTTTTAAGAAATTTTGAAATTTTTATTATTAAAAAATTTGTTTGGATATTTGATTGGAAGATATTATAAAATTTAAGAAATTTAGAGAAAGAATTTTATTTGTTTAAATGAGAGAATTAATACACTTATTAAGAATACCTTAAATAATAAATTTTAAAAATATTCAAAACATTATAGTAGATTTTTTGTATATACAAATACAAAAATATGTCTTTATATCCTTTCCTACCTTAACAAGCTAAGTATATTTATTAATAAAACCCTAAAATTAATATAGTGTCTGTCATGCTCATGGAATACCTTTGTCCTATCTGAAATTCTAAGTGATTGGTTGAAATCTAAAGCAAAAATATATTTTGATGGCGTTTATTTCAAATCTTATTACTACAGTTATAGTACTATATAACCATCATTTTGGCAGATTGTATGGAATGACGTTAATTAGTCCTTATGAAGCAGTGGAATAATAAAATCCATTCCACAAGGAAAAACATGATCTGTTATTATTAGAGGCTGATTTTTCAAACTGTATATTCTTCGTCGTACCAAACCTGAATGGAGAGTCAAAGCGAAAAGCTACTTGTGGCGTGCTAATAGATAACCAGTCCAATGTTCCCGTAAAATAAATTATTATTCAAGATCCCGAAGAGGACGTCTTGTTATTACATATGCTTTGATAATTAATGGTACTCTGCTAGTCTCGCTCATTCTACTTAATTCTATAATGATATATAGAATGACTATTCTAATAAGCTACATTTTTATCATTGGAATACAAATACTCTCTTATTAATTAATGAGCATGGCTAGGAGTACAACAAAAAATCAGTCAAAACAGTCAACAAATAAGAATTTGGATCAGAATCACCCAACCCATTAAAAATATACTCATGATAAAAATGTTATTTGGACCATAAAATGTTAAATGGATTTTGTTGACTGTTTTAACTGATTTTTTTGTTGTTACCCCGCATTTGTGTTAATTAATAGAAGACTTGGACTCTATCCTAATAAATATTCATAGTATGTGGATTATTTTCCTTTTGATTATGACAGCATATGTAGCGTGGTAGAACATCTGCTCTAAAGAAGAGAAAATTCTATGGCAGCTGATTGAGATGTGGTAGAACCGTAGAAATACTATTCTAATTGCATTGGACTGAAACTCAGCTCGGCTTACACTTGGACTCCGTCCGATCTTATAGAGAATTAACATAATGATTATAGGCCGATATGTAAAGTCCGAATAATATATGATTTAAAGGATACTTAATGACAATTAATAAAGAGAAACTGTTCGAGGCCTTCAAATTGGGAATTCGTAGTTTTCCCATTTAAGCTTTTCAATCTCAATGAATTTTACTCCACTATTTATAAAAATATTCTAGTACTTGTTTCATCATTTGAAGTTGACTTGGATATTACAGTCCTTTTTCAGCTACCTCAATCTATATTTGAGGAGATTGACACTTGGAGCAAGAGTTTAAGAAACTCAATTAGGAAGAAGTCAGCAATCTAATGGGCGAGAGGAGAATACTAATTAATGAAATTTCAATCCGGTATCAGAAATAAAAAGGTGTTCATGAATGTGGAGAAAAAGGAATTTTGTTCCTATTTATTTATTTGATTGTTGCTTTTCTTATGGGTTGTTGTTGAATGTCACTTGGTTCAGTCAATGAATCTTTTTTCGCCCTTTGAATTAAGCTGAGAGAGGTGTGCTATACTCATCTGACTTGGTGGTTCATATGTCCCCACTGTGACAATAACTTGTGCTTTTATTTACTGTCCGTGTAAATAATGACCTATTTTCATTTTATCATGAAAAATTCAAATTCAGAGTTATCTGGAAGCAATTATTACAAAACAACAAATGCTGAATAATATTTGGACATAAGTGAGGGAGGGAGTAGGAATCAAATTGGCCACAACATAAACTACTTATGCAAACCTTCACCTAACCGCAGTGCACCTACCACGATTATTGCTGTACAAAAATGGGATGCACGCAGACAAAGCAATTAATTAGCATCAGAATCAATTATTATTGGTATTGTTATTCCCCCTTGGTGGGCTGGACTAGTTCACTGTACACTTCATTTCACACATTTACATTTACAATAGTAATATCCATTTACCAATCAATACTAGCTACATCTCAAACATATAAAAGCTACACATACATCACTAGTCACTTCACACTACACATCCTCCATTAGAAAAAACAAATCATCAAAAGTCGAAAACAAAAGAAAGAGATAATGGATTTGAGTAGCAATAGCAATGGCAATGGCAATGGCAACGAAGAGAGTGAACTGTACCATGCTCAAATCCACCTGTACAAGCATGTGTACAACTGGGTAACCTCCATGGCCCTAAAATCTGCCATGGAGCTGGGCATAGCAGACATAATCCACAACCATGGAAAACCCATCACTCTCACCGAATTAGCCTCTGCTCTCAAACTCCACCCTTCTAAAATCGGGAACCTCCACAGGTTCCTCCGCCTCCTAACACACAACGGCTTCTTCGCCAAAACAGGGGAAGACGCATATGCTCTGACTCCCCCATCCAAGCTTCTCATAAGAAGCAAGCCCACATGCCTGGCTTCAATAGTCCGGGGTGCACTCCATTCAAGCTCCCTGGACATGTGGCACTCTTCCAAGAAATGGTTCACCGAAGAAAAGGACGAGACCATGTTTGAGAGCGCAACAGGGGAGAGTTTCTGGGACTTCCTCAACAAGACGCCCGATGCTCTGAGCATGTTCCAGGAGGCCATGGCTGCCGATTCCTACATGTTCAAGCTCGCTCTCAGAGAGTGCCGCCACGTGTTCGAGGGCTTGGGTTCGCTTGTTGATGTTGGAGGCGGAACCGGTGGTGTCACCAAGCTCATCCATGAAGCTTTCCCTCACTTGAAGTGCACCGTTTTTGACCAGCCTCAGGTTGTGGCTAACTTGACAGGGGACGATAAATTGAACTTTGTTGGTGGCGATATGTTCAGCTCCATCCCTTCTGCCGATGCAGTTTTACTCAAGGTATATATATATGCATCTACTATTATGTTCTGTTCTGTTCTGTTCTGTTCTTGGTTTCAATATTTATAAATTTGGAGGATGTTGTTGCAGTGGGTTCTACATGACTGGAACGATGAGATGTCATTGAAGATATTGAAGAACTGCAAGGAAGCAATCTCGGGGAGAGGGAAAGAAGGGAAGGTGATTATCATAGACATAGCGATTGATGAAGCGAGTGATGAGCCCGGGTTGACTGAGTTGAAGCTGGACTATGATTTGGTGATGTTGACTATGTTCAATGGGAAGGAGAGGGAGAAGAAAGAATGGGAGAAACTCATATACGATGCAGGGTTCAGCAGATACACGATTACCCCTATTTGTGGCTTCAAATCTCTCATTCAAGTTTATCCTTGATTAATTTCGATCACCCCATTAACTATAAATAATTATATACATATATGCTTTCTGCTTTCAATAAAGGGGTTTTTGTTTTGCTTCTTCCTGAGGATTAATAGATGTATCAACGCAATTGTATCTGTAACTTAATTAGTTCTTATTCAAAGAGTGAATTAATTTCCTGAACTTGCTTTTTGCAAAGAGATCCCATGTAACTTGATTGATGCTGAGAAATATTCATTTTAGTATTAAAGTAATATTTTCTTTCAAGGGTGTCCAGCCATGATTATATATCTTTTTATTTTTTCACCCTTAGATTGGAACACACCCTATAGTTGGGGATGGGGACCATTACAACATAGAAAACATGACAAATGCCCCCAAGTTGCACTTGATAAGACATCAGATGAGAACAGTTATCAATACTAATCTTTGGTTGTTGGGCCAGGTAAGAGAGAAACATGTTATCTTCAGGAGAAATGTTGGTGCATCTATTTTTTTTCACTTATACCCTTAACTAATATAACTTATCTAATATAAAAAGAATAAATTTAATAAGTAATTAAAAAAAGAGATAATAAATTATGAGAATAATATTATAAAATATATTTAAATTTTAGACATTATAAATTGTATTCTTAATCTATATATGCAATTAAAATTGAACAAATAAAAAATAGAGAAAGTATATAAATATTTAAAATTGAACGGAGACATCCATTAAAATTAATGTTATAAAAGAAAAGTTTAAATATAAGAATGAGAATTACCTTTAAACTCAAAGGTTGGTGAATTAGATGTTAACACGAAGTCAAAATATTAGATGATTAAATAGTATTATTTTTATATTTATAGCTACATTCTTTTTCCTTTTTTGGCAGAGTATCTATAAATATAGATTATTTTAATTTTCATCCAACCTAAATTTTTTATTTTAATTTTAGATTCTTGTGTTCTAAATTTTAATTAATATAATAGTTCATTTTTTTTATTTTGATTTTAGATTCTTGTGTTCTAAAATTTTAATACAATAGTTCCTTGTTAGAAAAATTTTAGAGCAGCTAAAATGATATATATATAATTTCACACACATCATTTAAAGGAAGATATTGTTTTTCGTATTTTCTTTAAAGATTAAAGTTATTATTTGTTCTCGCCTCGTCGACTAGAATGCTAACCTCCTGACTGAGTTGTCGATCTTCAGTTCTGAGCTCTAATATCCTCAAACACAGGTTGAGTAGAATATGAAACAAGTACTAGAGTACCTTTGTGATACTATGAATAGTAGAATATGTTTATTCAAGTGTGAAAAGCGTACTGAGGAAATAATCGAACTTCTTGTTTAAAGGTCTAGAGCCGTTTCCCTTAATTAATTATCGTTAAGTGTCCTCTAAAATATAGTCTTCAGTTATGTACATTACATATCAGGCATTGATCGGTCCTACATTACCACGCTGATCCGTTGCTGAGACTGAAATGGGCCGAGCTGTAATTCGGACCGAACTTTAGGCTCAATCCACTACATTATTCAATTATAAATAGTCTTATCTCTGTTTTTTACGCGCATAGTATAGAATAAATTTTTCCTACATACCTACCTCATATATGTGAGAGAATGTATGAGCACTAACACTGGATATGCATGTCCACATTATAACTAACGTCCAGGAAATGGCAATTGATTATAGAATCTTGACAAATTTAAAGACTAACGTTACAAATAAGATCTCTGTGTTGAAATCACTGACAAAGATGATGGTGAGAAAATTGGATCGTCAAGTCAAGAATGGCAACTTCACTGACGTTTAATTTGGGGATAAAACGAGTAATGACACCAAATGATTTCCTCTGTATGTAGTAATTGCTGATTACTGTGATTCAACTGATTTATATATACTATATATAATGGAAGAGTGATGACTAGGGACAATTATATGTAATACATGTATGTTTGCTCCATATGGAGGAATAACGTACTAACAGCTCAAATAAGAATATTACTACACACGTAATAAAAAATTAGTCAAAACAATTAATAAATAGGAATTTGGTTATAATTATCCAACCCATTAAAAAAATACTCATGGTTAAAATGTTATTTGAGCTATAAAATGTTAAATGAGTTTTGTTGAATGTTTTAACTGAAGAAGAAGTGTTATTCTTCAAAATTTTGTGTTCAAATAAATCAACCGGCCATAACATGTCATCAAGTAATAAGCTATATGCAGGGCAGGGTCCACAATTAATACAAATGCACATTGCATGAATGGGTCATTGTAACTACCTACCACAAATTAAAGCAGAGGTAGATACGCCATGAACTATAATCATATATATATATATATTCTATAGGGATTGTTTTCTATACATATAAAAAATAAAATTGAGAGCTTAAATTATATTAGTGGCGAATAGTGATAATATTTATACATACCAATAATGGATATGTACAATATAAATATATTTATATTCAATAATAAAAAATAAATAATTTCATATCAAAATTCAAAAAGTTCACTAACAGACAATGGCTAACTAATGCTGTCGCTACATTAATTTTGAGGGAGGATACACCATTATCACTTACATATAGATCAAAGTCAAACCAATATTTTTATACACAATTCTATCACTTGTTTCCTTTGCTTTAAATTATTGTATTCTTCTATTAGGTGTGGGTATGAGTTAAGTTTTGAAAGAAATGGAAGAAGTGAAAAAGATTTGAAAATATTTGATTGTGTTAATGAGTTACATTGCTAGGAAGGAGAGGTATTTGAGGATTTTTTAAAACTTTTCAAACTTCTTATTTTCAAGTTTTTTCAATTTGTGAGGTTTTAAAACTCATAAACAAGAAGAGGTTATATCCTTCAAACTCCTCCCTTCTCTCCCGTATCTTTCCCTTCAAAATTTCTTTCAAACTCCCAAACAAAATCTTAGTGTACTTTAAATTTCATTTACCATTACATACACGCGTCAAGATTTTTGTAACCTTAAATTAATTTAATTGGTAACTAAGATAATAGTTATTATTAGGATAAAAATTATAATTGTTAGCTATATGATTTTTATTTTTTTTTTCAGAATCACTTTTAACTTGAACATGACTATAACTAGTATTGACATCATGAGTCTGAGTGATTAAGTCCATAAGATCAAGATAAAATATAACAATATATAATATATAATCAATTGGAAATTCATTAACCGCATGAATTTTTCTAATGAAATTTGGATGGGATTAATTATTGAAATAAGATAAACTAATAAAAACTTTAGTAGAAAACAGTAGTTGGCCTTGAATTTTTTAGCCTTACTTTTTTTTTTTCTAAAATTAAACTATACTTGGTAACTCATAAAAGTTAACAATTATCTTCAAAAAAAAAAAAAAAAATTCGTCGTGGAGCAACTGAAAAGAATTAAAAGAAAAAGTCGGTGAAAGTGCCCCCAAATAAAAAAGACAATCTGCTTCCTAACATTTGTCCTAATCTAATAAAGTGATTATCATGCTGGAACCAGACATAACATTTGCCTTAATCTAATGAAGTGATTACTCCTGCATGCACACTGATTCCATTTAAATAATATTCCTCTATTTCTGAGAAGCACAAATAAATTATTATTGTGCATTTTAGTGTCACTGTTTTTGACATGATTTGGTTAGGTTTAAGTATCAATAATGCTATATATAATATTTATTGTATACTGATAAAATAAATTTTGTATATGATGAATACAATGGATAAACTTAAAATATATATATATAATTGGGGTTTTCATTCACTGATTTATAATCGACAATAGATTTTAAGTAATATTTATTCTTTATTTTTTGGGCGATAAGTATTTATTATATTCTTAATTTGATTGTAAAAAGTCTACAAACAAGAACAAGGCTTGTTTTTTTGTGTTTTTGGTAGGTAAACGGGGTCAAAGCCCAAGAACAACAAATTACAAAAGAGTCAACCGGGGAACCGAAGCCCCACTAACGTCATCAAACAAAAACCACCTTAACAAAGAACAAGGCTTGTTTGTTTGTTATGGCATAAGACTTATTCATTTGGGCCGTTTGAAGCAATCTACCTAATCATTATAGGTCTGATTCTCCTTCGCAGGCCTTCAATTTTTAGTGAGCATTGTCCTCTTTGAATTATTAAACTCAATGGCTAATGAGCAAAAATAAAAACTCAAGGAAAAAAAATCCTTATACAAGTTATGTTGAGCGGGTTTCAAAGTTCAGTATCATTGGATCATATAATATAAAACCCCTATCATTTATTTATTTGCTTGCCACCGGTCTAAATAAAAAGGTTTTCAATTTTCAATAATGAGTTCGGAGTCCAGTGCATTCAGAGCAACAGTGCTCCAAATAGCTTTGAAAGGTTACGAAATTATTCCAGGCAAAATAATTATAAAATATAAATATGTGTTTAAGCTACAATTATTCAGTCCTATTAAAAATGCACAAATAATTAAAAATGTTATTTGAGCCATAAAAGTGAGATTTTATTATTTATCTATAAACTCTATAAAAGTAAAGACTATAATCTTTAAAATATTGAATTACATGATTTATAAAACTTAGTAGAAATTGAAGGTTATAGACTTTAAAAAGTGAAAATTTTCTATTTTTCTAGAAACACTATAAAAGTAAATAATATAGTCTTTAAAAAATTGAATTACATAATTTTTAAACAAAGTAGAAATTGAATGCTATAGACTTTAAAAAGTGAGATTTCAATAATATTTTTCTAGAAACATTATAAAAGTAAAGGCTATAGTTTTTAAAATATTAAATTATATAATTTTTTAAACAAAGTAGAAATTGAAGGTTGTAGACTTTAAAAAGTGAAATTTCACTATTTTTCTGGAAACCCTATAAAACTAAAGACTATAGTTTTTAAAATATTGAATTATATGATTTTTTAAACTTAGTAGAAATTGAAGACTATAGTCTTTAAAAAGTGGGATTTTTCTAATTTTCGAGAAACACTTCAAAAGTAAATTAAAGACTATAGTCTTTAGAATATTGAATTACATGATTTATAAAACTTAGTAGAAATTGAAGGTTATAAACTTTAAAAAGTGGGATTTTCCTATTTTTCTAGAAATACTATAAAAGTAAAGAATATAGTCTTTAAAATATTGAATTAAATACTTTTTTAAATAAGGTAGAAATTGAATGCTATAAAATTTAAAAATGGAGATTTCACTGTATTTCTAGAAATACTAAAAAAGTAAAGACTATTTCTTTAAAATATTGAATTACATAATTTTTTAAAAAGTGAGATTTCACTATTTTTCTAGAAACTCTATAAAAGTAAAGACTATAGCCTTTAATATATTAAATTGCATAATTTTTTAAACAAAGTAGAAATTGAAGGCTATAAACTTTAAAAAATATTTCACTATTTTTCTATATATATCCATGAGATCAGAAATTGTTAATTGAAGTTCAGTCTTCACGTAACAAGAAACTAAAAAACATTCACTTGTAATCTCGTAGCACGCACATGCATCTGTCAATTATTAATTAAATGAACCATTTCTGTTTTCACCTTCTAATTTCGTTTTCTTTAATTTCTTCAATTATTTGGAAACACATACACACCATTTAAAATGTCTTGGACGTTCCAAATTTGAAGGCAGTAAGAAGTGTTGTCCCCCGACAGTGAAGAAATGAATTCACTAGGGTGGGTGCATGGGTGGCTTAGCAGTAATATGGTGAATAAAGTCAAATTAAATTATATTTACCGATTATTTAACAAACAATTAAAATAATAATAATAGTAATAATAATTGGTGTGGTGTGAACTGTGAAGAATAGGATTCCATGCAGAGAGAGAGGTGGGTGGGTCTAAGTAATCTTAATTTCAGTTTTGGCCGTTCCTAACATAAGATGGAGAGAGAGCTATGTAGCCCTAGCTAGCTAGGCCTATGTGGTAGGCGACAATCTCTGGTGAAGGACAACGACCGGTCTAGTTCCTTTTGGCAACTCTCAATACGGCCCCACACACCTCCTTCATATACTATAGATATGCTTGCAAAGCCTATAGTATAGATATCCTTATTCCTCAGTGATAAATATCTTTTTCTTCACTTATTGCTATCTATCTTATTACTCTTGTAATTAAAATAAGTATCTTGTAAATCTCGCTATTTTCCATAATAAATTTCCTTTTCTAGTGGGCTGAGATACCATGCGAGCTCGACACTAATCAAGTTCAGACCTAAATTTGTTTAGGTTCAAGTTCGAGGGCTGTGGAGTAGACTAGACCTAATAAAATCGGTTTAATGTTACATTTATGAGACATGTGACAAATATTGTAACGATCATATAACGACTATAAACGAACAACATTAAGAGAAGTAAATATTGTAACGTCCTCAAACTACTATAATCACAACACCATTAAGAGGGGATCGATAAATCTTTAAATAGGGGGTTAAATACCTCTCTAATTAGATTGAATGAAGAATACTTTCTGCTCATATTCTTTCTCTTGTATTCGGACTTTTGACATCATGGTCGACTATTTGCACGTAACGGACCAGAATACTTTTTTTTCCCTCTGAAAATTACTCCATTAGCTAGCATGCATGAGATAAGAAATTTGCACTTGGAGCCTCTGTCTACATTGTATGATTGATTGAGAATGAGGTGGGTGGGGGGAGTGCAATAGCTTGATTGATTGAATTGAGAAATGAGAAATGAGAATTGAGAATTGAGAATTGAGAATTGAGATGACGAAAGTACGATGAAAGGCTGACACAAACAAAGACAGTCAGTTCTTTAGTTTAGACAGCACCCGCGTAAAACTCGAGGGGTGGGTTTTCAGTTTTACTGACCCCACCCACCCCTTTCATCTTACTTTTCCTCTAATAATACTAATTATTACTACTTGTATTCACTTTTTCACCTCACGCACAGCTTCGTTCTCTTCTCACTCCATCCGCAACAATACATACATACATACGGAGCGTGAACTATGGGATGGATCGGAGTACTGCCCAATGGGCCCTGCTCATTAATGGGCCTTCCTGGGTTTGGGCTGGGACATGGCTGGTGGCTGGCCTTTGGGGGCGGTGGAGTAGTGTACAGCTCCTTCTACTTCTTTGGCCAAGAAATTTATTTAAAAGTAAAGAGTTTATTTAGTGGATACCTATCTGTATTATGTATTATTCAAGAGAAAGATATAAAGTAATTAAATAAATGTATGTTCAGTATGTATCACACACTATGTAGTAGTAGTAGTGCTGTATTGTATTATCAAATATCAATTCATGCAGCTTTGCTAGCTTACCTTGCAGCCTTTCATTTATTGTATTGTATTTTCTTGCTTGGTGGGCCTATCTATGTATTTGCTTTTGGAACTTTATTATTATTGACGACAATTTGGCATTTGATTGGAATATGTACTTGAATATTTTTACTGCATCAACTTTTGCGCTTACTATGGTAGTAAACTGATGTTGTTGATAAAGGGTAACTTTCACTGGATTCAGCTTTTATACTCTGCTTACTCTTTCTTTCAATTTTTTGTATTTACATCTTTATCAATCAGATACTATTCAATATATTTGTTTTTGTAATCTGCAGAACCGTATTTAGTTAGTTATATTATTAAAAAAGTGTTTTTATATATATACTAATAATATGAGGCTATTGAATGAAATTACTTGATGTAGATTCATTTTTCACTTTTTAAAGGATAAGTCATGTACATATAGTTCATACTATTTTGAGTATGACATAATCTGCAGGGAGAAAATTAAAATAAAGCTACGGTAAGAATGTCATAATGGGATAGAGTATAATCATGCGTGCACACTAATAATAGATGGCAAGGAAGCAAAATGTGTGCTACTCTTACATAAGAGAGACACTTTCGTGTAGTGCACTCAACTAACTTCCTTCTTCATTTACTCCCCAGCAGTATATGTATAATCAATATATAGTTATTAATTGGCATTCAAGAATTTGGTTGTTCTTTGTACTTTATGGCGAATAATAATCTGTTAGATTATGCAGGTAAGTGTGGTATGTATGTGTTGGAGAAATAGTAATTTATAATTTGAAATCGGTCCATTTTGTATACATAAATGCTTAGGGCACAACAAAAAACCAGTCAAAACAGTCAACAAAGTCCATTTAACACTTTATGGCCCAAATAACACTTTTAATCATGAGTATATTTTTAATGGGTTAGGTGATTGTGGTCCAAATTCCTATTTGTTGGCTGTTTTGACTAATTTTTTGTTATGTTTCTAGTAATACTCTTTTATAAATGTTGCTGAAACTTGAAATAGTATTAAAAGCATCACATCGTCATGGATATCGATCATTGTGGTTGTACTTTAATCTGTTGAAAGCTATGATGATCATCATTCATCTTTGGCATAAAAATGGAGAGCTCACAAGACACTTTGAAGGAAAGCTTTCATCATGCATGCTGCTTATATCTCTGCATAATAATTGAATCTAACAATCAACACATTATTATACTGCTCGCATATATCCCTTTTTATGAGAATCAAATGAATTATTCGATCATGGAGCACATAACCAATAGTAACCTCATGGCATGGTAACTTTTTTCCTCCAAAATCTCTCTTTTTCCACCAAATTAAAAGCACTGATAATAATAAAAAGTTAAAATCACAAAAGGGGAAGCCTGGTGGTGTTGAATACGCGCACCGAAGGGACGCGTGGAGTAAGAGGGTTTTCCACCAAAGGATAAATAAAGCCAAGGGGCATAGCTCAACCCTATGAAAAGTGCTATATATACCTCTAATCTTGAATACTAATAGGAAATTTATTGAGACCTAAGAAAAAGAGTTTAGGAATTAGAATCATTGAATGAGAATCAATTTAAAATAAATAATATTTGTCGTACAACAGAAATACGTCCAACGAACATTCAATGTGTGCTATACATAAGACGTAATGTGTGCTATATGTATAGCACACGTACGTATAACACACATTACGTCTTATATATAGCACATGTTGAATACTCGTTACGACAAACATTATTACATTAAAATTCATTAAAATTTAATATAAATAGAAATGAATGTCAATATGAAATAGAATTTAAAGGTAAATATGATAATGACATTAAACTTAAAAGATGGTAGAATTGATGTGGACATAAAATGGGTGACCCGGATAAGGTTATACAACTAGGGGCCAGAAACTAGGAGGGTCCTATAAGGGTGCTAGACCTGGGTCTGCTGATGGGGTTTTGGGTCCTTTGCAATTGATGGTTTTTTCTGAAAAAGTCCTGACCCTTTTTTTCATTTACAACTGGGATTGGTCACTCACTTCTGTTGTGGTGTTTATGCACTCATGAGTGAATTCACAAATGTGTCCCTTTTTCCCCCTCAAAGGTAAATCTGGGGGGATGGGGATGGGGATGTTGATGCCTTTATTTTGCCAATAGTAATGTGTGCAACAGAACAGAGCAAGCAAAGGCACTGTACCCAATTTGCCTGTTGCCTTCACTTTCATGTCATTCTATGTATGCCGGTCAATTGCTGTGACCCCTTTTGGGTTTCTATACAAAGTTACCTACTAACCTATCTTTTTCACTTCATCTTCTCAATTTACTATAGAAAACAGACCCACTTGCTATTGAAATAATTCTTCTATATTTTGTTTTATATTGGATGACTTTTTACACATTAAATTTTATCAATCTAATGACTTGTTGTCTGATGATGTGTTGTGGGATGGCAATATATCTCAATTTTGGCAATATAATAATTAGAAAAGATGCAAGCTAGGCCTTTTTTCTTGCAAAATTATGACTGCAGTTAATTAACCAATGATCTATGCTATGCAAGCTAATGAGCTATGCCTTTTTATCAATCTTATCACTGCTTCATATGGCTTCATCACTTTTCTCTAAAGTGTTTTGATTCCTTATATATATATTATAAAATACTTTACTTACAATAGAAATATAAATATGTCCAACAAGTATTCAAAATGTGCTATTACATAATATACAATTTGTGCTACATGTATACACACACGTATAGCGTATAGCACACGTTGGATGATAGTTGAATGTATTTCTGTTGTACGACAAACATTATTGTATATTATACTGTATATCTATCTTTGATTCCAAAAGTTCCCTCACCAGCCATTATTAGTTCAGGGCAACAGCATGTATGTCCCTAGCTTCAACAAAAATTATGTGACATTATTGGTTGTCATTAGGACAAATAATTCAAGCTCCCATTATCACCAATTGATGTAAACATGCATAACTTTTCCCTCACCTCATCGAGGATGTGAGGTGGAAATAAAGAAAAGCTCCTTTCAACTACCTAGTAAAGATGGCCTCTATCTTATAGCAACATTGCAACTACTCTATTTGATCCCCCACTTCCATATGTGAGGACACTCATATAGTATCCATGCAAGCACTGTATTATTGAATCATCTCACTCAAAGAGGGTTAATTGGTTGATTAGGATATATATATGTATGTATATGTATATATATATATATATGTATGTATATATATATATATATATATATATATATATGTATGTTGTTGGTCCAAAATGTGAAATTCTATACAAATTCAAGGTACATATAATAATATTGTTGCGACCACGATCTAATTTATTTATATTGTGATTTTATTGAACATAAATCATTCACTTTTAAATGTTCAAATAACAATTTATGAAAAAAAATAAAAAAGTTCTTATATTGTACTTCACCTAATTTCTTTAGTTACCTAATTAGGCTTTATGGAGCACCTAAAAGGATTAAGGAGCAAAAGTAATTTGACAATTGTGCTTTATTAACTCCCTCGAAATAATGATGAGGATGTTAGCAGGTCGTTTTCGCAAATTTATATATTCATTTTAATTCCTTCAAGATGTTTATGATATATGTCTGCAAACATATACACATGACTTTTGTTTCTAGAATATCTCTATCTTTGGTTCATTATACTGTTGCTTTGAGCAAAATATAAAAGTAACGTTGTACAGCTCCATCCAATACAACAGTAATTAGTTAGTTTAATCAGATCAACTTGATATTCCTTCGATCGTGTGCTTTGAAGAACCTCTATGAACTTTGAGTGGTACTGTTGGTCTGTTCCTTTTTTTATTTCGACCTCATAATATTCTCATATAACAATAATGAGATGATACACCTTTTTTCCTTTTAATTTGTGCTATGCTTTATTTTTCAACTCTGTTATTTAATTTGCACACCAGAAGCTCTATGCTATTTCATCATAATCTTCAGAAATTTCATGATTTACTATATTGGTTATTATGTATTTGTAGTGGACGGGGTCTAGGAGCTCGGTCTACACGAAAGCTCGCCCATCTCAGCATCCATAGCTCAATGATGTGGAGACTTTAAGTCGAGCAATAGCCGAATCATAATGGAAAGCGGCTTAAAATTAAAGCTAGTTAATGACAAGCACATAACCGAAGATACCATATTCAAGAGACTTAATGACTATTAACTAAGGGAAACAACCCGAGACCTTCAAGTAGGTAACTCGGCTGTTTTCCCAGGTACATTTTTACACATTCAAGCTTACTGAATACATTGAACTATACTCTTGTACTCGCTTCTTCGATACGAAGCTGACTTGGACGTCAGAGTCCCTTTTCAAATACCCCAACCTGTGTTCAAGAAACTCGGAGCTTTCAACTGATGTCGATCGGAGCTCAAACATAAGGTCGGTGTCAAGTTGGATAGGCGAGAACAGTAATAATATTATTGGGTTAATTATTAGAATGATCCACCAATTTGTGATATTATTAATTAACTAACTAAACATATATAGAAAGAGTCATGGGCTATTCTCATGCATGGCAAGTGGTGTAGTAAAACAGTACAAAACACTTATATTATATTAGAGTGCTTCTATTTGCTCAATAAAAAAATCCAATCAAAATTAATTATTATGAAATTTTATATCACAATCATTTCGTTTATTAAAAATTAATTTCTTAAATGAAGTTTTTTTTTTCTAAAATATTATCAAATGGATCTATTAACGGTTATTTTTTCATTGTTCACCGCATATTGACTATGTTAATATATGTAGATAAGTGTTACCACATACAAATGAAGATTATTTTGGTTTTAATTGTGTGGCCCGACAAAGCATACAGCATCGAAAATGAAAGTGAACATTGAACTGTTCATCTCAATTCTGTTTGTTGCTTCTCTTTCACTCTGTAATAAGGCCATGTTGTGCTGTCGGTTGTGACGACTGCTTGTGCTAGCTAGTAGTACAATACAGCCTATGCTAATGCTCAATGAATGAACTTATAGCAATATATATTTGAGAAATTATGCAAAAGCTCTTTTAAATAATTACTATTTTTTAGTTTCTTCAGTACTTCTTAATTACTTATAGAATATATGTCAATAATTATGTATATATATATATATATATATATAGTTTCTTTAACTAAGTCTAAAATAAATAGATTTAATGTGTTAATTAGAATATGTAAAAATAAAAAACTTCGCATCATTATTGCATGGCCTACTATGTATTTACCTATAAGAAGATGTCAGAACAGTGTAGTACATACATGTGTAGATATAGATGAGATGAGCTTTCCATTCTGAAGCTGGGACAAGATTGTTCCCTGTAAATCAAGGTAAGGCCTTTTTAAAGAGTATTTTTAGTTTGATTAATTAATTAGCGTACGTGTTGTGATTTTGGTAGAGCTGAGCGAGCTAGGGCGTGTAATTGAAGCTAAGGCAACAAAGCTATTTTATTTTATGTTAGTGTTACCGACACCAATTAAAAAGGCAGCAGACTACATCAGTTTCTTGAATTGTTTCATATACTAGTTTCCTACTTCAACCTTACTTTTGGAGTGCTCAATGTAATTAAGAAGTTTATGACAATTCCATAACGTAACCCTGTGCCTTTTTCTTTTTGTGTAAATCATACATTACATTCTATGTTCGTATAAGTTCAGGAGCTTGTAGAAAAGTTTTACCCGTATATTTTATGTATAAGAGTTATATTATCTTTGCTATTTTTTTTATTCGTGTGGTAGCGTAAGAGGTCCACAAAAATATGATCCAACTATCAATAGCATTTTGTCCGATCAATTTCTAATTGATCAAAAACTCATGGTCGATTCCGACCAATTCGCTAGAGGAATTGTAACGTTGGATTCTATGATTAATGACCATAATGAGGAGGAGGAAGGAACTATCTTTATATGGAAGATGGAATTTTTATTCAAAGCAGATCGAACTGAATACTTGAATACTGGCTAGAGTGAAAGATTGATTTGTTTGTGTACTTGTTCTGTTTATATCCATCTGAGCTAAGTTTCATAATCAAGGACTAAAACGTCAATCAAATATTCAGGATGAGAGCAGATGTGTTAAGTGTTAACAAATACTTCATAATCATTAAAGAAAATCTAAACCTCGTTCTTTATTGGGGTAGAATTCACGTATAATTGAATAATAGATTGAGTTGATGTTGACATGAAGATTAACTGATGACTAATACTCTTGTAATTAGGTTTGGCTCTATGTTATTCCTAAAGTAGTTAGCAGTTAAAATTAATGACATTCACTTTCTTTTCTGCATATAACTGAGACATTCCTTGCTAATTAAACAATTTGACACATCCAAGAGGAGGTAACTAAGCAGGATAGAACGTAAAGAATTTTTCTTCGTAGGGAGGCATAAGCTAAGAGGGTAGGCATGGGCATCAATGATTATAACTAACGTGTCACATTTAAAGCAACGAATAGCTCCAAATTTGCAAAGGTTGGCCTAAAGAATTTATTATAACCAATAGCTCCACATTAGCCAATGTTGGCCTAAAAGTTAAATAAATTACGATTTTTCTATCTAGCCTAGGCTAGAAAGTATAAAAGATTTTCATCAATTTGCCAGTTCCCTAATTGGTTAGGCACGGTCGCTAGGATTAGTCATCACTTTTTGTCTAAGAAATTAGCTAATAATTATGATAGGACCATAAGAGCAAAGTCAAAGCTTGGGTAGGCAAAGTTTCTAAATTGAAAAAAGATGAATGCTAAAAAATAGCATGCAAACTTTCCATATCCAAACTCATGTGTCTTGCACTTGTCTCTGCTTTTTGGTTAATTGTCAACATTAACTACCACAGCCTGCCAAATAGGAGCTGTAATGGGGTGCCCTAAAATTATTCATGCTCAACAACATTTTGATAAAAACAAAACTTCTCTACATCAATAATTGAGCACTCACGTTTATATTATTATCTCATATATAGTATTTCATATTTTTATTGTTTAAATAAATATAATTAAATCTATTGTTTTTTCTCATTTAAGTTAGAAGATTCTTTTAATGGGACTAACATAAAATATAGTGTTCTAAATGTTTATATATGGTGAATTTTCTATAGGAGTTACCTGTTGTCGGTTTCCATTTTTATTGAAAAAACATAAATACTTGGGGAATAATATTTTTTTCAACCAACAAAGCTCATTTAACATTTTATGACCCAAATAACATTTTAATCATGAATATATTTTTAATGGGCTGAATGATTATGACCCAAATTCCTATTTATTGACTGTTTTAGCTGGTTTTTTTCTCGTACCTCTGCTTTTAAAAAATCTATTGCACATACTGAGGGACGTCGTATAATGTAATCAGTCGTGGTGAGCTAGATTAATAATTTTATATAATGTAATCAAGTCAAGGATATATAAACACAAAATTTATATAAAGTAAATAATACTTTCAACACAAAGGTAGAGATTATTTATACTAATGTTAAGAGGGATAACTTTTAAAATTAAGCTAGGTAAGATAAAAAAGTAGTTTTATACCTTAAATAATATGAAATTTATTACAAAGGTCTAATACAATTAATCTATTTTGACATCACATACACTCAAAATTTAATTATTTAAACAAATATGAGAAAGACATGTATAAAAATAATATGCAAGTTGGCCATTTGACATTAATTCTTGTATGATGATTTAGTCACCCAAAGTCCCAAACCCATACCAGAATGAAGAGAATGGAGCAAAAACTGTATTTTGGCATCCTAATTCCATACCAGAAAAACAGTATACCAAAATGGTGGGAGAATCTATTCATATAATCAATCAATGACATTGTCAACAAACATAATCATCACAGAACCATATCTAAAAATGAGATCTTATAAGTGGTAAGAGGATGACCTTAATTTCAAATATTAAAAAAAAAACAATCAAAACTGCATTGATTATGAAGCAGAATGAAAGAAAGAAGAAAGGATAGGAGTGAGATTTGGTGAAATAGAAGGGGACAGAATAGACATCCTCCCGGAAATACAGGGAGGCCGTACAGTCTTAAATACCTTATTTATATTTAGTTTTTGTGATTATTATATTTTTTATTGGTCCTTTAAAACAAATTAAAATAAATAAATTGAATTGAATAAACCTCACAAAAAGTATTAGTCACTACTAGTACTACAGTACACTCATTGTTCTTGTAGCTTTCTTCTTTCTCTTTTTATGTCTGTGTCTGTCTCTGCCACACACATCACACCCAACAGTCTCAGCATTGCAGCACTGCTCCTGCTTCAGCCTGCAAGCGAACAAAAGAGCCAAAATATAATAATAATTATACCAATAAAGAATTCATATTAAAAGAGGTAATAAAAATGTAAAGATTAAAAAAACAGGATTTTTACGAGACTTGAACTTAGATAAAATCCGAATGAGAGCATGATTTGATGGTACCCAAGAGACTCATTTCACTCATTCATTCAAAGCCAGGAAAAAGAAAGTAAAAGGAAGAGAGAGCCCAAAAAAGAAAGGCGAGAAGGAAAATCAGAACAGAGAAACAGAGAGTGATAGGTGAGTGGGAGAGAGAGAGAGAGAGAAAGAGGGTCTCTTTCTTTTTGGGAGTATTGGGGTCAGCTTCTTTTTAGCAAATGCCAAAGTTGGCTCTCTGAAAAATGCACTATCCATGACATGAAAACACTCTCCTTCAAATCTCTCTCTCTCTCAACTTCCTCCTCCTCCTCCTCCTTCTTCTTCAAGGTGATTCCTTTTTTGTTGCTAACTCATTAGCATTGTGATAAGTGTGCCTTTGTTCCAATGGCGGGTTTGATCGATCTCAACACCACAGAGGACGATGAAACGCCGTCGTATGGTTCCTCTGCTGCTGCATCTTCTTCTTCCTCATCCTCACACTCGGGAACAAGTACTGCTTCAGCTCTTGCTCCTTCGGTGTGTTTGGAGCTTTGGCACGCGTGTGCGGGTCCAATGATCTCGTTGCCGAAGAAAGGAACCGTGGTAGTGTACTTCCCACAGGGACATTTTGAGCAAGTTCAGGATTTTTCTGTATCTGCCAGTAACAACATCCCAACCCATGTGTTCTGTCGCGTTCTCGATGTCAAGCTCCATGTGAGTCTTCATTCCACTCTCTTTTCCTTTCATCGTACAAATCGAATATTGTCTGCCAATTGGTCGGTTCAGTTTTTTTTTTGTTGGGGGGGGGGGGGGGGGGGGGGGGCTCTGAAATTCGACTTCTTTCTTTGTATCCATATCTGGGTTCTGCTTGCTCGATGGGAAAATGTGTGTAAAAATTGAATTTTTATGAATGTTCTTTAGTCAGTGCAGCAACTATGTTTTGTTCCTTATACTGTTTGTACCTAGTACTTTTTATTGTTTGGGGTGAGTCATGTAGAGTAGGTGACTATATGTTTGGATTTGTTTTGGTATTTTTAACGTGGAATGCGTTTTTTGTGTGCAGGCAGAGGAAGGGAGCGATGAAGTATTTTGCCAGGTGTTGTTGGTTCCTGAAAATGAGGTGAGCCTTTTTTCATATTTTTCACTTGGGTTCGGCTCCGCTTTTGGAGAGATTGCTGAATAGGTAAAAAGATCCAAGCTCTGAATCTTGTGAACTTGAGTGCCTAAGTCATAGGGACTAAGTAAAATTGACCCGTTGAGGTGATTATAATGAATTTGCTTAATTGAGGTAAGGCTCAGTGTCATTTATCTGGAATCCAGCGGTGAAAAAAAGCACACTATATAGCTATAGGTTTAGTTCTGTGCCTGTTTCAATATAACTAGTGCTTTACACACACCCTCACTATAGAAAAAGGGAAATACAGAACAGTCTCTTGGTATATAGAAGTAAAAGAAAAGAGTGGTATACTTTAGTATTGAATGAAGTGCCATTTTGAACTATGAACTATGAATTAGAATGAACTTCACTGTTGTTTATAGCAAGTGGAGCAAAAATATCGGGAAGGGGAAATTGATGCTGATGGTGAAGAGGACAACAATGATGTGATGAAGTCAACAACACCCCACATGTTCTGCAAGACTCTGACAGCTTCTGATACTAGCACTCATGGCGGATTCTCTGTCCCTCGTCGAGCAGCTGAAGACTGCTTTCCTCCCCTGGTATTTGTGAATGATTATTTATGCATTCCTTTTTCTTTCTTGTCAAAGTGGCCTTTGTTCAAGTGATTCCTTGATTGTTTTCATCTACTACTATTATTGCTACTTTTATATGCATCGGTTAAGTTAGCCCTTGTAAGTAATTTGAAAATGATACACCCTTGTTTGAATTTGGAAGTTTTCTTTCATCATAACAACTTGTGCCAAATTTCCTAGAATTAGGAGTAATATATCTTTCAAAGAGTTCTGAATATAAGTCACTGTTACTTCAGGATTACAGTCAACAGAGGCCTTCACAAGAGCTTGTAGCAAAGGATCTGCATGGCCGGGAATGGAAGTTTCGACATATTTACAGGGGCATGTCACTGTCTTATTTTTTCATTCAAAGAAAAGAATGTACATGCAACAACTCCACCTGACTTTTTGGATTTTGTATTTCCCGCTCCTCATGACAGGGCAGCCACGCAGACATTTGCTTACAACAGGATGGAGTGCATTTGTGAACAAGAAGAAGCTTGTATCTGGAGACGCTGTCCTGTTTCTTAGGTATGCAGACCTGAATTCTATCATGTTAACCAGTTTATGTAACAAGAATGGGAGTAAAATTTTATTGTAAATGACAGGGGTGAGGATGGTGAACTGAGGTTGGGAATTCGTAGGGTGGCTCAATTGAAAAGTGGCGGCAACTTTTCTGCTCTCCCTGGCCAGCAATTGAACCATAGTTCTGTCATGGATGTGGTTAATGCTTTATCTACAAGATGTGCCTTCAGCATTCACTATAATCCTAGGTATTTGTCTGGTTTCTCTTTTCTACTTCCCTATTCAATGAAGAGAAACTGTCTGTTTCTAATTATCATTGCAGTATCTTATGTTTGTATATGATGGGTTTCAGAAAGATATTTAGAAGTTAAGTCTATTTTTCATGAATTTTCTTGTATATATATATTTTTGGTGTTTTCTAAAGCTCTTCATGAAATAATGAGCAATGTATCTGATAATGGTCTTCCATATTCAATTGTTTCTTTGCAGGGTCAGCACATCTGAGTTTATCTTACCTATCCACAAATTCTTAAAGAGCCTTAATTATTCATATGCGGTAGGAATGCGGTTCAAGATGCGTTTTGAATCTGAAGATGCTGCAGAGCGAAGGTTGTTTTGCCTGTGCTTTTGATTTTAGACAACCCTATCAACAGAAAAGCTTATTGAAACTTATTTTGGGCAGATTTACAGGATTAGTTGTTGGGATTAATGATGTTGATCCTGTTAGATGGCCTGGATCACGATGGAAATGTCTACTGGTATGTTTCTGGCATCGTTCTAGCTTTCTTTAACACAGTTATCATTTTATATGCCTCAGCTTATGTCTAACAAAAAGGCCTTTCTGACATGACAGTGGATAATCACTTTGGCTAAATACCTAACGACTCTCTCTGGTAGCATGTTTTCCTATATATAACTCACAGATAAATGGATATCATCTCTCTGATCCAACTTTTTGAGGAGTTTTATTTGAAAACTCTATACAACCTTCTCCTATGTACAACTTAGTTTTTGTTGGCAGATCATGCCTTTCAAAACATCAAAATATTGATCTCATTTATTCTTATAGACACTGATTGTTCCTATTAACCTCTGTTATGACTTGTTATGTGATGTAATTATGGTGTCCATAAGTTCTTTCTTATCTTTGTAGGTAAGGTGGGATGACATAGAAGCTACAAGGCATAATAACAGGGTTTCCCCATGGGAGATTGAGCCATCTGGTTCAGCTTCTGCTGCCAATAACCTGATGGCAGCTGGTTTGAAGAGGACCAAGATTGGATTGCCTTCAACAAAGCTAGAATTTCCAGTTCCCACCAGTATGTCTCAATCTTTTTCATCTGGTTTATTTTTTAGTTTGTTCAACCTTGTGCACCGATAAGTTGTTATCGTATTTCTGACAGATGGGATCAGGACATCAGACTTTGGGGAATCACTAAGGTTCCAGAAGGTCTTGCAAGGTCAAGAAATTTTGGGTGTTAATAATCCCGTTGATGGTATTAATGCTCAGCGTCACCAGTTATCTGAATTAAGGAGATGCTATCCTGGGATCACTACAGCAGGACATAGTACAATCCCAGGGGTGAGTTCTGACGTTTCCTGCAATCGCATTGGCTTCGGTGAATCTTCACGATTCCAGAAGGTCTTGCAAGGTCAAGAAATACTTCCAAGCCAACCATATGGAAGAGCCTTGTCTATTGATGAGGCTGGTGGAAATGGTCGCTTTGGAGTTTTAGATGGTTACCAGATGCTAAGATCCAGAAATGGGTGGACGGCTCAGTTGAACAATTCTTCTCATTTGCATGCATCGATTCCGTCTGGGCAAGTGTCATCTCCATCATCTGTGTTAATGTTCCAGCAAGCAGCCAATCCAGTTTCAAACTCCGAATACAATAACAAAAGTAATCAAGTGATGGAAGGTAAAGCCCGTCGACGAGGTTCATATGCTTCTGAAGTGAAAGGTGGAATATTTGAACCATTCCCATCTCAAGAGACTATTTTCCATGGGCAAGCTCAAGATGGCTCAAATTCTTATAGTATTCTGAATTTACATAATCAGTTGGGCATTTCGCGATCACGGGAATCAACATCAGTAATGAGAGGCAGTACTCAAGATTTGGTTTCCTCATGTAAAAGTAGCTGCAGAGTCTTTGGTTTTTCGCTAACTGAGGGCGCCCCCATTGCAAATGAAGAGGCTCGACCCTCTACAGTCACTTGTCAATTAGATTCTGGCCCTTCATTCACAAGACATGTTGAAGATGATTTCCATTCAGGGCGTTTGAGTAAGAACAAGGCAGTCAGAAATAACTGCACCAAAGTAAGCAATCTCTTTTTCCTGTAAGAGGCACGGTATTCGATAGAGCTTTCTAGTGCACTAGTCTTAAAACAGAATCTGCAGGTTCACTAGCAGGAGATGGCCACTGGTTAGAAATTAGTAGTATGAAAATATTATGAAACGGCCATTGTTTAGAGCAGGACAGGAATGGATTGTTATTGTTAAGTTAACACAGTAAATAATATAACTCTAGTATGAGTATAATGAATGCAAAAGTGGATTTAACAAATGCTTATGCTTGTTATAACACATGGTATGCAAATGGCATGCATTATGGCTGATTTGACAAAGTTGAAAATCTTGTATGAGAAAGTATGGTGCTGCTGCAGCACCTGAATTGAAGTACTTGACCACATGGTTCAGCTTTTGTTTTGAGTAAATGATTCAGTGGACAATAGTCCTGTTGCAACTCAGGCTTAACTCTACTGTTATTAAATAACTCTTCATACTGTCTGGCAGGGCTTACTGCAGTGTTGACTTCAAAGTTGAAAACCATGATGTCATGTATGTGCTAGCACCGACACTGTGATGAGGTAGCAGAAGTGAAAACTTTCATATTTGTTTCGAGTATGTGCTTGTTTTAATAATTTTGGATTTCTGGGACCATATTTAGACATCTAAATTGGCTGTAAGCAGATTAATTAAAGATCTTGCTTTAAATTAATATTTCTGCAGTTGAATTACCTATGTAATTACAGTTTACAAGCATGTTTCTATGTAGACAATTAGCTAGTGTTGACACAAATTGCTCTTGTTTGTCTTTCTCGGCCTAGAGATTAGATTACTTAATACAATTAGTGGGAAAAAATTGAAAGACATGACGTAGTGCTTGATCAAAGATTTAATAGCTACTGTAAACCAAACTTGTTGGTTTATGACTTTTTCAAAATTGTCTCCTATGAAGTATCCTTTGCTCCAAAGGTTGGTTGTTTCACTCTTGGACATGGACACACATTTTGGGGTTACTGTTTTGAGGAAGAAAACCAAATTGACTTCCAAAAATGTCTTAGCTATGAATTAAAAAAAAATAAAAAAACAGTTGGGAGTGGTCCTGGTCCTGGGATGTTGTGACTTTAGTTTAAACACAATTGAACCTGTAGGAGTTGTCTCTTTCAATTTTTGCAGTTTATCATAAGATTAGTCTTTCTGTCTTTGTTGAGCATATTGCAACAGCATGGTGGATTTGGATCCTCTCTAAACTATTCATCATATTCTTCAGTGCAAATGCAAAAATGATACTAAACTTATCCAATTACGATAGAAAGCAGATCCACCCAAGTAAGAAAAGCATATAGCGCTTTTGCTTTTCCCTTTTGTTGGTCATATACACTAATGCACTTTGCTTGACTAAATGGACAAAGAAAGAGCAGGTATTGTTTCACTACAGCTTCCTTTGTTAGGGTATATGAAATAAGACAAATCTATATTGATAGAAATATAAAAATAATACTTTTGATGATGAAGATATATAAGAAAGTTAGTATATTTTTGTATTCCTAAAAAATAAGAACAAATAGAACACACAATTGTGTAGTATGAGAGATAAGTCACTATAATTATACTAATTTAAGAGTGATATAAAAACTTTATATTTTATCTCTATCTTCAATGTCTCATGTCTCATATGTTACACAGGCAGCCTATATGTGTTGGTAAGTAAGATGCTGTTGTTGAAACTAACAAAGTTACATGGCACAACAACAACAGATAATGTGCTTTCAGTAGTTGTTAGTCTCACAACACATATCGTGGTCAGAGATACTTTGCTTATAAGATCCAGTGATCCACTAATAATCTTATGATGAGCTTCATTTTATTCCAATTTACTATTCAATTTCAAACTCATTCCGTTAGCCTTTCAAGTTTGCATGACTTACACCGAATCAGAAACGTCTTATTTTGATGGCAAAAGGCTTACTCTTTCCTATCGCCCTTTTCTTGTTCATGCATGGGGTGCTTAATCATCGAAAAAAAAATGGCAAAAGGCAACACGTGACAAATTATAGCAAACGAATACTTTTCCATTTGTTCTCATTCTTAATTATGTTCGGTTACGGTGTTATAGAACACATGCTGTGAACTACAGTATGATTGGACTTGCTTAACGAAAGTTTTACTCAAGAATTTTTGAGTCCAAATAGTCAAAAGGATTATTAAGATGACGTTTCAAATTAATACTCTCAAAAGGAACCGTGTTTGATAAATCCATGATTCTACCATAAGAGGAGGGAATATACAATATAATTTTCGTATGTAATAAAGTTGATGAGAGATAATAACGAAATTGACACAAATGATAAGCGACTTGATATTCCTTAAGCAAGATTTCTAGTTTGAGTTTTGTGAATAAAAAAAAAATTGTTAGAGACTCATATATCATTTTCCAAGTACACGATTCGGGACGACAGATTAGTTAGAGTTGTTTGAACACCGTGGACAATTAAGGAGATGAATTGACTAGTCTAATTCTCACAACACATGGAGAGGCGCAAAGAGGGTTATTGAAGATTTGAATTGCTCTGAAAGGTAGGCCTAAGCACGAAGGGTGTGTTATTCCAACATATTATTGTACGGCACAATAATTAGCAGCAACTTTGGACTAATTACTACTCCTAGAAATTAATTATATTAAGACACAGTTTTCTTAGTTGTTTTATTAGAAAAGAAAATAGATTTTTTTATATTCTTTTGACTTAACTTCGTGGTTTTAATCTTTTATATCTTACTCTAATCACGAGTGTTGACTGACCGAAAAATATTAAATTCAAGAAATTCATGTATGTATACATAAAGCTAACATGTTTCACGTCAAAAAAAAAAACTAATATGTTTAAGGATTTAATTTTCATTCATTGAGTATACAATTATTTTAGGCAGTTATTCAACAATGTACTGTCACATCAGTTATAATTGTGTTTTCTCTCCCTCACTATCTAAAAAGTCATACAAATAGAGTATTTTAATTGGATAACATTGTAAAATATATTTATACTATCAATGCATCAAAATTAAATTATAGGTTTAATTTGTTATATTCTTCTAGTTTTCTTTATATGCTTGAAATTAAATATTTAAAAAGTTAAACTTGAAATGATAATCTTTGCACAAAAAGTTACAAAATGATTTCATTTAGGATATTTTTTTATTTTTTATTTTGCACGTATTAAAATCCATTCAATCTTTTAATTTTAATTATATTTAATTGTAGCCCACACGTCAATCCTTATCTAGTTTAACAAAATAACATATTGTTATTATTAATAAGAGTAACAAAGGAAAGATATCCATATAAGAAAAGAATATATTTTCTAAATTTATCAATAAATTATTGGTATATCTCCATTAAGTAAAATAATGAAAGAGAACATTAGCTTTTGAGAATTTTAAGAAAAATATAAAATTCTTATAATTAAATATATTTAATAACCTTTCTTTATTCTTGTATAAATTACACTAACCTTATATGAACGTTAGATAAATTACCTTACCAAATAAGTACCGATTTAATTTTATGACGAATCTGTAAATATTAATTTTAAACAAAATACATTGAATTCAATAATGGATCGGACCCAGTTTAGATGCAGGCAATAAAGAAAGGTTCATTAGAGAGACAATAAGTTCATCATTCAACAACTCATATTATTGATGGGGGTATAGTAGTAGTATGTATCTATTTTGACGAAAGTGTATTAGTAAATGAGTAATGATGATTGTATAACATAATTTAATATATGTTATATGTTATATTTAATTAATATGTGTTATATGTATAATATACTATGTATAACATATATTAAGTATGACATAAAATACATATTGAATACTAATTAAATTTATTTATATTGTATAATTAATATTATTCTTAATATATTGATATCTATAAAGTAAATGTTTATAGATATTTATTTAAATTTAAGGGTTAAAATAAATAAAGTATAAGTGAGATGGTATAAAAATTAAAGGTTAAAGGTGAAAAATGGAATATATACATGATATACTAGATGAATGAACGATAAAATAGTTTTATTATTGGATGAAATCCGTGACGCGAATCTCGTCACTGCTACAGCTTCTCTGACGTATTACATTGCGTAAACATTGGTTGACGTTTTGGTCTTTCTCTTTCTCTTCTTTTAACGTTTTCCCGCTTCCACCCAAAACAAATTACTTAGTAAATTAAAATTAATCAATTAAACCACATACACCGTACCACTCTCAAATCCATATAGTATCATCACAATAACCAACCAACCATGCGCCAACAACCACCCGCCACCGCCGCCGTTCCCGGTGGCGTGGAGGACCCGATGGCGCACGTGGTGAAATTGGTGAGGGAAGCGGCAGTTATAATAATTGGGAGGCGGGGGTGCTGCATGTGCCACGTGGCGCAGAGGCTGCTGCAGGGTCAGGGAGTGAACCCTTGTATGTACGAGGTTGAGGAGGAGCATGAGGGTGCCGTGGCTGCTGAGCTGTCGAGGAAGGTGGTTAGCGGCGGCGGAGAGGTGGAGTTCCCGGCGGTGTTCGTGGGAGGGAAGCTGTTTGGAGGGCTGGAGAGAGTGATGGGTGCTCATATCTCAGGGGAACTTGTTCCTATCCTCAAACAAGCTGGTGCCTTGTGGCTTTAATTTGACTCTAACTCCACATTTTGTTCATCATCTATTCATCTTCGCTCTTTCCTCTCTTTCTATTGATCGGTAATAATTAAGTAGTGCAAGTGAGATATTATTATTATTGATCGATATAATATAAACTCTACTTACTTTGAGTTTATTTCTCGTCGGATAACATTTAATTGTTCATAAGAGTGTATCAGCATAATCTCATTTAGTACCTCTCTTTATTTTTGTTAATAATTGAAGTACCTGATAGAATTATCCATATGTTTTTATGGCTCCTCCATTTTTTGGGATGCAAGTTAATGTAGCAGGCAGCAGCTAGCTAGTATGATTATAAATACTTGGATAGTCATTTTCATTAGATTTTCTTGTTTATGGGAAAAAAGTAAAACTGTGGTGGTGAAATTAAAGGCAGTTAACCACCATCTTAGAGGTTTTGCTGTTAATTAAGGCTGGCAGGTGCCCCATTTCTATTGTTGGTGTTTTTTCTTTTGTTTTGGGTTTTAGGCTAGTTCACCTAAAAAATATAGGAGTTAAATGTAGTTCTCAATAATACAAAAAGAATAAAAGTAAGTACTTTATTTCACATAAAATCTATTCATCAGATATATTAACGTATTAGTAAAATATAACTTATTCAATCATCCAAAAATTAAAAATATTATAAGAAACTCTTATAGATAGTAGCATATAAGTACATGGTGGTATAATGTTTTTATACAGAAAGTATATAAAAATTTAATTTAAATATTGCATAAAGAAATTAATGTTAGAAAATTTGATACCTCATAAAAAGTTAATCTGAATGGAAACTACACACTTATAATTTAATTATATTTCTAGTATTTGATTTCATCAAAAACATTTTACATCCAATTTATAATATTAATATAATATTTTAATTTTAGAAAAATGCTATGTGTACGGTTTTCATTGTAAGCATATCATTAGTGTTAATTTTAACATCCAATTAACATTCATTTTTTTATTTAATTTTAACATGTTATGATATTAATAATTCACTCATATGTTTTTTTTGGTAAGAAATAAATTTTTTTTGGTAAATTTTGGTAAGAAATAATTGATTCATATATCTACACATCTATATATAAATAATAATATAAATGAAAGAAAACAAGAACCGCACCAAAGAAAATTATTTATATTAAATTAAAAAAAAAAAGTCGATGGAGTTATTTAATGCGCGTAGCTTAAACCAGTTAATGAAACCGCGTACGATCTCAGACGACAACCTATAAATACACCTGACCTTGTTGCAATTTGTATTACTCTTATTTCTCTTGGTTCCACCCTTAATTTCTCAAAGATTCAGATTTCTAATGTTTCGTTGTGTATGTTGATACTTTGAGAGCGCAAGTAAATGCTTTCTAATGCGATTGAAGCAGAAAGAAAACAACAACAACAGAGGCATCCACACTCTCATTTCGTCTTTTAACATCTTGGTGAGATGATGATGATGATTTTTTATTTGAAGAGAACAAAATCAAGAATGAATGGACAATGCTGGCGGTAAGAAATTATTTTGCAATTATTTTCAAGAATCCTAATCATCCAAAACTATATTGTTTCGAGATTTATATTGTATTACAGAAAACAAGAAATTGTTCAAAGATTCACAAAGAAAAGGGATGAACCTGAGCCATAAAGAAAGAATTCAAGAACCAGGGAAAGATTGATGGGGGAGCGAGAGGAGTTTTGGTTTTGGTTTTGTTGAGAGGGTAAAGAAGAACCAAACGGTGGCAGGGTATGTATGGAATTACGATGATCTATGACTCATCAATGTCAGGTTATTTGACCTCTTTCTAATATCACTTGACTGATGCTTTATTCTCTTCAAAGACAACTACTAGTATCTCAACAGTTCACAAGTCTCCCATGATTCTTTTATTTTTTTTTGGTGATTTCCCATGATTCTTTTTTGTCTGAAGCAATATCGTTGTTGGTCTGGCCCGAAACAGTGATGGATCTTGTCAGATAGTAAAAACAGAATAAACCCAATGGACTCAATTCATAGGCCCGGTAACTGTCTCCCGCTCTTATAAAGAATGACCAACAAAAAGAGGTCAATTCTTCACCCAAAAAAAAAACAAAAAAAGGTCAATTAGTAAAATTAATTCCACATATATTAACATTATTTTAAATTTGATTCAATAACATGTATTAACATTATATTAGTTAGGTGAATTGACCGTGATATACTTTTGCAGTTAGGCAAGGGTCAATAAAACATAAGAGCCTTATATAATTAACTCCTTTTCGTGCCAAATTAAGAGTTAATTAATGCTTCAATTATATATTTGTTGATTGAATATTGATATGGTGATGCATAAGAGAGAAAAAAAGCAAGAGAATTGAAGTGGAAGCGGGTCCTGAAGGTATTGCTAGCTAGCTTTATACGCACGCTGTGGTCTTCGAGCTGCAACGAAATAAAGCACACCGCCACTTTCTCTCTCTTTCAACCTTCCCCTTCTGTTTTTCCCTCGCCTAATTTAAACCTCCCCCAAAGGAGGAAAAAGAAAAGTGCAAATTATTCTATTATTATTATTATTATTCTTAAATGATATTAAAACTAAATTAACTCTGGAAACCCCTGGCAATATAAGAATCAGGAATATCTGAAAACATAGAAAAAGAGAAAAAGAAGGAACAAAAGCAAACAACGAAGAGATGCTGAGGCTTTTCAAAGGCAGGGAGAGTCCCGCCGATGCCTCGCCGCCCTCTGCGGCCGTGACATCGTCGTCGGCTTCTCCGGTGACCGGTCCAGCGAGGCCAATCCGGCTGGTGTACTGCGATGAGAAGGGAAAGTTCCGGATGGATCCTGAAGCGGTGGCGACGCTCCAGCTCGTCAAGGAGCCTATCGGCGTCGTCTCCGTCTGCGGACGAGCTCGCCAGGGCAAGAGCTTCATCTTGAACCAGGTGATTTTTCCTACTTTTCTGTTCCAATTCGAGTGGAAATTTTGCGGGTTTTGTATATTAGGGTTTTAGATTGTGGCGAATTAGGGTTTATTGTGACGTGGATGGTTGGTCGGTGGTAATTGTAGATTGCTGATTGTTTATGCTAAAATATCAATTCATATCATACATATATTTTTGTTCATTGGCTTGTTGTGGAATGGTTTGTGACCGTTCTTGACCAGGTAGTTGACCACAGTCGAATGTGGCTTTCATGATTTTTAGCATGCCCCCTCATTTGCTTGTTCATGTAAGATAGTAAGTTATGTTTTTTTTTCTATCATGTTGAAATTTTGATGCGAAACTGGGAACATTTTGAGCTCTAGCTCTTATTTTTATATCATACCTGAGATGTAAATTTTCCAGTAGAATAATTTCTACAGGTTTTAGTGTTATGGCTTTGTGGCTTATGATGTTGCATTGCAGCTTTTAGGAAGGAGTAGTGGATTTCAAGTAGCTTCCACGCATAGGCCATGTACCAAAGGGCTTTGGTTGTGGAGTACACCTTTGAAGAGGACTGCCCTTGATGGAACAGAGTATAATCTCCTTCTATTAGACAGTGAAGGAATAGATGCTTATGATCAAACGGTCAGTTTTTCAGTTTTCCAAGTGGTATGCCTATGCTTTCTAATCATTATTATGTTCTCTTACCCTCGAAGTTTTTGTTCTACAGGGAACGTACAGCACCCAGATATTCTCTTTGGCAGTGCTTTTGTCTAGCATGTTCATATATAACCAGGTTGAGATACCCAACTGAACCATTTGTTTCTTTATGCATAATTAGTTTTTGACGTTTCATACTGAAATTGAAATGCTGTTCCCGTTGCCCAGATGGGAGGCATAGATGAGGCTGCCCTTGATCGACTTTCTCTTGTCACTCAAATGACGAAGCACATTCGTGTTAGAGCATCTGGAGGAAAGACTTCTGCTTCTGAGCTCGGACAGTTTTCCCCAATTTTTGTTTGGCTTTTAAGGGTAGGTTGTTGTGTACATATGTTGGGGAACAAATATATCTCAATATTATATTTGGATTGTAGTTCTCATGCTTTTCTTTGTTTCTGAATCCACTTGCTGGCAGGACTTCTACTTGGACCTAACAGAAGAGAACAGAAAGATAACACCCCGTGATTATCTGGAACTTGCTTTAAGGCCAGTCGAAGGGAGTGGAAGGGATATAGCTTCTAAAAATGAGGTATCTTTCGACATCCTAATTTAGTCTTTTCATTCAAGTAAGCAAGTGAGTATATCATGCATGCTAGAATATTAGGATTCTTATAATGTTTTGAATATTGTTAGGTGAGCATTCTTATTGGGATGAGTTTCTTCTATTAGTATTACTATTACCCTATATTTTCTCAATAAATTCTCTTTTCAATATATTTATCCTCTCTGGAGTTGTTAATTTTCTGACATTATCAATCAGTAGATTCGAGATTCTATTCGGGCTTTATTCCCAGACAGGGAATGCTTCACCCTTGTGCGACCATTGAACAATGAAAATGATCTGCAGCGACTGGACCAGATATCGGTCAGTAACTTATTAGCTGCCATATTCTTCTGTGGTTGTTTGGTCATCTCTTTTATGTTTTGATATGTCATCTTCAATATGCAGTTGGCCAAGTTACGACCTGAATTTCGAGCTGGCCTTGATGCTTTGACAAAGTTTGTTTTCGAGAGAACAAGGCCAAAGCAAGTTGGGGCAACTATGATGACGGGCCCTGTATTGGTTGGCATTACACAATCGTATCTGGATGCACTCAACCATGGTGCTGTTCCTACAATTTCTTCTTCGTGGCAGGTTGGTATGAGATCCTTTAGTTTATTATTCAGACTTATGAGAGAAAGGATTGTGAGGAAGAAACATGCTTAATGTATAACATTATATGAAAAAATTCTCATAAGAGTACAAAATCCTTTAAGAATTTCACCATATCTGATATCCAAGTGATTGTTCTATTTCAGAAGTATTACTGGTTGATTGGATTAAATAATTTTTAGCTTGTTTTGCATTTTATCTCCCTACCCCCTTAAATTATGCTTGAGAAATTGTGTCTTACAGACTTACAGCTTGCTGTTGGGGTTGGTTCATTGAGCAAATGTTATGATCAATTAAATAAAGCCTTGGTTATTGATGTAGCTTTCACATGATGATATGAAATAATATTCATTTTTTGTGCAGCTACCCACAATGTTGCCTAGAAATTGGATATTTAATCTGCAGTTTGAAGTATATCAAGAAAACTCCTTATGAATTTATCTTAGAAATCACATTCTCCTTCTATGCCCTTCTTTTAATTTGAATGATTTCTCCTACTCTGACTTATGAAGTTATACCTACTAGAATGTCTTATGTGCTTCTTCCCATGCCAGGCATAATGGAAGAAGAAACATGCCCTTATGCAGGGGTTTTTCATCTGACAGTTTTCAGGAACTTGGGAAATATCTTATTATATTCAGTCAGTGATCTTGAATTTTCATTTTCATTTGCTTAGTGTTGGTTTTATTTTTGTTGTCTTTCAGAGTGTTGAAGAGGCAGAATGCCGTAGGGCATATGATTATGCTACTGAAGTTTATATGTCTTCTTTTGACCGTTCAAAGCCACCTGAGGAAGTGAGTATTCTGTGTGAAATTAAATGTTGACTTTATGTTTCTATTTTCTCATTTCTTTCCTAATTGCAATGCTTGTAGGTTGCTTTGAGGGAAGCACACGATGAAGCAGTTCAAAAGTCAATGGCTGCTTTTAATGCTAGTGCTGTAGGAGCTGGTTCTGCCAGGAAGAAATATGACGGCCTTCTTCAAAAATTCTTCAAAAAGGCATTTGAGGTATTGGCTTTTTGAAAATAGGAGTGGTAACAATTGCTGAAGTTTTTGTTTTAAATTTTGTAAGCATGGTAGTGTAGATATAACTATTCATTTGAGGTGTCAATATTTTTTTTGTAAGCATGGTTTGGTTAATCGGAGTGATATTTTTTTTCTCTAATGTCACATTACACGCAATGGAATATCTTTAATATTATTGTCATGAAGCAAGTGCTCACCTGTGATTGCATTTGCTTATGATAATCAAAAACTATCTTTTATAGGTAGTAAACCAAATATTAGCAGGATTTGGAAAAATTGTAAGATGTGCTTCTACATCTGCCTGTCTATCTTTAACCCTCTAGTCTTTTTGAGAGAACTAACCAGCTTCTATAATTTAGCAGAAAACATGTAAATAAAAAAGTTGGTTTTTCACTCACGATAAGTATTATGCGGATGTTTTTTTTTGTTTTCATTTTGGGTGTGGGGCACTGTTGTGTATGTCATGTTTACTAATTTATTGGCCAACAGGACTTTAAGCGGAGTGCATTTATGGAGGCAGAATTACAGTGCTCAAATGCCATACAGTCTATGGAAAAGAGGCTGAGGGCAGCTTGTAATGCTTCTGGTGCAAGTATTGATAATGTTGCTAAGGTAAAATTCGAATATGTTTTTTGTAGTGTAGTACTGCTATGTTTTTTGGCTTCTATTCAACGAAGGTGAAAACTGAAAATTGTGTGGTCCTCCCTTTGGGTTCTTGGTTGCAGGTTCTTGATGCTCTACTTTCTGAGTATGAAAAAACTGTTCGAGGTCCAGGGAAGTGGCAAAAGCTTGCTGTATTCTTACAACAGAGGTTTGTATATAAATTATTCTACGATGTATATTTTATTTTCTTTTTCAAAACTTTTTCTGTGACTTCTAATTATTTATGTTTTTTTGGCAAAAGTTTTGAAGGCCCTGTACTTGACCTTATCAAGAGGCTGATAGATAAAGTTGAATCAGACAAGAATTCTGTTTCTTTACAATGTCGGATGATTGAAGACAAGATGGCCCTACTCAACAAGCGTATGGAAGCTACTGAAAGAGAAAAGTCCGAGTACATTAAGCGATATGAGGATGCCATCAATGATAAGAAGAAATTAACTGATGAATATATGAATCGCATAACTGATCTGCAGGCTAACCGTCGCTCAATGGATGAGAGGAATTCTAGCTTATTGAAAACACTGGAATCTGCCAAGCAAGAATCCATTGATTGGAAAAGAAAATATGAACAGGTTTCATCAAGGCAGAGAGCTGAGGAAGATCAAGCTAGTTCTGAAATAGCAGCCCTGAAGTCCAGGAGTAGTGCTGCTGAAGCAAGGTTAGCAGCAGCAAGGGAACAAGCGCAATCTGCTCAAGAGGAGGCTGAGGAGTGGAAGCGGAAGTTTGATAATGCTGCTAGAGAAGCAAAAAGTGCTCTAGAGAAGGCAGCTATTGTGCAGGAGCGCACAAACAAGCAGACACAGTTGAGGGAAGATGCTTTAAGGGAAGAATTTGCTGGCACTTTGGCTGAAAAGGTTAGCACTTCCTCTACTGCTATTTCTTTTGCAAATATCTATTTGCGTAGTAATACTATTAAAATATCGTGTGACAGTCACAGATGATTAGCATCAGTTTAAGATTGTATATGGTAATGGTATGCAAAATGTGATTATGATGTGCTTCCTTGGTAACTATGCAGGAAGATGAAATAAGAGAGAAGACTGCCAAAATTGAGCATGCTGAGAAGTGTTTAACAACGATTAATTTAGAATTGAAGGTGAGATTCTTGGTTTGAGAGTGTCCATCCCACAAAGCACTATTATTATGGGCTCTAAGTATGATAAGAATTATGTTATTAATGTTTACATAATTTTTTTTTTCATCTTTGATGCATCTGGCCCATTTTTTCTTTCTTTTTTTTTTATTTATTTATAATTTTATCAGTGGTCATGCATTTCAAAGGAATATCCAAAGCTGAACATGATTCCTGGTGTCTGGGCTTTTTCCCCTCCCTATTATAATTTCATGCCACCTGTTGCACCTTCACCTAACTGGGGGTTACCCTTCTGAAGCAAGAAGTGTTGTTATAGTGCCTCTTACCGATTTGGTTACTCTTACAACTGATTTTGTTGCTGCATGTGTTTGTTTATTATATTCGTCCATAGATCAATAAATTGTACTGTAACTAAAAATAATCCAGCAGTTGATGCATCTTCACTATTTTATTTTAGAAGAGCTTTGTCATTGGCTATTACAGTGCATAATCAGACTTTTGGGGCTAAAAGCAGTATCTGACTCTAAATATATTTGCAGGCTGCTGAGTCGAAGATAATGAGTTATGAAGCAGAAATCTCTTCATTAAGGGCTGAAATTAAAGAGTTGAGCGCGAAGTTGAAAACTGAAAATGCTAAGGCCCAATCCTATGAGAGGGATGCCCTCGTGTATCAGCAAGAGAAGAGCCATCTACAGCAGAAGTACCATTCTGAATTCAAAAGATTTGAGGAGGTCCAGGAAAGGTGTAGAACTGCTGAAAGAGAAGCTGCAAGGGCTATTGAAGTAGCTGATAAAGCACGGGCTGAAGCAGGCATGGCTCAGAAGGAGAAGAGTGAGATGCAGAAACTGGCGATGGAGAGGCTAGCAAATATTGAGAGGGCTGAGAGGAAAATTGAAAGCTTGGAGAGGGAGAAAGACAATCTGCATAATGAGTTGCAGAGAGTAAAGGATTCAGAGACGGATGCCCTTAGCACAGTTGCAAAACTAGAAGAGAAGGTGCAGCAGAGAGAGAAGGATTTAGAAGCACTTTTGGATAAAGATAAAACACACAGACGAAATAATGCTCAGATTCTCGAACAGCTTTTGGAAACAGAACGTCAAGCGCACACGCAGGCGAATAACCGGGCTGAGGCACTCTCTCTCCAACTACAGTCTGCACAAGCCAAAATCGACTCTCTCCATCTGGAGCTGACTAAGTATCGGTTGAATGAAACAGCATTTGACAGTAAGCTAAAAGCTCCTTCCCATGGTAAGCGGACGAGGGCAGATGATAATATTGGAGGAGAATCTATTCAAGACATGGATGTGAGCCCTAGAGCTATAAGGGGAAATAAGAGATCTAAGAGCACATACTCACAGCCAGAAGACGGTGGGTCCATCTTTGAAGGTACTGAGAACCACAGTCAGCAGACAAACGAGGAGGATTACAAGAAGTTTACCATCCAGAAGCTTAAGCAAGAGCTTACAAAACATAACTATGGAGATCAGCTGCTTGGGTTGAAGAATCCCAACAAGAAGGAGATTCTTGCTCTGTACGAGAAGTGTGTTCTTCAGAAGTCATAGCAGATTATGAGGGACTTGTAGTGGGATGGTGCACTAATCACTCAGTGCGGGTCTTTGTAAATCTCCTTTATGCCATGCATGCTTGCTTGCTTACGTAGAGACTAGAAATGGTGTGTGGATTTCACTTCTTTTTGGTTTCATCGAGTGCTTACATATTATTGGGTGCGTTTTTACTTGAGTTTGCTGCTAGTAATTATCATCGAGTAGGCCATATAATATTTTGATTGCCCAATCTTTTTCATTTGTTGATTTGGTCGAGTTAGCTGTATGTATTAAACCTTTTTTTAGCTGTATTTTGTATTTTTTGTTAACCTTATTTTTAACATTGTTTGCACATTAAGGAGCTAATTTGCACATTGACAGTTGGCCTTTTATTCCCGGATTCAAGATGGACTGGTAAGTAAATATTTATCTTTCGCTTTTCATTCTCGTATATGTTTATCTTTCGTCGAGAATCACGTAGGATTTTACATTGTTTGTTTTTTTAGAAACACTATTAAAATAAAGACTATTGTTATTAAAATATTGAATTATATAATTTGTAGAACTTAGTAGAAATTGTAGTCTATAGGTTTTAAAATGTGAGATTTTACTTTTTCTAGAATTACTATAAAATTAAATACTATAATTTTTAAAATATTGAATTACTGAATTTTTAGAACTTAGTAGAAATTAAAGGCTATAGATTTTAAAAAATAAGATTTTACTATTTTTCTAGAAACACTATAAAGGTAAAGATTATAGTCTTTAAAATATTGAATTACATAATTTTAAAACCTAATTAGAAATTGAAGGCTATAGACTTTAAAAAGTGAGATTTTACTATTTTTCTAGAAACACTATAAAAATAAAGATTATAATCTTTAATAAATTGTATTATAAAATTTTTAGAAATTAGTAGAAATTGGAGGTTATAGGTTTTAAAAAGTGAGATTTCACTATTTTTCTAAAAACACTATAAAAGAAAATACTAAAGTCTTTAAAATATTGAATTACTGAATTTTTAGAACTTAGGACAAATTGAAGGCTATATAGACTTCAAAAAGTGAGATTTCACTATTTTTTTAGAAACACTACAAAAGTGAAGACTATAGTCTTTAAGATATTGAATCACATAATTTTTAAAACTTAGTAGAAATTGAAGACTATAAACTTAAAAAAAGTGAGATTTCACTATTTTTCTAGAAATACTATAAAAGTAAAGAGTATAGTATTTAATATATTGAATTACATAATTTGTAGAACTTAGTAGAAACTAAAGACTATAGGCTTAAAAAAGTGAGATTTCACTATTTTTCTAAAAATAATATAAAAGTAAAGATGATAGTCTTTAAAATATTGAATTACTTAAATTTTAAAATTTCATATAAATTGAAGGTTATATACTTTAAAAAGCTAAGTGAGATTTCACTATTTTTTATAGAAACACTACAAAGGTATAGACTATAGTCTTTAAAATGTTGAATTACATAAATTTTAAAAGTTAGTAGAAATTGAAGATTATAAATTTTAAAAAATGAGATTTCACTATTTTTTTACAAAAACTATAAAAGTAAACACTATAGTGTTTAAAATACTGGAATACATAATTTTTAAAATTTAGTAGAAATTGAAGGCTATAAACTTTAAAAATTGACATTTCACTATTTTTCTAGAAATACTATAAAAGTAAAGACTATGATGTTTAAAATATTGAATTACATAATTTTTAAAACTTAGTATAAATTGAAGGCTATACGCTTTTAAAAGCCAGATTTCTCTATTTTTCTAGAAACATTATAAAAGTAAAGACTATAGTCTTAAAATATTGAATTACTTAATTTTTAGAATTTAGTAGAAATTGAAGGTTATAGACTTTAAAAAGTGAGATTTTACTATTTTTCTATAATCACTATAAAAGTAAAGACTATATAGTCTTTAAAATATTGAATTACTGAATTTTTACAACTTAGTAGAAATTGAAGGCTATAGTCTTTAAAAAGTGAGATTTCACTATTTTTCTAGAAATATTATAAAACTAAAGACCATAATCTTTAAAATATTGAATTACATAATTTTTAAACATAATTAGAAATTGAAGGCTATAGACTTTAAAAAGTGAGATTTTACTATTTTTCTAGAAACACTATAAAACTAAAAACTATAGTCTTTAAAATATTAAATTACATAACTTTTGGAACTTAGTAGAAATTAACGGCAATAGGCTTTAAAAAGTGATATTTCACTATTTTTCTAAAAACACTATAAAAGTAAAGTATATAGTGTTTAAAATAATGAATTATTGAATTTTTATAACTTAGAACAAATTGAAGGCTATAGACTTCAAAAAGTGAGATTTCACTATTTTTCTAGAAACACTATAAAAGTAAAGATTATGGTGTTTAAAATATTGAATTACATAATTTTTAAATCTTAGTAGAAATTAAATGCTATAAGCTTTAAAAAACGAGATTTCTCTAATTTTCTATAAATACTATAAAAGTAAAGACTATAGTTTTTAAAATATTGAATTCCTTAATTATTACAATTAAGAAGAAATTGAAAGTTATGTGTTTTAAAAAGTGAGATTTCACTATTTTTCTAAAATTATTACAAAAGTAAAGACTATAGTCTTTAAAATATTGAATTACTTAAATTTTAGAACGTAGTAGAAATTAAAGGTTATAGACTTTAAAAGTTGAGATTTTACTATTTTTCTATAATCACTAGAAAAGTAAAGACTATAGTCTTTAAAATATTGAATTATTGAATTTTTAGAACTTAGTAGAAATTGAAGGCTATAGACTTTAAAAAGTGAGATTTCACTATTTTTCTAGAAACACTATAAAAGTAAATATTATAGTCTTTAAAATATTGAATTACGTAATTTTTAAACTTAATTAGAAATTGAAGGCTATAGACTTTAAAAAGTGAGATTTTACTATTTTTCTAGAAACACTATAAAACTAAAGACTATAGTATTTAAAATATTGAATTATATAATTTTTGGAACTTAGGAAAAATTGACGGCTATAGGTTTTAAAAAGTGAGATTTCACTATTTTTCTAAAGACACTATAAAAGTAAAGACTATATAGTCTTTAAAATATTGAATTACTGAATTTTTAAAAGTTAGAACAAATTGAAGGCTATAGACTTCAAAAAGTGAGATTTCACTATTTTTCCAGAAATACTATAAAAGTAAAGACTATGGTGTTTAAAATATTGAATTACATAATTTTTAAATCTTAGTAGAAATTAAACGCTATAAGCTTTAAAAAGCGAGATTTTACTATTTTTCTATAATCACTATAAAAGTAAATACTATAATCTTTAAAATATTGAATTACTGAATTTTTAGAACTTAGTAGAAATTGAAGGCTATAGACTTTAAAAAGTGAGATTTCACTATTTTTCTAGAAACACTATAAAAGTAAAGACTATAGTCTTTAAAATATTGAATTACATAATTTTTGGAACTTAGTAGAAATTGAAGGCTATAGAATTTAAAATGTGATATTTCACTATTTTTCAAGAAACATTATAAAAATAAAGACTATAGTCTTTAAAATATTGAATTACATAATTTTTAAACATAATTAGAATTTGAAGGCTATAGACTTTAAAATGTGAGATTTCACTGTTTTTCTAGAAACACTATAAAAATAAACACTATAATTTTTAAAATATTGAATTACATAATTTTTAGAACTTAGTAGAAATTGAAGGCTATAGACTTTAAAATGTGAGATTTTATTATTTTTCCAAAAACACTATAAAAGTAAAGACTATAAAATGTCGGATTACTTAAATTTTAGAACTTAGTAGAAATTGAAGGCTATAGACTTTAAAAAGTGATATTTTACTATTTTTTTAGAAACACTATAAAAGTAAAGACTATAATTTTTAAAATATTGAATTATATAATTTTTAAAACTTAATAGAAATTGAAGGTTATAGACTTTAAAAAGTGAAATTTAATTAATGACGTAATTATGTTTTGAGTATTTATCTTTCGCTTTTCATTCTCCTATGGGGGCGTGTGGTTCGTGATGGAATTTCATTCCCAGGAATTGTATTTTTTATTCATTTTTGAAAGTTTGATAAATATTTCTGAAAATTATGGCATAATGATAGCATAACACATAGACTCATCGGTAGGTATATGGATTTAACATTCCCTTCTCATGGGAATCTAACATTTCCATGTGGAAGGTGGGAATGAAATCATGGAAATAGTTGGCCCAACATTTCCTTTTCATGGGATTAAAAATCAAACATTCATGTAAATAACTTATTAATTTTTCATTATCATCTGCACATTCCTAGATATGTTTCATTTCACGAACCAGAAAGGCCCTATGTTTATCTTTCGCTGAGAATCACGTTGGATTTTACATTGTTCTTTAATAACAGAATTATGTTAGTTTGTTTTTATAAAAGAATTCTATTCAGAAAATAGAAATAACAGCCAAGGTTCCATAGAGATGATTCATACTTATTAGAAATCACAGAAACAATATAACGGTACAACACTTACAGAGAATATTAACATACATTATTAACTTAGCATTGTAGAAAATGCTATAAGAATCATAGTAACCAAGATAACTCTCACTGCTATCAGAGGTGAAATATGCCCCTTGTCCTTCCTTATCACAAGTCCTTCAATGATAGGGTAGTTAACAGTGATGATAAAACCTGCAAGGAAAAGCTGTATAAACATCTTGTCCCAATCACCCACCAATACCACTCTGTAGATTCCTCCCACAAAGCAAGATATATTGGCAGTAAGGACTACAAGCATTGGAACTATGAAGATGTTTGATGCTCGGAAATCATATTTGTCCATTTGGTACAACATAGTTTGTTCATCATCCTCTGCTTTATTAGTAGGCAAGAAACTGGCTTTTCTTATGCCAACTTTCTTCAGTACAGCATCCAAACATCCATATAGATGACAAGTAATTGATTTCATCATCCACACCCTCTGCTCATTTACCCATTTATGCAGTGTTCCTCCAGTTATGAAGACTTCTTGCAAATGGTTTACAGAAGATGATAGAAAGATGAATGCAAAGATAATAAAAAATGGGTCTGAAACCTGTCACAAAAAATTTAAAACAAGTGTATTTTAGTATATGAGTCAATGTATAATGTAAAAATATATGAAATAAAGGGAAATTAGAGGGTGTTACCTTAGGGTATAGGGGAATTCCATTCAGCAGACAGAGCTGAGGGATGATAGCAAAACACCAGAGGGGCAAGCAATAAAGAGGGAAAAATGCAAGTTCTGCATAACATAGACTCTGAAGAAGTGGCATCCTTGAAGAACCGTATATAAGTGGACAAAACCTGTTTATACCATTTTCAAACAAACCACAGTACCATCTTGTGCCTTGGATTAATACTTCATTCAAATTTGTGGTAGCTGTTCCTAGGAACTGTGGCCTAGATGGTTCACAATAAACTGAAGTCCAACCATTGCAATGCAGGAAAAATCCGGTGAGGTAGTCTTCCACAACACTATAATATACGAAACCAACCTGAAAACGTTCAAAAATAATAAAAAATAAATTATCTTAACATGAACTTTCATGTACTAATGAGAAAAATAATGTATAACTACCTCTTGTCCCCATTTAGTGCTGGTTTCATATTTACAAGAAGCCAACAAGTGAGGTTCTTCAAGCAATGCATGCCAACCAGACACCGAATCCCTTTGGTAGTTTTGAGTGAGTGATTTGATGAACTCATTAGATGAACCAAAATATTCCTTAAGTTGCAGCAAATCAGTTCCTAACATTCAGAAATAAGGGCAATGCTCATGTATCAATGCCTTTGTATCATTCATTTAGAAGAAACTTGGAAAATATTTGTGTCCAATACCTTTAGTTGAGAAATTTCCATAGAGTGACACCCTTTTTATATAAAAGCCTGTGCCTGACATTACTGGTCCTTTAAGCCCGTTCATACCTTGCCATTGAAGCTGAAATTTTCCATCAAGGTTTATTTCAACACATCAAACTTTGCACCAATTAGGGGGACATATAAACAGCAATTTGAGAGAGAGACAATTTTGAAGTCCGAACCGTAAATATTGATCTCAGCTGGCTATCATAGATGTCATTCTTGGTAACATTGTGAAATTTCTGTGGAAACTGAACAAATGCTAGGGAAGATGATAGCTTGGGATCGAGATGAAAACACATAGCATATCGAGCTGAACTCAGATCATTACAGAACATGTCACAATCCAGAACTAGAATGTAGGGAGAATTGCTCATCACAGCTGACACTCGGAGCTGCAAGATTGTTACATGTAAGATGTGCAAGCATTACATGATCTATGTTCGTAAAGCAAGTTCTGTATATAAGAATATGTATACTTTGGAAGATGAAATCAGAGTCATACAAGGACATTGAGTGCTCCAGCCTTGAAATGGTGGGGATGTGATGGTCTTTTCTCACGGGAGACGTAGACAAGGCGAGGCATTTTTGCATTTTCTTCATCACGGCTGATGTTTTCTTGCATCACCTGCCAAAGTCAGATCAATTAGACAGATTGTCTAAGCAGATTTGTATCTAATGGAAGTGAAGTTAGCAGTTATGTTGCATCCACTAGCATTGATTGACTGGTAGTTATTGTCAGCCATATAATTGGAATTTGCAATGAATAATGGATAGAGAAAAAAAAATATGCAGATCAAAACACTATAGACGCTGCTATTATACCTCAATGACAGAAGGCTGATCTCGAACATTTATGTTAGGACTACCTCCTGAAAAGGACTTATCTTGTCTGAAACTCATTATCCCTTCTTTGAATGCTTCATATTTTTCCTGTAAATTGTTGAATTTCATCTATGAGCAGTGCCACTAGAGATAAATAACCAAAACATCATCCAAATAAAATTTCATGTCACCAAAGTCAACCTTGATCTTCTTCTTATCTGCCACATACACACTGCTCCTTGCAAACTCAAAACCATCATCATGATCATCATCTTCCACAGCAGAAAAGTGAGCCTTGGGGCACCTATTCTTTATTCTGTACCTTGTGCAGAAGGGTATCCACCACTTCGCAAATTTCCAAGCCTCTCTCATGCCATGGAGGGTCAAGGAAGAGCCACCATCATCAGAAAGATACACATGCAGCTTCTCAGGAGGGTAATCAAGTGCCATGGCTGACAGCACAGTGTTCATCACCTCCAAAGTTGGCTCCTTAATCGGATCCGCAGTGCATATGAAAACATCAAGAGCAGGAAGCTTGTCATCTTGAGGCAGCCTTTCAGGGAAGGCATCACGTGAAATGGGACGCCACCGGAAAGCACGGCCAAGGATCCATATGAAGGAGAGAACAACCTCTGAAGCAAAAACAAGTAGCCATGGTAGTAACAAGTGGATTTCTCTGGATTCAGGGTTTTGGAAAAGAAAACATGCTCTGTAGTAGAACAAGAATCCTAAGGCAGTGGAATGGAGGAGCATGTGTAGCCTATAGAAGAGAACCAATAGGATGTGAACATGGTAGGTATTGAGAGCAAGTGTACCCTCACTGGTTTCCATTACTGCAGCTAGCTTATTTTAATGTTGTCTTGTTCCAACTTCAATTTCAGAGTTTGAATATTCTCTGTTTCAGGCACTCCTTCTAGCGTTTGCATTACGCACCGACGAAAGAGTAAGAGATGTCTCTGCTGAGATCTCTACATAACAATTACAATTCCATTTTTTTCCTTTGAAAATGTTGATCACAGAAGCCAAATAGTTTATGATGTAGCATATAATCGTATAGTACTAAGGGTCCTGTCCAAGTTGCTGTCACTGTCGTTTTCATCATCCCTACTGGTAGCCAAAAAATATAAAGTTTTTTTTAATAATTTTTTAAAAGATTAGACGGAGAATTCCAAGACCTCGACTAGTAAAATTCAAGAGCATATCATTGTCGCCTGGACCATGTTTTTCTTTTTTCGACTTTAAATTAGCTTATGATCTTGTATTTCTTAAAACAATTTCTATTTGTTTGATAAAAAAAGTGAACACTTTCCATATTAAACTAAATCCTCTAAGTAGGAATTATGTTATTTTTACACACTATCCTTGAGTTTTTAGAATTAAAACAGTTGGAAAAGTGTGATATGATGATAATAACAAGAATATAGTCTTCCACCTTTTTGTGTGTGTTTTTAAAATGGGTGAATAAACAATTTCACTTCTGCCAAAAAACACTAACATTTCATCATTTAAACAAAATCCACCCTCTTAATAGAATGTAGCTACATACTAAAGTTCCGCAGCACAATACTTCATCTAAGAAAAGCAAAAACCATTGAGACAGTTAACCAGCTTAAATAATGGATGATTCACTGCATATAACAATAAATTTTGTCAAGGCCACCAGTTATGTTAATCATACTTACAAACAAGTTAAAAAAAATTACTAGGAGAATCAAAGGAGAAGTAACATTATATAAAAGGGGAAGACAAAGAAAAAATCAAAGACATAATAGTAACCAATGCTGTCTTAGAACAAGAGCAATTTACACCTTGTCATTGTTGTTGTGCTGTTGTATGATATACTCGCGGAGCCTCTCAGCTTTCTGCCTCATAGATTCAATCATCTCTTCGGTGGCATCAACGATCTGTTTGGGCAAGTGAACTTCCAAGAAATCAAACCACTCACCGAGGCTCAACTTCTCCAAATCAGCCCAACTCCCATCTCCATTCAAATCCTCCTTCTCTGCACTACATTCTTCACCTCCTCTCTTATCATCTTCCTTATCCTCATCCACCTTTTGATCTTCCAATTCAGCTGCTTGAGCTTTCTCTTCCTTCAATTTCCTTCTCCTACCCCTCGTTTTCTTTACCTCCACATTCTCAACTCTAACCTCCAATCTCGAATCTTCGTCAGGAATATTCCCAACCACGCTTTGCTCCTTCCTCGATTTCCGGGTCACCCGAGTGTTCTTCGTTTGTTCTACCACCTTATCCACTTGAACACTCGAATCAGGAACCTCAATCACGCTCTCTTTTTTCTTCAGATTCTGGGTCGCCCGTGTGTTCTTCGGTTCTTCCACAATCTTCTCTTCCAGAGCATTGGAATCAGAAACCTCAATCACACTCTCCTTTTTCTTCAAATTCCGGGTCACCCGGGTCTTCTTCGGTTCCTCCTCAATCGGAGCCTCCAAATCCACAACATTCGCTTCAGAGACCGCAACCGCGCCCCGCTTATTCTTCTGATTTCGGGTCACCCGTTTACTCTCGGGTGGTGGATCCACAAACCCAGATTCCTCAACCGCATTTTCCTCAACGCTCTGAACATTCTCCTTCTCCTTCAAACCCTTCCTTCTACCTCTTCTCTGTTTCGCCTCGGGCTGAACCGGAGCAGCATCATCGGATCCCACAAAATCCGGATCCGATACCTGTTCGGTTCGGCCGCGGCGAGTGGGGTTGCGCTTAGGCTTTGCAGCGGCGGCGGGGGCGTCGTGTTGGTGGAGGAGGGTGACCTGGATGGAAGTGAACTCTCCGATCTTGATGGAGGCGCCGTCGTGGAGGTTGAAGGGGGTGTTGGGAGGGATCTTGGTGTCGTTCAAAACGGTGCCGTTAGAAGAATCAAGGTCTCGGAGGACCCATTGACCCGAGTCGGTGAGGATGGAGAGGTGCTTGGAGGAGATGCCGGCGTCCTTGATGGGGAGGGTGTTGCCGCGGGCGACCCGACCTATACTGACGGCGGTTCCGGGGGGGAAGTCGAGGGTTTCGCCCTGTAGAGGGCCTTGTACAATTACGAGCTTCAGATGCGGAGTTGGAGTTGCTTCCATTTTCAGTTGCAGAGAAGAGAAGAGAGTGTTGCTGCACACTGCACATAAAATTAAAGTGAATAATGGATTTCTGGTTTTGCCTTTTGAATTGCCACTTTTTCCCGCTTCTCTTACCCTTCAATTTTTTTTAGGGTAATCCTCCAGCTCTATTCTTTATCTTTATAAGTTGAGTAAATATCTCCTCAACTCAAGATTGATTAATTATAAGGATAAAATAATTTTTCGCGATAAAAAAAAAAAAAGATAATATAATTGTTCAAGATTTGATATTACAGATAAAATAGTTCATTAAGATATGAAAGTGACAATATAATTATTTATGATTGAAATTTTAAGCTAAAAAGTCCTTCAACTTGTCCTAAATTTACAATTTTGATAATTATATTATCATTTTCGTATTTTGATAGACTATTTTACTGTTCACATTAATCTTGAAATGTTTACTCAAATAATTTTTTATAATTTTAGGAATCTTCAAACACATATTAATCCTTAAACGAATTTCGTTAGGTATAAATAAGTTAAAATAGTCATTCACAATCAATAAATAACTCCTTGTGATACTTTTAGCACGGTGGACACTTAAGTTTCCCTCTATGTGAATTTGTATACGTCTAAAACTTAAAGAAGGTTAAAATGGAGCCAAGCTTTTTAGGAGTATTTCAAATCTTATAGTTTTTAGTTTTATATTTTTTTAAAAATTATATTATTATCAAATTTTAAAGTACGTAGTATTTAATTTTATATTATATAAAAAATGAATAATTTCTAATTACAAATAGTATAGCCTATATTTTTATAATATATCTAAAAATAGTAGAATCTCACATTTTAAAGTATATAATATTCAATATTCTATTTTTTGTACTAAATTCTAAAAAATTAATATTTCAAAGACTATAGTCTTTAACTTTATACTTCTTGAAAAAGTTATATTATATCATATTCTAAAGTATATAGTATTCAATTTTATGTTGTATGTAAAATGAGTAATTCCTAATTGCAAAATGTATAGTCTTCATTTTTTTGACGAGTCATATTTTTAATTTTTAATTTTTTTGTAAATATGGATAAACAAATTAGACAAATAGTATAAAAATAGCATAAGACTTAAAGGTAATAAATGAGAAAAAAAAATTAAAAATAGTTTATATTTAGAGAGATGAATAATAATTCTTTTTTTTAATTACTTTAGTTTTATTTCTAAAGTTAAAAAATAATCAACTAATTTAAGTAAATTTTCTTTGCATAAGTAATAGATATATAGTCTTTTTAATGGTAAAACTCAATCTAATCATAAAATTATTGAAATGCCTTGTGGCATGAACCTTGATGGGTTGGGGGCATAATCCCTATTGTCGACCCCAAACTAATAATCATGGGATCAATCCCACCTCCATAGGAAAAATCTCCTGAGTCTGAGTGTGAGGATTTAAATGTTGGGATTCCATGGATATCTAGAACATACTAATCCCAATATCATCACTAATTTTTAGGTTATGATAAGTGTGTTTATATTCCATGCATTCATTCCATACGAAAACTATATATTGTTTTAACCTTTTTTAGTATATTTAAAAATTAATGTACATTTAAACATAATTATATTAGATATATTAATTTTCAATGTAAAAAATAAAATGATAATTATTATAAAATAGAAGGTTCTTCTTACTAATTCATATATATAGTCCATTAACAAAAGTAAAATTCAAAACCTTTTACTTGTAATTAGTTGTGACGAATATATAACAAAATACAACAAACTTGCATAAACTCTGATCTGTCATACCAATTTCGACAAATTATCAAACGAAACAATCAAATTTGAACATTTATCTTGAAATGAATGTTTCTTTAATTTCAGAATAGAATATAAAGAATTTGATTCAAGTATTTTTCTTTAAATAAATAAAGAGAACAAAAAATTAGAAAGAATAAAAGGGTGAGAGAGAGAGATTGTTGTAATATGTGTGCTAAAAACAATCTATGATAATAAAGATATACAGTCATTTGTTGAAATACATCTAGAAACAGTATAGTCTTGAGGGAGTGAATCACAAATGAAGGACTTTACGAGTTTGCCTGTACATACATACATACATCAAATTAATTAAGATAAATAATAAAAACCACAGTACAGGGAAGTAAGTCCTTAGCTAATTTGTTTGTTTTTCGCCTTTCAACTTCAACCAACCAACCAACCAACCAGAGTCATTTTGTAAGTAATAAGTCCTCCACATATATCTATGGAAGCCAGTCCTTATTATTCCCCTTACCTTAATAATTTCGTTCTAACCCCCTACTATCTATGTATATATTGATATATATAGAATAGAATAAATATTATATTGTCATATATATATATATATATATATAGATAGATATGCAGTGATGGATCATGGATGGAAACATGATGGAGCTATTTTCTGTGGATGATCCTTGCTGCTGGTTTGGTTGCATTATCCATTGCAAAGCGAATAAAAGAAGAGGCGTCTGCACCTTGCACAACCATGTTGGGAATAAGCTGCGGCGAGCTTTCCCTATTACTATTATGATTATGAACAACCATTTGTTCATAACTACTCATGAAACCTGCTGCACCCGGAATATTACTATTACTATTACTGTAGTAATAATCCACATTATTGTTATTCTTGGGCAATGCTGCTGCAACAATCTCATCGCAACTGTTGTTGTTGTTGACGGCACTGGGGTGTCGGTGGTGGTGGTGGTGACGATGGGTGGTCATGATCACGGCTCTACTATCTTCAAAGGGGTCCTTGATGAGGATGGAATTGCCACACTGCCTGGGTTGTGTTTGATAAAAGACCTTAGAGACAACTAACTCGCCGTCTTTCTCCTCTTCGTTGCTGCCAAGATGGTACTGATGCATCACCCAGTTGGTCTTCTCTGGCTTCTTCTGCCTCCCGTAGTTGGTGTACAGCACAAGTATCTTCTTGAAACCCTTCACCGCTCCCCCCACGTTGATAGGCCTTGTCTTCCCTGTCTTGTGCCACCTTGTCTCGCTTCCTTCCTCCTCCGTCTGCACCTTTCTTCTCTTCCTTGTTCCTGTTGTGTACGCTTTTGATGGCCTGTGAAAGAAGTGACGAACCTGTCCATCTTTGTTCACTCCTGCATTCATCCATCAACCACACAATAATATCATATACTCAACAACATACATTAATCAGTTATTCTGTTAAGTTATGTCATCTTCTCTAATTTATCAACCACTTCTTGGTATGTGAAATAAGCAATTAAAAAAATGAAAAAGTTCAAAACAATTACAAATCATATATATATATTATTTATAAAGGTTGTTGATGGAATATAGAAGTAATGATTTGTATACATGGGTATATTCACATGAAAGGCTACAAAAGAGGAATTTGTTCTCCAAGAATTAGTTTTTTTTTTTTTCTTTCCCTTTTTATCTTTATGAACAGTTTCCTTGTAGCATCTATTTGTTGTTACAGCAAAAACAATGATAATTACATCATAAAATTAATCATTATCAACCACAATGTGTAAATTTAGTATTTTGAAATTAGTAATCCATCTTCTATATTATTATACATTAATCCAACATTTATAAAAGTTGAATTATTAATTTCAAAATGTTGGAATATTACACATGGTGACCAATTTTATGGTGTACACAAATCATTTATTAAAGTAAATATCAAATTAATGACTAGGAATTTTCTTATGTTTAGGAGGTGAGACTCATCATGGTTCTTATGTCCCTCAACCATGCATATATATATTTTCTTATTCATCTGAAAGCTAAGCATGTAATTAATAAGAATCCTCACATTGGTTAATTAATGTAAGATAGCATGACACTGACTACTGAGTTTGGTAGTCATTGACATACAACTGTAATAAAGCATTTCCTTCTAACATACATGAACGAGTAGGTTAAAAGATGTGATTCCTCCACCTAGCTATTTAATTACTTCTTACTTCGAATGTAACATCTAAGAATTATGACACACCCCCCTCTCTATGTGGACACAAAGTAGTTTTCTTTCAAACCTTAATTAATTATAAATGCAAGAAAGGCTAAGCAAAAGAGACGTTATTTTCTAGAATGGTATGTAAAATATCTAAACTTGTCACTACCCCCAATTTAAATTTCACAGAAGACCAAATCCCCTCCCTTTTATATTTTGTAATTTATTTATTTTAGAGTTTATACCACAACAAGAATGTCTAAGAAATTAAAGGCATTTCATTTAGCAACCAAAGTTTATCATGTTAATGACTAGTACTCCATTACTATATATTTCTGTAATTTGTTGAGAGAGTATAAATTAAATGTGTTGGAATTGTCATTCTCAACTACCTCAATTAATTCCTTAAAGAAGGATGACTTTCACCACTATATATAAAACCACGTATTTCATGCACTCTAATATGATGATGTCTCCCATTAAATTAGAATTTTCAATGATGAGTATAACGTATAAGTATAACCCATGCATGCATCATCAAATTAACTATATAATCATTTTTATTTTATTTCAATAGATTAAAAAATATGAAAGTAGTAAATTAAACCTGGTAGCTTTTCAGGGTGAGTATAACAGATGCCATTCTCGCCTTCAAGAGTGGGTATGAACTCATCAATAAGGGGATGCAATTTGCGCACATCAGACTGCACCTTTGCATCCAAATGCTCAAGTATCTCCTGGTCATTCGGGTCAAACTTCACTCCTGCTGGCAATCCCGGCAAGTCTTGAATTCCACCCTGTAATTTCATTTATTTATTTGAATACTAATTCATTAATAATCCTAAATATGAAATCAAATTAAATTCTACCAACCTGATCTTGGAATTGGATGTTATGGCCACATGAGGGGCAAGTAATGGTTCGAATTTCGGGTGGTTTTGTGTGATGATGAGTAGCACTAGCAGTAGTTACATTATTAACAGCGTCATTAGTTGTAGGACTAGTAATAGGAATGATATTAGGGGTGATTAGCTCGATGCCCCTCTCTACATGATCTGATGAGTTATTGCACCATGTCATCTCTACCTCTCTTGATTTTGGCTCCAAAACATACATACAGACCTACCTACCTAGCTACCCTTTAATTTGAAGGATCTTTCAAACACCTTGTTACAAAATCATCATCAGCGCCTCCTTAACAACAAAAATAAACAAATATAAAATCGATCAGCATAGGAGAATATTAGCGGAGAAAGAAAAGAAAAAGAAAAGGAAGAAAAAATAAAAAGAGTAAAGAATTTGTGTCTTATAGAACACGCACGTTTTTTGCTGATGAATCAGGGAGGGAGTCAGTCAGAATTTTAATCTTACCTACCAGTCTCTCCCACTTAATTTTCCATCCTGGTTCTATATATAGATATAATTGATTGAGCTAACTGAGTGGTTTGCTTCCTTGCTTGCACTGCGCCAACTTCTTCTTCTTCTCACATAGAAAGAGAGAGAGAGGGGAAGGAGGGGGCAAATAAAAAGGGCATAAATAAGCGATAAATAAAAAGAAAGGTGTGGGGAATAGAAGTGGGGTTCTACATATAGCTAGCCAGGCCAGGGGGATAAGAAGCTTGCAAGCCAAGTTTTATTTTCCCCCACCCCATACGTATATACGCTTCTATCAACCACTATTTATTAATTATTTTAACTATGAGCCTGGAGGCACAACAAAATATCAGTTAAAACAGCCAATAAATAGAAATTTGGGCCACAATCACCCAGCCCATTAAAAATATACTCATGCTATTTGGGCCATAAAGTGTTAAATGGGCATTGTTGGCTGTTTTGACTGATTTTTTGTTGTACCTCAAGCATTTGTGTTTAACTATATATATATATATATATATATATATATATAAATGATTGCATTACTAGCTAGCTCTAGCCTTAGGGGTTAATTAATCAAAGAAAATTAAATGTTGTATATATGTTGTCACATATATATTGTAAGATACAATATGAAAAGCTAGTTAAGTACGTTGACTTAGGATGGAAATAAAATTAACTCGTTTTAATTAATTATGTACAATTAATTAAAACCCTTAGCTAATAAGAAAATGAAAAAAAAAGGTAAAATAAAAAAAAAGGGGAGGGTGGTGGTGGGTATGAGTGGAAATGGGGCAACCGTGATTCTTGTCAAGACGTTTCACCTCTTTAGAGAGTGTGCATGTGTGATGTGTGTGTATGTTAGGAGTTCAGCTGCAGTGTCAAATTAGAGTGGCCTTAAAGCTATGTGTTAAGAAAATAAAATGAAGAAGAAACTCACAGTCAGAAATGTACATACGAACCGACAAAGAATGTAACATAAGGAATACGTTTATGATTCACACAATATACTTTTATTACGTAGTATTTACCTTTGCACCAACCCAACAAATACATACACTGTATATTCCCTCCTCCCTTTCTTCACCTACACTACTTCTTACTTCAAGCAACGGATCTCTGCTTTTTTTATTTTTTTTGTTTCACACTCGCGTACATACATACTATTCATTCTTACGTACTGCCTTCAAGTTTATATATACAATTAAAATTGGATTCTATACTTAACAATTTTATTTATAATATATCCTCATTTAAACTAAACTAATAATTCAAACAATCTTCATAAAACTTAATTTCAACGCGGTTCCGTTCCGTTGATCTTATTTGTCCCAATCATCAGTATACATACTTGGTGTCCAAGTTGTTGAACGTTTTCACTGGTGCTAGGGATCGGATCACAAGTTAAAGAGAAGAGACAATATATATGTGTGTCCTATTTTGGTTGGCGTTTATTTCTAGTTCACTTCGAAATTTACATACATACATGATGTGGAATGGTTTGGATTGTGAAGGTAACAGGTACGGACAAAAGATATATATTTTAACTAATTAACTAACAACATAGATAACCCTTCATTAATAAGAATGAATTAATTTCTGATATGAGAATTATTATTATTATATTTGCTTTCCTATATACATACCAACCGACAAGTCTTTGTGAGGCTTCTCAAAGAAGCCACGCTAGTAGGGGGGAAGAAAAAACTTGGGCATTAAGCTCGATCTATCCTGAGGTTACATTTGTTTTTATCATTCACTTTAACGTTGCTGAGCTAGGGTTTTAAGGCTTTCTTTTTGACAACAATGTTGATTTTACATACACACACGTTACAAGGGGCATGAATATCATATCATATCTATTGAGGTTTCCCAATGCATGTCCACGTGTCTGGTAGATAGGGATTGGTATGTTTGAAGAAAGAGGAAAAAGAGGGAATGGAGAACAAACTTTAGTCATGAAACGTGATATGGATATGGATACGGTTACGGAGGGAGGCAGTAGCACTACGCAAATTATGGAGCTATTTGGCTTCGCTTTTCATAATAATGGGCTCTTTTGCTCAAAAGTAGTTACTATCTATCTATGTATATACATTTCCTTCTTTTCTCAAACACCAAATCATCACCTATGTAAGACGTCCTAACTTTACATGTTTAATTTATCATCCTTAAATCTTATGCTATTCTCGTCTAAACACTTATTTTCTACTATTAAGTCTAACTGAAGTGGTAAACATTCAAATTTTTGTGTCAACTTAACATACATCACTTTTCTTATTTTCAAGTAGTGTTATCTTGGAAGAGCAATACTATTGGTACATATCAAATGGTATGTATAGTATACATATATTTTGATCTAAGAGTAGAGACAAAAAATTTAAGTGGTGAAGTGATATTACTAAAAAAAAAATTATATGTATAAATATCACTATTTATCTTGGAATTAGCTTCAATTCATTCCTATGCTAAGAGATATAATCCGAAGATATTGATCCTGAAATCCTAACTACCCACGCTACTGATGTGCATGAGAACCTCAAGCATATAATAAGATCAAGAAATGTTATTCTAATATTCAAAAATAACATCTCATAAATATCTACTTTTACACTCTTTGGATATGATAGTATAATAAAAATGAATGAGACTACGATCACACTTAATCAAAAACTCACTTTTAATTTTTTTTTCGATATATAAATATACGAGAATCCTAGAATAACATTACTCTCTTATGTGAATTATCTTATGAATACAAAAAATAATCTCAAAATTCCATACACAATACAATGATATATATAAAATAAACACCCTCCGGCCTTAATAAACACCTAAAAAATATGTTCTTAAAAAAAATAAGGATAATATAAAAATATTGAAATTGAATAAAGATAATCATTCAACCCATATTTAATTTAATGATACAAGCATAAAATTCTAAATCATAACCACATGAGAAATTTCAATCTCACATACATTCTAAGTTTTCTTAACAATGTTTTCCTAGAAATCTTTATAACCTCTTGAATTAGGATAAATATTTAACTAAATTTAACAATTATATATTGAATAACAATTACTGATAAAATAAACTAAATAAAATATAAATATGTACTAAATAAAATAAAAACAAATTTAGAAAAGCTATATTCATAAATAAAATCCTAGAATGATTCCTTTGATGGTTTTTGTCTTTTCTTCCTTGACAATTTTTTATGAGCTCTAATAATTTTGTCACTCGAAATGTGCAATTCTCTTGAGCATGTATAACAAATGTTGTCTTAAACATATAATTTAGCCATCAATGTTTGATGGTAAGGGGTTTTCGAGGTTGATAAATTAAAGGCTTAGTATTTCCATATCTTAACATCAGATATGTGACCATCAAGGATTAATGATTATGATACATACATATCACATATAAATTAAAGGAGAATTGACATGTTTTGTTAATGGTACGAACGATACTTCCATGTTAATTTTCTAAAATAATTGTTACATTATCGATTTATCTTTAACATCATATTATCAATTTTTCACTCTTCCTTCGTTTGATTATTTCCCCTGTTTAGGAATAGGAGAAATAGAACTGAGATAAATCGACAAGGCCTAATGGGATGAATAGAGATAAGAGGGCGAGGTAGAAATTTTAAGGTGTACCATATATATAGCTTTTAGTATATATATATATATATATATATATATATATATGAGTAATAGTACATATATACTACAAAATCATCAATTATCAGCCACTATATACAATAATTCAATTTTCAAAATATGGATTTAATATGGATGAAATGTACAATAAAAGTCAATACTTATATAATATTAATATTAATCTATATTATTAAAAGTTAATATAAATTAACTTTATATTCAGACTCTTATAATTTAATGGTGGACATCAATATTATGTTTTACATGTATTTCACAACTTTTTGTACAGTAATTATTTTATTCTCCGATTTTAAGTTGACAAAACATAGAACAAGAATATCTCTTTCCTTTTTTTTTTTTAAGATAACATGTCTAAATGTTTGTATATGCATGCTGCAATATGGATAGGGTTTTCTTAACAACGTCATCACTCATAAGCAAAGCAAGTAGTTCAGAATGAGCAAATCAGGCAAATTATTTTTATTTATAAAAAGAATCTCTTACCGTTAATGATTAAGGTGAAATTAGTTTGAAGATATGTTGGTGGCACTGGATCACAGGAAATTGAATCAATCTGCTTTAGCTGAGGGTCATTGTCTGAGATAGAAAATCAATTGGACCTTGCAGTCATTGCCATGAGAGACCAATTTCAGAAAAGGACAATGAAAATTCAATTATTGAGTGGGAACCCAAAGACTTTTGCTTCAACAACAGCTCTTAAAATCTTTCATTATTATTGCCAATTTGTCACTTTCTTTTCACACTTTTGCTCCAACAATGTTCACTTACAATGCCATTCATTTACACACTTTATTTTCATATATGCACAGATTTTTTATTTTTCATTTTTTTTTTGTTCTGAATAGATCTATAATTTATATCAACTTGGTTCCAATCATTTTCTTTTTCACGGACCAAGCATATTTTCCTTCATGCATCTACCATATGCAGTCTAGTCTGTGACCAATCATATATATATATTTTTTACATTTTTGGTCGTCAATCATATTTTCTAATTATTTAATCAACAAAAAATGTGTTCATATTTTTCTTTTGTCAAATACTATTCGATTTCAAGTCCAAATCAGGTTCATTGAACCAAGTCCATTGAAAATGTTGGGCCTCTCTTAGATTCGTTATGTGGTTGTTGGCCCTCTAGGAAACAGGGTTGTTCCATTCAGCATAGCTCATTGATGACAGTGACGAACCAAAAAAGAAAAATGTCAAATAAGTTTCTCAGAGAATATGTAATTTCAGTTTTATTTTATTTTGGTTGGTCCAGAAACTTGTCATAGCAAACAAGAGGTACATCAGAGAATTGAAGCAAACAGTATTACAAATAAAAAGTATGATCAGAATTTTCAACACAATCAAGTGACAACAACATATACAAATACTCATCATCATATATGAATGTGAAATCTGGGTCCCTTGCTAGCTTTTGCTATCCAAAATTTATCTCTTAAATTCCACACCTTTGTATTATGATCGGTGTTTAAAGCAATTACAAGACGAAAAAGAATAAGACCTACACAAATATTTAATGAAAATATGATTGAAACAGGGGAGAAAAAAAAATCAAGGGGTCACTTTCCCTCTCATCAACAAAAGGATCCCCACACCACATAGAACCATAGAAAAGAATAATATAAATTGCCCTCGTGACAAGGCACCTCTCCCTCCAACATAAAATTAATGAGTAATGTTAGATAAACATTTAAAATTGGATATTCATGAGACATTTATTAAAATTAACTGTAGATAAGAAGAAGTTGATATTAGTATGAGAACTATACTAAACTAGTATTGACATCCCGTATATCAAGACAAATTTATAATAATGACACATTTTTATGGATAAGAAATGCATACAAACTTTAGTTCTTTTCTCCATTTGTGGGTAATGGGTCTGCATCTGCATGATCCAAAATTGAAGTCAAGATTGACATGACCAAATGGATCAGATTCACACTTCCATTTCTATATTTTTTAAAATATTTGCAACTTGGACCCTGGAAGGCCTACACTTCCTTGAATTATCAACACAAGCTAAAGCAACTTTGGCTAATCTAACTCTAATAACCAAGGGCTTTATCTCTGATGGAATCACCAACCTAGGATCCAAAAGTTCACCAAAATTCATTTCCTTAATCAAAGGCAATGCCATTTTGCTAAGAAACCATCCTCACATTCTTCCACTTAAAAGCTCAAGCATGACCACCCCTAATCCATAGACATCACTTTCTTTACTAGCACCACCTCCTAATTCACTCCAATACTCATCACCAACATAACCTACTAGAACTCTCTTTTCCATTATTGGTGCCAAAAAGTTTAGACCATAATCACAAATCCTAGCACAGAAGTTAACATCAATTAGAATATTTGAGGACTTGACACACCCATGTACAATGTTTGTTTGGTGCCACCACTTCATGCAGATAGTGAATCCCTCTGGCTGCTCCAGCTGCAATTCTGAACCTCTTGTTCCAATGCAACAGTGAAGAAGCCCCATTTGTGTTCTGATGGAAATAGAATTCCATCCAAGCTTACCATTCTTACAAACTCCATCAGTATGATCCTCTCACCAGGTGCTTATGAGAACCCCATTATGTGAACTATATATGTTGGGGTGTTGAGCTGAAGAGAGCCATTTCAAAACAGAGGAGAATCCAAATCCTGCATTGCTCAGAACAAGAACAGGGTGAATTGAATCCTCTTGACAGCAACAAGTTCTCCTTTCTCTTGTATACCAGCATAATACACAGTTTCTACTTTCTAGGCGACCTTTTCCAACAATTCTACTATGGTTGAATCCATCATCAGTGGCAGCATCAATGTTCATCAATGAGTATACACGAGCACAATGCTTCACAGGACTGTTTCTTCAGACTCAAGAGGATTCTACTTGGCAAACAAGAAACAGGACAACACCAAGAACCGTGAGAGATATGAATAGAGTGATAATGACCAAATCATAAGCAATATATATAGTACTCCCCATGCTTCATTTTTTGTTGAGATCTTTTTGCAGTTACTTACTGCAGAGGATGATACAAGCACACAATTACCTTTTTGCTTGTTATTATTGGGTAATTGAGTAGTCAAGAAGGAAAGAAGCAAGTGGGAAACGGGAGGGACGAAGGGATTGGAAGGTACGTCAAAGAGATGTGTGGAAATTTTACCTTACATGTGTGATTCAAAGTTGGTGAGAGATCAAAAAGTTGAAGAGAAAGTTGAAAAAAGGAAAAAGAAAACAACAATGTTTGACAAAACTGGTGGATTGGTGAGAAGGTTGAAAAGTTAATTGGATTTTGCTGTCGCAGTTTATGGCACTAAAGACTTGGGAAATAATATTTTAAGTGTGTCTTTTTTCATGTATTTTATTGTATCTACCATCATAGTCAGTGGCTTCTATGTTATGGTTCCTTAGATTCTGCTCAAGAATATGATAATTTCAAGTAATGCGATCAATCAATTCCTGAGAGTCTGTTACGAAAAGAGGAAGATGAGAAGTTCTGAAACCCTATTTAGGGTTCTTGAATGAAAAACGAGAGAGAAGAGAAGAATGATCTGTAAAGAGAACTGAATGTATATTATTTCTGTTTCTGTAATAATATTTTTGTACTAAGAGAAGATGGGCTGACCCACTATATATAGCCCAACCAAAGAAACAAGAAACCCAAGAAAAGGCAAAACAGAAAAGCCCAATAATAAAACAGAACAATAACAAGAAACAGAAAAATATATAGGTACAACATAAATATCATTAAACTTCTATCCAACTTGTAATTATATGGTGATGAGATCCATTAACAAACAAACCCTACAATTGTGTTTAATAAGTTGGATGCTAGTTGAATTTACGATAAACATTGCTATCTACTGTTATCTATATCAGTTTTATTAGTCACAGAATCATGAGGAAGCTTTCTATCCTCAAACTCAGGGAAGGGTTGCTAGTGACTCTGAGTTTGTCTCTATTCCTCTCAAAAACAGCTGTGCAGGAAGAGGTTTTGTAAGAGCATCAGCAACTTGAGAAGCACCAGGGATATGCACAACAAACAGGGACTTATTATTAACCTTTTCTCAAACAAAATTAAGATCAATCTCAAGGTGCTTGCTTCTGCTATGTAAAATTGGGTTTGCAGCCAGCAACACAGCACTGAGATTGTCACAAAAAATAGTAGGTTGGACAGGGGTTGTGATCCTTAGTTATGTGAATAGTTTCTGAAGTCAAAGAATATCCTGCTCCACAGCTGCTAGACACCTAAACTCTGCTTCTTTAGAAGATCTACTAACTGTATCTTTTCTTTTTTCTTTAGTCGTAAGATTAAATTGCAATGCATTGCTAAGAAATAGACGAAGGTGAATACATTAGCAACAAGTTATTTTTTTTGTGACGTGAACATCAGCAACAAGTTGAATGTGCTGAGATTGTCCAAAACGAAAGGGAAATTAGTATGATCATGTTGCCCCCAACTTTTAGCAGGCCCTCCAATTGGATCCAATAAAAGTAGCTATTTTGACCCAAAACACAGATTTTATCTAAGGTCCAAATAAAAGTAGCAATAATGATGATTTTGAGACGCTTCTGTCATATACTTAGGGCCAGTTTGGATAGCAAACTTATGACTTATTTTAACTTTTTGTAAGTTATAAGTTATTGTATAGGTGTTTGGATTAATTTTTATATAACTTTTGACTTTTTAAAAAGTTATTTTAAGTACTTATTGAAGAAGTTAAAATATTTAACTTCTTCAAAAAGTCTTTGCACAACTTTTTAAAAACTAACACTACAAACTAAAATAAGCACTTATATTATTTTACTTCCAAACACAAAATAACTTTTTCAAAAGTTACTTATTATTAAAGTCCTTATTAAAAAGTCATTTATGTATAAGGACTTAATTAAGCTCTTTATCCAAACTGACCATTAGTTAGCATTCTACTAGAATGACAAAATTATTAGCAGATTGAGCAACCTCGTCATGAAATATTGTTACTACAACAACAACCTCAAAATTAATGGCCTATGCATTATTGACTTTGCAATTGGCACAGACATTCACTAGTTCATCGGAACAACATTTAGCAATGTCATTTTTATCGATCTTAAATGCCTTAAACTAAGATCCACAAAATACTACTGTGTGAATTGTGAAGCGTTTCTGCAAACAGAAAAACACAATAATAATCAGTGATAATAATGACAATAATAATAATGTTATATTCCTTTGTTGGTAGCGCAACTACCCTATGCAGAGAACTTAAATTAAAGTGGGGTGGGTGGTTAAAAAGCCCAATCTTTCATTAATCCTACAATAATTTCGTTTACCTTTCATCAGACAATAAAGTAGTTGACATATAAATAACCGATGGACAGGATAAGTAGTAGTAATAGTTGGCAAAATCCCACTGTTAGTCTCAACAAAATAATAAAATCAGTGACGCAAGGCCTTAGTCATTTTCCAAATGAATGTATAATACCCCATCAACATTAATCACAGGCACAAGTTGAAGGCATTCAAAAAAATGGATGGAACCTGCAATTAAGTGTGAGGGACCAGAGAGGACAAACCCTGCCTAACAGCCTCAATGACTAGGCACTTATCGCTGTCCCCAGCACATAAGTGAGATACAAATTCTCAAGTTGAGATAAGTCCACACATTTAAGCTGCAACATCCATAACATTATGAGCATTTATTTAAAGCATGATCAAGCTACAGAGTGCCCATTTGACAATATCATATTCTATTGGGTTATGATATACTACTAGTATCATGAACTAAAATTACTACTATCCTTTGTAACTGTCCTGGTTTTACTAAAGGACTGTAGTTATTATGTTTGACATGAGTTTCATTCCCCTTAGTTAGGTCCAATAGTAGTAACTTTTCTTAGGACCCCAAAAATTGATATAACTTTATAACTCCAATGACCCTTGCAAAAGACAGGTAAGGAATAAGAACTTCTGTAACAATTGAATGGAAATATCATTGCTAAATTATAAGGTAGTAATGCAAACACTGATTTAAATTTGGTAGGGAAGTGCCTTGATGTTGACCTACTCTAAGGTAGAACATGAATTCCTCATGCCTCTAAACTTTCCACCCAAAAAAGAAAGGTCATCTTCTCTTTTCTTTAGTCAAATCTGTCAAGTGAGAAGTGAGTGAAAAAACATGGAGGTAAGGTTGGCTTGTAGTAAAAGAAAAGCTCCGAACTCTCCCTCCAGAGAATCAATTAAACCCAATACTTGCAGGGACATGAATCAAGCCACACTTCCCTGATCTGAGGCATCGTCGTAGTAATAAGGGGTTAACTTGCCGTCTTTCTTGGCAAGCTGCTTCGTTTGGTTCTCAGTGCCAACCTCTTGCAACATCTTCACCACCCTCCTCATCGCGGGGCGGTTGATCGGAAGTGGACTAGTGCACATGAGGCCAATGTTGAAGACCTTGCAGATTTCATCCTTGAAACAAGGATTGAGCCTGGAGTCAATTACATGGTCCACACCTTTCTGATCCAACGTCGTGCACACCCACTTCACCAGATCTTTCTCTCCAAATTCAGGGTCCACCGGGCGCCTCCCCGTAACCAACTCAAGTATGACCACTCCAAAACTGTATATGTCGCTTTTCTCATTCACTCTAAGGGTGTATGCATATTCTGCAAAACAAAAGGATCAAGGTCAGTCTAGTCCAAAAACAAGAAAATACATAAACCAGACATGAAAGCTATAAACCTATAATGCCGAGAAAAGTAAACCACAAGTCATGACGCAAGAGAAACACATAAAAATAGGACGGTCCATGGGCGAGATTAACATTATAGGGTCTAATGAGGATAGATTGGGCACAGCCTGAGCAGAGAGGTTGGGGTAAGGCTACAAATATTGACAGTAGCAGATCAACAACTTAATAAAAACCTCCCCATATTATTCTCAAATTACTCTAATGACACACCAAGAAAATGAGTTAAGAACAAGTACTATTTAATTTGCCACAAAAACTTCAAATGTATCTTTTACTAGACTAAACTCATCAACATTATAGTAAATATGAGGTAAAAATTGAAATAAAATATCATGAAAATGAAATTTCTGCTAACCTGGTGCAATATACCCACAGGACCCAGCAATGACTGACATGGATTTTGTTCCCTTCCCTCCGGTTTCAACAACCTTAGCCACTCCAAAATCTGCCACCCTTGCACCGAACTCCCCATCCAAGAGGATATTATTGGATTTCACATCCCTGTGAACAATCGGGGGAACACAGTCATGGTGTAGATAAGAGAGGCCTTCAGCAGCATCCACAGCTATCTTATATCTGGTTGGCCAATCCAACAACCCTCCTTTGGCGCTATGCAGCAAATCGCCAAGACTGCCATTAAGCATGTACTCGTAAACCAAGAGCTTGCAATCCCTTGTGGTGCAGCAACACCACAGCTTGACAATGTTCTTGTGCCTAATCTTGCCCAAAGTCTCAACCTCAGCATCAAAAGCATCTTCTTGAACCCTGCCACCACCCTTTTCAACATCACTCTCCACACCCTTCCTTGCCCCTCCCCATATCTTCTTCACCGCAACAGCCTCCCCGCTGTTGAGCACCACCTTGTACACTTTCCCTGAGGACCCACTACCTATCACATTATCTTCATCAAGGCAATTCAAAATCTCATCTTCACCAAAACCCAGTTTATGGAACGACATCAATGTCCACCTTGACTTATCAATAGCCCTCTTCGCGTCCTTGAAGTTCTTATACTTGAAGTAGAACCACACCACACCGATAAAGAACACCAAGGTGGCGACGATGAAGATTGTTCTAAGCAGCCAAACATAACCCAAACTTTTCTGTTGACCTCTGCCGTTACAGAGACCCTTCAAATCACCACACAAACCAGGATTCCCCAAAAAGCTATCGACATACATATCCTTAGCTAAGAGAGGTGGAAGCTCCCCAGAGAGATGATTATAAGACAGATTTAACTGATTTAGCTTCAAATTCTGCAAACCGCGAGGTACAGCCCCTGAAAACAGGTTTCTGGAAAGGTCAAGAGAATTGAGCACAGATAAACTACCAATCTCATCTGGAATCTTCCCACCAATTCCATTGTTGGCCAAATTCAAAACACTGAGCTTCTTCAAAGAATGAAGCCCCTTTGGAAGCTCCCCAGAGAGCCTGTTGTTGTGAAGATCAAGGGTCCCAAGCTGCCCGAGATTCACAACTGTCTCAGGAATCGAACCGCTAAACATGTTGTCATGCGCAGAGAGCTCAATGAGATTATCCAACCACCCTATCTCCTCGGGGATCGTTCCGTCGAACTTGTTATTCGAAAGCAACAAAAGCGACAGGTTCCCTGCTCCCGCGATGGTCTTTGCAACGGAACCGGAAAACATGTTATCCGCGAGTTCCAGAAGGTAAACATGGGGAAGCCCCCACATTCCCGCCGGAACCTCGCCGGTAAACCGGTTGAACCCGAGTCTCACGCGAGTAAGGCTCTGGCACGTGCCCAGACTCGCCGGAATATCGCCGGAAAACAGGTTGTATATCACCAGAAGCTCCTCCAATGCATTGTGATCGCACAGCGTCGCCGGAATCGGTCCCCAGAATTGGTTGCTCGAAACATCCAACCACCTCAGAGGGGAATGCTGTCCCAGATTTTCCGGCAATTTCCCGGTGAGCCGGTTCCCAAACAGCCTCAGCTCATAGAGATTAGGCGATTCCGCAATTCTCGCCGGTAACTCGCCCTCGAGACGATTCTCATAGAGATTGAGACTCTCGAGAGGCAACGCACAGAGCTCCTCCGGTATCGTCCCCGTCAAGTGGTTCATGGACGCGTCGAGAAGCCGCAACGCGGTGAGGTTCCCTAACCCACGAGGCAGCTCGCCGGAGAGCGAGTTGTTGTACAACTCAATCTGAGTCAAACGAGTCAACCCAGTTATGGAACTCGGTATCGACCCGTAGAGATCATTCAGCGCGAGGTCCAAGTCCCTAAGCATTTGCATGTTCCCAATGGAGTCGGGTATGGTCCCAACGAGGTTGCACTGCGTGAGCCAGAGCACCTCAAGGTTGGTAAGGTTACCCAGCTCGATCGGGATCCGACCCGGACTAAACGGGTTGTAGGAGAGGTTGAGCATTTTGAGCGTTGTGACTTTGCCGAGTGAGGGTGGGATGGTGCCTTCTAGAAGGTTGTAGACGAGGGAGAGAACCTCGAGTTTCTGAAATGTTCCGAAGGATTCAGGGATTGGGCCGGAGAAGTTATTGCCGGTGAGGTCGAGGTAGCGGAGGTTAGGGAGGAGGGGGAGGGTGTGTGGGAGTGGGCCAGTGAGGAGGTTCTGTGAGAGGTCGAGGTGGAGGAGGGCGTTGCAGAGGGAGATGTCAGGGGGGAGCGTGTCGTTGATGGAGTTGTTGAAGAGGATGATGGAGGAGAGGTTGGGGAGGCGGCAGAGGATGTGGGCCGGGAATGGGCCCGCCACGTTGGCGTCAGAGAGGTCGAGGCCGGTGACGGAGGAGGAGTTTTGGCCGCACAGGACGCCGTACCAGCGGCAGGGGGTGGCGTCGCGGGGGTTCCAGGAGGAGAGACGGGAGTCAGGGTCGTCGAGGGAGAGCTTGAATTGGTAGAGGTAGAGGCCTTCTTGGGTCAGAGATGAAGCGGGTGCTGACACCAGAATGCAGGTAACCAGCAACACCATCACCAGAGGAGGCATTGTTGCTGTGAGTGAGTGAGTGAGTGAAGTGCGAGTGGCGTTTTGCTGCTCAATTTATTTATTTATTTCAACAACCAGCTGGAGAGAGAGAGAGAGACGGTTAGAGTATTTGAGTGCTGTTTGGCACTGCACATCCAGAGTAGCGAGTGAGCAGAGCGTGAGTTGGGTACTAGTTTGAACAGGAGGAGCAAGGGAACGAGAAATTCTGCTGAGTTGGCACCCATGGACTTTGCAATTGCTTTTGCGTTTTGATGGTTGAGGAGGTCTATTTTCTTTCCTAGTTACGACGGGACACTGTCTTTATCTGCTAATGACTTCCCAATAATCTCATGTTTTGTCCTCACAGCCGAATCTGTATAAAGCACCTCCTTAAACGCATCTTATTCATTGTTACCCAAATGCTACATTTTTGTACGGTCATTTTTTTAGCAAACAGTATCACGAATTTTAGAAATTATTGTATTATTTTGACAGATACAAAGAATCAAAAGTAAAATTAGTATAATGATCTTTTTTTATTTCTGAGTCAAATTAAATATGAGTCCACTATATGTATGAGGTTTCTAAAATAATAGTGGTACTAGCCAAGTAGCGATGGGGTGACTAATACAGCAAAATGCTAGTGGCTTGTGTTAGCAATGAATGTGGTTTTGGAGTGGTCAGATAAAAGATGGATACATTATTGGTGTTAGCTAGTGTTGGTTACAACATGCATATTGTGATGATACATACGCAGGGGCTGAAATTCCCTCATCAATTCGGAAGCGTATCATTGTTTTTATTTACCCACACCAAAATTTCTACAATAATAATGAATACATCTCCTGTATATCACTACTACCAAAATAATAAATACAGAAAGTAAAGGAATTGAGATTATTAGCAGGAGTGTGGTGAAGGAAGTCACGCGTGACTGATGATCCATCTCATCTCATCTCATCTCAGTATGACAGTATCAGAATGAGCTGAGACTGGGACAGTGTTAAGTAGAATTTCAACAAAACGGCAACTGGTCAATTTTCGAAAGTGACACCATTTTCTTCTTTATTTTTCCCTTACGAGGGAGACATACATATACATGTTCGCTTCATTTTATTTTATTACTTGTTCATTGCTCTCTTTCTTCATCCCAAAGTCTTTTGCTTTCAAAACCAGACTAGTCATTCTAGTAATACTTATTCACGATAACATCAGTACACTTTATCATAGCATAAATCCGCGTGTAATAGTTATTTTTTTATTAAAATAAATTCAGCACTTTGAGTTTCAAACTAAGTTGAAGGCCATATTTGAATTCGATCTAATATCTATTCACCCCCTGAAGGGATTTTCTTGTTTTGCACACCGTTGAAAGTTACGAAAGCTAGGTTAAAAAAGTCTGTCTATTTTTTTCAAAGGGACTAATAAGAATGCACCAATCATATAAATTGGTTTACACTTTACACGATCAATTAATTAAATGTTATATGTTCTTTTATTTTCAAACAAATTGTAATTTAAAGATGGTTTACACTCAGTGCATGACAATTATTTTTTTTAAGTATCCTAATTATGATATAAAACATAATGAGATTTATTTATAACTGCATATTAATAAATTTACTTTTTAAGATTAAAAGTGACAAAATAATTAATGGACTTGTCACCTGTAACAGCAAACATAAATTCATTAAAATCTAGTATATTAGTTTTCTATTAAATGAACTTATTGAAAAATCTATGAGGATATTCAAAAATATTACTTTTTTTGTTGAATTCAAAAATGTTACTTTTACTTCCATCTTTTTGTATCCTATATCAATATATAATTTTATCATCGTTAAATTTTAATGTAATTTTTTATAATATTAAACTATTTTAATTTACTATTGACGGTGATAAATAATATCCTATAAATATCAAATTTTGAATGTTCAGTTTAGGGTTACTAGAAGGATTTTGGTGTTGGATTATTGGTTGCATCCAACATTCTGTTCAGCGGACTTTGCATCCTAGTATATTCGTGGTTTTCTATAAAAAAGAATTAAATTCGTGGTTTAATAATCAAAACTTTAAAATGAACCAGAGATATATAAAAGAGACACAAAATTTATTTTCATCGGAGAATGAGTATCTCTAATATTACTAGCTACTTGACACACACTTACATTTTTTAATCTTATGAGAAATTTTTTTTAATCAGGAAAATTATAATGATAGAAAATAGAGAATAATTTATTTTTCTTTTAAAATGAACTGTTAAAATAAAGGTTGTTAAGAATAATAAAAGATGGTTTTCAATGTGAGTGTAAGAGATAATAATAATAATAATAATAATATTTATTAATTTATTTTTTAATTTTTTAATTTTATTTTTTAAGATAAAATAGTAATTAAATTTTTAAAATTTTCTTTATAAGTAATTATAGATAATCATAGATATACTAGCAGATATACTCTTTCATGTTGGAATTGTAATTAAATTTAAGATATTTATTTTTCTAAGAAATATTTCATACAAACTTTGAATTTTAGTTCACTTTTTGAGAGTGGTGAAAGAAACAAAATTTAGAAACATAGGAACAACATACATGAGTTAATGGATTGCTCAATTTTGAACTGAAGTACACAATATTCGAATGGACTCCAAACAGAAAAGTTTAGAAGTTAAACAATGACTTGTTCAATTACAGTAGCCAAATTAGCAACATTGGCATCCAAAATAAGGTCTTGTGTTCCGTTTATTCTTCTAGAGAAGTACAATATATTTGTAGATTTTCTCAAAATAATCACCATAGAATTTAGAATTTAACATGCTAGCTATTTATGTTACGAGACAATAATGAACTACCCATTCAGTATATTAAATTATAAACGATGTCCTCCTTACGATCCATTTTATATGCAGTTTTTTTTTTCCTTTTCTATTTTGATATATTTTATTTGTCATTTTTATAATTTTAAGAAAGATTTATTTATTTTTTCTCTATTATATTCTTTTATATTTTTTTCTATTTGACTGAAGATAAAATAAAAAGATAATTGATAATAGTAAGATATTTTAAAATAAAACATTTGTGGAAAAAGAGAGCACTTTGAACATTGAGTTTTGCTTAAATATAGCAGTATATAATAATTGTTGTACAATCAAAATATATACAATTAATATTCAATAAGTATTGTATAATATGTATCATGCATAAGAAATATTACATATAATATGTATTGAATATTAGTTGAATATATTTTTATTGTATAATAAACATCACTGACAATTATATATAGTATGCTAAATAATAACATGTTCTTAATTAGAGCATCATGTGAAATCGTGTTCCCTTCAATTTATGGGAAAAGGAAAAAAATGCGTGTATATACACATAGACGGCATCTATTAATTATTTCTTTTATGATAAATATTTAATTTATTATAAAAAAAATATATTCAAAACCGTCAATATATTATATATATAATATATTATATAATACGTACATTATATATTACGTAATATGTATATTATATATAACAAATTATGTACATTATATATATATATTTTTGGTTGCCCACGGTGTCCGGAGCTTCGCCCCGACTAATCCGTCGCCCCGGGTCGCGTACCTGGGAATGACAGGTGAGGCTCCCAGCAAGGATTTTTTCCATCCACAAGGCTCGAACCCGAGACCTTGCTTAAGGGACAACAAGCCGTTTACCACTTGTGTCAATCCTTATTGGTAATTATGTACATTATATATAATATATTATAACATCATTTTTTATAATATATGATCGTAACACCATCTTTTTAATTAATTTTTGTGTACACCTAACAATATTTTCTTTTATTTTGGAAGGAGATAGAGTAAGATTATTATTAGCATTTATTTTGGCAGAAGGTGATATAATATGACTACAGGTGTACACAGGTCGGGTTATGACAGGTTTGGCTTGGCCTGAACCCAACCCTATATTTTGACCGGACCATTTTTTTAGACCCTAACCCGACCCTAGACCCGATAAAAACCCAATTATCTCCGGGCCGGATTAACACCGGGTTTAGATCGGGCGATGATCGGGCCATAAAGTCTCATTTTTTAGTTCTCCTGTATACATTTCATAGATAAAAAAAAATACAATTCAAGTCCAAAGATGGAAATAAGTCCTTTTCCTCTGTATACATTTCATAGCTGTATTATGATAGGAATGTTTTTGTATAAATCACAAAATATTTCTTCACAAAGGTCATGGAATTAGAGAATATTTCATCCCTTTTTGAGCAACATGTTCCAATAGAGAATTATTTTCCAGATAAATATCACTTGGGCTCTACTTTACTCTATAGATGCATGCTAAATAAGTAAATAGAGTAAATAAATTAAATAGACACATCAACCAAACATATTATATCATTTAGAACTCATAAATCACACACACAAATAAACAATTTTAGAACTCATAAGATTGATAGTGTATGTACCTTTCAAATTATAACATTAAGCCCTCATTTCATTCCACTCTTCTTAATCCCAACACCATCCAAAAATCCCTCCCGCCCTTATCTTTCTGTTAAAGAGTTAAAACAAATTAAAAATGAAAATAGATAGAGAGAGTAACATAGAAAGGGGAAAAAGGAAATCATACATAGAAAAAAGTAAATAGATGAACAAAAAAACCCTAAACCTTGAATTTAATTGTAATTACCAAACAAGTATTAACATTAAACAACTAAGGTAATGGAAGACATAGAAGAGCTCACCTAAACTCAACCTTTGAAGTTCTTCATGAGCTTACAGAGAACTCATGTGAACCATCAAATGAGTCACTCCAGTCTCCAGTAGTCAAGCATCGAAACGACGCCTTTCTTGGTGGTGAGTGATGATGACACCTTTCTTGGTGGTGAGTGGCAACGAAGCCCTAATAGAGTAGCACAGATGGTGTTTGTGCAAGTTTGAGTAGTGCAGAGTGGGTAAGAGTGGGTAACAGGGTGAGGTTGTGGGTGAGTGTACGTGAAGTCTAAGTAAAGTGATGATACTGACAGGTGAGGTGATAAATTGATAAGGGTATAAATTAAAATATAAAAAAGTAAGGTAACACATATAACGAGCCGGGCCGGGTGACCCGTGCATTGACCCGAACCCGTCTCTGTTAGAAGCCGGACTGCTTATTTTTTAAGCTGACCCAACCCGATTTTTCACTAAATTGGGTCCAACCCGGCCGGTTCTCGGGCCGGACCGGGTTTTGTTCACCCCTAAATATGACATAGACGAGTGACGAGAGTGCAAGCACAATTTTGAAGTTTTCCAAGGATACACAAGTGCCTGATGTGATGAGGGGAAGAAAACTTGGCTGGATGGCTACAATACAAAATTACCAACATACTATCATCCTACAAATTTGGTACTATTTACTTTTGTTTTTCGCTATTCTAATTAGTTGCTTGAGTGTCAGTAATAATTAGGTCCCAAAACTAACATCCTTCTTGCGAATTCCGTTTAATTTTTCTGTTCAAAACTTCAAATAATACATTGCAAATAGAGAGGAACCATTATTAGACAACCCCTTGTCAATAATGATAAAGTGGACTATGAAAAAACAATTCATACAGTCAATGAGCCTATTTTGATTTTAGTTTTGACCCAAATAATCATTAAGATTGTAATGGACTGAGTAATTATGACCCAAAATCTCATTTATGGGATGATTGTGCTGGTTTTGTATTGTTTATTTAGCATCACCCATAACTTATTTTTCTCAATGTTTCTTTAACTTTAATAATCTATTTAAAATTTTTCACTCCAAGTAAGTAGCGGGTTAGTCCATTAGATTCTATTTAATTTTCAGGCACATACATATACTAATTAATATACAATATTATTACAACTAATGTATCACCCAATTTCTAATATATGTTCGTCGGGTCTACTAGCACATATTAATGTGAGAGTATAATTACTTAGATTAGATTACAATAATGCTTGAGGTACAATTGAAATACGTCCAATTTGTGTCCAATGTGTGCTATCCATGTTACAGGATGTGTGTTATACGTATATGTGTTATACGTATAGCACACATCCTGTAACATGAATAGCACACGTTAGATACAAGTTGGATATATTTTTGTTGTACGTGAAGCATTATTGAATTAGATATACATAGTAAGGAATATTCGTTGTACGAGTAATTTATTTTATTAATATATGATAATAATACATACATTTGTGGGTATGTGACGAACCAAAGGGTAAATATGAGAGAGAGAATGGATAAATGATAAATGGAAGGAAGCAAGCACGTGGTGGTGCTGCTGCAAGGAAATTGCTGAAAAAGGCCTACTGACAATTTTCCGCAAGTTAGCTAGCAGTGTAGTACAATACAGTGTAAATAAGGCTTGGAGATTCAGAGGGTATTATTTTTTCTTTAGAATCTCACCAGATACATGTAAGAACTGTTTTTAGGAAGGAACTGTTGACACCCGTACATTTCAGAGCATAATAATAATAATAAAAATGGCATTTCATTTTCTTCCACTTCTTTCTTGTTAATTTTACAAAATTGTAAAATAAATAAAAATAATTAGAAAACATACATTATCCTTCATAGCAGAACCTGCTGGAAAAGTTCAAGATACGGACAAATATTCTATTTTTTTTACCAAAGAATGAAAAAAAATTTCATGCTATAGTAAGTGTTAAAGATAACTTGCATTAAGATATTATACAGATTACTAATAGAGACTCATAAAATAAAAACGAAAAAGAAAAATGAGTGTAAGACCTTCATACCAATACATATCTTATTTAATTTTATATATTGTGTGCACCAACAATTAGAAATGTCTAATGTACAACACAAATAGTCAGGACAGTAGTTTTTTTTTTTTTTTGGATAATTAATCACGAGCATCCAAGATGGAATGAGAAGCATGAAAGTCAAAATGCACACTATTGGTAATATTTGTGTTTTACATGTACTTTTGCTAGCCAACAACTAATGAGTCCTAATTTAATAAGTCTGAATAAATTTGGTCAACTTGGATTGATTGTATTCACCGTTGTAAGTGTGTTATGGATCAATGCCAGAGTGAGGAAGAAACGTGTATCAGATTTGCAGTCAGTGATAGTAATGCCTCTGTCGTTGCCAACAGATCAAGCAAGCAAGCATGATCAATTTAATTTCAACGTAAATTACTACTACTCCAGTTGGTGATACATATTATATATATGGGATCCAGTGATTCACCATCAATATCGACTTGGACTTGGAGTCAGAATCTAGTTAATTTGGTTGGTTATATAGATAGGCCAAATTATTAAAGTTAAAATTAAAATGCAGAGGTAGGTGCAACACATTTAAATGTAACACGAGAGCGATCGAATTCCCTCGTGACTTGCATTAAATTGACTGTTGTATGTGCCACTAACTGCGAGTTCTGTGGGACATGCATGCAATTGATCAATAACGTGTGTAACCCAAGATATATATACGTAGGCAAATACTTGTGTCACGTCAAAAAATCAGTCAAAACAGTCAACAAGATGTGCACAACATATATAATATAAAATACACAACGTATATTATATGTAGTGCACAACGTATATCATCTATTGTACACAACATATATCACATATTGCAACATGTTATATATGTTATGCACATCATGTGTTATATGGTGTGCACAACATGTAATATTCGTTGTGCACAATTTGTTGGCTGTGTTGGCTGTTTTTTTGTTGTGCCTCTAGCATTACTCATATACATATACAATAATGATTGTGATAGTACAACATAAATACGTCCAACGAACATCCAACGTGTGCTATACATAAGACGTAATGTGTGCTATATATATATAGCACACGTTGGACGTATTTATGTTGTACGATACATTATCGTTTCTCTATATATATATATATATATACTTTGAGAGCAGCAAATTATTAAGTCTTCTTTAACTAGCTGTTTCTCCTTTGTTAGGGTTTTAAAATGCGCCACCACACCAACATAAATAAAACTGACCTGACCTACTCCCTTCCTCTCTCCGTTCTAAATTAAGTATAATAATAAAGAAAGGAGGATTTAAGTAAGAATAATAATAACAAAGAGGGAAGGAAGTAGTAGATTCAAAATGAGTCTCGAATTAAAGGTATTGCATAATTCTCATCACTGCCCACCAAATTTTCCGAGTGGGTTGTTGCTACATAAGTAAGATGAGATCATACGCATCTATAAGGGGTCCCACCAAAGTAATGTGGCATAGAGCTACAGAATATTGGTCATTAATTGACTTATATTACACCAATTGAGCCAAAACTTTATTAATAAATAAATAGTAGGGAAATTAAATAATGGCTGGTGTCTTCCAATCCGATTCTCTTCGGCCACAGACATGTTGGGTCCATAGAAGGTTGCTGCTGCTGCTGTTGCATGCTTGCTAATGGTGGAAACGGGAAAGCTATCCACGCTTTCTTTGTTTTTATTTTTTCTTGTGCGTTTCCATATATTTATGTCAAAGTAAATTTACTTTACTTACTTTACTTTTAATTTTATGCAAATGAGTTTTTTATTTGTTTAATCTTGTAGGAGCATGTTGCCTTGGTTGGTGAAAAGCAAATGCTGCCACGCCACTTTGACTAATTATTACATGGATACTACATAGTACATCAATAAATGACGTTTTAGATTTATATGTAAAGATATATAATAACTAAATTGTCCTTTTAGTTTTTTGTATAATAATTATTATAAGAGATATGAGAGAGAATGCATGTGAGGATAAAATTGGAAAAAGAATAATAAATGCTTTCTTAAAATTCTAAAATGACAAATAATATTGGACAGAAGAATTTTCTACAAAGACAATTATTTGTGAACGGAAGGAGTAAGTTTTATTGTGGTTATTAATTCGTCCTGTAGTTAGATTCAATAATATTTGTCCTACCACAGAAATATACATCTAACTAGTATTCAACATATACTATACATGATACTAGTTGAACGTATTTATATTATATGTCAAACATTATCGATTTAAATTGCACTACTTTACGACGACTAAACATACATTAGCTAGTGACTACTGATAATAACTCGATCAAATTGTATTTGAAACTGATCGATCCATCAACTGTTGTAGGAATACGACTGAAAACTTTATAATATATAATGAGAAATTATTTTTGTTCATTCATTATATATAATAATTTAATTTTTTAAATTTTTTTAATTCAACTTTTAATATTATATATTAATTGAATATTTTAAAAATTAGATTAATATTTTTAAAAGATTAAATTATCATATATAATAATTAATTTTATGATTTACATATACTATTATTTATATATAATATATGACCCTAGTTGATTGGAAATAGACGTTTCTTCATTCTAAAATAGAATCGTGAGAATAATAGCATTACAAAATGAGACAAAGCTACGCATGGCTTTAGATATATACAGAAATCCAATTATCTAGTCATCAAATTTTATTTATTGTATTATAAACTATAAATAAAACATGCAAATAAATTCATAGAAAATAAGTCTATGGGAGGTTTTGAGAAATGAATGAATATAATGCTCCGTGTGTGTGTCTCTTGATGAACAATATAATGATCTGATGAGGTAGTTGTTGTTGTCTGATAAGCTTACAAGAATAGGAGTGGTTTGGTAGAGACTGTTGATTAACAGATTAATCATGGCATGGCATGGCATGTCACCGTAGGTATGTATGTATGTATATGACTGACTACCTACCTAGCTAGCTTGTGGTGTGCGCATTGCATTGATCAATTCATGCTAGCTAGCTAGGCTTGCAAAGCAAAGTAAAGCTCAAATACTTGATGCACCTCTATGTTCAAAGTTGCGTACATATATATATAGTAGTGTATGTGAAACATCAAGCCCTCCTTTCTAATTTCTTTTTTCTCTTTGCTACAAACATGCCTTATTTAACTGTTAAATAATTTTTATTATACAACTAACATTATTATATATATGAATCAATTTATTTCCATCAATTCTATAATATAATGATTTCAACAAATAAAGTTACATGAGAATTTTAATTTTTTCCAAAAGAAGAAGTAATCTTGCGCACTTTTCTCACTTTATCGATGTTTGATGGCAGTTAGTTTCCTTTTATTTAACTTGTCAACACAGTCACCTAACTAAAAGGTTCGTTACCTGTCTTCTCCTTCCTTCAGCTCAAAACCGACCGATAGCGACTTTAGCTTCAATCTGTGAACCTACACCATCATCACATTATAAAGAAGCTGAGTTAATTCTTTTGCAATCCCAGTTTCATTGACTTATATTATTTTCACATCTAATAATCAATGCTTCAATGTTGTTTTCTTCAATTTTGTGATTTGGTGATTTTAAATTTTCTTTGATTGAGGATATATACATATAGTTCTTAATTCTGCTTTGATATTGTGTATATTACATGATATTCCTGATTTTCGGTTAATGCTGTGATTGCTGCGATAGGGTAATATATATGCTTTTAATTGGAGTGTTACGGCATTACTTTTCATGGAACAGTAAATCCTCGTGACTTGTTTTATTTTGAAAAGGACATTCACTTTAGTAATGAATGTCATGTCCTGTAAATGTAAAATGGAAATGGTGCTCTCTTTACCTTTCCAAAAGTGTTCTGTTCTGTTCTGTGGAGGAAAATAAAAGGTAGTGCAAGACTTGTATCCATCCTTGGCTGAGTTAGTTTCAATTCAACTTATTTTAATTTACTACACACATATATATGTATGATTTCTAGATGATAATAAAATGAAGAAAAAAGAAACAATGCAGGGGAAGAAGTAAAAAAGGAGATAGGTGAACTCATGCTGCAGAATTTAATCATCCAAGAAGGAAAAAAAGAAGCTAATAAGAAAAGTTCTTGTTTGGTGTCTGTAATATGATGCATGATGTAAGATATAGCATTACACAACATAAGTACCTTCACATTTCACTCCTTTGTTATAACTTTTTCAGCAAAAATATAATGTACAATAATAATAATCTGAACATGATTTTCATCTAAATAGGGGTACCTTGTGGTCCAGAGTCTCCAGACTCCATTCTATAGATAGACTATCTAAAGCACTCAATCATGACTTAAAATCTGCTTCATATTCAAGTTACAATAGAAAAATATTATCAGTGCTTTTTTTAATTTTTCTGTTTTTCTTTATCAGATGAAAAAGAAAAAACAGTGGTCCATGCAGTTAGCAGAAACCCAACTATAAACACTTCCCTGATTCCAAGAAGATGAACTTTCTTCATACCTCACATTAACAAAACAAATTGCATGATTTTTTATTGGATACATAGCAGCCACTTCACTGTAAATAAATGGAACTAGAAAAATACTATTTATACAAGAGTGAGTGAGTGTTCTAATTAAACATTCATTTTTCTTACATCAAATGTGATGATAATCCCTACTTATCATATTTATCTCATCAAATCCAAAGTTCTATATCTCCTTTTAGATGTTTGTTGCAAAAAATATGAGTCCCTTTGGTTGTTGCATTGTGCGGCTTCCCGAGGTAATTATTGGAGCTTTTCAAGACAATTTTACAAGAAACTATAGATTGTTGTGTTGAGAAAAATCGATTCTAAGGTGTATATGGTAGAGTCTCTACTAAAAGGTCTGTGGGGCCTAATCCAAAATTAAAGCTTTTACAAAAGTTGAGGGGAGGGTATGAAACTTGATCCATTATTATATTAAGCTAGACAGAGGTGCAAAAATGCTAGTAAAGCTAATGGTGGATCCAACCCATTTGAGTCTGTTCCAACTTCCAAACCACATACATATACATTATTGTCCTCTTACACACTTCCAACTCTGCCTAGCTATCTTTCCTCATGCCACACAAAACTTTCTGTGCCTAAAGTGTGTATGTGTGAAATGGGTAATTTAATTAGCAGCCACTGAGAAAAGAAAAGATTTTCCCACTTTGGGTGTGGCTTTCTCTACTTTTCGTACAAAGTTTATTGTTTCCTACTGTTGTAAATGATTAGTGAAGCTATAAAAGGAGATTTGGGGGATGATCCCATTGCATTTCTTATTCCCTTAAATCTGTATTGTTTAACAGAATCATGTTTTTAGAACTCATACTTTTTGATAAGAGGAGATTATAGGATGAGATAAAGTTAGTTTTATAATTTGTTATATGTGTATATTCCACAGCATGGCCTCTTTACAAATGCTTTAAAGGATAAATCATGATCCGTGGCAGAAGCATGCATATTCTACAAACTCACACCAACTCTTTAATTACTTTAGTTTCTTTCTTTCTTTTTTTATTTCATGATTAATGATACTTTCACATATCAACCACCAATCAATTAGCTAGGATTCTTGATCTGACAAGTGGAACGAACCAAGAAGTTTCAATTAATCACAAGAATTTTACTATATATATGCTTTTGAAGCCTTTTTAATTAAAGTCACTACTGAGGGAAGCTAGGGAGGAATATATATATGTGATTAGGGACTCAAATCAGCCAGCTAATTTTGTTCATAAATTATGTTTTTTGTACGTCTCTCATCCATGAAATTGAAAAAAACAAATTCTTATCATTTCTAACAATGATTGAGATATCAAGTCTCCCAAAGATGGTGCTGATATTGATGATGCTAAATTTGAAGTGTAATCGTCAAGGAAGAGATGTGTGAGGCACTTACTGATCCGATTCACCCCTTTGCCCAAGTGGGACAGTTCCATGTGCTGCATATATAGACTCATCAATATAAGTGAATGTATTATGTATGGGACAAATAATTTAAAAAAGAAAAACAATATTATTGGCCTATTCCTAATAAAAATATTTAGGGTCTCCTAAGTCATTACCAAACTCGCAAAGGTGCTGGAGCCACTTGGCATTATTAGGAAAGTCATATAAAGAGTGTATGCTAATGCTAGATCCAAATTACCATTCAAAATCTTACTCCAAAGCAAACTTGTCATTATAAAATGTGATTGACAGAGACCTAAACATATATAGTCACATAAATACAATTATAGAAACCAGATAAAGATAAGATGGTTAGGCCGGAAATTTGTCATCTATAAAAAAGGCTAATAATGGGCATGGATTGTCACCAAGTCTTGAAAAGGTACCTACCTGTATAATTAGAGGCATAATTAATTAATTTATGAATTAGAAGATTCAACAAGAGACAATGCAACATCCCAAGATGGACAAGTGATTGATGGATGGATAGTTGATACCATTGACATGCATGTGTGTATTTGTTACTTGCATTTTGCAAACATCTTTCATGTCCATCTAGTCACCACATGTGCTTGGTACAATAAGGGAAAGTGGAATTGGGTGGTAGAGGCACTAGAATACAAATTCAGCCATGCTGCTCTATTGGTTTTAACCTCTTATCCTTTAGAGTGTATAAGGGAAATTAAACACCACCAAAACTGAATTAAGATGTATTGAAACACACACAAATTAAGTTCGAGCTAGGCTTGCAAAGTGTTTATATTATTGATTCTTCTTTTGAGTCTTTTCTATTTGACAATTCATTCAAGCGGCATATATATATATGGTTGTTGAATCAAGTACTCATCAATAATCTAAAAGTTAGCTTAAAATGTAATTGTATCCATTACAAATATCATGAATCGAACTGTTAAATCTATCTAATTTTAAGAGTGTTACTGATTAAATAAAGTAAAAAAAACTAGAGAACGACCTATTGGATTAACTCTAGGTGCTCCACTTATACAGAAACCAAGGGGCATATATTGACATGTGTTGTTTATAACATGTTTTAGTGGAGAATAGAGTTTGATTTTTATATAACAATAGTGAAGAAAACTTTTACATCATGGTCTAATTAAATTCTTTTTGTTACAACATCTTTCAAATGATGAGGTGCTATACATAATTGTCTAAACAAAGAACACATTTGTTGTCCAGGAAAAAGGAAAAGGAAAAAGGTTGATATAAATGATTATAAGCATCAATACTCTGTTTCATGCTATGTTGTGGTGCATATATATTGTTGAGCCCTATAGTGTATAATATTATCATGCAATAAAGACCATCAATGTGGGTTTCCCCACCAATCCTCAAATTGAGGGAAAATAAAAAGGTCACTAACAAATCAATGGATGCTAGAAACAGAAAGCAGAACCGAGTGAACAAAAAGTTCAGGGGTGCCAATTATTAGGAAGGGGAAAAGATTTCTCCTTAGCTTCATGATTTTGAAAAAGGGTTATTGTTCAATCAACGTGCCTTCTTTGTTTGAGCTGTGTAACGTAAAAGGATGGCCAAACCCTTTTTAGTCTTTTTACAGTCTATGCAACTTGCAACACATCATCACTTCATCTCTCATGATTAAAATTGAAAGATGAAACATCGATTTTATGGTGAAATAGTTAAACCTTAATTATGTTTTAGTCCTTAGGTTTGCTAACAAGTGTACATTATTGTTGAATCAACTCGCTAATAAGCAAGGTTCACCATAAGGGTCCACTTGGTTGGGGCCAGTAATTTCACAAACTTGTTGAAGGCATATATAATAATTCTGGAGTAGTAGTGAAGGATTATAATAATGATAATCCCTTGAGCATTTTCCATCAAACTAATTAATTGTTTGATTTTAATTGCTTGAATTTTCTCCTGAGCCTGTACTGTGAATGAATAAGACAATATATATAGCATATATATATAGGAGTAGTAACTAAAGTCAATAATGATTTGAATTTACTGGGCCACATCCAGATACACTTAGTCTTACCTCAGAAGCAAAGTATGAATTAGTAACCGTTACCGGGGAGCATCCTCATTCCTCGTGACACATGGTGTTACTATGTGGGGCTGAGACAAGGAACACGTATATAAATATATATCATGACTCTATTATGTGTTTTCCACCCCCAAAGAAATTAAACAACAGTGTGCGTTTTAAAATGAATACAGAATGATGGTGATGTAGAAGGTGTTAGAATTTTATGGACTTTTTTTTTTAGTACACGACCGGGGTATCCACTGTCGATCACAGTGACTAATCCCTCGTTGGCTTGTAGGCACCTCAAAGGGTGAGACAACTGACCCGGAGTTTTAAAGTTTTTCCATACCTAAGGCGAGGATCGAACCCTCGACACTTGGTTAAGGGAGGATGAGCCCCTACCACTCAACCACACTCCCCGGATTAAAATTTTATGGACTTAGTGTAAATATAAATATGTGCTATTATAAAGTTTAGTCCAATATTAAAGTGATCTGGTAAATTTAATTATTATTAGTGTATGGGCATAAACATCTTATTAAGTGAGTATGGGCTTTGATATGTGTAGATACCATTTGAGCCCAGTTACTAATTCTATGATGGGCTGAATTAGAAACTAGGGTTATGTTTGTTTATAAAAGGGTTATGGTCCCTAAGCTGTGAGTGTTGCCTCCTTTCCTGTTATCCCATCAGCAGAGAAGTAGAACCGTAAGGAGCACTCACTAGTTTGGAAGATCAAGAACCAGATCAATTAACCTTGTAGATCAAGAACTAAAGAGACACAAAACATCAATCGATTTCTATGGCATCAGGTACGCTTCCGCTTTTGATTTCCACATCTTCTCTATGATTCAATATGAATGATCTTGGGTTATTGTGGATTCTATGTTTTCCCAACAAGTGGTATCAGAGTCATTCATAATTAAATTATTAAAAAATATATATATAATGATGTGTTTAATATTTGGATTTTCTTCTCGATCAATTTGGTTCATTGTTTTTTTTGACTTGTTTTGAAATTAAAGCATATTGTTGATCGAGTATCTTGGTTTATTTTATTGTGATTCATATTTTGTATATATATGTGTATGCTTTTAAGTTTTAGCTCCGCATATATATAAGTCATCCTAACACCTTTTTTATTCCTACGACAACTTTTGACGTTGCCTATTGAATATATATATATATATATATATATATATATATATATATATATATATATAAAATCTTATTTTGTTATCATAGTGAATTGGTTCTTTGATCCTTTGGTTTATATAATTGTTATTTTGGGATTTATATTACGTATGAATTTGGAATTGAGTTGATTCCATTGTTATGTTTTGATCAGGATTTGATGAGTTTTAAGATGTGTGCTCTCCTAATTGGTTTGTCATTGTATTAATCTCCCATTTGTTTTGGCATGTTAGTTCTTATGACTCTCTTTCGGAATTTCAATAAGGATTTAACTCTAACATGTGTGATTCCCTATTTTTAAAATATTTGATTTGAAATTTATATTTGAGGTACTTTATTTTGATATAGTACTTATAAGAACGATTGGGAATACATGATAGAGTAATTATGGTGATTGTTGCATTAGGATTTGTAAATAATTTTGGATTTTGGAGTAAATTGGCTAAACAATATACTGCCAAAGTAGCCTCTGTTGTGTAAGTCAATTTATTTTGAAATATAAGGATAATTGTTGGCATGTATTCGTTAAGTATTGATCAGCCCAAAGGAATGTCAATACATTTGGTGGCGAATTTCCTGCTCACTTGAGTAATGAATATAAATTCATAACATTGTTACATAAGAATTTTGGCAACAATCATATAAGTTCTATGATAGATTGATTGAAGTGATATGCTGCCAAAGTAGCCTCTATTGCTTAGGTTGATTTATTTTGGAACATAAGGACAATTAGGAGTAAGTAATTCTTGCGAATATTGGTCGGCCCAAAGGAATGTCAATATTTGGCTGAATTACATGCACACACTTGTAGTGATAAATATGTGATAATTGTTAGGTTCCATGTGAATGATAAGTCGATCCAAAGATAGACTTATTGTTTGACAGGACTTATTATCAATATTTAACTACTATTCAGAATTCATACGGGTATTGATCGGCCCAAAGGAAGGTCTATACCTGACTGAATTTTACCTATAGGTGTGGCAATGAGTATGTGGTGGTTATTAGGCTCCATGTGAGCAACATGTTTGTCCAAAGATGAACTTGTTGTTTGACAGGAATTACTACCAATACTTCATTACTACATTGAGAGTGCCACTTATAAGTTAATATTTCTGTCCAAAGACTAAATATTAATATTGTGCTAGGTATCTTGTGATGGGCCCACCATTATTTGAATTTATAAAATTCATTTGAGTATATTGTTTTGTTCTAATTATATTTTTACTTTTATATATGTTTGTGTTATCTGCCATTATTAGTCTACTCATGCGTTGAATTACACTAGCACTAAGGAATATGAATATGATAAATCATTATTTCTATTATAGCTGTTTGATCTTGGATTGTGAACTAAGGTTTGAATAAACTCATTTCTCTTATGGATAAAGGTTCTCATAAGGAAATAAAAAAAAAAAATTGGAGGACTTTGAGGAGTGAGACTATTCTGATTGCACAAGTCTTATGATCTTGAAGCATGAAGTTATATAAATATTCATGGGCAATTTGTCCGAAAAAGGTATTAGGTGTGAAGATAATTATTGTTTTCTAAATGGCTTTATCAAAAGCAATAAGGTAAAACAAGTGCGATTTTATCGAACTTGTTTTCAATAAAGTGTTAAGGAAAACAAAATTTAAGGGAGTACATCATGAATATGTCTTATCTTGTTTCGAAAACTAATTGCATTGAAGTTAGAGTTATCTAATGATGTGTCTATGCATTTAGTTTTGACTTCTCTTTAAACATAATTTATTTGGTTTAATATCAGTTATTGTAACTGATAAAAGAAAAAAAATAGCTAAGCTATTTTTTGAAAAGAAGAGAAGTGTGTTAAGACTAAAGTAAAAGTACTCATTTGGCAAACACCTTTAAGAACAAAATATAAAGAAAGGAATAAAGTTGCTATCATTAGTCCACTTTAGAAGAAATAGCGCAGGAAACAAAATTTATATGTATATATAAATTTTGGCTATAACTTCTAATAATATTGGGACACATAAAGGATTAATTGTTGAATGCCATATTTGACATATGAGGAAAACTATACTTCTCTTTTGGATATGGTATTGGGCTATTTAATTCGCAATATCTGTTTAGAAAAATAAATAATCAGGAAGAGATTAGGTGTCAATAAATTCTTTTTGGAGCTCTTTTATTATTATTATTATTATTATTATTTTGTGAAAACATGATCCATTTAAGTTTATGGCACCTTTACCTCCTATGAGAAGTCTTAGTTGTAAATATATTTAAGAAATAAAATATTGCAGCTTATATTCTTAATAAAATTTCAACTAAGGTAGTGACCAAAACTTCTTATGAACTTTCAGACTGAAAATATTTTTTAAGTATAAGGCTTTTATACATTTGGAGTTGTCTGATTAAGATGTATTTTGTCGGTCAAATAAAGAAAAAAATTAGACATAAAGATGGTCAACAACTGCTTAGTTGATTTTTTGGTATATGGGTTATAAAGTTATTATGATCTCACTGCATCATTGAGGATATTTAGTTCATTGAGGATATTGAGTTTGAGGGTAGAGATAATGTTAAAAAGAATGTTGATAGCTTTCCCCAATCAAGATAAGAAAAATATACTTAAAAGCAAACTCAATAAACTCAAGAACTTATGTTAATAAGGCAGTCCAATAGAGAAAGGAAAAATTATGTTATTATGTTCCTCTAGCTAGGAATATAAAAAAAAAATGGATTGATGAAAGAAAATGATTTAATCAACTTTTATCAAGACATGAAAGGTGTATTCATTTCTCAAATGTGGATTGATCTAAGAGTGAAGAAGTGAACAACGACTTTTAGGTACTTATCTCATTACTTAAAGGTATGAATCTCATTAGTTACAAATTAATATTTAAATCTGGAGGTTCAAAAGGTAATGTGGAGAAAGTTAAAGCATGTCTTGTTCTAAAAGGTTTCACTCTAACATATGTTGCATATTAATATCATAAGTTTCATTAGATGAATATAAATAATATGGTTTAATCATCAATGACCTTATGCCAGATCCCAAATTCTAATAAAGGATATTACAAATACCATTAATTATTATCTCATTTGGCTCTGAGATAAATGAGGACATGGTATTTTGTAATTCATAAGTTCAGTGGGAGAACATATATTTTGACATTACATGTTAATAATATATTGTTTGCTAATTATAATAAAGTTTTGGTTCACAATATCAAAAGGAGTCTATCAAAGATATTTGATACGAAAGATCTTGGGAAGTCTCTTTTGCATTAGGAATTCAGATGTGTCGAGATTATCTCGAGCTATTTTTGAATTGTCGCAAAAGAGCTGCCATGTTAGTTAAAGGACTCATGATATTTGACATTCAGAATTGCAGAACAGAAAATGCCCCTATTGCTAAGGGAGACATGTTTAGTCTCAATTAACGTCCTATGAATGATTTTGAAATTAAAGAAATGCAAAAGATTTCTCATACTCTAGAAGTTGGAAGTATGAGGCATGTTCAATTTTGTACGCGTTTGGATATTGTGTACATTATTGAGTGTTAGGCAGATACTTGAGTAATGTGACAATAAATTATTGGTTAACAACCAAGTAAGGCTTATGGTTTCATTAAAGAACAAAACATCACATGCTCACATTCAAGAAGTCGGGTGAAGTTAGAGATCATCAAGAATATAGATGCCGACTTTGTCAGATGCCAAGAGAATTATATTTTCTTTTTGGTTATATTTCTATGCTTGTTGGAGGAGCAATATTTTGGTAGAGTGTCAATCAGACACTCATTACTCTTTTCACCAAGGCAGTTGAGCTTATTGCTCATTAAGAAACATCAAGTTAATATGATTATGTAATTTTGTCACATAATTGCAAATTCTTGAATAAAGTTGAAAGACCACTTAAGTTATTTTGTGACAAATTGTTTATAATCATATTATTTAAGGAAATACAGAGTGACTAAGGTGTCTTTAGAGCATATTAACATAAACTCCATAATTGCGGATCCGCTTACTAAGGGAATCAAACCTATGGTCTTTCTTGAGTTCAGTACTCATTTTGGTGTAATATCATTTTATGTGATATATTGTTTCAGTGGGAGTATGTATTTGGATGCTCATGTGTTTCACAGACACACCTTAAGTTTATGGATATTTTCTGCAGAAATAAAGTATTTGGTTTTGTTTATCACTCTTGATTATTTAATTTGATCTCATAAAGAATAAAGTTTGGACCAGTTGGAAATAGGCATGTGTGATCATATTACGTGTAATTTCCATGCTACACATCCATGCTTGATCTATGTCATTTAATTGTGATGATATTTGTGATCGTGGAAAACTTAGTTATGAAAAAATATGACGAAAGTTTCCTTGATCCTATATCAACATAGTTGATGGACGAGATTGTTTAAAGATGTTTTTGACATAATAACAAATTTAGAGCTCATAAAGTTACGGTTTTGTATTTATATATACACATATGTCCAAGTGGGAGATTGTTAGAATTTTATGGACTTAGTGTAAATATAAATATGTGCTATTATAAAGTTTAGCCCAATATTAAAGTGATCTAGTAAATTTAATTATTATTAGTGTATGGGCATAAACATCTTATTAAGTGAGTATGGGCTTTGATATGTGTAGATACCATTTGGGCCCAGTTACTAATTCTATGATGGGCTGAATTAGAAACTAGGGTTATGTTTATAAAAGGGTTATGGTCCCCAAGCTGTGAGTGTTGCCTCCTTTCCTGTTATCCCATCAGCAGAGAAGTAGAACCGTAAGGAGCACTCACTAGTTTGGAAGATCAAGAACCAGATCAATTAACCTTGTAGATCAAGAACTAAAGAGACACAAAGCATCAATCGATTTCTATGGCATCAGGTACGCTTCCGCTTTTGATTTCCACATCTTCTCTATGATTCAATATGAATGATCTTGAGTTATTGTGGATTCTATGTTTTCCCAACAGAAGGTAAAGAGAAAAAGGAGATACTCCTTTACGACTTACTTTTTGGTGTATTTTGGATTTCTAATTGGATGATTTGATTTCCAGAATTCCTCATAATAAAGTATACAATAATAATATTTGTACATACAATTTTCTCTTACATATCTTCTACACCCACTTTATCACTTTTGGATTTTGATGTGACATCACTTCACCACTTACACTTCTTTTCTCCACCATTAGATCAAAGTATATGTATCCTATACATATAATTTCATATGTACCAATATCATTACTCTAAACTGTAAAGTATATATCAACTATGCAACTAGCTAGCTACCTACCTAACCCCATGGACCAGAGATTCTGCATTCCAGAGTTGTTATTCACTCAAGATTCCCTCTTTGTAATTGGATAAATTAACTAGTATAATTTTTTACAAGATATATACATAAATAAGTGATTTTATACTAGAACGAACAAAGAAACTAATTTAAATTTAATGACTAATTTAAAAGGGGAGTTCTTACATGTAGCATAAACTTCATGGAGTATCATTTAGCCACACTTTTAAAATGTGATTAAATACAAGTGTGGTTAAATGCAAATAATTTTTAAAAAATTTATTTCTTTCTATTTTTGTTATAATAAAATTTAAATTTTTTATTCAAAGTTGAATAACTTTCATTAAATATTACAAAAACAAATAAATTTGTACCAATTTAAAATAAATAATTATAAATAATGTAAAATAGAAATTAAAATAAGAAGAATATGAAGAAGAAAAACATAAAAGATGAGAATAATAAAATAAAAAATATAAAATTTTAAAGAGATAATTATATTTAGTCACACTTGCATTTAACCACATTTTAAAATGTCGCTAAATGATACTCCATGAAGATTATACTCCATTTGAGAACTCCCCAATTTAAAATATAATGTAATAAAACTTTCAATTATATCAGCCACTCCTCTCCCTCGCATAGCATGTAGTCACCTATAATTTCATAAATCCTCTGTTTTTTTTTTTTTTCACTCATCAGAACTATGAAGCATTATTGAGCTATAGCTATGAAGGGTAGCTCTATCCTGTCCTTTCGATTCCATTTTTCATTTGTTGAAATAAATCATCACACATCTTTGCTTGATTGACCCTTCTATCATTGATGGAACTAATAATCAAAACTTACTATATTAAAACACCATTTTCTAGAACTAGTTATGGTAACCTTTGGATGCATGAAGCCTTTTCACTCATATAGGATTATAGCTTAAAGCTTGTTTTGATAACCCTAGAGATTATTCTCCCATTGCCGTATAACTTGTAAAGATTTACAATTACATATAAAGGGCATGCATCTATCTCTAGTCCCCATGAAAGGACTTGCACCCCTTGATGCAGAGTATTGCAGATCTTCACAACAAGTTAAAGTCCTCAATTGAACCTCCAAAAATAAAGACAAACAAGAATCATGCATGCTTGCTTCCTTAGCGACAAAGTGATAAGTGTCATAGTTTTATTTAGGGCGAAGGATAACATGATCCTAAATAATTTGGGATCATTACATGTATCATTAAAAAATTTGCAGAGCTAACTTCACTTAAATTAAATGTATTTTATTAATATTGCAATTGAATCCTTTAACCATTTTAAGTAGTTTTACTGTAAAATTCTAGTATTGGGTATATTTTCTCCCTTTCTCTATATTTCACTGTTGAACCCTAAACCCAAAACACACTATACTTTTTCATGTCCGTCGCAAAACACCACCTTATTCGTGCATATCTACCCAACGAACAAATTTGGCATTTGCTTTGGTGAAGTAGCATTTTTTCTACTTCGTATGAAGTAAGTTGTGTAAATCAATGGATTGATGATACCTGTTACATGATTTTTTTTTTTTATCCGCCCCAAAATTGCTGCCCCTTCGCTCCTCTCTTCCATTTTCCGCCGGCGTCTCCAACTCTCCATGATCGGCAAATGTACCGAGCTTCAAGTTAATGATCGAATGTAGAGTTCCCCAAACAGTTAGAAACCTTGGAATCGAAGTCTTCATTAAAGGAAAATGCATTTTGGGCTGCCACAACAGGATTAGTGCCAACCCTGCAACAAGGATCTTTATGCTCTAAACAACACCAATTGGATCATCAGACAACGACAATTTTCCCAAAATCCCATGACAAAGCCTTAATTCCTCAAAACCTTGATTCTCAATGTTTTGTTGACCCAAACCCAACATTTCATTGCTAAAACCACATGGGATTTTCAGTTCCTAACCCAAAAAGGAACCTTTGTCTTCAGAGGCATACCTTATGGCTTTATCTTCAGTGACATAACTCCAAGAAGACTTCATCACACCACAGAATCAACGAGTCCAAAAGTGAAATCAAACCGAACAAAACCAAACTTCATCAACATCGGCAAGGACGAGAGCATACGGGAGCGACGAGCGGACTTGCCTGAGAGGAGCGGAGGGGAGGGCGACGAAGTAAAGAAGAATCATGGCCAACAACTGACATCAACAACAATGGACGAGTTTTTGGTGTATGGTTCAATAATCAGAAGTAAATGGGGGAGAATACACTCAGTACAAGGATGTTATAGAAAAAAATTAAAATGATTAAAGGATTTAATAGAAATTTTAATAGAATGTATTTAATATATATAAGGGTAACTCTGCAATTTTTTTTATGATACATGTAATGGTCCCAAATTATTTGGGACCATATTATCATTCACCTCAAATAAATAGACTAAATAACAATACAAAACTCTTTGATGATGTAGCCATAAATGAATCTTTCTAGATATATGCCATTCATGTCATTTGTCATGAATTTATATTTAATTGTTTTCCACGAAGAAATTTTCTATCATCCCCGTCAAACTGTTTTGACTGTAAAGCTCAATGGGCCAATAAGTTTCTACTACAGAATGATGATATATAAATTAATAAAATATATATAGTTGAATTTGTTGAACAAATTAGGTTAATTAAATACAATTGGCACACTAATTCTTGAGGAATTTCATCTTCTACTAACCTGATTCCGATGAATTTTGGTGTAAAGCAGTTTCTATATATATTGTATGATTTTTGCATAATCATAAAACTTTAAAGGGTCAGTGCCGTCTTAATCAAACCAGCATATCAGGCGTAACTAATACTTTAATTTACAATATATTCCCAATCATACAATCTATTGCTATATATCTGTATAGACTAGCCTCTAATGTGTCCAGCAATAACATCTTCTCATCTAGCCCAAAGCATTATTGATAACAAAGTGAAATACAGATTTGCTGATGAAATAAATTAGTCCTTTATTAAAAATAGTTTGATAGAAATGAGGAAAATAATCAAATATCCATTCTCTACACAATGTTAATATGTTATCTTCTGAATCATTTGATTCTCTTTATTATAAGTTTAATTATCAACAATAACATATCTTGTATATTTTTTAAAAAATAAAAGAAAAAAAGCGATCGTGCGAAGTTATTTGTTACCGTCATTGTCATATTTACTTACTGCTGTCATATGCGTAGCTTTAATTCTGTGGCTATTGTGCGGTCATTATTGACGCAATGGTTATCATCACAATCGCTATCAAAACAACATCGTATAACATAAATATGTTCAATTACTATCCAACATGTAAAGAGTACCATTTTGGTCGCAGTCATAATCCATTGCATTTGCCACCACTACTATATATATATATATATATATATATATATATATATATAAAAAGTGTCACATTGAGATTTGTGAGTTACCACCACTCCCATGACATCATAATATTGAGCTGCGACTACCACTCTAACACTTTAATTATACATGCCGCATTAATTCTTTGTACCATCAATCATTTCTAACTTCGTCACCACCAGCCATATCATGTAAGGATGATGCTATATATATTAAGCTCTTTTGAAAAAAAAAGTTTATTTGAATTAATATTATTGTCCAAAGAAGCGATGTACTCGCACACAAAATTGAATGTAGACGAAATATTTTTTTTTTTATAAAATGTAGACGAAATATTACAATTCGTTTTCCACTTATTGTTTAAAAGTCCAATTACTGATTAATTGAATTGATGAAAGAAAAAATTTGCTGTGTTGAGCTTCATATTGCGGCAAATTTATGACATACATGATTAGAACATGATTTTTCCTTGAAGAGTAAAAAATCAGTGGGTCAGGTCCAATGAAGTTATATATATGGTACTTGTTCAGGACAAAACCAAGTGATCCTGCATTGGTTTGATGAGCATTCTGGCATGGAATGGAAGTTCACTGGTTCCATTAAAATGGCTAACACAAGCCCCTTTTTGGGGAATAAAGCCCAACTAGTTCCTTTTCTTGGGACTCAGTTTATCTGCACTTTTAAATATATATATTTACTTCTTTAGGGCTTCACAAAAAAAATATAAAAGGCTTTGTGGACAATTATATTTGTATTTAGGCCTGCAAGAGGTTGGCTTAGCCTCCTTTGATAATTTCAGACTTCGCCCAAAAAAATAAATACTTTGATTTTGGTTAATAATCATAATTGACTATTGTTTAAATATTCTAATGCTGAATTTTAAGACTAGCTTATGTAGCATTATGGTAGTCCCAAAAAAAAGTTAGTATTGCAATCTAAGAGTGTGTTTTCATTTTCAAACCTCTTGAAAGTTGTATCACTTTGTTTGGATATCTTAAACCTAGTTGGATTCAACATTATACTGCTTTCTAAGTCCGTTCAGACAAAAACAATAATTTGTTACTTTTGTGTTACTCATTCGTTCTAAAATATTAGTCGCTTTGACTTTTTTGATTCATTGAAAAACTAATGTACCTAGACACAAATATTTGAAATGGAGGGAGTAGTATTTAGTAGACTCAACTTTTTATGTTATTGCAAACAATAATGATATTCGTACATACATTTTCTTTTACATATCTTCTTCACCCACTTTATTATCATTAGATTTTGATGTGACATCACTTCAATACTTCAACTTTTATTCTCTACCCTTAAATTTACATGTATATTTATTGTATATACAAAAAGATATGTACAAATATCATACCTCGTTAGTAATTTCACATTAAAAAGTAGTTTTAAGTAACATTATCTAAATAATATCAATTTAACAAAATCAATTTTCAAATAAAGACATCCAAATATAAATCACATTACTTCAAAGTCAATATTGTAAAATCAAGTTGACCCAAAATCAATTTTATAAACTCTAACCCAAATAGAAGATCATTCAAAATTAGGGGTTGAAAAAGTAAAGAACTAATTTAAAAGCATGTAGTATTGGATTTTAAAAAAATAAAAATAATTACTTCTATAGTTCTACAGCCCGTTTGATTATCTCTTAGAATCGATTTTACTCATCACTACAATCTCTAGCTTATTATAAAATTGCCTTAAGAAGTCTCATAAAGTGCATTAGGAAGCCGCACAATGCAGCAATCAAACGGGCCACTAATACAGGAAAACAACATATTTATCAAAGATACGTGGGCGAGGCTAAGAATGACATAAAAAGTAAAAACATGAATACAAATATGGAACCACTGCACACACATTGCATCATGCATTCATGTGCTTATAGAGCCAAACATATGCAAATTCCAGATTCCAGTCATTGCGTCTCCGCAAGACATTCTCTCTGGCACCAAACTTCACCTCACACATCATTATTTAATAACACGGTATTATATATAAGAGAAATTATTTGTGTATACCATAAAATTAATCACCATATATAATAATTTAATATTTTAAAATTATTAATTTAATTTTTAATATTATATATTAATTCAATATTTTTAAAAATTGAATTATTATAAATAGTGACTAAAATCATCATCTAAATATGAATATCTATTTTACATTCATAATATTTAATGCAATTCGGCTACATTTTCACCCATTTTACTTTCACATATGTCAAAATAAGAATATTATCAAAAAAATATATATGTATTTATTAAGAAAATGTAGTACACATGTGTAAATTTTATATGTATAGTACCAAGAAAATATGTAAATATATGTATATTTTGTATGTATATTCTAAAAAAATGTATGTATAAAAATAATAGTATAATTTTGATGCAGTGTCATTCAATCAAAATGTTCCGTTTGTATGAATTTTCAGATAGTGGGAAAGAGAAAATACAATCATGATTGATGTGGCAAAATATAATTGAATGACTGTATAAAAAGTTGTACATTGTCGATGGATAAAAATTAAATTCATAAAAATATGTAGAGTGTGTGATAAATAGATAAATGAATAAATAAATATAAAATAGGTATACATGAAGATTTTCTACCAATACAAGTGTAAACGAGTAAAATAGTGTAAAGATCATAATTTCATCTAATCATCTAATGATAGTCAAATATTTATCAAATGAGATAGCTACATTTTTTTATATTAAAAATTAAAATAAACATATTGTATATTGGATTTATTTTTCATTTATTGAGAATGCATAAATTTTTTACACAATTCCTATGGAACTTTTGTATATTTGTATGGAACTCCACGCATATTATCTTTGAGATTATGTCATAATGCTCTCTCCCACCCTTTTCCGCAAGCTTTTGGGTTCATATATAACCGTCTTGCATGCTTTATAAGGCAAAAAAAACCAAAACCGCAATTCCTACAAAACAAACATTTCTTTTAACCAACTACCTTTCGGGCAGGATGATCAAAGAAACCACAAATTAAGTTAAAAGCTTAGCTTGATTGTGTTCCCAGTTTGTGTTTCTTGCAAGTCATGGCAAGCAATAACTCCCCCACCCCATTCCCTCTCTTTAATCTGCCTCCACTCACATATTCCTCATCTTCTCCCAATGCCCATAACTATTAGTATTATGTAGAATGCAATAATGCCCTTTCAAGTTTCAACAAACAAACCTATATATATATATGCTTGCTGAGAAATTAAACATCAAAACAGAGGCATACATATATCTATCTATCTATCTGAAAAAGTCGATCCTCCTATTATATTAGTAGGCCGCCATGGATCAGCATACCAACATTGATCATGATGAACAGAAGGTACCACTCCTTCACACTAAGGATGTACCAGAAGCAGAGAGGAACCTTGTTCAGAAAGCCATGAGTCAAACATTTCAGAGCACAGCACATTTGGCAAATCTTCTTCCAACAGGCACCGTCCTTTCATTCCAACTTCTCTCACCAATCTTCACAAACCAAGGCACATGTGACCCAGTTAGCAAGTTCATGACTTGTGCACTTTTAGCCCTATGTGGTGCCTCCTGCTTCTTGCTCTGTTTCACTGACACCTTCAGGGACAACAAGGGGAATATCTGTCATGGTTTTGCCACATTCAGGGGATTGTGGGTAATTGATGGATCAACCGCGCTCCCACCTGAGATAAATGCAAATTATAGACTAAGGTTCATTGATTTGGTCCACGCGGTGATGTCTGTTTTGGTGTTTGCAGCAATTGCTCTGTTTGATCAGAATGTGGTGAATTGCTTCTTCCCTTCACCATCAACTCAGACTCAGGAGATCCTCACAGCCTTGCCTGTGGGGATTGGCGTCTTTTCAAGCATGCTTTTTGTTGCGTTTCCAACACACAGACACGGAATTGGATTCCCACTTTCAACAACTTAATTATGGGAAATAGTTAGGACAAAAAAAAACCTAAATAGCCAATAAATTGTGCACGACATATATAATATAAAATGCACAACGTATATCATATGTAGTGCACAACGAATATCACATATTATGCACAACATATATCATATGTTGCAACATCATCTTTCTTTGTAACATGTTATATATGTTGTGCACATCATATGATATATGGTGTGCATCACATGTAATATTCATTGTGCAATTTATGTTATATATATTGTGCACAATTTGTTGGCTGTTTTAACTGGTTTTTTGTTGTGCCTCTAGCAATGCTCCTTAATTATTATTATTATTATTATTATTATTATTATTATTGTTTAATTGAATTACAATAATATTTGTTGTATAACATAAATACATCCGTTTAGTATTCAACGTGTGCTATATACAATACGTAATGTGTTTTATACATAACATCTTATACATATAGCACACATTACGTATGATATATAACACACGTTGAATGCTAGTTCGATGTATTTATATCGTATAAAAAATATTATTGAATTAATTATGTATACCTAAATTATATTAAACCTACTATGTTTTGCTTTTTGTTGAATCACTGTTCTGAATATCCAGCACTTGTACTCCAAAGTCCAAACTATATAGGGAAAACAAATCGTACAAGCCATATTTTTTTTCATAACTTAACATATTAGTATCAACTTGAGGGGATAGATAGATTAAATCATACTACTGACACAGTTTAATAAGCTGTTATTTATCTTGGAATGAAAGTCTATAATAAGTTAATAACTTGTAAACGTCCAACACCTTGCGTTTTAAATTGAGAAATGGCTCGCATATATATAATAAGGATTTAATTTTAATTCAAGGTGTACCATTTTTTTACATAAACATCTAATCATATGTTGCTTAAAAAATCATTACAAATGTCTGAGGAACAATACTTTTTCAGCCAAAACAATCAACAAAACTTATTTAACATTTTATGGCCCAAATAACATTTTAATCATGAGTATATTTTTAATAGGTTGGGTGATTGTAGCCCAAATTTCTATTTGTTAGCTGTTTTAGCTAATTTTTTTTGTTGTGCCTCTACTAATACTAAAAAATCTGACTAATAGAGTATTTTGATTAATGTGTTAGTACATCAAAATTAAACTTTATATATAATATAATTTAACCACCTTTGATTTTTATTTGCTACGAATGTAGAAGCGTCCAAATAAGGTAGAAAAAGTCATAGGACCAATCATCCACTACGTGTGGCCTATGTAAGTTTAACCAAACCGAACCTCAAAATTCCAACACTTGCGTAAAATATCCGCGCCCAAGTGTTCTTCCCCTCCTCCTCCCCTTTTATTTTGTTTTATTTTTTCAACCTGTATAATGAGGTGTTTGAAAACCCTAGAATTGAATTCTTTCAAGTAAATGAATTCAATTTCTTAATTTAACATCAATATTATATTTAAGAAGTCTAAAAATTGAATTCATGATAGAAGTGTGACATCCACTTCCACTTCCACTTTTTTACTAGCTATTAGATTAATTAGTAAATTTAATTTGCAGGGATCACAAGTTCATCCACTGACCGATATGATGCCTTCATTGATGGTGTAATATGTAATTTCTTCCATTAAATTTTTTTAAAAAGGGAGTCTTTTCTGACGCAAGCAGGATAGCTTAGCCCATCTAAACTTTTGTCTTTCATAGTCATGTTTAAGGAGATGAAAATTGATCACTCTTATGTAACTTTAAGAATGCCTCCTAAAAAAGATTAAAAGTTTAAGAATGCCTCCTAAAAAAAATTGAAGTTTGAACTCCTCGAAAAAAAATATGTTAGAGTTATGATATATGTATATATATACACTAACATGTACATATCTTATATCTAATGATCGAGAACTAAATTTTAAAAATTAAAATGAAGATCACATTAAGATTGAAAGGTAATAGAATATATATATATATATATATAATATGAAAAAATAATATTACTAAAAAACAATATTTTAAGAAGATAATGTATTTTAGTAATATTACTAGTCTTTGTATCCGTGCGATGTACGGTGATTATATCAAATTTTATGTTTAAGATATTAAATAATTAATGAAAAAAATATTTGTATAAAATGAAGTAAAATGAAAATATGTTATTCATAAATTTATTTTGTAAATATAACAATAAAAATACATAATAAACTTATTATTATATTAGTGGATGCAAATAAAATTATTCAATCACATAATTAGTTTTCATCTTTTTCAATATCAAATTTGTATTCATAAAATATTTATAATTATTCTCTTTCAACAATTAACAAAAAATAATCATAATTTACAGATTATCAATCACTAAAAACTACCGAAATCATAGAAAATATTTCAAAACTAATAATTATCAATCATTAATAATTACTAATTATTCATATCTATTCCCGTTCAACAATCAATAAAAATATTAAAAATTACTAATTCATGTTCATAATTATTCCTAATTAACAAAAAATGTTAAAAAAATGTAATATCAATCACTAAAATTCTCTAAAATATTCACTAATTATCAATCACTAAAAATTATTAAATTACAGGTAAAATATTCAAATATCACTAATTATCAAACATTAATAATTACTAATAATTCACAATTATTCTCTTTTAAAAAACATGTTCATTATTTATGTTTTACATTTCCCGTGAGACAATTAACCAATCATGTCAAATATTAAATTATGAAGAATAGAAAATGAGGAGAAGAATGAAACAATAAAAAAATATAGAAGAAAGATGAAGAATAGAAAAAGAAAGAAGAAGAATTAAAAATAAATTAAAAAATAGAAAAAAAATGAAGGATGACTAAGAAGGTAGATGAAAAAAATGAAATAAGAAAGAGAAAAAAAAGAGAGCAAGAAATAGAGATGGCAAAATAAGAGAGGAATTGAAAAAAAAAATGAAGTTGAAAGGGTTGAGAATGTGGAAAGATATATAGATATAGATGATTTGACCATAATTTAACATCAAATGCTATAAACAAAGAAAAGAATCAGAAAGAAGATTTTTTATAATGTGAATGTAAATAGAAAATTGATATAAAGAAGATTTTATTATATATATTTCGAAATAAGATTTTTCAAATTTATATTATGAAATGTGAATAGACATTTCCAAATTAAATATTATCATTTTCAAATATTTTATGCATAAAATCAATTATTCTAAATAAAATAAAAGATACATATTGGATATTAATATTTAAAAGATACATTAAAGATTTGTAAAAATCTTGAAAGAATAAAAATAAAGGATACCTAAAATTGCATACGTGTCACATTTATAAAGACTCAATTAATGGGTAAATTTGTAATCAACCATATTACCTGTCTTTTACAATATTATATAGATTTTTACATATTAAATACATTATCTTTCAAAAATACTTAAGTAAATATTTTATTTGTTCTCTTAAAATTAAAGAAACATATAAAATAATTCATCAATATATAAAAATGACAACTTGATCTATTAAAATTAACGAGATGAATAAAATAATTTCTCAATATAATATAAATCAAATTACCCTATAAAATGAATATTGAGAATCAAATTATCACTTTTTGAATCTTAATCACTATTCTCTGAATTCTAAAAGAGCAAATAAAATATTTAATACTCAATCTGAACATGCTGATAATGTATTGTCAAATAATAGAAGACAATGATAACATTTGGTTCATAGAATGAAAAAGTAAGAATCTCCCGCTTTCTCTAACAGTGTAAACTAAATAAGTAAAGTAATATATGTACAATAAAAAGTATATAATATTTGTATAATAATAATTGCTATCATTAAAATGAAAGAATCAATTCAAGTTATAATTAACCAGTTAAAATAAGTGATATATAATTTTTGAATGTACATTTAGAATTCAACAAATAAATGATTTCACACTTTATTTTCTCAAAAGCATTTAAAATTTAAAAATCTGTTGGCTTTTCTGGTGACAAAAAGAGCTATTCCGTGATATTAGTTACAGTGATATTAACCCCCCCAGGCCCTATCACAAGGGCAAGAGTGAAATTGGACACGATAAGGTAAGGCAAGGCAAGGCAAGGCAGTCCCAATTGTTGAAGAAAAACTCAAAAAAGCAATCACACTCTGCTCACCCCTTCACCACCAATCATCCATTCCACCCTGGACACAAATCTCCCCTCTCCAGATAAGACGGCCCCACATATCCTCTTCATCCTCCATCCCTGCGCCCTCACCATCACTCACCCTTCATCCTCCCACCCAAGCCCATCATCCACCAGATCAACGGCCACCACGCCCACATAGCTCACATCCCCGCGAAGCAGGGGATCCAAACCCCATCAAAGGCGCAAGCAGCAACAAACACGGACGGTTAAACGAGAGCCATTGGTACTAAAACGAAACAACAACAAGAAGAGGCAGCAACATCATCCATATCACTCTCTCATTTGTCCTCACTCACTCACTCACTGATGGAGTCGCGAGTGTTGTCACGCGCCACAACCTTCTCCTCCCTCCCCCACCTCCGCTGCAGGCTTCCGCCGCGGGAGCCCGCCAATGCCTCCTTCCTGCCCGCCGGTAAGGCGATCGGCTCCGTCGCTGACGGAGGCAACCTGATTTGGGGGAGGCAGCTGCGTCCGGAGTTGTGCTCGCCGGTGCTGAAGAAGAAGGCTGTTCTGCTCCGGCCTTGCCTGGCCGCCGCCTCCTCGCCGGCCGAGGGGAGTGATTCCGCCGGGTGAGGTCCGTTTCCTCCGTTCTGACTCGGCCAACTCGGCCACGTCACTCACCTCACTATAGTGTGTTTGTATTTGTTGCAGGGAAGCGAAGGTTGGGTTCTTCGACAAGTACCCAGCTCTGGTCACCGGGTTTTTCTTCTTCATGTGGTACGTCACGTGACCCTAGTCTTCTACACAACCACCTCCGACTCTGTCGTTCGGATAAGGTGTCTACCACTGTATGTGAGTGATCGCTTTGAGTTCTGAAATTACGTCTTTGTCCCTCTTGCTCTGTTTTTGACGCAGGTACTTCTTGAACGTGATTTTCAATATTCTCAACAAGAAGATCTACAATTACTTCCCTTATCCATAGTAAGTTCCGCAATTATCTTCAACTTCGTGCTGTAGGTTCCTGGATTTCATGAATTAATTGAGATTCGATCTGTGAAATTGTGTGCGACAGTTGTTATTTTGAAGTTAATGTGGTAGCTATTTATTAGCTATGTTTGTTGTATTGAATTTCTTCGATTGTTTTTACTTGCGTTAACGAATTCGTAACAGTAGATCAAATGATTCTGATTAGTTGGAACTTTTTAATTACTACCTTTTCCCACTTTTTCTTCCAATGATTCCGTATTTTTATCACACTTTTGCTCCTATCATTTATGTCCTATACTATTTACATAATAAAAAATTAGTTAAAATCTATTAATATAAAAAAATTATAATTACTCCATATCGATTTAACTGTTTTTTTTTTTTTTGTGTATTTTCCATTATTTATTTATCGCCAAACTGGCATGATTGACCGGTTTCGATCAAGCGTTATCTGAATTTTATATTTTAATTTTTTTTTCATATGTTACAATACAATGAAATGATTTTTGTACATCTGATGCATTGAGTGGGAAAGAGGTAAACTATTTGTTTTAAAGAAAATTTGCTTTCACCCACATATTTTATACAGTGAAATGATTTTTGTACATCTAATGCATGCAATTGGTTGATAGGATGATAACTAAACTAAGATTATTGCTAGAAGTACAAAAAAAAACCAGTCAAAATAACCAACAAATAGGAATTTGGGCCACAATCACCCAACTCATTAAAAATATACTCATATTAAAAGTGCTATTTATGCCATAAAATATTAAATGAGCTTTGTTGACAGTTTTGGCTAGTTTTTTGTTGTGACCCGAACATCTGTGTTAAACTAATATTCAATATACACACTTAATTGTGCTTGTATTATATGTGCAGCTTCGTGTCGGTTATCCATTTATTAGTGGGTGTGGTTTACTGCTTAGTGAGCTGGACCGTAGGACTTCCTAAGCGTGCTGTAAGTTCAATATCTTCCTGCCCATAACCCTAAACTAAACTGCTAAATATACAGGAATTACAATTTTCTATTCTCTTAATTCAAGTTTACCAAAATAATTAAAAAAAAAGTATAACATTTTGGGCACTATTCTAAAGTTCTCACTTTAAAAATGGTAATGGTAAATCACTGACTTGACTTTGGTATGGCATAATTGATGTTGTTTCTGTAGCCTATCGACTCCAACCAGCTCAAGTTGCTCATTCCTGTGGCTGCGTGTCATGCATTAGGCCACGTGACCAGCAATGTTTCATTTGCAGCTGTTGCTGTTTCTTTCACACATACCATTAAAGGTGACACAAATTTTATATTCTCATGGCGTACATAAAAATGATGTGGAAGAACGAACCTAGCATCTGCATCTACAAAAGCTTCAAAAACTGTATCTGTAGCTATTTTTCCAACATCGATATAAACTCTGTTTTATTGTTTGTGTTCAGCTCTTGAGCCATTCTTCAATGCTGCTGCTTCACAGTTCATACTTGGCCAATCAATTCCCATCACTTTATGGCTGTCACTTGCTCCTGTTGTCATTGGTACGTCCTTTCCTTAATCCATTAAAATTTTTTAGGCATTGAAGAAAGATTGAGCCTCTGCTATTTGGCCTAATTATGCATATCATGTAATGTAACAGGTGTGTCAATGGCATCATTGACTGAGCTCTCATTCAACTGGGTCGGATTTATTAGTGCTATGATTTCAAACATTTCCTTTACATACAGGAGTATCTATTCAAAGAAAGCCATGGTTATTATCTTCTATGCTTCCTATCCTAACTGAATGTGTTATATATTTTTGCTCTTTCATATTATTACTACTACATAATTGGATTTTGCAGACTGATATGGACAGTACCAATGTCTATGCCTACATTTCCATCATTGCTCTTATTGTCTGCATACCACCGGCCATATTTGTAAGTGAAACCTTTTATTAATTCCCCTTCGATACTTACTTTAATTAATTATTAATTACATTGCTCTTGATATCATCACAGGTGGAGGGGCCAGCACTGTTGAAGCACGGCTTCAATGATGCAATTGCTAAAGTGGGTTTGGTCAAGTTCGTCTCAGATCTCTTCTGGGTTGGTATGTTTTACCACCTCTACAATCAGGTAAATCAATAATCCTTAAAATAGTTGTCTCAGTTCATTTATTTTTGGCCTATTCTCTTCTCTTCTCTTCTCTTCTTATTGGTGAAGTAGCAGCAATATATAATATATAATAGCATGATTTGATATTTTTGTTTCATTACCAGGTGGCCACCAACACACTGGAGAGAGTGGCTCCTCTCACTCATGCAGTTGGAAACGTGCTTAAGCGTGTATTTGTGATTGGATTTTCAATTATAGTCTTTGGTAAATATTGCTTCCTCCTATTCATTTATTTATTTATTTTTATTAGAGAATATAAAAATATAATTAGTTTGTTAGAATTAAGTTGTTAGGATTAGATTTTATTTTACCTAGTTTCTAGAATAGTCTATAACCTCTATATATAGAGGTATCTATTTCATCACTATAGTATCACATTTTTCATTATCAATACTAAATCTTCTTTTAATTTCACTCTTAACTATCTCTATTTTCCATTTTTGCTCTGCTCTACCATGAATTTCAACATGATTTCAGAGCTATACCATCCACCTTGAGCCAACAGTTTCCGCTGCACTAATTAATTCAAGAAAAACTTCATCTTCCTGGCAATGAAACATTGTAAATAACTGGCTAATTTGCTTCACACACGTGCAGGAAACAAGATTTCCACCCAAACTGGCATAGGAACATGCATTGCAATTGCAGGAGTGGCACTCTACTCATTCATCAAAGCTAGGATGGAGGAAGAGAAGCGAGTAAGTCTTTTCTTCAATTTATTTGTCCCTCAACTGCATCAGCAGTGCTACATGTACAACATTAGGTGTCAACTAAGTAGCCAATTGATTTAAAAATAGAATGAAATAATGTAGTGCATTTATAACTATCTTATACACATCATATTTTTCTTAAATGTGCATTAATTACGGCTGTAAGGGGGAATGAAAAAACTAAATTCTCTCTCTTTCAAATCTCAAAGATACACCATATCAATTAGTATCATTACACAAACCAATTTCAACCGAAATAAAAGTTCAACTTTTATCATTATAAACCTCAATCACGCAATAGCCGACGTGTAAGAAGACTCATACCATATAAAAAAGGTATATTACACATAACATTCTAATAAAAATACACATACCTAAATACATAATATTACATTCTGACTGTAACTTATACCTCACAGATATATTCTACATATACCTTATAATATCTATTACACATAATATTGTAATAAGGTTCACACATTCAATTGAACAAATTACATATTCAATTCGTTTGACATAAATTTACAAAACATACTACACATATCTTATATAACTTATTACACATATTGTACAAAACATACAACAAATACCTTATATAACTAATTACTCATATCATATAAAACTAATTACACATAACTTATAAACCTTATTACACATACATTACACAATAAATTACACGTACCTCATTAAAGCAGATGACACATACCAATATTTTACAAAACATACTACACTTATTTTATATAACTTATTACACATATTGTACAAAACATACAACAAATACCTTATATAACTAATTACACATATCATATAAAACTAATTACACATATCTTATGAACCTTATTACACATATATTACACAATAAATTACACATACTTTATTAAAGCAGATTACACATGTGTAAATCTTACAATATACTCGTAATCTTATTTGTAACACACAATTGTCACACGTAACAATGTATAATTAAATGAAAAATAATAAAAAATATAAAAAATAAATCAAATGAATATTTTATGTGATATCAATTGTCTTGAACCAATTGTAATTAAAGCAATATCAAATTTAAATCAAATAATACTTATAGTTATCTAAATGATTAATAGCACATTGATTGATTATCATTAAGCATTAAATTAGTGTTTTCTATTTTAAATTTTTTGACAAATATTAAATAGTTGGCACCCTAGTTGGCTAGTCTAGTTGTACCTCTAGACTTTTTCTGCGTGCATGTACATTAAAAAGTGAAAATGGATGTTACACCAATCATTTCTCTTGTTAAATTAGTTGAAACACGAAAATAGTAATTGCGTACCGACCAAGTCTTAGGCTACAACTTTATATAAAATTTCCCAAAATTTATAGTTCTGTTATTTTCAGTTCTCCTATGTATGCCCAGCCAATTCATTAAGTTATAAACTTATAATCTTTGGGGATCATGAACTTTTTGAAGGAAAGTTGTACTATTTTGAATCTAATTATTTATAGGCCAGCAATATACAAATGAAATTGACACAGTTTTTGTTTCGTTTTATTTGTAGCAAGCGAAAGCAGCATAAGTAAGAGGCGTTCATCTATTGGAGGATGCAATGATGTCTTGCACTGTAAATCATCACCTATTTCCTTCAAAATAATATGAGTGATTTGGTTCACTATTGTACTATCCTTGCGATAACGTTCTGTTATTTTTTTCCCTTTTTCCTTTCTCTTCTATTTTTTGTTTGTCATATCTATCTCTCTTTTTTTTTTCTTCTGTTCATTCAGAAAACAAATAACTTGCTGATTTGCAGACTTGTCATATTGACTGATAAATGATGTATCAGTATCCATGAATATGATTCTCATAAATAGCACATAAAACTCTTCTGAAGGCCGAAAGAGTGGTACATGCATATTTAATTTAGGAGATAAATGAATGTCTAATTCTAGGTGCTTTTATATAGCCACTTGATCAGTTATACTTATAACACCTACTTCTTTGGTCTATTCAAGTGTGGCAAAAAAGTATTCTAGATGGTGGAATATTCGATGCTCAATGGTCATGAAACTCACGTTCAATAGTCATCAAAAGCTTCAAGACAATAAACATGTATTGTAACACGCACTTTATAATCCTCTGTTTCCTAAATTTCTTTTTATTGAAAATTTCATGTTGACTTGGTTTTTTGCAAGAGTTGAAAAATTGCATTTACTAACTCTAATTTTAATTTAATTTGATTTGTTTGCTCCTATAGCGGAAATTAACTTCACACAATAAACAACTAGAGAATGTATTAATTAACCGTACGAAGTTATTTAAGACTATTGACACATTGAAATTAAACTCATCTTATTTTACTTATTGATTCATTTTGATCCCCACAAAGAGAAGAGGAGGCAGCCCATGAACGGCCCAAACAGAAGCCCAACTCATGAATTGTGGTCCTAGGAAACAAATGGGGCCCACAAAACGTAAAACGTCTGACCCCAAAAAAAAAAACATAAAACGTGAAACGTTGAGAGATCCCAAATGAGTGAAATCATCCGAAAATGAGCCACAACCGAAAACCAAAAATCAAAGGTTTAAAGGAACCAATCCGAATCAAGTGATCAAGTCAGCAATTCATTCCTCTCTCTCTCTCTCTTGTGTCTTAAACCATAATTACGCAACACACTTTAATTAATAAAATTTAATAGTATTCTAACACGGAAATTAAATGAAAAACAACAAAAGTAAAAATAGGAAACTCCAGACAAAGACATGAACCTTTGAAAAATGTTCATCAAAATTAATGCACAGGAAACATTTCATTTTAGTTTTATCTAAAACAAAATAGTAAAATTCTACTACCAGCATAAACCTCGAAAATTACTCCATAATAATAAAAATACTCGTAAAATTGGAGAGAGATAGATAAACAAAAAAGAAAAAGAAAAAAAGGAAATGGAAACAAAACTCGCACTTGACAGGAAGTATATAAAACAACACAAGGCTCGCACTTGACTTGACACCGTTCGTTCATAAAAAAGAGAACCCAACCAAATTTTTTTAAAAAAGAAAAGAGATTATTAATATTTTCGTAGAAGAAAAATTAAAAGGGAAATTATTATGAAAGGTGGTGGTGGAATTATAGTAGTAGCAGTCAAGAGCAACTGTTGTTGTTGGTTTATTAAAAATTTTGGTTTTCGATTATTATTATTCTCATCATCACTTGTTATTATTATTCTTCTTCCTTGTTGTTCTTCCCTTTCAATCCCTCATGGCACGCTGCTTTTCTATTTTCCCTTTTCCTTAATTTATTGCAATTGTCAATTTCGTGATTTATTTTTTATATTTTCATCTCGGAACGATAATCTAATCCTTGGGCCTTTTTTTCCATTCCTTGACTATCACGGAATTTTGTTTCATGAGAGAGAAAGGCGTAGAGATAGAAAACAAAATTGATTCTTTTCGGGTACCCTAATTCCTGTGTTGCTTCGTTCTCTCTTATTCCTATTCTTCTCTACCGTGTTCTGCTGCGATTTCTAGGGTTTGTTGGGTGAAATCACAGAGAAGGGCAAAGGATTCGATCTTTGATCGATTTTTGTCGATGGAGGGAGAGGGTGCTTCAGAGGGAGAGAATAATCTGAAAAGGGGTGGCTTTGATGATAACAGTAATGAAAATTACAATGGAAGCAATAGCAAGGTTGCCAATTCCAATGAAGGTCAGAGCAAGCCCAAGCGCCAGATGAAGACCCCTTTTCAGCTCGAAACCCTTGAGAAAGCTTATGCCTGTATGTCCCCTCCTTTGTTGATTCTATCTCGGTTGTTCTTTTTTTTTTTTTTTTTATAAATTTCTGTGGTAATTTCATAATTTGATGATTTTTTGGTTTTGTGGGTTAATTTGATTAGTGGAGACCTACCCTAATGAGGCTTTGAGGGCGGAGCTGTCTGAGAAATTGGGGTTGTCGGATCGGCAGCTGCAGATGTGGTTCTGCCACCGGAGGCTGAAGGACAAGAAGGACTTGCTGCCGAAGAAGCCACCAAAGAAGGCGGCAGAGCCATTGCCGATGCCAGATTCCCCTGTGGATGACAACAGATTGGGCCCTGAGCTTGGCAATGATTATGGATCCGGGTCGGGTTCTGGGTCTAGCCCATTTACCAGGTCGGAGTCCCGGAGCACGGCCCCACGGGGCATGACGGGTTATTATGACTCGCCGCAGGCTGCACTGGAGCTCAGAGCGATTGCTTGTGTGGAGGCACAGTTAGGGGGGCCATCGAGGGAAGATGGCCCCATTCTTGGAATTGAGTTTGATCCATTGCCACCGGATGCGTTTGGGGCGCCCTTAGGTATATAATCAGAGAAATTGTGTTTGTATTTTTACTTGCTGAAAGACTGTATCACTATAATTGTTGGGTTAACTTCTATCTGTTCATCTACTTTGGCATCATGATGTTATTGTCTATAGTGGCTTTAATTCTGAAATATATGTGCTTTGTATTTCATTTGGATTGGATTGGATCAGTTTTGGCTGACAGCTTTGCTTTCATCTCTGCACCTGCCTGTTTGTACATGAGAGAAGTTGCTTGAAATAATTATGATTTTTGTGATGTGTTCATGCAACTTTTGTGAGTAACACTTTTCTGGTATTTTATTTTTGGTGCAGCCACTACAGAACAGCACAAACGGCCAAGTGTTGCCTATGACAGTAAAATTTATGAAAGGCGTGATGTTAGGAAAAATAAGGTTGGTTTTCTTGATTCTATAACAGTATAGTTTCTCTTGGTCAGTAAAATGAACTTTGTATTGAGCTGCATGTGTGCTGCCTATTAGTTTTGGTCCTGACTTTGGAGGTGCAATGTTTATGTTTTCTAAACACTTATCCCTCATGTCAGTGTATTGTTGGGTATGCCGGTAGTTCTAATGCTGTTTGGGCTTCTAATTCCCTCGATGAGTTACTGGTAGTACCACTTGAAACCAGATTCATGGATTTTTGTATTAATTTGTTTGATAAATACAGACATTATGACATATCTTCTTCAACATCTCTTTTTTAGATGCTATTTTTGTAAGAGGAAAATAGTTGTTAGGCTTGGAGGTAGCCTCATCATTCTTTGCTTGAGTAGTTATCAGCATGTTTATATTTGTTTTTTGACTTGGCTAGGTGTTATTTTTTGTATTAGTGTATTTTATCCTGTCTTGGCATGCAGATTATCTTTTTAAATGCTATTGATACAAATATGTTTCCCTCTGTGTTTTGGTCAACACCTTGAGGTGGAATTTCTGCTGTTATTTTGTCTGTAATTATTTGTTTTACTGATGATTACTAGTCTTACTGCTTGAATGCTTTATTCATAGTTTGATTTTTATTGAGCTTTATTCTAGGCTACAGCAAGGGCATTCCATGAATATCAATTTCTACCTAACCAGTCTGGCATCAGGTCTGATGCTTTTGGACAATTTGGCCAACATCATTTACGTGATCCAATAGAAGGTCCTGCAAGAAATCCCCCTTTTTCACTTGGAAATGAACAACCACCTAGAACCCATACCCAAGGCCATTCTTCTCGAGTACGTATTTTGTCTCAACAAGACAAGCAAGGGATTCCTTATCCTTCTCCACCTCGAGATGATAATGTTGCTTCCCAAAAGGAATTGTACACAAATGCAGCTAATGTTGGAATGAACTCTCACTTTACTGATCACCAAACTGTTGGGCCAGAAAATCCCTTTGCCCTACCAGGTGGACAAGCATCCCATAACAATGCAATGCGGATTGAGAAGAAACGGAAGGTATCTTTATTCTATCTGTTGTATTTAATGTTATTTTGCTCTGTGTTCACCTCTTGAAAGTCAAAACTGTTAATTATATTCTTTGCAAAGGATAACTATATATTTTTAACTATCTTTTTATAGAGTGATGATGCTAGGATTGCAAGAGAAGTTGAAGCTAATGAGATGAGGATCAGGAAAGAGCTTGAGAAACAAGACAACATTAGACGAAAGGTTTTATTCAAAGGAATTTAGTTCAGCCTGCTATTATACCTTTTGTTGAGGTTTGAATGAATCAAAGTCACATCCTTTTCAACTAATCCCTGTCTTTCCTCTCTCCTTTATAGAATGAAGAGCGAATGAAGAAAGAAATGGAAAGACAAGATCGTGAAAGACGGAAGGAAGAAGAGAGGTTGATGCGTGAGAGACAACGTGAAGAGGAAAGAACAAGGCGTGAGCAACAACGTGAAATTGAACGAAGGGAAAAGATTTTGCTGAAAGAAAATTTGAGAGTAAGTTTGTAAGCCTAGTATTGATAGCATTTTTTGCGCTTACGATTAGACAGCTTAGGTATTTAATGTATCATACACTATTTCTGAATGTTATATCTTAAAAGGCTGAGAAAATGAGGCAAAAAGAAGAGCTCCGCAAAGAGAAAGAAGCAGAGAGAAGGAAAGCTGCCCTTGAGAAGGCAACTGCTCGTAGAATGGCAAGGGAATCTATGGAACTTATTGAGGATGAACAGCTGGAATTGATGGAGTTGGCTGCCTCGAGCAAGGGATTGTCCTCTATTATCCATCTTGATTTTGATACTTTGCAAAACCTTGAATCATTTAGGGGTGAGCGATTTATTTTTTCTGCTTTCTGTAACATATTAAGTTTCTTTGGGTGTCTAGTATTTATCTGCAAATACTAAAAAAGTGAATGGCTTCCTGCTTTCTAGTTCTAAGAACCCTGTTATTATTTTGAAGATTCATTGAGTGTTTTCCCACCTAAGAGTGTAAAGCTTAGAAAACCATTTGCTGTCCAACCGTGGATCAACTCAGAAGACAATGTTGGAAACCTTCTCATGGTATGTGCACATCTCACTTTTGCCTGTATTATGAGTATGACTGTATTATTCTTAAATTCTGCTAATTCCTTGAATTAAAGCCTCTGAATTTAAGCTTTGAAAGTTCTGCTGGTATACTTCAGGTTTGGAAATTCTTGATTACTTTTGCTGATATTCTTGAGTTGTGGCCTTTTACTCTTGACGAGTTTGTGCAAGCATTTCATGATTATGTGAGTCTTACTGGCCTTCCTTGGTGATTTCATGCTATCAATCAACTATTTTTGTGCAATTTTGAAGCTCATTCTGTTTGTTCAAACCATTTGATCTCAGGATTCAAGACTGTTGGGTGAGATACATGTTACTCTTCTTAAGTTGATAATAAAAGACATTGAAGATGTTGCAAGGACACCTTCCACAGGATTAGGAACTAACCAATATACTGGTGCTAATGCTGGAGGTGGCCATCCAGAGATTGTGGAAGGGGTAAGTTCAGATATTTCAAAAATTGTGTACCTTTTTTTTTCCAAGAGAATAGCGGATTTATTTGGAGTTCACTCTTGTGATATTATTATTACTATTATTTTAATACATCAGGCATATGCATGGGGCTTTGACATACGAAATTGGCATAAGCACTTAAACCAGTTGACATGGCCAGAAATTTTTCGACAGCTAGCACTATCTGCAGGTTATGGACCACAGTTGAAGAAAAGAAATATTGCATGGTCATATGCAAATGATAAAGATGAGGTTCATTTTTCTTTATTTTTCACTTTATTTTTTTTTCAGCTTAAGCTTTTAAAATTCTTGTGTTACATGAGGATCTCCATACTTTAATAACTTTAGGCTATGTATAGGAGATTGAAAGAGATAGAAAGGGAATGAGAAGGTATGGAGGTAGAGATGGCTAAGAAAATGACCTTTATTATTTGGATGTTTAAGTAAAAGGAAGGAAGGAAATACCTTTCCTTTGTTTGAGAGGTAAAATAGAAGAGAAAGAAGAGACTATTTATTACATTGAATTTCTAATGTAGCCTTTATGCTGTTTGTTAGTCTTATAATAGAAGATTACAAGTACAGAATGTACATTTAATTTCATTTTTTTTATTTAAAAAATGGAGGGGCAATACACTTTCTTTATTAAAAAAAAAACACTCACGATGAAATTTCAGTTTGCTGTTTTCCTATGAGCTTTCTGTCACTATTGAATGTTTTGCTTACAAAATTTATTTTGCTTGCATTTTGTGTTCAGTTGATAGCTTTTTGTTTGAATTTGGTTCCAGTGATTAAGTTGATCAAAATGTATCTAATTACAGGGCAGAAGTTGTCAAGATATCATTTCTACACTTCGAAATGGTTCTGCAGCTGAAAATGCTGTGGCAAAAATGCACGAGAGAGGTCTATTAGCACCTCGAAAATCTAGGCACCGGTTAACCCCTGGAACAGTTAAGTTTGCAGCATTTCATGTTCTCTCACTTGAAGGTAGTGAAGGATTGACAGTACTAGAGCTTGCAGAAAAAATTCAGGTAAATTGCCTCTTCATATTAAGTACACTTCTGTTGTTAGTTTTGTTCAACTTCTGAATTCTCTTTACATGTCAGAAATCTGGCCTCCGGGACCTGACAACAAGCAAGACACCTGAGGCATCAATTTCTGTTGCTTTGACAAGGGATACTAAGCTTTTTGAAAGAATAGCTCCATCGACATATCGTGTACGTTCTGCATTCAGAAAAGATCCTGCTGATGCTGAGTCTATTCTTTCAGAAGCAAGAAAGAAAATTCAGATATTTGAAAATGGGTTTATAGCTGGTGAAGATGCTGATGATGTTGAAAGAGAGGGGTCAGAAAGTGATGAAGGTGATGATGATCCTGAAGCTGATGATCTAGTAGATCCTTCTAGTGCTATTAAAACATCAGAAAGGTGTGATGATTTCTCTTCTATTGGAGAAGAGAATTTGGGTGACAATGTAGAACTCATTCAAGATGAGTTTGATAAGAATCCTCCCGAGAATGGTTCCAAGGATGAGAATGTTTCTAAGGATGCTGTTTGTCCAGATGCTGCTGCTCGACACTCTGTTGCTCGCGAAGTTCGTAATGCTGGAAATCTTGAGGAAGGTGATATGGAAATTGATGAAAGCAAGTCTGGAGAGTCATGGGTTGAAGGGCTAGCAGAAGGAGAATATTCTGATCTCAGCGTAGAGGAACGTCTAAATGCTCTTGTTGTATTGGTTGGTGTGGCAAATGAAGGAAATTCAGTCCGTGTTGTTCTTGAGGTAAACTTCATGCTGTATCATGCATCTATTTGAAAGTTGATTTTTGTGTTTAGTTTATCAAATTGACCTGTATAGTTTTTCAGGATCGTCTGGAGGCAGCAAATGCTCTGAAGAAGCAAATGTGGGCAGAAGCTCAGATAGATAAAGTTCGCACGAAAGATGATAATATTAATAAATCAGATTTTCCATCCATCAATGGTAATAAAGTTGAAACACAATACACATCTCCTGCTGTTGAAGGAAACCAGAGCCCATTGCTTGACATTAATGCTGACCATAATAACAATGAGGCATCACCTAGCACTGCAGAAAATAAAAAAGCTGCTGTTGCTCAGAACCTTTCTGTGGAAAAGCCCTCATTAGTCCAAGATTTCTGCACTGGTCTAGATAACCCTCAGACTCAGCTATCAGCACAATATTCAAAACGGTCCCGATCTCAGTTGAAATCTTATATCTCTCACATGGCGGAGGAGATGTACGTCTATAGGTCCTTACCCCTTGGCCAAGATCGCAGACGTAATCGATATTGGCAGTTTGTTGCATCTACTTCTTGCAATGATCCTGGCTCTGGCAGGATCTTTGTTGAATATCATGATGGCAATTGGAGGCTTATTGACTCTGAAGAGGTAGATTGTTTCAGTCTAGTTGCTTTTATTCTTTTTCTCCCCACACATCTCCGGATTCGATTCTGTTTTTCCATCAAAATCTAACCACTTAACTAATGCCATTAATAGGAATAATGGTAATATGAATACCTTCCTAATCCTTTAAGTAAAAGTTTCATTCTTCTACATTCTTTATTCATACAGGTGGTCAGTTATGTAAATGTGAATATGTGATCCTTTTTTGTAGCCTTTTGTTTTGTTTTTTGATTTAACTTTATGCTTAGTCTTACTTGTTAAAATATATTTATAATCTGTTCAACCAAACCTTTACAGGCCTTTGATGCTCTTCTTAATTCATTGGATTCACGTGGGATCAGGGAATCTCATTTACGATTAATGCTGCAAAAGATTGAAAATTCCTTCAAAGAAAACATCAGAAAGAATACACAATCTGCCAATATTGGAGGTAGAGGTGAAACTCCTATTAAAAATGAAGCTGATGAAACGGATTCCAGTCCTGATCGCCATGCTGGCTCTGACAGTCCTAGTAGCACTCTCTGTGGCTTGAACTCCGATACCTCAGAAACATCATCATCCTTCAAAATTGAGCTCGGGAAAAGTGAGAATGAGAAAAAAGCTGCTTTGAGAAGGTTTCAAGATTTTCAAAAATGGATGTGGAAAGAATGTTATAACTCATCCATATTATGTGCAATGAAATATGGGAAAATGAGATGCAAACCTCAGGTTGACATCTGTGATATCTGCCTCAACCCTTACTTTTTTGAAGACTCTCATTGCAATTGTTGCCATCGGACTTTTCCCTCAGATAGTGGGTTTAACTTTTCTAAACATATATTTCAATGTGGCGGTAAGTTATCCAAAGATATTTGTATTCCGGATTCTTCTCTTCCCTTGCGGACAAGATTGCTTAAGGCCTTGCTGGCTTTTATTGAGGTGAGTTGATGTAACTTCCATAGTGCCTTGTTTTTCCTCGAAATTTTACATTTTGCTTTTAGAGGTTTATATTGTCTTTACATTCTGCTTTACAGGCATCTGTTCGGTCCGAAGCATTTCGGTCAACTTGGACAGAAGATACTAGAAGATGTTGGGGTGTGAAGTTGAGCAAATCATCTTCTGTTGAGGAACTTTTACAGGTTTGACATTTCTGTTATTAATACTTTAGCTTCCATATCTTATCATTATTTTTGAAATTGTGGATCAGTATGTATGCAGGCATTTCTAAATTTAGCAACATGTTTTACAGATATTGACCTTGTTTGAGAGAGCATTACAACGTGATTTTTTATCATCATCCTTCTCAACAACAGAAGAATTGTTGGGATCAAGCAGCATATCGGAGAGTGCTGCACATGCTTCTACTGATCCTGAATCTGTTGCTGTACTTCCATGGGTTCCACAGACCACCTCAGCTGTGTCTCTCAGACTTTTTGAGTTTGATGCTTCCATTAGCTACATTCAGCTTGAAAAACCTGAACACAGTAGGGAGAAAGAAGCTAGAGAATACATAGTCAGTCTCTTTCATATTTCCTTGTTTTTTAGTTGCTTGCTTTCGCTCTTTAGAGTTAACTGCAATTTCAGTGTTTGGCTAGAAATTTTTTACTCATAAACAGTATTCTTATAACTTGCTTTGTTTTCCTGCAGAAGCTTCCTTCAAGATCTAATCCTTTCAAATCTAGTAGAGTGGTTGAACAAGCAGACTTGAACCATGATGAATTCCTAAAAGGTAAATCCGCTCCTGTGAAAATTGTTCGAAGTGGCAATAAACGTGGACGAGGGACTAATGATAAAGGACGGGCTAAAAAGGTGCCTAGAAGAATGTCTGATTCCAAACAAGATACTGGCCGCCGCAATGTTAAGATCACTGGGAATCTTAGTCAAAGATTAAAACAGCAGGGACGGGGAATACAAGGACAAGGTGGAGGATCACATGGACAAGGCGGTGGACGTGGTCGCCGAACAGTCAGGAAAAGGAGAGTTGAAAAGAGGGCTGTTGAAGATTTGTTGCTGGGCCATAGGGCTGGCGAACTCGGCTCCAATTTTGGCAGAGAACCATCTAGAAGCATGGACGAGGAATGGGATGATGAAAAAGCAAGTCCCATGACTCCCATCCACATGGGAGTTGCCGACACAAGTAACAGTGCCGAAGATGTGGAATCTGATGACAATGCCCAGGCAGTGGAATCTGACGAAAATGCTCAAGAAGTGGAATATGATGACAACGCTCAGGCAGTTGAATCTGATGACAATGCGGAAGCAGTGGAATATGATCAAGGAAACTGGGAGATAGGTTTTAATGATACCCCCAACAGATGGAGTAGGGATTTGGTTGGAATGAGTGATGAAGATGTGGAAGCTTCTGAAGATGACAATGAGAATGGCATTGAAGAGGTGGAGTCGGAGGGTGATGCTATGAGTGAGGGTTCAGAAGGTATGGCAAATAGAGTTCTGAATGAAGAAGACTCAGACTCTTCCGACTCAGAAGAAGAGGAAGAAGAAGAAGATTCTTCTGATTAGGACATAGAAGGAACGGGTGATGAACTCATGTGGAGGCTGCATTACATTTTTGATATTGCAGCTCTTTTTACTTCTTCTGCTGAAGTACCTCAGCAGAGCACCAAGTAACGCCATGGCCATGTCTTGAAGAGTTTCATGGCCGAGTGAGTAGAAGGACTTGTTTCAGTGTATATTATCCATCATGCAGAATGGAGCCTTGTAATTTTAAGCATCTTGATTCGGAGGGCCTTTCCCTTCAGGCTGGCCTCATCTTTTTTTTTAACTGGTTATAGATATTCATTGATTAATAAAGCTGTTATACCTTAGTTATCGATTCATCGTTTGTTCCTTCCACCAAATAATCCTCAAAAGTTTAATAGTTATCACTTATTGGAGTAAATACCGAGTTTATTTTCTTGACAAGTGAAAATGATGAACTGAATTGATAAGTTGTAGTTACACTGCGAGAATGTGACTGAAAACATTATCTTAATATATATTGTATCCCACTTGCCCCTTCAATGGAAAGCGAGTGCTTCCCTCCACTTTGACTTTATTCTATTGTGTATTGTCCCACCCATCTTGCATCTCCTTCCTTCATTACTTGGATTTTTTATCTTATTTCCATTTTTTCTATTGCTTTTGGAAAGAGAGCAGAAAGTATTCAGAGGTAGTAAGTTTGTAGCTCCGCCAATTGCGCAATCAACTTCGCTGCTTCCAAGACCAATAAGAATAAAGGCAAAAAGATTAAAGAGAAGAAAAAGAGAGAGAGAAGCTTAATCTAGAAGTGTATTGTCCATAGATTACTTCCTTCTTTTATTTTTTATCTCTTCTGAGTCCATATATTACAACATAATAAGACAGAAATATAATACTCAAATCAAGATGAGAAATACAAAGTCGTTGACCAATGGATTCGCTGTTAGTTGGTTCAGTTCAACATTTTGATGTGTCATTTTATTATAATTTTATATTCTTTTCAGAAATATAATTTTATATACTCATTCAAAAATATTGCTTATTTTGAAAGAGATAATCGATATTTAACATTAGATTTCACTCAATCTAACTTATTCTCTATCTTTTTCTTCTGCTGGTACACCAGGATTTTACATTTTACCCATTTTCCCTTCTTTAATTTTCTGTGGTGGGCTTTAGACTAGTCAAGTAATTGAACTTTACACTTTTGCTTTTAAAAAATGAGCATCCCCCCATGATTATAGGTGCACTTTCTTCTTTCCCTCCCTCTCTTGTTGGGGTAATAACTAAGTGAAACAATAGATCCTATGACACATGGAAGCTTCTCTACCTTCAATCCATCCTTAAATTGTTCACCCCACTATAAGGAAAATAAATAAATAATATGGAAGATCTTCTAGACAACTTATTCACATTTTTTTTTTCTTTTCCGTTTTTCTGCTAATAATTAATGGAAACGAATTATGAGTCAGTATTTGACTGACCCCAACTTACGTGATTCATTTCATGGCATGAATCAAGTAAAACTTTATTAGAGTGGCATTCACCGTCCCTAATTACTACTGTACATATGTTTCATTTGTCTGGCCAATTAATGTTGCTGGCAATTGCATGCTTGATCCATGACACACACAATTGAAACAAAATTTCAGTGCTTCAAACACCGTCAACATTAGAATAACAAACTTTGATTTCAGTGCCTCATCTCATCAATTTTCTTTCTTTCAGACCATTCACTTGAAATTACTAAACTCCAATACTTTCGGATGATAAATAATACTTAGAGGCCAAATTTCAGTCTATTTTTTTTAATCTTTCATTAATAAGGAACTACTGTAACAAATGTTTGGTATAAAAAACAAAAATGGTGTGTCCAAAATCATAAGGCAGCGCCTGCAGTTTCAGAAATTGGGCAAACGCGTTATTGAGGCAAGAGAGTGAAAAAGGGTTAGGAGCAGTCCATAATGTAGACAAAGCATAGAGGGCACATGGTTAGTGCACCAAATATCATTATTTTCATGTCCCACACACACACACTCCACAATCCACGCATAATTAATTACTTGTCCACGCCCCTCTCTTTCTGCTCTAATCTTCAACTTTTGACAGCTTCATACTACCCCTTAATCATTATTATATGCCCATGCATCATAGTTAATCCTCAATTAACTACAATAATCTACCTCGGGATTTTCTTTATTTGATAGACTAGAGTGATATGGTTATATATGATCGATCACTTTTCCCCCCCAAAAGGCTAAAATGTGACATTTTATATGTTAAGAGGTCAAGTTTATGGTTCAATTTGCATTATATTATTATAAAAATGTGACAGTTTTATTTTGGATCACCAGAATCAGTAATTTTAGGAATATTGTGCCGCTTACTATTTGCACCTATCATTCCATGCTATATATATATATATATATATATATATCATGACTGCACCAGTCCATGATGACACTGAAAATCAATAAAGGGTTTGCTTAGAAGAAACGAAATATTAAAGATGCTTACTAAATCTTTAGCTTTATTATGATAAGTTTAAAACAGAGAAAGTTGGGGTTAAATGACTAGGCTTTTGCACTACAAGAATAGCAGAGAGTATATAATGATAATGATATTGAGTAATGATATTGGTACGTATCAAATGGTATGTATAAGATACATATGTTTTGATCCAATGGTGGAGAAAAGAAGTGTAAGTGGTGGAGTGATGTCATATCAAAATTCAAAGGTGATAAAGTGGGTGTAAAATATATGCAAAAGAAAAATATATATACCGAATGATATATGTTGCTTTACATAAAGAAATAAGCACACTCATATGTACAGTACTCAGTACTGGCAAGATAGAGTTATATATAACATGACTAACAAGATTAAATTAATGAAGGGTCCATCTCAATCAGGTAAAGTTTCTCTTCTAGAGGGGACCACAATCATCAGAAAAAACCCTCCTTCCATTTTTATGAGTGAAAAATAAAAAAACAAATTTGAGAGGAGGGAAAAAAATTAGAAGGTTTAAGGTCCTCTATATAAGGATACTTGGACAATCACATCTTGTTATATCAGTATAGTACACTCCATAGTCCACACCACTATAATCTATGGCTCCATTCTCAAACTTCATTTCTTTCCTTTTCTTAACAACCCTTCTGTTTTTGTCTCTGCAAATTGAAGCCAGAGACAGCCAATTCTTCAGCAAAGTCACTCGTGTCAACAACAACAACAATGTCAAAGAGACAGAACTTCCCAACAATGAAGGACCAGTTAACAATAAGCCAGAGCAGCAACCAGTTTTCATCCCTGAGACTGAAAACAACTATGGCCTATATGGCCATGAGACTGGCCTGAAACCTCCCTCAACCACCACCACAAACAATGAAGCCGTCACTACCACCACCACTTACCAGCCATATAAAACTGAGTCAGAGGAGACAAGCAAGTTCTCCAACAACAAGGATTCTTACAGCACCAATCAAGATGTAGTTTTTGACCCAAGGCTTGCAGGAAATTCCTACAGCAGCAGCAACAACAACAACAACAACTACTTCTACAGCAACAATGATGCTTATGGGAATAACCAAAATAATGAATTGAGCGACACCAAGTATTATACAGAAGGAGGATACAACTCCATGGAGAATCAGAATAACAACAACAACCACCAGAAATATTACTACAACAACAACAAAAACAATAATGATGCAAATGACAGATACTTCTACAACAACTACAATAATGGTGCCAATGACAGGTACTTGAATAACAACAACAAGGGTGCAAATAACAAGTACTATGGTGAGAGGCAAGGGCTTAGTGACACTAGGTTTATGGAAGGTGGGAAATACTTTTATGATGTTCAGTCTGAGAAGTACAATAACCCAAGAGGGTATGGTGGCTCAGCCAAAGAGGTGAACCCTGAGAATTGGTACAACAATAGGGGTTACTTTGGCAACAACAATGCAAACTCCATGGAAGGGTACCAGAACCAGAACCAGGAGGTGTTTGAAGATGAACAAGAGGACTTCGAGCCATGATCAGCTTCTTAGACCTTAGATCATTAACAAAGTGGGGTTGTTGTTCCAATTAATTCACTTTGGTTTTGAGTATTGCTGAGAGTGATGAGTAAGGGTGTTCCATGTTTTCTTGTGCTTCAAGGGGGTAGATAGATTAATTTATGCAGGGTTTCTACTTAGAGTTGATCCTATTATTAAATCTTGCTCAAGATTTAGAAATGCTGCATGAAGTATGAGAGCTGAGCCTGAGCATGTGTAGTTTTCTTTCTTTTTCTTTTTTTATGGATCTATCAACAAAGAATCTGTATAATGTGAAGTGAGCTTACTTGTTTCTCGCTTATTCTATTTTTCCAATATATATGTATGTTTTAGTGTTATTGTTAGTTGTTTATCTCTTTCAAACCAAACTAAATCAGCCCAATGGGGTAAAGCAAGCAGAAAGGGAAAGGGAAACACAGAACAGGACACTGTGATCTGAAGTTAGTATGTACATGACTTTTTCTGGTACCTACCTTCCTTTCTGCTACCACATTGGACCCAACAAAACACAACACAACACAACAGAACGGAATCTATGAGCTATCTATCTGCTCACAAATTGTCCCAATAGAACCATTCAAGAGAAGAATAGTTAACATACAAAACGCTTAATAGTAGTAAGTCTATGATGTATGTTGGTTTTGGTTTGTCAAAAAGTATAAACAAAAAATCAATATATGGTGAAAATGGTGTTCAAAGTTTGCTTCTCGAGGATACATAACAAAACGTTAGATGATTATGTTTCTTGGCCAATTTCAGATTTTTTCTATTTATATAATATTTTTAAAAAAATTGTCTATATTTTAATGTTGGAGTTAAAAAAAATAACTTTTTCTTTCAGCTTTCGAGAGCATTGTCGCCAGAGGCATTCCATTCATACTAAAAATGCCGAAACTGTTAAAGCAAACCAATCAAGCTTACTTTCCCTCCGTGATTGACGGTTCTGTTAAAATAAATAAATAATTCACACTATTTTGTGTGTTGGTTGCACTTTATTCATCATTTTAAAATTTACAGGTTGGGCCGACCTATTTCTATTTGCCTGTGCAACGGTGAAAGTTAGGTAATTTCATGTTTATTATTACACATTTTTCTAGTCAAAACAGTTAATAAAGTTCATTTAATATATTTTATAGTCCAAATAACATTTTAATCTTGAGTATATTTTTAATGAGCTTGGTGATTGTGGCCCAAATTCCTATTTATTCGCTGTTTTGACTGATTGTTTATTGTGCCTCTAGCTATGCTCTTATTATTATTTATTTATTAGTACTTGTTAGTGTGCAAATAGTAGTATCATATAGAATAGCTGCATCTCATCCCGCTCAATTTCTGCAATTAGTTACCTGATTTTTTAGTTGTGGAAGGTTGACACTAAATGTTAGGTTTCACATGAATTGATCACAACAAACCATAATATTGCGCACCTAATTTCTTAGCAGTAGTTAAGAATCAGAAATGCCAATTTGGCACTTATTTCCTTAGCAGTTTATATTTATAATAATTTTAGGTTTGGTGATTTACGCGAATTCAAACCATCATGCCAGAAATTTCAAATGGCTTATCGTATCGTTTCAAATGCTTAGTAGTATCGTTTCAAATGGCAAGGGATGATTATTTTCTTCTTTTTTTGACGGGTCAAGTCTGGGACGGGAATTTGAAGTACTGTATAGCTCTTTCAAACTTTTGCTGAAGGCATGTAAACCCAAAAAAAAACTTTAGCTTAAGGCCCAGTTTTAATTTGTGAATGGAGATATTATAGTCATTCATGAAGCCCAATAAACACTAACATCTTATTTCACACCAAGTTTCGTTGATCACATAAATTGGGTCTGATCGTTATTATTCATGTTAATCTTTATTTAAGGAATAGGTACAGGTGGCTTGGATCCGGGACTCACCGTAATTTAGCGTAATCATATCTTCAACGGGAACCGATAAAATTAATTAAGGTGAGATGCCATGGTATTTGGTAGAGAGAATTAGATAAGACCATAAGAAAGATGGAATAGCGTCGAAGATCAATTATATATTTTTTATTCTTTTACTGAAAGATTGTGCCTGATTCACAAGAGATTCGAGTTTTCTCAATACATTATTTTTTTTAAGTTTCTTGTAAGAATCTTTACATTACAATATTATATCAATTTGTTCACCAAATTATTACAAATTTTACCATATCGTTGTCGATTGTTGTGCTCTGAATTTAAATTGTAGTATACGACTGGACTATATCGTTGTAATAATTCGAAAGATGAAAAATAAAATAAATGGTCAAGCATTTTGTGATTGCAAAGTTGAAGAAAAAGATATAGTAATATCCACGAAATGCGATGCTTCCACAAGCAACCACAACAGCCAAATTCATTGATCGATCCGTATGACATATATATATATATATATAGCTTGCTTATATCTACACAATCATCAATCATGCATCTTTCTAGAAAAGAATATCGCAAAAAGATATTAGAACGACGTCGTGGTTGTATAAACCTAGCTTCATTGTCATCATAATTAATTAAGATTAATCCAATGTACCAACCCTTAGCTTAACCCCATAAATGATGGTGGAAAATTAAATGTTGGACCTGAAATTTGCATGTAGTGAAGAGATCATAGCAGGTCCACGTGGAGACAACTCAGTGGTCTGAAACCTTGTGAGCTACGCCTAGATATACTAAACTATCAATACATTTTCTCTAAAGAATCTATCTTGCGTGAATAATGAATACCTTAAATTGGTTGCAGTGTATAAGGTTAACTTTATTTTCTCCTTCTTTTCTCTGTTCTAAATTGAGATGCAGTAGAAATGAAGTGGGACCCGGAATATGAGTCGACGTGGCAAGAACTGTGTGACCACTCACCACCTTCTAATTCTATAGAGTATAGAGTATGGTAGGGAGTACAGATACCGACACTTCTTGCCTCCACAAGTACTTACTCTATCAATTGATCAAGCGTATCAACCATCAACCAACATGGCTCTTTCATTCACACACATAACACCATTGCAATTATTATTCATTTTTGTAATCATTTATTTATCTCACATATATCCCCTAATCAAAGCCTGAAAACAGTATGGTCATGGAAAATATTATTATTATTTTACTATCTAATAACATGTCCAAAACTCAATATAATTAATTAAGAAGATTAAGTTTAATATAAAGACAAATCTTTAAAACTCTCAGTCAGTTAATCATGCGTTTCTGTTCATAAAATTTTCAAAGTAATAACTAGTTAAATTGAACACTTCTATTAAAATGAGAACACATAACATAAGTTGAGCTTTTATGAACTTTTGTACACTTAATACGATAAAAATGTATCAATAGAGTAACAGAGACACTTTTGTTATCATCATTTATTATCAATTGTCACAATCTTTTTTGTTACCCGTTTGAACCCTACTCTATTAGAATTTTGAAAAATGGCGCTAAATCAACAGTAAACCCACCACAGTAGTATTACTATTTGATATATATATAGCACCATCCATCTTAATATTTCAAGACCATACAATAAATTTTCTTCTATTTGGGGCCTTATTTGTCTTTTGATTTTTCAAAACATATTAGACCATATATGATATGTGCTGCATGCAATGAGGCAGTGCTTAGCAGGTCAAGTGGGACCCACAGCATTAAATGTCTAAATGTTTAAGGAAGGAAGGGAGAAAGAAATACTAGTTAGGAGACACGTACATTCATTCTCCATTACCTTTCTCTCCAATTCAATTCTTCTTCATCTTTTGCTGTCTATGTGTTAGTCTCTCTTATCATCATCAACACCATTTTCCTATCAACTTCTCGGAGGCAAGGTTAGAGGCCAGAGTCGCCATGCTCTCAGAATCAGAGGTAATTACTAATAGTAATTCTTACAAGTATATGCACATAATTTAAATAATAAAGAAATTAAGAGAGATTATTCATAATATGCCTTCTGTATATTCAACATACATTTTCTCTTCACTACTCAGTGATAGATCAAGACTTCTTTTAGTTGGGTATGTATCTTATTGCTGCTACTTATGAATATTGTATATGTGCCAATATGTTTGGACTGTGAAATTTTTAAGCTGGAATTGAAGCTTTCTGATATGGTTATATATATATATATATTTCTATATATGCAGTCTCTTTCTCCTGTTTGTGAGGCAGGCATATACATACTTTATGATCGATGTGGTTCCTTCTTGTTTCCTTATTCTAGAGACTACAATAGTGCATATTTAATTAATAGAATGGGAAATGAAACTGAATTCCTGATTTTTTTTTATGTGAGTTTCTTGTTATTTTCTGGGAATTAGCTGAATGTTATCTTCACCTTGTATGCAAGTAAATTTTGCAATTTCCAGATGGAGTGGCATAAATAGCATAAAAAAAATTAAAGAAAAACTCATATGCAATGTATGTCTATCAATGAGTGTACTGTCAAATTTGTACTTTCCAAATGGACTGACATGAAGGAGAGACCCATTAGTGTCTCCAATTAGGACCATACTGTTAAATCGGTGGCCGCTTGAAATTAACATTTCATTAAAAACCCGTCAAAGTTTGTTGTCTCAACTTAATTGTAAGAATCCCGTTTGTGAAAGATCAATCCCCCAATAATATCAAAATGCCATCTTAATTATTAGAACCATTGATGGATGGTCCCCTGTCAGAAGGATTATTACTTTTTAATTTTGGTAACTTAGGAAGTTATAGCAGGGAAAGCATCAGATCCAATTGTTACATTTTTAGCATAACCATTATGTCAAATTAGAAGGTGTAGTATAGTAGGGGGTAGTACGGTTTCACTGAAATGTCTCTCTCACTAGAACAATTATCTGTAAAATCATCTTCCTCTGATCCTGACTTACTATATTCTTCATATTTATATATGATGATTATATGCAATAAGTGATGGAAATCTAATGTTGGCACATGATGTGGGCCAAATCTAAATCAGGAATGTACATAATAAAATTCTAAAAATGTTTAAGATGTATGTAGTAGCTAGTACACAAGAGTGAAAAATGGATCTGGAAAATATCTAGAGAAATGAGCCCTTATGAACCACTGAATCTTACTCTAATGTACAACCGACAGTTCAATCTGATTTAGTTTCTTTCAGTTCTAATAATCCATTTAATAAATCTAGTACATTTTGTATTTGCTGCTCCAGAGTGGAATGGAAGCATCAGTTACTGTTAGCCATAAAGCTGGTAGAAGGAGTATTACCTTTCACCTAGAAATCAAGAAATAGGGCTAGTTGTACCAATATTCAGCCCTGTAAAAAAAAAAAAACAGGAAACTTCAGAGATGGTAGGGCTGGTTTGAGGGTTCTTTGGATGAGTCTAGGAACATGGATGTTACTAGTGACAGAACTTACTGACATAGAAAATACAATTAGGTAAGAAAAAATTGTCTGGATTTTAGAATCTAATGATGACACAATATCCTTCCAACCTCACCCCTGTAGATTGTTCTGTTCTTTAGACAGATATGCTTGGTTGTTTTGAAAAACAGTTGTGACCCTCCCTTGTGCCAGGTTTCTAGATCATTTTGTTTTTACATCTATGAATGGGAAGTGTTGCATTCTCATATCAGCAAGGTTAATATAGCAAGCCAAGGGGAATCAGAATCACCATAAGGAGAATAGTTTGCTTACACCAACTGTCTCAGTAATGGTACCTTTCATGTTGGTCTACCTTTAATTTGTTGTTCTTGCCTAGCATCTGCTATACATAAACATCATTGCAACTTCACCAATTCAGTGTCAAGATTCATATTTTCCTAGGGTTATCTCAATAATCTGTTACTCAGGTTGCTTGGTGGCTAAATTGAAGGGACATTATTAAGCAATTATGTCTGCTATATATAGCCACTGATTTTAATAAGTTTTTGTAGGAATTCAGAATGAGAGGACTTCTGATTAGCATTGGTGTTAGTGTTATGGAATGTTCATCATAAATTTGAAGACAGATTTTTTAATACCGGTAGTATTGTTGGTGCTAATATATAATTTGGTCATAAATTTCTGTTTTCACCTTGCTCTTTTGGGAATTCTTGTGACTAATCTGTTTGTGTATTACGAAATGCTCAAATGTTCGCTAAAAGAATCAGATCGTTTTGTTAGTTGTAGACATTTTAATTAGGCACTTATATTCATCTAAATTCAAATTATTAAATGTAATATAATGTTGCAATTATTTTTACTGGTCAGAATGAGGAGATGCCTAATGGATGGCCACTGGGTCTTGGGTTTTTGAGTATGAGACTCAGAGTTACGGAATCATCACTCCCAGCTGCTCCAGTATTGCACATGCCCTCCACCAGTTTCTCCTCATTCTCATCTTCCAATCTTGATACTGAGGTAATATCTGAAATCTGAATCCCCTGCTCCTTTTTTCCTTCCTTACTATATTATGATATGTTTGTTGTACTTAATTGCTTTTTCCATCAACAAAAAAGAGACCCCTTAGGAAGTATTTTAGTCCATGTCCAACTGGCACAAATTAATGAACTCATTGACAACTTAATTTCTAGGCCTTACCATCATTTAATTTGTTTCCCCTTTTTCCTCCAAAGATAGAGAGTGCGCACCCACTAGTCGTCAATGTTATTTACTTGTTATAACAATGGTTTAGAGATTAGACTTTTTTATATCATAGAGCTAATGTAGACTTATGGCCATGTGAAATAAATAAATGCTCTTTTTTGACTGTGTTGTAACCAATTGATTCCAGTCCACGGCATCATTCTTCCAAGACAATAGTGTATCACTTGGCCGTCTAATTGGAATTAGACCAGGTGAGCGAGGACGCTTGTACTTCTCTAACTCAATAGGATTTGAAGAGAATGAGAGGAACAAGAACAAGAAGAAAACATTAGCAGCAAAGGGTTCTGGTTCTGATGCCTCTAAGGTTCAACAAGAAGTTGATATTTCTGGAGGCATTTGCATACCCACACTACTTGATGCTCTGCTCAAGATCAGCAACAAAAGTAAGAGGACTTCAAGGAACTAGCACTTCATGCTGATGGCCTCACACATTATAAATATTCGCTGCAATCAAAATTAACAGCTGAATTTCAGCCATTGGTCTATTTTAATTTTCACTACTCCCTTGTAACTTAGCCTTATTTCAGACTATGGGAAATCTTGAATAACAAAAAAATAGGGGTTGATTGTATTTTTCTTATTCTGATATATTAGCTTTATCTTTTATTTTATTTTATTTTCCTTCTACTTTCCTCTTTGCTATATTACAGTATTACATTGCATCACAAATAAGAAAAAATATTAGGTGCACCAAGAATAAGAGATTCATTTGCTATGCACCATTCATTGCATGACACATAATCTAAAAAATCAACTATAATGAGAAGAGAGGGGATTAAGTTTCAAACAAGGGATATAATAGTTGATGTGTTAAAATATAAGTAATATAGAGCAAATAAATCTATTACTTTTAGTACATCTAATAATCTCTCAACAAATAAACTGTGATCCTTCGATTAAGCAACCATGATTTTATTTCTTTTCGCATAATTGGGTCAATTATTTTTAATTGAAAACTGGATCCTATCGAAATAACTTTGTTAACCTAATTGGGCCCAATCTAGCCCAATACGGCACAAACCCATCGAAAAGGCCCGAAAGAAAAAAGAGAAAACGAAAAGTCTAGACCTGGAGGTGGAGGTAGTTTCCCTGCAGCTGAAGAGCGTCGCCGTCCCCATAAGTAACGATGTCCGCCGTCGCCGCCAGGTCTTTCTTGCGCTCCGCAGCCTTCCGAACGGTGAACTTGTCCGCCGGAGGCAGGTCAAGACCGGCCCGGTCTCCATTTCGGGCGCCTAAGCAAAGCTCACTACTTAACTCTAATCGCATTTTCAGGTAATACCCGTAAATGTAACTGTAACTGTACCACAATAGTTGCCTTTTGTTCTTTCTCTGAGAACGCTAAAGTGTTTTCGAAATTTGTGGCAAAGGTCGCCGGCGGCGGTGAGTTTCTGCGTGGAATCGATGCTGCCGTATCACACGGCCACCGCTTCCGCATTGCTGACTTCCATGCTCTCCGCGTACCCCCGATCCTACGGTTGGACCCATGAAGGTATTCCATTGGCTCTTTCTCCCTTTTCTTGCGTTGTTTTCATTTGATGTTGTGGCTGTTCCTTTTATTGGATTCAATTGTGAAACTGCATGAGAGTAAATCTGATAAATTTTTATCATGGATTATGAAGTGTTCTATATTGTCTTTTGTTGTGGCTTTCTGTTGTTTTACTATTATGTACTATGTACTATGACCAAATTATCCTCCTTCTGTATAACATGAAGATCATAATAGAGAAGAGCCTTCGTGTTTTCCCTTTTAGAAAAGAGATATTATGGGCTATGAGATGAAATTGCAACCATATAGATTTTTCTTGGATGTATATGTGTCAACCTTTTGATAGTTTTTGTGTTAACATGATCTCTTTAGATATTCAGTAATCAGGCAAAGGGATTCATGACATCTGATTTAAACTGGAGAACTTTATAAATGAATATTCACTTAGAGATAAATAACCATGTGAATATCTACTGATTTATTGTATTCATTCAGATGGCAATGATGATCTATGATGAATGACAGAGGATTCGAGAGAAGTTCTAGCTCTAGTCCAGTATGTAGGTGTATTTCTACCTTGTGATTTTTTATTATTATAATTTTAAGGATTTCAAATTATTACTTAATGTTTGTGATGTCCAACAAGAATTTATTGTGTAAGTTTTAGAATGACCATAACTTTGCAAAGAAGAAAAAAAAGTTCTGACTTTATTATTCCAAATAGTGTGTGTAGCATAACACCAGTGATGAGACATCTTAACATGCAAATATACAGTCCATCACAACCATCAGCAATACATACACTAGCATCCACGAATTAATCCTTTGCTGGTTTTTAGTTCCTTTAGTCTGTCTAATTTTGGTTAAAAGCATCAACTTCTATCTTTTGTCAGGCTTAACTATCAATTTTCGATACCAAAATGATGCAGCACCTGTTTGTTGCAATGTAAATTTCAAAGTAACCTCATTGCTGAGTGTTAGTTCTCTATGTTTCTTCACAATGCAGCACTATGTTCTCTTGACTAAGATACCTAGAAAGATATGGAATGTTTTGAAATGATTATATATTTGAGCAATCTGAAAAATCTGTTTTGAGGTTGCCACTTCATGTTTTTCATATTGACCCGATTGTTTCCTTGTTTAGGGTCGTGATCATTTGCTCTTTGGCTCTATGCATGGGGACTTACTTGCCGTGTAATGTATCTTCATTCCCAATTGCTTTGCTTTCCCCTAATATACTTTGATTGCCTCTCTATTTTAATAAGTTTATACACAAGTAATAGTAATTATCTTGATTCTTGTCTTGACCTTTCGGTTGGTGAGAGTGAGATATTTGTTGTTAGCGTGTGGATCCTCTTTATGCATTGTAGATGGATGATTGTTGTTTGTGGGTGCGCATGTATTTCACTTGTTTTTCTGCTGGAAATTATAGTTATTTTGTATCAAACTTGGTTCAAGATTTTTCTTCCCCGTTTATATTACCATATTCTTTGAAGTGATTTCACGATTCACCCGTGTGTAATAGGCAGCACAATCAATTAGGTTGGGATTTAAGCAATTACAAAAGGGGAAGGATTGCTGCATCAGTGTGAGGTGAAAAACATATACTGCTGGCTAGTGTACACGAAGGTGAAGAATAGCATGGAAAGTTTTTGGTTCAAATAAAATGCTTCTATATCCTATTGGTCACTAACATAATAATGCTTTGCGTGTGTTGGTTAATAAAATTTGGGTCAAAGGGAAAAATAAAGTTGGGCCAAACTATTTGCTAAAAAAATCAAAACCGGCCAAAATAAAAAATAGACACCCTTATCCGAGGCCCAGCTTCCCAGGTCCTTATTAGCAAGTACTACATGAACATCAATCGGTCATCGCGCGGACCGACATAGTAATGTCTTTTTTTAAATCTAAGACCGAAAGAAAAAACATCTTACTAGAAGATATTTTGAAAACCTTAGAAATATCTAACTTTTTAACCTATAAAAATTACTTTTCATAAAAACGAACGAACTTGAATACTACTACTATGATACAACATACGTGTACATCACAGATATAGACGGGCAAACCAACACCAACACCACGGACTATATATTTTGTAATATGAAATTGCTATAGAATTGCGCACTTAATTAAGCTTGAAATATTAATTATACGTCAACAATATTACGTTAGACCTAAATCCTTTCAGCCTTGTCCCCTTGACTCCTGAGTGAGTGTAAGGCCACTATCATCAGGACATTAATTAGGTAGTAATCTCTTATCATTAGTACTTCAAAATAGGATTAGAGCATCCATATTCCACACCGAAGATAAAATTTGCCAAGTTGAGTCTGGTGGGCCCAATTGATCACTAGCTTAAATTAAATTAAACTAAACAGAAGATCAAACTCAAAAAGAATCCTAGTCGCAAAATTTAGGAACAAAAAGAGATGAGGCGGCAAAATTAGTCTAAACCACATAATAATAATGAAAGAATGAATTAAAAAAAGGGGAGAGGGAGACATGAGCCAACAAACCCAATCGTGTGTGGTATGCGCTAAGACAAGGCCGACATTTGCTCTCAATTGTTTAAGCCCTTCTCTTCTCTCTCTCAACTCAACCACATCCCTCTCTCCGCCCCATTGCAGTCGGCAATACCAATCCTCAATCAATCAAACCAACCTCTTCAGAATAAGTCAAATCCATCCACAATTCCTCTTAAATTATTCTAAATTAATTATTACTATTATCATTTTCTTTTTTCAAAACGCACCCCTCCTCCTCTAATCCCTTTCTTTGTTTTTTTCGTTGGACTTGTACCTGAGATCAGCTCCAAAATCTCAGAATATTTTCATTCAATAAAAGAAACAAATAAAAAATTAAACTTTTTTTTTTCTGGAAGTGTTTGTTTAGCTTGATTTTATAGCAAAGTTCTTTGTTCGATCCTTCAATGGATTCTGACTTCTGGACCTCGCGCCTTGCCGCCGCCAAACGCCAATACACGCTTCAGCATCATCACCAAACTTCCCACTTAGGTTGTTTTTCATTCTTCAATGATTGTTTTCATTTTTTATTATTTTGCTGATATAAATTTTCTGGGTCGAATCAAAATCTGATTTTTTTAATGTGGGGATGTGTCAGATCGGTTGGGAATCGATGATTTTGATGTTGAAGAAGAGGTACGACCCGATTTTCCGTGCCCGTATTGCTACGAGGACTTCGACCTCGCGTCCTTGTGTTCGCATCTCGAAGACGAGCATTCATGTGAATCGAGAGTCACGGTAACGAGGCTATTCTTGTTTCTGGATAGATATAATTTTCTCTCTTCTTATCTTGTATTTTAGATCTGTGTTCCATTTTCTTTTCGTCCATATGGTTATTTTGTTTGGTACTCTATTTATTTATTTAATTATTTATTTGAATCTATAGCTAGATCCTGTTTGGTCTTGGTAGCGCTGATAGCGAAAGTTTTCTGAAGCTTAGTAGTAGTTGCCTCAAATGATTCAAAGCTACAAGCTTAATGCTATTTCAGCTTGTTTTACTGGGGATACCTACCTACAAAGAGTTGGATTTTTCTTTATATTTCTATTATCCATCTCAGAAGAATTGTATGAGTTGCTTCACATATACAATTCGGAGCCATTAGAGTGGTTAAATGAGATTTGCATGCTCTCTGCCATGTTGGAATACTCTACAGGGTATTTAGAATAGTTAGATTTGAGGCTAACATATGAGGGTTATGGTATTTTAAGGCTGTGAAAGCTTTATACTGCCAACAAGGATCGAATTAATTTGTAAATCTGGTTATGATAGTCTTGTGCTTTGTTTTCTCTATGATGCAGATTTGTCCCATATGCTCAGTGAAAGTTGCAAGGGACATGTTGAGTCACATAACGCTGCAACATGGACATTTGTTTAAGATATCCTTTATGCACTTTTTCAATTCTAAATACATAGCCTGCTAAATAAATTGTAGGTAGTTTAAGTGAAATAGGTTTCATTGCTTCCCTTAACTGAGGATTACTTACAGAGAAGGCGCAGGTTGAGAAGAGTTGCCATTCCAAACAGTCAGACGTTATCTCTTTTGGGTCGAGATCTTCGTGAGGCTCATTTACAGGTGCTTCTTGGTGGTGGCGCAGGGTATCGGTCAAACAGTACCACAGTATCCAATGCAGCTACTGATCCATTCTTATCCTCGCTTATCTTAAATTTCCCTGCTTGTGAAGCCGAAGAGATCTCTAAATCTGTGGTAACGAGTTCTGAAGATTCCTCTTCAAAGAACACAGCACCTTCACATATATGGAAATCAAGGTGTTTTTTCATGACTTTTAGCTTCCTATTCATTATTATTTAATAAAAAGAGGTCATTGATATTGTGCATTTAAACTGGATGGATCATGCATTCTTCATCCTTATAAAACAATGCCCTTAAATCACATCTTTGATCTGTCTGTACTTTCAGTTTTGATCGCTCGTTGAGCGTTGAAGAGAGGGAGAAACGGATAAGACAAGCTGCCGGGAGATCCGGTTTTGTACAGGATTTATTTCTATCAACTCTGTTAGGCGACTAGCTAGTTGAGGCAGTTAAGTTGCTTATAAAAGAATGAATAATGGAGAACATCAGATCCATCCTTAAGGTTTTGGCTGAAGGATACCCTCCCCAGTGGTTATCCATGTTGGCCTGCTTGGGATATTGTGGCAGATCCACCTTTGACATAGTGCTAAATCTAATGAGAGTTATCCATTTATCTCATATCCCATCCTTGTATGCCCCTTCACTAGAGATGTATTACTTTATGGAAAATAATGAAAAAAGAAAGAAAAGGGTATGTTTGTAGCTTACAGAAGACTTATTTGCTTTTGCTTGCTTGACATTATGAATCTCTTGTTGCCTATTTTTCATAACCAGTAGAAGCAGATATCTAATGAAAAAAAAAATGAATATCAAGAAAGGAAAGGCATTCAATAAATGTATGAGCAACTACTTTTCTATGCACCATGTATATCACAAATGACTTCACTGAGCTTGCATATTCTAAATGCGAACCATTTCTGCTTATGTACTACTCCCTCCCTCATTTGTCTTTCTAGGAAATTTATTTGTCCACTATTATTTGTCATTTTAAATTTTCAATGAAACATTTACAACCTTTTTCCAGTTTTATCCTTACATACACTCTCTTTTTATCTCTTACAATTATTATTGCACAAAAAACTATAAGGATAATTTTGTCATTGTACATTTATTTCTATAGAAATTTATGTGTTTTAATCACCTTTTTAGTAAGTGTGCAATACTCTAAAACGTCAATTAAAAGTGGACGGAAGGAGTATTTGTTAAACATTATTATTGTGTTGTATGTATAGATAGTTTTTATAATTAAAAAAAATAAATGAATTATGCAACTATAACCAGATGAGAGGAACGATGAAAAAAAGGATGTTTCTGATCTATGATCGTTTACAGCAATTCATTGTTGTATTTTAGCTAGATGCTGAAGTCTACAAATTTTGAAGGATCTGGAAAATATGCTGTAATAATGGTGCTCTCTAACTCATCTGACATTACCTAGATATTCTTCATGCTTGAACTCTCAAATGAATTAATCTTCTGTGTGGATTATGCGTGAAACAGGACCAGTGGCGTGATCACTGGATCTGGTTCGTTCTAATTTGTCTCAGTAGTTGACCAAAAGCAAAATTGGCTTGAATGAAATTGAGCGTGGAAAACTGAATTGTCGCAATTGGTAGAAATCGAAAATTACTTTACGATCTCCTGGGAGAAATTATTGGACTGCATGAACATCGACGACGTTGTCTTGGAAAACCTTCAAACTAGGAATTATTGCTCAATGATTACCACAGTTTTTCTCTTCTTCAATATTCCACACGCTAAGAACATTTTTTGTTTTATTTAATATTCATTTTAATTTTTTATACATTGAAAAATCAATATAGTTAATGGAATATTCTAGGATAAAAATATACTGTAACTTTGACATTTTGCAGTGGAAAGACAAAGCTATAACCCAAATAATAATTAGAAAAAGGAGAGAGAATCAAGAAAAATTTCACCACTATATTCAAAGTAGGAATTTCCAAGCTACGTGAGAAACAACAGAACCGACAATAGTAAAATCAACTTATTCCATGGTTTACTCGTTGTTAATATGGTAGAAATACCATATTACTTACTTAAGGCATTTTGATCAGTATTAAGCAATATGGTGTTTCAACGGCAAGTTAAGTAGTTAATAACTCAAAAACACGGATCAATGAGAAGATTAAACTCTTGCCAGAAAAGGAATAATATATCACAAGTCACAAGAATCATGTAACTAAACATCTCTCTTATTGTGATAGTACAAGTTAATTAATTGATTAAATTATGCTTCAAGAATCAACTACTTAATAACTACTACACAAGCAGCTAACACATTCATTTATTCCCTTCTAATTCTGATTCAATCACTCACACCCAACAAACAGAAATGAAATCCCATCACTCTTAATTAATGAGGTAGCTCTGTGGATCAATTGGAAATGGCCTCGGAATCAATGTTGTCTTGTTTAGGAATAGTGACAGTGAGAAAGCCATTTTCCATTGAAGCCCTAACCTGATCCATTCTGGCATTAGCAGGGAGAGTGAAGCTCCTCATGAATTTACCTGTGGTGCATTCGACGCGGTTCCCAGCCTCTCTCTGCGTGTTCCTCTCCCCGCTTATCTGAAGCACCCTCCCTCCTTCCACCTCGACCTTCACCTCGTTGTTGTTCAGACCCGTCATATCCGCCTTGAACACGTGAGCCTTCGGCGTCTCGCTCCAATCTACGTCTCTGCTCACACCCGAAGGGTTCTCTCCCAACACCAGGGCATCCTCGAACGGCTTGCTGCTTGGAATCATCGACATTCTTTTCTCTGTCTTTTACTAATTCTTGTATCTGTTAATTAGAACTAGATGTATGCTGTTGGTTATTTAATTACGAGGATTAGTGCTACGTTTTGTGTTTTATGTTTTATGTTTTGTATACATACGAATTGCACGTTCGGAAGGTGAGGAGAATTCTTCGCAAATTGAACTTTGACGGTTTTCAATTCCTACAGGTTGTTAGACATGTGGACGTCGTTTTACTACTCTCAGAATTATATGGAATTTGTGACATCTTGTTCTTATACAAGAAGTCCTCGTGGATTTTTATTGGAGAAATGTAACAGACTGACACATCCCTGAATTGTCTTCCCTCTTCCGTCAATACTTAAAAACTCAATGCCCCCTTCGAAACAGGGGATAAGGGGAATATGAAAATTGAAAAAATAACACATCAGCCTCTAACTCTAAGCCATATTTTGAGTTTGAAATTTATTAACACAAAACAAACAAGAACCAAATATTATTATTATTTATACTATTATTATTTAGTTTATGCAATCAGAAAGCATAGTACAGGATGATAATTATATTTCTTCTGCAGGAATCACACACAAGAGAGCAAAGCACACGATACAGAGAGAGTTACAGAGTAACAAATTTAACCGGAGATTTCAATAGGCTTGACATCGGGCTTCTTGACCTCTGCTTTGGGAACAGTGACGGTAAGAACACCATTCTCCATGGAAGCCTTGACCTGATCCATCTTGGCATTCTCTGGCAGCCTGAACCTCCTCATGAACTTGCCGCTGCTGCGCTCCACGCGGTGCCACGTGTCATCCTTGTCCTCCTTCTCGACGTTCCTCTCGCCGCTGATCTGGAGGACCCTGTCGTCTTCAATCTCGACCTTCACTTCCTCCTTCTTGAGCCCGGGAAGGTCAGCCTTGAACACGTGTGCTTCTGGGGTCTCCTTCCAGTCCACTCTGGTGTTCACGAACGCAGAGTTCTCTCCAGCGAAGGAAGGAGATGAAGTCAGAGAGGTTGGGAATGGGAAGTCCTTGAAGGGGTCCCAGACATCAAGGGAGAATGGATCGAACACATTGCTCCTTCGGCCTCCGAAGAAACTTGGAATCAGCGACATCTTTTTTCTCTTACTGCAAATTGAGATAGAATAGAAGAACTTGTTGCCTTTCAAGTGTTGTGCTGCTCCAGCTGGGGGCACATCAGGTATTTAAATGAAGTGAAGGAGTAATCGTGTATTGTCCAGAAAAGTCTAGTTACTAATGGATTTGTATAAATTCGCAAATCTTCTGGACTGTTCCCATTACACCCAGAAGGCCCTAGATATCATTTAGCCCAAATCATTTTGCCTGCCCTGTCAAGCTAAAACGATAATTACTAAAGATATCACAATTATTATTATTATTTGCACGGAAAGAAATCAGACTTATAATTTCTCAATACTTTGTGAGCTATAACTTTTATTTTATGTTAAAATAAAAAAAAAATTATGAAATCTTATATTTTAAAGTATATTTTTTAACTTCTATTATACGTGAAAAATTCATGTGATTCAATATCTTAAAAGTTATGGCCTTTATTTTATGATAATACTAAAAAAGTTATAAAATCTCAGATTTTAAAGTATATAACCTTCAATTTGTACAATATGTAAACAAAATTATATGATTCAATATTTTAGAAATTATACTTTATATTATAAAACAACTAAAAAATTTTTTGAAATCACAAATTTTTAAGTATATAACCTTTTAATTTCTACTATATGTTAAAAATTAATGTGATTCAATATTTTAAAGATTATAGTCTTTATTTTATAATGTAATAAAAAATTGGGAAATCTCACATTTTAAAGTATATAGCCTTCAAAATATTGAATCATATGAATTTTTTACGTATAGTAGAAATTGAAGGCTATATACTTTAAAATGTGAGCTTTCAAAAAAAAATTTTTGTTGAATCATAAAATAAATACTATAGCACTCAAAACATTGAATCACATGAATTTTTCATATTTAGTAGAAATTGAAAGTTATATACTTTAAAATGTGAGATTTTCAAATTTTTTGGTTGCATTATAAAATAAAGACTATGGCCTTTAAAATATTGAATCATATGATTTTTTTACATATAGTAGAAATTGAAGGCTATATATTTAAAATGTGAGATTTCATAATTTTTTTTGGTTTTGTCATAAAATAAAGACTATAACCTCAAAATATTGAATCACATGAACTTTTCATATTTAGTAGAAATTAAAGGCTATATCCTTTAAAATGTGATATTTCATAATTTTTTTGTTGTATTATAAAATAATACTATAAACTTTAAAATATTGAATCATATGAATTTTTTACATATAGTAGAAATTGAAGACTATATACTTTAAAATGTGAGATTTCATAAATTTTTTTGTTGATCATAAAATAAAGACTATAGCTCTTAAAATATTGAATCACATGAATTGTTCACATTTAGTAGAAATTGAAGGCTATATACTTTAAAATATGAGATTTCACAATTTTTTGATTGTATTATAAAATAAAGACTATAGCCTTTAAAATATTTAATCATATAAATTTTTTTAATATAGTAGAAATTGAAGGCTATATACTTTAAAATGTAATATTACAATTTTTTTGGTTATTTTATAAAATAAAGACTATAGCCTTTAAAATATTGAATCACATGATTTTTTGTCATAATATTTATTTTATAATACAAAAAATAAATTATGAAATCTCATATTTTAAAGGATATAGCCTTCAATTTCTACTAAATGTGAAAAATTCATGTGATTGAATATTTTGAGGGCTATAGTCTTTATTTTATAATACAAAAAAAATTGAAATCTCACATTTTAAAATATATAGCCTTCACTTTCTACTACACGTGAAAAATTCATGTGATTCAATATCTTTTAGGCTATAACCTTTGTTTTACAATATAACAAAAAAATTATGAAATCTCACATTTAAAGTATATAATCTACAATTTCTACTTCATGTGAAAATTCATGTGATTTAATATTTTAAAGACTATAATCTTTATTTTCTAATAAAACCAAAAAAATTATCAAATCTAACATTTTAAAGTCTATAGACTTCAATTTCTACAATATGTGAAAATTTCATGTAATTCAATATTTTAAAGACTATAATCTTTATTTTATAAAACAACCAGAAAAATTATAAAATCTCACATTTTAAAGTACATAGTTTTCAATTTCTACTATATGTAAAAAATTCATGTGATTATATATTTTAAAGACTATATCTTTATTTTATAATACAAACAAAAAATTGTGAAATCTCACGTTTAATGTATATAGACTTCAATTTGTACTATACGTAAAAACTTCATGTGGTTTAATATTTTAATGGTCATAGTCTTTATTTTATAATACAACAAAAAAAATTGTGCAATCTCATATTTTAAAATATACAGTCTTCAATTTCTACTATATATGAAGAATTCATGTGATTCAATATTTTAAAGGACATAGTCTTTTTTTTATAATACAACCAAAAAAATTGTGAAATCTCAAATTTTAAGGTATATAGCATTCAATTTATACTAAATATAAACAATTTATGTGATTCAATATTTTGAGCGCTATAGTCTTTATTTTATGATACAACCAAAATAATTATGAAATTTCACATTTTAAAGTATATAGTCTTCAATTTCTATTATATGTGAAAAATTTATGTGATTCAATATTTTAATGACAATAGTCTATGTTTTATAATATAACAAAAAAATATGAAATCTCACATTTTAAAGCTTATAGCCTTCAATTTCTACTAAATGCAAAAAATTCATGTGATTCAATATTTTAAAGGCTTATTGTCTTTGTTTTATAGTCTATTTAAAAAATAGTGAAATCTCATATTTTAAAGTATATAGCCTTCAATTTCTATTATATGTAAAAAATTCATGTGATTCAATATTTTAAAGGTCATAACCTTAATTTTATAATACAACCAAAAAAATATATGAAATCTCACATTTTAAAGTATATAGCCTTCAATTTCTATTATATGTGAAAAAATCATGTGATTAAATATCTTACAAGCTATAGTCTTTATTTTATGATACAACAAAAAAAAAATGTTATATCTCACATTTTAAAGTATATAGTCTTCAATTTGTACAATATGTAAAAAATTCATGTGATTCAATATTTTAGAGGCTATAGACTTTATTTTATAATACAATCGAAAAAAATTGTGAAATTTCACATTTTAAAGTATATAACCTTCAATTTATACTATATGTGAAAAATTCATGTGATTCAATATTTTAAAGACTATAGTCTATGTTTTATAATGCAACCAAAAAAATTATGAAATCTCACATTTTAAAGCATATATCCTTTAATTTCTATTATATGTAAAAATTCATGTGATTCAATATTTTAAAAGCTATAGCTAGTCTATTTAAAAAAATAGTGAAATATCATATTTTAAAGTATATAGCCTTCAATTTTTGCTAAATGTGAAAAATTCATGTGATTCAATATTTTGAGGTCTATAGTCTTTATTTTATGATACAACAAAAAATATTGTGAAATCTCACATTTTAAAGTATATAGCCTTCAATTTCTACTATATATGAAAAATTCGCGTGATTAAATATGTTAAAGATCATAATCTTTATTTTATAATACAGTATGTGAAATCTCATATTTTAAAGTATATAGTCTTCAAATTCTTCTAAATGTTAAAAGTTCATGAAATTCAATATTTTGTGGGCTATAATCTTTATTTTATGATAGAACAAAAAATATTATAAAATCTTACATTTTGAAATATATAACCTTAACTTTTTACTATATATAAAAAATTAATGTGATTTAATAGAAAAATATTCATGCGCTTGCAAAAAATATTGAATTTATGACATACCTTTTTACGTTCCCTCCCTACAAGGCCAAAATTGTTTCCGAAATAATAGGCAAAATACTATGCATGTTCTGTACAATTTTTCAACCTTCTTTATGAGAGTTTATCTATAATTTTGTGATAAGTTAATTTTGAGTTTAAGAACGATTCTCTCTAATTAGAGTTAGGAATACCTTAAAGCTCATCAACACTGATAGAAATATTTATATACGTCACTCACCAACAGAATAAATCAAAATCAAACCTGAATCATGAATAATGACCATGTAAAATACATAGTAAGAGTATGCTTTATAATTCGACCAACCTAATCTTTTTTTTTTTTTGATTATCAACCAACCTAATCTTATCTTTGTATTCTGCTATAATTTTGTAACCATCTGTATAAAATAATTTTTCTTTTACAGCCCAACTAAAAATTTACATCTCGGACTTGCAAATTATTTGGGCTTTCAAACCCAAGCCGAATTATTTAAGTCCGTTAACGATATCTACAGTCTAGAGGGTTCTGGGTCCAGCGGAGGAAAAGTCACGAAGGTTATCGAACTTTGAGAAACTGGTTACCAAATTAATGATTAATCAGGCCTTTCTCGAGAATACCCGATCACTCCACCACCGCAATTAAATACCTGATGTGCCCCCTTTCTTCTCCAACATCAACCAAGAATAATCGTACCAAAAACCAAAGCATTTCAGTTCACACACTCTCATTACAATCTTAAGCTGCAGAATTTCAAGTTCCAGCTAAAAGAGCAGAAAGGATGTCGCTGATTCCAAGTTTCTTCGGAGGCCGAAGGAGCAATGTGTTCGATCCATTCTCCCTTGATGTCTGGGACCCCTTCAAGGACTTCCCATTCCCAACCTCTCTGACTTCATCTCCTTCCTTCGCTGGAGAGAACTCTGCGTTCGTGAACACCAGAGTGGACTGGAAGGAGACCCCAGAAGCACACGTGTTCAAGGCTGACCTTCCCGGGCTCAAGAAGGAGGAAGTGAAGGTCGAGATTGAAGACGACAGGGTCCTCCAGATCAGCGGCGAGAGGAACGTCGAGAAGGAGGACAAGGATGACACGTGGCACCGCGTGGAGCGCAGCAGCGGCAAGTTCATGAGGAGGTTCAGGCTGCCAGAGAATGCCAAGATGGATCAGGTCAAGGCTTCCATGGAGAATGGTGTTCTTACCGTCACTGTTCCCAAAGCAGAGGTCAAGAAGCCCGATGTCAAGCCTATTGAAATCTCCGGTTAAACAAGTCACTGTGTTTTCTCTTCTCGCTTGAATATAAACTGTGTGCTTTCTTTTGTTGTAATGCTGCTGTACTTGTCTTATGTGTGATGAGCGAACTAAGAAATAAATTGTGTGTTATGAAATTGTAAGGTAAGATAAAAATGTAATGGTGTGGAATTCATCTCAATAAAAGACACTGAAGTTTTGATTTATAAATTCTGATATACGTTGACTAGACTTACCCACCGAAAGGAGTAATTATCCAGATGGATTATTGAAAGACCAATTCTTCAAAGAGAAAATTATTGTTGTTATTCAATTGCCGGGACCCTACACCAACTTTGTCAGTATCGTCGTTAGTTATATTGCGGTTCTGAGTCATAGATCAAATTGAGAGATGATGGTCATTGTTTCTTCGCCGAACTTGGACTTTCAAAGAAAAACACTCATATATTTTGTCCTGCTATGACTGAACGGTCCAAAGTATCATAATTACAGGTTACCTGAAAACCATGGAACTTGTTTTTGGGTGCCGAATAGAAGTACCATATACGCACCCCATGCAAGTCAAGATAACCTATTATATCATGCTAATGCTAGTATAGAACCAGCCAAATTTACCAACAGAGCTTTTATTTGTTACTAACTTAGGAAATCTGCATGATTTTGCTTCCAATAGTACTATTGATTATTCATCTCAAGGCAATTATGCCCAAAAGCAAATCAGAACATTATAAGCTCTACTAGATAACAAACCAACCTTCAATATTGCCATCTTCTGCTCACTTTGCGAGATGACACTCATTGCACCAGATTTTGTTGAATAAATAATACAAGAACAATATTGATGATATTTACACCAGACCAAAAATAGCATTAACTCTATGACTTATAGTTTATATATATGTAAATCCTACTCTGACGACTCTCATTACTCCATAGATTCTTCTGGTATTATAGTCAACAAAGAATACTTAGCCTTGATTGAGATTCTGCCATTGTCCACACAGAGCTTTGCTCCAGTGACCACCCAATAACCAGGTGCATCCTCTGGACCCCTAACCATTTCCTTTGTGTCTACAAAGCTCAACATCTTTGGCGACCTTGTTGGAACAGGAGGGCCAGCCTGATATATTGCAGAGTTTATGTCCACTTTGTTAGGCTTCTGATCAGGTGATTGCAGATCTTTGCTGAGCCTTGTGCTCATCAATGCTGAGAAGAACCCTGACTTTCTAGACATGGTTGAAGGTCCATCCCATTCTGATCTTCGGATTTTCGCAGATGAAACTGTTGAGAATCCAAGCCTCAGGAAAAGAACCTTCTTCATTCCAACAAGCTTCACCTCAAACCAGGCCTTTGTCACTATAGGTGCAGACTCATCCATACGGGAGCTATTGTACTGTACAGGTGCTGTGTAAACATGAGAAAACATTGTCCACTTCACAGGTTCATAGTAGCCTCGTTCGACCGGCTCATCGACTGGTTCATAGCCGTGATCTTCTGAAATTTCTAGGATGGCAGGTAACTCTGTTAGGTGCTGGAGATGGATTGCAAGATGATCACTTTTTTTGCCTTCCAAGTACAAGCGAATGCCTGTTACTGGCCGGTTTCCAGATTCAACCTGCACAATGAAACAAATTCATGAATTGAATGATAAGTAAAACATTCAACTTCTTTAAATGGTCATAAGCATGTTTACTTAGAGCACAGGCTAATGGATTACCTTCACAGTATTAACATAAAGCTTGGGTCCCATGAGAGTGAATTGAAGTGATGGAGAAACGTTCTTTTTATGCTTAGGACCAAACCCAAGAGGCAGATCTCCATACATTGGTGCCCATTGCCTAGGCAACTGAAACTCCAGAAAGTGATGAAGGTCTTCTATTGCGGGTTTATCTGTTTGATACAGAGAACTTAATTTAAGAACATATGTAATCATAATAGATTAAACGCATTATAAGAAAACCATAGTAGTATATATTCATTTGATATATGCATACATAAGTACCAGAAAATATTCAGAAATCAAGTCTTTACACATGATATCAGAATTGGATGAGACCTAAGTGACAGAGGTGTTTACTCACATCTAAGATACAAATTCACTGCATGACTTAAGAATCCATTCCCTGGAACAGAGTTCAGTAGCGAAGTAATAGGCACGAAGGACATTGATATGACATTAGGAGACTGTGATATGGTTGAGAGCCACTGGTTATAAGGTTGGCGAATATCAATTCCTCCCCTTCGGACTGAAACACTCACAATTTCCTGCAAAAGAATTTGAATCATTCAGTACATTTGTATCAGATGCAAGATGGCTACAAGGTGCACCACCAAAAGCAATGAAAATTGCCACATTCTTGCAAAGTAAATGAAGAAATACTAACATCGTTCTTGGCGTGACTTTTTACAACTGGTCTACCAGGAGGAGGAAAATGTTTGTGCTTCATCCACAGCATAGCATGGTCATCCTGTAAACATGTTACAAATATATAATCTTATACTTTTCCCTTTCAAAATGAACTAATAACCAAATGGAAGCTGCATTATCCATATATAATCTTATGCTGGTAGATATTTACCTTAAGCTTTCCTGATATTTCAGCTGGACTGACATTAGAACATAGATTTGAATCCGCAGAAAACCTCTCATCAGCTAATTGTTTTAGCAGTTTCTGCAATTCAGCTGGCGAAAGATCTGAATTACGTGACTGCTTGATGTGAACCACATCTTTGCCTCCCATCTTCACTCCAACAATTATATGGGTACCATATTTTTCAATGAACCTGAAGAATAATGTTTTGTTTAGAGCACAAGTCAAGGCTATTCAAAAAGGCACAAAACGTAAACCCAAAAAAAAAAAAAAGGCACAAAACAAGAGAATTAGCTTATCTAATGTATGTATGTATGTATTCAAACAAGAGAACAAATCTAGGATCAAGTTCAAAATTTGTATATGAAATTAAAATCTCACTTGGTAATAGTATATTATCAGAACTGTCACTCATATATGAATCCTGAAATCAATAGCAATATATTATTATGACTTACGCGGCAAGAGCAGCAGGGTTCCATGAAGAAGGCACTTGTTTCTTTACATCCTCAGAAAGGGTTATGTTAGCTCTATCCAATTCAACGCTATACAAAGATATGAACCAGCCATCATAAGCAAGGTTCTTAGTTGAAGCTGCATCCTTAGGCCAAATTTTTCTCATGTCAAACATAGTATTGAACAAGCCAGATGGGATCTTCCCTGACAAAGATACCTGCTGGTTGAAATGCTCAGACATCTGCAGAAACACACACACACACCAAAACAGATTCATTGAAATTCAGTATTGATCCCAAAACATGAAAATAAAGAGAATCTGAAGAGTTGAGTGAGTGGTATTGACCTGGTTGAAGTTGAGGACATCGGAGTGGAACCTTGTGCGCTCACCTTTGTCACACTTGATTGAAGAGGGAACATTGGGTACAACAACTCCACCAGGGAACACCATGTCCCTTTTACGTTTCGAATCAATCTCGATCAAGCTACAAGGCTTGCAAGCAGAGAACCTTATGTCACTGCACAGATCATAGCCTTGTCCAATCACAGACACAGCTTTCTCTGCTGCGCCCTGTGGCTCCATCCCCGCAATGCTATTGATACCCATTCTCATTATACTGTATATTTCCACTATCTATCTATTGCCCCTTTGGAGAGAGTAAGAACTAAGAACAGAGTACTTATTGTTGCAGTTATTGCACCCTATTTTCTGGAGTTGCTTCAGAGAATAACTGAATGAAATGGATGGATGGATGAGGTTGTAGAAATAGAGTCCATTGGAGAAGTCTACCAAAGTGGTGGGGTTGGGTTGGATTGTAATAGTGCTGGTTTCAAAGGGTCTAATTCTTCTTGTACGCGGGGTCGTAGCATTATGTTTATTTTTTATTATTATAATAATATTTGCATTGGATTGAAGTAATGGTAATAGAATGGAAGAAAATTACAAAAAAAAAGGGGTTGCTTTTAGGAAAGTGAAAGGGGGGAATGGTTGTTATTGTATTCAAAGAATTGGACCATTGAAGTTTGGGGACAAGAGAGTGGGAACGAGGAAGAATCATGGAAGAACCAGAAGGCGGCTGGCTATGCTTCATGGAATGAAATGGACTCTCTCAATCTCAGCTCTAGTATTTGTATTTCTATATGCACTTGCTCCACGTGGAAGCGTGTTGTGGTAACCATTAGCGAAGAACTAGTCATAACATAACATAATTAACTTTTACGTTGACTTTCCCATTTTTTTAATGCAAATGGGAATTAATGAAAGAGCGAATTTTACTGGCCAAAATAATTAAAAATATGAGTTTGAATCTTAATCATTAGTCTATTAGAAAATATAGACATGATAAAAAATGTTATTTGTTTAAAATGAGTTTTTTTTACTGTTTTGATTGGAAAAATATCGTTACGAAAAATTTATGATAATTTATTAAAGTATTAAGTATTGGTTTTGCGTAGAATTCACCTATCATTATATACTACTTTTCGTACAATAACGGGAGATTAACTGTATGATTGGATTACAGCTATCTAGCGGAAATTTTATAAAATGAAAATATGAGGAGAAATTGAATGTTAAAATTTAATGATATATGAATGTATGTCTAGAAAACGAAAGAAATTGACCTTATATCTATCCAATTTGACAAGTTGGTAAACACATTTAATTTTATGGGCGTATTTTTATGGACAAAATCTAAAACTCAAACCGTTTTTTTAAGGGAAATACTTGGGGCACAACAAAAAATTAGTCAAAACAGCCAACAAGTTATGCACAACATATATAATATAAAATGCACAACGTATATCATATGTAGTGCTCAACGTATATCATCTATTGTGCATAACATATATCATATGTTGCAGCATCATCTTTCTTTGCAACATGTTATGCACAACATGTAATATTCGTTGTGTAATTTATATTATATATGTTGTACATAATTTGTTAGCTGTGTTGGCTAATTTTTTGTTATGTCTCTAGCAATGCTCTTTTTTTAATCTATTTTCATATCGTTTCCACTTTTTTTTTTTATATTTCAATATTTTACTAGTATAATGCTGGACTCACCGTCAAACTCAAACCAAAGACCCAGTAAACCATCCTCTATAAATGGTTTGACTCTCTGTTCCATTAAAAGTTTACAGCAATGGTTGTTGATAACTTAAACTAGCAGAGAGGGATACACACTGTTTCCTAATCCTTTTTTCTTTTCTCGTCTTTAATTAAGTAAACTCCTATTTTTTAAGAGTTTTTATCTAAAGGAGAAGGAAGAATATGTGATGTTTAATAACATTTTCAGGGAGACTTTTCCCCACAAGTATTAAAAAAAAATATATATTTTGTATATCACAAAATCAATTATCATCTGTCATCACATGTAATAATTTAGCTTTCTTAAACTATTAATCCAACTTTGAATATTATACATTAATATAACATTTTTTCAAGTTGAATTAATAATTTTAAAAATTGAATTATTAGTTAATAGTAACTAATTTTATAGTGTACATATAATATTACTCATTTGAAAAATTTCTCATACAATCAAACTATATATATATATAGGCACTAAAAACATATGAATAAGTCAAATCCTCGTGTTAAAATATAATCAAGATTGTGTTCAAATAGAGGAAATAATAGAATATACTGAAAGATAACTAACCAAAACAAAAAAAATAGTTATGCTTAGATCATGGCCTTTTAAGCAATATTATTCAATTCAAGGACTAAAATGTTGAGAGTGCGTGCGAGGCAAAAGATAACACTCATGGCTGTTGGAATTTCTCTCGTAGAAAGAAAATATATATATCTATGATCCTTCAAGGAAGATGCTGGATGAATCAAATCATTGCATTAAAACCTCCAAGAACGAGGGAATAGCTAGTAGTAAATTAAATTCCCAACCATCACTTTCGAAAGGTCATGAATATTTAATTTTCAATACTATACCTATCTGATAGTACTTCCCTTTGTTATACGCATCATTAATATAAAAAAAAAAAAATCCTTTTTTCATTCTGTTGGGGGTTTGTCAAAGTATTAAAGCCCCAATTAACACGATACAATCATTTGATATATTTATTTTATTTTCGAATGATTAAATAAATTGTATTATTTTATTCTATTCAATAATCACATTTGTTCTTTATCAGAAAAGAAAAAAAAAACATTTACTATTTTGTTACCATGGCATTATTCATTCAACACTCAGTATTTTTTTTGTTTGTTTTAAGAACTTAATTTTTCAAAAGTAATTTTTGTGAGAGTATAAGTCTAAAAAATTATTCTTAGGTACATACATTTGCAAAAAATCGTGTAAGACTCATAGATGAATGAACATATGCTAAATAAAGTTGATGAAATTTATTTTTAATATGAATGCCTAAATAGAATATCTTAGATTTGTAAGAATATCTCATCTTTTTGTAGGGTTGCTTTACTTTTATTTTGACAAGATGGAAAAAACAAGGAAATGTTTACCAAAACAATAAGATAAAAGAAAAAACACATTCAACGTGCAACATATATATCTATTCTCTTTCTTGTTTGCCTTGAACGTTAAAAAAAATTTAGAATCGTATTCATATACTACTTTCTACATGTATATTAGCATTGAACACAATGAACAGAACTATATGAAATGAAAACTACTAAAATTGGGTACCTGCTATACGTGTCTGTCTTATCAGAAATTAATTTGTTATGCTATAGTACATGTACATCCAACAAGGAATACTTGACCTTGATGGAGATTTTGCCACCTTCAACCCAGAGCTTTGCTCCAGTTACCACCCAATGCCCAGGCACTTCTTCTGGACCCCTTACAACTTCCTTAGTATCCACAAACCTCAACATTTTTGGAGGCTTTGTTGGAACAGGTGCATCACTATTAGACTCACCATAAGCTACTGCTTTCTTAGTTGTTGTATTATCCTCTTTTTTTGGCTTCTCTGTCTCAATCTGATGCAACCCTCTGCTAAGCCTAGTGCTCAACAATCCTGAAAAGAATCCTGATTTCCTAAATACGGATGAAGCACCACCCCATTCTGACCTGCGAATTCTTGATGATGATGACAATGTTGAGTATCCAAGCCTCAACAAAAGAACTTTCTTTGTTTTTATAAGCCTCACCTCAAACCAGGCCTTTGTCACAATACATGTTGACTCATCATTGTGAGAGTCACTACTACACTCTACCGGAGCAGTGTACACATGTGAGAACATTTTCCGTTTAACCGGTTCAAGGTAGGCTTTGTCAATCGGGTCATCGATTGATTCGTGTTCATGATTGTCCAAGAATTGGATGATACTAGGACGATTCGAAAGATGTTGAAGATGGATCCCCAGGTAGTCACTCTTTCTTCCCTCCAAAAACAAGCGAACACCTGTTACAGGCCGGCGTCCTGAGTCAACCTGCAAATTGTAAGCTTATGAATGTAACTAAGGGTATTGTTAAGTAATTAAGTTGAGTGATAGTTGACTGTCACTGAGGATTACTGCAAAATATTTATTACATCATCTACCTGCTGAGTATTAACATAAAGCTTGGGCCCCAAGAATGAGAATTGGAGTGATGGAGACTTGTTTTTTCTACGCCTGGGACCATATCCAAGAGGCAGCTCATATACAGGTTCCCATTGCCGCGGCAACTGAAATTGTAGAAATTGATGAAGTTCCTCTATTGGTGGTTTATCTGCAGTATGGTAGATACATGGAAATGAAATCATTGAGAGTTTGACACTCGAAACAGATTAATTAGGAGCATGGCCTAATTCACAGTTCAGGAAACATGCTTAACTACTCACATGTAATATATAAATTAACCGCATGTCTTAGAAACCCATAGCCTCGATCAGAACTGAGTAGCGATGTAATAGGTACTAATGACATTGATACGATATTAGGTGACTGTGATATGGTTGAAACCCACTCACTATGATGTTGGCCGATATCAACAATACCGCCTCTTCGAACTGAAATGCTCAAGATATCCTGCAAGAACATAATTTTTTGACAAAGAAAGTGATGAAATGTTGGATAGAGTGTGATTAAACTGTGTGCAGATGAAGCATGACAAGTGCCATTAATGCTAACCTCATTGTCGGAGTGACTTGTTACATATGGTCGAACAGAAGCAGCAAGAGCTAAATGCTCTTCCCAGTAGGGCATATTCTGATATACCTGCAAAGAAGTGAGATATTTCAGATTTCCTTGAATTTTGTATAGTTGGATCACATTATGATTTTAATCAAAAGGAGAGTGATTGATTGTTCAATAGTATAATCTTAAGTCCCTCCATTAATGTTAAGTTTCGTTTCATAAATGACTTTCAATTATCACCGTTTACTGCTTATACTTGCGAATAAAATCTGCTAAATATGGAATGAAACTATGGAAGAATGTATATATACAAACAATAATTGTTGTTATACAAACTCTACCTTTACTTTTCCTGATATTTTAGCAGTTCTTCCATTTGAAGTTCTACGTAAACCTTCAGAGAACCTGTCCTTGGTTATTTGCTGAAGCAATTTCTCCACTTTATTGGGGCTAACATCTGAGCTTTTCAACTGCTTGAGATGAACCACATCCTTACCTCCCATTTTCACACCAACAACAATATGAGTACCATACTTCTCAATGAACCTGAAGAAGAATGATCATGTTTCACTTACTTACTTAGAGCAGCATTCAGATTGAAGGCAACATATTATTATGCGTAGCGTATCGATCACATATCAACGGTAAGAAAACAGGGGAGGACATCTAATTGTACTTACTCAGCAAGTGCAGCAGGATTCCATGAAGTAGGCACTGCTTGTTTAACATTTTCGGAAATAGTTATGTGTGTTCTATCTAATTCAACGTTGTACAAAGTTATGAACCAGCCATCAAAAGCCAGGGTTTTAGTGGAAGCTGCATCTTTCTTCCAGCTGCTTCTCATGTCAAACATAGCATTGAATAGACCAGATGGGATTTTGCCAGATAATGATAGTTCCTCATTAAATTGCTCAGACATCTGCATCAATACAAATTGAGTTAACCACTTAGGACATTTATTAATTAAACCATTTTGCATAGCATATATATCAGTATCACAATCTTACATACTTGATAGGAATAAAGTTATTCATATAGTAGGAAGTAGGAACTAGGAAGAATTTAGAATCTCTTAACTTTAAAAGGTTATGATAAATTACTAATTTCAACTAGAGTTATTAATATGATTCTACTGACTTAAATTAGATGGGTACAGTCGGACAAACATCATTTTCCAAATATCAGTCACGTTCTTCTAACGACAATGAGTAACATGAAATATATTGACGGTTCTGACACCGGGCGTTGGTAATTTATCATCCTTTTCGCACAGGCGTCGATATCGTTAATTGCCACAAGTCCACAACAAAACCACTACTATCATTTTCCGACATTTTGAAGTTACATAGACGTTGACCAAATTTTTAGTTTTACAAAAGACGTGCTTAATTTTGAGTGAACTGCGAGCACTAATATGGGAAAGAATTACCTGTTCAAAGGAGAGGAGGCCAGAGGAATTCCTGAAAGTCTCGCCTTTGTGGCACTTGATGGAGGTTGGAACATCCGGTACAACAACGCCGCCGGGGAAGACAAGCTCCCTATTGTGGAGGTTCGGGTCAAGTTCCACCACTCTGGATTTGCAAGCGCTGAAACGAATGTCCCTGCACACATCGTATCCTAGTCCAATCGCCGCCACCGCCTTCTCCGCCGCCAACTCCGGCGACAGCGTCCCTAACCCCGCATTCCTCCCGCTCATATATAATATGTGCCGCGACCTTACCTTGCTTGGTGGTGTTAATTAAAGGCTTCTTCTCCTCCTTCTCTGCATATAATATCTATCTCAGCTTGTATGTGTTTTCTTATTTTAATTTGTTATTAATATTTTTATTAACAAGCAAATTTCAAGGAAACATCAGCAATGTTATTTGTTTTTGTGAGCTTTCCTTTAATTTTGACAAATACTACTCGGAACGAACGCGGCTGGAAGCTGCTCTCTGCGTAGACTAGAGATCTATATTCCAGAACCCCTTGAAGTGTTTCATTCTTATTTGTCATCTTCAATTAGTTATTATTTCTATTCTTATATTTTGTTGCTGCGCTACGATTTTTAACTCTCGCATTTTAATTTTACAAATTTTGAAAGTCATATCCTTTTCATGAATATATATAGATTCATGTAATCAAGTTAACTTTTTTTTCATTTAAGTTTTTTAATTGGGTAGAATAACTAATTAACTAGCATGCTACAAAACTAAATCTTTTATTATTTAAATCATCTGATGAACTAGTATTTTATGGCAAAGAATATAATCTCCGTGGTCAACCTTTGTGTTGTGTTGTAGATGAGAGTATTAATTTTCATGAGTGGTGTATTTTTTGTGTCTGTCGGCAGCGAAATGAGGGGAGATAATTCTAAGGGGATTTATTCGGTAATTGGGTACCGATACCCAATTATATGTTTAATATATTAATATATGTTAAAATAAATATAATTTGGTATCAACAGAGTACGGTAGTCGCGGTCGCAGCCTTCCTACATGCGTCTCATTCCTAATCACACCTCTTCTTCGTCTCCCTCTCGTATAATGCGCGATTGCTCTAGCGACATGTTATGGTTTCAGTTTTTTCTTAAATTGATAAAGTTAGAGAATATCAATATAAATTAAATTAATTTTTAAAGATTACTAACCTAACATGTTATTAGTTATATAAATTTAAAAAATTAAGTTAATTTTATCTATAAATCATAACATATACATGTGTTGGGTATCGATACCTATATTATTTTCCTGGGTACCGAATCAAAATCCTAATTCTAAATATATTTCAAAAAGTAAGGACCTCACTTGTAATGTATTTTACTATTGTGAATTTGTGATGGGGGTGGATTTGGAACAACACGTTGAAGTTTAAATGTTCTAACTTTGTCTGACTCGTCTACTTTTTCAGTATGTATAGTATAGTGTCCTTTTTATTTTTTATTTTTTCCCTTGTGTAGTAGGAAAAACTAAATATTAAAAAAGGAAAATTACATCCTAAATCTTGTCAAGTTAAAGAATTTTGTGTTCTCAAATCCTTCTCCAATATAAATAAAAATGAACATATAATCTAAATCTTGTCATTCAAAGAAACAGAATGATAGAATCTAATTAAGTTTTTAAAATACTTTCTTCAAAGTGTCAAAGATACCAACAATGGGTGTTTTCTTAAATTTTTCTTAACACTAAAACTTATAGATAGTCATCAAAAGATTTCATATTTACAATATAATTTATGTTGTCTAATTTAAATTTATTGAATTTAATTATATATTTTGACGCATTTAAATAAACAAATTTTTCTCTTTTTTTTGGCTAACCAATTTTTTTTCTTTTTTTACTCAGGCCCACCAGACCCAATATTTTAATGAGCGAACCTGGTCAAAAAATACAATAAAAAAGGAAAAAAGCGTTAATCGGTGCGTAGACGTGGTGGTGAGGTGGCAGCTGAATGTGTTGGGTGTTATCACAGTTACGTTACATACATTTAAGGTTGTCTTTGTCTTACTCGCTGTCTCTCTCCACAGCAGAGCATAGGTTAGTTGTGTTGTGAGAGTGAGAGAGTGAGGTTTCAGACTTTCAGTTGAGGGTGGCAAGGCAAAGCAAGCATAATGGGGAGGGTTTTTCTTCGTGAATTGGAAGGCCATACCTACAAATGCTCCATCTGCGACGCTTCTGTTGCATTTGTCAGTGACCTTATGTCTCGGGTAGGGCACTACTTCCTTTTCAAATTTACTCTTTTTATTCTTTTCTCTAGCTGTGTTCTCCCAATTGTTACTCAGTTTGGATGGATTTTGTCTGGTAAAGATCGATTTTTTGCTGCTTCAATCAGAACTTGGAGCTACCCTTTTGTTAATTATGTGGAAAGTTGATAACTTTCTTATAGATCATTGTTTGAAAGTAACTGGATTTGGTCTGGTTGTAGAGAATTTTATGCTGGAGAATTGTAATCCTTTGTGGCTACGTTCTGTGGCACTTCTGATAAATTAGGGCATTAATGATTGTCTGGTTCCCTTTGTTTTCGTTAAAATGATCTGTCAAATTTGATATAACTGTTTGGAAAGAGATTATTTGAGAATCTGAATTGAGGCAAGCACCTAGTACATGGTACTGGTGTTTGGACTTTGGCAAATGCATAAATAACGATGTCTGCTTGAAAATTGAGGTAAATGTTGGTTTCATGAGAGAGTTGGATTTATGTGTGATGAGTTGTTTAATGAAAATTCAGTGAGTGAGGGTGAACTGTATGAGTAAATTTTAATCTGCAAGGATAGGAACTGTTGTTGCTTCTAGTTAAGGATGTGCATGGATCCATGAAAGGTTTTTCACTTAATAGTTACAATAAAGGTTGCAACATACAAGTTTAAAATCTAAGACTGCTTTTGGGTTGCTTGCTGTTTGGTTCCATACCTTTTTGTTCCCTCACATTTCCATTAATTCGCTTCCATTCTTGGTGTGGTTGTGAAACACAGAAATTTTATGTGTTATGATTGTGCTGTAACTGGAAGATGCATAACATTGTAAACTCATCTTTTTGCTTGAGCTTATTATACATAGAGTGGACAGTGGGCTGATACGTGCAAGTGCTGTTGTTTTGAAAAGGAATTTGAATCTTTTCATATCTTGAGGCTCTTAATAAGTTATGCTCGCTACATTTGCTTTAAGAACATTTTATAAATACCACATAAAAACAAGTTCAACAGTTTAATTCAGTATTTTTCCTAGATAATTAACATAATTGTTATTACTTGTTCCTCTGTACGTACTTAGTTCCTTGTTTATTTTCTTATGCCCTTTCAACCTGACTCTTGCTTTGCTTATTTCCATATGATGATCAGTCCTTCCTCTGGCATCAAGGGAGGTCATACCTGTTCAACAAAGTGTAAGTTTTTTCACCCTTCTTCTTCCCACCACTACCACTCTCACTGTCATTCTTGCTGATGCCTATTGTCTTACTTTGATAAATCTGCTTTGATTTCTGTTCAGCATTTAGACTTCAACATTCCCATCCTACCCAGGGGTCCTCCCTCACCCTGAGGCATTCAACTCCTCTCGATTTGGGAAAATGGATTTGTTAGTATAGAAAAAAATGGACTTTCTTTTGAGGTCACATGATGGCTCTTTTTGCTTTTAAGTCAAATTTTGAAGCAACCATTTTGCTTCCCTAACATTTCCCTAATTCTCAATGGAGGTTAGATTTTCATCGTCGAGAGTGATGCCAAGGGCCATTCTGGTCCAACCAATTTTTTTCCAACCAACACAGTAACTAGAATCTTCCTGACTATATTTTCTATGCCCTTGTTTATTATTTTTTGGCCTCTGATAGGGTGAATATAACGTTTGGATCTGAGGAGGAGAGAACGATGCTCACCACCTTGCACACTGTTCAAGACGTATTTTGTTGCAACTGTGGGCAAAACCTCGGATTGAAATATGTAAGTTTTACACTTGCACCTCAAGTTTTCTTTCTTGTCATACTTTTGGTCACTTTTAAGGGATAGCATCATTCAGATAATTGTTAATATGAAATTTTATGGAGATTTAGTCAATAAATAACTTTTTCCCGACAATTCTTTTGGACTTGAGGCATTTAGTTAGTTGGATTTGTTTGATATATTCTGTTTTTGAAGTGACATGTCTGAAGATTTGGAACTTCTTTTGGAAAGAAATAAGAAATTTTGAACTCTCGAATGGGCAGTGCTGCAAACTAACCCGAAAACTTCTACTATATTGTTTTGTTAGTTGTTAAAGAAAATGGAATTGAATCTGGGGATTCCATGAAGTATAATATACAGGAGGGATTTTCTTGACATCATAAATTTGGGGTTGGGATTGAGTATTGAAAGTTTTGATTGATTATTAGGGCAAATCAGAAATTTAATATCTGACGTTTTAAAACCTAAAACTCCATGAATACAATGATTCATATTCATCGAATCATATTAAAAACTTAAAATGAGTAATTTACTCTACTCCCATGTTCCCGCAAATTTATTGCTTATAAAGAATTTACCAATAAGTATTTGCTGGTTTCCTAGTCTAGTGTAGTGTATATGTAATTCCTTTATGATCTAACCACGAAAAGAGTGAGCTGCATTTATGATTCTCCTCCACATTCTTTTCTGAGAAGATAACTTGAATGGATGTGATCCCACTGAACTGAACTCTAGTAGATTTTGTGTTAATGTTTGGACAGCAATTAAACAAAATGTAATGGAGAATTGTTCCATTTCTATAGCAGCTCTTAGCTGAGTATTTTCTTCTGTGCCCTGCTTCTAATCTAGTTTGGATATGATGCAGGTTGCAGCACATGACAAAAGTAAAAAATACGCGGAGGGGAGGTTTGTTCTCGAGAAGCATACAGTGAAATAGGATATTTTACTCTGACCATGTTGAAAGGAGCTTAGTTGAAACTTTATCTAATAGAATAGATGAAACAATAGCTTACCATATTACATTACATTACATTACATTACAGGGGAATTGAATTTTGGAAAGTTCCTGCTGTTGTTTTCTCTGCTTTTTGGTCCCTTGCACTTGCTTGGTGGTTCAAGTGACATAGATAGATGAGTTACCTGTCTCCGTAGGTAGCAAACATATATTATTATAAACTATACAACCAGTCATCGAGATCAAATTATTTCATGAAGAATCTCCATATAGTCGGCCTACTTACTGGGTATATTATGGACGGACTTCTTCTATATATGTTAGGTAGGTATATCCTATAATGGGGCGTGTGCTTTGTGGAGAATCTCATTACCATTCTCCTGAATAGTATGGTTGATGCCTATAAGAGATGGGGAAATTCTATGGTAGTAATATCTCCCCACTTTTTATGATTGTATTCTGCGCCGACTAAGGGTGGGCGTGGATTTTACAACCTCTCATCTCACATTGTCAATTATATTCGAAAATGAGCAGCAATTTTTATAGAAAATGGTTTTCCATTTTTTTTAAACCAAAATGGAATCGTCGCTATTTGAGCAGGATCATTAAGGTAGTATTTGTTTTCAAAATGACTTTGAAGATACTCACACAAAAATGTTTTTCCCAGGTTGGTTTTTTACTACTAGTAATATAGTAGCAGTGCTATTATCCGAGCGAGTATTGCATTGCATGAATACGTAAAGTGGTCCTACTCTCAGGAACGTGGAGGGCCTAACCCCACCGTCCAACCTCTATTTCACAAGACAGCCACGCGCCTACAATTGCGAGTGGGTCTAAGGTTAGACAGTAGTACAAATATCTGAATATAAAATGAAATGAAATAAAATGGTCAGAGTCGCATAGCACAGAACAGAACAGAAGAGAAGAGGTGAGGTTATATATCTGACGCTGACTTAGAAAGAAAGTAATGACATGATGTTGATACCCACACGGTTCATTCCCTATCTATCCCTGCCCGCAACTGCAAACCCAAACTTAACTTATTCGCTCCATCAAATCAATTTTAACTTTAATGTTCGCTGGCCTAAGCCAAACCAAACCAACTCTCCTTATTACATGTCACACCATTCCTGAATCCTGAGGAGTCGCCCGCCCTAATACATGACAATATATTATATATTATTATTACTAGAATGAAACCAAACCACTAGCATTCTCTTCACCATATTGAAATTAATCTTTATATATTTTCCCCTAAAGCACCCTCTAATTATGCACTTTGATGTTTCACATGTTTGATGTCTCTTTTAGATTAGAGAATAAATAAATAAATAAAAGGTACACGCACAAGATATCCCAAATTATGGAATCACCCAGACATATTGAAAACAAATTAATATACATGAGGTTTTTGGTTTTTCATACAACAACAATAATAATGTAAATGTTAGATAGAAAAGCTAAACGGAGGACAAAGACTAACAGGAGAAGCAAACTGAAAAAGAAAGAGAGGGAATGCAAAACGGTGTCGTTGAAAAACCTACAGAGTCACATCCACAATGGTGGAGGCTCGTTGAGGTCGATGGCAAGCCCACGCGCAACCACGCCGCCCAGAAACAGCGCCGTCGTCTCAGAACTCTCCACCACAGGGGAACCTCCACCTCCGCCGTCGCCTCCCACAATCGCCGTGGAGGGCTGAGGAGGCGGAGGGTGATGGAGAAGGGCGCCGGAGTGAAGAAACTCGCGGAGTACGAGGCGGCGGGAGGGGGCGGGAGGGAAGTTGGTCTTGGCCTTGGGACCGCGGAGGGAGCGGGCGGCGGCGTCGTAGGCGAGGGCAGCTTGCTCGGGAGTGTCGAAGGTGCCAAGCCAAACCCTGGTTTTCTTCCAAGGGTCGCGTATCTCGGCGGCGTAGCGTCCCCATGGTCTCTTCCTCACACCCCTGTAGTGTCCCTCACGAGTGCTCCCACATGAAGACGACGCCATCAACATATACTACGTAATTTAGTAATGTCTCTCTCAACCAAACACAAAGCTTCCTAGTCGTCTCTCCTTTTGCTTTGCTTAGCTCCTCTTTCCCTCCACAAAATGAATCGCAAGGAGTGAGTGAGTAATATTATACTACACAGAAGAAGACAGAAGTTGAGCGGATAGCGTACAAAATAAGTGTTGCAAATTCTTGGGTAAGCCAAAATACTAAAAAAGAAAATATTTAATATTTTTATCTAAATAACATTATTGTTATTAATTATGTCTAAATTGTAAAACAGAAAATACGTCCAACTAATATTTAACATGTGTTATACAATGCATGAAATGTATATTATGCGTACGTGTGTTATATATATAGCACACATTTCATGTTATATAAAACACATATTGAATACTAGTTAGACGTATCATTTTTTATTTTATAATAGAATGAGTAATTTATGTTCAAATTTTTATTTTTAATTGATATAAATTTATACTCATTGTAAAGCTATAAGTGTTATATCCAACTTACTATTAAAATTAAGAATCGATATATTATATATATTAGATATACTTACTTATTTTATTGTAGTGTAATAAAGTAAAGTTTTATTGGCATGTTTAAATTTTCTATTGTTGTTAATAAATGAGTAAGATTAAGATTTAAAAATAAATAAAAAGTAAAGGTGCATTTGTCTTTGAAAAAAATATAGTAGACGAATGGAATTGTTGTCAAAAGTTAATTGATTAATTAATTAATTAAATTAGTCGTTGCATTCTAGAAAAATATAGGGATCAAAAGGCGTAGGGGCCCACATAACCACCCATCCCGTAATAGTCGGCTGGACGGCACGGCTCTTTCATAAATCTCCTCACTATTAGTTTGGTGTTGTAGCCTGAATGTGTCAACTAAAGACAGTAGTACTTGTCATGGGAGCCGTGTGATCAATGTGAGCCAATGTTGATCCAATGGTTGTGATTCTGAAAGGACAAGGTGGGACCTGGTGAGAGGAGAGAGGGCAGAGCCGCCGCCTGATCGAGGGGGCTAAGCGCATGCAGGGAGGGCAGCCAGGTCGGAGCTAAAGAGCAATGACGCAAGCCCTAGAGATTGTACGGCGCGGCTGATGTGAGCGGCGCCTGACACCGCAATACTACTACTACTAGTTTTGCAATAAATGAATACATAAATGTTAGTAGAAGTAACATAGTAAATCAATAATGCAGGTAAATAAGTTGATTTAATATATATAATATGCTATACATAACATATAATATATAACTCATATTTCATATACTATATATTATATATATATATTAGACATACAAATATTATTGCATAGTAAATACTCCTACAAGAATAATAAATGTGGGTGTGATGGGAATTGGAAATGAAGTAGTAGTGGTGGTGGTATGGTTGGCGGAGTGGGGGCATTGCATAGGGCAGTGGAGGTGGCAAGATATGATTGGAGGAAGCAGCGTTGGGGTGGGTGCGGCGACAAGGACCCCCACGTGGAAACGTGTCTTTGTTGCAGGGAACACCTGATTTTGCATGAGCTGATCAAAGTGAGTAGACTAGCTAGGTGAGACTGCTCTTGCCGTGTTTGACTCGCTTCCATTTTCATAGGTATGAGATAGGACCATGCCTCTTTTTTATTTATTTCTATATTTTTTGTTGAAAAGGAATACTAATAATAATAACACTAATAAATTTGAAAATACCTGAAGTGAATGACCGGAGAAGATACAGAGGTGACTGCAGCTAGCGGACAGGCGCAACACAGTGTATTTTTGCAGACTATACGGACACATAATAATACAATATACTACTATGTCATAATTATCACGTGAATCGTAAGGATTCACTACTTTTACTTTTATTCTTTTTGGCTTCCTATTTCGTTTTTTCAATTTTACCTTCTTCTCCTTCTTTTGTTTCTATCCCTGCGCCCTTTCACTCTCACCCTATCTTTGTTCATCATCTTCTCCTCTAACAAGACACGTGTGTGTGCTGTGTTTTTTTAATAAATACATATATTATTGTTACAAATACTTGCTCAGTTTCTTTCCAAAAGAATGTTTCATATGTGCTTAATTAGTTTCTCTGCAAATCTTACTAATGCAATAATATATTACTAATCTTAATAATGCAACTTGGTTGTTGAATAATCTATACTTAAGCTCACCCTATACTAATTTAGAGTGTTCATGGCGATAAAAAAAAAGACACAAGTATCTCATGAAACACTTTCTTTCCTTTGTAGGGTCAAAAGATAGGAAGGGAACCTTTTTCCCTTTTGTTAGTTGTTGGGTGTTTCTGTTCACTGTTTACTTTGTTGGGACCAACTTCAATCAACTTTCCTGCCAACATGTGGATTGGGAGGATAAAGTGGAGACACTCATATCCTTGACTGCTCGAATGAAACAATTTCTTTTCCCTTTTTTTTTAATAAAATGAAAAGCATCTTCATAAAATGTTTTCATAAACTTTTAATTGGTTATTGAAAAGGCTATAGCACATAATGAATAATCAATCCAAAATCTTAGAATAGCCTTTCTTTTTTTGGTTGATTGGCCTACTTTATAGCAGGCTCAGTTGGCCAAAACTTTAATAAAATTGGGCTGTCTTCAAATACAACGATCCAAGAACTTGGATCAAATGTTGGTAAAGTCCAATTGAGGCCCAAAGAAGCATGTATAGAAAACTAGGATATAATTTGAAAGAATTGAAGTGCCTACAAGTCAAGGCAGTGAGAGAGTATAATTGAAAGAATTTTCTGGTTTATATGAATTCTCTATCTTTACTAAATTTCTAAGTTGCAGAACATCATGATTTATAAAGCATTGCAGCTTTAAGGTGTTACAAAATCCTCCAACAGATTGAGGAGAAGAAACAGAAAATTCTTCTAAAGTGTCAATGAGGAGATACAAAAGAAATTATGTAAACACTATCAAAGGTACAAAACTTTCTGATTTACATACATATTACATGGAGGGCTCTTAGCTTGTAAGAAGTGACTCAATGGCCTCAACTCAAGGCACTGTGTGGATGACAACCATCACAACATAATAATATTACAGTTACACTGCCAAAGGGGCGATTTCTCCATTTTGAAAAGAAAATGAAATTCTATTTCAGCCTCACTTAAGTAACAGAAGAATACCAAGGCTAACACACCATACATATATATGTATATCCGAAATCAGATTGATGGTGTTGATGGGATTTCAATGTGATCATGAAAGTAAGATAGGCCCATTCTCAGAAGCTGTGTGGGTATGGCCTTGATGATGATGATGATGATGATGCTTTGTCATCTGAATGTCACGTGAAAAATGAGTTCTGGCTTTTGCATATGGAGCTGCCCTTGCTGCAGTAGAAAAATAACATTAACAGAAACTTTATTTCCTTCAATGTGATTTCTTAATACTCCAAAGGTTATATGTGAGGGTTACACCAATTCTGCATGATACCTTAAACTGAGAAAAAGTTTAATTTCTATGAATGAAGTGTGAGAGTATCTTTACCTGCAATATGCTGAGCTCGGAGGATATTCTGCCGCCTCTTCCACCAACAAACTGAACTGGTAATAAGAAGCAGAGTCAGAAAAGAAGCACCTAATCCAATGCCGATTTTTCCACCAGCAGAAAGATGAGATCCACATGTAGGTAATCCAGGTATACCACACAGACCTGCATTGTCTGTAAAACTGCATACATCCAAAGTTTAGACTTGAAAATATTAGTTTACCCACCAAAAAATGAACTTTTATCTCATGTATATATGGTTGCATTTACATATTCTGTAAGTTATGTATCTAAGTTTTAATCATTTATATATAACATACTTAAAGCTAGCTCTGTGCAGCAGTCTTCCTCCTAGAGTTGCTGGGACCCTTCCAGACAAAGCGTTGCTGTTAAGGTTCCTGCATGAAGACATTTTGATACTTACTTTTCCTTTTCTTTTTTTGTCCTGTGGGTTTGTAAACATTAGAGAATGATCTTACAGTCTTAGTAATGATGTCAACTGTCCAAGGCTTTCTGGGATTGATCCACTGAAAACGTTGTGAGACAGGTCCCTACATGATTACAATGCATTCAGAAATTAAATTACACTAATTAGTATGATAGCCTAAGCCAAGGTAATATTCAATGCAAAAGAATCTATAAGAATTAAAAAGGGAGAAATAAGTCACTCACAGCACTCTCAGGCTAGTTATTGTACTTAGTGAGGATGGAACTGCTCCGTGGATGCTATTTCCACTCAAGTTTCTGCAATGTTCAAACAAGCTTATAAGCAAAATGGGGAAAAGTACATGCTAGTTATTTCTATTTATTAGAGAATAATGAGTGTAAAACAGGAACAATGGAAAACAACAAATACCTAAAATACAGAGGAAACTATTTTGGTACTCACAAGATCTGTAGATTATGCAGTCTGGATATGTCATCTGGCAAGAAACCCTTCAGACCTTGATTGTCAAGGCCACTGTGTTAACAACAGATGAAGAACTAATTAACCAATATATTGAGATTAGATATTGAAAACAAAAAGGCATACATAAAGGATAAAAGAAATTACAGTCCATCAATGACCCATCTGCGGCTACTTTTGTCTAATTGGCAATCCACTCCAATCCATGGATGTTGTTGAGGAACACACGGATCACCGTTCCACCCAAACCTGGGTGGAAGCTCCAATGCCTTCTTCAATGTTTGTAAAGCACTAACTAGAGCAAAAGAACAATTATCAACTTGCAAAATGTTAATACTACATGGATCAGAAATCAAGTAAATCAAACAGAATCCATTGGTGATGTGCATGCATATATACCTTCTTCTGATAAAGTTTTTGACTCAGCCATTATAACCTCAAATACCTCAATGGCATTGATTATGGCAAAACTACCTTCCTTTGGGCTCAATGTTATTGTCAGAATCCTCCCATCAACAGTAACAGTTTTATTAAGCACAAGGGCAGTGTAACGATCCCCGCTTAGCCTTACAATGTCAACATCTTCAAAAGCAGATCACCATTTATTCTAATGTCAAACACCCTTTGCCCTTCAGCAGTCACTGAATTATCAATCTCTGCAAAGTGCAACCAAACAGAATAGTCTCTGTTGGGATCCACCTCCAATGTATATGTTAAATCAGGCTCACTATCAGTACTAACAAGCGCTGATTTATAAATTCCTTCCGGATAGAAGTTTGGTGGAAGTGAAGCCTGTTTGATTCTAGTTTCAACAGATCTTGGTCATCAGAACCTCACATTACCAAACTTTTAATTCGTTGCCAAAACCTGTCGCCACCCCTCGGATCCCCACCATAATCTATGCCAAATCTTGACTGACCAAAACCACAGCTCACTCTCTTAACTGTTCTAAGCATGATCCCGTCATTCCACTGTGGGACAACAAAGTAATAAGCTTTATCATGTATTTGAAGAATCTCAATTGAGAGTATTGCTGGGTCTCCATGACCTGTGCTATGGAAACAGATAGAGACAGAGCCATTTGTGAGGAACACAAGGGCTTCAGCAAACACTTGATCATCCTGACGGGTCCAACCCGATTTCAAGGAATGGATGAGAGTGCCATCAATAGAGATGTCAAAGAGAGGTTCATTGTTATCTTTGATCAGTTCAACTAGTCCAAAAAACATCCTGATTGAGTAGTGACCCTTGGGTACTCCATTGATGTTGTAGCAGTTTTGAGGACCTTCAGACAAGGGGAAATACCGAAGAGTTTTGAGTGGTGGAGTGATGTAACTTGGACGAGTTGCATTGGTGGATATTCCTCCGGTATATCCAAAATCTTGAAGCCAAATGGTGCCGGTTGGTTTTGTTTGAACCTTTTGAAGTGCCCCACAGCTTAACCTCATAGCAAACGGTGCTGCCAGTGATTTAATTTAAACCAAATCAATGGAAAGGAAAGAAAAGAAGAACAAAAAAAATCCTAATCTTCTGGTATTTGCAATCCTAATATTGATTGTAGATGCTGTTCATCAAGAGGATATGTTAAGAAAGATACATTAATGGTGCCAGCTTAACAGACTAGAAGCTACACTTGTACTAGCTCAAAAACAGGGTATACTATAAACTAGTATTAAGTTGTAGAGAATAATTATTCAAGGATGACAACAGAGGAACCGACATTGAAAGAATACCCAGTGCAAAGTTTTGCACTTGGATGATAATGTACATGAACAGATAAAAAGAACAGAGGAATTAAGCTGACCTTGTTGTGAAGCTGATGAACAGGACAGAGAAGCAAAAGAGAGGAAGAGGAACAGCGTCCATGGAACAAGAAGTCGAAGGAGCATTGTGGTATTTGGTCTTTGATGCATTTGTCTTTAATTTCCTTCTCTCTCTCTCTATTACAAGGTAACTACTAACTAGGTACTCGTTCCTTTTTCTTTCTTCTTCTTTTGCTTTTCTCTTACATAGACATACATCGGGTCCCATTGTTGTTACTTCCTGCTTTTTCTAGAGAGAGAGAGTATGGCATGGACGTGCAGCGTGCACTTTGCAACGGCACTGTTGTAATGTGCACTAAGTCTGGTTGTTCATATAGTTGACTTGCGCGCGCCATGGAAATTGACCAACAACTACTGTCTACGGTTTAGGTGGTCATGACGCGCATATAACTAAACTAATGGAGAACAAAATACAGATTTGTTTTATACAATTTAATAATTAATTTCATTTTAATGCACTATTATGTAAAAGTAAATACTTTAGTAAATTATTAAATTATGTACTATTAAAACAATAAAAATAATTAATTGTCGTAGGTCTTACTCCCTCCGTCCACTTTTAATTGACGTTTTAGAGTATTGCACACTTATTAAGAAGGTAATGAGAACATACAAATTTCTATAGAAGTAAATGTCCAATGATAAAATTATCCTTATAGTTTTTTGTGCAATAATAATTATAAGAGATAAAAAGAGAGTGTATATATGGATAAAACTGGAAAAAAATTGTAAATGTTTGATTAAAAATCCAAAAATGACAAATAATAATGGACAAATAAATTTCCTAGAAAGACAAATAAAAGTGGACGGAGTAGTAAAATAAAATAAAATAAAATTATAGAACACTTGTATTTAATTAAAACTTCATAATTAATTTTTTAGTGAGATTAGTATACGGAAATTATCTACCATGAAGACGTTTAATTTTTCATTAATTAACAATTCATTAGATGGATGGGGCCTTTATGGTGATGAGATGGGTTCGTTGAACTTTACGAGAAGGGCAGGAGTCATGGCCGATTAGAGCGCAATCATCGCAGGACATAAAGGAAGGGGATCTTCCCCTACTTTACTCTTCTGATAATTATTTCCTTCAACTTTGAGTCCCCATTATTTTTAAAAAATTCACGTTAAGGGGATGGGTCCTACGAACAAATTATCTGACAAAATATACGTAGAAGAGCCAACTTCCATTGACTACTTTGATATTATGTATCCTTTGTATCGTGCTCATACAATAAATTATTACATAAATTGTGTGTGGTGACTACTTTTAAATACGAAATTAAGTTTTATTTGAATGTTCGCGTAGCATAAGCTATTCTTATAGGGGATTAATTTCGTGTGCATAGCTCTAATTAAAAAGTAAAGGGACCACTCGTATGTATAGGGTCAAATTTTAAAAAATAAAACACAAGAGACAAGAATAAAAAAATCGAATAAAACTGAGAATAAAAATTCATATGGACTTAATTTTAGTATAAAATTTTTTCATAAAAGAGAATAATGTATGTATGGTGTTGGAAGCTAGTGAGATTTTGAACTCAAGAAAAGAAAAAGAAGCAAGCAATTGATGTTGAAAAAGAAGAAACATTAAAAGGGAGAATAATATTATATCCATATCTTAAGCATTATATTAATTAGTACTATTTTAATTTTGATGCAGCAAGCAATTGATGTTGAAAAAGAAGAAGTGCATAATTGCATAGAGGAGAGGAGTCATTATATAGCTAGCTAGGCACAATTAAGCTGCTGCTGCTTTTTACTTAAACTTTGAACTTTCTCTGCTGCATTTAACTGCCCCTGGCTGAATGGCGTTGCATTTTCTGCATGGTGCCAGAAAAGACTTGAACACTTTCTGCCCAAACCCTCTTCTTCCCTCTGCCTTTTCACTCTTCATTTCTTCATTTCTTTCTTTCCCAAGAGGCTCATAATATTTCCTATTACCCTTACCTGTTTCCCCCCTTGGCATCTTATGATCACTTGCCAGAAAAGTGCCTAAGGAACGTTGAGGGTTATTATTTGAGATGAAATTAGATCGCTTTGGTAATTGAGATGGAAGTGCTTGTGGTACTATTTTACCGTTTGAAATCAACACATCAGCGGGTGTGAGCCTGTTGGTTACTGGGCTGGAAGCAGAGTTTGAGACTGATTTATTGGTTGTGGCAAATTCAAAGGGTGGCTCTGGAAGCTTGCTTCGATTATTAGAAACAGAGCAAATTTGTTGTTGTTGTTGGTCTTGAACAGAGACAAGGCCAGCGAAAGAGAGTGAGATTGAGTCAAATGAAAAATCTGAAATGCTATTATGATGATCAGGTACTGAGGGAAGCTTGTGAATTCCTTGACGAGTCCCCATTGATTTATATGATGAGCTAGGTATTGGTTGGTGTGTATGTTGTAGCTCTAAAACTTATATATTGCATTTAACTTGCTTGTATCTATCATGAAGGGGACCATTTTTCTCATGCACTTCTTATATAATGTTTTGCCGTCTTCAAAAGTTGTTTCTTATTGTTTTTTAACCTTTACTGAGAGTTGAATCACACTAATACTGTATTTAATTTTGCAAAATTATGATGAATAATTTATAACTGTTTTATCAATATTTTTTTTAACTTGGTACAGCATCTTAGTTTGGGTTGAGTTTTAATAAGTAGGCATTAGCCAATTAATTGAACTGTGCTTGTTTATTGAGGTTCATCTATACTTAATTTGATGTCATTTCAAATCTAAAAAGTTGTGATTGTTGTGAGTGTGTCCCTATGGTTAGGTCAAGTGGTTGATCCTTGGAAGATAGGAAAGTGTGTTGCTAGATGATTTGTTAGGTCTCTAATAATTACGGTGAAATTTAGTTTTCACTGCATGATACGTTTCATTGCTGCTCTCTTCTATTGAGGTTCATCAAAGGCTAGAACAGGGCCTGCAATATTGTGGTTGAATTTGATTTGCAATTGTTATTTTTTTTCTTGCAGCAATTATACATTTACTTTCATGAAGAGGTAGGGACTCAAAATAGAGTGACCCTGGTATATTTTGTAAGAATGGGAAATTTTCTGAATTTTGCAATTATGCGCTATTTGTTTTTTTTCCTCCAAATAAAAAATGTTAACTTTGCATAATTTAATCGTCAAATAAAAGGAAGTAAAATGTGTTTATTTCATAATAATTTTACGTCGAGTAATAATGTAGATTCTTATTCTTCACATCTTGAAAATGGGAGATTTCTGCAGGCCCATGGTATATTTTTTGTCTGTGGGCGCCCAAAAGAAATAACCATGGGCAAGTTGCCTCCAACACCAACAGGTCCAAAATCACACTACAAAAGTACAAATGATTTAAGTTGACCCCAAAAAATTGTATTTTATATATTTATTTTTTGTAAAATAGAGGACGGGTAGAAATAGAGAGTCTCTAAGTTTTAGATAATAATATTTTTTTAGTTAAAATAGTTAAAAAAATTTATTTTAATATTTTTTGTTCAAATAATATTATTAATTATATATATATTTTTAATAACTTGAGTAATTTAGATCCAAATTTCTATTCTTAACTAAATGGTACAATTTTAGATCCATAGCAAAAGTTCATATAAAATATAATTCTTTTTTCTTTTAAAAAAAATTAACCTTAAGAATACGACATAATGTCTTGTTATGACAATAAGGCCACATTGCTTCCTTCGAGAATTGATGGATTTGTCTTTCTTTTTGATCATATTCGTATAACATTATGATATCTGCTTCGTAAGGAAACGGGGAGTGGAATATAGAACATAAAGACATATTTATTTCTTCAATTAGTTCCTGAAAATATGAGAAAATTCTTAATTTTTTTTTAATAATGTTGAAAATTTAGATATGATAAGTTTAAAATACAATGACAAATTAAATAATACTATAGCTCCTTTATTTCCTTTCATTACTTACAAGTTATTACAGCCACTTTTTTGGATAATATATATATTCTCTTCAATCACCTCATAATTAAGTGTAAATAATGTTACTTTCTGTTTTTTATGGGACATATTGTCTTGCTTTGAGAGTTCCAACTGATGGCTCATATTCTTCAAAAGATCAGAGGAGCAAAACACAGCAAACAAATAAAAGCCTAACATAATTCAAAGGTAACAACACCAATTCTTACTACATACATATAATCATCACATGCAGTTTTAGTTTAATCGCACATCATTAAAATACACTTAATAATATTTATCTATCTCTAAATATACATACATGATATATAATAGTACTTGTGTATATACACGAGTCAATACAATAGGGCCAAAGACTTGCAGGGCAAGCTGAATAGAAACGGAAATTTAACTACATGTAACAAACTATTAACTATGGTAAGCTAACTAGAGTTAGTGCTAACTGAAGTTAATGAAATATTCAACAATTATATTGTAACAAAAAATAACTGAAGTGGTGATAAGTAGTATTATTCCAACAACCACTCAATCTCAAATACTTAACACTTTATACTCACAAGATCATATAGGACTCACAATTACTTTTACTCTCAGTTTCTTTTCTTTTCTTTCATCATCTCTCATAAATCGTAGGTGTCTACATCATCTCAGTAAAGTTTTAGAGAAAACATATTTTCTATTGCCAAGCCTAGATCCTCCCTTCTCCTTCTTCGGGTGCAAATTAGGTTAGAAAGTAGCTAGCTAGGTTTAACTAAACAAGGTTATAATAGAGATATTTATTAATTAACTAACTAGGTAAGAAATTAAAACAAGAAAAGGGGGCTAAGAGGTCAATTCAGGAGCGGAGTCCCCCATCACCCATGGCCCCACGGTTGCTGCTAATTCATAAAGAGCAGGAGTAGGACAGAGGACCAACAAATAAATTATGAATTTTCATCACTAGCCATTCTACAATTTTATTTTTACTTAATATATTAGTCTTCATCCTTATCCATTTCAATTCCCCCTAGCTCCCTCATCCAACTTCTCTCTCTCTTATTATGACCAGTACAGTACTGTACAGCTATGCCCACATCAAAACAAAACAATACCTACACTTGTCACTTGCAACCATGCAAGCAAGTAATGTACGTCCCACTTTATTATTATAACGAATATACTATTTGTGTAATAAAAATTACAATTGTATCTACGGTTAAATTTTACTAATTTATAAATTTATATTATAATTTAATAATATATATAATTATTGTATAAATATTATACAATTTTCATTATACATATAACATTTTTCTTATTATAATAATAAATTAAATATAAAAGACTTGAACTTAGATTCCCTCCTATGAATATTCAAATATATCATTTTAAAATTATAATATGATCCATATTTTAATTTTTAATTTCTTCTTATCTATATTTAGTCTTGATAAATATTCAATAAATCTTTAATCTTAAATATGAATTGAGTACCTCATTTAAATATAGAGTTAGTTATTTGTATGATTACATTTTAGTTCTATATTAATAAACCATTCACTAACTATATATTAGATAAAAATATAAATTCCATTCAAGTATTGAATCCCACAATATGAAAATAATAAATATGTATTTGTTAATATGAACATTTACAAAGACATGCAGTAATGCTAGGTGTACAATACTTATAACGTAACAAATAATCGTATAATGCGAAAATCAAGCAACAAGATTGAAAAGCGCACATTTCATATATCCATTCTCACGCACGTGTGCATGTACATTACGCGCTTAAGCGAACACATTTCAACACATGAAATGAACACATATATTTCAATAACAAATCAACACATTTGATTATCAGAAATGAACGCGTTTATTCATTATAATGAACACATTTAAGTATGAAAAATGAACACATATATTTATAAAAATATCTTAAACTCATTAATTTTATTATTTTGCATTGTATTGTGTACTTAGTTAGAGTACCTATGATTTAGTTAGAGTATATGCATGTGTTCATTTTATATTATATTATGTGTTCAGTTAATGTATATATATATATATATATATGTGTTCAGAAGCCCATGAGTGAAATTTTTTAACTTTTATTTAAGTCAGTAAAATATACGTTTGTAATGTACGATGTCAGTATATAGCCGTGTACAAATATAATTTCTATTTAGAAAATAATATATAATAATATTTCTCTTAAAAATAATGGACCCCACGTATTGTCAGAGATATTTTAATTGGAGTGAGGCTCACTAGCTAGCTCTCTGATCTCAATATTAGTCTATATATATTAAGTGCACATACATAGCCACATTGCAAACCCCCCAATAATATCCATCATCATCTGTAGTAGTAGTAGAAAAAATTGATTGAAATAAAGAGAGATAATCAGATCAGAGAGAGAGAGAGATGGTGCTGCTAGAGAAGCTGTGGGATGATGTTGTGGCTGGCCCTCAACCTGAGCGTGGCCTTGGCAAGCTCAGGAAGCTGGCCACTTCCCAACCCTTGAACATCAAACCAGCAGGTACCTACTAACTATGTATATATGTTTGATATATAGGTATAGCGATCTCTTAAGTTAATTGTTTGTGTGTGTAGATGATGGAAACAACAGCAATAAGTACCAGAGGACAACGTCTATGCCGGCAACACCGACAACCCCGACGACCCCAACAACACCGTTGTCAGCAGGGCGTAAAGGTGAGAACGTGTGGAGGAGCGTGTTCCATCCAGGGAGCAACTCCGCCACTAAGACCATCGGTGCTGAGATGTTTGACAAACCACTCCCCAACTCTCCCACTGTCTATGACTGGTATGTATATGAGCATATTGTGGATCTGTAGCTATGATTGATAGATAACTTTAATTTGGTTTTCATTATATATGTGATGGATCTCGCAGGCTCTACAGCGGTGAGACAAGGAGCAAGCATCGCTAGCGGAGGGAGGGAGGGAATATTAAAAGTACCTACGTGGCCATGGCCCCCACAGCGGTTGCATGTAAATACTGTCCTTATCTTGTTCCGAGTATCTGGCTGCTACGTGTTACATACTCTTCTATATATCACTACGTGTCTGTCTGTCTGTCTAGCTATCTGACTCAGTGAAATAATGAGTCAGTGATCTTGTTTGGTCTCCTGTTTGAGGGTTGAGCATGTGTATGTTGTTATGTATAATATATATGCTTACTACCTACCTACTTTTAGTTTTCTGCTTCGTTTCCTTAGTTTTAGCTAGCCAGATCTGCCTAGCTTCTACTGAATTTCTTTCGGTAAGCCTTGATCTAGCAACTATGGTGATCATCGATCATAAACATATGTTTAATATTTATTTTCTCTTTTAATTTTTGTATCTATCCAAGAGATAAGTAAATATCTATGTAAGTGAGTGAGTGGGTGTGCTATGATAGTGGGATCTACCTTAAGGATTTGCAATATCTTATCGTGATTCATTATTATTAGTGAAGATTAATATGTCCTAATCATCCTCTACTTTCATATTGTGGCAATAATTGATGCTTTTTAGCCGGTGGGCTCCTCTTTTAATAAAATATATTGAGTTAAACCTCAAATTGGTCCTCTATTTTGTATGTGTGAATTAAATTAGTCATTCACTTTAATTTTTGTTCAAAATAGTCCTTCACATTGCACTTTGTGAATCAAGTTGATCCTCCATTTATTTTGTATGTTATAACTCTGTTAATTTCTGCTTATATGGACTGTTTATTACTAATTTAGCAAGTAACATGTAATCCTAAAAATTCATAACTCCTATAAGCCCTCCAATTTACTTGTTTTAAATCAAAATAGTTCTTTTTAAATAAGAGTGGATGATTATTTTGATTCAAAACAAGTAAAATAAAGGAATAATATGAGTTATATGTATTTATAGGGTTAAATGTCACTTGTCAAGTTGGTATTAAACAGTTCACATTAGCATAAGTTAATGGAGTTATAACAAAAGAATGTCATGAGGACCAACTTGATTCACATATTGCAAAGTGGAGGACTATTTTGAGCATAAATTAAAATAAAGGACTAATTTAATTCACGCAGGCAAAGTTGAGGACCAATTTGAGATTTAACTCAAATATATTTGGACAAATTATACGGACTTGTATATAATATAGTTTCTCCTTTCGTGCTCTTAATTTTTTATTACACATCCCCTTTTATATTTCACGCGTTGATGTGGCATTGGACCTACTTGTTCTGAAGTTTATCCAAAAGACTAACAAAAAAGACAAAACAAAGATAAGAGCGGTATGAATTCATTATTTTCGTATTTGGTATCCAAGACTTCTGAATGAAACAAATATCTATCGTATTCAGTGTGGTGGTTGAAGTTGAAGCCAATGACAATTACATTTGCTGACGCTGAAACATTATCTAACTCACTCTACTGTTTTCTTTTACCAAATTGGATAGAATAGTCAAATCCCGTGAAAAATCACAATTGTGCATCTGTTATGATATATAAGCTAAGTTTTTCAGAAACTTGTTCATTATGCTATGTACCCATTCTAAGGCTAAAATTACCATGTACATATACACTTTAAGTGTGTTTGGAAGATACAAAAATAGGAAATGAAATAATTTGAGAATGAAATGTTATGTTTGAATCAATTAGAAAATAGAAATGAAATGACTTTTAATTCTATGAAATTCTTTCACTTCATATTTTAAAATGCTATAGTTTTGAAAAGGATTTGTAGAGAAATGAAATGATTTAGAATCAATTCATTTCATTTTATGCATTTTATTTCATTTCCTATTTTGAAGCATTCAAACACACCTATGTATCAAATAACAGGGTTTTTGCTGTGCCATGGACTATGCCTCCAATAAGAGAACTTTGCACCTTACATAAATCAGGATGTGATGTGATTGTGTATCTGTAACAATAAAACGGACAAAATCATTGAAATGCAGATCAAATCAAACTCCTCCATTATTAGCCTCGTCAAGCTAGCTAGCACTACCAAGCACTAATAGTAATAACAATACTTGCGTTTGCATAATTTCAAACAGAAAAATAAAATCAAAACCCTTAGTAAATGAGCAAATTTAGTAAGAGTAAGAGTATAATTGACATCCTAAGCATATCTTGGGGGTTGCCAACTAGCAGGGCCCCCTGCAAGAGCTTCTAAAGCAATCGGATTCATAACAGAGTACCCATTATTTCTAGAGCAGCAACCAGTCCTGTTTCTTCTGATATCATGATGATGATATTGATGATAACCCTGCATCTCCATTTTCAGTTTTCTCTCCAACTCATGCCTCTCAAACCTCCTCCTAAGATTCTGCTTCCTCACAACACTACTCAACTTGTCTCTGCTGCTAGATCTTCTTACTGGAACTGGCATTGCTTCCAACCCCATTAACTTGGCCACAACCCCTGGCTTACACCACACCACTCTCTCCCCTGCAAGTGTTCTTGGCAGACACATATCCTTATCAAACTTTGAGTCCAAATCATTCTCTTCCATCAACATTCCACCTAAACTCCTCTCACTACAAACCGATCTTCTCCCTTCCACGTTCCCAAAAGACGACCGGTACATGGCATCCCTGCCGTCGAGCGAAAACCTCGGGTACTGATTCAGTGCATTCCTTGCAGACCTCAAGATGTCACTGTTGTTCACACATGACATCCTTCCCCTGATTCCACTATACTCATTCAGCTTTGCCTTTCTAGCCATCTCTTCCTCCACCTCTAGCTCTAGTATGAGATCTTCAAGTGTTGGTGTGCTCTGCCTTGTTGGGGAAGTTACCTTGCTGGTGAAGTCACCTTGGCGGCTATTGTTGCCAATGGTGCTCATGTTGTGTTGGTTGAGTGTGGAGGTTGATCCATCGTTGCTGCAGAAGGTTCTGATGCCTTTTTTCATCTTGGCACCGAAAACATTCTTGAGGAGAAAGAACGGCATGTCCTTCATCAGAGAGTGATGAGTCCTCAGAAAAGGATGAGAAGTAGTACTGGGGCATAGTTATCAAAATGGGGGGGTCTTGAATTTTCTTTAGTATGGAAGAGGAGGAGGAGGAGGTTGCTAGAGAAATGCATTGAAACGTGAATAGATTCAATGGGAGCGGTGTGCTGGTAGTGATGGAATGGAGCATTTTTTGGTCAAGTGAGAAATAGATGAGCCTTAATAGCAGTCACATGACAGATAAGGGAAGGCTTTCACAGGTTTTTCATTTCTTTGCTGCAAAGTTGTTTGGGTGTTATAGCAGAGTATGTCAAAATGCACCTAATGGCTTCTAAGTTGAATTGGTTGAGAGAAATTAAGGATATTTATTGAAGTTGCAAGGGTAGAGTGCATGAAGAATCGCTTGTACTATGAAAGTTTCTAATGCCATTGTCATCGTTCCAAATCATTATTTTAACAACTGATCAAGAAAAGAGTTTCAACCACGTATAATTATAAGATTTTTATTTAATTATTTTAAATAATAGGTCCTCATCCAGTTCCATCTTTAATGAATTCCAATCCTCAAAAATACTTTGGTGACGTCATACGCTCTACCAAGAATCAAGATAATCTTTTGTTCCTGTTGGAAAATTTGCTTTCCACTAGATTCATGGACCGCACACTTCAGACAATTCACGAGTCATTAGACACTGTCCACTGCCCTTGTTCCGCTGCTTGTATTGGAAACCTAATAATTAAACTTCAGTTTATTACCACGTATCTTGGGTTGTTGGGACATTTAAACTTGTGAATCATTAATTTCTTTTATCTCTATTGACGACAGTAGTAAAGCAGTTATATAGCAGAAAACCAATGCTCAAACCGAAAAACAAGAGGAGGGTCACTTGTTGAAAGGAAAAAAAGGATCTATAGAAGTAATTTCTTGAAAAAGCGATTTTGATTATAACCAAAGTGCAGACAAGGACGAATAAATTTGTGAGGATCACGCATTTCGAGATACATCTTAATCAAAAACATACCAAAGCCTTCACGGTGGACATTGAAGGGTTACTCTGCACACATCACAAGATACACATGCGTCACCCAAATTGAAATTGTTCGTGAAGATTTTATGAAACTTGAGAAAGTGTATCAAAATGTTCCTACACCTGTGGTCCTCATTTGCTGTCTGCTTTACAAAATAAGTTTCAGCCCATTTGGGGGAAATATTAAAAAATAGTCAAATGATAAAACTGCCTAAACTTTTTACTCCCTGTTCTGTATATTTATGCACTCAGCAAAGAATGGTTCAGGTAACTCTGCATCATTCAGCTCAAGCAAACTGTGTGTTAGTTCTGCAACTTCCTCCTATAAGCCAAGAGCTGTAAATAACAAAATGAAGTAAGAGAGAAGATCAGCAATATAACAATGGTAAGAAGAATATAATGGAATTAATTGGTATTTATACACTCAGTACATAGACGAATTTTAGGGAGTACCAGAAAACCACGGATGAAATTATCACTTCCAAGTTCAGCCAAAGTTTCTTGTCCTGCTAGAACACGCAAAGCATCTTTATATGGATCAATTGTTCTTTCACCTCTTAAAATGCTGACGTGCGGCTCTCTCGGCTCTTCTATCAAGCATAATTCAACTTCATCAGCCTGCAGCTCAGTATTAAGCGCAATATGCTGTAGATTAAAAAAAACAATTAGAATCAATGAGATGAACAACATGGAAGTGTCACTTAAGCTGGAATAAGAATAACCTTGCTCAGTGAACTGACTGACAGAGTAGGCTTGCACTCAAGGTATGGCTCCTGCAAACTCGGTATTCTTTGCTCATCCAAAGAGACAACCACAACAAAGATACCCAACTGCAATAACGTAGACCAAATCACCCATCATATCATTGTTGAAGTATCAAGTACACAAGCAAAATATTATATAGCCCTGGTTCAAAAGTTATCAAACAGTCTAAATTCTCAAACAGGTTAAGCAACCCTGAAAGCCAAAGAGATAGTCTAGTAGTTCTAGAAACAAATTACTAAAAGAATATATTACCTTGTCATCATTATCTTCAGAGCTACAGAGTCGATCAACCAATTTGGAGATGCGATTGCCTTTGGTAGGAAGACTGCCTTTGGTAGGAGTACTGTTTGTGGAATTCTTACCACCACTGTTGACTCGGGAGTTACTCCGGTGGCCATTTTTTCCCCAGGAAAGTGTACCAGATGAAGTTATGATCTCTCTATCCACTTCAGGAATATTTGCCTCACCATCTATATCTGCATCAGTAGAGGCCGAGTGCTGAGGCAACTGTGCTTCTCCCTCTCTTTTGCATCTTTTTGGTTTGGTTTCTGTCTGATCATCGTCAGAAGATGAGCCCTTTATCTCATCATTATCATTCATATCCTCATTGTCATTGGATACCTCTAGTTCACCAGCATTTCTAAGGTTTCTTCTTCTCCTCAGATAAGAAGTTCGATGGTTACCTTGTGACCTCCTCACAAAAGTTGCTGTTGTTGCTTTAGCATTCCGTTTCTTACCTAATGCTTCTGTCTGTCGTTGAAGAGTCTGAGCAATGGAAGCTTGGATCTTCTTAAAAAAAAAAGATAAAACCCTCGAATTATTGATATTGCAAGCCATGCAAAAGACTTGCAGACAAAAAATAACAGTAAATAGTGCTCAACAACTTTCTTGATTCATATTGATCATACAATTTCACACCATAACAAAACTATGCCCACTATACAAAAACATTTAAACCTTTAGCTATCACAAGGAATTAGTCTCTGGTACAGAATTCAATTTTTTGTCATATAATAGGTACAATTGCCCAAAAATTTAAAAACATCCATATTTAAAGATTTTTGTGTGAAGTCTCACCTGTTTATTGTGAGTTACCTCATCCTCATGTAAAGCCACTTCCTGGGAAAAAACCTTATCATGAGTTTCTCATTCAGACAAAATACATTTTTCAATCCAAGATACAGTTATTACCTCCTCTTCATACTTTTCAATATTGGGATAGAGAGCAGCAATCAAGGCATCATAGTTTGGGTCATCTCTCAAAGAGCGTCGGCTAGCACAATGCGTACGGCAAGCAGGGCATTCATTGTTACTGTAGTAAATCCAATCCAGACAACTCAGAAAATAAAATAGCAAAATTTACCAACAAATCAGCCAATACCACCCCAAATATATATCTGTGAAAAAATGGCAGTCTGAGGACAAACCCAAGGCGCATTGATTTGTCTATGCACTCTCTACAAAAGCGATGGAGGCATTCCATTACAGTTCTCGTTTTCCGAATGATGCCTACACATGATGAAAATCAATCATCTTATCGATACATCTGATAATTAGGAAAGCAAATTAAAAAAGTATAGGATGCATCATCCAGGGACCAGGATATCTTGCTAAAACTCAGTCATGAAAACGTTTGTTCATGCAAAAACGGAAAATCCTGGGTAATTGGGGATGAGATGGATTCTTGTCACATTTCATACATAATTATTTGCAAAATACTTTCCCTACACAATACTTTCTTATGTCCATTGCAAGCACATTTTTAATGTCTCATACAATATTGACATGCTGGTTAACAACTGTCCCGGTTAATGAACCGTAACCGTTTGAATGTAACGCATTTTCACTTTCTACAAATGTAACCAATGAAATAGCCACTACTGCAGTGCAAGTGGCTTGTTATCCATAACTAAAAGCATGCTAGACTAACTGTTAGCTTACCATATTTAAACAGAATTTTCACCAAAACTATCCATACTTGCAATGAAGAATTTTTTTTGAACGACAGCCAATTTTTAGCTGAGCATGCTATAAAATTAAGCAGTCAAGCATTGTTAAAAAAAATACAAACCTAGACAGATAGGGCACTGAACTTCCTTGCGTACATCAGACAATTTTATAAAAACATATCTGCAAATAAAAACCAATTCAAAGGTATTAAAAATTCTTAGACTTCAAAAGTGTGAAGGTGGATCATCGTGAAATGCCAAACTCTCAAGTCTTCGCTCTAAGTAAATGCTTGAATTGATATGATTGAAAATGTTTGCTCTATGAATGAAAAAGGAGATGCTCGAAAATAATGAAATCAAATGAAAATGATATTCTGATAATTTATATAAACTTCAGCATGCACATGTCTTCTCCAAAATCATAAGTAGGAGTAGGATAACTTGAAACAACATTAATTAGTTTCATTTTCAAAATCAAGCGTTTTCATCAAGGTAGATTCTATCAGTTAGAAAAACATATTATCTTACGCACTCATTCAAGCGTTTCACATACTTGGCTAAGGAAAGTAGCATGATCATGAAAATCAAGCGTTTTCATCAAGGTAGATCTTATCAGTTAGAAAAACATATTATCTTACGCACTCATTCAAGCGTTTCACATACTTGGCTTAGGAAAGTAGCATGATCATGAAAATGTCATTCCATTCTAATGTGTGAATAAATAATGGGCAAACGAAAATCCTTAGTGCCGAAGTTGATGTAACTTCTCCCCTATGTAAAAATGCTTCTCAAAGAACAAGTTGATGCAGATGAAAACTGGTGTTTAATTTTTTATTTTTTAAAAAAACTCATAATGATTTCATAAAAGTAAGGCAGATTACATTATCTCGGTCTTACATACTTAAGTATGCCTTTTTCTACTCATGGCACAGTGAAGTAATCACATTACAGATAAGAATCATTGAGAAGCTTAAAACAGTTATTACCTGTCTGAAATTTTCTACTAAAAACTTTCGAAAAGGAAAACCACAATGCATCAATGCATCAATGCATCAATGCTTAAAACAGTTATTACCTGTCTGAAATTTACTACAATCATTGCCCCAGCAAGCCACCCAACACGTATGAACAGGTAAACAATGCATCAATGCAGCAACAATCCAGACAACAGAATGAACACAGAAATTCAAGCTAAAGTCACCACCCCAAAACAAATAAAATGATTCAACGCTGAAATCGGGCACAACAAAAACACCCAACACCAGAGAAGCAAGACCAGAAAGCATCACTCATAAATCAGAGTGAACGCACACTTCCAACGCCTTAAATGCACGAGACATACGTAAACCGTAACACAAAGCAAACCGCGCCAAAACACAGAACCAAAATCCACGTTGAAAATTCAAGCAGCAGTATAATCGACTCAAAAACGATATACAAAACGAAAGGAAGGGATAACAAACGGCAAATCGGGAACGTAAAACGAAGGAAGAAATGCGGAACGAAGAACCAGGCAGACGTACTCCTCCTTGTCGCCGTTGTTCCAAGAGTTGCTTCGATCGGATTCTAATGATAAAAACAAGGAAGAATAAAAAAAATGATCAGCAACAGCACAAGCAATTGAAATTCAGGTGAGCATGCAGCGAAAAATCAACCAATTCGAACGCAGGAACCGAGATGAAAACGGTACTTACCGACTTCATCTTCTGGTTTCTCGACTTTGTCAACGTCGTTGGCGCGCAGAGCATCCTCGTGCTCCTTAAGGGCCACCAGCACGCGCTTCTGCGCTGGCATTGTTTTCAGTTCCGAGCAAAAAACCTAGCTGAGATGTGAAATCCCGAAACTTTTCGCTGCCGTATACGGCGGCGGTTTACGGTGGAAGCGGGAGAGAAACGACGGTGACGAAGTGCGACTATAAACGCCTTGACCTTAGAGAGAGAGAGAGAGAGAGTGGTGGGGCAGAAGGTGATGGACGAAGCTCGTGAATTGGGTCGCTTTGAAGTGGCTTTATATTTTGCAGCTGGGAGTAGAGTGTACGAACGCTTTCAATAAGAACTTGCCACGTAGGAAAGTAGGGGTAATTTCGTACTTTCGTGTGTGAAGTGAGCTTGAAGGTCGTGGCATCATTGGTGGATTAAGTGCTGCACTGGTGTGGTGTGATGCACCTGATATTTGTGCCGGATTTTTTTTATTTTGTTTTATTATTTTCCTTGGCAGGCCCCCGGTGAAATGCTAATTTGGCATTCTTTGGGAGCTGACGTGTGAAATATTATCCACGGTGAAGATGGAATCACAGTGAAAAAGAGAGTCATGAAATCACTGTCACATGCATTAAAATTGTAGTAACTCTAAAATTGATTTCGAATATACTCTTATATATTTGTATCTTTCTTCTAGCATATAATGATTCTATTCCCATACATCGTGTGACCATGACTCCAAAACTGAAGTGAACAAAAGAATTAACAATTTTATTCAATAACTCTGTTCACTGAGTCACCATAATTCTTATAACAAATAATTAACCGAGTCAATTTTAAAAAGAAACAAATCGAACCTATTTCACATTTGGATTGGTATTACATTATTCCAAATTCAATCTCTCTTCATCATAGTAGAGTTTTTTATATTAAAATAATATATTAAAACGATTATTATTATAAGATGAAGAGAGCATGTAATACTATAGAAGTGATATTGAATTCTCTAAGTTTTAATAGGGAACGAGTAACACTACCAAATTATTAGATATCTATCAAAATCATTTATAAATAAGAAGAATTTGAGTGTTATGATAAAATTCACATCCAAATTTAAGAATAATAATTTGATAATTGACATAAAAATATGAGATAATGGACATAAAGAATAGAATTTTTAATAAAGAATCACGTCAGCTTATCTTCTAAGTATGGTTTGGGATGGGGTAAATTTATGTTTACATTTTTTTTTTCTTGAGGCAGAGAATTACTTTGTTTTGAATGAAATATTTTTAACTTTTGTTATTTTAAGATAATTACAATGCACAATACAAATTAAGAAAAAAACTAATCAGGCTTAATCCAGTAAAACTATTTTTCATGTATAAATTAATACAATATAATATATATATACTAAATGATATATAAATATGTATCGTATAATGTTAACTTATACTACCATGTCTAAATGATATATAAATATATCCTATCATGTTTTCGAAAACCAGCATGTGTAAGTTTAGTTATGGAGTGTGTTTTAAGAGTCTAATGGAATCTTATAGTAAGAACTTCTCACTTGCCTTCTTTATTCACCAAAAAGAGTGTATTGGGGCAATTCTAAGCATTGAACAACTTAATTATGTTCGGATTTGATTTATGCAAAATTGCAAAGTGCTTCAAACTTCAATAGTTCAATGGACAAAGTGCAATGGAATGCTTAACTATAATCTAAAAATCTGCTTTTCTAATTAAGATCTCAGCTAATATATGTGTTTCTTTACAGGCTTCCTCTTTGATTCGAACCTTTCCTACACAACACTATACTGAATCCACATTTTGCTCTTGTTTCTCTTTAGTCTTGAGAAATGAATGTTGCTGCAGTGAGCTTAACTAAGCAACTCCTTTGAGCTTCCAAATTCTGGGTTTGGCGCTGAATTGGAGTACAAAAATGTTTTAGAGCTCAGAAGCTTCCATTTTTTTAATATGGCAATCAAACGATCAACAAATCATTTTTCCTTACTTTATTTCTCTTTGTTCATCTACATCTTGCTTTCTTCTGGAGTCATCTTCAATAACAAGGCAAGTAGGTAACCACCCCTTTTAGTTATGCTTATTTTATCCCTCGGCCGGTAGCTAACGATTAATCTCTTATTTCTGCGGAGATCACTTTTTGATGGGTAGAGAACTGATCACAAAATTTTCCGCATACACATCATCCCAAGGATGATATAATACTTAAACATCCAAAATATCTACTATTTGTACTAACCTACGTGCTAATCTACTTGGCGTTAGTTGTGTTTATTATCCAAGCAAGTTTTCAGCTTTTGCTGAATCTCTCCATAAATACTTTTAACTTTATTCCTATCACATCGATGATGATTCATAAGGTACTTTGGAAATGCTCCTTTATTAGATTCTTTTGGTCAATTTTATTGCCTATTGTCTTCGATTATAGCGTATGTAAGTACTACCCACACTGAAGTCATTAGAACTTATTAGAGGTAAGTGATATAAGATTTTTGATAATCTATTCACAAATTTCTGTGTTGAAAATTATTCAGTAAAATTCTTTTAAAGTACAATACGAAAATACCAAAAAACGCATCGGTTTTTGCTAAATATAAATATATGTGTAGTAAATTGTATATCTTTTATATCTTCTAATTTTTTTAAAACTCCTCTGAAATTATGATTGTTTCATTGATTTGATTTTTCTAAGAAATGCCTGAACTTTAAAAATCTCAAAATCTAAATTTATTTATTCATAAGAATTTTGAAAATAACAAAAATACGGATATTATGTCGAAATAAGTAAAATTAAAAATCGACCTCCATTTGGCCACAACACAATCATTGTTTGTTTGTTTGCTAGAGGCATCGATCTCAGTAGACGCCGTGTCTAACCTTGAAATTCACCTCCCTCCGACGACCGCCGCCTCAACGCTTTACACGCAGCGGCGGTGAGGGATTCGACCATCGACATGGAGGAGACGCCAACATCATAATCAGAGTTCGCATTTAGCTGAAAAGTCCTGTTCTTGTGAGAGAAAGTCGAGTGAGTGAGAGAGTGAGATGGAGGAGAGTTCAACTTCGACTTCAGGGTACAAGGAATACGTGGCGGGCTTGCTTGCTGGCGTTTCCACTGTAGCCATTGGCCACCCCTTTGACACCGTCAAGGTTTTTTTTCTTCTTCTTGCTTCTGCCATGTTTTCTATACCACTTCATTGTTCTGTCGTGCTTTTGTAATTATTGCCCTGATGTACTTTACTCTTCGTATGGTTTAAGACATTATTTGATAAATTGTTCCTAAATGTTCTGTTTCTGCTGGGTGTCTCTGTTGCCTGTTGTTGAAAACATAGTCATTGTGGGAAGATTTTGGGTTTCAATGTTTGGTATTAGAGGGGATTGAAAACTAAAAATTGGGGCGCTTTATTTATTTATTTATTTCAATACGGATTCTAAGCAAGTGTAAAATGATTTGCATCCCAATCTCTCAGCAGGTTTAATTTTTTTATTTCTACTTTTACCAATCAGGCATTTAAATGTTTATTCATTGTAATGTCAATGTAAACTTTCAAGGGTGTATATTATGGGAGGTTATGTTGATGGTATGATTTTACAAACTGTAGAAGATTGTGGCTTAATATTTTAACACTTCTCTTATGTAGCATTCTGAAAAGGGATAATGAGTTTTGGAAAAAGCTGAGAAAAAATTATAAAATCATGCATCCGTACACACTTGCATACCTTCATTGACGAGATTTGTTGATCAAGGTTCTCTAGTTGCTGTGAGAAATGAAGTTATATCACTTGATATCAAAATATGCTAAGTAGTGTATCCACTGATCACAGTTCTTGTAATTGTAAATGTTAGGTTGCCATTATGATTTCATAATGACAAACACAAGAATTTGTTTTAAGCCCTCCCCTCCCTACCCATTCCTCTCTAAAATATCCATTTTTGGTAAAGTTTATTTGGTTCACAATCTTCTACAATTTTTGTTTGTCAATCATACTATGTTTATTACTATTTTACGTTCTTCCCTGTTTGTTTATTGGTGACTTCAGCATGACATTTATTGTGTTTAATTACATATTTCATTATTCTCTGCTTTTGAAATATTTTTGACCTCTCCGTAAACTTTTTTCTCTTTCATTTCTTAGGTGAAGCTGCAAAAGCACAACACTGAAGGACATATGATTCAGTATAGAAGTGGATTGCATTGCACTGCTAGAATATTGAAAACTGAAGGAGTATGGTTCTTGAACTCCAACTTCCAAGTGATAAAATTAATGGGTTATTCATTCCAAGTCTAGATAGGAATAATGAAGAACTAGCAAATTGATAACTTATATTACTTAGTACTGGTTAATATGTTTTTCTTACTTCATTGATATTGTTTCATCAAGTAATTTAGATTGAACATTCTATTAATCAATAATCATGCGGTCAAGTTATTTGGCCTTCTGATTATTTGACTTCTAATTCTGGAGTCTGATTGTAGGCGCACAGTAACTATAGTTTTGGGAGCTATCTTCCTAGAGTAGAAAGGATGTCATGAATAAACTTTGATATATATTCCATGGAAGCTAGTGTGGCATGTTTTGTTAATTATTTGTAAAGATCTGAATATGTCTCAGCCTTATTAAACATCCCTTTTACTGTACAGTCAGAGCCAAATATGTCCAATTGTCACATTTGCTTTTCTTTCATGTTGTGATGCTTCCCTCTCAATAGAAATTGTTTCTCTCTTGCCAGCACCCACATCACATCTTGCCTTTTGAATTTTGATTGATACAATATATTAGGAAAATGGTGATTCTAACCTTTCACTTTTGTCTCCTTGATCTTTTAACATTTTTCTTTAATCGTTAATTCTCTTACAAAATTGTTGAAGCAAGAGAGTTAAGGGTGATGGTCCAAAAGCCAAATTGTAGAAGTTGATTTTAACCTATAAACATATCCTGTAAGTGATGTTGGGAAGGGAAGACTTGAGTGATAGGTGAGGCATGACCAGATGTACTTTATTTTTGTCTTATATTCAATATTAATAATATTATCTATGCACAGTTGATGTGATACTAGAACTCCTAAAAGCTGTTTGGTGGAGGCTTGTGAATGATTTCATATCTCTTCATCCATAAGCAAGAATATTGCATAGGCCCCTTTTATCTTGTGATGGAATTTGTTTTTTTAATGAAAAATGGGAAGAATAATGGTTGAACTCCTGATTATTTGGTCATAGAGGTTATGATATTATATCAAAGCCAACTTCCTTATTGCTTAGGCTACTGACTGCAATACCCTTGGATATTTTGCATAACTTACAATATGATATGGAATGCTCTGTTTTTCTTCTTTTATTTGTAAGCAGAGATTTGAGGAGATTGATTTGAGACTTCGAAATGTAATTTAGCTATAACGTTTTCCAGATCAAAGGACTATATAGGGGAGCAACATCATCTTTTGTTGGGATGGCTTTTGAAAGTTCACTTATTTTTGGTATTTATTCCCAGACAAAAATGGCCCTTCAGGTGTGCGTTAAACTGATTTCAATGGTTTTTTAGATGTATCTTGTATCTTAGTTTGCATTTTTTTTTCCTCCGCTAATATAGGGGGGTAAGCAAAGTGGTGAACCACTGCCTCAAGTCATAATACCATCTGCAGCTTATGGTGGTGCCATCATCAGTTTTGTGTTATGTCCAACAGAACTGGTAAAGGTAAATGAACATACAGTTTGTATGCTTCAGTGTTTTTTGTAATAGCTGTATTGTCTCTAACCATGATTCCAATTTGAATTTGAGCTTCGACAGTGTAGGATGCAGATCCAAGGCACTGACTCTTTGGTTCCAAAGTCCAGTAGATACAGTAGCCCCCTTGACTGTGCCCTTAAAACGGTTAAAACCGAAGGGGTGAGGAAATTCTGATACATTGTGCTATATCACTGTTAATGTGTTAAACCTGATGCATTACCTTTCAGGTGACAGGAATTTTTCGTGGAGGCTGTGCAACATTGCTTAGAGAAACTGTAGGAAATGCCGTCTTTTTCAGCATATATGAATATGTGCGCTATTACATGCATTCAAATGTCAAAGCCGTTTCTTCCAATTACAACAGCATGATTGATATTGGAATTGGGATCGTTACTGGTGGTCTCGGTGGTGTGGGTGTAAGCATCTTGACAACTAAGCATGTTTCTTTTCTGATGTGATTGAAAGTTAAGTAGTCTATTAACTATACAAACCATTTTAATTGTCTTCAATTGTACTACTAGTGCTGGTTGGCGGTTTTACCCCTTGACGTGGCCAAGACTTTAATTCAGACAAGCCCTGATAAAAACTGTCCAAGAAATCCTTTTCAGGTCTTGAGTTCGGTAAGCATTGTTAAGCCTTTTACCTCTCTACATTTGTTTCATTAATTGCCGTCATTTGAAAAAAAAAAAAACAGACATACAAATATAGAGGTCCATGGTGGGTTTTTTTTTCTGTATGTAGGTTTACAAGAGGGCTGGATTGAAAGGGTGCTATACAGGTCTGACTCCCACAGTAACTCGAGCGTTCCCTGCTAATGCAGCAGCAATTGTCACCTGGGAGCTAGCCATGAAAATTTTAGGTGTTAGGCATGATTGAGGTTGGTTTCTTTCTAGTGTTATCTGTTACATGTTACATGTTGATCTTTTGTTATCAAGATCATCAAGTGGTGATTGCCATGCTTTCATTTCTGTAGATTCTGCATAATTCTGTTGCGGAAAACACCACCAAGCGCGGCCGGGTATGCTTTCATGAAACCGTTACGCACTAGTTCCGGGCTAGCCGGCTAGGCAAGGAGAAGAATGCATTTAATCGATTGCAATTTTCTTTGGAGAAGTCCCTATTTTTTTTCAAAATTTTCTTTTTAATTTTGAATATGATCATTCAGCATTGCATTTGAAGAGCTGGTTCCTGTTTACTTTTAAGACTAGTGAGCTACCTTTGGTTAAAGAACTCAGAACAAGGGGCCTTATTTGTAACTGCCCTCTGCATTGTTTTCCTTTTCTCTATTATTATGGATGGAACATTTATATACCATTTGAATGAAATTATAATTTTAATTCCTTATAATATAATTTATATGGTCATTCTAGTTCAGATTTTGGAAACGAAAGCAGAATCTACTTCTAAGGAAGAAAGCCTACTGGTTCCTACGTTAGAGGAGTCTTCATTGGATAAGTTAAACTTGACCCGAACTTACAAGTTAGAAAATATGTTTCAAAATAATTCTCTTTGCAAATTAAGTTATACTGCATGTCCGAAATCTTTTTTTCCTGAAAATATTGCCAAGCATTGCTTGCATGCGTGTAGCAAATTCTAAGTGGCCTGATAGCAACCATGGATGTTTAGTAAACATATAAGATGTGTTTATCATAATTTGACATATAATTCTGGTAACACTTTTTCTGGTAAGGAAGCATTTTCCATGTAAATATAATCATTATATTATCTTGAATATAATATGTAAAAGTCTTTGGTCAAATTTAAAACTTAATTACTTATTACTAATTTTGAAAAGAGCTGTAATTTTTACAGATTGCAGAACACTCAGTCAGAAATAGATAACTGGAAATATGACACTGATATATATATATATATATATATATTCGGTGTAAGTCTCAGAACTCTGAACTCGTCCAACACCACAATTTTTTTACTTTGACCCACGTGAATAGTGTGTTATTATTATTATCATCATCTGATCCAAGTTGCTGAAACAACGAAGTCTGGCACTCTGCCTCATTGGTAATGAATATTAATTGATGTTACATTTCAGTAACTTGCTCAGTCTGGCTCAATTAATAATATATACACTGCATTACTTAGGGCGTCGTTTGATTCGCGGATGACTTTTTTCTCGAAAATATGTACATTCATGGAATCCTATTCCCAGGAATCAATTCCACCCAACCAAATGCGCCCTAAGTTTAGATTGATGTCGAATGTTAGAAGAATCATAGAGTTTAGGTAAGTGATAAAGTTATAATATTTATTACCAAAAAAGTAATTAACTCATCATAAGTGTTCCGTTTGATATTCTCACTCTATATAACAAAATTACAAATTTCTGATTGAAGATTTAGTGAAAGGGAATGACCTAACAGCAGTAAATTCGATCATATTGTTTAAAAAGGTTGTGAAAATTATCAGTGGACGGCAAGCAATTCTCTCTGTTTTAAAGTAAACTTGCGCTAGCTGAAGAAGGGCCTTGAATACTGTACCTTCAACAAATCCTGATATTATGAAATTAACAATGAATACATAGTTTATTGTTGGATTTTAAGGGTGAGAAATAATGTCCTAAATGGATTAATATTAAGTTAAGTGAGATGTATATAAGTTGAGAAATAACCCATAAATGATAAATTCATAGATTTTGAATTTGGATGTGACGTTCAACTATCTTATAGTTCTCTCACTATTGTTTTGTACATAAAATGTCAACTCTCTTGCACAAACTTATTTTAGCCTATGTCAAAGTTTATAAATTTCTCATTTATATAATATAAAAGTATATATTTGTATACTCTTATATTTTAATTTAAATTACATATTATGTGATTTCTTTTAGTTCTCATTTCCTTTTTTTAGACTCTTACACTTAAAAAGTTAAAACATAATATTCCATCTTTCTAATGTCCACTTTTTCCTTTTAGTTTTTAACCTCATATTCATAGCAAGTGCTCTAAGCCCATTTATCAGTAAAACTCTTAAAATTTTAATAACATAATTATTGAATTTATATATTTTATGTAGATATAACACTGACCCAATCTCAGCCTACTGATCATGTTGAGTTCAGGTCTTGACACAATCAAGTTCGTAGCAAATTAAATTATGCCAACAAATACCACTAATTTATAGGTGAGGCTGCTTGAGCACCAGTGCAGTTGGTATAAATTGCCTAATATTTAATGAACTTTTTAAAGGTGAGTTTATACCTAAAGTGATTCATTTTATCTCATATGGAAGAATGTTATGTGTACAATGAAAATTATATAATATTTATATAACAATCCAGCATTAAGCACTTTAATGGTCATTAATGCTATGTGTATAATATTTGTGATATTGCTGGTTGTATTATATTGCTTTAATTAAAGACTGTGTTTGGTTATGATCAAAACTCAGTTAGTTAAAAATAATTGATTTTGGAGAAAGTAATGTGTTGATTGGTTTATATTTTCATTTTCTGTTTTTATTTTCTCTTTTTATATAGGTATAGAAGTTGTTTACTAGTTCTAGTGGGTAATAGCTATGATATTTTTATTCAACTCATTTTCTGTTTTCACACTTTTGGCTGAAAACATAGAAAACAAGAATTTGACATTTTCTTATTTTCAATTTCATTTTCATTGTAATTAGAAAACACAAGTGAAAATGTTAGGTTTGTTTCATTGAAAAATGAAAATAGAAAATGAAAACAGAAAATAAACCAATCACATCCTAAAGTTTTTTGTTTTGTATTTTCATTTTTTAAATAAGTGACTAATTTTAAAAATAATTGTTTTTATGAAAATTAAAAATATTAAATTTTATTTTAGCTAGTATCCCACAACAATCTTCTCAAAAATTCACTTTTTTAATATATTTTCTAAACACAAATCAATTTTTTCTATAATATTATTTTAAAAGCAATTTTTCGATATCAATTATTTTAAAATCAATTCTATCAAAATTGAAACCAAAAAACCCTAAACCCATCTTGTTTTGTCATCAACTATATGCTTCTTCAAACTACGGGAAATGCTAAAAGGAAATACTAGATGATTAAAATTTGTGTCTGGATTTAGTTGTTAAAATATTGTGGCATATAACTCTTAGATGAATAATTATTTATTCGGTCTCATATAATCTATCAATCATTATAATTTCTATTGAAAAATCTCAATTATATATATATATAAAATAATAAATCTGTAAGTCGCTTTACTTTAAAAAAAAAATAATCATATTTTTATAGTTTAAAAAATTTCAATTGAATCTCACATACTTCACAAAAAATTTTAATTACATCCCTAGACTCATTACAGAGAGACAAACTTAACAAAATAGACCAACGAATCTAATTGAAAATTGGACGACACTACAGGAACTCCGGATTAGTTAAACATATATATTTTTGAGTAAATACCCAAATCCATCCTTGGACTTTTTGTAAAAGTCCACTTTCGTCCCTAAACTCGCATTCCGTAAGACAAATCAGTCTTTCCGTTAACTTCCCCCGTTAATGACTAACGGAGTAGTCCTACGTGGACAGTTAAATTTGACACGTTGCCGTTATATGCCACGTCATCAGTGAAAAATTAAAAAGGGACGGATCAGTCCCTAATTCTTAAACATAAATATTATTTTCTTCTTCTTCTCCAAATTATCTTATGATTTTCTCCATATGTGTATGTTGATTTAATTGTGCTATGAGATAGTAGAATTAGATTAGATTTTGTGTGTGTTGATTTTATTATACTATGTGAATGCAGGTCTCAATCATTATACTTTTATTTAATTATGTTGAAGTTGTTAATCTGTTAAGGTTATTTTGGTTTACTTGAGTTCATCTTGTTCCGAGATGAAGTAGTTTAGGGACTGATTTGACTCTTTTAAAATTATTTAGGGACATATCTGTTCCATTTTAATTTACTTAGGGACTGATCTGTCTCTTCCCCACTACCAACTGATGTTGTGCAACCCAAACACTTCAGGTCTAAGATACCTATAGTGAGGCCAATACTTCTAGGAATATCTTCAATTAAATTTGTAGATAAAATAGATGATGGAGGCACAAGTGATGAAGATATTGAGGGTTTTAAGTTTATCCCAACCCCTTATTTCAAGAAATGATGAGACACTGTTATTTTGTTATTGTGTTGGAAGTGTTTTTCACAGCTCCAGATTTGGGTATTCACACTTCCACCGTCACCATAGCCTTCACTCTCATTCCTCTCTCTCGGATGACTTTCATTAGGATTACAATGGTTACTTTAGCCTTGTAACATCATCTCTTAATGCTGGGCTAGGAGCAGCAATCCATAGAACAAAAACTATTAGGGTTTCAAAAAGGGGAAAACCATAAGATAATTTGGGGAAGAAGAAGAAAATAATGTTGTTTATGTTTTAAAATTAGGAACTGATCTGTCCCTTTTTAATTTTTTACTGATGACGTGGCACATAACATCAATAAAGTGTCAAATTTAACTGTCCACGTAGGACTACTCTGTTAGTCATTAACGGAAAAAGTTAACGGAGGGACTGATTTGTCTCACAGAATGCGAGTTTAGGGACGGCGGGACTAATTAAATTTTTTCAGGGACGGATGTGGACTCTTAAAAAAAGTTCAGGGACGGATTTGGGTATTTACTCTATATTTTTTTCTTATCTATATAGGTCTGGATTGGTCAATAAAAAATATTATAATTAATTTTCTGTTATTGTTATAATTGTGCACTAAATTATTTAACAGTTATATTTGCTTGACTTGATTATGGATAATTGGATATGATGATGGTGCCAACAAATTAGATTACCTCATCATTTGTACAACAAATGTGATACAATTGAATTTTGGGCATTTTGAAGCACAATTGGAAAAGGACAAGAATCCTCCTCGCAGATATATACAATAGAGAGAAATAACAATAATGTTTGTTGTACAATAAAAATACGTGTAACAAGCATCCAATGTGTGCTATATGTATAGCATTGTACACACGTACGTCTTATAAATAACACACGTTGAATACTCGTTGGACGTATTTCTATTGTACGACAAACATCGGAGAAATAATAGCAACAAATTAAGTAAAGCAAAAGAACTAAAAACATATTCAAAAGTCATAATGATGAGTTTGAGCAACATACATATTCTAATGATTCAAGGTGAACATATCACCCTCTTAATAACAATCTAAAGAGATACACACATATAAATATATATAGGACAAAGATTGACAGAAGATAGAGAGCTTCAATAGAGACCACCAGCCAGCAACACTAATATATATGTAATCATGCATATATATACTTAATTGCCTCAATCAGTTAATGTTCAATCATTACTTCTCCATGATAGCTTGCTAGGTAGCTAATCAGTTGCATTTTTGCGACGCCTCTCGTTATGCCCCGCCAAACGCCGTCTACAACTCCTCTTTGAGTCATCAAATTCTGATAGCTCATGGAACCTGAAAATTTAATAAAACTAATTTTTAACATGGATTATTGTCATGGAATAATATTTTCTAGCCACTGAATTAATTCTTTTCCAATACTAGAGAGCAATATGGTTTTCTTGGTCATGTTGATTTGTGTAGATGAATGTGTATTACCCTAAATCAAATCGCATATCAAAATTGTCTGTATTGGGATCTTACAATCATCTTATGTGGTACTTATGAAGTATACAATGAATGAGAATTAAAACTTTATACATACTACCCAAATCTATCATTTTTAAATTATTTATACCAATACTATTATTTGTATGAAGTTTTCTCAACTTCAATATTGACTAGCATTTTGTTTACTGTTGAATAGATTGTGAGTGCTACTTGAATGATTTTACATTTCATCCAACAATTAATGAAGTTTTTGCTGACACAGAAATCGAGAAAACTTTATACAAATAAAATTACTTATTTAATATCATTTTTATTTGTTATCTCAAGTTTTATTTTATAATATTTACCCATAAGTAGAAAACTCAGGAAACATATAAGATAATGATATATATATATATATAGCTAAAAAATATAATTACTAGTGGAGAAAGTAGTGAAGCATCATACATAACAAAACTGCTCTTACTCTTTGCTATAAAAGGATCTAAGAAATTCTCCTCAATCTATAAATAATGGACCAAAATGGCAATTCCCAATCAAAAATGATCAAAGAGTGAAAGTTAGATCCATATTTGGTGGTGCACTGCATTGATACATACATGTCATAATAATTCAGAATAAATCTTTCTGCAATCTTAGCTTGAGATCAGGCCACATCTATGTACAAATAGGTATAGCCTTAGCCATCTACCATTACTAGTTTTGTACCTCTGGAGAAGAATTCTAATTATAGTAATATATATATATAAAATAAGTAGGAGCACATTGCATAATCATCAACTGTTTCTAATTTTCTACAATATGCTGAATGCAATTCAAAATGTGCAGTACATGGTCAAATTAAAGCAGTGCTAATATATATTAATCCGCCTAAGGCATTATAAGTCAGAACCGGTAAAATAGTTAATTACAGCAGCTAAACTAATTAAAGTGTGCTCGGTAAGAACTAAGAAGTGAAAATCCCAAAGTAATAAAAACTTAATTGGAGTGAGAAACAAAATATATAGTACTAGTACTATATATAGTTGGACACAACAATATGAGCAGAGAGTGAGCCTTATTGGCCCAAGACACAAGATAACTAGTACTACTTACTTACTAGATAAGCATAGACAAATTACTGATCATTTTTATAGTATTAGCTAGTGAGATTTTATTTTCACTCCAACAACCAATATTAATCACACCTTATTATATAATGCGCCACTCAAATTCAACACTTCTCCTTTCCTTTAGCAATCAAGGGCTGCTTGGCAAAAAACAAGGGGAAAAAAAAGGCATAATAACAGAAACTCCAATCAAATCAAATCAAATCAAAACTCTTCCATATTATCCCTCAGCCACACAGAAGATCAATATAATGTTGGTCTTCAATAGAAGCACACACAACAAGATTATATTAAGAGATTATTTTGGTTTCCAAAGGTATTCTCCGGCCCGCCGGGAAGACCTAGGATTAATCCGTCGCGGATCTGAACTCCATTTAAGGGTTTGTCGCTGGCCAATGGGTTGCTGCATACACAAGGCGGGGATCGTCGAACCTCCGACCCTTGCTTGGACAAGTGAGCTAACCACTTGACGAACCTAAGTGAGCTAATATGTTTATCAATTAGCGAGCTAGCTAGGGTTTCTTAACTAACTAACTAACAAACTGACCTGCTACATTGCTGGCAAAACCTTTGTTGGAAGCCAGAAATGTGTACGGAAGGAGCCTTGGCATGATACTCACAAACCTTATGTCGTCTGTGATACTGCTTAGCCTCACTCAGATCAGAGTCACAGCCATCCACCTGACAAGATGGTGCCATTGATGCTGCTGCTCCTGAGCTTCCACCACCAGCTCTGGACCCTCCTCTCTTGCTGTTGCTGCTGCTGTAGAGATCTGTCATCACCCTCTTCCTCCTCCCGCCGTACTCTTCTCCTCCTCCATAGCCCTCCAAAGCTAGAGCCTCTGATGAGTACTCCTCTTCCTCTGACTCCTCATCACTCAGGCCCCTCTTCCCCTCAGACCTAACAAGGCTTGCTGCTGTGTGCTGATGAGTGTCCATGACGAGTTCAGAAAGGGGAGGAGGAGATCCAGAAGTTGTGGAGAGAAATACAAGTAGTCGAGGGCAATAAATAAATAAATAAATAAATAATGTTATAAGGCCATATATAAAACGTTGATGGAGAGAGAGAGAGATATAAATAGAAAAGCACAAGAGAGAGAGCAGAGAAGGGAAGAGATGGATTAATAATGGAGGGTGAGGACCACAACAGAGAGAGGGAGAGGGAGAGAGAGGTCATGGTTATTGTGCTTGTGCTTGTGCTTGTGGCTGGGTCTCCTCTCCTCTAGCTAGCTCCATTTTCTTTCAACATAACAATCAAAGAGGGTAACAGTAAAAGGACTCAAATAGTAAACCTACGTCTTGGTAGGTACCTATCTACACCTCATGAAGACCTAGCGAAGACCATAACCAATAAACACACCAATCTAATCTATACTTACCTAACAACTACTATATATATATATAAACAATAATGTTTACGTACAACAACAAAAATACGTCCATTATTGTATATATAAACATACATTCATTCATTAACAATTAATTACCGTCACTTATGTATAATAAATAAATAGCATTGCTAGGGGTACAATAAAAAGTCAGTCAAAACAGCCAACAAATAGAAATTTGGATCACAATCACAAAGCTTATTATAGAAATATATTCATGATTAAAATGTTATTTGGACCATAAAATGCTAAATGGACTTTGTTGACTATTTTGACTGATTTTTTGTTGTTCCCCAAATGTGATAAATAAATAAACTCTTTTTGAGCTAACTTTTTTTTAACTATGTAATCTCATTTTTATCCAAAGACAAAAGTCTTTTATTTATATTTTAAATATAAATACAAGAATTTTAAATAATTGCAATCATAAAATTGATAAAAATATATTAATAACTAAAAGATGTTAGTTACATAACATTTTAGTTAATTAATATAAGAGCAAACTAGATATCTAAATCAACTTTCTTTTACTTATATAATTTATTTATTCAAGAAACTCTTAAATTTATAAAATCATTCTTCTTTAAATTTCTAAGATTATTATACTTCACTCTTTTTTATTACATTTTTCTTCTTTGAATTGCTAAAATTACTAAACCATGCTCTTTTTTATTACACTTTTAAAAAAATTGAGTGTCGGTATTGTGTGAAAAAAAGTTGAAATGAATTTCATCTTAAATTTAAAGAAGCTGGTGTAGTATTTTGCCCTATATATATATATATATATATATATATATATTTACGAATTTTCGGTTTCAATCATTTTCACAATATATTTAGTGTTTATATTTTATAGCCTAAAAACACTCATTGTTGCTCACTCTTTCTCAGCTTAAACTTTTCTTAGACAATAATCTTTATAATAATGATAATCATAGCCAATTAAGTAAGTGGATCAGGATTGATTCCTTTTGGATTTTTAAAAAATAATCATATGTAGTGGCTCTCAACCATCCAAGTCAGCCATTTGAAGGGTCAATCATATATAAATAAATTTTCCTTTTCTGGCGGCTTGCTCTCAACATCCATCATAATCAAGATAAGCCAAAAAAGGTAAAAAAAAAAATGAAAACTCTATGACCAAGTTTCCCTTCTTCTTCTTTTTTTTTTCTTCATTTTTTCCTGTTTTAAATTTTGAGAATGAATACAAAACTGAAGAAGAGAAATTTGAGCTGAATACCTTAATATATAACAAGAGAAATAAATCAGCATTTTGTTAATCGACAATTTTTTGATAAGCTGAGTTTGTGGGCGATTCCTGCTGTTACTTTTTGGAAAAAAGGATTGACAACACAAAAAGATGTGGTTGCCCCTTATAGAGTTGAATGACGCTAGCTAGCTAGCTCAAGAGTCAAGAAGACGACATAGAATAAAATAAAACACAAGTAAGTACAAATGCAAAACACCCATATCAGTTTAAGTATCTTGTCGTCAATGTGGACAACTTTTTCTCACCATCTAGTACCAAGCTGGCATGCTTATTAATTAGAAAAACCAAAAACAAAAAAAGGTTTCCATTCTTAATTAATAACAATATATAATAATTTTTCGAAAGAATATCAATAGAATATTCTCAAAAATGGCATTTATAGCTGAATTAAATATGATAAATAAAAGACAAGAGATTATTAATAAAGAATAAAAATGAAAAGTGAGAATTGTTGTTGGAAAGCATGAAAGGAAAGTGAGTGAGAGTGGTGTGTGTCTCTGTTCTGTCTGTTGTGCGATATTATTGTAATTAGATGATAGTGCGTCCTTTTGGTTAAGAGGAAGGTAGGGCATGGCGTGGGAGAAGAGGTGTGTGTGTGGGGTGGGGGACGGGTTTCATACTCAACCAGATCGCATCGTGCATCTATGTTATGTGCCTGCCTGCATTATTGCTATTGATAAGGAAAGAAAGAAAGAAAGAAAGAAAAAGTCGAAGGAAGATGGATCGATATGACAATTTTTAACAGGTTTTGGCCTATCTGCCTCCTCCACGTGTTACGTACCAAACTAACTCTACTACTGTTGCATGCCGTTGAATTTTCCACCTCTACTCTTATCCATCATGCTTAATTAGAGCCAATTTTACTGTATCTTTTAAGGCGTTTGGTTTGGGAATGCTGTAAGAATTTTCAAAAATATTTATGCAAAAGTTATTATTTTATGATTAGTTCAACAAATGTTTTTCCTATTTTAATTATAGATAAATTTTATTTATAAGATATCAGAATTTTTTAAATGTATAAAATATATTTGTAATCTCATTTATTATTTTGATATTATATTTATTTTATTATGTAAGGAATAATTATGTAAATGATAGATTAATTTATTCCAAAATGTTATTATGAATCAAACACATAAATAAATTATTCACAAAAATATTATACAAGATTTTCGAAAATTTACTGTACAAATCAAACATAAAAATAATACATTTTTAAAACATAATTTTCAGAACTGACTAAAATTTTAATCTGTAAACTAAAAACCTCCTAAGAGATCTATTTATTGTGTATTATTCAATTTTTAACATATTAATATAACATAAATATTCTATACTAATATTTAAAACTTTGTTCTCTCAAATGCATTTGAACCGTATGATTACATATTTAAAAAAGAATATTGCGAAATAATGGATCTCTTACTCTAATATATTATATATCTAAGAATATTTTGAAATAATGATAAATGATATTTTCAATCATTATTTAAATTTTTTGAATGCCCCTCACATTATATATATATATATATATATATATATATATGAGTTGGGTTCAAATGACACCGGTGTAATTTTAAGTAAAGTTACACCACTTATAACTTCGTATAAAATAATTTTTTTTCGATCCAACCGTTGAATTTGAATAACTAATTGTGAAGATCATTTATGTCAAATTTCATTAAAATTGCACATCATTAAGAATGTCTTCATATATCTCTTATTCTTGTTTATTTTGAACAAATGTATTACGTTGATTTTTATGTCCATCAAAATTATATCAAATTATTTTATATTTTGTAAATTTATATATATGATCTATATGATGTGAACCTCTAATCCAACGGTTAATTTAATAAAAAATTAATCCAATAAAAAGTTGTTGAACGGTGTAACAATTATTTAAAGTTACACCGGTGTAATTTGAACCAAACTCTATATATATAATGTTATTTTTTAATTTTAAAAATTGAACGAGACGATGCTAAAAAAAATGTAACGTGACAATGATAATTAGGTCGTGAAAACTCCTGTTTGTGATTTGATGTTTTTATTTATTTGCATCATATACTATTTTCCTTATCATATTTTTTGTTATTAAAGATATACTATATATATATATAGTATAAACACACATAGATTACCGTTAATTGTTATATCACAGGGGAAATTATGGGTTACCATTCTTACTACTTTCCTTTAAATAATTTATATGTAGCTATGACCACATTACATTTACTATGATGAGGAAAGTTAAATTTGTTGTTTTAATAGATATAGTGAGCATATATATATATATATATATATATATATATATATATAAGTGATGCTATTAGTTAAAATATTATCATATAAATCTATTGACTATTTTTTGATTGTTAACAAGTATAACATAGAGAATGGCACTCACACAGATATGTATGTATAACATAATGTGGATTGAAACAAGGACATGTAAGTGTTAATGTGAAGACTCTATCTAGTGCGGATTGAACTGACGGCAAAAACGAATAGTGTAAGAACCCTTTTTAGTTATCTTGTCCTTTATTTAATCAAATCAAAGCTCCCAAAAGTATTTTGAAGAGTCTGGGGTGGCCTACTCAAAGCAAAGTTAAGTTTTATACCCGTAACTCACTCACATCCATCATTTCAAAAGTCATCCATAAGGTTGCTTCAATTGCATCTTATCAGTTTCCTTCCTGTGCATCTCCCCTGGATGGATCGGATAACCACCACATACAATAATTTGTTCTCATTCCTTCTGTTTTTTTCCCTCTCATCAAAACAAATGCAATTAATAAATTTCAACTGTTCATTAATGCAGTTATAGAATTATTGCTCCTTCAGCTCTGTCTGGCTGCCTTGCCTAACTCACTCAAATTGTGGGACACATGTTGAATTTTCCTTCCCTTACTAAATAACACATCTAGCTGCTATTAATACAAACAAAAATTAATGCAGGGATTGAACAACATAAACTTGAATGTAATAATGAGCAAATTGTTTTAAGTCGTAATTAAAGTAAATGATTAATTATTGCTATGAATCACTTCCGTATTTATGGATTATCATCAAGATTAAAAGTTACTCGCTCAGTTTTTTTAATTATTTATTCAATTTAGAATTGCATGTTTCGTTATTTATTTGTCTATTTAAAAATTCTAGGTGTTTGTTTTTAAATTTTTTCAATTATACTTTTAATTAATATAAGAGAGATAATAAATGATAAAGATAATAATATTATAAAATATATTTAATTTTTTTTTAATTTTAGATATTGTAAAATATATTCTTAATCCATGTACGTAATTAAAACTGGAAGGATAAAAGAAAAATGGAGGAAGTATTTTTATTAATGATCAAAATATTGATTACATCCATCATACTATTGTAACAAATATGTATTTACTTGTATGTGCTGCTATGTTTTGATTATATCTGCTACTTTAGTCGATCACGTACATACACATGAAAGTATTAATCCACAGAATTTTATGAAGGGCATACATAAACCGCGTCTCTTTTAATTGTGCTGTACTTTTTTTAATGGTGTCGGCGAATCGAATTCACTTGATGTGAAGGACATTAAAACGTGTCACTTATGCTCTATTGCTTTATCATCAATGAGATCCTCACATATATATATCTTCTTCACCAAATTAAAGTTAGTAATTTGGAACCAGAAACTATAGCTAGTGGGACGATCGATAAATACTCTCATTACACCCATAACTTTTGTAACCACATGATTCCCCTTTATTTGTCTGTTTCCTTTTCATCATTTCCTACAAATGCCTTTTTTTATTCCAATTTCCAACAATTACAACATTTTGGATGTCATTAATTGTGGATGGTTTTCGATATATAATTCTTCATTTCTTTAGTTGTGCTGCTATGTTTTGATGATTCATTGCTTTACTTAGAAAAAGCACAAAAGGTTATGAATGAAATTGGTGCAGAAACAAACAATCGTATCCATAGAGATGATAGCGAAACTAGCTAGCTAGGAGGAAAAACCGAAGAGGCTTTAATTATACTTGATTGATTATTGCTCTTATGTTCTCATTATTATGGTGATTCAAAATGATTCTCTGCAGCAATAATATATAAATGAATAAATAATTCAAATAGTTAGGAATAATATGTGAACCATGTTTTCATTTAATGTAGTTTTGTTGCAATATTTGGAGTCTATGTTTGATGGGCTGCTTGTGGATGGGTGGGCTGTTCCTATAGACATTAAGGGCCATTTTGAAACAGTTGTAACAACTGATTCCACAAGCTATTAAGAGTAGACATTGGAACATTTACCTTTTTTTTTTACCAATAGTTGTGTGAACTGATGGCGAAGAATGTTAGTTTTATTAATATTTTATTAATAGTTTTCTTGTAATATGACTTTTTTTTAATTAATAGTTGTGTTCGATATATAGTAGAATTGTTGCTACCAATTGTCTATTCAACTAGTGAAGATAGGAACCAAAATTTGGTTCTAAACTTCTATCATTACATAAGAATGTTGGCTTATAAACATAACAGGGGGGAGGATTAGTGCTAAAGTAAATTGTATAGTGCTAAAGTCAAGTTTTTTAAAGTGTTATGTAAAAGTGATAGTTTTTTTTTTTTGAGAGGGGGGGGGGGGGGGGTTGGATGATAAAGTGATAGGTGATCGATTTGCAGAAGATTTCGATCTTTGTGGACTTCATTTTCATTTACTGGCCCAGAAGCTTACTGGATCATCATCTGGGCTTCAACCCGAGCCTCTAAAGACCAAAATGTTGGTTAACAATAATGACCCAAACTAAAAAGAGCGCCTCTTTATTGACGGATAGGGAATTTAAAATATAGGTTTTGCGAGGGATACAAAATTGTACCAGCCAAAATAGTCAAAAACATGAAATTAGTCCTAAATCATTTAGCCCATTAAAAAAACACACATGATTGAGAATGTTATTTGGATCAAAATTGTTAAAATAAGATTTTTTAACTACTTTGGTTAGAAAAATATTGTTATTCAAGAATTTGTATTAAAATATATATATATATAACAGAGTTTTTCATCTGGTAGGCCATGTTATTGAATGGTGCTGACTTGGAGGACCCCATGTGTGGTCTAGTAATAGTATCTTCGAGGACCAAATAGCCTTAATGAGAGACTGTTTTGGTTGACACTTATCAGCTACGACTAGTACATAGACATATATATATTAATACAGCTTCCTATATAGTACTATATTGTTATTATTATGATTATTAGCCCAACATTCTCTTATTTCTTGAAAGCTAAGCATAGGATTTGGGTGTGGCTGCCAACCAAATGTCACATTTCTGTTTGCCCCCATATTTAAAACTGCATATATATGGGCTGGCTACCTGCTACAACGTATCAAGTGGGAAAATTCTAATTGAGCTGTTAGGAATTTGGATAGGGCACCTATGTATGTTTCCTCATTGGAATGGCAAACACGATCCCCACTATCATTGTCATCATGATGTGACAAATTATGTGCCTATTTAATTAGGAATTTGGTGGCAGCGTAACTATCATAGGATATGTATGTCTTGACTCATTTGGTCAAGAAATTCAATTAATTTACCAAGACTCACTGGTAGAGAGGAACAGAGTACCAAGACTCTTGCAAGGTTTAGATTAAGTGTTTTATTGATCCACTATTTTAAACAAACACGAAAGTGCACAAATATGAAAAGCAAGTGGCACTTCTATGTATGTTACTTCATAGTGTAATTAATAATTAACTCACCCTGATACATATATCAGGCTAGAACTCTGCATATTGTAAATTAAATTTTCTAAATTAATTAAGCTCATCAAAAGAAAGCTTAATTAATTGACATAGAACTCGTCCGCACATGTAGATTGATATGTATAACTGAAAGACTGTTATACTTGTCCTAATTACCAGACCTCAAATATTTAGACTGATTTGGTGGATCATAAAACAAATAATGTATAATGAGAAGGACTAATTTGGAGATTTATATATCTCTCATGAAACTCGAGGGACAGAGATATTCAAAGGTAGGCAAGTAGACATACATGCCTTGTCAATGGGGAAGGTAAGAAGATATATATTCTTGTGGTGGACCAGTTGATGAACAGATCATGGATTTGTTTTTTTATGATGATAACAAGAATTGGGTGCGTGTAAGTTGCAGGCATGCGGCTGCTGTTTATGAGAACCAAGTGCTTGTATCTTTGGTTCATCACATGAGATTCCAGAGTCCCACTCCATATGGCTACAGTATAATAATAAGTTATTTTGGGTAGGTAGATATGTTGCTCTTTTAATTTGTTAAAAGGGAGGAAAAGAATTTACCCTTTTTCTATAATTGTCAACTATGCCATCCTCTGTGATTGATGAAGGTTACCACTGCTTTGAGAGTGGATGGAAGTGAGGAAAACTACAGAGGTGGACTGATGATGATGGGAGATTCTTTTCACTAGCCAAGCACATATATACATTCTTATATATGTCATATATATGTTATGGAAGATATGTGATAACTCAGTTATGGGGAAATGTCTATCGTACAACTAAAATTGATCCAACTAGCATCAAACTTATTAAACACAATTGTAAATATAGTATAATAATCAGTAATACTAGTTGTACAACATAACTATATTCAACTAGTGTCCAACATGTTGTATCATACGTAAGACTCATAGTACACGTTGTACAACACACACTAGTATGATTTTCTTAAAGTGACAACTCTCTGATCCGAAAACAGAGTTAATTAATTGTGACTACAACCAGCATAACTACTTTCAATTCATATGGATTAATTAGTGTCAAATTAACCATGCAGTTAGCTCCGCTTCATATGGATAATTTGGTTAGTCAAACATGAGAATCTTCATCCGGGCCTAGCAATTATCCTACTTTTGTTGGTAGAAAGAAATAAAGTTGTAATTTAGCTAAACGACAAGGATAATTAATAATCTTATCTAGCTATATCTAACTAAACTACTAATTATCTCACTCGATCGCAAATCGGAAAATAGCTAATCACAAATAATCCGATCCTGATTGATTGAGGGTAACTAACTCCAGATTTCGATAGGATTACACTCACTCATTATGACTCATGAGAATTGGGTTATGAAGAATGGATGGAACCTTGCAGTGTAAGGCAGGTTTATGAACCTAACTTGATTCTCTTTCCTTAAAAGTCCCCTAATAATAATAAGGGCCCAAAGCAGGCTGAAGGTACAAAATATTTATCTTGCTGAGATGAAGAGAATGAATAATAATGGTACAGGAAGACTACAAATGGAGAGAATGCACGAATATAATTAATTAATTATGTATGTAGATCTCATCATTAAGAATTCATAATTATATATTGTTCATACATATATACAACTATGCCAACTCCGAAATTTTTTAGTTTCAAATATGACCTGTAGACAGGTTGTTAGCTACGAACCTTTCTTGCCACAATACTACCATTAGTCCCAATTATTATTACTACTATATTATAAGATTAATTGATATTCATAAAGTGGAAGAATCCGAAACCAAATTGATTTCTACCGCTTATAGTTTTGAGACACACATGCATCTTGGGCGACTCAACCCATTCCGAGGAAAATATTAAAATTAAAATAGTTACTATAATACTGTTCCCCAACATTCTGTAGGCCCCACAGGATTGAAGATACTTGAAACTTCCATAAGCTACAGTCCAAACCATAAGGGTTTTGATTTAAGTGGTAGATTCTCTGTTTTTAAAAGACCGTGTGTGACCGCTTTCTTACTGGAATTTTCTATGTTATCTGCTTTTGGTCTAATTCTCATCACTTATATTATTATACATATATGAGTCTTGTTGTGACCGCTCAGTATTGCCATGCTAATTAATTACAATCCACTATGATCAAGTGGTCCATTTTATATATATTGCCATCTATCTGGATTATTAGAAGTATAACAATTAATTAATTTTAAAAAAGATATATAGATGTTGAAAGCATTTCCATTTTTACTAGCTATAATTTGATTTGATAATCAGCTGAACATTGTAACAGGATTTCTTACATACATACCGTTCATGCATGTTATGATGGCGATCTGAAAGTAATATATTAAAAGAACACATGCAAGCGGTTAATTGGTGAACTTTATTATTGACGGCAATAGAAAGTGGATACCATCAATATTCACCATTATTATTGCATCTTTGATAAGATATATTTGTTTATGACTTTAATTTTGATGCACTATAAAGATACTTTATACTGTCATCCAATTAAAATACTCTGTTTGTATGACTTTTCAGGTAGTGAGAGATAAAACATAATCATGACTGACGTAGCAGCACATAATTGGATAACTGTGTAAAAAAATGGTACACGGTCCGTGGATGAAAATTAAATTATTTCTTTAATTATTCTTTTTTTGGGTTTCAATATGAGTATTCAGTCATAATAAGGATTATTGGTTCTGGGCAAGCAGTGAGTGATTATGTGCAATGCAAATAAAGTCTTGGTCAATTGTGAATGGTGCCAAATTAAAGTCTTGTTAGCTACTTGCATTGCATGGCGACCATATATGTTTCTTTAATTGGAGGCTCCAAATCTTTAAGGTTTGTAATGCAATGATATCATTTATGAATTATTCCCTTGATTTAATTAGAACCTAGCTACCCCATGGTATGTTGTGTCAATGTGATGAATAATTTCCTTTTTTACCATGAAACTTGCAAGTTGCCACGTTGAGTCATCATGAATCATGGCATGTGTTTCCCTCTTGTGGTCTAATTCCTTTTGGATTATTACAAGAGCGTCATCACCGACTACTGCATATATATATGCATAGCATAAGTAAGTACACGAGGTACATATATACATACATGATGTATGTGTGCGTCCACCACCATATATATGGATCGGAATATTATGAGGCTCCGGAAAAATCCATTCATATTCTTTCCTAGAATATCATCAAATTTAAATCCTTTTAGCATAAAATACGTGCATATGGAGATAATTGAGAAACCAACAAGAGTGATTTGGGCACGTTCGTCCTACAGAAGCATACAAGTATTATATTATCATCACAGGGGGAGTGGTGGGAATAGTCAATATTGTACGAGAAATAGCAGGCAAAGGAAACGGAAAATGGAGGTCAGGAAAGTCTTTTACCCATGAAAAATCTCTAGATAAAGAGAGTGGGTATCCAAATAAGTGGTCATAATAATAATATTATAATAAGAGAAAAAAAACTGATAGAGCACCAAATGGAGAGTGAGATCTATGTCTGCACATTGTTTCGGGTGCATTGTGGCCACCTTTTGATGGGTACAGTTGGCTTGGATTTGATAGATGCTTTGGTCCCCCAACACAAACAAATTAAAGCCTCCTCATTACTTGATTTATAATAAAATATCAATCAAATATTTAATATATATATATATAATATAAAATATATTATACATTATACATACTAACACAGTATATAAGAACAATATATATTATATGTTGTAATATTATTTTTTTAAACATATAATATATTGTATATAATATATTAATTATTTTAATTAATTTTTTATTATATATATAGCAATCCTGTTTTTTTTCTTTTTTTCTCTTTATTTCTTGAACATTGTTAGAGATAAAACAAAAAACCAGTCAAAATAGTCAATAAATAGGAATTTGGGCCACAATCACCTAGCTCATTAAAAATATATTCATGATTAAAATGCTATTTATACTATAAAATGTTAAATTGATTTTGTGGCTCTTTTGATTGTGTTATTCCCCGAGGATATATGTTATTTCTATCTTTATTCTATTATATATATATATATATACAATAATACTATATGTATAACAAAAATACATCTAACAAATATTTAATATATGCTATATATGATATGAAATGTGTGTTATACGTATTATATATACTATATAAATAACACACATCCAATATTATGGAAAATTGAATACTTGTTGCAGGTTGGTTCCCTTTATTTAACGTGCGCGTTGGGTTTCTTTCATGGTTGCCAAATTGGAATCTCTTGTCCGGTGGTGATGGGGTATTGAGTGACTTGGGTGTGGGTAGCGAGGGACCCACCTCCACATATCCACGTTGTACCCTCTCTATTCTAACCTTGACCAATATGTCTCTCTCTCTCTCTCTCTGTAGTCTCGCGTGCTTGTTTTCTTGTTGTTACCCTCACATTACATTAGTAATTAATAATTAATAAACATATATACCACCACCACTCATCACTTTACATTGATAGTTATTGTTCCAAACAAAACTTTCTCAGACATAATCAAAGTGAATTTGTCTTTTCATTCATTTATTTTGTCAATATATATAATAATATCTATATAAGCTATCTAGTTACTATAAAATATTTGATGATAGATGAATTAAGAACATACATATCCTATATAATCTTGAATCAGTGTGAAGCTTTCTCTGGTTTTTATTTTTTTTTCATTTAAAAAGTGTTTTTAATTAATTAGGGCGATGCTGAAGTAGTTAGGATATATATCTCTGATGATTTCTCTGTTATGTTAACCATAGATTAGGTGGGTTAGATTATCTTTCACTCACATGAAAATAGTGCTGCTTAATCATGCCCCATAGTGACTGATCGGTCTGAATTATTGAGCATAGTATAATATTATAGTATATAGTCAATATTTCAATTCCACATCATCATGCTTACCAAAAATTAGCACTATATATATATAAATAATAATTTTGTACCTCTTGTTGTACGAACTTATAGCTACTAGCTAGAATTAAAAGCATGTACACTTATTTTGCTGATAATTGCACATTTAGCATTTTTATATTGTATATATATGTACAAGTATCCTTAAAATATGAACTAAAATCAAGTGTGTATGTGTATATTAGTTTAGTGAGCAAATACCAAGGTTTAACAGAGAGATCGATCAGATGAAGAATAATGATGGGAAGTAACTAAGGAGGATCGGAGAAGGAGGAGAAGATCCCTTGGGGGACTACAAAATCCGCTTGTCCCCCATATCTCTGCTTTGCTTTATCTTTCTTTTATTCTTTTTTTATCCCTCAGACCTAAGTTGCACACCACATCCACATGGTTATGCACCTCATGGCTCCATCTTCAATTATGTTTCTTGATGGTAGAAAATTTCTAGGTACCTATATTCCAAAATTTAAACTATAAATCACATTTAAATAGGATTAACAGATATTCACTTACTCTGACAATCTCACACTCTCCATCAACGGTACGGTTTTACTATCTAAGCTTTCATATAAAAAAAGCAAGATAAAAAGAAAAAGGCAAAGAACAAAAATCGTCTTATGAATTGGTCAATATATGAGTGAGGGTAGCTTGCTAGGTACGAGAGAGAATAAAGAGCAAGCTAAGCATAAAGCGAGAGGCTCTTAACTGCAAAGCGTGGTCTTCTTATGTTCGAGCCTTTAGACATAAATATCCACACATACAATGGTGGCTTTTTGTCGCTTTCGTTTGGAACTTTTAGTCCCTAGCTAATACAAACATATTTATTTAGCTCTAAGTTCTTATGGTTCCCTACCATGTTATACTTTCTTCATAATTTGTCTCTCCTTTTATAAATCCTGGCAAAAATGAGAAAGCATCTTCGTTGCCTAATATATATATATATACACTAGCTCATCGTATGTGTGACCATGCTTATATGTAAATGGTTCATGCCATATGCCATATTGTCTCTCTCACTTTTGTTCAAAGTTAATATTTGATGTTAAATTTATTGAGTAATGTTCCAAGTATATCATAAAATTAGTTATTATATGTCATCATATATAATAATTTAATATATTAAAATTATTATTCCAACTTTTAAAATGTTAGAATAATATTTAATATTAATAGTTAAATTAATAGTTTTAAAAATTAAATTTTTACATATAATGACCGATGATGATTGATTTTCTAGTGTATATAAATCATTTCTCAAATTTATTTCTTGAGTGACAAGAAGAAAAAAAGAATTAATAATATCAAATTTGAAAATTATATATTGATATTCCACAATTTATAAAGGATAAAAATTTATTCTTTCATACAAAACTATTATAAAATCGTACAAATATATATGAAAAGACTAATATATCATATTCTTTAAAATATGAGTAAGTAATATATGAAATTTAGTTATTATAGTCTAGAATTATATTACTACTATATATAGATCTATATATTATTTAAAAAATTGAGGAAATTGAAAGTGGGATTTGGTCTTAATTATGCTTTGGGCATTCCCTCTATATGTAATTATCTACTCCTATCTATGTGATCCCCCTTCCCTCTCCTTGCACAAAAGAATGAGTTATGCTATTGGTACATACATTCTAAATATACATTCATTTCTACATTCATTCAAATGTTGGCAAATTTGGTGAATTTGTTGGCAAGTTATCAACAAATTCATCAAATTTGCCAACATTTGAATGAATGTAGAAATGAGTATATGTACCAAATGTATGTACTAGTAGCATTTCTACAAAAGAATGCTACGTACTACTGATGGGCGTGACTAGTCTCCTTGCATATATTATTATTATTTATATTATATTATAATATGTACATACATATAGTTGAGAAATACTTGGCCTCACTAAAAAATTAGCCAAAACAGCCAACAAATTATGCACAACATATATAATATAAAATGCACAATGTATATCAAATGCAATGCACAACATATTTCACCTATTGTGCACAACATATATCACATGTTGTAACATCATCTTTTTTTATAACATGTAATATATGTTGTGCACATCATGTAATATATGGTGTGCACAATATGTAATATTTTTTGTGCAATTTATATTATACATTGTACATAACTTGTTGGTTGTGTTGACTGTTTTTTTTTGTGACGCATATAGTTAGGTGCTCCTTTAATTTCTTGAACCACTCAAGATTCATCCCAATTTCTGCTTTACCTCAGTGTCCTGTTCTTGGATTTCGAATGTCCTTTTCTATATTCCCTTTCATATATATTATTCCAATCCCCTTATTAGATTATTGATGATACAAGGTTTATCCTAGACCACACTCCATCACGTGAAACTACACAATTGATGAGCCTCTAGACACATAGATTTATTATTATTATTGTTGTTGTTCGGTGATTAATTAAATATTAATTGATTGATTAATGGTGTTCATCTTATCATGGTGACCCCCTTATTAGCCTTCTCTCTCTCTGTCTCACTCTACACAGCAATATTCACACAACGCATACATACACGAACACATATTATGCATTCAATCAATCAATCAAACCCATCAAGGTGGTAGAGCTAGCTAGCTAGCTAGCGCAACTCAAGGCGCCACCTGCTCGTTGTCCGGTTCAAACAATATATATTCGATCATACTGAGTGAGTGTGTGTAGGTGTAGCACATCGATCAAAGCAGAGCAGAGCAGAGCAGAGGAGGCCCAAAATGTTGAGCAATAACTGTGACGATGAAATGCTTGTCATCCCTCCAACGAATAACGAATGGACACAGGTCATTCTCTCTCTCTCTCTCTTCCTGTCTCAATTATTGATTAGACAAATACATGACCACCCCAATTTTGTTGCTTTCCTCTTGGAAGAGAATATCCCACGCTGTCTTGTTAATTTTTACCCACACCTTCCTTTAAAGCTCTTTCTCTTTCATCATTATAATCTTTTTTTCTCTTCTCCTCATGGTCACCGTGGTGTAGACGACTATGATAGATGATCATCAACATCATAACCACAAGGGTTCATCTTCATCTTCATCAATGATGGGTCCGAGTACTGGTGGTGGAAGGGGGGTTATGGAGAAAGCAGGATCAGGAGGGCAAGAAGTAGTAGTGATCCAGCAGCAAGAGCAAGCACTCAAGTGCCCAAGATGCGACTCATCAAACACAAAGTTCTGCTACTACAACAACTACAGCCTGTCGCAGCCTAGGCACTTCTGCAAAGCCTGCAAGCGTTACTGGACAAGGGGTGGAACTCTCCGCAATGTTCCTGTTGGAGGCGGCTGCAGAAAAAACAGCAAGCGTCTCAAGCGCCACTCCTCCTCTTCTTCCTCCACCACCACCACCGCCACTGCTTCTCCTCCTTCTTCTTCCACTCCCAATTCCAATAATAACAATATTACTGCTGCTTCAACCTCAAATCACATCAACCCTACTACTTTGTTTTATGGCCTACCTACTGCTAGTAGTAGAAACTCCTGTGAGGCTGCCATGAATAATCTTCCTTTCCCAGGGTTCAGTAGTAGTGGTACAAGATCAGGAGGAGTTTCGAGTAGTAACAATAATAATTCTGGTTATGATCTTCAGCTTCATCATCTGAATGCAGCCCTTGGTGGCGGTGGCGGGTTAGGTCTTTTTTCATCTGGGATTATGTCAAGTGAAGCTAGTGACACTACTGATAATGGAGGGTTTGGAACATCATGTAACAGCTCATTTCTCTCTGCTTACAATTCCATCTTTGGTGGTTCTTCGAATAATTCTACAGCTACCACTCCAGTTATGGCTTCACTTCTGAGCTCTACTCTGCTGCAGCAAAAACTCATCAATAATGGTGGCAGCAACAACAGCACTAGTTTCCAGCAGGGCTTGGCTCCTTTGGAGGAAAGTGCACTAGTGATGGCTTCAAAAGAAGTGAGAGGGGAAGGAGGGCAGTGGAATCACCAGATCGATCATCATCACCATCACCATCACCATGTGACCATGTCTGATCCTTCTCTTTATTGGAACACGGCTTCTGCAACAGCAGCAGCTTTGGGCGGTGCTTGGACTGATAATCAAACTAATATTGGTCCTTCAGTCACTTCTCTCATCTAGAAATTCAAAAGAAGAAGCATCCTTTTCAAAATCTCTCTCTCTCTCTCTTCCTTTAAGGTCCTTTTTTCTTTTAGGCTTCTTCTCTTTTATTGCTACTGCTGCTGCTACTTTTTTCTCTTTTGGGTCCAAGTGGGTTTTGGTTTAGTTTACTTACATTGGAAAAAAAAAAGAAAAAGAAGATAGTGATTACAAGTAAGTAAGTAAGTAAATGGGAAAGGGTTAAAGATGAGAGGAGTTTGGGATCGGAGCGATCATGTCAGCTGCAAAAATATTATATGTATATACATATAAATGTTTTCAGCCCTGTTAAATTTTATGACTCAAGGTTGAGCATATATATATATATTGCGCTGAGAGGAACCTCGGATCCTCTTCCCTCTCATCCTCTGTGGAGATCGAGATCATCAAATTGGACTTCCTTTGTTTTATTTATTTGGTGCATGCAACAAGTTCTCATACCTGATCCAGTGAGTAAGTTCATTGCTATGGTGTTTCATTAATTATATGTAATGTGTATATACTTCCAATGATGATGACATTTGGTTTCTAATTATGCTTTTTAATGTATTGTATGTGGTTAGTTAGATTGGGGGCACTTTGTATATGTTCCTGTATGTCCTTCATTAAAGGAACTCATATTGGATTGGTTTCATTTTTGTTAACTTTCTCAAATTTGTAGGGAGGGAATGAAAATGGGGAATTATATATTGTGGTATAGAAGAGGAGAGGGAGATTGTTTATTATTACTTTGGATTATTAATTCGTGTTTGTGGGGGTTGGTTAATTTGGGTCATATGTTCAACAACATTCTGGTTTCTTTTTTTTTTTTCCATCTAGTGCTAATACCGAGAAACTTTAATTTGGTCCATGCAAAGAATTTTAGCAGTATTAATCGCTTTTATTTATTTATAATTTTCAATTCAAAATTGGAACCCTACCATCCACCAAGTATGCCTGAAATGGTGCATAACTGTAAGTGCGCACAATAGGGAGGAGGAATTGAAGCAGTGCTCGAACTCTAATGTAATTGTCCTTTTTGTGACAGAGGACATTTCGTCTATATATCATTTCAGGTGCGTAGAACTAAGCAAGTAGAGTAGCTAGCTAGTGTGCAGTTTCCAACTATAGCCTACATTATTATTATTATGCATTATTATTTCACACTACAAATCCTCACTGCCGACAAATTTCTCTTGTTATGTTTATATACTCGATCTACCACTTATTACAGATAGGAAAATACTGCACTGCTTGCTAGATTTTCCCCGAAAATTTTAGAAACTATCTTATTTAACTAATATCATTATTGAATTTAGCTAATTTTTATATGGTTTCCTTGCTTAGCTATGTTAGGTTATACTTTATAGCTAAATTTTTTAAACTTTCACTTTTTTTTTGCTGGTTATCTTTAATTTCAAGAATAGAATGCGATGTGCATTAGTAAATTCGTCTTCCATTCAACTTCTTTTCCTTCATGATTCACATATATATATTATCCATCCCTAAGTCCAAACCTCTTTATTAGGCATTATACTGTACATACAGTGGGATTTTGCATTGCATTTTAAGTTTTAGTAATTATTTCTCCATTTGATTTAGAACTAAGAATATATTTTCAACAGAGTTAGAAAAGGATTTAGATGCCATTGTTGTTTCAATAATTTTATTTCTCTACTTCATTTCTAAACTCTCACGAGAAAAATGGTAAAGCTTATTTGGTCAAATTTTGCTTCAATTGTTTGGTTACTATTTCCTCTTTTTAATATTAATTGTGAAAATTTTACTCTCTATTTATTTTTCTATTTTCATGACTTTTTTTAAAGAAAATGGTGAAATGATTTCTTTCTATTTTCATCGCTTTTTTTTTTTTCAAAACTCTAAAATTATATAATGAGGGAAGTTTCTTCTTTCTCATTTTAAAAACAGATGTATAGTACAAGGGTATTGGAAATTAAATGTAGAAATTAAATATTTTAATTTGTAATAATTTTCATTACACATATGATATATAACACACGTCGGATACTAGTTGGATGTATTTATGTTGTACAAGAAGTATTATTGGTTTTCAAAATGTTAGTTCCATGTTATAATTAATCACTCATCAATGCACTAAATGTTACATTAATTCGTATATGGTAGTGAGTCCATAAACGATTAAGCATGAACTTTTATTTGGTAATTGGTACTCAAAATTTGAGAGAGTTCTGAAATGGCTTTGGGCTCGTGGACAATACTCAATAGTTGTTGATGGAAGAGGCTGAAGTATAAATCTTGCGATGAGAAATTCTTGTATGTGAAGTTTACACACACACAGGGTAGAATACTGTTATCAGGTGCACAAAAAATAAGATATATTAATTGATTAACCTGGGTGAATATAGTTGCAATTAATGAATACCTTAACAAAGGAAAGAGAAGTATCAATTGAAATTGGATAGCACAAGAATAGATATTATTCTAACTTGTATCCGTTGATTTAGCCTTGGTCAGTGCATGCATAAATCAGAGTTGTTAAACGGTACGGTGGGGATAGACGATGAATTTTGACTAGTTGCTTATCATGAGCTATGGTTGCAGTCTTTTCATTGAAAAACCAACCAGAGAGAAAAAAATGAGACCCGTGTCTGTCTCTGCTGCCTCCAAGTAATTAAGAAGCAGTGTCAAACTTGACGAGACAAGTATATAGTAATGCAAAATGCAAAATGCTCTTGAGGATTCATGTTAGCTAGCTAGGGGGTTAGGAAATTGGAGTAATAATCCAGCAACAGTGTATGTGATTTGCTTATCTTAAACTTGGAATTTTGATTGGTCAGAGAGATTTTCCCCACCACACTAGTAGTTTTTGTCAGGCACTACAAGCACACAACTGAATTAATTGAGGATTTGTTTTAATTTGTTACTTCGGGTTTGCTTGGTGAATGCATGAATGCTCATCTCATAATAATAAGTATGCTCAACTCATCAGCTTGTGTTCATTGTAATTTCCCACCATATATGTATGTATATATCTGATCTAGTCCAGTTATTTTTGGCCTTAATTAATTAATGAGTGCTACTTCCTACATTATTCTGTATTCTCTGTATTGTGTGAACCCGCCCCATTCTGCTTGCTTTCCTGAGCTCACAAAGTCTCTTTTTTCAACAATATCAAACCATATAGTATAGTATTCATTCACATTCAGCTAACATAACGTCATTACCTCATCACCAATTCATTCATGTAAATTAAATTATTGTTGCACCACATATATACTTCGATATGAATGTGGGATTTGGGCTTATATTCGGTCGTGCTGGTCTTATATTCTTTGCTTCTTTTTTAAAAACAGATGGTTATATAGTATCCATATATTAGATTAATTAATTATTATATAGTTAACAATTGTGTAAATAATTAATTTTAACTTTTGACTTTAAATGTAGAACTGCAACAGCTCCATCTATCTATCGATCCCATTGTTTTCATCATGGCAACACAATCTAACATAATAATACAAAGACAAGCATCTAATTACTAATTAACAAGTTAATGTTAATTAGTCCTTGACGTTTGTGACAGCCACCAACAAATTCATTAAAGAGGTTAAACATATATAGTATTTTATAAGAGGCCATTAATTCACCAAACTTTAAAGCATGTAAGGCAAATAGAAAGAGGACAAGTAGCATCTCCAAAGCAAAGCAGAGCAGTGCTTGTTGTGGTTATGAGTGGACAGATCTCGTCACTATACTACAGAATTAATAAGCATCCTTCTTTATTTATTTATTAATTATTATTATTATTATTCTGAAGCAGACAACAGCTAAACAAGTGAGGCCAAAAGCATGCATGCCTGCGTGTGCCAAACCATGTAAATTTGTTGGTATATATGATTGATAGCGTCAAACTTAACAAAACAAAACTTTAGCCACAAGTAATCAATCTTTAAGATATCTAGAGAATGTATGTTTGAACATGTGTTGCTACCAGAACCCAAGTCAAAACTATGTATGTATGTATGTATGTATTATATGGGGGAATAATATAATATGGCTTCTTCTTCAGGCTAAAGAAAAGGATCGAGTAAGTTCCCATCCCCACCACATACATACCCATGCATATGCTCTCCTTTTTTTTCATTTTCGACTTTATAGGATGCCTTCTCTATCTATGACTAGTCAATTGTTACTACTTACTATTCCTTGATCCCAGCTTCAATGCACTTGTGGTTAATAAATATATATATTTCTGAAAGAAAAATGTAAAATATCTACAACCGTGAATTGTTATTATTATTTTCTATATTATGAATTTAAATTCAAATAATAACTAAAATATATAGATCGAAAACTGTTGTCAAGACATATAATATCTAGATCTACGTGTATAGTAATACTGTATACGATAATGTTTGTTGTAAAATAAAAATACGTCAAATTAACATACAACGTGTGCTATATATATATATATATATATATAACACGTACATATCACACATATTACATATTACGTATAACACACGTTGGATACTAATTGAATGTATTTCTGTTATACAATAAACATTACCGCTACCGGATATATACTCATTCCATTCCATAATAATAATAATAACTACCATTTTTACATTTTTTTGGTACATTATTTTAAAAAATAAATGTCTAAACCGAAATTATTATAAAATGAAGGGAATACTAATTAGGAACTATGACATTTCTCTGCATGTACGAGGATTGACTGAAATTTTGCTTTAATATACTTTAGGTCTCCCCTCTCGACCTCCGGTTTTCAACCCCCGGTTCAACCTCTGAACCTTTTCTTCGGCCGGTTCGATATCCGGTTCGGTTCTCAGAACCTTGATATATATATATATATATATATATATATATATATATATGTGTGTGTGACTAATTTGTGAAGTGATAATCATTGATCAATTTTAGGCTTTTAGCACTCATCATGATGGATGAGATTACAGCTTACACTGAAGCGCGTCTGAATTCAACGGGAGAATCTGGGGTATAGGTGGGCCTTTTTCTTTCTAGTGTTATGAAGAAATTTTAGGCTTTCTTAATAGTATAACCTATATTCATCGGAAAGTGACAACCATAGTACCGGGATTAACTTATTACTCCATATAAGTGCTTTAATTGATTATATAGTCAAGGGATGTTGAGTCGTTGAGTATTGGCTACTTCTTCAAATTTTTAAGGTTCAAATTTTACTAAAATCATGTAGTAATGTACGTAATTCATGAATATATCAAAGCTATAATTAATGTCAAATGAATATATTTCTCAACCTTTAAATATGATAAATGTCAAATGAATATATTATTTGTTCTTAAATAATGTCCAAATTAAATATTATTACTGAAAAGAATATATAACAGTTAAACAAAAAATAGACGTTAGAGTAATGTAGGCATCATACAGTAGCGGTGAAAAGAAGTGGGCAAAGAAATAGCGACTGAGAAGGCTAATCCATATATCTATCTATCTAAGAAATGAGGAGTTGGCCCTGCCTGCAATCACGAATCATCAGGAGTGTTGAAATTAAAGGCAGCCTTGGTAGCTCAACCGATGGATTTGATGGTCCAATTGACTAGCTAACGTAGATAATTAGTTAGTTATGAGTCCCAGTGACTTCTTTTCTATGAGACATGCCCACGTGGGTCCACCCCACCCCTCACCTCACTTCAATTATATTATTGATGATGCTTTTCATCTCCATCTCTCTCTCAAACAGCAAGATGTATGTGTGAAATATATATAATACTTCTAAATCATAGTGGATTAGATTGGGGTGTATGTGGTAAAGCCAGACACTGGATTATTGTTTCTACATACATATACAGCTTTATGTTTGTTAAAAATGCTAAATTAGACTCTACACAGGGACTGATCATGATCAGTATATATTTAATGAAGAAGTAAACTAATATATATATCAAGTTGTATATATATGTATAGTGGAAGAGAAGGATCGGAGAAGGTTCCCCACTTCAATTTTATTTCATTGTATATATATATATATATGTGGTCTACATTATTTAAACTAAACCACTTTGGAGTTTGGACCATCCAATTATATCATTTTGAAGTCGACTTTAGACCTAAACAACCAAGGAAATTTCACAAATATAATATTATTCACGCACTAGAGCAAATGTATGTATATGCTGGCCTTAATTATACGAAAACCACACTCTCCTCCGCCTATGACGTATCCAATTCATCAGTTATTACTTCCATCCTAACCACAAATTTCTGAATAGTTTTAACTTTCTCAATTTCACCAACAACTGGAGGTGAGAGTATACTAATTTCAAACTAAAAAACTTATTCATTTATTTTTGCGGAGAGAAACCGTGACAAAGAACGTAGTTCTGCATGCATCATTAGCTAACCTATTTGAGAGAAGCTAAACAGCACACACAACAACATGCCAATAAATTAAACAGCAAGAAATTAAATTCTGGCATTGATACAATACAAGTTAAACCCTTTGTATTAATGACACGCACTCATAATAAAGAACCTTATTTAAGGTGCACCTTATTGATTATAAGATCTATCAAGAATCAACTCTAAATTCCCAAAATAAAATTATAAAACAAAAGTACATACTGTAAAGTGAAGGTGCATTTAAATCCGGAGTGCACAATATGGAACCATCTAGCTTTTCCATCAACTTTTGAAACCCCTGGATTAACAATCCTCCTTAATTCTCGTAATTAATAAGCAATTCTGCTATCCTTTTTAGATGTCAGTTTAGCACTATCCAACTAACAAATCAAAGCTAGATATATTTTTAAAAAAAATGTATAACAACTTTACCTTATTGTAACTGTATACAATCAAATTATATGTGAACTTTCCCAAACCTAACCTAACCCAGAAAAATCTCTGTATCATATGTAATGTAATTGTGTATTACACTCAATGAGAAAATAAATTAAACGGTTATGGTTGTTAATTCTCCGCTTACAAAATGAATAGCCACATCATAAAATTCTTTACAGTCAAAATTCCAATGAATAATATATATCAGACAAACAATTATGGTACGAGAAAGAAATCAAATAGGTAGTAGGTAGGTGGGAGATGAGAGCAGTGACTATTATTGAGGAGGAGGGTTATAGTTATACCCTGGCAGATGATGAGACCATCGATTATTTGGGATCAGAGTAGAAGAAGAAGAGGAAGCACCACCTCTCTCAGAGTTATTACCACTTATGGAAGTAGTGCTGATAATAGTACTCCACAAAGAGGCATCAGTAGTAGTAGTGGCCCTATGATTAGCATCATTATTGTTATTGTTCATGAGGCTCTGAGAAGCAGCATCATCACTAATAACACCCATGCTTGATGGAATAGTCAAACCTTGTTGTGATGGAGGAGGATACAGAGTTGATCCTGCACCCCCTCCCTGCTGATGATAGAATAATAATCTTGATGATGGGAGAAGAATCTGCTGGCTATGTTGCTCTTGTTGTGGTGAAGCAAGAGAGACATGGTCAATATTGAACCCAAAATTCAAAGATTGTGATGGGGGGTTAAGTGAATGAACAGAAGCCAGAGAAGACAAAAACCCACCAATTGGTGGAATAGAAGGCCCTCCCATGTTTGACTGGTTTTGAACTACCTCATGATCATCATGTGCCTGCTGCGATGACCTGTTGTAAGGCTTGTGGCTTGAAGAAGAAGAAGAAGAACAAGTCTTGTTGCCACGCTTCCCTTTTCGAGAACCACCAACTGGTATGTTCCTCAACGTTCCACCTTGTGTCCAGTACCTTTTGCATGATTTGCAGTAGTATCGAGGCTGTGAGAGGCTGTAATTGTTGTAATAGCAGAACTTTGTGTTCATAGAATCGCAGCGCGGACATTTCTGTTGTGGAGGCTGCTTATTCTCCTCTCTTTTTCCCCCGTCTTCTCCTCCTCCTCGCTCCATAATTAAATCTCTGATTTTTTGTTCTGCTCGTAATTTTTTTATTTATATAGCAAGAAATACGGTTGGTGGCTAATTGGTTGGTCCCTTAACTTGCTTGGATATACGCATGCAGGTATATATATATATATCTTCAAGGATTTGAGGGGCTGTTTAATATATATGGCTCTACGTGTCTCTCTTGAAAAGAGATTTGAATTCTACATCACTCACCAAAACCATTATTACTTTGTGCATGTTTTTACCACCTACTTGGCTGGCTGGCTACCCACAATAATAAACCCCCAAAAGCATCGATCTAGGCCTCTCTCATTTCTCGCAATCTCACCCTCAATAAATTTTCAGGGGATTGAATTTGAATGATTGACTATATATATACCCGGGTGAAAAGGTTGAGAAAGGAGAAAACTTTAATTTGCTGTTTCTTCTGTTTCTGCAAAATTTGAGTGATGGCGGATTGATGTGCTACGTGGATAAAAAGTCCAAAATGGAACCGTCTCAATCAGGAGTGGGGAAAGAGAGAGAGAAAGTGTGTTTGTGCGCGCTTAAAGTTGAACTTGGGATTATGGGTTTGGTGAGAGTCAGAGAGAAAGAGTGGTTAGAATATATATATATATATATATATATATATATATATATATATATATATGGTAATAAAAACAATAAATGGGGTGGAGTCCCTTCTGCCACCAACCCAGATAAAATATAAATGGAACAGAAATAATGCACTGAAAAAGTGCAGAGCTTTTTTCAGCTTTTAATTGATGGAAGCCTAAAACAAACACCTCCTCGAACTTGTTTCACAGAATTGATCTTTCCCTGTCAGGTCTGAGACTGACCCCCTGAAGAAAGTTACTAAAGCCATTTACCCTTAAAAAGAAAAAACCAAAAAAAAAAAAAGGTAATATGCGATAGTAGTACAAAAAACTAGAAGAGGGAGGTGATGAACAGATTATAACAGAATTAAGAAGAAAATTGGATTAGGAAGATGCAGAAGCAAGAGCTGAGAGTATGCAATAGAAAAGAAAAAGTGGGGCGATGGTAATGGAGATAGAATGAAATTGTAGTCTCTCTTTCTTGTTGGTTCCACCCTGTTTTTTCCTTTCCAAATTCCATCTATCTCTTTCATTCGATTCCACATCCACTGCTATAATTATATGAGTCTTCCATTGTTATGTTTTTAAAAAAATTTAATTGTAAGATAAAACCATTATGCGATTCATGAATGATGATATATCTTCTGATGGCATCATTTTCTGCTCGTTTCGCTTCTCACTGGACGCATATTTCCCACTAAGAATACCATGTTGATGTTTCTTGACCATTCTCGAAGCACGAAAACTATATATCAAAGTTGATAAATTAAATTTTAGTAACTTTTTTAATTCGTACAAATTTAGAATCAAATTCATCAGTCTCTGTAAAATTAAGAGACCCTGATACTTTTTTTCAGTATTATATATATTAGTATTTAGTAATTGCTCCTTATCTGCATAATGTCTTTATGTGTTGAGCACATGAGAGTAGTCTAGCTAGCTTTGATACCAAAGTTTTCAGAGCTTTTCCACTATCCATTATATTCCTTATTACAATAACTTGAAGCACAAAATGAAATAACGATTGGTTGCATCATGCTATATATGACAATATATAAAAATCATTATTATTACATGTTTTCAATTTATGGATTGGGCATTGGATCCTCGATTTCCTTGTGACTTCTCTTTCACTTCATAGGATAAGGATTGTGCCCTTTCTACCAATGTAACTCTCTTGATGTCATTGACTACTTTCCTCAACTAAAGTTATATGTTGTTTACTGTTGTGCAGGAGTCACAAATGGTCCAGTGCTACCGGACTAACCTGGCTGATTCTTAGATAAGAAGTGCCTATCATTTAAACAACATTAAAAACAAAGGTGAACACTTGTCAAGCTAAGAATGAGCCACATTAATCTCATACCATTTATTGTTTTTATGTTTAAGCAAACGCTTTTCTTCAAATACAACAAAAATACTTACATATGTTATACAATAAGTAAAAATAGGAAGAACTCACTAACTTTCTAATCATCCACGAAAATTTCTTCATTATTTCATTCAAATAAAACTCATGAACAGTATTTATCCAGTTCTTCATTATCGTTTAAACGCGAAATAACTTTCTTAGTCATGAAAGAATTTTTTTTTTTTACCCACGGTGTCCGGAGCTTCGTCCCGGGTCGCGTACCTGGGAATGACAGGTGAGGCTCCCAGCAAGGATTTTTTCCATCCACAAGGCTCGAACTCGAGACCTTGCTTAGGGGACAACAAACCGCTTACCACTTGTGCCAATCCTTGTTGGTTAATCATGAAAGAATATAATAATGTATTTGATTAAGGGAAATACTTGGGGCACAACAAAAAATCAGTCAAAACAGCCAACAAGATATGCACAACATATATAATATAAAATGCACAACGTATATTATATGTAGTGCACAACATATATCACATATTGCAACATCATCTTTCTTTGCAACATATTATATATGTTGTGCACATCATGTGCTATATGGTGTGCACAACATGTAATATTCGTTGTGCAATTTATGTTATATACGTTGTGCACAATTTATTAACTGTTTTTTTGTTGTGCCTCTAGCATTGCTCTTTGATTAAGGACTTGTTTAGATGTGATTCTAGCAAAAGATCTTTTCTTAATTTATCTTTTTAATTAAGATCTTTTGAAAAAGTAGAAGTAATTTTACATTTGGATACAAAATTAATTTATGTTTGGATGTAATATAGAAAAATCTTTATTTAATTGTAAACATTTTTTTTATGTTATACAAAATATCTTTTTTCAGAAGATGGAAATTACAGCTTCTGAAAAAAAAGATCTTTTTTTACTTTTTTTAGAGATTATGCTTTTACTTGAAATTAGTACCCAAACATACCAAAATATTTAATAAAATCTTATTTTAAATAAATAATGGCATGCAAACAAGCAATAAAATACATTGTAGATTAAATGTTAGTGATCTAAATTGAATATTGGACGAAAAAATGCATTCAATCTTCTTTTAGGTTTGTTTCTCCTTTGTCTAATAGATTCAATCATTCTTTAGCATTGTGCTTTACTTCCTATGTTATGTATTCAATACTTTGATATATTATTATTCGGTTATCTAGATCGATTGTGTATTTGTGTTCATCAAATAGGAAAAAAATAGATTCAAAATAGGAAAGAAAGAAAATATGAGTAGCGTGAATTATTACAAACAAAAATCTCCACAGTAGTTAAGGAAAAAACTAAAATAGAAGAGGGTTTAAAATAAAATAACCATTATATCCTTTCAATAAATACTTGAAATGGATAATTTAATTATTTAAAATTAAATATTTAGACAGAAAATATATGTAATTACGTCAGCAAATATGTAAACTTAATTTAATCAGCTAATACTTATTAAAATATTGGGACAAATAACTTTTTATCATGGGCTTTAGCCCAAAGCCCAGAATATTCACCACACCTCAGTGCCCCAACCCAACCCAAGCCCAGCTTGACCAAAAACTAAAAAACGCAGCAACTTTTCCCCCATCTCTCTCAAGTCTCAACCTTAACCCAGTAATCTTAGCTGCGCCGCACGCACCACCGTCTCTCGCACCCAACCACCGTCTCGGTGTCTCCGGCCGCCAACACCGCTTCCACTCCTCTGGTTCAGTCAACTCGAAGGTTCAGTTCTAGCTTGGCTTTGTTGTTGTTCCAGGTATACCTTTGAGCTTCATGCTATAATCTACTTTATTTTTCTTCTTCTTTTTTTTTTCAATTTTATCTTCCTCCAACTTATTTTTGTATTCTTTCATTCTAATATTGTGATATTTGGAAACTGCAAAAAAAGACTAGCATTGGACAAATTGCAGGAAAAAAAATTGGCATGGACCCATAACTCAAAAATCCCAACGACATTGTAAAAACTAAAGTAAAAATTAGGTAAAAAACTCTCTAATTTCAAAAGTCAGAACACAGAACAAAGAAACACCAGAGCTGCTGCGGGCTGCACCTCCGCCGGACACTGAACCGCCGCCGCAACGCGCACTGCACCGCCGCCGCTCTGCTCCGCTCGGGCTGCTGCTCCGCTCGCCGCTCCAAGCCACCAAGGTTTGGTGTTAGTTTTTGCTGCTGCTCCAAGCACCGATTTCCCTATGTGTCACTCATTTAATCATCTGAATTGTTTTTGCTGCAATCTGAAATTGTTGTTGTGCCATGATGTTTTTATGGCCATTTGAATTTTCACTATATGCTATTATGCTATGTGTGTTTGAATGTTAGTTTTTCCTTACACATATATGAAGTTAAAAAGGGCATGGAAATAGGAGATAGTGAAGTTTGCTTCTTAGCTTATAGATAATATCGTGGAGTAGGTAATATTTAGTTCCTCTTATATGTAAATCTCGTGACTTTGCTTTTCCATTTCTTGTGATGCTTTGAACTCTTAGTTATATGTGGAAGCTACGAAGGCATGATACGACTTTTTTTATTTTTTTCATAACAAAAGGTGCCAAATTTGATTCATTATTTCGTTAATTGTGGAATATTACCATTCAAAACTTCATTCTGCAACTTGCAACTTTAAGCTGTTCTGGATTAGATGCTTTGTTACCTGTTAGTTCAGCTGTTTTATTGTCAAAGGACACAAACGAGGCATAAGTAAACTTTCAAAGTTTGATGTTTTTCTCATTTTTTGCCTATTGAAACATGTTGGTTCTCACAAAGGTTGTAACATCACATGCAGCTTCCTTTTAACTTCAATGAAGAAGAAAGGTTCTAAATTGACCCCTACTAAGTTACAAGAAGATATTGTTGTGCAAGAGAAGCCCTCCCCAGCACCTAAAAAGGCAGTCAATGAAATTGATGAAATATTTGCTGGGAAAAAGAGGAAGAAATCTGAACCGGAGAAGACCAGAAAACGTGATGATGGGACTAAGAGAACTGATGATCAAACAAAGAAAAAGATGAAAAAGAAGAAGAAAACCAGAGAGTCAGATGATGGTGGCTTTTTGGACCCACCATCTCGACCAAGAAAGAAAACAAACGATGGACTTTCCATCTACACTGAAGACGAGTTGGGTTTTAATAAAGCGGATGCTGGAGGTACCGCTCTCTGTCCGTTTGACTGCTCTTGCTGCTTTTGATGGTTGCTCCATGAAGTTTTGTGCATTCAATTGCTTGCTGAGATCAATAGTATTGTGATTGCAATTGTCGCATTGCAGCTAGGGGCATTGCTTTTTCTTTATTACAGTGATACCGAATATGGCCTGAGTTGCCTTGTGCTGAGATTAGAATCTTTACCTCTATGATTCCTTAGTTGATTTCAGATGAAATTTTGCAGCAATTTCAGAGTGGCTTTTCTAGTCTTTCATCCTTGTAACAGAATAGTGTAACATTTCTATCAGTGAGTTTGAGTAACTTATTATAAATCAGTGGAAAGCCTCTTGAGGCCCCTTAATCTTTTTCTGTTGAACTCTCTCTCTCTCGATTTGTTTTTTGCAATTTCTCTTCCATTTTTTATAATGTCATTTTGCATTCAATCATATCTTATTTGTGCCATAAGAAATTGGCTAGCTTTTTTGTTTGCATGATGCCGTTCTGGCTACTCAAGTAATGCAGAGTTTACCTAATTATGTGCTGTTTATGATTGATTAGGTTTTACCATTCTGTTTCTGAATCTTTTAGAAGGAGAGAAATGCATTTTCCCCTTCTCACAATTGGTTATTAGAGTCCTTGCTATGAACCCTCAGGCTCCTCCTATGTTTGGACTCTCTGTTGCTTTGTTAGTTCCTTCTTTATTTGGCTTTATCAGCCAATGGCCCTGCCATGTCCTTTGCATCATGCGGGTACTCGTTGGTTTTCTTTGGTCTCAACCATGTCTTTGCTTATTATTTCTCTGCCTCCTCGTGGTCCTTTTGTTCACATTAATTTTTCACATATAGTAGAAATTGAATGCTATATATTTCAAAATGTTAGATTTCACATATTTTTGGTTGTGCTATAAAACAAAGACTATAGCCTACAAAATATTGAATCAAATAATTTTTTAACATATTGTATAAATTAAAGGCTATATACTTTAAAATGTGAGAATTCACACATTTTTTGTTGTACTATAAAACAAAGACTATAGCCAATAAAATACTGAATCATATAAATTTTTCACATATTTTAGAAATTGAAGACTATATACTTTAAAATGTGAGATTTCATAATTTTTTATTGTATTATAAAATAAAGTCTATAGCATATAAAATATTGAATCACATGAATTTTTCACATATAGTAGAAATTGAAAGCTATATATTTTAAAATATGAGATTTCACAATTTTTTTGGTTGTATGATAAAATAAAGACTATAACCTATAAAATATTGAATGAAATGAATTTTTCACATATAGTAGAAATTGAAGGCTATATAGTTTAAAATGTCAGATTTCACATATTTTTTTGTTGTACTATAAAACAAAAACTATAGCCTATACAATATTGAATCACATTAATTTTTCACATATAGTAGAAATTGAAGGCAATATACTTTAAAATGTGAGAATTCATAATTTTTTTGGTTTGATTATAAAATAAACCTTATAGTCTATAAAATATTGAATCACGTGAATTTTTCACATATAGTAGAAATTGAAAGGTTATATACTTTAAAATGTGAGATTTCACAATTTTTTGGGTTGTATGATAAAATAAAGATTATATAGCCTATAAAATATTGAATCACATGAATTTTTCACATATAGTAAAAATTGAAGGCTATATACTTTAAAATGAGAGAATTGACAATTTTTTTGTTTGATTATAAAATAAAGTCTATAGCCTATAAAATATTGAATCACGTGAATTTTTCACATATAGTAGAAATTGATGGCTATATACTTTAGAATGTGAGATTTCGATTTTTTTTTATTGTATTATAAAAAAAAGTCCATAGCCTATGAAATATTTAACCATATGAATTTTTCAAATATAGAAGAAATTGAAGACTATATATTTTATAATGTGAGATTTCGCAATTTTTTCGGTAGTATGATAAAATAAAGATTATAGCCTATAAAATATTGAATCATATGAATTTTTCACAAATAGTAGAAACTAAAGACTATATATTTTAAAATGTGAGATTTCACAATTATTTTTGTTGTATGATAAAATAAAGACTATATACAATAAAACATTGAATCACATTAATTTTTTTACATTTAATACGAATTGAAGGTTATATATTTTAAAATGTGAGATTTCACTAATTTTTTGGTCATATTATAAAACAAAGTCGAAAGTCTATAAAACATTGAATCTTATGAATTTTTTACATTTAGTAGAAATTGAAGGCTATATACTTCAAAATTTGATATTTCACAATTTTTTTGGTTTTATTGTAAAATAAAGACTATATACTTTAAAATATTGAATAAGCTCAATTTTTTACATATAGTAGAAATTGAAGGCTATATACTTCAAAATGTGAGATTTCGTAATTTTTTTTGTTGTATTATAAAATAAAGACTATAGCCTATAAAACATTGAATCACTTGAGTTTTTCATATATATTAGAAATTGAAGGCTATATACATTAAAATGTAAGATTTGACTTTTTTTTTAAATAGACTATAAATTAAAGACTATAGCTTCCAAAATATTGAATCACATGATTTTTTTACAAATAGTAAAAACTGAAGGTTATATACTTTAAAATGTAGGATTTCAAAATATTTTTGCTTGTATTATAAAATAAAGACTATAGCCTATAAAATATTGAATCACATATTTTTTTTACATATAGTAGAAATTGAAGGCTATATACTTTAAAATGGGAAATTTCATATATTTTTTGTTGTACTATAAAATAAAAACTATAACCTATAAAATATTGAATCACGTGAATTTTTAACTTGTAGTAGAAATTGAAGGCTATATACTTTAAAATGTGAGAATTCACAATTTTTTTCGTTTGATTATAAAATAAAGTCTATAGCCTATAAAATATTGAATCACGTGAATTTTTCACATATAGTAGAAATTAAAGGCTATATACTTTTAAATGTGACATTTCCTAATTTTTTTATTGTATTTTGAAATAAAGTCTATAGTCTATAAAATATTGAATCACATGAATTTTTCAAATATAGAAGAAATTAAGGCTATATATTTTAAAATGTGAGATTTCACAACTTTTTCGATTGTATGATAAATAAATATTATAGCCTATAAAATATTGAATCACATGAATTTTTTCACATATAGTAGAAACTAAAGGCTATATATTTTAAAATAAGAGATTTTACAATTTTTTTTGTTGTATGATAAAATAAAGAGTATAGACTATAAAACATTGAATCACATGAATTTTTTCACATATAGTAGAAATTGAAGTCTATATACATCAAAATGTCAGATTTCACATATTTTTTTGTTGTGCTATAAAACAAAGACTATAACCTATAAAATATTGAATCAAATAAATTTTTTACATATAGTACAAATTGAAGGCTATATACTCTAAAATGCCAGATTTCACATATTTTTTATTGTACTATAAAATAAATTCTATATCCTATAAAATATTGAATCACATTAATTTTTCACATATAGTTGAAATTGAAGGCTATATACTTTAAAATGTGAGAATTCACAATTATTTTTTGTTTGAATATAAAATAAAGCTTGTAGCCTATAAAATATTGAATCACCTGAATTTTTTACATATAGTAGAAATTGAAGGCTATATACTTTAAAATATGAGATTTACAATTTTTTTGTTGTATGATAAAATAAAGACTATAGCCTATACATATTGAATCACATGAATTTTTCACATATAGTAGAAATTGAAGGCTATATACCTCAAAATGTGAGATTTCATAATTATTTTGGTTTTATTGTAAATGCTTTAATATATTGAATAAGCTCAATTATTTACATGTAGTAGAAATTGAAGGCTATATACTTTAAAATGTGAGATTTCACAATTTTTTTGGTTGTATTATAAAATAAAGACTATAACCTATATAATATTGAATCACATGAATTTTTCACATATAGTAGAAATTGAAGGCTATACACATTAAAATGTGAGATTTCACTATTTTTTTAAATAGACCTTAAATTAAAGACTATAGCCTCTAAAATATTGAATCAAATGAATTTTTTACAAATGGTAAAAATTGAAGGATATATACTTTAAAATGTAGGATTTCAAAATCTTTTTGGTTGTATCATAAAATAAAGACTATAACCTATAAAATATAGAATCACATTAATTTTTCACATATAGTAGAAATTGACGGCTATAAACTTTAAAATGTGACATTTCATAATTTTTTGATTGTATTATAAAATAAAGATTATAGTCTATAAAACATTGAATCACATGAATCTTTCACATATAGTAGAAATTGAAGGCTATATACTTTAAAATGTGAGATTTCACTATTTTTTATTGTATGGTAAAAAATAAAGACTATAGCCTATAAAATATTAAATCACATTAATTTTTCACATATAGTACAGAATGAAGGTTATATACTTTAAAATGTGATATTTCACAATTTTTTTATTCTATTATAAAATAAAGACTATAGCCTATAAAATATTGAATATACATAAATTTTTTCACATACAGTAGAAATTGAAGGTTATATACTTTAAAATGAGATTTCACAATTTTTTTGGTTGTATTTTAAATAAAATTTAAAGCCTATAAAATATTTAATCACATGAGTTTTTCACAATTAGAAGAAATTGAAGGTTATATACTTTAAATTGTGATATTTCACAATTTTTTTGGTTGTATTATGAAATAAAGACTATAACCTATCAAATATTGAATCGCTTGAATTTTTTTTACATTAAGTAGAATTTGAAGCCTATATAAATTAAAATGTGAGATTTCACAATTTTTTTGGTTGTATGATAAAATAAAGATTATAGCCAATAAAATATTGAATCACGTTAAATTTTTACATATAGTAAAAAATGAAGGCTATATACTTTAAAATATGAGATTTCATAATTTTTTTGGATGTATGACAAATAAAGACTATAACCTATAAAATATTGAATCACATTAACATTTCATATATAGTAGAAATTGAACGTTATAAACTTTAAAATGTGAGATTTCACATATTTTTTGTTATACTACAAAACAAAGACTATAGCCTATAAAATATTGAATCACATGAACTTTTTACAAATAGTAGAAATTGAAGGCTATATAATTTAAAATGTAGGATTTCAAAATTTTTTTGGTTGTATTATAAAATAAAGACTATAGTCTCTAAAATATTGAATCACATAAATTTTTTTATATATAGTAGAAATTGAAGGCTATATACTTTAAAATGTGAGATTTCATATATTTTTATTGTACTATAAAACAAAGATTATAGCCTATAAAATATTGAATCTAATTAATTTTTCACTTATAGTAGAAATTGAAAGCTATATACTTTAAAATTTATGATTTCACAATTTTTTTGGTTGTATTATGAAATAAAGTCTATAGCCATTAAAATATTGAATCACATGAATTTTTCACATATGGTAGAAATTGAAGGCTTTATACTTTAAATTGTGTGATTTCATAATATTTTTTGGTTGTATTATAAAATAAAGACTTTATCCTATAAAATATTAAATCACATGAATTTTTCACATATAGTAGAAATTGAAGGCTATATACTTTAAAATGTTAGATTTCACATATTTTTTGTTGTACTATAAAACAAAAACTATAACATATAAAATATTGAATAATATTAATTTTTTACGTATAGTAGAAATTGAATGCTATATATTTTAAAATGTGAGAATTTACAATTTTTTTATTTTATTATAAAATAAAGACTATAGCCTATAAAATATTGAATCACTTTAATTTTTCACATATAGTAGAAATTGAAAATTAGATTTTAAAATATTGAATAATTTAAACTTTTAACTAATAGTAATAATTAAAGCCTATATAGACTTAGGTTATACGACTAGTAGGCACTGCAAAAGACAACCTGAGCTGGAAAGAAAGCCAAATCAAGGTTTGAGAATTGCGAAATTCATTACCACAAAAGATCGACCATTTCAAGATGAGAAAAAAAGAATACACCATTCCAAGCCTTTGCGGCACGGCCATTTTAGTCCTATTTCACATTTATTCTGATACAACGGCAGAATCGACCTTTTACAAGAAGTGAATATCGCCACATAGATATGTAGAAATCAAATCTCGAAAGCTTTCAATACTATATAAGCTAAAACAAAAACACCTTAGTTCAAACATATAAGTTATCGATAAAAAAATCCGTGCAAATCCGCATAAAACGTCACCGGAAGTTATCATGGACCAACCAAGCTAACATATAGGATTGGCAAGATTCAAGATAATCAGGACAAGCATAAATCCATCAATTAAGAAATCCCAAATGGGCAAAACATTTTTCAATCCGATTCAACTCCCAAAAACAACATTACGAAATAAGTCAACTCAACAATTTAAATAGCAAAAGCATAAATGTTAATCATAGTGACTCCCATGGAAAATGGCTACCAAAAACTAGGATGAAGTTAAAACATCCTCCCCTATCACAAAATAGCCTATGCAGTTGGCTTGGCAGCTGCACTAGAAAGTTTGGACCTCCTCTTTGCCAAGCTCTCACTACGGCGTTCCCTCTGCTCCTTCAACCTGGATGCAAGGAGCTTCTGATATTCTGCTGCATCTGATTTTGCCTTAGCAATTCTCTTCTTCTTATCAGCAATTCTTGCTCGCTTCCTTTGGAGTGTCAAAGGAGTTACCAGTCGTTGAATCTTAGGAGCTTTGCTCACTTTCTTTCCTGTAACCAAAAAACCACACAAACTATATCAGTATCAGATCAAACTGAAAATTATATCAATGTCCTCAAGGGTGCAAAAAAAATGATTACTAAAACATAAAACAATAGTTCTATTCAAATGAGTTTCGAAAGATCCAGAAAAACTACAAAGGGCTACTTCAATTCCTTTTTCATTACAATGTTTTCTGTATCTACCCACTCTACACAATGGAAATGTAAAGACACTAAGAATTTGGGTTCATAAAAAATTTACCATTTTTGGTTGTAAAGGTTCGACGGTAGGTGTTAACATACTTCCTAACATCATCCTCCTTTGACAGGTTGAACAACTTGCGGATTTTGGATGCTCTCTTTGGACCCCTCATCCTTGGCTTCTCAATGTCAGTAAGGCCTGGAAGCTCCTCATCACCCTTCTTCACAATTACCAAGTTCAAAACAGAGAGGTCTGGACTGACAATGCAACCACGGACGGACTTTCTCCTGCGCTCTCCATTGCGCCTTCCATATCCACGGAAACAAGGAGTTCCTGCTCAGATGCATATTGCAAACAACATCACCCAAGTTGGAAATCAAGTTTGGTTATAAGAATCCTAAGTCGTGCAAAAGTAGGCTTCTACAGAGCAATTTTAAAAACATTGAAAACCGCACAAGCATCCCAAACAATATGTAGATATCACAAATTTACAAAATTGTGATCACGACAAGAAAGAGGAAGGACAAAACAGGAGAACTGTTCGAAAAATTTCAAAGCCATTGTCATGTGTTGCACTAGGGAGTTAATCAGTACCACACATTCCAGGCTTAGCATGATTATAATATACTAATAATCAACTAACAAGCATTATGACCTTGAAACTTGAGAATAATCTTACCTCTGTGAAGCAAGAGGCGCACACGACCAGGGGTCAACACTCCCTGCTTCATTGGGAACCCTTGTTTGTCACACCCACCAGTGATTTTGAAGACATACCCTTTGAATTCCTATGTGTACGGGAGTGATAAAGTATATTATAACATTAACTGAAAAGAAGGAACAGAGATCAATGATTAGCAGTTAAAGTGCATACCTCGCCCAGAGCATCACCAATGACCTCCTGTGAGATCCTCTTGTCCCAGAATGCCCGTCTGCAATTTATAGCATAACAATATTGTACAAGAGTAAATCACATAACTACAACAGAAAGTTGGATCCAAGAAAGGATCTACAACTAACAACAGGCAACAAAATGAACAATCTTACAAATCAAGTCCCTAAGCATATCACGTCAGTCAAAAGCTAAAGCATGTTGACATCAATATATGAAATGAATTTATTCACTAAGCCAGGTTTGCACAACACAGTTATGGGTCAAAAGTTACATAGCTATCAAAGTTCAATAAACAATAGGGCCATACTAAGAAAGCATGTACATAAACATTTCACGAAGAATCGATTATACTCAACCAAACCGAGATAACAAACATAGGAGCACATAAAGCAAGGATAAAACAAATCTTCGTTTGTTAGCATCACCATTTAAAACTAGCAGTCTTTTAACTTAACACAGCATACGAGACACAATCACGAGAGCAACGCAAACGGAAAAATCAAACAGACAAAAATTAAGGGGAAAAATTGAGCAGAAGAATGAAGAAATTACAGCTTCTGATCGTCGTCGATTTCAAGCTTCTTCTGGCATCCAGTGGTAGGATTTGCAATGTTGAACTGCAGAAAAATAGAGTGTGATTATTAAGCTAAGAAAACAACAAAATCAAAGAACACGAGAAACTAGGGTTTCGAAACAATACCTTCATCTTGCAATCTCGTCTTGATTCCGCCGCGGTGAGCTTTGTGCTTGCCTTCGGATTTGGAGCTTGGAAGAAGCGGCTGAGCTCTGTGAGAAAGGAAGATAGGGTTTAGGTCGGGCTTTTATATACACTCTAGTTCTCTCTTTTGGGCTCTGTAAATGGGCTTAATAAGCCCAAATTATCCAAACACAAGTTGGAAACTGATCAGAAGAGATTTTGGACATTACCAAAAAAAAGAAAAGAGATTTTGGAAATACTTCACGTTTGAGAGGAGGCCCACTCTGATTCTTTTTGTTTCTAGACTTCCACACTCAAATCTAGTTACCAACCTATTTGCAAACTTGCTACGACCATAACTACCCATAAATTTATTTATGTATTGATTAATTTATTTATTATTATCTATCGGATTTGCTTATAATGATCTCAAATTTTTCATCACAACAGTTAAAATCGGGTTTAGAAATGAAAAAAGGTATTGTGACTACATTATATTTTCCTACTATTTGATCAAAAGAGGATCTTGCAAAATATTAGTACCATTGAGCTATGATAAAACAATAAAAATATATTATGCATTCATCATAATAAAATATTTGGAAGAAGTCTTATTTTTTATAAAGTTAACTCCATTATATTAAAATTATTAAACCAAAATTTACTGATGCATTTAATCAAATAAACAAAAACAAATAAAAGCCGAAGTTACTTCAAAAAACTAAAACAAGCAAATGCAAACATTGATGATGCACACATGGCTAAGAGCCCTTGTAGTCATAAAACAATATCAAAATATTATGGGCAACAATGTTATCTGTACATCAAATTTTTTCATACACCCATACATTATAGTCATAAAAATATGCCAATCACATTATATTTATTATTTATTTTTTCTTTCTTCATTATCTCTCTTAACTTCCTTTTCTATTATGAATGTATACATTCAAGATGGATGTCAATCCATCATTTCTCTTATTGAAGCACTTAAAAAAAATAAAACTTTAAAAATAGAAACAAATTTGAATACCATAAATAGACTTCCTAAACCTAGCTTATGATTAATTGTAGTTGGGAGAGCCAGGATAAGATGACTTTGTCCGAAGGTAAGGGGAGGGTAATGGTTAGGTTAACTTTGATGTTGAGGGTTTAATATACAGAGTGAAATAAGGATGTTATGATAATGATAAACTGATGATTGTGTTATGAATTAATGCAACAAAACTCTGCATAATACACATACAAAAAAAGAGAATAAAATGAAACTGAAAAATAAATGAAACAAGATATTGAAATGATATATTTAAAGTAACCAAAAAAAGAAATGATATATTTAAAAGAAAAAAAAAGAAAAAATCGGAACAAAAAAAAAAGAAAGTTGATAAGGGGAGAATGTGAAGTTTTAAAATGGAATAAAAACACAAGGAATGAGCTGAGAGTGAGACAAATAGCATAACAAACATATAGAATTTGGTGCATGTTAGATATAATTTTTATGTTGGATTTTTCTTTTGTACATTAATCTTTTTCTTTTGACAATTCCATGTAAGCCAAACAAGGACTACAGTTATGAAACCATGAACAAGAGTTATGAGATGAGGAGTGTCAATTTCCCATGAATGTAGGCCCTCTGAGGGTGCGATCTCGCTGGAGCCACCATTCCTTCTCCTTGAGGTACTCTAGCAGAGTTTGTGGCTTACTTTTCTGTTCTGTCACAGCACCACCACAGCCATAAGGGCCAAGTCTTTGAAAATTATTGTTGAGAAGACTTGCACTGTGTTCAGTTGCACCATAATGACAAGCTGGCTGCAATTGTTGTGGGGGACCTAGTGGCTCCATATATGTGTACTGATTAGAAGCCAAAGGATCATTAAACCTGTGTGTCTCATGATAGACATAGTTTTCATGATTTCCAGGAACATTCATATGAGTAGTAGGGTGCATCATGTGATTGTTGACCCTATCAAGTGTGTAATTCTCTCTGTACCAGCGCAACCATTCTGAAGAAGTCATTCTTCCACTGGAATATGCTGAAAAGCTAGGATCATAACTCCAATCTGTGTAGCCACTTATTGGTGATGTGTTATTTGGCAATAATGGAGCAGGGAAAGTAGATTGTACATTAGTAATCCATGCAGCATTATCTGGTAATAATGGAGCAGAAGGTACTGGAGCATAACATGTAGCAGAAGAGGAAGGGAAATTTGATGATTCATTCGGTCGATTCACGACTGAATTCTCATTTTGATTGATGGAAAGAGCAGCTAAGTATGAAGAAGCTGCTTCATCAATGGGCTGCAAGTGTAACCTTTGACCAATTGGACCATTTGTTGTTCCCATGTTTCTGCTATTGATCAAGCTTCCTCTATCAAGGACCCAAGAACTGAGAGAAGGAGGCCCTGCAAAGATTGCACCTAATTCAGAAATAGTATGTTCATTTGATTCCTTCATTGAAGGCTCTTGCTGATTGTATGATTTGTTGTTCCTGAAATTCACAGTGTCACCACCATGGAATCCCCATGGATCACCTTGAGATGGGTTTTGTACCATGAGCAAAGATGCTGCACGGTGCATTGAATCATAAGAGGGTAAGCTTTGATGATCCTTGTCTTTTGGTGGCATCCATTCATCAGAGGAAATAGTGGGGTATGGTGGTGCTGAGTTATACCTTATTAGAGGCCTGAAGAGAATCACTTCTTCTTCTTCTTCTTCAACCTCTAAAGATTTTCCATTGGTTATAGAAGTTTCGCCATATTCCTCTGTATCTAAGTGAGTTTTCTGATTAGGTTCTTCCCCTCTTGTACTATTGTCATTGGTCACCACATTTTTTGCTTCTTTATTCTTCTTATGATCTTCATCTGCTCTAGCCACAAAGAACTTTCTTCCCAATGCATCACATGTTATCCACTTTTGCAAGTTAGTTGATCTGCTTGCAATCTTCATTGCTGCTTCAGTCATGCGCTGAGCACGCAATTCAATGCCGCTTTCAAAATCGTCAATGCGATCCCAAGTACCAGAGAAATCCAGTGATAAATGTGAGCAAGCTACAGGTTCAAAGCCCCTCAATTCATAATCTTCCCAAAGAGGGGTATTCTCTGGAAGCTTCTTGGTCTCTTTTCTACTGTCATTTAGTTGATTTAGAAGTTCTACAAGCACATAGAAAAAGTAAGAAATAGCTCTCACACTCTTCTTATCTGTTGCATATACTTCAGTTGCATCAAGCATGCTTGCACACCACTCCACAAAAACAAGTACAGAAGGCAATAAGGGGCAAGACTTCAAATGAGTAGCCTTTACACATCTTTCAATGAAACGTCCCATGATACTGAATGCAGCAGATAATGCCATGTGTATCAGCACAAGTTGCTGGCAATCTTTTTTGTCTTTTGATTCAATTTTTTCATGGCCATCAATTAGATTCTTTAGGGAAAATATGAGTATAGAAACTACTTGCAAGGCTCGAAAAGGTCCTTTTCTGGCTAAATCCATTTGTTCATATGACTCCAAAATGGTCTTTAGTGCTATATCTTCTAGCTCCATCATTGTATCCAACACTCCAATTGTAGAGGCCAATGCAATGGGAAATTCCTCCACACTGCTTCAGGTGACAAAGGGAAGAAGAACACATGAAAAAACATGACACAAGTTGACAAGAAGGAGAAAACTTCAAGCTGTAAAAGAGAAATATCACATGACAAGAAAATTCTTAAACAGAACAAACTGAATCCATGATGTACCTTGATCTTATGAAGAGAAAACTTATTGTTCTGACAAAAAGAGACCAAAGCTTTGTGTCTCTAAGAGGATTAATTTCACCTTCTTTGCTTGAGTTGTCATCATTTTCTTGTGCTTTGAGCTCTTTAGTAATTCTTGCAGAAGGTTTGAAGAGATCAAAGCAGACTTCACTGGCAACATATTGCAGATGAGATGACCTGTTCTGTAAGATTAGAAGGGACACTTGAAAAATTGCAGTATACAAAGCACAAAACCTTTAAACATGTGAATAAGATAAATTTTGTTTACCAAAAAAATCCTCATCTCACCTTTTCCAGCAGGAAGATAAGATTATCCCATGCATCAGGAAAAGGTTCTTTAACTGCTAAACTTCTTACACAATAGTACATAGCAAGAAAATCATCACCAATGTATGTTGCCAATACAGCCAACTGCAAACCAATCAGGTTCATTATTGTCATAGGAACAATTCACAGAACAAAAGCTTTTTCTTTTTTCTTTTAATTCAACAATCCAAAGGTAATTTGAAATTATTCAACACAAAAAAGATTACCTGATTTTGCGGGTTTCCGCTATCTGGCCAAATCCTTGTTGCTTGCAAGTAATAAGCAGCAGATACTGACCAATTCTGGTTTTGAATTTCCAGGTTCTCATATTGTTGTTTATACCTGGCCAGATCCCCCATACAGACCAAGCAACGATGACATAAATATTGACATTTCATCATGGCTTCTGGATCAGAAGAACTAGAGATCCAACCCTTTGTATAAAACAAGGCCTCTTCAGGGAGTCCATAATGTTTTCTGAGTTTTACAATCAGAGTTTGGTAGAACTCAGTAGCTTCTGATAGGAATGAACTAAATGCCTTAATATGATTTTCATTGTTAATCTTCACAACACCATCTTGGGGCAATACTGATTTGTTGTTCTCTGCATTACCGGAGCATTTCTTGATTCTTTTGCGAAATTCATCAATGTGCTTATAGTGAAGCTTCCACAAGCAATACTCAGCATTATCCTGAAGTTCTGAATGAGAGTGATTATTCAAGATTGTTCTCTCATAGCTTGACCTGATCTTGCGGTACAAGCCTTGGGAATCTGAGTGTAATAGGCCTTTAGAATGGATCAATGACCACAATTGCTTTTCAGAACTCCCAATCTGAACATGCCACAAGTTCAAAATTAAGGATATGTTGAAGAAAATACTCTCCCTAAGGCCTAAGCCTAAAAATCATAGCAAGCTAGGAATGAATGAAAGATATACCTCAAATAGAATCTGTTTTTCTTTTTGAGTCCCCAGAGGCAGAGGAGTAGATGGACTAGTCATGATAGTTGAAAAAATGGGAGGGATTTCTTCAGAGGTAATGCCTCTCTTTGGCACAATCAAGATGCAGTACCTAACCTGTTTGTTAATTCAGACTTGCACTACCACCACTTCGAATACCAAAATCAAAAGAAACCCAGATGAAGAAAGACACAAGCTAAGGGATCAAACAAAGATTTCTTATCTTAAAAGGTCAACAAGAAGAGAAGAGAGCTGCACTCAGAAAGTGAAAGATAAAGGAATTTATGGGGAAAAATTACCTTTTGAATTAACAAAGTGCAACAAAACAATTTAGCTAGCAGCAGGAAATGCTTGTCCAAACTATCCAATCAAGAACCTTCCTTTTCTGCTTGTTTGCAAAATATTTATGTCATGAAAAAAAATCTAAAGAAAATTTATGCTAAAGGAATAAAGTAAAGTGCCTGATCATCATTCCATTTCACGACCTATATTATATGCAGGATCACTTGCAAATCAAGCCATGTTAAAGGTTTCTGTGTTCCTTGGGACTAATCTACTGATTCAAAGGACACCATGATCAATAGTACAGAAATGGCCATTATCGTCAATTGCTATAAAGAGATAAATTCTTGATTGTGCCGTTGGGTTCAAAGTATCTGTCACCAGTTTCAATCAATAAAAGTATCTGTCAACAGTACACACGCGTGAGGTTGTGTACTGTGTAAAAATTGCACTTATTTCTTGAAAAATATATGAATTGATTAAAACTAAACTAAAGAAATATCTTCATGAATCTTTCAATAGCTTTAAGCCATGTAGTATATCATATATATATATATAATATATATATGACCAAGGGCTGACCATACATGTATGTAAATGGTCGTGTGGTGCTGGTAGGTGGTGCTCAATTTCCAGATGCTTGCCAAAATTTGAAGATGTCATATCTTATTCGAATCTCCATTCCTTTCTCTTTTTTATTTTAAAAACATTAATTTCATTACTTTGTGTCCTCTTTTTTTTTTCTATATGTGCTAGAGTGTGTCACCACTAGTTGTAATTATTGTACAATTTATCATGTTAATATAATCAAACTCTGTAGATGATTATTCAACACAATACTACAGATACTGTAAAAAAAACGAATAATATGATTATTTCATTTTCATAGTTATAGTAAGGATATCGATCGTTGAGATAAACTTGTGCATAAATCAAGACTAATTAGACCTTACACTTTGTCTTTTATGTATAATTGAATCCAACTAAAAGCTACCAGTTATAGCAATCAATCTCTGATGATTACATTACTAGAAAGGACAACCATAAACCACGCTTGGTAGTATTTCACTCTTGGGACCCAGAAGAAGACCTATTCTATCTCCACTATTGTGCTTGTTTAGTATACAATCATAATTATCAATGATCATGGGATAATTACCTAAACAACTTGGTGATTAGATAGTATTATAGTAATATCCCAATTCAATTCCCAAGCCCCAACTTTCTTGATGATTGATTGATACTAATAATACAGAAGGTCAAATAACGACGGGAAATTAAAGATAGACGCGCGCGGGAGGCGGGTCTACGAAGTTGTTAGTTGTTATAGGTTAATTGATTTGATATCCAATTTTAATAAGGAATGATTTTGTACATAAAATAGTGTGATACACTTATTTTTCACTCATTCAAAAGTTGACAACTTTTATAAAAATGTTAGCAAGTTGCCAACATATTTACAAAAGTTGTCAACTTTTTAAATGGGTGAAAAATGGGTGGATGTGTATTATTGCATGTAGAAGTAGCATTTTCCAATTTTAATATATGCCTTCTGTGTACACTATACAGAAAAGTCTTTGGAGTGCAGCTAAACCCATGATGATCTAACATGATGTGAGTTAAGTGTATTTATACCCCCTTCCACAAGTTACATTTTGTCAAGAGTCGTGATTGATGTATATATGCACATAGTTTTGTCCCACAGATAGTAAAAATATATTTAAATAATATATGTAATATGTTCTCAATCTGTGCTTTATTCAAATGTCTTCTTCAGCCACGCAATTTCTTTATTCACATTGCAAATTTTACACAAACTTATTTGTGAAATGGTTTATAAAGTATTTGTTCCTCGATCTCCTCTCTCTTACTGTTTTGAAAACTGATTCAATTTAAAGAGTTGTGATCGTCGTGCATGAACCCATAGTAATTTCATCTGTGAAGCTATATATATTAATAGATTTTGACTCGTTTATCTTCAAATAGAGATGATAACGATGAAGAATGAACTGTCCAAGTGACAATAGTAGAGTCGCCAATTGCTAGCGTATTGTTAATCGGAAATGTTTCTTTTACAACAAAAATGCATCCAATTAATTATTGTACATGTACTGATACCGTGAATGCTGATGGAGTTTAATCTGTTTTCGGGTGGTTGTAATAACCAAAGTTTCTTTTCAGAATTAAAAAGAAAAAAAAAAGCAATGGCGTCTCCATGTTTATTTTTGGGCATTTTCCCTTCTGAGCGTACCTGTTAATTTTGGTCAGATTTAGAGCCCAAATAGTTAGGCTTCCAAAGTTGGGCTACCTGATAATCTCCACTTGACCCATCCCATGATCCCACAGATAGCTGTATGATTATTTTATACGAGAATTACGTAAATAAATATGCAAAAATTATTATTATATTTATATTAAAGGAAAAAGGGCCTGGTCTTTGCCTCTTTGGGCTCTAACCCAAGTTGCACGGTGTTCATTCGTCAGGGGGAGCTAGAACCAGGCAATAGGCCTAATTGCTTGCAACTGGGAAATGGGAATGCTAAGATAGATGAAACAAAGGGTAGATTAGGCTTTTTAGAGAGTTGAGACTGAAGAATAATTTACATATATAAAGCAAATTTGAAGTCTGTTTTATTATTTCTTTGAGAACATGCATTTTCATGCCATTGCCGTAATATAATATTAACTATTCCTCCTTGTTTATAATATTTCATTCTTTCAATAAACAAGAAAATATAGAAACGTAGAACACTGCTTACATCTAACATGTATCAAGTTATATTATGTTATGTTTTGTCCCTTTCCTTTCCTCACCTCATTCATTGTTCATGCATGATGTGCATCTGAAAAGTGAAAATACTTCTGATTTTGCGGCAGACAAATGAAACGAGTGACAAACCAGTTAGTTTTCAGAAGTCATCGCCACCATGAATCCAATCTCATTACTCATTAAGACTTACCACTTATTTAGTTTAAGTAATGTATATATTATTATTATTATTATTATTATTATTATTATGTTATATATTGTAGAATTAATAATGTTTTATGCATAATAATAAACCAGCCAATATAGTTAATAGACTTATTTTTACTTTTTTTTTTCAAATAATCATTAAAATTTTAATTGGCTAAATAATTGTAACTCAAAATCTCATTTATTGGTTGATTTGACTGATCTCTAATATACATATAACAACACTCTTGTAGTATATTTTATATTTTAAATAAAAACTAATTTAATTGAGCATATTGAGATGTGGGGTTACACTTACTTAAAGTTTAGTAACCTCTTATTTCCAAATATTATTTGATATCCTTAAAAATGAAAAAAAAATGAATGATAATTTGAAGAATTAATATATTTTTATAGAATAATACTACATGTACATCATAAAATTAATTATTATATATAATAATTCAATTTTTAAAATTATTAATACAATTTTTAATACTATACTTTAATCCAATATTTTAAAAGTTTGATTAATAATTTTAAAAAATTAGAGATGTTTAAAAAATATTTCTCATTTTATATAATTATATTTAGATATATATATATATATATATATATATATATATATATTAATGTATTTACTTTTTTCGTTTCTTAAAGTGTGAGAATTTTTTTTATATACAAGTAATTACACCATCACAACATCTTGAGTAATAACATTTTTCTAGTCAAAATAATAAAAGGATATGCATTATTCATAAAAAGTAGCAACTATGATATTATTTATCTTTCTAAAAGGATATGCATTATTCATAAATTGAGCATTGCTAGGGGTACAACAAAAAATTAGTCAAAACAATCAACAAATAGGAATTTGGGCCACAATCACTCAGCCCATTAAAAATATACTCATAATTAAAATACTATTTTGACCATAAAATATTAAATAGACTTTATTAGCCGATTTTTTTGTTGTTCCCTAAACATTTGTGTTAAAAAAGGGACAACACAACAATAAAAACTCAAAGATACGCACATAAATCTTATTTACTTATTGTATGTAACCATATAACTGTGATTTTAAACACATGCCACAAGTGAAATGTTGATGTTCTCATAATTCCTCTCTTGAAATGGATAGCCAAAGGGAAAGTATATAAAACAAGAAAAGTGTTATTTAAACAACCAAATACTTGTCTCCAAATTAAACAATAATTTCTATATCATTAGATTGTTAGAATTTTTAAAATTTAATTTAATTTGTGTGATGTGATCTATCATTTCTAGTCATAATTTTAGGAACATATTTTTCACTCTTATAAGACTTTTTTGGAGATATGTATCTCCAATCAATCAAAAGTTTGGATCAATCTCTTTGATAGACAGAAACTGATTCTATATAAACTTCTCAGAGTCCCAAATCTACTATGCATCTGAAAATACTCGTTTCATTAGTAATTTAATATATATATTAGAAGTTATGTGTCTTTCATTTTATTTTCATGTAGATAACAGAATCACAGTATGTTTGAAGAACAAATATGAGAAACTAGTAGAAAAAGAAATTGCAGAACAAACAAAGGAGCAAAATTAAATTACTGATCCAGAATAAATCTAAAACAAATAACAAATAGCTATGGTAGGAACTAAGTTTTCAAACTTTTTAAATGAAAATTCAATGCATATAATAAATATTAAAAATATCTTACATAGATATCATTAAAAAATATGATAAATGGGATTCATCATCAAAGACAATGGTATATAGAATGGTTGTCTAATTTAGAGATAATCATTTGATTGTTTAAATATTATTTCTCATAAAATAAGGGGTGGCGTTGATACTTGATAATGGGCTAATTGCAAGCAAAATGCATGCCACGAATTAAACAGCTAGCTTTCAGAGCAGTGTAGTGCATATGTATATATGTTCAGCTTAAAATTCCGAATAAATGCACCACCAATCCAAGAGTTGCAAAGTCCACAAATTTTTTTTTTTTTTTTTATAAATTTGCAACTCCTGGGTTGATTATATTCACAAGCTAGCTTGCCCCACTCTTTCCTCTTTCCCCCTTAATTCACTATCTAAATGCTCCCATTTCACAGTACAGTTGGGCTATCCTTCAAGTCCAAAATTTAAAGGATAACTAAAAATATATATAGTCAATGAGAGAAAAGAGGAACTATATATCCATCTATCTTTGCATCATTGCTTTTTTACGGCTGTTCAATGCTTTTATTCTATCAACACCCCTTACTCCAAAGAAAATGGGGTCCCTACTACCAGAGAAAAACAAAATGAAAAAAAGAAAGTCAACGGCTTGTTAATTTTGATTGTATATATTATATATAATAATGCTAAGTGTATAATGAAAAACCAGTCAATATAACTAATGGACTTATTTTAAGTTTGATTTTGGCCCAAATAATCATTTGGATTGTAATGGGCCGAGCAATTATGACCAAAAATCTCATTTATTGGCTGATTTGGCTGATTTTTTATTGTACATTTAGTATCATGATGCTAAATGAACAATACAAAACCAGCCCAACCAGCCAATAAATGAGATTTTGGGCCATAGTTACTCAGCCCATTACAATCTAAATGATTATTTGGGTCAAAATCAAAGTCAAAATAAACCCATTGACTATATGAGATGATTTTTCATTGTCTACTTAACGTTAATGACCCATTATATATATTTTGAGGGAAATACTTGGGCTACAACAAAAAAATCAGCCAAAATAGCCAACAAGATGTGCACAACATATATAATATAAAATGCATAATGTATATTATATGTAGTGCACAACGTATATCACCTATTGTGTACAACATATATCACATATTGCAACATCATCTTTCTTTACAACGTGTTATATATGTTGTGCTCATCATGTACTATATGGTGTGCACAACATATAATATTCGTTGCGCAGTTTATATTATATACGTTGAAATTTGTTTCCCGTCCTTGTGCCTCATTGCGCATATTTTGATTGTACTTGTAATGTCTGTTCACAGTGTCCATGCCAGGTGGGACATGCAATTTTATATTTTTATTGTTATTATCCAAGGAACTAACAAGCTGATTTGACTTATACAAAAGCTGATTTGACTTATACAAAAGCTGATTTGACTTATACAAAGAATAGATTCTTTCTCTCGAGTAGATATTCAACGTGACTATGGTATGTATAAATTTCAACGAATAATTATACTATTTTGTTGAATGCAGAGAAGACATTACCCTATTAATTAATTATAAAAATTCACACATGACATGTGTTAGTTTGCACCTGAAGGGACCGAGACAAAATATAACTTTGCGGCTAATGGTGTCTATTTTCTACGTTGATGAAAATGGGGTCCAATATCGAATTAAGAAATCCGACTAAAAAGGAGTTATACTATAGCTATCACAAGAAAAACATGTTAGGAAGCAAGTTTTGAATATTATTATTCTTACGTACGTTACATTATGCTGGAATTTTTTTCATGTATGTGTGTACCCCATGCTGCTTTGGGAACGTATGCACAAACACATAAGTTTCATACCAGAAAAATTAGTAGGTGCATTGATAACAAGAAATTTATTTGTTCGGCATAATTTATTATAGGAAAATATTTGGGGCATAATAAAAAATCAGCCAAAACAGCTAATAAGTTGTGCACAACATATATAATATAAAATGCACAACGTATATCAATATGTAGTGCACGATGTATATCATCTATTGTGCACAACATATATCATATGTTGCAACACCATCTTTCTTTGCAACATGTTATATATGTTGTGCACATTATGTGCTATATGGTGTGCACAACATGTAATATTCGTTGTGCAATTCATGTTATATATGTTGTGCACAATTTGTTGGCTATGTTGGCTGGTTTTTTGTTGTGCCTCTAGCAATGCTCTTTATTATATGACACATAATCTAAAACGTCAACTATATTGAAAAAAATATAGTTGAATTTTAAAAAAGAAAATAAAATAATTAATATGTCAAAATATAAATAATAGAAAGGAAATATATCCCTTACTGATACTCTTCCTCTGCAACTAATAATCTCTTTATACATATTGCACTCTATTCAGTGGAGCCCAAATAATGCCCTGCCTCTGCCACCCAGTTGCCACCCTGCATCACTTACTTCTCTTACATTTATTTCACAATTAAAACCTTTATTCATACGTTCAATCGACTATTCTTAAATTTCAAAACCTCTATTCATGATGTCTCATGTACTTTCAATTTTGGATATTAAGTTACCATTATTCTTTCACAAAACACAACAATTAAAAAAGGTCAACAAAATTAAGATTCTTTGCTCATTCTAATACTCTTTCCTTGACAGCTTCTTCTTTTGAAGTAGCAAAACCACTCCTCTTTATCTCGCATCTCTTTCTCCACGAGGGGGTACTGCGCAGAGTTTTGTATAATAATTAACGCTCATCGTCGTTGCTATTTATTACTAATAATTAATTACTAATGCCCTCAGGTTGAAGCAACAGAGTTGAATCGCACAATTCAGACACGGCATTAATTATTAATTGGGGGAAAGAATTTGAGACTGTATAGCACAAGATAATGGGAATTAAATCCTCTGAATTACGTAGCGACCCTGCAGAAGAAGAAAAAAACAAGTCCAAAGCGGAAGAAGAGGAAATCAATTAATGGTTACGACCTCATTTTTTTTAAAATTTTCCACTCTCATTAAATTCCGGATAGATCCCAATACCTTTGATCGGGCATGGCATGGTTCCTGGAATAATTAAGCGAGTTATGAATGGCGTGTACATATTAGAGAGCCCATTTATGGAAAGAGAAGCGAGTCAAGTCTCCGCGCCGCTTTGAAACAGAGCAAGAAAGGAAAGAAAAGAAGAAAAAGGGAAAAACAGAGAACTGGGGTGAACACAGCATTATTATTATTATTATTATAGCTATTTTATTCTTTTAAATACAATTATATTGCAGCAAGATTCTTTCATTCTCTGCAATACATAACCACCCCCTCTCCCCTCCCAATTACAACAATTGCTATGATCTCTCTCTCTCTCTCCCCTCCTCATCCCCAATGCCATTAATATTATTATATAATAATAATACTAATAATAAGAATCTTATACAAAATCTAGAGGAGAAGAAGAGAAACCCCAAAATTAAAAACAAAAGGAATTATTAATTAAAAAGCTAAAAGACTATGAAAAACAGAAAATTAACTAAGCAGAAATAATATATAAAAATCTAATTGATTAAGCCGATGAAGAAGATCCTGCAGGAGGAGGAGAAGGCCTAGCTCTGGAAGAGACAGTTGGGAAGAGAGGGAGCAGGCGGGGCTGAGTGTCCCTTTGAGTGTTAGCCGGAGAAGGGTGAAAGTAGAACCCTTTCTCCCCAATGGCTCTCTCTCCAGCCTCCATGTTCAAAACAGAGACCCCATAGTTTCCCGCAGCAGCGGAGGATGGCCCAAATGGGTCCGGAATGAGAGGAGTCACTGGGCTCAGAACAAGAGCAGGCACGCCCACCATGCTCGGAGACACCATCTCCTGGTGCTGACCATGATTATTCCCAGCGTTGGAGGGCAGAGTTGGGAGGTTGAGGTTAAGGTTGTTGCTCCTACGCTCGTAGAGCTTGAACCCAGATTCATGAGGAGGGCTCGACATGGAGGAGTCTGCTATGGCGTCCGTGGCGGCGGCCATGACGTTGGACGCAGCCAGCCTCGCCGTCTCATTGCACCCTGTCAGCATCTGAACAACCTGCTTGAAGGTGTTCGTGTCCGCCTGCACAAATGTTGTCAGGTACACGTTCCTCGCCCCGGATCTCCCGAAGCTTCTCCTCGCCGGCGGAGGAGGAGCACCCTGCGCCGCCACAGAGGATGGTGCTGGTGGGCGCAGCTGGTGGCCGCCGCCATTGCTGTTGGTGGTGCTGCTTGTGCTGCTGTTTGGGCTGTTTCGATGGTACCTTCTTGGGGATGGAGAGTCCATAGCTGGGTGATGAATGAGAAGAGAAGAGAAGAGAAGAGAAACAACTCAAACAAGTGTGTGTGAGAGAGAGAGAACAGAGAGACAGAGGCTTGAGGACATAGAATGATAGAATCCCCTACGCGCCTTTATAGGCACTCTCAAAATCTCCACTCTCTAACATTACAACACATATTGATTGAGCGCACAACAAAAAAATCAGCCAAAACAGTCAACAAATAGGAATTTGAACCACAATCATCAAGCCCATTAAAATATACTCATGATTAATAGTGCTATTTGGGCCTTAAAATGTTAAATGGACTTTGTTGGCTGATTTTTTTTTGTTCCCCAAGCATCTGTGTTAATTCTCCTTTTCTCATTTACCTTCCATATTAATTAATTAATTAAAATATATTTTTTAAATTCATTGGTCTTCCCTCAGCTTTTTATTTAAATCAATGGATTTTCTTATACTTCTTTCCTTTAAATGAAATTATTAACTTGTGCTTTTGCCAATATTTGGACTCAGAATACTGGGTGGTTTGCCACATTTGTTAATATATCTTGAGCAATTATGTATTCTTCATCTCGAATGTTATTTACTTGGCAAGTCAGTTAATTTTTTTAATCTGTGAGTACTGCGCTTTCCATATAATATGTTTTTCTAAATTTTTTCAAAGTCAAATTGATTGAAATGGATATTTGAAAATTAATAGGGTTTGAATCTTTTTTACTTTTGCAATAATGGAAAAAAATGTGTAATTATCATCTGCCAATGACCAGATTTTTGTGTTTATTGAAAAAGAAACAGCCGTAACATTAGGACTTAATCCTGAGGGAATAATGGTGTGGTAGGTGACAGTTATTGCGGTTCATTGCATCATTGTACATTGGCATAAGAATAGCTGCATTTCCTATTAATTAAATAAATATAAACATATAATTTCATCTTACTAATGCTAATTTGAAATTTAATATAATGAGCTGAATTTCTGAATCACTAAATAATCTACTCAAAAGACACCATTGTATGTTATAAATGTCATCACTATCAAACAATTCACGTTCATAAATACGGCGTATAAATACCCTTAGTCAAACCTGGAAAACTCGCTCCAAAATAAAAAAACTCGCTCCAAAATAAAGAGTGTTACGTGTATATATTATTAGTCATAGTTGAAAAATTTTCTCCGAAATAAAAAGTGTCAACAAATAATTTGTTGACGTGTGATGAGGTAGAACAAATTTTTAATACGAGTTTCTTTCATTAATATTATATATAGATATCATAATCAACGTCAAAAAGTATGCTTCAGAGTAACGAATGTCGGCACAAAATTGAATTAGGTGAGATAAACTTTTAATTTGAATTTCAAACAATTTACTATTTTCATAAATATTACCTATAAATACCATAATTTTTGCTCAAAAATAAATAGTGTTCAGTACCATTAGTCAAAGTCAAAAAATTTGCTCCAAAATAAAGACTGTCAACAAATAATTTGATGAGATGAGGTGTAACTAGGTGGAACAAGCTTTTAATACAATTTTCATAATTTATTACTTTTATTAAAATTATATATCAATATCACAGTCAACGCCCAAAAATCAATTCAGAGTAATAAATGTCGGTCGGTACAAAATTTAATCAGGTGAGAGGAAATTCTAATATGAATTTCAAACAATTTATTATTTTTATAAACATTACGTATAAATACCTTAGTTTTTCTCCAAAATAAAGAGCGTCAACAAATAATTTGATGAGGTGTGATGATATGGAACAAACTTTTAATATGAATTTCATAATTTATTACATTCATTAATATTGTGTATAAATATCATAGTCAACGCCGAAAAAATCGCTTCAGAGTAATGAATGTCGGCACAAAATTTAGTTGGGTGAGACAAACTTTCAATATTAATTTTAAACAATTTATTATTTTCATAAATATTGCGTAAAAAACCCTAGTTTTTACTCCAAAATTAAGAGTGCTGCGTATAAATATGATCAGTCAAACCCAAAAAAATTGCTCCAAGCCTCCAAAATAAAGTGTGTTAACAAATAATTTGATTGAGTGTGATGAGGTGGAACAAACTTTTCATTTGAATTTCATAATTTATTACTTTAATTAATATTATGTATATATATCATAGTCAATGCCGGAAAACTCGTTTTAGATTAATGAATGTCAGCACAAAATTTAATTATGAATTTTAAATAATTTATTATTTTCATAAATATTATGTATAAATATCATAGTTTTTTTCTCCAAAATAAAGAGTGTCAACAAATAATTTGATGAGGTTAGATAATGAGGTGGAACAAACTTTTAATATGAATTTCATAATTTATTTATTACATTAATTAATACTGTGTATAAATATCATATTCAACGCCGGAAAAGCCGCTTCGGAGTAATGAATGTCGGCACAAAATTTAATTAGGTGAGATAAACTTTCTATATGAATTTTAAACAACTTATTATTTTCATAAATGTTACGTATAAACACCCTAATTATGTTAAAGTTGTAAAAACTACCATCGCAGGGTAATGAGTGTCGACACATAATTTGACTACGTGTGACAAAATTTTAACATGAATAACAAACAACTTATAACCTTCATAAATATACGTAAAAATACTCAAGTTAAACTCGAAAAGAACGTTGCATAGTAATGAGTGTCGAAAAAAAATTGACTAGAAAGAACAAACTTCTAACATTATTATCTCAAATACTTTATCACTTTCATTAATATTATGTATAAATAGTCTAGTTAAAACCGAAACAATCGCGATAAAGTAATGAGTGTTGGCACAAAATTTGACAAGGAGAGAAAAATTTTTGATTTGAAATTTTCTCACAGCGTCCAAAACAACGAGTGCCAACCAAATAATTGGATGGGATGTGATGAGGTGGAACAAACTTTTAATTTGAATTTCATAATTTATTAATTTCATTAATATTATGTATAAATATCATAGTCAACACCGGAAAACCCGCTTCAAAGTAATGAATGTCGACAAAAAAATTAATTATGAATTTCAAACAATTTATTATTTTCATAACATTAGATATAAATATCCTAGTTTTTGCACCAAAATAAAGAGTGTTACGTGTGAATACCATTAGTCAAAGTCGAAAAATTTGCTCCAAAATAAAGAGTGTCAACATATAATTTGATGAGGTTAGATGAGGTGGAACAAACTTTTAATACGAATTTCATAATTTATTACTTTCATTAATATTATGTATAAATATGATAGTCAATGCCGGAAAAATCGCTTCAGAATAATGAATGTCGAAACAAGATTTAATTAGGTGAGATAAACTTTTAATATGAATTTTAAACAATTTATCATTTTCATAAATATTACGTTTGAATACATTAGTTTTTCTCCAAAATAAAGAGTGTTGCGTATAAATACCATTAGTAAAACTCAAAAAATATGCTCCAAGCCTCCAAAATAAAGAGTGTCAACAAATAATATTGATGGTATGTGATGAGATGAAATAAACTTTTAATTTGAATTTCATAATTTATTATTTTCATTAATATTATGTATAAATATCATAGTCAACACGGGAAAACACGCTTCATAGTAATGAATGTCGGCACAAAATTTAATTATGATTTTCAAACAATTTATTATTTTCATAACATTAGATATAAATATCCTAGTTTTTGCTCAAAAATAAAGAGTGTTACGTGTATATACCATTAGTCAAAGTCGAAAAATTATGAAATTTGAAATTTAATATAATGAGCTGAATTTCTGAATCAATAAATAATCTACTAAAAAGACACCATTGTATGTTATAAATGTCATCACTATCAAACAATTCACGTTCATAAATACAACGTATAAATACCCTTAGTCAAAACCGGAAAACTCGCTCCAAAATAAAGAGTGTTACGTGTATATATTCTTAGTCAAAGTTGAAATTTTTTCTCCGAAATAAAGAGTGTCAACAAATAATTTGATGACGTGTGATGAGGTAGAACAAATTTTTAATACGAGTTTCTTTCATTAATATTATGTATAAATATCATAGTCAACGTCAAAAAGTATGCTTTAGAGTAACGAATGTCGGCACAAAATTTAATTAGGTGAGATAAACTTTTAATTTGAATATCAAACAATTTACTATTTTCATAAATGTTACCTATAAATACCATAATTTTTGCTCAAAAATAAATAGTGTTTAGTATAAATACCATTAGTCAAAGTAAAAATATTTGCTCCAAAATAAAGAATGTCATCAAATAATTTGATGAGGTGAGGTGTAACGAGGTAGAACAAACTTTTAATACAATTTTCATAATTTATTATTTTTATTAATATTATATATCAATATCACAGTCAACGCCAAAAAATCATTTCAGAGTAATGAATGTCGGTCGGTACAAAATTTAATCAGGTGAGAGGAAATTCTAATATGAATTTCAAACAATTTATTATTTTTATAAACGTTACGTATAAATACCTTAGTTTTTGCTCCAAAATAATGAGCGTCAACAAATAATTTGATGAGGTGTGATGATGTGGAACAAACTTTTAATACGAATTTCATAATTTATTACATTCATTAATATTGTGTATAAATATCATATTCAACGCCGAAAAAGCCGCTTCAGAGTAATGAATATTTGCACAAAATTTAATTAGGTGAGATAAACTTTCAATATGAATTTTAAACAATTTATTATTTTCATAAATGTTACGTATAACTACCTTAGTTATGTTAAAGTTGTGAAAACTACCATCACAGAGTAATGAGTGTTGGCTCATAATTTTACTATGTGTGACAAAATTTTAACATGAATAACAAACAACTTATAACCTTCATAAATATACGTAAAAATACTCAAGTTAAACTAGAAAAGAACGTTGCATAGTAATGAGTGTCGAAAAAAAAATGACTAGAAAGAACAAACGTTTAACATTATTAACTCAAATAATTTATCACTTTCATTAATATTATGTATAAATACTCTAGTCAAAACCGAAACAATCGCGACAAAGTAATGAGTGTTGGCACAAAATTTGACTAGGAGAGAAAAAATTTTAATTTGAAATTTGCTCACAGCCTCCAAAATAACGAGTGTCAACCAAATAATTGGATGGGATGTGATGAGATGGAACAAACTTTTAATTTGAATTTCATAATTTATTACTTTCATTAATATTATGTATAAATAACATAGTCAACACCGGAAAACCTGCTTCAAAGTAATGAATGTTAGCATAAAATTTAATTATGAATTTTAAACAATTTATTATTTTCATAAATATTACATATAAATATCCTAGTTTTTGCTCCAAAATAAAGAGTGTTGCGTATAAATACTATTAGTCAAAGCCGAAAAATTTGCTCCAAAATAAAGAGCGCCAACAAATAATTTGATGTGGTGTGATGATATGGAACAAACTATTAATAAGAATTTCTTAATTTATTACATTCATTAATATTATGTATAAATATGATAGTCAATGTCGCAAAAATCGCTTCAGAATAATGAATTTCGACACAAAATTTAATTAGGTGAGATAAACTTTTAATATAAATTTTAAACAATTTATCATTTTCATAAATATTACATTTGAATACCTTAGTTTTTCTCCAAAATAAAGAATGCAACGTATAAATACCATTAGTAAAAATAAAAAAATTTGCTCCAAGCCTCCAAAATAAAGAGTGTCAACAAATAATTGGATGGTATGTGATGAGATGAAACAAAATTTTAATTTGAATTTCATAATTTTTTACTTTCATTAATATTATGTATAAATATCATAATCAACACCTAAAAACTTGCTTCAGAGTAATGAATGTCGACACAAAAATTAATTATGAATTTCAAACAATTTATTATTTTCATAAATATTACATATAAATATCTTAGTTTTTGCTCCAAAATAAAGAGTGTTGTGTATAAATACCATTACTCGAAGCCGAAAAATTTGCTCCAAAATAAAGAGTGTCAACACATAATTTGATGAGATGGAACAAACTTGTAATACGAATTTCATAATTTATTACTTTCATTAATACTATATATAAATATCATAATCAAAGACGGAAAAACCGCTTCAGAGTAATGAATGTCGGCACAAAATTTAATTAGGCGAGATAAACTTTGAATATGAATTTTAAATAATTTATTATTTTCATAAATATTACTTATGAATACCCTAGTTTTTGCTCCAAAATAAAGAGTGTTGCATATAAATACCATTTGTCAAACCCAAAAAATTTGCTCCAAGTCTCAAAAGTAAAGAGTGTCAACAAATAATTGGATGAGATGTGATGAGGTGGAACAAACTTTTAATTTGAATTTCATAATTTATTACTTTCATTAATATTATGTATAAATATCACAGTCAACACCAGAAAACCCGCTTCAAAGTAATGAATGTCGGCACAAAATTTAATTATGAATTTCAAACAATTTATTATTTTCATAACATTAGATATAAATATCCTAGTTTTTGCACCAAAATAAAGAGTGTTACGTGTGAATACCATTAGTCAAAGTCGAAAAAATTTGCTCCAAAATAAAGAGTGTCAACAAATAATTTGATGAGGTTAGATGAGGTGGAACAAACTTTTAATACGAATTGCATAATTTATTACTTTCATTAATATTATGTATAATTATGATAGTCAATACCGGAAAAATCGCATCAGAATAATGAATGTCGACACAAAATTTAATTAGATGAGATAAACTTTTAATATGAATTTTAAACAATTTATCATTTTCATAAATATTACGCTTGAATACCTTAGTTTTTCTCCAAAATAAAGAGTGTTGCGTATAAATACCATTAGTAAAACTTAAAAAATTTGCTCCAAGCCTCCAAAATAAAGAGTGTCAACAAATAATTGGATGGTATGTGATGAGATGAAACAAACTTTTCATTAATATTATGTATAAATATCATAGTCAACACAGGAAAACTCGCTTCATAGTAATGAATGTTGGCACAAAATTTAATTATGAATATCAACAATTTATTATTTTCATAACATTAGATATAAATATCCTAGTTTTTGCTCCAAAATAAAGAGTGTTACGTGTAAATACCATTAGTCAAAGTTGAAAAATTTGCTCAAAAATAAAGAGTGTCAAGAAATAATTTGATGAGGTTAGATGTGGTGGAACAAACTTTTAATATGAAATTCATAATTTATTACTTTAATTAATACTATGTATAAATATCATATTCAGCGCCGGAAAGCCGCTTCAGAGTGATGAATGTCGACACAAAATTTAATTAGGTGACATAAACTTTTAATATGAATTTCAAACAATTTACTATTTTAATAAATATTACTTATAAATACCCTAAGTTTTGCTCCAAAATATAGAGCATTGCATATAAATACCATTTGTCAAACCCAAAAAATTTGCTCCAAGCCGCCAAAATAAAGAGTGTCAACAAATAATTGGATGGAATGTGATTAGGTGGAACGAACTTTCAATTCGAATTTCATAATTTTTACTTTCATTAATATTATGTATAAATATCATAGTCAACACCGAAAAACCCCCTTCAGAGTAATGAATGTCGGCACAACATTTAATTATGAATTTCAAACAATTTATTATTTTTATAAATATTAAATATAAATATCCTGGTTTTTGCTCCAAAATAATGAGTGTTGCGTATAAATACAATTAGTCAAAGCCGTAAAATTTGCTCCAAAATAGAGTGTCAACAAATAATTTGATGAGGTTAGATGAGGTGGAACAAATTTTTAATACAAATTTCATAATTTATTACTTTCATTAGTACTATGCATAAATATTATAGACAACGCTGGAAAATACGTTTCAGAGTAATGAACGTCGACACAAAATTTATTTAGGTTAGATAAACTTTAATATGAATTTCAAACAATTTAGTATTTTCATAAATGTTACGTATAAATACCCTAGTTAAAGTTGTGAAAACCATTGCAGAGTAATGAGTGTCGGCACATAATTTGACTACGTGTGACAAAATTTTAACACGAATTCAAACAACTTATAACCTTCATAAATATACATAAAAATACTCAAGTTAAAGTTGAAAGGAACATTGCTTAGTAATAAGTGTCGACTAAAAATTTTACTAGAAAGAACAAAGCCGAAACAACTACTGACAAAGTAATGAGTGTTGACACAAAATTTGACTAGGAGAGAAATTTTTTTTAATATGAAGTTCAAACAATTTATTGTTTCATGAATATTACGTATAATTACCCTAGTTAAATTTGGAAAAGTTGTTGCAGAGTAATGAGTGTCGTCGACATTTAATTTGACTATGTGTGACAAACTTTTAACATGCATTTCAATCTATTCATAACTTTCATAAATATACATATAAATATCTCTAATGAATGCCCAAAAAAAAAAACATTGCATAGTGATAAGTGTCGATTGAGAATTTCACTAGATATGACAAACATTTAATATTAACATCTAATAATTTATGACTTTCATAAATATTACGTATAAATACCCTAGTTAGGCCATAAAAATCGATGCAAAGTAAAGATTGTTGGTATAAAATTTGACTAGGTTAGATAAACTTTTAATATGAATTTCAAATTATTTTTAATTTCATAAATATTATGTATAAATACCCTAGTTAAAGCAGGAAAACCTGCCGCAGAGTGTTGGCACATAATTTGACTAGGTGTGACAAATTTTTAACACAAATTTCAAACTACTTATAAATTTCTTAAATATATGTATAAATATCGTATCGTCAAAGCCGAAAAGAACTCTGCATAGTGATGAATGTGGACCTAGAATTCTACTTAATATGACAAACTTTTAAGTTTTATTTTTAACTTCAAATAATTTATTACTTTCATAAATATTATGTATAAATACTCTAGTCATAGTAAAATAAACCACTTGAAAGTAAGAAGTGTCAACACCAAATTTGACTAGGTGATATAAACTTAACAATTTATTAATTTCATAAATCTTAGTATAAATACTCTAGTTGAAGTTAAAAAGAAAAATCGTTGCCAAGTAATGATTGTCGGCATATAATTTGCAAAGTGTGATAAACTTTTAACATGAATTTCAAGTTATTTATAACCTTTATAAATATGCATATAAATTGTCTATTTCAAGCCGGAAAGAATAACATCACACAATGAAGAGTGTCAGCTAGAAATTTGACTAGGTATGACAAACTTATGACATTAACTTCAAATAATTTATTACTTTCATAAATATTGCATATAAATAGCCTAGTCAAAGCCAAAAACCTGCAATAGAGTATTCGGTGTTGCCACAAAATTTGACAAGATTTGATAACTTTTAATATGAATTTCAAACAATTTATTACTTTCATAAATATTGCGTATAAATATCCTAGTAAAATTGGAAAAATGACTACAGAATAATGAGTGTCGGCACATAATTTAACTAGGTGTGACAAACTTTTAATATGAATTTCAAACTATTTATAACTTTCTTAAATATACACGTAAATACTCTGGTTAAAGCCTAACATAGTATATTTTAATTTTTAGTAAGAGCATTGCTAGAGGCACAATAAAAAATCAGCCAAAACAGCCAACAAATAGGAATTTGGACCATAACAACCCAGTCCATTAAAAATATACTCATGATTAAAAGTGTTATTTGGGCCATAAAGTGTTAAATGAGTTTTGTTGGTTGTTTTGACTGAGTTTTTGTTGTGTCTCAAGCATTTGTGCTTTAGTAATTTACACCTTAACTCGGTTTTAGTTAACATCATGCAAACAAATATATACTGATTATGTTATAGCCACAATTGATATCAAAATTTTTTAATCTTAATTATGTTATAGTAATTACGTTATATCAAAATTTGCTCCAAAATAAAGAGTGTCAACAAATAATTTGATGAGGTTAGATGAGGTGGAACAAATTTTTAATACGAATTTTATAATTATTATTTTCATTAATATTATGTATAATTATCACATTCAATGTCGAAAAAGCCGTTTCAGAGAAATGAATGTCGGCACAAAATTTAATTACATGAGATAAACTTTTAATATGAATTTTAAACAATTTATTATTTTCATAAAAAAATACGTATAAATATCCTAGTTTTTGCTCAAAAACAAAGAGTATTGCATATAAATACCATTAGTGAAACCCAAAAAATTTGCTCCGAGCCTCCAACATAAAGAGTGTCAACAAATAATTGGATGGGATGTGATGAGGTGGAACAAACTTTTATATTGAATTTCTTAATTTATTACATTCATTAATATTATGTATAAATATCATAGTCAACACCAGAAAACCCGCTTCAGAGTAATGAATGTCGGCACAAAAATTAATTATGAATTTCAAATAATTTATTATTTTCATAAATATTACATATAAATATCTTAGTTTTTGCTCCAAAATAAAGAGTGTTGGGTATAAATACCATTAGTAGAAGTCGAAAAATTTGCTCCAAAATAAAGAGTGTCAACACATAGTTTGATGATGTTAGATGAGGTGGAACAAACTTGTAATAAGAATTTCATAATTTATTACTTTCATTAATACTATATAAAAATATCATAATCAAAGCCGGAAAAGCCGCTTCAGAGTAATGAATGTCGGCACAAAATTTAATTAGGTGAGATCAACTTTTAATATAAATTTTAAATAATTTATTATTTTAATAAATATTACGTATAAATACCCTAGTGCAGGGGCGAAGCTAGGTTGTCTGCAAGGGGGACGATGACCCCCCGTGAAATTTCTAGTTTTGTTTGTGAAAATAAAATTATTATGTTATCCTTCCCTAAATTTTGTTCGTATTAAGTTTCATTGAATTTCATTTGATATACGACCCAATCGTAAAAAAATTACACTATACTTGTAAGAAAATTAGATTCCCTAAAAATTTCCTATATAATGACCAAATTTAACCAATAACTCAAACAAAAAATCAATTAAAAAAATAAAATATAAAAAATAAGTGTTTCATTGTTATGTTGTACATGTCACTTATCACAAGCCTATATTTATAATCAGTTAATATTATTACCATGGAAAACGTCTAATTCCATCTCTACTGGCCCCCTCTAAAACAAATTTTTGGCTTCGCCCCTGTCCTAGTTTTTGCTCCAAAATAAAGAATGTTGCGTATAAATACAATTTGTCAAACCCAAAGAATTTGCTCTAAGCCTCCAAAGTAAAGAGTGTCAACAAATAATTGGATGAGATGTGATGAGGTGGAAGAAATTTTTAATTTGAATTTCATAATTTATTACTTTCATTAATATTATGTATAAATATCATAGTCAACACCAGAAAATCCGCTTCAAAGTAATGAATGTCGACACAAAATTTAATTATGAATTTTAAACAATTTATAATTTTCATAAATATTACATGTAAGTATCCTAATTTTTGCTCCAAAATAAAGAGTGATGCTTATAAATACTATTAGTCAAAGTCGAAAAATTTGCTCCAAAATAAAGAGCATCAACCAATAATTTGATGAGGTGTGATGATGTGGAACAAACTTTTAATACGAATTTCATAATTTATTACATTCATTAATATTATGTATAAATATGATAGTCAATGCCAGAAAAATCGCTTCAGAATAATGAATGTCGACACAAAATTCAATTAGGTGAGACAAACTTGAGATAAACTTTTAATATGAATTTTAAACAATTTATCATTTTCATAAATATTACGTTTGAATACCTTAGTTTTTCTCCAAAAAAAGAGTGTTGCGTATAAATACCATTAGTAAAACTCAAAACATTTGCTCAAAGCCTCCAAAATAAAGAGTGTCAACAAATAATTGGATGGTATCTGATGAGATGAAACAAACTTTTAATTTGAATTTCATAATTTATTACTTTCACTAATATTGTGTATAAATATCATAGTTAACACCGGAAAACCCGCTTCAAAGTAATGAATGTCGGCACAAAATTTAAATATGAATTTCAAACAATTTATTATTTTCATAACATTAGATATAAATATCATAGTTTTTGCTCCAAAACGAAGAGTGTTACATGTAAATACCATTAGCCAAAGTCGAAAAATTTGCTCCAAAAAAAAGAGTGTCAACAAATAATTTGATGAGGTTAGATGAGGTAGAACAAACTTTTAATACGAATTCCATAATTTATTACTTTAATTAGTACTATGTATAAATATCATATTCAACGCCGGAAAGCCGCTTCAGAGTGATGAATGTTGCACAAAATTTAATTAGGTGACATAAACTTTTAATATGAATTTTAACAATTTACTATTTTAATAAATATTACATTTGAATATCCTAGTTACGTTAAAGTTGTGAAAACCATCGCAGAGTAATGAGTGTCGGCACATAATTTGACTACGTGTGACAAAATTTTAACATGAATTCAAATAACTTATAACCTTCATAAATATACGTAAAAATACTAAAGTTAAAGTCGAAAAGAACGTTGCATAGTAATGAGTGTTGAAAAAAAATTGACTAGAAAGAACCAACTTTTAACATTAACTCATAATTTTATCACTTTCATTAATATTATGTATAAATACTCTAGTCAAAGTCGAAACAATCGCGACAAAGTAATGAGTGTTGGCACAAAATTTGACTAGGAGAGAAAAAATTTTAATATGAAATTCAAACAATTCATTGCTTTCATGAATATTACGTATACCTAGTTAAAGTTGGAAAAATCGTTGCAAAGTAATGAGTGTCGATCGCTTACATATAGTTTGACTGAGTGACAAACTTCTAACATGAATTTCAAACTATTTATAACTTTCATAAATATACATATAAATATCTCTAATGAATGTTAAAAAAAAAAAACATTGCATAATGATAAGTGTCGATTGAGAATTTTACTAGATATGACAAACATTTAATATTAACTTCTAATAATTCATAGATATTACGTATAAATACCCTAGTCAAGGCCATAAAAAATGTTGCAAAGTAACGACTATTGGCATAAAATTTGACTAGGTGAGATAAACTTTTAATATAAATTTCAAACGACTTATTATTTTCATAAATATTATGTATAAATACCCTTGTTAAAGTAGGAAAAACCGTCACAGAGTGTTGGCACATAATTTGTCTAGGTGTGACAAATTTTTAACACAAAATTCAAACTATTTATAACTTCCTTAAATATATGTATAAATACCTTATAGTCAAAGCCGAAAAGAACGGTGCATAGCGATGAATATGGACCTAAAATTCAACTTAATATGACTGTCACGACCCAACTCGGCTCGTGACCGGCACATGGGACTCCGAGTCGCATGTCAGCCTTAACCTGTAATCCACACAATAATCCAGCTAAACAATAATAACCACAACTACTTTATCATGCATACATACATAAAATCCATACGCATAATGGGGTTCTCAAGGTGTCACCCCTAAATCTATAATACATAATATATGGTCATAACACCCTACTTAATCCATAAGCTAACATAATCCAACATAAAATCTACAAGTCTTAATTAGACTTACAACACATACATAATTTAGATAACCCTGTTTGTAAGCCTATGGAGCATACTAATGACATAATCGATAATAACATAACGCCTCTAAACATTGAGGCTCACCAAAGCTAAGCGCTTGGAGGAACGGAAGGACTTGCCTCCTGATCTGCACCTGAATCTGAAAATGGTTTGTAAGAATGGGTGAGTCATACGCTCAGTGAATAATAGATTAAAGACAGTTTATGCAGCAATATCATAATCATATATATACAGTCATAGCAATCCATCACATAGTCGCCATACCACACATTCCGCAATTCGTCTTATGTATTATTATTACAAGTGTATTCATTGTTAAAGATCTCGGGAGCCCAGCCCCTCCTCAGATCTTTAGTCCCGGGAGCCCAGTCCCTCCTCAGACTTTATCAAACTCGACCCCGGGAGCTATGCCCCTCCTCAGGCCGAGCAAACCAACATTTATCATTCTTTAATTAATAGCATTCGTATTCATACATCGCATCATATCTGTATCATCGTCATAACAACGTCATAAACAGCCCAGTATTGAGTTTGAGGTAGTGGTGAACATGTGGATTTGAAAACATAACTTAAATGTATAAAGATTTTGAATTAAAGTCTTAAAAATAGTGTTTTTGTACTGATGTAATCGATTACAGGCCTCTGTAATCGATTACCAACTTCAAATTTCGTTCTGAAGGACAATTTTTGCGAAAATAGGCAGTCTGTAATCGATTACCAACTCGTGGTAATCGATTACAGGATCTTGGTAATCGATTACACCAATTCGCTGTAATCGATTACAGCCTGGGTCAGAGACGAAAATCTGCAGAAAATCACGCGAAATTCATCTCCAAATCCACATTTTCACCACAACCCATCCAAACCAAACACAACCAACATACAATATCAGTTATATATCAACCAATCTCAGTCCCTATCAACTATCATAGCAAGAGATTCACAAAATCATTCAAAATCAAACATAACCCATAAATAACTCATTACTCACAAATTACTCCAATGAGCTCCAAGACACCACCCGGAGCTAGGATGAGGTACCTTGAGCTTCTCTAGTTGGTTGAGACCCTAGAGAACACATCACAAACCTCAATCTCAACACAAAATCAAAAACCCCAATCTTAAACCCTAAAACCCTAAATCCGAAAATCAAAGAGAAAATACACCAAGACAGAAAAAGAAATACACTACACTTACCCCCAATATACTAGATGATGATTGATAAATTGATCTTTGATGATAAGATTTGAGGAAGAGAGGTTTGAGAGAAAGGGTGAGGAAGAAGAAAATGAAATGTGAAGAATGAGAGGGAGGGGTGGCCACGGGAAATAAGAAGAAAGGAAGGGAAAAAGGAAAGAGAAAAAGGGGAGGTGGGGCCCACTAGGTGTCCTGTCTCCCCGGGTTGTACCATGATCTCTTACTCAAACTAACTCAAAATACCCAAGGTATTACAATGACAAACTTTTAAGTTTTAACATCAACTTCAAATGAATTATTAATTTCATAAATATTATGTATAAATACTCTAGTCATAGCCGAAAAAACCACCGCAAAGTAAGAAGTGTTAACACAAAATTTGACTAGGTGATATAAATTTTACACGCATTTCAAACAATTTATTAGTTTCATTAATATTAGTATAAATACCCTAGTTGAAGTTAAAAAATTGTCGCAAAGTAATGATTGTCGTCGTATAATTTGGCAAAGTGTGACAAACTTTTAACATGAATTTCAAGTTATTTATAACTTAAACAAATATGCATATAAATTCTCTATTTAAAGTCAGAAAGAACGTCACAAATTGAAGAGTATCAGTTAGGAATTTGACTAGCTATGAAAAACTTTTAACATTAACTTCAAATAATTTATTATTTTTATAAATATTGCTCATAAATAGCCTAGTCAAAGCTAAAAAAACTGCTATAGAGTAATCGGTGATGATACAAAATTTGATAAAGTTCGATAACTTTTTAAATTTCAAACAATTTATTACTTTCATAAATATTGCGTGTAAATATCATAGTAAAATTGGAAAAATGACTACAAAATAATGAGTGTCAGACACATAGTTTAACTAGGTGTGACAAACTTTTAATATGACTTTTAAACAATTTATTATTTCCATAAATATTACATATAAATACCCTAATTTTTGCTCCAAAATAAAGTGTGTTGCATATTAATACCATTTGTCAAACCCCAAAAAAATTTGCTCCAAACCTCCAAAATAAAGAGTGTCAACAAATAATTGGATGGGATGTGATGAGGTGGAACAAACTTTTAATTTGAATTTCATAATTTATTACTTTCATTAACATTATGTAAAAATATCATTGTCAACACCGGAAAACCTGCTTCAAAGTAACGAATATCGACAAAAAATTTAACTATGAATTTCAAAAAATTTATTATTTTCATAAACATTACATATAAATATCCTAGTTGTTGCTCCAAAATAAAGAGTGTTGCCTATAAATATCATTAGTCAAAGCCGAAAAATTTGCTCCAAAATAAATAGTGTCAATATAATAATTTAATTTGATGAGGTTGGATGCGGTGGAACAAACTTTTAATATGAATTTTATAATTTATTACTTTCATTAATACTATGTATAAATATCATATTCAACGCTGGAAAAGCGGGTTCAGAGTAATGAATGTCGGAACAAAATTTAATTAGGTGAGATAAACTTTTAATATAAATTTTAAACAATTTATTATTTTCATAAATATTACGTATAAATGCCTTAGTTTTTGCTCAAAAATAAAGAGTGTTGCGTATAAAGACCATTTGTCAAACCCAAAAAATTTGCTCCAAGCCTCCAAAATAAAGAGTGTCAGCAAATAATTGAATGAGATGTGATGAGGTGGAACAAAATTTAATTTGAATTTCATAATTTATTACTTTCAATAATATTATGTATAAATGTCATAGTCAACACCGGAAAACTCGCTTTAAATTAATGAATGTCAGCACAAAATTTAATTATGAATTTCAAACAATTTATTATTTTCATTAACATTACATATAAATATCTTAGTTTTTGCTCCAAAATAAAGAGTGTTGCGTATGAATATCATTAGTCAAAGCCGAAAAATTTACTCCAAAATAAAGAGTGTCAACAAATAATTTGATGAGGTTAGACGAGGTGGAACAAACTTTTAATACGAATTTTATAATTTATTACTTTCATTAATATTATGTATAAATATCATATTCCGGAAAAGCCGCTTCAGAGTAATAAATGTTGACACCAAATTTATTTAGGTGAGATAAATTTTAATATGAATTTCAAACAATTTATTATTTTTATAAATGTTACGTATAAATATCTTGGTTAAAGTTGTGAAAAAAACCATTGCAAAGTGATGAGTGTCGGCACATAATTTGACTAATCGTGACAAAGTTTTAACATGAATTCAAACAACTTATAACCTTCATAAATATACGTAAAAATACTCAAGTTAAAGTCGAAAAGAACGTTGCATAGTAATGAGTGTGCACTAAAAATTTGACTAGAAAGAACAAACTTTTAACATTAACTCAAATAATTTATCACTTTTATTAATATTATGTATAAATAGTACTCTAGTCAAAGCTGAAACAACCGCGACAAAGTAATGAGTGTTGGTACAAAAATTGACTTCGAGAGAAAAAGAATTGTAATATGAAGTTCAAACAATTTATTGCTTTCATGAATATTACGTATAATTACCCTAGTTAAAGTTGGAAAAATTGTTGAAAAGTAATGACGGTCGTCGTCTCGTCGACATATAATTAAGTTGACTATGTGTACAAACTTTTAACATGCATTTCAAACTATTTATAACTTTCATAAATATACATATAAATATCTCTAATGAATTCAAAAAAAAAAAAAAGACATTGCATAGTGACAATTGTCGATAGAGAATTTTACTAGATATGACAAACATTTAATATGAACTTCTAATAATTCATTACTTTCGTAGATATATATTAAGTATAAATATCCTAGACCATAAAAATCTATGCAAAGTAAAGATTGTTGCCATAAAATTTAATTAGGTGAGATAAAATTTTAATATGAATTTCAAACTATTTCTTACTTTCATAAATATTATGTATAAATATTCTGGTCATAGTCAAAAAACCATTGCAAGGTAAGAAGTGTCAACAAAAAAATTGACTAGGTGAAATAAACTTTTCACACATTTCAAACAATTTATTATTTTCATAAATATTAGTATAAATACTCTAGTTCAAGTTAAAAAAAATTGTTGCCAAGTAATGATTGTCAGCAGATAATTTGGCAAAGTGTGACAAACTTTTAACATAATTTCAAGTTATTTATAACTTTTATAAATATGCATATAAATTCTCTATTTAAAGCCAAAAAGAACGTCATACATTGAAGAATATCGGCTAGAAATTTGAAAAGGTATGACAAACTTTTAAAGTTAACTTCAAACAATTTATCACTTTCATAAATGTTGCATATAAATAGCCTAGTCAAAGCCAACAAACTGATATATAGTAATCAATATTGGCACAAAATTTGACAAGATTTGATAATTTTTAATATGAATTTCAAATAATTTATTATTTTCATAAATATTGCGTATAAATCTCCTAGTAAAATTGGAAAAATGGCTACAGAATAATGAGTGTCGTCACATAGTTTAACTTAGGTGTGATAAACTTTTAATATGAATTTCAAACTATTTATAACTTTCTTAATTATAAGTGTAAATACTCTAGTTAAAGCCAAAAAGAGCATATTTTTTAGTAATTTACACCTTAACTCGGTTTTAGTTAACATCACGCAAATAAATACATATTGATTATGTTATAGTCACTATTGATATCAAAATTTTTGAATATTAATTACTTTATAGTAATTCAATTGGCCAAAATCAATTTTGTAAAATCAACTTAGGAACAACCCAATTTATAAATGTTAATCTAAACACACACTAAGTCACCAAGAAATCCAAGCTGAGATTGACTAAAATAAGAGAAATTATTGGGTGATCATAGATCGCCGTACAAGATTATGGTTTAACAACTCAAATAATAACATGTGTTCATAGTTGATGACATGTGTTATAGAATTTTCTATTAATAATTAAAAATCTAATCATAGTTATTTTTTATTTTAAAAAATAAAAAATAATAGGACTCATAACTCAATAAATAAAACAAATATTTAATTTTAATATTTTAAATTATTTTATTTATAAAAATTAACTAATTTGAATCACAAGAAAAATAAAAAATAAAAATAATTATTTCTAATAAAAAAAATTTAATAAAAGAATTTCTTCTTCCTCACATAAATAATTTTTAAATGATAAAATTAAATATTTATTATTTATTAATAGATAATATTATATTGTATATTCATAGGACCTATTATTAATAATTAATAATTAAAAATCTAATTATAATTAAATGTTTTATTTTTTTATTTTTAAAAAATAAAAAAGAAATCAAGTCCACATCTCAATAATTTAAAAATATTAAAATTAAATATTTTATTTTACTAATATGAAAAGTGAGTCCCTTTTATATTTTAAAAGAAAAAAAAACTATATTAAATTAGTAAAACTAAATCTTATGACATATGACATTCTATATGTATACAGTACACATACATTACTTGGATAGTTGGATCATAATCTTATAGGACGATTCATGACCACCCAAGAATTTCTCCTAAAATAAGAACATAATAGTAACGAGGTAATGAAAAAAAAGTGCAGGAACTTAGACACACACGCCAAGAATGAGGGTGTGGGTTTGAACTAGCAAATGGTAATATTGCATTGGTGATAGTAGGAATTTTAGACAAACATGAGTGAGGATGTTGTTATGTTATGACAGAGAAAACAGAAAGTGTCAAAAAGAGTTCAATATTTGGCATTGACTCTCAGGCAGAGTTCCATGACATGATGACTCTGACTGCGCCAAAGCAAATGCAAAGGCAAAATACTACATCCATCCCTCTGCCTTGTTTGGGACGACTTATCTTATCGTCCACTTTTTCATTAATGGCAACATCTCTGATTATACAAATCAGGAACCTTTCTAACCATATTTATTTGTTGATTTGATATGCATCCTGTTTCTTCCTGTGCCCACCATCAAATTTCCTTCTTTGAAATAATCACTCTACATTTTGTTTAGCTTAATGTTTTCTATTCACAATTTCATAATTTGAATTCTGAACTTTATTTAAGAAATCTAGCACCTCACCTCATGCAACAATTCTTACTTGATCAAATTAATTGCCCATTTTTAATCAAGCATTGTAGTTCCAGATTTACCCCTGAGAATTATTGCTGATATATGCCCCTCTGGCTCACTACAAAGTACAAACATATATACAGATAACAGAGTGTTCTGTCTTGTATACATTTATTCGGTACAGTTAGAGATTCTTAGAATTTAATGTCCCCACTCTGCCCTATGATATCTAGATGATAATGTAGATACTAAAGTTTGTAAACAATGCTATATCTGGCTTTGTTTGGTAGAGATGAAAAAAGTTGTTAATTGGGATAAAAACTTAAAAACCTGTCCAAATTAAGATCCATAAAGATCAGAAAAGACAAAAATGTCTTGGTTGATCATTCCATGTTAAGTCATTGCAGAGGAGAAGGTACGAGTTTGTTATTACACCTCGAAATGTTAATGCTAGTAGTAGCGTTCACTTTCCTAGTATTACAATTCACAACGGTATTTGAGAATTGAGATACTTCCCTTCAAAATAATAATTATCACTACTACTACTTCTTACCTCGACCAAATTCAAAACAACATGAAAGCTCGAATTCCATTTGTAATATCATTTAATAATATAGTTGAGATGTCAATGTGCAAAATGACTTGTTTGAGGAAAGTCCAACAGTTTATTAAGTTCAGTTCTAATTCCAAACTCAATTATAAATAAATAATTGATAATGGCGTAGAGGAGTTAGAACATAGAGCCATAGAGGACATTCTTTTTTTCAAATACCTTTGCTTTGCCACAAGTCAGAGTTATTGATGCTCACATTGAGGTTGATACTTAATTCCCAATTCCAGGATCCTAAGTTATAAAAGAGGGGCAGAAAAAAGTGAGGATCCAATACCCAATTTATATAAACTAGCTAGAAGAAGCTAAAAGACTACAAATGATGTAAAATGGTACGAGGGAAAAGGAAGAAGGGAAGGGACCACAATATAAAGTGCAACACTTAGCACAATATATATCGGTGATCTAATCATAGAAAAAAAGACTCCATTTGTGTTTGGACAGTGCTTGATGTAGCCACTCAACATGTTTTACCACAAATCATAATTATTCCAATGAATTGACAAGCCCCCACGCTTTATGAAAATGAAAAGTTATTCTTTATATTATATATTGCTAGGCATGGTAGTTTCATGATACATATATATTACTGAAATTTCAATTTCAACAAGGGGTATAATGCTAATGACTAAAACTTAAGAAAAACTTCCCGGAATGAAAGTCATTCACATTCTTTCTGTGGTCAACAAGTAATATTCTAAGTCAAAATGTTGAATATTACTACACAATTTGAATTAGTATATATTCTAGTTCCTGAAAGATAGTATTCCACCAAAAGGTGATGTGGTTTATACGAAGAAAGCAAGAATGATTTAACCTTGCTGGTGCATCTAGGTGTGCAACATGACAGTCCATATGATATGATGGGGGTCTGTGTATCCCATAAGCATGAAACATGAACCATCTCAATCCATATATTCTGATGAGCTAGCTAGATCTTAATGTAATAGCAGTACAACAGATTTTCATACCAGGATTGTAAAAATTTGATGTACCTGTGCACAGCACAGCATAGCATAGCATGGGTTAAACTGCTAGTGTCTGACAAAGTGACACTTCCACAAAGTTATATCACTTTCAAAGCTTCCTTTTCTCTGTCTTGCCTTGTTGGTTATAATATAATATACCTGTTGCCTCTGACTATAAATCTGATAACTATGCTCCATTATATTTGTGTACCTCCTCTACACCCTCAACCTTGTAGGCAGAAAAGAATACCAAAAAGAAAGACATTGGTGACAACACAGAACAGAATTATGATTAGAACGCCTCCCATTATCGTTTATAATTCTAGCAATAACAGAGAAAAGAAGGATGTTTTTATTTAATCAAATGTTGAACAAAGACAAAGGTTCTATTGCATCCTCCTAAAGTCAGTTTGGACATAATCCCGAAAACATGTATTTACTATTCCTCATGAGCTAGCATGCTGATGCATTGACTTCCTCATTGAGTTTTCAGAGTGTTCAGCTATTGCACTACTATTAGAATTGTAATCATTCTGCAAAAAAGTGAAGTATCAGTTCAGTAGTGTTGTCAAAGCAACCTAAATAAATAAATAAATAGCCTACTAGAAGCTAGGTAAGTATATGCCCAAACCTGAGGACACTTTCAATGCTTCCCTGCCTCCTTCTACCTTTACATAAATAAGAGAAGGAAGAAAAGGGTGTTTGCGCATTGAAAAGGGTGAAAACAAATTGATGCTTCAATCTTATAGACAAATCCTAGAAATATTATTTTAACAGTAATGATATTTTGGCATCTACTCTTGGATGTTCAATTAACATCCATCAAATCTAAATCTAAGAGTGAAAACTAATAAATGAGGGAATATTTATATAAGTGGGGACTATAGAAATTTAGATGTGGATGTATTATTGTAGGTATTTTAATGACTCAGTAAACTAGATAAAACATGCCAAATTGCCAACATACCTGTTTAGTGAGACCACAAGGGGACTGAGAAGCGGTCGGGATTGACGGGGGTGACTAGAGGGAGGAGTAGAGAGCTCCAAGGAAACTTCTGGAAGATGCAGAATGAGGTTGTGAGGGGTGGGCTGTTTCTTGTGAAACTGGGCCAATGGAGCCCATACCTATTAGGCCCAAATCACACCCAAGCCATCCAATGTTCTGTTGAAATGGAGCAAGATGAGCATGGTTTCATAAATCTTCTATGGGCCAATGCAGTCCAAAAATCCTATGAAGTATTAGCCACTAACAAGCAGAGCCCCCAATTTCTTTTTAAGACAAAAAACTGTTATCTAAATTGTATGTTTTTTTCAGTTTACACTCAAAATTTCCTTGGATGATATCAACAATGGAAGGTTTTGTCCTTTCGATTTTCCATCTAATTTTGTTTTGTTTCTTTCATTAATTAAGAAATAGAATATGAAGAGCTTATGTGCCATTAAAGTTGATAATGTAGAAGAAGTTCTACTTGTTAGTGGTTCCTACTTCATAGGATATTTGTTAGTATCAATATTTGCTTAATATTATTGAGACATATAGGATGAGTATCTAAACTCTTTTTTTTTTTTCATGGTACAGTAGCAATTACCTTCATGTAAACGGTGAATTTATGTCATTCATACTTCATGTGGCATTTACTTGTTAATTTCCCAACATAATTGGGAGGTAACAAAATGTTATTTGAAATAAAACTATGACAAATATGCATAAAAAAAATAAAACTATGACAAATGTAACGTTGTTGGCGAGTCATTGGATATAAATCTCATTTTTCATTTTGTACATTTATTTGATAAAAGTTGTAAAACAATAATTACTTTATCTCATACATGTTCTGCCTTCTATAAATGTTTGACGATAATCGTAAATGTGAAACACTCATACACCAAAGAAAAAAGTAAAAGGTCCCAAGATGTCATAATTGTTTGAAGAAAAACAATAAGCAAGGACAAGATGGGGTCAACCATTGTGTTGGAAAATTATTAAAAATCAAAAGAATCCAAAGTTGTGAAAAGAAGAAGATAAACATACAACAGAACAAGTTGTCATAGCAATAAAGTCCATTGTGATTATTGAAATGACAATAGTGAGATTTTATAATTTTTTTTTTATTATAAAATATAGACATAATTTTTAAAATATAGAATCTCAAGAATTTTTTACATAGAGTAGAAATTGAAGGCTATATATTTTAAAATGTGAAAATTCATAATTTTTTTTGTTTTCTTATTAAATAAAGACTATAGACTTTAAAATATTGAATCACATGAATTTTTCATATATAGTAGAAATTGAAGACTTCATATTTGAAAATGTGAGATTTTACAATTTTTTTGTTATCTTATAAAATAAAGACTATAAACTTTAAAATATTAAATCACATGAATTTTTCACATATAGTAGAAATTGAAGGTAATATACTTTAAATGTGAGAATTCACAACTTTTTTTGTTATCTTAAAAAAATAAAGACTATATACTTTAAAATATTGAATTACATGAATTTTTCACATATAGTAGAAATTGAAGGCTAATACATACTTGAAAATGTGAGATTTTACAATTTTTTTATTATCTTATAAAATAAAGACTATAAATTTTAAAATATTGAATCACATGAATTTTTCACATATAATAGAAATTGAAGGTAATATACTTTAAAATGTGATAATTCACAACTTTTTTTGTTGTCTTATAAAATAAAGACTATAGACTTTAAAATATTGAATCACATGAATTTTTCACTTATAGTAGAAATTGAAGGTAATATACTTTAAAATGTGAGAATTCACAATTTTTTTGGTTGTCTTATAAAATAAAGACTATAGACTTTAAAATATTGAATCACATGAATTTTTCACATACAGTAGAAATTGAAGCTATATACTTCAAAATATAAGATTTCACAAATTTTTGGGTTGCATTATATATAAAATAAAGACTATAAGTTTTAAAATATTGAATCACATGAATTTTTTACATTGTAGAAATTGAAGGCTATAATATATTTCAAAATGTGAGATTTTGCAATTTTTTATTGCATTATAAATTAAAGACTATATGCTTTAAAATATTGAATCACAATAATTTGTCTATATAGTAGAAATTGAAGGCTATATACATTAAATCTAAGATTTCACAATTTTTTTGTTTGTCATATAAAATAAAGATTATAGACTTTAAAATATTGAATCACATGAATTTTTTACATATATTAGAAATTGAAGACTATATACTTTAAATTGTGAGATTTCACAATTTTCTTAGTTGTATTATCTATTACTATTTATCAAGAGAATTTTCAAAAAGTTGCTTAATTTTTTTTCTCTAAAAATAGAATGAATATAAATTAAAAAATAACTACCATTTGTAACTTCGATTATTCAAATTTATTCTCTTTTTTTTCATTGATCTTTTATACTAATATTTTAATAATTTAAAATGAGATTTAGTAGTGATTTTAATTATATTAAATAGTATTATTTTATAAAAAAAATATTAGTAGAAAAGAGTTAAATAAAATTATTGGAAAAAATATTTATTGGAAAATAAAAAAGCAGCGACTTGACATGCACGAAAGTTGAAATTAAAAGCTATATAATTTAAATGTGAGATTTCACAATTTCTTTTTGTTGTCTTATAAAATAAAGAATATAGGCTTTAAAATATTGAATCACATGAAATTTTCACATATAGCATAAATTGAAGGCTATATACTTTAAATTATGAGATTTCACAATTTTCTTGCTTGTATTATAAAATAAAGACTTTAAATTTTAAAAAATTGAATCACATGAATTTTTCACAAATAGTAGAAATTGAAGGCTACATACTTGAAAATGTGAGATTTCATAATTATTTTAGTTGTCTTATTAAATAAAGACTATAGATTTTAAAATATTGAATCACATGAATTTTTCACATATAGTAGAAATTGAAGGTTATATACTTTAAAATGTGAGAATTCACAATCTTTTTAGTTGTCTTATAAATTAAAGACTATAGACTTTAAAATATTGAATCACATTAATTTTTGACATATAGTAGAAATTGAAGGCTATATACTTTAAATTATGAGATTTCACAATTTTCTTGATTGTATTATAAAATAAAGATTATAGCTTTTAAAAATTTGAATCACATGAATTTTTCACATATTGTAAGAATTGAAGACTATATACTTTAAAATGTGAGATTTCACAGTTTTTATTGTTGTTATTAAAATAAAAACTATAGACCTTAAAATATTGAATCACATAAATTTTTCTAAATAGTAGAAATTGAAGACTATATACTTTAAATGTGAGATTTCAAATTTTTTTTGTTGCATTATAAAATAAATACTATAGACTTTAAAATATTGAATTACATCAATTTTTCACATATAGTAGAAATTGAAGGCTATAAACTTTAAATTACGAGATTTCATAATTTTCTTGGTTGTATTATAAAATTAATCTCTTTTTATATTCACTAATATTACGTGTATAATGAAATTTGTACAATACTTATACAACAATCATATTCACCGTTAGATTTTAATATGGATTTACAAACAAATGCAATCCAATAGTCAATATAATTGTTATACAAGTATTGTACAATTTTCATTGTACACGTAACATTCCTTTTTATATTTTGCAGCCACAATTTCAATCCAGCGTCACAAATATGTTATATGAAATTAATAGAAAATTTTTATTAACATAAAAAAGTTGATGTCTAAATTAAATATTTAACCCTGACACTTTGTTTCAAAAATTGACATAATTATCAAATTTTCATACAGAATAACTTTATTGAAAGGGTGATGTTAAATGAACAATACAAAATCAGCTCAATCAGCCAATAAATGAGATTTTGGATCATAATTACTCAGTCCATTACAATTTCAATGATTATTTTGGCCAAAACTAAAGTTAAAATAGGCTCATTGGCTGTATGAGCTGATTTTTCATGGTCCACTTAGCATTATTGTTATTGAAATTAATATTAATATATATCATATATGGGAACATGGTTTTGACTACGAAGCACTGGCATTTTTTCCACTAAGAAACTTCTAAGATTCCACATAGGGTGAAAATCTGAGAAGAAAGAAATTAGATATCACAGTGGATAAAATACAAAAGTGATAAACAACAATACTAGTACTAAATTAATCATAACGAGAACCATCTATTACTGTCATCACTCTTTATTGTATAACAATAATCCAAACCCACCAGAAGACGACTACAAGATTAGTACAACTTAAGAAGCATAAAATAAAACAGATTCTAATCTCACGAAACACTAGACAATGGAAAACACCAAGCCGAAAGCCGAAAACTAACAACACAACTATTAAATTAACTAAGACTTTTCACTAATTTTTGTTTTGTCGTTGGTTTTTAATGAGGACATTTGGGCTCAAATGCGAGAGGCCCAACAGTGTACAAGAGGAATGGAAGCTTGTTGGAGAAGTATGGCTTGTCGGCCCTGAGGACAGAACCAGAGACGCCACCGTGGAGATTCGAAGGCTTGAGGCCATAGGGTGCGCTCACCAAAACGACGTTGCACTTGTGTGCTCCGTAGGTTGTGATGCTCTTCGGTGCTTCCACGAAGAAGTAACCGTTTTTGTCGGTCTTGGCTGTTTGGACCAACTTGTACCTCGTGTTGTTGCATTGGAGCTTCACAACGGCACCTGCAATTTTCAAACCAAAAACGCACACGTCACTTGTCGTTTTGTAAATATTATAAAAATAGAAAAATATAATATAGCCCAGAATTTATAGTGAACCGCAACATATCAACCAAAAGTTTTTTAATGTTATTATAGTTATAACTCTTAATTATATCGTGAATGATTAATATGTTGATACATGTAAAGTTTACCGTGAACCTGAATTGTATGTATTTATTTGATTTCACGGATACATATATTAGGTACTAACAGCAGTGTACTATGGTCAGTACTAGGCCATGCCATGCCATGCCATGCCTGCTGCTACTTTAGGAAAACGACAAATCAACTTTAATGGACAAGTTCTGCTGCTCTGCACAGCACTATACTACACTAAATATCATTTCCCTCTCTCTCTCTCTCACTCATTGTTCTGTTCCCATAGCCATGAAAAACAGGAAAGTTAGCAGAGTACATTTTTGCTTGTGTAATGGTTTTGGAGAATGAAATAATATATGCGGGAAATTTTGATTACAAAAGATTTGAAATCAAAGATTAAATTAATCAAGTCGCACCGTACAATAGTCAAAGCAGGATTTGATTTAATAAGCCTGATTGATCTTGTACCTTCTGAATTCACATTTTATCTTAAATACACAAGAAATCAAACGTAAGGGAGGATTGAGTAGTCACGTCACGTCAAACAAATTATTTTAATGTAATTTATTGATAAAATATAAATGATTGGGTAACAATATTTTTCCTGCCAAAACAGTCTACAAAATTATTGTAACATTTTTTGTCTAAATAACATTATTAATTAGATGTATTTTTTGATGGGCTGAGTAATTTAGGCTCAATTTTCTATTGTTGGTTATTTTGACTGGTTTTTTTTTGGGACTCTAGCAATGCTCTTTTATCATTAGCATTGCTAGAGGCACAATAAAAAAACCACTCAAAACAGCCAACAAATAGTAATTTGGGTCATATTCACCCAACCCATTAAAAATATACTCATGATTAAAATATTTGAACCATGACATGTTAAATGAGTTTTGTATGCTATTTTGACAAGAAAAAATGTTGTTTCCTAAACATTTATATTAAATATGTATGGACATCTAAAATTTGGATGTCAAAATAACCAGAAAGATAATGTAGGTACTTATACTGTATCTACTACTATTCTTTCTTGTTTTTCTTTTTACTAAAACTACTATTCTTTAGTTCCTTGAAATAAAATATATCAGATCTGCTTACTTACTATCCAAAAACACAAAGATAAAGCAAAGCAGTAGGAACTAATTATATATACTACTGTTCTGTAGTTCTTGGGTAATCTAGCATTCTTTAAAAAAAAGTGAAATGCAGGATGATATGTTTGAAGCATAAAGAACTTAAAATCTCTGTCTGTATTAGATGCATAGCAGAGTTTGAAGCATGTACTTTCGTTAACAGCGTGCAATTAACAAGGTAGCGAGATTCTGTAGAGTATATAGTATACTATGAAGCAAGAACAGATCAGAAACAAAAAGGTGAAAGCTTTGGATGGTTAAAACTTACCAAGCACTGGGACGGCTCCCAAGAGGGTATCAACACCAGCATACTTGCAGGACTTAACATAGACAACACCTTGAACTGCCACAAAGCTTCTAGGGAGAGGGTGAGCAGGAGCAGGAACAGGAGGGTGCACTACAGGGACCGGAGTGTGAACAGGTGGCTTAGCAGGGGCGTGTGTGGGAGCAGGGTATTGTGGGTGGGAAGGAGGCTTAGCAGGGGCAGGGTAATGTGGGTGGGAGGGAGGCTTTGCAGGGGCGTGTGTGGGGACAGGTGTAGGTGCTGGTGAGTGTGGGTGAGGGTGGTGGTGGTGGTGCGGGTGAGGAGGGTAAGCAGGTGCTGAAGCAGGGGAGTGAGGGTGGTGGGGGTAGTGTGGTGGAGCAGCGTGAGGAGTGGTGGTGGGTGGAACAGTTTCGAGGTCTTCAGCAAATGTCACGCTCAAGGAGCTCAAGAGGAGAATGGGGAGCACCAACAGTGCCGTGGCTTTAGCCATTGCTCTCTCTAGGAGGAAGAAAAAGCAGAGGTAGCAAAAGGGGAAAGAGGGGAAGGGAAGTGGTGAGTTGGAATTATTTGGGTGTGGTTAGGAAGGGGTTGTTTTATAGGGGCTGATGCCGAGATTCTCTGCGGTTTTTCTTCATTTATATAAGTATAAATACAATACAAAATTACAAATATATTTATTTATTTATTTATGTAGATGAAAATGTAAAAATTCTCCCATTCCCTAACTAGCTAGGGTGAGAAAGTTGGGATGGGGATGGGAGTGGAAACTAGGGGAAGGGTTATGTGAGACAGGGACAATTGAGAAACAGGGCAACCGGTGCAAGAGGTGGATTGGCATCAAATTTTTTCTGTTTTTTCAATTATGGTTTACAATCTTTTCATTTAGTTTGAAGGTAGTGTTACATGATGCCTTTAAATAGGTACAAATATCTAAATGTTAAGAAAATATGGAATGGAAGTACTCATTTTTAATTAATTAATACAAAGATTAATAAGAAAGGGAAAAGAAACAAGAGAGCAACATTTTGTTAGACAGATGACAGAACAAGTGGGCATGCATAGGTGCATCTTGTTCAATATTTGGAATTTTTCACTTCTTGCAAGGCATATGCAGAAGTTTCCAAGGTCTTGGTAATAGCACTATGTTTTTTAATTGCAGAATTTTCCTTGCTTCAAATAATTTGTTCTGGGAGATTGAAATGGCAGTCAAACCAATACTAAAACTAAAAGAGAAGGGACTTAAATAAATAAAGTAAAAGGCAAAAGGCTGAAATATGAGGGAGGGTACATAGAACAAGGTAAACAGAGCAGATAAATTACAGATATACGTGGTTCATGAAAATACGTATACAGAAATACGTTCACATGATATGAATATTTTTACATGGCATCAATCCCGTCAGTATTAAAATGTAACTCAATATAATGCGTTGGTTGTTTGATTTATCCTCTTTCTTTTTTCCATAGGCTAAAGAATGCATGGAGGAAGCTGCATTATTTGGCAACCGACAGAGGCCATTTTTGTGAATATGGTGCGTGCTTTTTATCCGAAATTGCAGTCCCTAGTCCCTACGATCGACCATCATTGCATGAAGAGAAAAGGAAAAATAAAAGGGGGAACCTTCATCATTGTACCGCTCAAAATCAAATTGATCATATGTATTGTTATATGTTTCCCAAACAACAATGGCCACCATATCTGATTCATTGGCATCCACCAAAGTTATCATCAGAAAGAAAGTAACAGTAACAAAATATTATGACCCCACACTATCTTTTTTTAATAAAACTATTTTAGCATTCATTATCTCGTGTATACATTTAATCTATTATCATTTATTTTTACGGAATTCTTACCTACACATTTTTTACTTTTATTATTAATCCTCAAATATGATTGAATGTTTATAGACATCCAAAATTTAGATGTCAAAATAGCAATACTCTTTTCTCCGTGATACTAAATAAAATGAAATTCGCGTTAAGTGGTTCATTTTGTAAGGGACCGAAAATATATTGAGTGGAATATTCTTTTCACATCATTGTAGAGATGCAACTCCTCCAATATTCTGGAAACTCATTTTGAAATATTATTTTGCATATATCTCTTATGTGTAACTAATATTATCCATATAATATATAAAGCAATAGCGGGTCTTTATCTTTTTTCACATTTATAAGTAACAGACATGAAAGCATGTGACATGGCGTATATAAAGGATCCTTAAAATTTTATTTGCAACTAGACATATATAAAAGCACGCATGTCAACTGGCGTAGATACAAGAATTGTAGTGTGTCTTAAGTTATTAGTAATATTGTAGTATTAAATTAGTTAAGTCATTATTTGTGAGAGTAGGTCTTAAATTCCATACAACCTCTTCAGTCGAGATGATAAGGTTCTAAGTTAAGGTGACCATTATCAACATTATATTATTATACTAGCCCATATTGAACCATATCTATAGTTTTCTTAATTGGAGGGATACACTTTTTTTCCATATAGGTATAAGAAGTTTATTAACTAGGCCTCTCTAATTAAATATTCCTGCCATGAATTCTCCCTCTATTTACCAAAACTCATGTTATTTATATATAAGAAAAACAATAGGACGAAGCCAGATCAATTGTTTCCGTATTAATTTGTGTTTCTTTCAATACATGGTTTAATTTGTTTTTGCCCCCAATACATGGGGACTGCTACTTGTACATACAACAATGTCATCCACTCATTCAAAAATTGACAACATTTTCATAAAAGTTACCAAGTTTTGAATGATTAGAAAATGAATGGATAACACTGTTATATGTACAAATAGCAGTCCACATACATTATATATCAACCTATACTCAGCCCATAGTCTTAAAATTGTTGAGCCCCATATATACACTGTGTTCAAACTTCAAACAAACCATACTATAAACCTTTCGCTTTGTTGGGAAGTCCATTAGCCAGTTATGACTTTGTTCAAAAACAAAAACAAAAATCTTCCATATATGTTGATGAGCTCTTAAATTAACGGACCATAGTCCATAGAATGTTACAAATTAAACTTAGTAAAATTGATAAGAAGGGTAACAGCGTAGTCCTACAAGTTTAACACGAGAGTCCTAAAAGATACATCATTGTTTGGAAGTTCTTTTTGTTTTAACTTGAACTGTAAAAATATCAAAAGTATATTTGGATAGTTGTAAAACAAAATTTGTCAATTTTATACCAGATTAATCTGTCAATTCATCAACCTACCAAATCATATTATATTGTATAAGAAAAGATACGTTCACAAATTGTACAACTTTTTTACTTGGTCTTTTCTAAAACTTCATGCAAAATGATTGGCATACAATAAAAAATCGTACAATACTAGTACATCATTAATTTCCACCATTAAATTTTAAAAGTTTGAATGTAAGAACGAGTTCTTGTTAAAATTCAATGATGTAGATGAAAGTTGTACAACTTGTTGTTATACAACTAGTATTTCTCTATTTTCATTAACGGATTAATCACTAAAAATTTTTGGCCAACTTGAATGCACATATACTTTATTTTTTTCTTTTTGGTAATTAAACATATACTTCCCTATCTAACATAAAATAACGAAGGCCCAGAAATGAGAAAGCCCAATTTATTACAAAGGCCCAACTTCTGACCGAAAAGGAATAGGCCAACATAAGAAAAGTCTTTATTTTGAAGAATCATTCAATCAAATGTGACAAGTTTTGACCAAAAACAAAAATAAAACCGTGACAAGTCTTGCAAGCCAAAATACATTGCATTTCGACAGACAAAATAGTAGTCAAGTGTGACACCTTGACATTGACATAGCCCTTTTTCTTCTATCAAATTGCGTCACCTTCACTTAATTTATAATTCCAACTAACATGCTTAGTCCGAAAATTGTTACATAGCATCTAACCCAAAAAGTAAAAGAAAACATGCTTTCGGATCGTTACTTAAGATGGATATATACAACTGTAATTTTACAAAAGAAAAAGCATAATCCAAATTCTAACTATGCCAACTGATCCAATTGGATTTAGGAAGTCACGTGCAATCAATCTCCTATAGATTCATTGCACATATGTGACTGACTTTTCTTATGTATGATACAGTGTTAAGAACCGAGAACTTGACTACGCAAAAACATAAACTGCTCGTGCCATATCATTTAAGGTGAATGTGACTTGTCCCCTATGCTCAACAAACAACGGCCAAATAATAAATTTTGTGATATTTAAGCTTTAAATGACGGAATAACTTAGTTGCAAAAAGCTAGGTGAGAGCACAAGGAATCAGAGGCAGAGGATAACAAAAAAAGGGTAAAAGCAAAAGCTCATGACATTAAGACTTTAATGTTGCATACACTGATTCTACATGCATTCAGAAAACCTTCATGTGAACTAAGCTACTAAATAGTACTGTCACTGCATATTCAGACAAGAACAAAAATATCAACTATCCGGTAAATTACTTTAACACCCTAAAAAATTATACATAATCAATGCTATGTATGGCCTTCTTTCAACTTCATTGATGTCATTCTTTTTTCTCCTTTTCATCCTTATCAATTGGCAATTGGATTTTGCTACCCTAGCACATCATTGCCTTGTATAATAGTAATTCCAAGTCTTAAGCATCACCTTTTCCACCAATAGTTGATTCAGCCATTCTGAGTGCATCACTTGAAAATAAGTTCATGCAGATTTTAGAACTGATTCTTACTCACTGGTCAACATTCAGATTTCATTGCTTTCCTTTTTCTTTTACAAGAACAACTCAAATAGGAAGAATTAAAAGACAGTAGAGAAACCAAAAAGAAAATCCCTTATATAGCAACTGGAAAAAAAATGTAGTCCAAAAGAAAGGCTAGTCCTAACCTAGTGCCATAACTGAATATTAGTGTGTATGCACAATAGGGCATATAACAAATATTTTCATCTCAATGTACATGCCCTAAAAATCAATTTACACTCACTGGAATGTCATATGGAGGAATACAACCTGAGAATCTCAAAAAACCAAAACTAATTTTTGCCTTTTTAATTTTTTTTGGCATTCCAAACCTTTTTTCATTATTAATTACAATGGACCTGGGGTACTACAAAAGCCAGGCCACTTAGAAGATTCATGAGAATCTAGGTTTAGGGACAGGGCCATTGTTTTGATGCACAGGACCAAGCTTTTGAATCCAATGAAGAAGCCCTTTCTTATGATCTTGACACAAAGGGTTCTGCACCAGAGCCAAGGTTCCATCGGATGCAAGCGATGATTCGAAGTGCTCTAACACCTTAACAATCTGCCAAAACTCTGGCCTCTTGTCCGGATGCGACGACCAACATTGCTCAATTAAAGCTCGCATGGCAGGTGGGCAGTCCAGAGGAATAACAGGCCTTAAATTCTGAACAAATACAATACAACATCAGAGAAATTATCAGAATTGATTGCATAAACCTTATAATTTGAGTTTCATAGTAACAGAGAATAAAATCATATAAACAAGATGGGTGAATAAATTCACTTTTCTTCATACTCAGATAAATCAACTACCAAAAGGGGACCAAAAAAGGAGAAAAAAAACTATACACTACAAAAGTGTCCCCTCCAATTACCCAATATTTGGTTATATCAGAGCTCAAGAATCTCTATTCTTTGTAAGCTATCAGCTGCAAAGCTATACCACTCAAGGAAATAGAAGTATACGCAATAACTTATATGAACTGAATTAGTTTAAGAAACCATTTATATATAATTATATACAATTTATATCTTCACTCTTTACAGTATCAGTTGGCCACCGCCAGTCTCAAAGCCAAGAAAGTATCTCACCAATGATTTTGGCTACATCACACAAATAGATTTGGTTTTGATGTATAATATAGTGGGCTTCACTGGCATCAAAGCACTATAAACTTGTATTTTATTTAGTGGCATTATGATGGATTTCCTCAAAAAGTGAACAGTCACAACTGAGGAGCCTCCTCTGCTAATCATAACTTGACATATTGAAAAATATACTTGAAGGAACATATCCAAGTACAGGAAATATAGTTAGCAATAAATAAATACATAAATGAATAAATGCCATCTCATTTACAACATCAAATATTGGAGGTTGAAAGAATGAAAAGTTTCCAAGAGAAAAACATGGCAAAATACTAGCTAAATATGAGAATAAAGGTCATTTTGATAAAATACATTCAGATATTGCAAAACATATAGTTATCGGAGCAGGCATTGTCTAGCACAAGCCAAGTGAACCCAAGTCCAGTTTGCATTACTCTTTATATGCTGGTCATTCAAATGGGTCAAAATCAACCACAAATTCAAAAAGATAAGAAGAAATCATATCAGATGTGGAAATTGGATATCAGTGTACAGGAAATCTACACATGAAAGACCAGGAAGGTTGGGAAATTTACAAATTGATCATACCTTATTCACCACTGCAAAAGCAGCCTGGATGGGAGTCATGTCCTCATATGGTATTGTTCCGGAAACCATTTCCCATAAGATAAGCCCAAAGCTGTATACATCAACCTTTCTGCCATAGGATTTACGCTTGATCATCTCAGGTGCCATCCAACGGTAGGTACCAGGGTCATCAGCTAATAAGTCGCAATATGCTTCCTCGCAAGCAATCCCAAAATCAGCAATTTTAAGGTGAAACTCTTCATTAATAAGGACATTCTCTGGTTTAAGGTCTCGATGAATGACACCTTGAGAGTGTATATATTCCATTCCATGAGCAATATCCAAAGCAAAAGCAATTAGTGTTGGCATAGAAATAGTTTTTTTCTCCAACTTATGCAAATAAGCCCTCAAGGAACCTTCTGATAGATATTCAGTGATAACACAATAAACAGGTGGCTTTCTGCATGCTGCTGCGAACTGTGTAATCAGATGAAAATACATGAGACTAGAACAACAAGAAGTATAAAGTACCAGCCATGTTATTTCAATAAATTCCCCTCATCATGATATAATCTAAGCAGACCGTAAGACTAGAGGATTGTTTCAACATCACTAAAGGATCAATTAAAGTAATTAATACAAATAAAAGATGTGCTGACCTTGTATTCAACAAGAATAACAGATAGTACTCATAACAAGCTAATACAGTTTGTGAACAGCATGTACAAGGATCACATATGATTACCTTTATAACATTTTGATGGTGGAGACGAGATAAGAGTGAGACTTCTCTGATGAACTGTTTCTCCAATCGAGAAGCCAAGTCTCCGTTTTCATCATCATCTGGCACCCTGATAATTTTTACCGCAACAGGCTCGTCCTTATACATGCCATGATAAAGCCGACTGTGAGCTCCATAAGCGAACCTAAGACCAAGAAACAGCTTAGAGAGGTCGACAGTCCATTCTTCAGCAGTTTCCACAGCAGTAACCCTTCCTCCAGGATGGTCAAAATACTTTGCCCATGCCGATTCCTTGCGGTGCTTTGACTTGTCCCCCAATTTCATTGATGCAAAGTGCACAATTGGACTGCCCTGAGGCGATTTCGAATTGGAGACCTTACTTTCCCGAGAGTCCTTAGAGTCATGGTTCAATAACTTCCCCATAATTCTCTTATCCTGGTCTTTGCTCCTAGGAGTGGGTGTTGAGAACCTCTTCTGCTCATCTCTGGCTTGCTTAAAGGTTTCAGAAAGAAAGGTTTCTGGCAAAGGGGACACAGATCTCTGCTTGTTAGTTATGGGATTTTTCTGAATCTGCGCCACCTTAGAAACAGGATTTAGATTATAAGGAATAGCTGGTGCCGGTACCGTCGCCGGTGCTGATGCTGGTGCTGGTGCTGGCACTGCTGCCTGTGCCGGTGCAGGCCTTGATTTCAGACCGGAATTACGCTGAGGCTGAATGCTGACAGGAAAAGAGCCCAATCTGGAATAATCCAACCGGTGGCACACAGTGTGAGAGAACTTAGCCCTCCTTATCCAAGAATTGCTGCAATCGTCATCCATCTTAACCCAAAGATCCCTCAAGAAACAAAGCTCGGAACAACTTGCAGCTACTGGCACTACGAGAAAATCAGTCATTAGTGACCAAAAAATGGATCGCTGAATTTGAGAAATTGGTCTCAAAATACATTAGTGACCAATTTTGCGACCAAAGATGGTGGTAGCTAAAATATTAGTCACTAATTTTTTGTGACTGATTTTTTGGTACATAACATATCGTTTGGGACAACAACATCTAACTTGTTAATTACCTGTGATCTCATAAGCATTAATCTCTTATCAGCAGTTGGAAGAAAGAAGCTACATCCACAAGAAGTAGTGCTCTCTAAATCCTTTGATTGAAGGAGTTTCCTCATCAAAGAGAAAAAAGCCTATTATATATAACCTAGGCATTTCGTCAAACAGGTTATATATATACTGTTCTTGATGCATATCATCAGTTGATGGATGTACACAACAGCAGAACATACATAAATACATACATGCCTTGTATAGCGGCTGGGTAATCAGCTCCGGGCAGCGGCGGGGGGGAGTCGAACCAAAGCTGCGGCGGCGGCGAAGAGCTTCGAACCAACTTTCCAAGGCGACTCGAACCACTGCAGCAGCGGGGGAGACTTGAACCAGAGCTGCAGCAGCGACCACTCTTCCTCTCTCTCTCTCTCCTCTATCAAGCGACGGCGCCGTGATTCTCGCGGATCCTCCTCGGCGCCGTGACTCTCCCTGCTCTTCTCCTCTCCAAATTGACGCAGTTATCCAGAGTATTCTCTTCAGCTCAAGTTGATCTGGGAGGCGGAGGCAGCAACCGTGAAGGAGGGCAGGCGAGGGCAGGCGGCGGCGATCTAGGGTTGGGTCAGCGCAAGGTTGGGTTGGGGTTGGGGTTGGAAGGGAAGGGTTGAGAGAGAAAGAAAGATCTGTCAGGAAAAAATTTAAAATAAAAAAGAAAAATAGATATATGTAATACATTATAAATAATTAGTGACTATAAAGTACTATAAACAATACGTGATCGATTTATTCTATTAAACGATGATACGTGACATATGATATCAGTGACTAATTTGTCACAAATTTAATTATTTAATGACTTGTGACTAATATTTTACTAAACTATATTAGTCACTAAATCGGTCACAATTTTATTATTAGTGACCGATTTTGTGATTGATTTATTCTATCCAACAATGCTCTATGAAATGTGATATAAGTCCCGAATTTGATCACAAATTTAATTATTTAGTGACCGATTTTGTGAGTAATATTTTACTAAACTATATTGGTCGCTGAACCGATCACAATTTTGTAATTTGTGATCGATTTTGTGATCGATATATTCCACCCAACAATATTCTATGGAATGTGATATCACTCACTAATTTGGTCACAAATTTAATTATTTAGTGACCGATTTTGTGACTAATATTTTAATAAATTATATTGGTCGCTAAATCGGTCACAATTTTATCATTAATGACCGATTTTATGACTGATTTATTCCACTCAACAATACTCTATGAAATGTGATATCAGTCACTAATTTGATCAGAAATTTAATTATTTAGTGACCGATTTTGTGACTAATATTTTACTAAACTATATTGGTCGTTGAATCGGTCTCAATTTTGTAATTAGTGACCGATTTTGTGACTGATATATTTCATCCAACAATACTCTATGAAATGTGATATCAGCCACTAATTTAGTCAAAATTTTAATTATTTAGTGACCGATTTTGTGAGTAATATTTTAATAAATTATATTAGTCGCTAAATTGGTCACAATTTTATTATTAATGATCGATTTATTTCATCCAACAATGCTCTATGAAATGTGACCTATTTTATCATTAATGACTGATTTTATGACCGATTAATTCCACCTTTTTACCATCAAAGTTAAACACCCCACCTTCCGTAAAAGCCTGGAAAATCCCACACAGATACCAGAATAAATTAATCCATCTTACAAGATATTATTAACTTTTAAATGAATAAAAAAATCACCAAAAACCAAAAATGATGATGATTATTATTATTATTACTATTATATTTGTTTACATTGATAATGAAGAAACTGACATGATTGCATCCTCATTGACTATACTAATCAATTATTATATAAAATAATCACAAGCCCATTAAACTATTAGTAGATAAAGGATGCTCAGATACAAAAACAAAACATATTACATCACAGAAAGGAAAGTTGCATTTGAAAATAATAATAATAGTAATTGGGAAAAAAGGAAAAATAATACCCAAATAGAGAGAATAAAAGGAGGGTATTAGTAAGATACTAATAAAGCAACAAATATTCATCACCTTCAAGGATAAAACTTTAAAGGGCTTTCATAAAAGTGGAGAAATCAATCAAATCGGCGTGTGCTAGAAGAAAAAAAGAAGAAAAATGGTTGTCTCTATTCTTCTGTATGGACTCATTTTTTTAATATATAATAATAATAAAAAATAAATCTTTTGTTAAATTTGGGTGGTAAATGTAATACGTAATAAATAAACATATATATATATATATTTAAGTTTCATCTATTAACATTATACAATTTTTTTATACATTTATATAATCATATGCCAACATCAGTCATAAAGTTATAATTATATATTCTTTCTCTCATTACATGAGAAGTAATCAGTGGCGATATATATAAATATTAGATGATATTTTTTGAATTTTTTATAGTGTGGAGACAAATTTAATAATACAATGGGAGCAAAATATATACATTTATATATATTTTAACTAAAAAATAAAAAATGGTGTGGGGGCTTAAGCCCCCGTATTGTTGAACATAGGTCCGCCACTGGAAGTAATACAAATAGAACATTTTAATTGGATGACAATGTAAAACATCAAAATTATATATATATATATATATATCATCAATCATATAATGTCACGTCAATCATAATTATATTTTCTTTTTAATTGAAAAGATATAAATAGAGTGTTCTGATTGAATAGTAATGTAAAATTTTGATGTATTAATAGTGTTAAAATATTTTACACTGTCATCCAATTAAAATACTAAATTTGTATGATTTTTCAGGTAATAAAAAAGAAAAAACACAATCAAAATTAATATAGAAAGATGATTACTTAAAAAATTGTACACTTGAAATTAAATTTATGTATATAGACGTATCACATAAAAATCAAATTTATACGTAACACATACGCATGAAACATAAACCGTAGATTACAAGGTAGACAAGATGTTTTGGATTTTGATTTAGGTGATGTGAGTTTTGTGCCGTTGATGTGGTGAGGGGTAACCCGGTAGGGTAGGGGATGCTTATGCTAATAATTTAATATACATTACTTTCTGTAATATTTAATAAACGTATATTCTATAATATTAAAAAATTGAAATGGATTTTCTGAAAAAATGAGAATCGATTTCCTTTAATTAATGTTTTTAAATTTGGATCATCTTTCAATTTTCTTTTATATCAGCTAGTCAGATTTTATTGGATTTTAACATTTCGGCACATAATAAAATTCAGCTTGATTCAAGGAAATCAAACTACTATATCATTTAAATAATTTTTAAATTCATGTAGAGTTTAATTATGATGCACTACACTGTTAGCCAATCACATCCATTGATTTATGTGGCTTTTTAGTTAGTGAATGATTGAGTTAAAATTTTTGCTAATGTGTCAATCAATGATTGAATGTATGTGTACAATTTCTTTACACTGATAATGAATCAAAATTAAACTCATTCATATATAATTATGACGATATTTTTGCATGAAAAAATTTACGACTACCATATAATTATAAAAAAATATCAGATCATATTACTTATCCGTGACATATAGTAATTTGAAAAACTAACTTATACACGTTAATTTAATTTATACGTACATAAAATGTAAGAATAATTATATTACATTATTCATATGATATAAGTAATTAAGTATATTATATTATTAGAATACGTCTTCGAAAGTTGATTATTAACTAATAAATACATTATGATTGATTTGAAAATAAAAAAAAATAAAATAAAACAACGAGCGAGAGGGGGCCATAGGGAGTGAGAAACCAGTACCACATAATAAAAGTCAGAAAAACAGACGGAGAGAGACAACTTTTGTTTTGCGGTTTTTTGGTTTTTTTGTTTTTATGTTTTTGTTGTGTTTTGAAGGGAAGAGAGATTGGTGAGTGGGAATCCAAGTGTCGTTATCGGAGAGAATAAGGTAAGGATGGGGATTTTCATTTACATTAATGTTAGGTTAGGTTATGCTATAATGCTATGGTTATGAAAATACTTTCGCAATAAAATTTACGAACCTTTGTGGTTGGTTTGGTACGGTTTGCACGGTTACGATACGGTTCCCACATTTTGTCTACTCTCTCTCCATTTGGGCTTCCGCTCCAAAGGTACAAACGTACAACTCGTACCAAACTTAGATTTATATTTAGAGAGAAAAAATATCAACTTGTTATTTTGCTAATGGGCCTTCCTTCAATGTTGTCTTATAATGAGAACAAAATAGAAGTCCAATTAAAAAAATATATTATCCTTGAAAAAATATATTCCTTTAATATTGCTGCCATCCGTGATGGAAGGAGACAAAATCACATCATATCTACCGCGGATGCTATAGCAAGGAATTGGCACCCAAAGTTCAAGTGTTTAATTCCCTTCCAGATTTCCTTTCTTTTTTTTTTGGTGAAATAATGGGGCCTAAGCCCAACAAAAGAGGACCAATTACACTACAATAAGATGTTAGGAAGCCCCAGAACCAGAAACATCATCCAACAAAATACGATGCAAGTCCATTGGCAGATCCTCTAGTTGATGATAGCCCAGCTGGAACTTAGCTGCCCTCTTCCATAGAAAATCTGCCGTTCTATTTCCCTCCCTATAGATATGCGAGAAACTGTCAACTTTGTTGCCAATGTGGCTGCTTCAATTCACCATAAACTACTATAGTTTGTTTTTTTTTTTTTTGGGCTTGTTTAGCACAATTGCTTTTAACAAATTGATCACCTTTTTTTGTTTTATTGTTCACGATGTTCGGAACTTCGCCCCGACTAATCCGTCGTACTAAATCACATATCTAGGAATGACATTTGAGGCTCTCAGCGAAATTTTTTTTTCATTCATAAAGCTCGAACTCGACACCTTACTTAAGGGACAATAAATCGTTTATCACTTATTTTTTATAATTGATCATCTTTTATATTAGTGCTGAAAGTAGGTTAACCCTGGTAACAATTATTGTGGGGTGGAATAACCAACTAAGCACCAAGGTGTCTGGGCCTTTGTCATTTTTGTTTAATAAAATTATTGGTCCTTGGGCCCTTCTTGTACCAAAAACGAACCACCGTCGTATAAATAAAGGTTATTATATTGTTGATCTCATTCATGTTCATTCTTTCACAGTGAGACCCATGTTTTTCTTATTTGTAAAGGTATTTCTTTTAAGAGCGTGATCCAAATAAAGCCTGGTACTTTTTTTTAAAAAAAATTTGAGACAAGAGGCATGAAGTACTTTCTGCACTTAGGAAGAATAAAATTTACTTGAAATAGTCCTTACAAGAAGTTGGTCGAAATTATATATTTTGGGAGATGATTCCTTTTGGTGAAGTGGCTCGAAATTTTTGTGACATGTTCAAACTTTGATATGAGAGGATCAATTTGGCCGCAGAGAGTTGCAGAAACTGCCTTATTGGTTAAACTCACGGGCTGGTGGTGTTTATGGAAGAACAGCTGTCCACTGAAAGAATGTTAATTATTTAATTACCACTCATATTTGAATGGAATGGATATCAATTGGTCTTCAGTAAGAATTATTATGGTCATCAATGCTGTTTGTTTAAGGAGGGTTAGATAATTAGATATTCGGGTAAACAACTTATTTAAGCTCTTATATAAAGTAACTTTTGAGAAGTAACTTATGAATAAGTTATTTTGTATATGAATATAAAATAACAAAATTTTTTATTTCAATTATTTTAAAGAGTGCTTCTAGAGAAGTCAAATATTCTAACTTCTCCAAAAGCATTGAAATAACTTCTGTAGAATTTATAAGTTATGTAACCAAACATGACAGAATAACTTCTGATAAGTCAGAAGTTGAAAAAAGTTAGAAGCACCTAAATCCAAACAGCCCTTAGGGCCAGTTTGGATAGCAAACTTATGACTTTTTTTTAACTTTTTATAAGTTATAAGTTATTGTATAGATGTTTGGATTAATTTTTATATAACTTTTGACTTTTTAAAAAGTTATTTTAAGTGCTTATTGGAGAAGTTAAAATATTTAACATTTTCTTAAAGTCTTTGCACAACTTTTTAAAAACTATCGCTACAAATTAAAATAAGCACTTATATTAATTTACTTCCAAACATAAAATAACTTTTTCAAAAGTTACTTATTATTAAAGTCCTTATTAAAAAGTTTTTTATACTTAATTAAACTCTTTATCTATAAACTGACCCTTAGTACAAGTACTTCTGTATACTCTGATTCTCAATGTTAAGTTCAGTTCCTATCCTTTTCTGTATACTCTGATTCCCAATAGAATCGAAGACTTTTGTTATTCCTTCTCATCATGTGCAGCTTGAGTTGACAAAGTTTCATATTTTCAGTGGTAAATAAAAGGGATCTTGCTATTTCTATGGCTTTCCGTATTACTCTATCTCTTCAGTAATGCAGGTTTTTTTCTTTTCTTTATTTTCTGCTCCTCAATCTAATCTCATTATTACAAGTTGAAAATAACGCCATATTTTGTCATATATACTCTATTCCGCGCGTCCTGAACTGAAACCAATCATGATTCATTCATGTAACACAATACAAGGAATCTAAGCAAAAAGTATTGGCCTTCATTAATATATGTAAATCCACAATAGCAGTGGAATTATTATTATACTTTGAATTAATTGGGTGAGACTTGAGAGACTACATTGAATTAATTAAGCCTAATTCTGAATGGCTTTTGTTTCTAATTAATAAATACAGGCTACGGATACAACAACACATAACTACTATATATGTATGTATGGATATAATTACTAATTAATTGGACAGCTCCTTCTTCCAGCAAGCAAGAAATGGTTGTAAATAATAATAATAATAATAAAAACTAGTACTACTCTATAAGCTGCTTCGTTGGATGGACGAATTACACAACTTGAACAGCAGGAGTATAGTGCATGTTTTGAAGCTTGTCAAGCATGAGATCTACGGTCAACATTGAAGCCTTGGTGGGCTTTGGATTAGGATTAGTATTTTGGTTGGGCATGACCATGGAAAGTGAAGAAGTTGATGAAGAAGCGTTCCTTTGACAAGGACCTAACCACTTAGCCTGCACATACCTATGCTTCCTCCATGGGGCCATGTGCATCTTGTTCTCCCTCATACACCTCTTGGCTGCCATGCACAGCACCTTTATCACGTTGCTCAGTCTCTCTGCTTTTCCCACAAACACTTCTGGCACCTTGCGCACTAACCGCTTGTATTCCTCGCTGCCCTTTGCCATCTCAAACTCCGCTCTCAAGTTCACTTCTATTATGATCCTAACAACATCCTTCTTTTTTTTGCTATTGTCTATGAGGACGTCCACAAACGAGTGCTCCCCTGAGGGAATGTGAGGAGAGGCTTTCCATTTAGTGTTGCAAATGGCGCTGTTATAGCCCGCACTCTGAAGCCGCCTCCACACTTGTCTCCTCAGGCAGTTTCGACACCATGCTGCACCCACCTCTGATCTGCTACTGCTACTGCAACTGCACACCGTTGATGATGAGCTGCTTCTCATCTCTTCTATCGCTTCTTTTGCCGCGTTCCTTATCCTCGATTCCACACAAGTCGTTCTGTACAGGTTCGCCTGCATCATTTCATTTCATTTAAATTATGCATCTCCAGATAAAAACCCTTTTTATTCTAATGAACAGAACAGAACAGGGGAGATCAGAGAATGAAGAAAATAAATACCTGTAAAAGCTGGTGTTGGTTTTCCCAGAAACTTCGATCCTCCTCGGCGGCGTCTTCATTGTTATTGTTATTGTTATCACCATCAGCATCGTCATCACCGTGATCTGCTTCGTCCAACTCCATCAATTCATCCTCATCCTCGATGATTGCATCAGTAGGCAAGGTGGAGGAGGAAGAGAAGTCTGCAATATAATCAAGAAACTCAAGCTCCACATCGCGAAATGATGATCTGGCTCCATCAGACGGCACGGATGCATCACCCCTTCGGAAACCACAGCCAGCAGGCAGATATCTGGTGACACCTCCTCGAACCATCGAGGTCGCACCCATACTGTTGTGTGATATAATAATTTGTGCGTCTTGGATTGAATGGAGGAATGAATTAAGAAAGAATAATGAATGGGGGGTTTTATATGGGGGCGAAGAAAACAGAGTGAGTGAATGAATGAATGCATCACATGTGGTGGGGCCTATGGGGTGATTGGTATCGGGGGCATTTGTGGAATTTGGTAAAGATATAGTTGATACGGCAGGGATCCACGTCAGTTAGTTGGCAATAATTTGAGTTACAATCCGAAAACACGCACACTATTCCAACAAACCAATAACCACCCATCCTTCCTAATCTAATCTGTTGCTACCCCACCTACCTAGCTCCTTGTTTTTTAGGCTTAGTAAGTATTATCCCCCTTGTCAGCCCCACGTGTCCCTTAATCCCCTCATTCCAGCCTATTCTCATACCACATCAAACTCAAATCATAATTAACACGTACCATTATTATACCCACCTTTCTTATGTTTTCTTATTTATTATATATCTTTCACAAACTGGATCGACACTTGAATAATTGAATTAATAACTACGCTTATATATACTCCCTCCATTTCAAAAAAATAGTCGTTTTGACTTTTTTGGTTCATTGGAAAACTAATGTACCTAGATGCAAATTGTGTCTAGGTACATTAGTTTTCCAATGAACCAAAAAAGTCAAAACGACTATTATTTTGGAATGGAGGTAGTATATATATACACGCCTTAACAAATCCTCTCTTTGTTCTTTAATAAATAAGTGTCCATTTTATATTTTTTGAATTTTTACTAATATGTGTCTATTTAAAAATTCTAAATAATATTAATTTTTTTATTGATATTTCTATAAGAGAGGAAAAATTAAGATATAAATTAAATATGAGAAATAATATTAATATGAGTAGTGATTTAAATTATATTAAACATTATTTACTTCTTATATCATTCAATTATTTTCTTAATAAGCATAAAAAATATAAAATGGACACTTATTAAAAAACGGACGTAGTAACTCAATAATAGTAATTAATTTTTTCACCTGCTGAAATTATAATTATTCCCATTCTAGAGAATTCTAATTATATATATTTATTATTTCATTATTTATTTGTTTAAAATCTAGTAATTATGGAGTTAAAAAATATAAATTTTGATATTTTAAAAACATCGAATCTACTAGACAAAATTTTCTTACCTCTTTTAGTATCCTTATCCATTGAGTCTTCAACTAAAAAAAAATCAAAACATTGAAACCACTTAAAAATTGTAATCTCGGAGATATTAATTTTGCTTCTTGATTATGATATATATGGTGAAATATGCGGCGTCTTGCCAGTGGTTTAGTTTTATTTATTTAATAAAAAAAGAAATAGTTTTACTATTGGAGGGCGTCTTTGTAAATTGAGTTAAAGATGGAATAATTGGATAAGCATGGCAGGGATGAGAGTAATGATGATGCTGCGCCGCGTCGTTGCAAAAGAAAGGACAAAACTGAAAGAACGTGGAATGACTCTGAGGTTGAGATTTGAGAACCTTTTTCTACTACCACCACTGCCATACTTTCCTTGTTTTTGTCATGCTTCATTCATTTACGTCTCACCATTTTATAATTATGGATACTACTTGTCAAAATCATTATCTTAAACAGCTAATCACAAATTATGTTTGACTAGGAAAAAGTGATTGAGTCATTTGTAAAATTCTGGCAGTACGTAGGATCTAGAGTTATTGCGGTTGTTAATGTTTGCCAAATTAATAGGTAGTGTTGATTTCTTTGATTTTCACCTGATCGATCTTGAGGTTTCTGGAGTTTGCAGCTTCGCGAATGTTATTAATTAGTCTCTGAATAATACTAAAGATTTAATTTTCAACTGATAGTGTAAAAATTGTGTTCATAGTCATCCAATTAAACTCTAATACTAATATACATCGCTCTTTAATTTGCATGATGAGATTATATAAATTTAAGACTTCAAGTATTTGATTTTTGTTTGATGATCAAATTAGTTACTAGAAATGATTACTTTGACTTGAATTAATCTACTGCCATTTTCTTGAATTTTCATAATTACAAAATTGTGGACTAATTAATTAGATTTTAAATTCTACGGATTAAATTGACTCGTGTATGCGGTATAATTTTAAGGAGTGAAATAAACATTCTATAATGAGGTGCTAAATAGATTTACAGATAGGCGATATATAGCTTGGTCATACTAACATGCATGCAGGATTGCAGGAAATATTAGCATTAATTTGTTACTTACTTTTAATTTTAAAAAATAAAAAAAACACATATAATTTACTAAGATGAGTTGAGATAATCAACCTAGCCCAAACACTGATGTTCCAACGCGTTTATATTAGTAATAACAAGTTGAGTCAGATCATATAAAAAAAAACCAAGTTGAGTCAAAGGCTAATCAAGCCAGTTATCAAACCGAGTCTTGAACTTGTCGAGTGTTTAATAACTTATTATTTGTGTGTGAATAATAATCGACCAATAAGTATGAAAGCTTGGGCACACTACACCGACGGTTAGAATTCTTAATATCATACTTAAATAATACAAGTGAATAGTTTTATAAATAATGTTTATCGTATATCGAAATAATGAAAAATATGAAATGTAATGAATAAATAATAAAAAAAATACAAGTGAATAGTCTTATAAATAATGTTTATCGTATATCGAAAATACGTCGATCAAGCATTAATGTCTGCTATATATAATATGGGATGTGTGCTATTTGTATAGCACATGTTATAACACACATCTCATATCATCTATAGCACACGTTGGATACTTGATGAATGTATTTTTTTATGTACGACAAACATTGTTATAGGTCTATATAGGTATGTATGAGTAACTAACACCTTATTCATTCTAACTAATAATTACTACAAATATATTAGTAAATAAAATAAACAATTGGTACTCATGGAATGCATACAAGCAAGCAGGGCCTAAAATTAGTCTTTTGAAGGTCGTCTCTTTGGTGCCTTCTTATACGGACCCCAAGATCTTGGCTCTAAATGAATTGAGCTGTAGTGTACAAAACACATGGTATCAATAATTTTGTGACACTATACTCATTTTTTTGTCTTTTAGTTTAACTACATTAAAATATATTCTCTCATTATACAATACATAAATTTTACTTCTTTTTTTTTAATGATGAACGGGTCCGGGTTTCTTGGCTACATACATTCCTACGAGTTGATAAATAAATAACACAAATAAAAGAAAATCAACACCTATCCGATTAGAACGACCACCATGCTATTATTAAAAAGTAATTTTTGGAAAAACAATATTGAACGTTCTACACGTTGGTGACTTGTATCTTTGCCCCTTCACGTAGACGATTGAGATCTATATTGTCCTAACTATATAACTTTAGGCTTTGTTTGGGAGTTTGGTGGGAAGGGATGGAAGGAAAAGTCTTGGAGGAAAAGATAGGGGGAGGGGATGGAAGGAAAGGTCTTGGAGGAAAAGATAGGAGAAGAGAAGGGAGGAGTTTGGAGGAGATAACATCTTTTTGTTTATGAGTTTTAAAATCACCACATTGGGGGAACTTGAAAATGAGGAGTTTGGAGGGTTTTGGAGAGTTTTAAAAATCGCTCAAACACCTCTCTTTCCTATCAATGCAACTCACAAATACAATCAAATCTCTCAAAGTCTTTCCCTCTCCTCTCCTTCCCTCCAAAACCAAACTCACAAACATAATCGAATCGTTGGTCACTGGTTTCAGTCTCTCTTTAGTACTCCTATCCAAATTTCAGAGCCTAAACTATGCAATTCGTATATCCATTTATATATATTACCTATATAAAGATAGGATACCCACTAATCCATCCTAGCTAGTACTGAGTGAGCGAGTGAAAAGTTGAAGGATAAAAATTGATATACATGAAAATTTTCTGTTAAACAACGTCCTCACCCTAACTTAAAAAAAATATATTATACCAACAAATAAAATAAGACTATTATGAGTCACATGGGGTAGGAAATTGTTCATAATTATCCGCTTTTTTTTTTTAATTATTATTATACACATACCGATTTCCTTCATTGCCAATTGTTATTATTATAAGAGCATGGCTAGAGACACAACAAAAAAATCAGTCAAAACAGCCAACAAATAGGAATTTGGATTGCAATCACCCAGCTCATTAAAAATATACTCATCATGATTGAAAAAGTTATTTGGGCTATAAAGTATTAAATGGACTTTATTAGCTGTTTTGGCTGGTTTTTTGTTGTGCCCCAAGCATTTATGTTATTATAATAAAAATGTTGTAAATTTGGACCACTTCAAATAAGATGGCTCTGAATGCTAAATGTCTATGTATAGATATGAATATGACATCCATATTATTATTAGAATAAACACTCAAATAAATCCTTCAAAATTAGGATAAATTGATCCCTAAAAAATAAATATTATTAATACTTTTATAATTAAAATAAAATAAATTGAATCCTCATATTTTTAAAAGTAAGATAAAATAGTCTTTTATAAAATATAAATTAGATAAATTAATCTTTCAAAATATTTTGAATAGATTAATTTAATCGGTATTTATAATCTTAAATGAATATTAGTGACATTTCTTTTTTTAAAAGAGTAATTTATCTGTAATTATTTTGTTAGAGGATAAAATTAAATATTTACTTTTATTATTATTAAATTAAATAGTTAGTCCAAACACAAAGTCACAAAACACAGAAACATTGACAAGTACCCGCTAGCTGCATTGTCGTTGTGATCAAAGTTAGCTACTTCTACTTCTAGCCAGCTATACGTATGTATATACTACTGGTATACTTAATTATTATATTATTCCACTATCTTGCTGTTTTTGCTTGACATGTGGAATCGGGGTACTCCATTCAGCCACCTGTCACTATCTCAAGCTCCATTTGATTTTCGGTATGAAATATTATAATATTATTTCATGCATAATAAAAAAAATAAAAAAAATTACTATATTATGCACAATATATATTATATTATTATTATATATAATATATTATATTATATACAACATATATTATACATTATATATATTATATCATGTAAAAAAATAATATTATAATATATGATATATGTTTACAATGTATACAACATATAATATATAGTCTACATAACATATATTTTATCTATTATATATTATTTAGTTAATTTTTTTAGATTATGAGAAAATATTACTATTATATTGCAAAATAAATAAATAAAAGATGATGGTGTTTCCTGTACAATATATATAGTAGACAAATGCATGCAGACCACATGCGCAGGATATATATCCTAGTGTTTTACCCCTCTAATTTGTGAGTGTAAATAGTTATACCCGCAATACTACTGCATGTATAACTAATGTACAATTCAACTAGCATTCAACTTTCAATATATGCTCGCGGGTCCATTAGCACACATTAATATAAAAGTATAACTACGTTGATTGGATATACATGATAAGATATTCTTGTTGTACGATTAACTGTTTTTGTGAAAATAATTTGTTCTGACCTCCCTCATTCATTGGAATAGTCATACATATATACATCACATGGGCAGCATGAATTATGCAGACCCGCATCAATTATGCAGAACCAGATTGGTTCTTTCCTAAGATAGCATGCCTAAACATAAGTTCCTAATTAAAATGATTATACAAAATTGCTCCTAATATACACAAGATAAGATACTACCATATATAGCAAATATCCCTAATTATTTTCTCCATCACAGATTGATACTAGCCGTTAATACCCCCCTCAAGTTGGAGCATGCAAATCTTGTATGCCCAACTTGACTAAGATTGTCCCAAACTTTTTAGCACCGAGTGCTTTGGTGAAGAGGTCAGCGAGTTGCATTTGAGTAGGGACGTAGGACGGAAGGAGACGATTGTGAACAATTTCATCCCGAACAAGGTGACAATCAACTTCAATGTGCTTGGTGCGCTCGTGGAAGACCGGGTTTTTAGCAATGTGAAGAGCTGCTTGACTGTCACAGTAAAGACGAATTGGTGTCGGATGGGGAATATGAAGAGAATGGAGAATGTCTTTAATCCACTTTAATTCTCGTGTGGTTTTAGCCATGGATCGATATTCAGCCTCAGCAGAGGAGGCAGAAACAGTCTGCTGTTTTTGGGTCTTCCATGAGATGGGAGAAGAACCAAGTTGAATGAACCAACCTGTGAGGGACTTTCGTGTAAGCGGACAGCTTGCCCAGTCGGAATCACACCACCCATATAACTGCAAGTCATTTTGTCTAGGTAGAAGAATACCTTGTCCAGGGTGTCCTTTAAGATATCGAACAACTCGGAGAGCCGCTTGCCAATGCTCGGTGCGGGGACTTTGCATGAATTGAGATAAAACCTGCACACTGTAGGCTAGATCAGGTCGTGTAAAACAGAGATAAATAAGTCGGCCAACAAGCCGACGGTAAGTGGCAGGTTCATACAACAGAGGACCAGTGGCAGATCCTAATTTGTGATTCTCTTCACATGGTGTGGTGGCTGGCTTAGCTCCCAGCAACCCCGCTTCAGTAACGATATCCAAGGCATATTTCCTCTGACACAGGAAGATACCGGAGGGGGAACGAGCGACTTCAAATCCCAAGAAATACTTTAGACGACCCAAATCCTTCATGTGGAAACATTGGCTTAAGTACTTTTTAAATTTGTGGATGGCAGCGGCATCATTCCCTGCAATTACTAGATCATCAACATACACAAGTACAACCAAGTGAACACCATTAATTTTAAGACTAAACAGTGAATGGTCTTTCTGTGATTGATGGAAGCCATAGTGTAGTAGAGCAGACGATAATTTGGCAAACCAACAACGGGGAGCCTGTCGGAGACCGTAAAGTGATTTCTGAAGCTTGCACACGAGTCCTGGTTGAGACACTTGGAAGCCGGGGGGAAGCTTCATATAGACATCGTCATCAAGATCGCCGTGAAGGAACGCAATATGAACATCCATCTGATGCAATTCCCAATTTTTTGCAGCTGCTACAGCGAGAGTGGGGCGAATGGTCACCATCTTTACCACTGGAGAAAAAGTTTCGGTGTAGTCAAGGCCCTCTACTTGATGATTACCAAGAATAACTAACCGTGCTTTGAATCTTTCGATAGAGCCATCTGAGTTGTATTTAATTTTGTAGATCCATTTGCACCCAAGTGCCTTTTTGTTCGGAGGTAAAGTGGTGAGCTTCCAGGTGTTATTGAGTTCAAGAGCTTGAATTTCTTGTGCCATAGCATCACGCCAGCGTGCATCTCGGACTGCCTGAGAGAAAAACATGGGCTCCTGTTCTGTATGCAGAGAGGCCAGAAAACTCCGATGGTTGTGAGAGAAAGAATTGCAATTTACAAAATTATGTATAGGATAAGACACACCTGAGGAGGTTGTTGAAGAGGGTGACTGATCGGAGGGGCTCAGAGGTATCGTGGTGGCTGCAACGAAATCGCGCAGCCGGACGGAGGGCGTCTTTGCGCGGTGCCCTCGCCCAAGGGGAACCGCGGTCGGCGTTGGTGATGCAGTAGGAGGCGGCGCCGCTTCTGCTGCATGTGGTTCGTCTGCGGGGAGCGCCGAGACGGCTGGACTGAAGGTGTTGGGTGAGTCTGCTATGGCTTCTGCACGCGGTGCCAGGTCTTCTATGGATGGCGGTGGGTCGGCGGGCAGCGCTGTGTCTTCGGCGCGGAGAGCGGCGCTGCTGGCAGGGAGGTCCGCGAGGGCTTCGGTATGCGGCGCCGTTTCCACTGTACGTGGAGTAAGGTCAACAGACGGCGCCGAGTTCGGTGGACGCGAGGCGAACGCGCTGGCAGTGTGGTCGGTGATGCTGGCAGGGTGGTCGGTGATAGGGTTGATGATAGCGCCCCCCTGTTGTGAAGTGAAGGCACAACAGAAATAGTGAGGGAGTCTTCATTTGGGCTTGGTAAATTGGGCCCAGGGAGGTCATGAGAGTTTGGCCCATTTTGGGCCTCATCCTCATAAATTAATTCGTCTTGTATGAATGAGCCAGAGGGACTGAGGTCTGTCACTTGAGCGGAAGCTGCAGAGTAAGGAAATTCATTTTCCACAAAGTGCACATCACGAGAGACAAAAAACGTTTCTTTTTCCAAGTCATATAACTTCCATCCTTTTTGCCCGAACGGATACCCGACAAACACACATTTCCGGCTACGACTCTCAAATTTATCCCTCAGCTTGTTCTGATTATGAGCATAGCATCATGAGCCAAAAACTCGCAAGTGCTCATAATTTGGTGCGTGACCATGAATTATTTCATACGGGGATTTTCCCTTTAAAATTAAAGAAGGTGTGAGATTGATAAGATAACCAGCTGTCAGAATGCATTCCCCCCAAAATTGAATAGGAAGATGTCCTTGAAAACGCAAGGATCGAGCAACATTTAAAATGTGTCGATGCTTGCGTTCTACCCGTCCATTTTGTTGCGGAGTACCAACACACGATGTCTGATGAAGAATCCCATGTTGCATGAAATATTGTTTTAAGCACATAAATTCTGTTCCATTGTCCGATCGCACCATTTTCACACACTTGTTGTATTGACGTTCAACCAATGTGAAAAAACATTTCAAAGTTATTGACACCTCCGATTTTTCTCTTAACAAATATATCCAAACTGCCCGCGAGCAATCATCCACAATAGTCAAAAAATATGAAGCACCACACGATGAAGGAGTTCTATAAGGACCCCATAAATCACAATGAATCAAATCAAAGACATTTGACGCTTGGTGATCACTCAAGGAAAATTTGTCTTTTGTTTGTTTGGATTTTTCACAAATTTCACAAGTTTTCTTTATCTCATCACTCGTGCATTTGTCACTTACATTTGGAAGCATACGGATAATTTTAAATGATGGATGTCCTAATCTCTGGTGCCACAGTGTTAATTGATTCTCTAATTTGACATGACATGCTTGAGCCTTGTGTACCCCACGATACCAATAGAGTCCATCCTTTCGTTCACCCGCTCCAATCAGCGTCCTCAAAGTGCGGTCCTGCATAATACACAATTTATCAGTAAATTGGACGACACAATTTTCTTCATCTGTTAGTTGTGGGACAGAAAGTAAATTGCACTTTAATTTTGGCACATATAGGACATTTTTTAATTCAAGTCCTCCTTCAAGGATTACTGTTCCTTGTTTGCAGGCTAAAACATGCTCACCATCAGGTAGCCCCACTGGGCATCCTTGTATATTTTCTCTTTCACATAAATTTTCTAGAGTCCCGGTCATATGATTGGAGGCACCACTATCAATGATCCATAAATTCCAAATTCTCTTACTAGTCATTTTCTCTGTTACATTTGTCTTTTGTTTGTTGATCATATCAACTAATACCTTCCATTGTTCATTGCTCAAACCTGCCATATCAATTTTCTTCTCTTCATTATATGCCACATTTGCACGCGCTTGATTTCCTCTGTTCCGCATCCATTGACGTCCTCTGCCACTCCCTTTGCCATCATTTTTGGGTCGGTCACCCCACCATTCAGGATACCCCACAAGTTTGAAGCACCCTTTGACATCATGGCCATTTTTGCCACAATGGGTGCAGGTTAGCAGTGTTTCTCCAGCATCACCACGCCCTTTAGCTTTGTAACCCGTCTGCATTGCAAGGCCTACAACGATCCCTCTCTCTTCCGTCGATCGAGTCATCAGCCTTACTCTCTCTTCCTGCACCAGTATCGCGTACACGCGATTCAAAGATGGCAAGGGGTCTGAAGCCAAGATGTTGGATCGGATTGTGCCATAACTCGCATCGTCCAACCCCATTAGAAGCTGATGCACCTTTTCTTCTTCCCTTCTTTTCTCCAGTTGAGTGCCAATCCCGCACTTGCAGCCGCCGCAAGTGCAAGCTGGACTCTTGTCACTATTTGCGAGCTCGTCCCAAAGGAGTTTCAGCTTTCCGAAATAAGATGCCATGGTCATCCCTTCTTGTCTGCAGCGTGACAAGTCTGCCTTCAGCTGCTGAATCCTAGGCCCATTGACAACGGAGAATCGCTCCTTAATGTCCTCCCACAGATTCTGTCCAGTTTCTGCGTAAGCCACAGTAGATCGTAGGCTTGGTTCGATCGTGTTTAGGATCCATGACATGATCATCGACTGGACTGTCCACCAGTCCTCGAGCTCCGGTGCACCATCTTTTGGCTGGGTGTGGGTCCCATCGATAAATCCCCATTTCCTTCGAGCTCGGAGCGAGATCTTTACCGCCCTTGCCCATTCGTCGTAGTTCTCTCCCCGCAGTTGCACCTGCGTAATTATGTTTCCGGGATTGTCACTCCCGTTGAGGTCGTACGGTGAGTGAGTTTTCTTAAGACCTCCGTCTGAGGCCTCTGGTCCTCTTCTATTGTTATTCTCGGGTTCTGCCGCCATGGCTGCACACCTTGGCCTTGATTCTGTGTTTGTCGGGTATCAGAGCTTGACTTGCTCTGATACCATGTGGAAATAATTTGTTCTGACCTCCCTCATTCATTGGAATAGCCATACATATATACATCACATGGGCAGCATGAATTATGAAGACCCGCATCAATTATGCAGAACCAGATTGGTTCTTTCCTAAGATAGCAAGCCTAAACATAAGTTCCTAATTAAAATGATTATACAAAATTGCTCCTAATATACACAAGATAAGATACTACCATATATAGCAAATATCCCTATATAGCAAATATCCCTAATTATTTTCTCCATCACAGATTGATACTAGCCGTTAATAGTTTTGTATATTTATATACTTCTAATTAAATAATTAGTTATAGAAAATGTTACATGCAAGGGACAGGAGAGTGTAACTGTGCACATGGCATACAATTAATGAAGGAAACATGACATAACTACTGTGGACATCAGACATTTGATGAAGAATTTGTATGTTACAGATAGGTATGCTTAATTGCCAAGGAAAAATAAGAACAAATTTAAGCTTTATACTGTGTTTGGATCTTTGCTCCGTCATGTCAAAACATACATACATTAACTATAGTCAGATAAATAGATATACATAAATAACTATGTACTGTATGTGTGATAATTCATATATATATGTGGATAATGGATCAATATCACATGCGCCAAAAGATTTGATTTCCCTATCCATTCATATGCATATGATATGCTTCCTTCCACGCTGGAACTTTTTCAAGATTTTAACCTTTTAATATATATTTATATTTAAATTATTGAATATACAATTTGAGATATTCATTATTAAAATAAATGTAATAATAGAGTAAAATAAATGAGAATTGCTATCACATTCAATAAGTATAATGAGTATGATTAAAATAGGACATGTAATCTAAATATTAAAATAACATTTTTGAATTATTGGTTACTCTAGAACCTTTCTGTGAGTGTGGCAAGATATAGCACCTGAAAGGAAGGAAAACAGATCTATGGTTATTAGCACTGAGAGAACATGAGCATGGCGTGCCACCTAACAGATAAGATATGATGAATATGGGTGCCTGCTCCTTTCAACTTTGGCCATCGCCAAGTCATGTGCTCTACTATTTCTGTGGTGCATATGAAAAGAAATCGGTCTTGCCATTATTCTAAAATTAAAAAACTAGACAATGGTATATGCTAGTGACTAATTAGTTGTTTGTATGGTTGTGTATCGTATCGGCAATCAGGGTACATATGTGGCAACTGGCAAGTGATGTTTACAATAATATTTGCTGTACAACATAAATACGTTCAATGAACATTTAATATGTGTTATACATGATATGGGATGTGTCCTATATGTATAACATACTTACATATAATACAAATTATATATTATGTATATCACATATTGGATGCTCGTTGGACGTATTTCCGTTGTATAACAAGTATTATTAGTGATGTTTATGACATAAATAGTATTATTAGTGATGTTTATGACATAAATAATGTTCATTTATTACCATCTCAAATCCAAAATATAACTTGAAATAGGGATAAAGTAACACACTATAATATTTGAACTTTTTAGTCGGTCTAGTTACTTAATTTGCATCATGATTCACATTTTAGGAGAGGTGGAGTGGATGTGTAAAGTGTAAACACGATCCAAATCTAACTACCTCTTTAGTCTTTACTGGAAAAGAATAAAAAAGAAAGAAAATAAATATATATATAAAAAACTAGCTATCTCTTGTACTTATTTGTGTTTGTTTTTATATTTTTTTGGGTAAGCGCAGTTTGAAAAGAAGAAACGCAAAACATCTTTGTGTGGATGTAAATGATCTGTCACTTGGAATTTGGAAATATAAAATTAAGAGAAGACTTTCAATTATGGACATGTAACTCGTGTGAATTAAATTGAATAAATATATGATATTATAGTCGGTCAATTAATTTTCTTTATTATCATTTTCACTGGACTTCCATCTGGCAACTGTTGACGTATGCATAATACATGTACCTAATTTAAAATATTGTCGATCAAGTATCAACCATTTCCATGAAATGCAGAGTTTAATCACTAATTGGTATCTTACTTGAGATTGATGATATCATTTCTCAAAACTAATTGGTACAAATTTGGGCTTTAGTTTAGACCATGAAACTATATCAACTTTGTTTATGGGTCAAACTATATAATATGAATAACGGTACAATATCCACAATAGAGTGTCTCTCGTGAGAAATCTTTTATTGGATCAGTCCAGGTTAAAGCTAGGCCCATGTAGCTTTTGAAATCAAGCTCCAGTTAAGCCAGAAAAATGATTAGGCCAACCCCAAAATCTTGAATTAAAAAGAGCTTGCAAAATATGGTAATCACTTGTAACCAAAAACAAAAAATATTGTAACCAAAAAGCAAAAAAAAAAGGTATTCACTTTTTGTAAAACAGAATGCACCAGCCGGGAATCGAACCCGGGTCTGTACCGTGGCAGGGTACTATTCTACCACTAGACCACTGGTGCTTGTTGGTATGTAGCTGCCGTCGTACGTACTTGAATACCTAAGCGTCGCAGCTATTAAGATCCTTCTTGTTTGTTCTCCCCTTATAATTATTGTATTCATAATCAAGTAAGAAATTTGATTTCCAGCTATATTTTTCTCGTGAGAGAGAAGAAAATTTAGATGATCAATTGATCATAGCTCTGATCAAGGCCTCATAGATGTGCCTAAGCTCAGACTAATAGGAATAACTTTACAAATGTTGTCTCATAAACCCAACCACAGCAAGATTAATATAATGTATCAAACTTTATGAAAACTTTAATTTGGAAATCAAAAGTTCAAAGTTGTTGGCCACTAGAATCCAGCTGCAAGTGAGAAAGGAGAAGTGCTTTTTGGTCTGTGAAGGTCAATAAAGTCATGCTGATGCAACACTACAGTCAAAAGTCAAAACCCATTAGATTTACTTTAATTTCATTGCTTGGAGTGGCCGCCATGTCAGAATGCACTTACTACTAGTTTGTAGTTCTAATTGTTTTCGCATCTTGGACTGCGGATTGAGCTTGATAAGATTAAATTCAATTTCACTCTTTAATTTACTTTTGTTTGATTAAAGATTAGTAATGAATAAATGATTATAGCTAATATTATTTAGCTAGGAGGTACATATATATACAGATCTATAAAGTTATAATTGTTATTTTAATTATATTTCCATCTTTACGTGATCTAGTTATATGGACCACCCACAGGCATTGTTTGTGCCTATCCTGCTGTCTGCTTATTATCACACTCCACACACGTGACAAAATATAGATCCTTAGATTGGAAAAATAAAAAATAAAAATAGAGTAGTTAGGACTGAGGAGCACATTTCAGCTTTTCAGCCCCATGCGTCCTTATTTTACACATCAATTCACATTTATCACTATAACGTAACATTTTTGACACTTAAATGTCAGTAATAATAAATGAAAAATGTCGTCCTAAATCTACATTTAATAAACGATAATGGTCTCTGCGTGTGGTTTCAAAAAGCACAATTAATTCAAAAGCCTTGATTTGTAATCGACACTGTAGCCACCACTTTCACATTGAGGATTTATTTATTAATTAATATCATATGGATTTGCAGCACAAGCTAATTAGTTCATTACTACATAGTGCATATACATATCCATTGGTAATTTGGTATAGTACTATTTAATAAAGAATGAGAAAGAAATTTTATTATTGAACCATTAATAAAAACATTCAAAACGAAGATTATAAGTAGATCAATGTTCGATCCTCACAAAGTACTAGTAAAGGAAATTGGTAGAATTTCTACAAGTAAGGTTGAATTTTCACTACTAGCTATATTCTCATCGATCACATATGTGCATCATGCATGTTCATGCTGATGAAGTTGACAAGAAACATTTTATATATGGAGATCGAAATGCACATAATGACGGTGTCATCGTCCTAATAAGCTGTCCAATTAATATTACGACGTGGTAAGCAAATAGGTTCATCATCACAACATATGTGTATACACAAAAATAGCAAATAATATCATGGAATGAAACTTCTTCAACCACGATCCCTATAAAACAAAGGTCATGCATCGGACCGGAATTCAAAAATTAATGTCACTGTACATTAATTATTTGTGGGACCTACCCACTATTCACTCAATAAATTATTTTAATAGAAATTTAAGGAAAAAAGAAAGAAACCGTAAACGAACATTGACAAATGTTTGAATAAATGCAATTGTTAATGTGTTAGGCTGTAAAATGGAAGTTGGCAAACTATTTTAATTTGGGCCATTTTCAAAATGATATGTTCCTTCGTTACACAATGAAATTAGTAGATCGCTTGAAGCCAAGGTGAAAATGGTCTCCTCTGCTGATTTTACTATAGGGTATATAGGCCCTTCTACTTAGCCACAAGAAATTAAAGATGCGTAAGAAGTTTCACATAATTTCATTGATGTTATCACTCTTGAAGACTTTTAGTTGATGGTATATAATAATTCAACCTTGAAAAGGCTGATTAATATCAAGATGTTCAATTCAATACATTAATTAAGTTGTTAGCAGCTGAAGCCAATTTTATTGATCGATAGCTTGCCGACTGTACTGTTATATTTAACCAACACTAATATATAAAGTTTCACAATATTTCATATAGTAGTAATTTGTAAGAAAATCAATTATTTACTATACATTTAATACAAAGTTGTTTTATTTTAATGTTTTACATCGTCATCTAATTAAATATAATTTTGCAAGACTTTTTAATTGACATATAGTTGAGTTAGAAATTTATGATGAGGTGAATTTTCATATACAATATATTTAAATTAAATTTATTAATATACATGTAAAGTATAAATATTCTTATATTCTTCGAGTATGTTTAGTTAGATGATAAAAATATGGATAAAGTTGACTTGTATTAGTTTTATATATCATTTCACATATAAAGTTTATTTAAATAAATTTTACCTCTATATATTTTTATTCATTAACCAAACCAAACATATACTTAATATATAAGATGCATCTAAATTTTGTTTCAAAAATGCTTTGTGTACAATGAAATATAAATCAAAATAGGAGGTACAAATATTAGAAGAAATGATTAATGTACAATAGAAATATATCCAATTAATATCTAACAATGTGTGCTATGTGTCATAAGTAATATTACTTTATTATACACATAATATTGTTGATTTTGTTTACATAATTTGTTATTAAGTATTAAAAATCGTCACTAAAGTTTGTTTCTGGACTAGATAAGAAACCTCATTTATACACATAAGAGGTGGATCTTTTCTTGTTCTTCTGCTAAAATGTTACTTTCAGCATAATAAATTGGTGGAAGCAATGAAGGGCTCGTATGAATCAGCATTTTCTTTTTGTCCATTGTGTGCAAGTTTGCTCTTAATGAGTGATGTTTTGATGAAAAGGGAAAGACAACGAAATGAAATGAAATGAAATCCGCGTAAGGAAAGCATCGTAGTCTTGAGTGTCGACAATAAGTTTCACCAAAGATTACAAAAAGATAAAAAGTAACAACAATATCTGTTTTTGTTTCTAGATCTTGATAAACGTAAAGATATAGCTGAAAGAAACCACCTTTCAATTTCTATGTAACGAAATATTCAATGTTCCCAGCCCCATTCTGGGATAGATTAATCATGCAATATTTTTATATGTTAATTGAAATATTAGTTAAATATTAAAAAAGAAAGAAAACCATCGTCAAAAACATCAACCACAGGCATAGGGGAGGCAAAGTTATGGTTGCCAACAAACTGGCCATTAAATATATATATCAATCGACAATTAAATACATGAATAAATATAAGAAAAGATGCTTATTGGTTTAACTAATGAAAACTCCAACTCTAATAACAGGCATTGAATTAATTAATGATAATAGCTAATCATAATTAGTAGCACTATTAGATACCAGATGTCAAGCAATCAGTTGTGGTAACACCACATTTCTACGACATCAGTGTCTGAGGAGGGAAAATTAAGACGATCCTGTCACATTTTTTATTATTATTTATTTATTTATTTTTTACCTTCTCCTCAATTGGGTAATTTTTGTCGTATAAATATTCAATGAAAATGTCCTCCTCTGTGAGATCATCATCATCACTACTTCCGGATCAGCGGAAAAAGCCAAATTATAACAAATAAAAGAAAATTATATCGCTTGCAAAATTGTGATCCTTGATTTCTTCCAACTCTCAGGTTTCAGAAAACCCTACAATACCTAATCAAGGAAGAGAAAACCCGTAGATTCATTTCTATTTTGGAAGAAAGTGAGGATTTTGTTAGGGACCCAGTTTTTGTTTCAGTGTGAAACAACCGAAATTTCACTTGATTTGGGCTTTTAACTCTCCCCACATCCGAACCGCGTTTATCTCCTCGGAAGCGGAAGCTCGATTCGATTTTGCTCTGTTTTCTGCCACTGATTTTTTTAAATCTTTTTGGTGTGTTTCCTTTTGTGTACTGAATAGCCAGAAAAGGAAATCGGAAAAGTGAGTGTGGCATTGCTAACTGAATCCCAATTGGGCGAAGTAGGTGTTTGTTAAAATTCCGCAATTGGGATTGAAGGGGAGGGTGGGAAATGATGAGGAAGGAGAGGAGCATGTTGTGTTGATGTTGAGGTATAATGTCATTGGGTCTTCGCTCTTCTGGTAGTTATGGGTCTCTGCTTGATAACGGAGCTTCCCCTTTTCAAGCAGCAGCAGCAGCGGTATCTGCACGCAAGTCTTCAAAGATGGTCAAGGAGAAAGAGAGGCTCTTCCTCTGGATCTGCAAGTTCGCTGGCCGCAAGAAGGTTGGAATGTTGTTCCTCTGCCTCATCTCTGCTGCAGTTTTCGTCTGGGTTCTCTATGTTGGAAAAGGTTCCCTCCATTCCCCCCTTCTCTACCTTTCTTGTTTTTGTATTTTTCTCTTTTTTTGATTATGCTGTTGAATGTCGATAACTGATGTTTTCATGCATTTGATTTTCTGATCTTGTTTGCTACTAGTCTTTTGTGCAATAAGACACGGCATGATTTGATCTATGTAGCCAACCCCACCAAGTAGAACAAAGCTTAGATGTTGTTGCTATTGTTGTTGTACTAGTCTTTGTGGTTGCAGTTGCTGCAATTCTCATGATACAATTTGAGTATTGAAATTGGAGTGTGCCATTACTATTTTAGTTCTTCTTTTGTGTTTGGCTCAAGTTGGCTTACTATCATATTGTGTTAGTTGTGATTCACATCTGTCACTTAATTTCCTAGTTTGATTAGGATCATAATGTATAATGCTTGTGGTGTGGCTTGCCTTCAGGTGAAGATTCTGAAGGAAGTGGCGTGCACGGAATTGGTGTTAATCAAAGCTTGTCTATTGGTGCTGCTTCATCTGTGATCTCTACTGCAGCAAATGCAATGGGCTTGGGTGATAATATGGTATTACCCCCTCCTCCTCCTAGCTATTTTTTGGGCTACCGTCTTCCAGAGGGGCATCCGTGTAATAGCTTCACTCTTCCTCCCCCACCAAGCGACCCGAAGCGTACTGGTCCACGACGTAAGTCACAACTTACTTTTTTGAGGCTCTTTGATATTTAATAATTTGGATTAGCACACATTGTCCCTGCATGTGTCAATTAGTGCTTCCAATTTCTGTCGTTCATGATGAAGCAGAGGATGCAGGATGATATATATTTTAGACTACTATATGCTTAGGGTGTTTCCCCTGAATATTCTGGCTTGTATCTGTTTCAGCATGCCCAGTATGTTACCTTCCTGTGGAAGAAGCCATTCAATTGATGCCAAAGTTGCCTTCACCTTCGCCAGTTCTTAAGAATCTAACGTATATCTACGAGGAAAATTTAAGTAGAGATGGAGAGTTTGGTGGTTCAGAATTTGGTGGATATCCTACTCTGAAGCAGAGAAATGATTCCTTTGACATAAGAGAGTCAATGAGTGTGCACTGTGGGTATGTTTTACTTATTGTTCAAAATTTCCCTGATACCTATAATCACTGAGGAATGTTCTTTATGATTAAAGTTTGTCTTTCATGTTTCTTGTATCTTTTCACTGATATCAATCCATTCTGCATCTTCGATGACACATGTGTGCATCTATCAGATTTGTAAGAGGAACTAAACCTGGCAGCAACACAGGATTTGACATTGATGAAGCTGACCTTCTTGAATTGGAACAGTGCAACGGAGTAGTTGTTGCATCAGCCATATTTGGTTTGTATTATGTCACTTCTATACTTAGTCTGTACTTATTTACTTCTTTAAGTTAGTGACTGACTTTAAATTTAATATACTGCTCAGGAAACTTTGACGAGATAAATGAACCAAGCAATATAAGTAAATATTCGAAGGAGACTGTATGCTTCCTAATGTTTGTAGACGAAGAAACAGAAAAGTATCTAAGAAGTTCAGGCAAGCTGGGAAGCAGCAAGAAGGTTGGTATATGGAGAGTTATTGTTGCTCGTAATCTTCCTTACACAGACGCTAGGCGGACAGGAAAGGTCAGAATTTTATAGTTGGCAAGCTCTATTATGACTGTGAAATAGAAATTAGCATATGATGTCAAACATTTTAGAATTGGTTTTATTTTTCAAAAATAATCATTGGTGTAGAAAATTAATATTGTTAGCCTTGGTTTCAACTCTCTATAAACTTCCATGAAGGAGTTAATAACTTAATATTGCCATACTGTCTTAGATTTGCTATAGAAAATTATTATCTAGAACCTCTTGTCTCGGCATTATAATGATTCCTTTTCATTAAAATGTAATTTAACTTTTCAATATGGATTTAAGAAAAGCTTAAATATCTCCTAGATACTTTTGTGCATCATTGCACCTAAAGTATAACTGTTATGTACCTTGAAACTTTTATTACTTTTCCCACAGATTCCGAAGCTTTTGTTGCATAGACTGATTCCTAATGCTCGCTACTCTATATGGATTGATGGAAAGCTTCAGCTTATTGTGGATCCATATAAAATTCTTGAAAGGTGCATCTCATATCTTTCTTTGGTATTATTACCATTCATTCTATGTGTGAAATTTGTGTGAATTTCTCGTTCCAGCAATACATAGTTTGGTTAATTTGGAATATTTATTTTGCTATATCTTTCCATAATGCACGTTTTGGTACCTAAAGTAGTCCTCTTTGCTCGCTCATATTTAGGTTCCTGTGGAGGAAGAATGCAACTTTCGCAATATCAAAGCATTATAGGCGCTTTGATGTATTTGTCGAGGCTGAGGCAAATAAAGCTGCTAAAAAGTATGATAATGCCTCTATTGACTTTCAGGTTGAGTTTTACAGAAGAGAGGGATTGGCCCCATATACAGAGGCCAAGCTTCCTATTATAAGCGGTAGGTGAATCTTTTTCATAGCAGTCTATCTGCGATGAGATGCACATGTTTCCCTCACGATGTTCTTAAACTTAAATGGCTGTGTTGCAGATGTTCCTGAAGGATGTGTGGTAATACGAGAACATGTTCCTGTCAGCAACCTCTTTACTTGTCTTTGGTTCAATGAAGTTGACCGATTTACTTCGCGGGACCAAATTAGTTTCTCTACCGTTAGGGACAAAATTTTGTCAAGGGTCGATTTTCGTTTTAACATGTTCTTGGATTGTGAAAGGCGCAACTTCGTAATTCAGGTAATCCAACTTCTTTTCAATCTTGTTAGTGTATCCAATTAAAACATACATCTGTTTTAGGTAGTTTTTCCAGAAGGAACATGCTCTAATTTCAAGTTTTCAACTGTTCCTTTTTTTTTTTTTTCTGGATGGAACATTATCTATCCAAACTTACTCAATTGCAATTCATTTTCCCTTTTTATTTTGGGTACAGAACTACCACAGGGATATATTGCTGCGACTGGCTCCGCCGGTGGCTCGGTTTCATCCACCTCCTCCGCCACTTGCCCTTGAAAATTCAACTGAAAAGCTTGCAACTTCTTCACCGGGTAGGAGAGGCTCTGGGAGACGCGGAAGAGATAGGAAATCTGGTAATCGGCGCCACCGCAAAGTTGCCGCCGGTGACGTAACTGTTTAGAAGAAGTTTTGGTTTGGGTGATTATACTTTTCTTTTTAGTGGTTATCCCTTTTGCAAATTCCACCTACAGAAATCATTTGTTGGAGAGCCTGGGGGGAAAAATGTGCAAGAAGAGTGTTGTATTGTGACGCTCTCATTCTTTCTATTTTGTGCAATTGTCCATCTTTATTAAATTTTTTGTTGTACATATAGCATCAACATTTTCAATAATTATAAAATATGGGTTCCCACCAAATTCAAATTCCTCACGTGGTAACCCATTTTACCTGTTCATTGTCCTACACAAAGGGTTGGTTAAATGTTCTTACTTACCGATAATGTAACCACAGGTTGGTTATCAAAGATACTTGCGATTTATATCTTTGGTGCCATCTTACAATGTAATATGGATAGAATTGATACAATTTATTTAGTATTTAGTAGTTATATTTTAGCTTTAGCTTACTGAACTGAAAAATATGCAGATTATTTGTTAATCAAGATTATTGCTCCCATGACTAATAAGAGTAACTTGTAAAGTGTTTTTAAGTAATTTCATTTAGAAAAATATACTTATAAGAACATCATTTATATTTTTTAATCTTATTGAAATCCAAATAATTATAAAAAAAAGTGAGTAGTTTTCTTATTAATACATGCACTGGGTGAAACGACGTCGTGGGTTAAAACCCTGGTTGGTACCCCTAAATCCTAATCCAATTTGGGGACAGGGAAGCGAAGAACGATGACGATGGTGCTAAGAAGTCGAGTCCTCACTCTCTGTCTCCAAACTCCTCTTCGTTCTCTCTCAAGCACTTCTTCGTCTTTCTCTCTCTCTATTCCCAGCACCCCTTATCTCCTCTCTTTCCGGCACCGTATTTCCCATTCAACAACCGCAGCTTCCAAAGCCACGAACCCCTCTCCGCCTCCACTGTCGGAAACCGACAAGTTCCTCCGCACCGTGCTGTTCGTTCCTCCAGGGGTCGAACCCGATGAGGTCAACGAGTCAATGGTGCTTCCCGGGTCTAACATCGTAATCGGACCCTACGCCGGGGATGCGCGGATAAAGGAGGTTGAGTTCGTGAAGAGCAGTGGTCGGGCCAAGGATTGCCCGAAAGATGACCGACCCGAATTCGCCATCCTGGGTCGCTCCAATGTTGGCAAGTCTTCTCTCATCAATGCCCTTGTTCGCAGGAAAGAGATTGCCCTCACTTCCAAGAAACCAGGTCTTCTTTTTGCACTTCTATCCATTTCTAGCTACTAGCCTTTCATATGCTCATTGGAGCTTAGTTTGTCGCAATTGCAGGGAAGACGCAGCTTATCAATCACTTTTTGGTGAATAAAAGCTGGTACATTGTGGATTTGCCTGGCTATGGGTGAGTCTGTCACACCATAATCCAATGTCAATGTGTTCTTATTTTAATGCTTTTTTCGTTCTGTTCTGTTGGATGGTAATGAGGGCTGAATCTTTATGTAACGAGTTATACAATATTGATTGATTTAGCTTTGGTGATTTGCGGTGTTAATGTTTATGGAGAAACTCTTGGTCATGTGTTTTGCAATTTATGCAGGTTTGCTAAAGCACCTGAAGCTGCTAAAATGGATTGGTCCTCATTTACAAAAGGGTACTTCTTGAATAGAGATACTCTGGTAGCTGTGCTGCTTCTCATTGATGCAAGTGTCCCACCTCAGAAGATCGACTTGGATTGTGCAAATTGGCTTGGACGCAATAATGTATGTTGCCCTTTCACATTGAGTCGAGTCCCTGAAGTATTGTTGATAACTGAGTTTCATTCATTAAAAATGCTTGAATTTCAGATACCAATCACTTTTGTTTTCACAAAATGCGACAAAATGAAGGCGGGGAAGGGAAAGAGACCCGATGAGAACATAAGGGATTTCCAAGAGGTAATCAGGAAAAACTACAAGCAACATCCCCCTTGGATTATGACGAGCAGTGTAACTGGACTGGGCAGAGATGAGCTTCTTTTGCATATGTCTCAGCTACGAAACTACTGGGACCAATAGAAGAAAGCAACAAGTGACTGTGCTCTGTTGTGTACAATGCAAGAGCAAAGTTGAAATCAAAGAAAGGTGCAACTGTAGAGTAGAGATGAATCATATGAAAAGAATATCGGTTTTAATTGTGCCACCACCTAATAGTATTCAGCTGGCTCTTTCATCAGGATCTTTGAACAACAATCTCATACGTACCACTCTTGAGTATTAGGGGGTCATATTTTTATGTCGATGGGATTGGATGGGACTAGAGAAACTCGGGTAATGTCATTACTCTACCACTATATGTTGAAGGAAGATTGTAACCATACGGAATGCATTTTTTTGATGCTCAGCCTCAGATAAATAAAGTTGTTGGAAATTCCATTTCATATTTTTTTTATTGCAAATCCCTCTCTCCCTAGACCATATTTGGCGTCACAATTCGCTCTGTCCTCTTCATCTCCTTGCTTTTGTCATGGGAAATGGTTGAATCCAGCTGTTAGTCAAACCGTATTAATTGAATTCTATAATTGCAAGAACAAGATTCAGAAAAGTGCTACCTTTGAACTCCAACATATGATATATCTGCATTTTTTTTTATATTTTAAAATCGTTCTTTGTTGTTTATATAGATTATAGTGGGGAGTAGATATGAGATTGCTGTCATGTCAATGTCATCAACCGAGTTGATCCCTCAGCTCTGAGGTGAGGTGAGGTGAGGTCGGCATGACTAGACACGTGGCATCCTCGTAGACACTACCTCGGACCAATGTCAATTGTCAGAGCCACACCACCATCCATAATACTATGATCCTTATCTTAGAAAATCTGTCCCTTCCTCATGTTTAGCCGTTCCAAACTCCCACAATCTTTTTGCCTAAAGAAAGAAAACCCACCCAAAATTTTCTTTTCCTTCTTCTTCTCCCTAAGAAGGGATTAATATTATGGTTTCTCTTCACAGAATCAAGCAATGAAAACTGCAGCATTTCTGGTGATATGCCTCCTCCACTCGGTGATCGCATTGACGAGTGGGGGCCTCATGATGTTCTACATGGAGGAGGCCTACACTTTCGGGCACGGCCTTCAAACCGCCACAAAGCTTCTGGGGTCCACACCCCACGACCAGCTGCTCATCAAGACCTCCGACTCCTTCTCAGGGATGCTCCTTGTCACCATTGGGTTCCTCCTCTTCATGGTCTCCTTCGTCAAAGATAGGGACTTTCAGGTCTTCTTCGCCAAAGGGTGCACCCTCCTTCACGTCTTCATGGCTGTTTGGAGGGTCTCCTTTGAGAGGAAAGTCGAGGACCTTGCATGGGATTGGCTCAGGCAGACCGTTGGGGATGCCCTCTTGGCCCTCTCTTGGGTTTTCTTTCTTGTTTATTCTTGGGGTGAAAAGTATGATTAGACACACCTATCTTGTTCTTCTTCCACCTTCCTCGTGTAAAATATTAATATTTCACATTAGTTTTTCTTTTTTCTTTTTGCCATTTGGTTTAGTTTTTCAAATGTTTTTTGGTTTAAGTGTATATTTTATTTTAGGTAACTCGTGTAATTATTAGATGTGAATTACCAAAGTGATTTTGTGATCGTTTTCTCTTTCGATGTAAAATTTGTTCACCAAAGTAATTGTGGGTATTTAAGAGTTTATTTGTACTCTCCATATTTTTATATGCGCTATAAACTCAGAGCTTCTTCTTTGTTAAGGACCCTTTTGTCATAAAGCCTGTGTCTTAAATTCGCACCTTAGTTAACCTTTAGAGATGAAGAGTTATAAACAGGTGAGGTTTTGTAGATGTTGAAATCCTACTAACAACTTTGCAGAACTACTCTAACCAGAAGACAATTTGACACTCAAACTTATGATGCTGCTTGGTACACATACAAGTGATTCATGCTTATTGCTTGCAGTGTTCCTTTCTCTTTATTTTATTTTATTTTATTTTTTGTGTTTATTAGGTACTGAATTTTGAATCTATTTTAGTCTTTCCAGAGGTGAGAGCAATAGAACACTGCTCTGTCCACTTTTTGAATACTAGGCTGTTACACTATTTGGCACCCCTCTTCCTGTGGCTCCTTGTCCTGAGCTTGGCATCAGCATTTCATACGGTGAAACTCCAGCTCCACATCTGTTCCTGAGTTTTGGATCCGCATTTCTTCTCTCAATCTCAATCTCAATGTTTTTTATCTCCATTGAGAATTGATTGAATGCTTCAATAATCTCAGGGTCTCCCAACCAAGAGGAGATGTCATTTCTGTCTCCTATATATTCCTCGTCCGGCGAGTGTGCAGAACCTATGTTGATCACAGCCATGAACTGTGTTGCTTGAAATAAACTCGGAAGTGATGACATGAAGTATCTCTGTGGATCCATGAGAAAGTCCGAGTACTCAGGATCGTCCTCATCGGGAACCAGTTTTCGCATCAATGGTGGCCGCGTCGGAACATATGCACCATAGGGGTATTGGCTAAAGTTTAACGCAGCATGTTTTGCCGTTACGGTCCAGATAATGGTGGTAAGGAAGGAGATGAGATCATCAGGGCTGGAAAGTTTAGGCCACCAGCTTGCATTTTTATGATCTGGGTGTCCTAGATTGATGAATTCTTTGTACCAGGATTGGAGTTCATAATCAGAGGAAATTGCATTGGCATCTTTGTAGTAATGGTTCACATAGGTCTTCACCAATTTCTCTATGCTGATCCATATGAGGTGTCCATCAGCAGCATAAGGATAGTCTTCTATGAGAAGTCTAACACCATGCGGTTGTGATTCATCCGGAACTGCTAAACCTCTGCATAAAGGTGAAATTGATTAGAGATCATGAAACATATTTAGCTAGCTCTGAAGAACAAAGAGTATCAATAATGGAAGCTGAGTTTTAAGTTGTGAAAAACCTTCTTATTAGATCTGCCGGAAGACCTTCCAGGTCGAGCCGCCACCAATCTCTGTATGCAGCACAAGTGATCTGCATACAGTATCTTCCAGGAGTGAAGTTAGTCTCTATGGCACCTCCTGCATTGATGAGTGTTTCACGGGCTGTAGCGTTCGTCTTCATCGTGTATCGCATATGTGGATGCAGAAGCTTGTATATAGGATGCATAGCACTCAGTTGCCGATGAGCAGCAATTATCAATGGTTCCATGCATGCATGTATCGTTAACCTGCCCCATTATCAGAATCCAATTGTCACTGTAGCTCTAGGATCTGCTATATAATCCCCATTCTATGGGAGAAAATGGTACATTTATCATTTGATTACTCTCAGCAGCCAATGAATATTATAATGTATGGAATAATGGAATCACATTCACATGTTTTTCTAAAGTAGAAGTATGGATTAGGATGTTCTCAAACACATTTATATTTACAGGAATATATGTTTCATACCAGTGGTGAACAAGTGTATGAAAAGCAGCATCATTAGCACAAGCATGAGCTTTTCCAAGTTGCCAGAGCCATTTCGAGGCAGTGTCTACAGGAGGTGTAAGCACCTTCTTGGATGAAGCATTTGGATCCTTTGTTGGTAGTGCAAGCTGTATAGCAATAGGCTTCAGAGTTCCCATTTTTGTGAGGAAGAATATTGTGGTTGTTGCATATGCTTTTCGCCCATCAAGAGCATTGATCCGATCCAGGAATGGCAGGTAAATATCATGGTAGTCAAGTATGAACAACTTGTTTTCATCCAATGCCTAAAGATTTGAAAAGCAGAGAAAGAACATGTTATGAAGTTGTCACTTCTATGAAACATAGCCTTAAACGAAAGACAACCATTTTATATTTTTTGTACCTGTTGGATAGACATGCCATCAATGTGGTCTATGATGTGTTCTTCTTTGAATGCTGAATCTACTGAACCATATATAGAAGAATCCAGTTTGCTGACAGGTGGAAAAACCTTTTTTGGAAAAATTGACAAAACGAAACAGCAGAACATTAAAAATATCAGTGATGAGTGTGGACTTTACAAGTTCTGCAGAAAGAAACTAGTGGAGGAAAATGTGTTTGTCATTGATATGATTAATTAATTTACCTTGAGCCTTTCAATACTCATAGGGTTTAACCCAGCCAGCACTTGACGACCAAATTCATCATCTTCCAAGAAATGTGACCTTCCCCCTGAAATTTATCTACCTATATATATATCATTTGAACAACTTGCTTGTCTAAAATGAAATGAAGCAAAAACACTCTATAACATATATATATACTTACTTGAGAATATCTTTGGAGGATCAAATTTTAAAAATTCTCCAATGGTGCCACCAAAATTGAACCAACTCCATGGAAGTTGTGGCTGTGCTAGAATTGTACCTAGACCTAACTGAGAGTTTGATTGAGAGTGCCCTGGCTCTTTGATAAAGTTATCAATGTTTGAAACATCAGAACTCCCTACAGCATTCAACAATGCAGGAACAATGTTCCTTGCCACTGCAATCAATTTTCCTTGATCAATGTTTTGACGCTTTATGTCCCCTAGTTCTTCATCTCTAGGAACATATATAGTTGACTCTGATCCACTCAACCTTGATTCTGCATTTGCATCTGTCCATGTTTACAAAACTTGATATTTAGATACATATACCAGAAGAATTTTATGCAAACATACAATTGGATAACAGTGTAAAATTCTTTAAATTTGACCGGTATTAGTAGGTGGACGTCCGGTGCAGCAACGCGTGGGATGAGGGTTGTGTCGGCCACCGAGCGTTGGCCTACTGTACTCATCTCCTTTGTCAGGATCACCCAAATCGTTGTACAGATCATAGTCATAAATTCTGTCGGATGGCATCCTACGCCCCTTACCATCACCCCTAAGCTGCCTCAGGTCCCTTTCTCTAAGTTCTTTCAGCCCAATTGGTGTATCACAAGGTAGATAGGCCTATTGTGTACACCAAAAGTCATATTAAATAATTAAAATATTCACATTTTTTTTTACTTGCTCATATGTTACTCCTCCCGTTTTTTTTAATTGTCCAGTTTTACATGCGCGCGAGAATTTAGGTAATGATTGGTATAGTATTAAAGTTAACAAAATGTATATATATTTTACTAAATTACCATTTACTTCTTTGTTATTATCTCTCCTCAATTAATAGAGATAGTGAGTATTAAATAAGGATAAGAGTGAAAAAAAATAATAAATATTGTGTTAAAATTTAAAATGGACAATTAAAAAAAAAAATGCACGCATCTCTAAATTAGACAATTAAAAAAAAAAAAACACGGAGGGAGTAATTAATTAGTGTACCTTGTTAATGAAGAAGATTCTCTTTTGTGGATCAAGTTTATTGGGTTGAATCCAAGAGTTGCAAGCGAAATGAACGTTTAGCTGTTCAATGCTTATGGTTTCTAGGAAGAATTCAGTGTCATAGTGGTTAGTTACGGTAACAGCTGAAGGAACCCCAAAATCCGAGTCTACCAAGAATTCGACCTGGTAGGTGCTGATTATGCTTCCTTGGGTTCCAAATTTGTGGTCTTTGGACCACTCCAACACTGTTTCCTCGCTCAACTTTGTCTCCTTACTCCCTTTCAATATTTCACAATCACCATGGAAGAAATTTAATCATTTCATATATATGGTAGATGAGTAAAAGTAAGTGTGATTCATCAGAAGCTCTTCCAATAATAATAGTAATAAAATATAGTATTGAAAATAAAAAAAAGCTTTCTGATCTATATATTATATATATTTTCACAAATAATTCAGATGACTAAATGTAGTGCATATTCATTGCAATCCTTTTTCTTAAAAAAAACAATTAATATGGCATCACTTGCGGGTCACGTGCAATTGATGCATCATTAATATTTGTTATACAATAGAAATACATCCCACCAGTATTCAATGTGTGTTATACATAATACGAAATGTGTGATATACGTACGCGTGTTATATATATAGCACACATTCTATAGTATATATAACCACAAATGCTTGGAGTACAACAAAAAACCAGCCAACAAAGCCCATTTAACATTTTATGGTCAAAATAACAATTTTAATCATGAGTATATTCTTAATGGGCTGAGTGATTGTGGCCCAAATTCCTATTTGTTGGCTGTTTTGGCTGGTTTTTGTTGTGCCTCTAGCAATGCTCATATATAACACACGTTGGATACTAGTTGGACGTATTTTTATTGTACAACAAAAACATTATCCATAGATGTATGGACAAGAGGGAGAGAGAGAGAATATTGTTACTGGGATGAAGTTGAGTGCTAACAAACTGCATAACAACACCATTGGGCTGATGAGTAGGAGGCCTAAAAATGCTTAGGAGGAGGTTGTTGGCCATATTGTTCTTCTCGTTTCTCACCGCAACCTTCGCTGTTAGCTTCTTCATGCTTGTTGACTTCTCCGACACGGTGCTACCTTCATGATGATGATCAACCACAGCCGCTACAGTAGTAATTGGTGCAATCTGCTTCTTATTATTATGATTCCTCACTCTTATTACTAATTTCGTGCCACCACTTAATGATGATGAAAACATCGATCTCTGGAGACGATGATTAAAGTGCAAGTGCTGCATCATCTTGTTATGGTGGTACAGGTGTGCATTGGACGCCATGAGAGTACTACTCTTGCTGCCACTTCCAATAAATATAATTCCAACCATTTTTGTCTTCCTTTAATTATTGTATGTTTGTGTCTCTGCTTCCTGGCCAGTTCTTCATTTTATGATGAGGAGGGTAGATGCTCTATGTATGTTATTGATTGACCATGGACTTCCAATTACAAGGTAATATAATATAAGGAATTAATTATGGTACACTGATACGCTGTAAACATATTTTATACTGTCGACCAATTATAATACGACACATAGGATGTAGTAGGTGATTTTTTAGAATTTATAAGGTGGTTAATAATAATACACAAATGTTTGGGGCACAACAAAAAATCAGTCAAAATAGTCAACATAGCTCATTTAACACTTTATGACTCAAATAACATTCCTATTTGTTGACTGTTTTGGCTAGTTTTTTGTTGTGTCTCTACTCATAATAAAATAGAACACATATTGACTGACACTATAAAATTTTTTTCCGTGTTAATTAGTGGATAAAAATTATTTCCATAATATATATAATGCTGTGTGATCACATGCTTATTATTAATAAGATTATAAGAATAAGTGATAAATTAACGTTAGTTGTAAATAAAATATGTCAACAAGCAAGCTAGAGGGAATGATTGAACATAAAAAAGACAAAGAAAAAACAGTAGGGGTCACTTGTAAGATAAAAAAAGAATATTGATGAAACGATCACCTTTTTGTATGTTTTCTCACTTATCTCGTGTCAATATTATTATATTTATTTTATGTGTGTAAGTTTAATTTTTTATTCTTCTAGTCATTAATCGATCAAATACTTATACAAGCACCACGTTAGCATCTACTGAGACCTTTGGCTAGCTATGAAACTTCTCCCATTGGGTAGCATTGCCATTGATTAAAATCTTTTTTTCTGTTCACACTTATTAAAATAATTATGTATTTAAATAAAATATAAAAAATTAAATAATAAAATAAATAGTAAATAATAATTAATTTTTATTATTTTAATGTCACTACTGTATCTATTTATTTTTAAGATATAATATTATTAAGTAAAATTAAAATAAAATAAATTATAATGAAAATGCTGTTTAATAATGACGAAATGTATGATAAGATGATAGTGTATACAATTATTATTGTATATGGTAGGGCCGCGTAAGTATCAAAAGTCCGAATAATATTAATATATTATGGTTTTTACGATCTGACATCGTGTCAAAACAAATTGCAAGTTGTCTTGAGAATACATAAACTGAAATAATACGGTGGATATAATTAGGGAGTAGCACTAGTATTTGATAATATAATCAAAATTATTGGCAACGATAACGTAAAGGTAATCTACAAAGAAACGTAATTAAGTATCAGAAATATTTAGGGCACAATAAATATCAAGTAACAACAGTTAATATATTATACACAATATATATAATATAAAATATAAAATGTATATTATATATGGTACATAATATATATTATATAAATGTTTGGGGCACAACACAAAACCAATCAAAACAGTCAATAAAGTCCATTTAACACTTTATTGTCCAAATAGCACTTTTAATCATGAGTATATTTTTAATGTGCTGGGTGATTGTGGCCCAAATTCCTATTGTGGGCTATTATGGCTGGTTTTTTGTTGTGTCTCTAGCCATGTTCTATATATTATATGTTGCAGTATCATCTTTCTTTGCAATATGTGATATATGTTATACATATTATTTGATATATAGCGTGCACAACATATAATATTTATTGTGCAATTTATATTATATATGTTGTGCACAATTTATTGACAGATTTTTTTATACCTATAACAATGCTCATTATTTGATTGACAACAAAATCCTCATGAATAAAAATTTGAAACGCTTGCTCCTACTTGTCATTTGTCAATAAGCAATTTAGCATTTTTGGAGGTGTAAGAAAAAAAAATCAACAATTAAATGATTGAGGTGAAATGATAGAAGAGTGATGCTGGCGGTCCACACCCTCATTATTTGTTGTGTTCATTGTATACTTTGTAGCATTATATGAATTATGACTAGATGAATGTCATATTGAAATATTTATCCTCGAATATCTCAAATAGCACGATTCAATAGGAATTACAGTATTTTAGAAAGCACAAATGCTTGGTACAATAAAAAATCAGTCAAAATAGTTAACACAACCTATTTAACACTTTATGGCTCAAATAACACTTTTAATCATGAGTATATTTTGAATGAGCTGAGTGATTGTGGCCCAAATTTCTATTTGTTGGCTGTTTTGACTAAATTCGGTGCAAATTAGATGCAATTTAACTTGAGTCTTTCCTAATTTAATTTTGTTTACAATGGTTCATTTGTTTTGTCCAAACACATACTCCATGGGCTTGTTGAAGTTGATTTTTGGGCCCAATATTTTGTGGGCTTAGACCCAAATGAAAATGAAACCAGCAAGTGTGAGTGTTGTGAAGGAGGTGTTCCTTTCAGGGATCAAAACCTAGCTCGCTTGCTGATACTACCACCACCCATGGCGAGTAGGAGGTGCCTACAAGCTTTAGCGTTAACGCGACAATCTGCTGCAACGTTTCTCTGCACAAATTCGTCAATCTCAGTTCCTCATTTTCTTCGCAACCAGCATCTCAGTTCTAACCTCACATCCCCCATTTTCACTCATCAAACCTCTGCTCTTCTTCCACAATGGTTCCGTACGCGGTATTTTTCTTCCGGTAAGCAAGAGGACGATCACGTCAACAAGGGAGTTAGTGATCGAGAAGAAGGTGAAGACGACGATGATGATGACGATGATTATGATGAAGATGAAGAGGATTATGAGGGAGAGAGTGGAGAGGATGAGGATGTGGTGGTTTCAGGTAGGAGAAGAGAGTACACTCCGGAAGAGATGGAATCAGAAGCAGCTGCTATTGGCTACAAAGTGGTTGGGCCTCTCTCCAAGGATGATCGGGTTTTTAAGCCTTATGAGCCTGTTTTCGCTGTTGTTCAGGTTCACTTTCCAAACTACATGTTTCTCTCTGTATCTCTGTTACATGTAAATGGGTTTTTATTATATATATATATATTTTTCTTTCATGCTATAGATTGGTTCGCACCAGTTTAAAGTAAGCAATGGGGACAGCATTTTCACTGAGAGATTGAAATTCTGCGAAGTCAATGATAAGGTCAGTGACCCCTTTTGCTTGCAATTGCAGGCATGTATGCTAGGTCCTGACACTAGTGTGTGTTATTTGGTATTTAGGATTGGTGTGTGTGACAATGATATGAGTTTACTTTGTATAACTATAACCGCTTGATTAATCTTTATTTCATGGTGGCATGATACTTTGCCTGTGCTAGTCATTGTATGGATTTCTGAGCAATAACACTATTGGATTTATTGCATTTGTTTCAAGAGGCTTCTGATGTTGTCTCTTGCTTATTTAGCCCCTTTGGGTTTCTCTATCATAATGCAGTATAGCTTTAGCGGTATAATATGTATAGTGGTAATCTTACTAATGGACGACTTGGTTGCCATGTACTGGTTATTTGCTATTTTCTTCATTGTGGAATCTTTCATGCTGTTTAGTTAAATATTCTTTTGGACTATTCCCCAATTGCAGTTGGTTCTGAACAAAGTTTTGCTGCTTGGGTCCCCTAGTCAGACTATTATTGGCAGACCCATTTTGCCAGATGCAGCTGTTCACGCTGTTGTTGAGGAGCATGTAAGTTTGGAACTTCCCACCTTTGATTAAATTTCTGCAAATTTGGTCGGCAGACTCGGTTTTCTTAGGATGGCTGTAGCCGTATGAGTGGATTAGTTGGACTTGAATAGGTTTGGAATAGAGTCATCATTTCTTTCACAGTCTTAGATTGCATATAGTATGCAGTTGCTTCTTTCCATTCATATGTTTGCACTCTACAGTCATAATGAAATTGAATTGTAATTGTGAGTGAATGACTTATGGGTCCCTTTCATCATGATCTGTGTGTGACTGTGTGTCTTCCCCACCGCACCCCCTGTGATCTGTTTCTAAGAGTTTTTTTATTTCTATTTGATGTTATGATCAATATTTTGTGATTATTCTTGATCATTAGTATATTTGTCTTCCTTTCTTTTCAATGCTTGCTTGCTCATATTTGTCTTGTATATCAGGCATTAGATGCAAAAGTAATTATTTTTAAGAAAAAGAGGAGGAAGAATTACCGAAGAACAAAAGGGCATCGCCAGGTATGTTGAAAAGGGATTATCTGATCATATGTCGTGTTGTTGTAACAAATTATTAATGTTTATTATGCATGGTGCATGGCTAATATCTTCAGGAGTTGACCAAGTTAAGGATAACTGATATTCAAGGAATTGAGAAACCTGAAAATGTTCCGGCTGAAAAGCCTTCAAAAGCTGCTAAGAAGGAACAGGGAAAGACTCAGCCTTCAAAATCTGCCGAGAAGAAACAGGAAAAGGTTGCGGTTACTGCTTAACAAGGATGTACCCTCTTAGCTTTTGACAGCATTTGCTATTTGATTGCTTCAATGAGTTTTCTTGGTTGGATGCCATTAATGAGCACAATTTCTTGGTTGGAAATTCATGTTTGGTGGAAATTGCCAACCATCCAGTCAATAGGCAGGTTTTGTAGGATTTATTACACAAAATTTTCCCCTTTATAATGTTATATTTAGTGGTTCAACCTTTGAACATAAAATCCATTGATTCTTAAACAGGTTCCAAGCTCTAAACAAATTTATTACTCAGTCCTGTATTTTATTGTTAGTCAAAAGCATGAAACTATATCATGTGTTATGCTGATTTTCTGACTAATAAGGGTATGTGAACTTCATCTTATGTGGGATCTTATTATGCCTTAGCTCTATACGTAAATGCTTTTCTGTTGGGGATAAGAATAAATGCAACAACACAATCTATTTTATGAATGATGAATCTGTTAAAACAACACTCTTTCCTGAGGCTGACAATGAATTTGCGGGTCTTTATCAACTGTCATTGTCCAACACATGTTATAATTATCGAAAAAACTTTGGATAGAGACAATGACTGAGTTTTGCATTTTTCACAGTTTCCTATTGTCCACTTTAGGAATATTAAACTATCCAATGCTGAAATCTTGTACCCTCATTCACTTGATTTTTGCAGAGGCAAATGGTTAAGGGAATGAGAAAAACAATTATATTCCCATCCTGTGGGTTGACCTTGGACTTGATTAGCAGGAATGAGCCTTTTTTCAATTGTGGCCATAGCACCATTAGGCCCTTTTCTTCCCCACCACTGCCACTTTGGTTAGACCTCATAATATATATTAAGGCTTTCCCATCATGTTAAAGCATGGAATCATACTTCAAAAATTCATGAATATGCTCTGCACACAAACACAGATAAAAATAAACACATGATCATCAGTTTAAAATGTGCCAATACAGCTGGACCTTTTCATATCAGGACACTTGGTGACCTAAATTTACCACTAAACTTAGTCTAATTAGTGAACATTTGTGGTTTCTGTGTACTGCAACTTTTATGTAAAAAGTATGATAACATTGATCCCTAATAATTTCGAAAAAGTTCTTACCAGGTTATTTGGTCTAGTATTTGTTTGAATGTCATTATATAGTTATAATAAAAGTTTTTAATTGAAAAAAAGGTTTTATTAATTTTTTTCATATATTTAGGTGACAATTTTTAGTAAAAGTAAAATGAAAATTCTTTTATCAGAATTTTAATTTTAATTTTTTTTTTGAAAAAAATACATCTTTTATAACATAAAAAATATTTATAAGTAAATAAAGATCTTCTTACAATGTATTCAAATATAAAATTACTTCTACTTTATCAAGAAATTTTATTTAAGAAAATCTTTTTCTAGAGGTTAATCCAAACTGGCCCTCATTTGAAGAAAAGAAAAATCAAAGTGAAGATGTTATTATAATTTTTGAAGCTTTTAGGTCAATAAAATGTTTTAACAAATTCATTATAAATTATCAAATATTCAATAAAATAGAAATGACTATAGTGTTAAAACTCTAGGAAAGTTTTGATGTTACTATGTTCCTACTCGGCTTGTTCAAGATTACTTACAAAAAGTGATTTCAATCAAATTAGGTTTCTTTTGTTTTTTCCTCTATTCTAATTTTGATATTTGTGAGAAACTTTTCTTGTTGTGTAGGTGGTTCCAAGAGGTAAAATAATTGAAAAGAAGAAGAAGAATATCTTCTTCCATGGAAGAAAGTGGTTGTAAGTGGACTCTTTTTGTTTTTGTCACCCATCAATCTTCTCTAACTACATTCAAAGGACATTGCTATATTGTAAAGCACTTTCCAAACCTCCCACTTTCATTTTAATTATGATTTTGCTAATGAATTGTTTGTTGCAACAGCTACTCCACCACTTCTTCCCACTACATAATATACATGTACAAAATTATATTAAAAAAGAAAAGGAAAAAACTTGCTGTTATCTGATTTCTTACTATTATATATAATTTGTTGAGGTTGCAATGAATTTGCTGTTACATGTGACCATTTTAAATTTTCACTGTGCATAGCATCTACAATATATATCTTTAGCTTTTAAATCTGATATTGGTGTATGGTGGGATTTGATTAGACTTGTATCACTGCTCAAACTTTTTCCTGAATCGATTAGGAAAACATGGGCCACTACCATAAAAGGTTTTCATTCAATCGACTAATCAGAAAAAGAGGCTAAAGATCCACTATTCAATTATTCAATAATTAATTGGATTTGATCATTGTTTTTCTTCCACCTGTCACATTTACACTGAAATTCATTAACTGGTTAAATGGTAAATGATACCATTTCAACATTTCTTGTGAGAAAGGTTGTCACATTTTTAATTAATAGACAGAGCTGTAATTGCTCGTGGTTGTGGAGTTGTGGTTACTCAAATTTCATTGCATTACAAAAAATTCTGACTAGCTTTACACTTTTATGGCTTGTATGTTACTGAAAAGATGTTTTCCTAAATGACATTGCCTCAAATTGACAATTGTAGTTTCTGTACTCATGATTACTATGTTATTAGTGCTGTCAAGGCTATTACATGATAAAATTTTGTATGAACAGCATCTTACTACTCTCACTGATTTTTTATGTATCAAAAGTTTTATACCGGAAGTGACACCTTAATTAGTTCCTGTCTGTAAAATTTGTTCATAGATCTTGTGTGTATATTCAATGTTCAATCATTAGAGTATCTTAATAACAGTGTCCCCCATTTAATCATTCACAGGTTAGACAATAATCACTACTGCAAAAATATATATAGGCTCTTCTACGGCAGTTGACCTACAAATTTGTGGGCTCCTGACCAGCTTTTTGCTATGTGGGATATTCTCAGTAAGGTGAGAATAGGAGAGAAATATAAAGACATAAAAAATGTAAAGTATATTACGATTAGATTAGTGTTTAAGTTAATAATTTTGTTATCTTGATCAATTTTATGTCTTATCTGTCTTTATTTTTGAATAATATAAAAATGAGAAATGTTTGTTGTACAACATAAATGCATCAAACTAGTATCTAACGTGTGCTATGTGTCATATGTAATGTGTGTCATACGTAACAAACATTATGTATGACACACATTACGTATCATAAATAACACACGTTGAATGCTAGTTGGATGCATTTCTGTTGAACATATACTAGTTTTCTGTGTCTCATTATCAAACACCTTCCTTCTATTTGTTTTCATGTCATTGTACTACCTAAGATCTCAAATCTAATTTCACTAAATGGTAATTTTTCTGAGTGACTAATAATGCAGTGTACATGTGGTCCTATGGAGTTCGATAAATGGTAACCTTGCTCTAAAACAAAATCATAAAGAGGGTCAGGATAAGCATGATTTTAGAAGCACTTTTAGGTGATGTTTTCCTTTTATTTATTTATTTATTTTTCCTTTCTGCACAAGCAAAAAATTAATGCTGTCATTTTAGAACATGTGTGAAAAGCACTTGTGTGAGAACTGCCACATGTGATTTGCATTTGAGAGGTACAATTAGGAAGTAACATAATAATATATATAAAGCTCCAAATCCACTTTGATCGGTTAAAAATCTCTCTGTATTTTCCATGGCAGAATCGCACAAACACTCACACACAGACAAATCTGACACGTAACCACCCATTTCACAAGTATTTTATTGTAAATGTAATGGTGCACAAAGTGGAGCTTTCACTATAGTACCCTGAAAATTGACATCACATTATGCAAAATTATATATTTCATGTCCCATGAATAATGTGATGCAAAAGGAGGAATGAATATGTGAATATTCCATTTGGTACCCTCTAAAAGAATTCTTCTGCTTTTTTCTGCTTAACATGCACTAGAGGAAATTGCTCTGCCTAGTTGTTAAATGCAAGTGATCCCACCATGTAAATAATTTAATGCTCCATATACAAAGTTGAAGAGAAAAATAAAAATTGAAGAGCATTAATTAGCAATGACACTGTTAGATCCATTAGCATTTTTTATTTTTTTTTTGTGATGTTCAATACTGTAGAAAATGAAAGTTGCAAATTGATCATCCAATCTGTTTCTGACCTTAATTATATTACTTACTGTGAGAAATGCCATTTAATTAGACAAAACTATAATTTAGAACATTATATTCTAGCATTGTTGTTTGTTCCCTAATGATGCAATATTTTACTGACCTTACTTGAGGATGATTGATAGCAATGACAAAACATGAACTTGCCCTGGTGCATTTCTTTATTGACAACAAACCAGCATGATTCTATTGAAAAAAGAAGTAAACTTAAGATTTGAACTTTGAACCAGAAAAAGGCTGTGCATAAATAAGTGGCTATATTTGTAACATCAGAAGTTCATAACAATTGAAGTGGTGGCACTTTTAAATGCTTCTTCATTCATATCTCCATACCTTGGTCCCTAACAATCATCAAAGAGTCACTGGAATATGGAATCAAATCTTGGGCATGTGCATATCATACAAAGTACAAAAATAATTGTCAATCTGGAATCCACCCAACCCAACAGAGGGAAAAAAGAAAAGGGTTTATTTAAAACTGAATGTGGCTGTAGGAATTCAGAAAAAGTTGTTGTAAGGAGTTGGTCATTATCAGTTAGTGGTAAGTTATGTCTTTCCAACCAAACAGTGTTTAAGTGCTTAGTCACATTATTTAAACAAAGGTAACAAATAAAAGAAATTCTACTAGCCTCTAGGTTTAGTTCACACATACTATAACACTAAAACTGATTGGTTCTCCTAATTTCTTCTCTGTTTGTTATCTGTAAAAGATGTTGTTGATGTATCATTTAAAGTCTAATAAAAGGAAAGAATGTTGGATCAATTACTAGTCTCCACAGACATTCCTGAAAATTTGTCCATTTGTTGTTAGATCAATCTAATGAAATATTTTTAAGTGAAACCATTCCACTAAGTTTTGAAGAATCAAGGATATTCTTTGTTTTGGTTAGTATATTCCCTTGTTAGCAGAATTCTTCTATGTAAACATTTCTAAAAGTTTTTGTCCCCTTCTTTTGTTCGATCAAGGCTAATGCAACATTTTTATGTACAACCTTCCCACTAAGTTTAGAAACACCAAGGATATTCTTTGTTTTGGCTAGAAAAAGTTTATATCATGTATTGACAAGGATATTCAGGAGAATAAACTTGGGAAATCCTTGCTCAATGGCAAGAAATTGCTAATTTAGAATACAATCCACATATTTAGTGCTTTTATCACTAAACCATAATACAAAGAAATAGATCAATGGCAGCATTATGACATAATTTTGGCTTTAAATACTTTTAATTACCATTTTTTAGCAAATGTTGCCATTTTCTTTTGATGACACTTGGATTTGAATGTTAGTGAAAATTCAGACTAACAATGCAATTGTAGTTTTTGCTGTTACTCTTTTTGGATATCCTTGTCAACATATGATACTTTCCAACACAGATTTAGTTTTTGCTCGCCTACCATAACTTTTTTCCTCCTTTTCCTTTTACATATTCTTCTCATGATTGATGTTGAAAACAGTGACTTACTTCAAGAAGAGCAAAATCTTTTCTCAAGACTTATGTGTAAAATCAGTTGAGAAGTCACAAATTCCTGCTATATAGTATTATTATTACCTACGTACATGATTGGCTTGGGACAAGTACGGTGGAGAATTTGTGGAATATTCATAATAAAGTTATAAACAAGTAAGAAACAGAATTGAAGATATATTATATGATGCATATTTAAAAATAAAGCATAATAATATTAAAAATAACATTAAATATAGTAAAATATATTAATTAAATTATATATTTTTTGTAACTTTTGAACTAAATATTATAAAAAATATATATATCTCTAAAAATAATTTAATTTCTTTAACCTAAAATATGACCTAAATTCAATTAAAAAACTGCACCAAATCGAATTTTAAAGCTTAAATCTGATTCAAAGAGTGGCGGGTCATAAAGAATCCTATTACCTACTCGAGGTTCTGACTTTATTATTCACCATTTTTTTATATTAAAAAATAAAATAAAACATCATTAAAAAATGTGAACTTTCCAAGAATCGCAGACTCAACAATCCCATCAGTATCTTGGGTTTTACTTACTTCTATGTGGTTTCTTGCAGATTGAGAGTTTGAGTTAAACACAACGAGGGCAGACATGTAATTTCACAATAACTGTCTTCGTTGGAGTGAAAGTGACAGTGTTGGTTGTGTGTCTGAGACTGTTGGGTATATTCTCTTTCCCTTCCCTTGTTGGTTCTCCAATAGTGTGTGTCTCCCTATTTCTATGTAAGAAAAATGGCCCTTCATTTCACCACACCAACACCTTCTTCGCCAAACCCCTCTTAGCATCTCAGAGAGAGAGAGAGAGAGAGAGAGAGAAAGGGTGTGTGTGTGTTTGTGTCTTCTCCCTGAAATGGTTCCTAAGCTTGGTGGTGGTGTGGAGGATGGTGGAACTGGTCGTGGAACTAGGCCTATCTGAATCTGAAGTGAACCAAACATGCATCATACCCTTTCCATATCTCTGGAATATTCTTAGCTATCAATACAAGAAGCAATTTTTGGGAAGTGGATTAGATTAGTTTCAATTTGTTATGTTGTGGGTGGAGTTCCTTTTTTTGGTGTTTAGAGTCATGAGCTTTTTTGGGTCTATAACTCTTATAGCCTCATATGGGTCCAACCATCTCAATGCTGTAAATGGTACACTTCTTTTACCTTTACAAATTCACCCTGTTTTAATTTGTTAAGTTTTCTTCAGTACTTTTGATTGTGATGAAACATGAGCTAGAAGAAGTTGTTACATAACAATTCCAAGGATCAATAAAATCTAAAGGAGTGTTTTTGATATTGTTCTTCCAACAAAAAGCAATTATAAACGTGTGATTAATTGTTTCATGCATGATAGTTGATAAATTGTCATTGTTTACTTCTCTGTTTTTTTCTTTTTGTCTTTCTTTCCATGATTATGTGCAATTATTTCCGTACAAAGTTAGGTTGCTACCGTGCTAGGGTAGGACTTTGTACTAAATTAGAATATTCATTTGCATATGTCAAAGTTGGTTGCTTGAGGAAAATTACTAATTCTGGTTTTTAATAAATTTTCTGGTTTCTACTATTGTTTATCAAAACTCACACTGGTTCCTTTTAGATTCCATTTTTTTGGGTGTACAATTAAAGTTGCTGATTTATTAAAAGCAGTTCACCATTTCAATCTAAATCCTATCTTTTTCTTTACTTAACCAAAAATCCCAGCCTTCTCTTTTGCCTCCTGAACTCTGCTGCTACATATACAATAGTCAGCTTCACCGTATGGAATCTCATTCTCTCTTGTTATTTCCATTTTCTTTATATATTGAAAGATGTTAGAGAACAAAATTCACTAGACATTTTGCTGCAGGTTCAAAAAGAATTGTATTGATCTGTTAATAGAAGGATTTGAAGCCTTTTTGCCAATGGTGATTGTGCTATCCGGTAATTCCCCTTTATCTGTGAGTCAAGGAATAAAAAATACTTCTGTTGAATTATTTTCTAAAACATTTCTGATTACAACTCTGATTTTTGTTGTTGTTTATAGGTTATTATTCCAATCTCCCTTGGTGCCAGAAAGAGCTGATAGAGAGTGGTTTGGATTAGTAGTGGGGGCAAATCTCCTTTGGCAGTATAGAATCCAACCTTGAAAGAGGAAACTTTCTTTCCCTTCTTGCAATTACTTGTGTTTGAAGATTCATCTGTATTGGGCAAATCTCCTTTGGCAAAAAGTTTCTTTCTTTCATTTGGTTGGATTCCTGAAGTGTAAAAATATTTGAAAGTACCTATTTTTGTGAAGTCTTATGTTAAAATATCACTATCCTCAAGTTTTTCCTTTAGGAACTCCACCCTTTCTGTAAGGCAAATCTCTTTTGGTATCTTTTTTTTCTTATATCCGTTTCCTCCAACAGATAGAAATTTTCTTTCCAGTAGCAACCATAAAAAGAAAAAACCTAATAGTTGTTAGCTCTCTGATTTTCTGTTGGTAGAGACCTATCTCAAGAGTTTCTTTTAGTGAAAATTCCAGTCCAAAATTGGGCAAATCTCCTTTGGCATCTCGGAGTCAGTTGACGACTCCTATTATCCTATAGGGCATATCTCCTTTGGCATCAGATCTCCAGCTTCAGTGGTCAAGAACTCAAGATTATCTTTTGGAGATACTGACTAAACTATCTGTGACAAAAAAAAAAAAAACTTGTCAATCAGAATCTTCTATTTCACTCATTTATCAATTGAAGTCAATACCAGCATCCCTATTGTGATCACCGTTCATCCTTAAACTGGGGTTTGATGCTTCAATTTGCTTGAGAAGGTAAGGGTTTTCTTGAATCCCTATTTAGTTTTTTCTTTTGTGGTCATGTTAAATTTTCATCATCTAAAACAATTACTTTGTTCAAGGTTTGTATAAATAAGGAAAATAGATTTCTATTATATATTCTTCATGGACTAACAATTATGTATTGTTGTCTTATCATGCTATCTTCAAGTAACTTGATTGATTTTTACCATCAAAATATCATGACAGGCATATAATTCATGGATGCACTAATCAGTGATTCAGACTGGGAGACTTTCAGTGACAGTAGCTACAGTGAGGATCAAGAGGAAGCTGATTTTCTCTATGGGGGGCAAGCTCAGAGTATATTGTCAAGCTTAGAGGAAAGCATCGGGAAGATCGATGATTTCCTCTCATTTGAGCGAGCATTTGCTCATGGAGATGTGGTCTGTTCCTTGGCAGACCCATCTGGACAGACGGGAAGGGTCGTAGGTGTTAACATGTTTGTGGATTTGGAAAATGTGCAGGGAAAAATCTTGAAAAAGGTAAGGTCCAAGAAACTTGTGAAGATTCGCTCCATTTCAGAAGGTGATTATGTGATTAAGGGGCCATGGCTTGGTCGGGTTGAAAGGGTGGTGGACAAAGTTACAGTGTTGTTCGATGATGGAGCTAAATGCGACATTATCGCCTTGGAAAAGGAGAAACTTTTACCACTGACTAGTAATTTCCCTGAAGATTTTCCATATCCATACTATCCAGGGCAGAGAGTGAAGGTTAAGTCCTTCTGTGCTTCTAAATCAGCTAGATCATGGCTATGCGGCACTTGGAGAGACAATCAAGATGTAGGGACTGTGTGCGCTGTGGATGCAGGTTTGGTGTATGTAACCTGGCTTTCCTCTGTTCTTGTGGGTTGCAATTTGAATGTGGATGCTCCTCCCTGCTGGCAAGATTCCCAAAACATGACCGTGTTGTCGTGTTTTTCGCATGCAAACTGGCAGCTCGGCGACTGGTGCATGCTATCAGTTGCAGAACAAAAGGAACAGATTGCTCCCACAAGTGATCCTACCACCACAGTTCATAGTATGGCAAGGGGATGCAAGAGAAGCTCTTATACCGGGGAGTTGTTTATAATTGGTAAGATAAAGACCAAAGTAGATGTTGTGTGGCAAAATGGTGAACATACTTGTGACTTAGATCCAGTGAATTTACTCCCCGTGAATGTTATAAACACACATGAATTTTGGCCTCATCAATATGTGCTTGAAAAAGGTGCTTCTTATGATCCTCTTAACCCTCAAAGATGGGGTGTTGTCCAATGTGTGGATGCATTGGAGCGTACTGTAAAAGTACTATGGAAAACTTTTTCCATATCCAACGCATATAATTTGGCTGGAGACAAAATGGAGGAAACTGTGAGTGCCTATGAACTTATAGAGCACCCAGACTACTCCTTTTGCTATGGTGATATTGTGTTGGCGGCTCAAAAACAGCTTGGTTACCAAGCTGATACAGATAAAGAAAAGTCAGTGACTGACTTGAATGCGGAGGCGGCTGCTCCTAAAGACGGAAACCAGATTGGTTGTCTGGATGAGTTCCCTGATGATTATTTCCTGTGCTGTATTGGGAACGTTACTGGTTTCGTCGAAGATGGTGAAGTGGAGGTGAAATGGGCTAATGGTTTCACAACCAAGGTATGCCATACAATATTCATTATGTGATGTGCTTTAGTTAGTTAACTCACTAGCTATACATGGAACTAGAGAAGTAACATATATATGAACTTGTTTTGTGTAACAGGTTGCACCATATGAAATTTTTCGGGTTGATAGACTCGAAGATTCAACTGTTGACCCTGATCTCTATGAAAGAAATGTTGAGGAGTTAACTCAAGAGATGGTTGAACATGGAAGTCCACCTTCTGAACAGAAGGGAAAGGTGAGGACAATATCTTTTCTGTATGTTCTGCATCTGTGTGTGTGCATACATGAGTACTATGTCAATGCCTGAATATTAGTATGGAAATGATAATGAGCAAAATGGGTAGTTATAGCACAAGGAAATAATGAAAAAAAATAGACATAGCATCTTGAATAATATTCTTCATTCAGATTAATTGCTCGCTAGGAGATTAAGAAATGCAACTGTCTAATTCTAAACTGAATGTCATGATTTATGATCAGGACTTGCTATACAATGTTGGTGATACAGAGAATTGTGAAAAGCAATTTGGGGAGTGTAGTTCCTTTTCCCTTCCTCGAGCCGCCTTTGAACTTTTCTCCAGCGTTAAAGCCAGCATATTCCAGAAACTTGGTAGAACACCCCTTTCAGGAGCAGTTTCCTCAGTACCTACATCTGAGGAGGAGAATGGATCTGACTTTCTTGACAATAAAGATTTGGAAACTTGTGACTTCTGCACTAAGTCACATCCAGTGGAAGAGTTTCAATCTGCTGAAGACAGAACTCCAAATCCAGAAATCACTAAGATTCATGAACAGAACGATTTTCCGTCTTCTGTCCACAGAAACAGTTCAAACCAGTTTAAGCAATTTGATATAATAGAAAATTGCTCTGACCACCACTTTTTTGATCAGGGTAGAGGGTTCACAATGTCTCAGGTTTGAAGTTGACGCATCATCATTTACAGTGACATAATCACATTGAAAATATCAGGCTAGTTCTTAATTGTTTCCTCTACTTTGGATCCGTTGTAGGTAAAAAGAGATTGGGCGAAAAAGGTTCAACAAGAATGGAACATCCTAGAGAAAAATCTTCCTGGTCCGTACTTTTATCTTGATAGCTTTTTATGCATTACAGCATTTGAAGTATGCAAGCATTTTTGGTCATGGAAGATTAAATTTCGAAACAAGATGAAAATAAGTAGCTCATCAGTTAAAACATTCATATAAATATTTACAAGCTCATCTTTGTTGACCAAAACAGAGACAATTTATGTTCGTGTGTTTGAAGAAAGAATGGATCTCATGCGAGCAGCGATCGTTGGTGCATCTGGAACCCCGTATCATGACGGGCTGTTTTTCTTTGATATATGTTTTCCCCCTGCATATCCCAATGAACCACCAGTAAGCTTTCAAATTCAGTAATAGAAAATATTTCAAAGAAAAACACTATTTGTATTACTTTAAAAAACTCTCTTTTGTTCATCATGGCCTTTGATATCCTATGCAGATGGTGCATTACAATTCCGGTGGACTCCGATTGAATCCTAACTTGTACGAGTCCGGGAAAATCTGTCTGAGCCTCCTAAATACATGGACTGGTACTGGCTCTGAAGTTTGGAACCCAGGAACCTCAACAATTCTTCAAGTCCTTCTCTCTCTACAAGCCCTAGTCCTTAATGAGAGGCCTTACTTCAATGAGGCTGGATACCACCAACAAATTGGAAGAGTCGAGGGAGAGAAAAACTCAGTCAGCTATAATGAGAATGTTTTCCTTGTGACAAGCAAATCAATGTTGTATTTATTAAGAAAACCACCCAAGGTAAATTACTACTTCAATACTTTGGTTTTCTGGTTTATATAGATGGAATTTTAACTGGCAATGATGTTTGATTTGATGCAGCATTTTGAGGCACTGGTGGAAGAGCACTTTAGAGGAAGTTCCCAAAATATACTTCTTGCATGTAAGGCATATCTTGAAGGAGCACCAATTGGATGTGCTTTTTCATGTGGAAAAAATGAGCATGAAAACCAGAAGGGGACTTCTACAGGGTTTAAAATTATGCTTTCTAAGCTCCTCCCTAAGCTTGTAGAAGCCTTTTCTGATATGGGAATTGATTGCACTTACTTTGTTGATCACCAACAATAAATTTCCTTATTATTTGTAAATAACAGTGACAATCCCGACCAGGATGTTCCAAGTACCTTATGTCTAATATTAATGTTTACACATATATGTATCTGTATAATATCAAAAGCATGCTTGCTTGTTAAGACTCTACTTCCATGGTTTGATACTGTGTTGCTGCTGATATATCAACACAGTAGAGTTTGTTACTTGCAAATGTAAAATATGAAATAAGAAATAAATTCTAGGAGTTACTTGCGTGTTAAGAATTGTTAGTAAGAAAATCACTGGCATTATTTTTTTTACTTTTGGAACATAGTTTTGTTGAGTCATGAAACACTATTTTCTTCTCATTAGAGATTGTTCTCAAAAGAATCTCCTACTAATAAGATCAAGCAGGTTTGAATCCTGTTACCAATAATCTAAACAGGAACATGAGCCTTCTCTGAAATGATGGAAACGAAGCTTATCACGAATGATTATCTCTCTATTTGTTACAATTGAGATGAACTTAATTGCTGAATGACAGTCTTCACATATCCTAAGGTTCTTTACAATCCTTAGAGTCATTCCATGGCTAGTTTTCATCAACCCAAATGCCACTGCAAGCTTCTCACTGTGGTATCTGAGGGCATACTCCCTCTCTTCTTCTTCCAACTCGTGCATTGCCGACTCGGGAACCGGCGCATAACCTGCTTCCTTGCACCTCCACATTAATTCATCCAGATACTGATAAATTTCATTGGTCTCAGGGTGGGACTTGTCACCCATGCTGAAAAGGTAACTTCTGTTGTTGACATCTATGGTGCTGTAACCTACTTTCTTCTTAAGGCCTCTTTGGATCATAACATTTCTAACTGATTCCACTCTATCCATCCTTCCTGCCAATGCATACATGTTGGAAAGCAATACATAATGGCTCGGGTTCTCTGGCTCTGCAGAGATGAGATGCTCAGCAACTTCCACACCAAGATCAAAATTCTTATGCATCTTGCAAGCCCCAAGCATTGCGGTCCAAACCGCCGGAACAAGCTCCTGAGGACTAAGCTCTTTGACAAACCGGTACGCTTCACTGAGTAAACCAGCCCTCCCGAGCATATCAACCATACAAACGTGGTGCTCTACTCCTGGAACCAGGCCATGATCACGTCGCATGCTCGCAAATGCTTGGCGCCCCTCGTTTACTAGCCCTGCATGAGCACATGCAGATAAGACAGCAACAAATGTGACACTATTAGGAACCACTCCAAATGCTTTCATCCTGTGGAAAAGCTCTATTGCTTGAACACCATAACCATGCATGCCATACCCTGATATCATAGCAGTCCAAGCAATAACATTCCCTTCATCCATCGAATCAAAAACCGCACGTGCTCTGCTCACATCCCCACACCGCGAGAACATATTTATCAACGATGTAGCGAGAACCACATTCACACGAATCCCATTCCTAACGATATGATCATGCACCCAACACCCCAATTCAAGTGACCCCACTTGAGAGCAAGCAGATAAAACACCAACAAAAGTAGCAGAATCAGGCTCAACCCCATACTCACGCATCCTCTCAAACAACATCAATGCCTCATTTGCAACCCCATTTTGCTCATACCCGGAAATCATCGAGTTCCAAGCAACAACACTTCTGTCATGCATTTCATCAAACACCCTCCGCGCAACACCCAAAGCACCACATTTCGCGTAAAACGTGACCAATGCGGCTTGAACGAAGGAATCTGAGCCATACCCAGAAACCAAAACGTGGGAGTGAAGTTCCCTGCCGAGATTCAAGGCGGAAAGATCGGCGCAGGCCTTAATCACAGAGGTGAATGTGTAGCTGGAAGGTTGAACCTGGGAAAGGAGCATGCGACGGTAGAAGAAGATGGCGTCAAGGGAAAACCGGAACTTGGAGGATGCTTTGATGAGGGAATTGAAGAGGAAGGAATCTGGGAGGTGAACGGTGTTGAGGAGGCGACGAGCGTAGGCGATGGAACCGGCGGCGCAGGATAGAGTGAGGAGCTTCGTAATGAGAGCTCTGCTGCGGTGGCAACCGGTGACGACGAGGTGTGCGTGGACTTGCTTGAGGGGATTGAGACGCGGACCTGCGCGTAGCAGTGCTTGGTATTCTGCGGATTTTGGCGGCGATGATGATGCTGTGATTTCGAGTTTATGGTTTTCTCGGCACTGTTTGGCTTCCATGAAAATTTTTCCATGACGGAAAAGTATAATATAAACGATGGTTTTTGTATAGTTTTTGGGACAATAATCAAAAAGGTAAATTAGTAATTATAGTGTAACTATTTTTTTATTAATTTGCGAATTTTTCATAGTTAACAAAGCTTACTGGAAAATGGAATGATCATTGCCCCCAATTAGTGTTGAACTTTGATTAGTATTATATCATTATCATAATTGATAATACTAACTTCTTATTAAGTTTTGATCAAAATTTATAATATAAACTTTTTAGATATACTACAATATCATTATTTAAAAAAATGGGTAGGCATCTAGACTGAGAAAAACACCAACTAGGCACTAACATCGAGATGATCAAGTCTGATTCTAGTTTAGTTTTCATATGAAGAGGGGGTTGAGTAGAGAGTACAATGAAGAAAATATGAGTACTAAGTATAATACAGCTGCAACAAAACCAGCAATGAGAGCACCACTGACATGGTCACAAAATTTAGGAACTTGTCCACAAATTGGTAACCACCCTGCATGGCTGTTCCCTTTCTTCCCCACATGAGCTATTGCCAGTGCTGCTGAAACACTTGATGACAGCAACATTGCCATAACCTTGTGAAAATAATGAAAATGTTAAATGGTTAGTTTTGTGATCTGTCATAGTTTAACACTATATGTGTATGACATTAACATAGAGGTCTTGCTTACCACATCTAGGATCAGAACAAAACGCCAAAGTGATGAATTTAGGTAACATGTGAAGAGAACAATGAGGCTGTATCCACTTGCTATTGCCTCTGCTATCACAAAGTACCTACAATACAGCAATTATTCAGAAATGGCTATGAAGAAAGAGATTCAAAGAAATATCAGAAGAATAAGAAAAGGGTAAAAAGATTCTGACTTGAATACTGGGTCATTGCTATATTTTGCAGTGAAGGTTAGGTTGAGGACTTGAGCAGAGTCATGGCTTGTGACCATAACCACCACTGCTGCTATAGTTGCCCCAAAGGCCAAAAGCCTTAGGAAGAGTGTTAGGACTTTCTTGGTTTTTGTCATGGTAGACAAAACTCAGAAATATATTGAGTTCTATTATCAGAAGGGAAATGAGTGGTCAGAGAAGCTTTTTAAACATTTTCAAAAGGTGAACAAAAATGGAATAGTGTATATATGTGCTAGCTGGTGATGAAGCAAGTGTTAGGTAGCCAATATTATAGGTCTAGTAGCCTCTTGAATTAAGACTTTTTAAAATTTGTGTTTTTGATTGTTTACCTAAGGCAAAAATTATTCAAAACCAACTTGATTAGTATAGATGATAGACATGTGTCAATAAGTGAAGTAGCAAGGTCATCTGGGATTTGGAGAGTAATTACATGATTAATTAAGTGATTACATTATACAATTTTGACCATAGTATAGTTAGTAGTAGTATTAAAATTGGGCAAGAAGTCATACTCAGAGAGCTTTGATCAACTACCTCCACTGAATTCTTATATTGTGTTCCTAGGGATGGCAATGGGGATGGGGAGGTGGGGATCCCTGCGGGAAACTCCGAATTTGGGGCCCCGAAGTTGGGGATTTTTCCCCCGCAGATATGGGGACGGGGAGGAAAATCTCCCCGAGGGGTAGTGCGGGGATGGAGATGGGGACTATGCTCCCCGCCCCGAGGATAAAGTTATAATTTAATATGTCTGTATATAATTCTATTTTTGCAGAATTGAGAAATCCTAAAATAACTTAACGTCTTAACCAAACTCTTATCTCTACACCCCTCCCTCATTCTCTCCATTCATATTTATCAAACCGTAACCCACATATTCTGATACCAAGCCACTGTTAAAGACATATTTTGTTATTTTTGTGACATATTTATATTTTGTTGTCTAAGACTTATTTTACTTTTTTTGTGACCTTTAGAACTTATGTAACAATATCTTTAGGACTGATGATTATTGTATTAGTTTTCTCAAAATAAATTTTTCTTTTATTTTATGTAAAAACAAGTTTTTTTATAATATTTTTTTTCCTCATTTGGGGCCCCGCGGGGATCCCCGATCCCCGTGGGGAGTGGGGACGGGGAAGAAATTCCTCCCGAGGCGGGGAGCGGGGATGAGGATGGGGATTTTTTCATAGAGTGGGGATGGGGATGGGGACTATACTCCCCGCCCCGCCCTGCCCCATTGCCATCCCTAGTGTTCCCCATCTTTGTGCCACGTGGTGTTATTAATACCCTTCTTCAAGGGTTTTGATCTGTATTACTTTATTATTCCAATCTTCCTGACCTAGAACGAATTGACATGGCAGCCATTGATAACTGATAAAGGGGTTAATTGCTTACTACATGGTAGCAGGCGTGAACGGCATTCTGATTTCATGCTTTATGTCAACATCTATGTATTTTTGGTCGGTCAACATCTTTATTTTTTTCTGGTACACGGTATCCTGTCCGATAGGTCAAGAACTAATTCGTCGCATTGTGGAGTTTCATTTAAAGGTTTATCCGCTAGTCAACGGATTGCTGCATGCAAAAGGCGGAGATTGAACTCTTTACCCTTGTTTAAGGGGACAAGTGAGCTAACCTCTTAACCAAGTCATCAATTTTTTTTTTTTGGTTGCCCACGGTGTCCGAAGCTTCGCCCCGACTAATCCGTCGCTCCGGGTCGCGTACCTGGGAATGACAGGTGAGGCTTCCAACGAGGATTTTTTCCATCCACAAGGCTTGAACCCGAGACCTTGCTTAAGGGACAACAAGTCGCTTACCACTTGTGTTAACCCTTGTTTGTTAACCAAGTCATCAATGTTATTGTGTAATGTGACTTTTTTTTTTTTGGGTTAGCATGTGTAATGTGATTTTAATATTTTTTTTGGTCTGATTTACAATTTGATCTCGAAAAGATATTTTATAATAAACTTGAGGTCCATTTACCAAAACACATCGAAAGCCCAATATGACCCAGCGTTACTGAAATTCCCAATAATTACAAAATTAATGTTGAATGCAAATATTTACCTACCCAAATTTGAGTCTGTGTGAGGACTGACGAGGATGATGATGATGCATAGTGACGAAGTAAAGAAAGAAGACGACGATGAAGGTCCACCACCAGGGTGGAAACCCATTCAAACACCACCGCCGCCGTCGCAGCCGCAGCCACAGTCACAGCCACCGCCAAAGCCTCACCCACGTCCATCCAGTGAGTCACTACATCATTCACTTATGATTCTTTATGAATTTTGTTTAATTAAATTCGTTTCGAACTTCAGTACTGAAGGATACCCAGTTGGACATATCGTGGAAATTTCTGGACTTTATTGAATTAGTGAAGGTTTCAGATTAGATGAACGGGGGTGGTTTTCTACTCTGTCCTTGATTGAAATCCTCAAAATACCTTTGGTTTTTTTGGGAATGTGTCTGTGATATAGTGGGCTTTATCATCCTAAAACGTAACTTGAGAATAAATCAATGTTATGCAGTCCAAACAGAGAAATCCCTCAGATTTCACTACTGCTGACCTAATAATAGCTTCTATATTCAGTTTAAATTGTTTCTGAATATATGAGTTGGGGTGTGGACATAATGGCTTGTTGCTTGTGTTGAATCCACATGCTTCACCTTGAATCAATTGATGGCCACCGATTGTGATACTTCTTTTTTAAAATTGTATGTTAGCATTACACAAAAATTGGGCAATAACTGGATGATAAGTCTGAGTGGTGAGTTGTGTTAACTGCTAACAGATTTGGGTCAAATGGTTTGTGGTTCTTGCCAACGTCTGCTTGCATATCCACGCGGTGCCAAACAGGTTCAATGTGCGAGCTGCCAGACAGTCAACATTGTATTAGAAGGTTAATTCTCTTTCTCTTTCCTTCTGTTTGTCATGAACTTGCCTCTGCTGTGACTGTGAGTCTCAACTATGTGATTATAATTGGGTCTTCTATGCATTTGATTGATTATATCTTTCCATAAAATTTTATATAATTGGACTAACTCTCTTGTTGTGCATATTCTGCTCATGTAAACAACTTATCAAAATTATATCTTTATTATTAAGAGAAAAAGAAAAGTTTATGAACCTCTAGGACTTCGATCATTAGTGTGATTCCGCTTGTATGACTATATGCAATCTTTTGAAAGCTTAACTTTATTTTCTTGTTCGGATATAGGGTGTGTGGCATCATCTTTTTATTTGGCTAGTTATTTATATTTTCTCATTCACAGTTGATCAAGTTGGGCAAGTTAAGTGTGGAGGCTGTGCAGTTTTGCTAATGTATCCATTTGGTGCTCCACAAGTTAGGTGTTCCTCATGTCGATTCGTGACAGAAATAGGGGTATGATAACAATTTTTTTCCCTTCCCTTTTTGGTCAATTGGTGTGGTTACATAAACATGACTTTATTCTCTTTCTTAGTGCTTTTTTGGATTCAATTTTAGGTCTCCCCACAATTGCTATAGGTTTAATTGCCTAAACAACTAGGGTTTTTATTTATACTATAATTTCGGTCATGATTTTTGTGTAGGCACACAACAAGCGGCCTCCATGGTCTGTACAACAAAAGAAGCCAACTCCTCCCAAAACTGTTTGTTAGTGGTCTGCATTGGCATCTTATATTGACATCCCAATCGACGAGGACTGAATTAAGTTATATTGCTAAGACAAGGTCGGCTATCGAAAAACATAGTTTATGCAAGAGCCGTGTAGTTTAGACTCCTGAGAAATTTTGACAGAACCAGCAACCGTATTTGAAAATAGAGAAACAGCAGCAGATCGAGTAAGGCATCAAAATCAGGGCAAAAAACATCTTAACATAAGCATATATTGCACTGAATTTGTATTTTAAGCATTATATATTTATTAGCTGACTGTAATAAAAGATTAGAGTAGGATTAGTGTGCAACTATGCAAGAAGAATCACTCTGGAGATAGATGATTACAGTTTCCATTGAAATTAATGGAGTCGGTGGGTGTGACTGAATCGTAAGATCTCCTTTTATTGCAGCAATCTTCAATCATCAGGTGGGAAATCATCGTCCGAGGCACTTTCCAGGAATGAACCAAGAGTTTTCCTTAAAATGCTGAAAGTTTTATCGTTCTGCGTTTCAAACAGTTAATTAATTAGAACGTAGACAAAATGCTGCTGAAAACTTGGGTCTTGCTGCATAGTATACCTGTTTCTTCTTTTTCAGTGACTCTTCCAGTTGGGCAATCTTATCGTTGCATGTCTTTTCTTGTTCAGTTATCATATTTTTTTCCTTCTTCCCTGAAATATATGCATAAAGTTGAAAAGAAAGGATTGTGGCAATATAATTGAAGTGGTGTGTTTGAGTTGCGGTTCTATATTTTTCATGAAGACGAATAGCTTACTTAGTTGTTCATATCTCAGGAATAGCTTTTCCTTTTCCTCTTCAAATTTGGTGATAATATCTGGCAAACTCAAAGGACTGCAGTTATTAACATCTTACCAGAAAAGTGCAAGTTTATGTCATACGAATCTTAAAACTTTTAGACACTTTTTGGTTCTAAAACTATATTGAATTAAAAATACTCAAATAATCAGTTCGTAAATTGCTTAACATTCTAGTAGCAAATAAAAACTTTTGCTTTTGAGTTTTTTTTTTTTTCAACTATGAGCAAGCTAAATCCGGTGATTGGCTAAAGAATCAGCTACTCTACGAAAAAGACACAAGTCAATCTTTAAGACCACAAGACAAATAGAAGAATCAACCGGTAAGGATTAACAATACATCTCAGCTATTGCTCTGCCACGATACTATCTTTTAAGATAATACAACAGGCAATTTAGCAGTTTCAATCTTTCAGAGTTCAGACGAAATTAAGTCACAAGTCATAACAATTAACAAATGATGCTGATTAGTCCACCGGTGTTTACGGGAGTACCTTTTAAGGCTTGCAGAGAAGCGGTTTTCTCCTTGGAAAATTTCTCGTGCAGTGCTTGAAATTTAGCAGCTTCGTTCTTCAAAGAGCTTTCATACTGCATGCTCGCACGCAATTACAAACAAAAATCAGACAAGTTTAGAGCAACACATAATTGCCTTACTATTCATGATTCAGTTATCAATACATCATGTCTACAAACCTCTTTGGAGCTCTTCGAAAGCGCCTTAGCGAAACTTTGCCTGACATTTGAAAATCCTTAGCACAGTGAAAAAAGAAATGAAGAATGTAACCTAAAACAGAGGTGTTAAGCATGCGTATCGCATTCTAAATTTAGAATTTACCTGTCCTTCTCAAGTTTGGATCTCATTTCCTCGATCTTTGACTTAATCTCTGAACCCACACTACCACAAACCAAAAAGGTAACAATCATATTTCTAGAAATCATATATAATTATATAGCACACAAGTCGCAAACTATCGAAAAAATCTAAGATCGAAAACAGTACAAAATCAGACTCTAGATCCCTCGGTGCTTCGTACACATTCGAAACTCTAAACCATCCCAATTACATCTTCAACGTCCAAATCTTACTAAAACGGAAGATTCAGGTGCGTTCGAAAATTTCGAATCGAAAACGCAGCCACGATTACCTGGAAATAGTTTCTTCGTTCTTCTTCTGGCCATCCTTCTGAGCCTTGTCTCTGATCAGGTGCAACGCCGATACGATTCCTTTGATGTCACTGCAGATATTTTAATTAATTTTCAGCCATAAATTTTCACGGTACACAAAATTTTGATCACAAATCCAACAGAAAAAATGGAAGATAAAGTAATCAGAAGCATGGAAGACGAACTCTGAGAGATCGAAATCGAAATCGAGATTCTCGGTGGTTGATCGGTTTTTCTTGTCAGATTTGGTGCTTTCAGGTTCGGGTCCTCGCTTCTTAGACCCTGCTTTGGCTGCAGACATTGTTGGAAGCTCTGAAGTGACTCTTTCAGAGCTCAGAGAGTTTTGTTATTAGTGACACTCAAGCGTGGCTTGGTAGAGCTACCCACATTTGCGCGCGCTCCCGTGGTTATAGTCCCAAATTTCAAAACTTCCACGTTGGCACCTAATAATTTTTCTGAATTTAATTTGACATTCTTTTTGTAATAATTCGTATATTTTGAATAATGTTATATATATATATATATATATATATCATAAAATCTATTATCATATATAATAATCTAAAATATTTGCTGTATAATATTAAAAATTAAATTAATAATTTTAAAAAGTTGAATTATTACATATAGTAGTTAATTTTATAATATATAATTTTTTTTATAATCAGTAATACTATATGTACATTATAAAATAAATTACCAACTTACCATTCATTATATAATAATTAAATTTTTTAAAATTGTTAATCCAACCTATGCAACTATTATATTTGTGCACATAAAATTTTATCTAGATCCTCCAATTTAAATACACAACTGTAATACTAGTAACTTAAACCAGAAAATTTAATTAGAATGCTGATTATTTATGGGCATAAGGAAAATTAGGTAAGCCGACCTAATCACATCTTCTCATAAATAATTAGTGCGTATAACATGTAAATTGTTGACTTTTGTTTTATACACAATATTTTCATAAATATTTATTCTCTTTAACAAGTGATTTCAAAGTAAAATCAAGTTCAAATAACAAATAAGAAAAATTAACTATTGACTCTCACAATAACCTACCTGACCATAATTTAGAAAGTAAATTTTCTCTGACGAGATACTTTTTCGATGGTTTCTGGTTCTCTCTCTTTAGCTTCCTCTTGCCCGAAGGAAAAGTCATCGGAGGAAAACGATTTGATGATTCGTAGCACGAAGAAAATAAAGCCACCAAATAGTACTCAAATAAATGGAGAGCTTGCGGCCATGCAAGTATATACGATGAAGAATAATGGTACTGCCCTAGGTGGTAATAAGCCTACAAAGCTCTCTTATAAGGAGATGGTGCTGGCTGAGGGCGTTCCTGAAGAACTTTCACCGGAGGAAGTGGCTAAAATTATTATCGAGGATTATGAAGAAGGTCATGATAGATACTCGCGTGACGACGAGATGGTGGAAGCTTTTGATCCAAAACCAATTATTCCAATGTCTTGATGAATTCGATGACTGGTGCAAACCCTGGAAACTTTCTCTCTTTGTCAAAGTTCTGGGAAAATGTATTAACCTTCGGGCTATGGATGCTTGGGTGCAGCGAAGATGAGCAAAAAGTGGCAAAGGGGGTTTGGTGAAAGTCATGGACATGCAGAATGATTTCTTCTTGGTGAAATTTGATTCTGAGGAAGATTACCGCCATGCTCTGTATGAAGGCCCGTGGATGATTGCAGATCATTATTTGCTGGTGCAGAGATGGAGGCCGCTCTTCAAAACAACGGATACTGAAATTCGTAAATTGGCAGTTTGGGTTCGCATACCGGATCTTTCACCGGAACTGTTCAACCCGTATTTTCTTTGGAGAGCTGGTTCGAAGTTAGGAACCATGCTTAACATTGATGGGCTCACTTCAATCTATTCTAGGGGTCGGTTTGCAAGAATTTGTGTTGAGATCGACTTGAGGCGGCCTCTTTGTCCATCGATTTCTGCTCTGGGGAGAGATTATCTTGTTGAGTACGAAGGGCTTCACCTTGTATGCTTCAAATGCGGGAAGTATGGCCACAGGTTTGATCAATGCAGTGACACGGTTTCTGTACCTCTTTCGCCGACGACCACAGGCTCCGAACCTCAGGTTTCTGTTGCTGGTGATACGACAGTGAGTAAAGCTCAACAGAATCTGGAGACAATCAAGGATAAATCGGTTGAGATTGGAGAAAATCGGGAGAGGATTTCGGTCCCGGGATCTGAGGAGTTTAATTCAAATCAAGATTCTAATGGGATCTTTGGCCCTTGGATGATTGTTAAAAAGCCGAAAAAATCGGGGGGATTAAATAAGAAAACAGATTCAACTGTTATTTCTAAGCAAGATTCCAGACTGGATAGGGGATCAAAGATTTGATATTCTCTCTGAGACACCTCAGGAAGATATGGCAGGTCCAAAGGTTGACGTTTGTAATGATGATAAACATGGCGAGGTGAAATCTCTATCAGGGGATCCTTTAGTTGGGTCTGATAAAAAAGTTTTTCTAAATAAGCCCAATAAGGGACCACTGGAAAATGCCGTTTTTATAAAAAAGACACCAAAAGATATGAGTAAGAACTTAAATGTGCAAAAGCTGAAAATTCAGAAGCCCAAACCCAAACCGAATGGGCCTTTATCCTTTAAGGCCAAAGAGACTCTATCCTTCCAAGTTGAATCTTCTGTCCCGTCTGTGGAGGGTGGTGGGACTTCTTCTAGCATTAAGAAAGTGATTAGCGCAAAACACCAACAGTACTAGCATCTCTTTCGCCAATCCAATACAAACATGGTCAAGGCTTATCAGAGAGGGGAGCAAGTTGACCTTTTTAATTCAACCACAATCTTCATGCCTTCTCAAGAGGATATTGATCGGGCTCAACTCCTTCGTGATGTGAGGGAGGGAAGTATCATGGATAATAAACCCCCAGATCCTGAGAAAGGTAACTTGATGAAGGATGATACGGGATCGTTAGACAAGTCTTTGTCTAAAGCTTCTGAGGAAGATGCGACTGTTTTGGCCCATGGAGATATTGTTTTCAAATCTGTCTAAGCACTTCTGCTGCTGTTTTGTTCCCTTTGTCTACCACTTTGCTTGATGAATATTATTCTTTGGAATTGTAGAGGGGTTTCTTCTTAGGGTTTTGCATCTCTGATTGGGGATTTATCTGCTTATTATAGGGTTCATTTCATGGTTTTATTTGAGACTCATGTGTCTGGGCTTAAAGCTAGAAAGATTGTGCAGAAATTTGGTTTTGATGGTTTTTACATTCAAGATGGTGAAGGTTTTTCAGGAGGTATTTGGTGTATTTGGTTGAAAAATTCATGGTCAGTTGATGTGGTGTCTACGCAGCGCCAACTAATTCATATGCAGGTGCGTTATAAAAATGAAGATTCTTGGTTTTTTACTGCTATTTATGGTAGCCCTCATTCTAGTATTAGGAGGGGTTTATGGAGTGCCTTGGATGATATTGGAGACACCACTTCGGGTCCTTGGTGTATTGGAGGTGATTTTAATTCGATCCTTTCTGCTGATGATACTGGAGGTACCTCCCTTATGGCCTGTGACTCCCGGCGTTTCTCTGATTGTATGATCTCTAACAGGCTGCATGATTTGGGCTTTATTGGCCAGCCTTTCACTTGGCAACGTAGAAATATTAGAAGGAGACTTGATAGATATCTTGCTAATATTGATTGGACTGATCGTTTTGGGGAGAGCTTTGTTAAACATCTTCCCCGTTTTAAACCCGATCATGTCCCTTTCTGTCTTCATCTCCATCCAGCATCTTCAAGTGTCCTGAGGTCAAATATCTTTCGGTTCTTAGCCCCTTGGCAACTTCATCTTGAGTTTAAATTCTTTCTTGGGGAGACATGGCAGAGTGATTTTGATCTTATTCAAAATATTAATTCCTTTACTCAAAAGGTCAAAGTCTGGAATAAAGAAGTGTTTGGCCATATCCAACGAAAGAAATTTCGGCTGTTTCTCAGATTGGAAGGTATATCTCGTAGCATATCTTTTGGTCCAAACCCCTTCCTAGAAGATCTGCAAAAGACTCTTTGGAAGGAGTATGAAGATATTAGCGTTCAGGTAGAAGCTTACTGGAAACAACAATCCAGATGCAATTGGTTGAATTTGGGTGATAAGAATACTCGTTATTTTCATGGTCGTGCTAATGGTAGGAGGAGAAGAAATCGTATCCTTGCTCTGAAGAATAATACGGGGGATTGGGTGGAAGATGCGGAGTTGCTTAGATCTATGGGGGTGGATTTTTTCTCCAATTTATATAAGGAGGATTCTGTTTATGAGAAATTTCTTATATCATGTTTTTTCCCTCCTTTAGCTTTGGATGATTTGGGTATGCTGAATAAAGAGGTTAGTAATGAAGAAATTAAGTTAGCTCTCTTTTCGATGGGTGGCTGGAAGGCTCCAGGTCCGGATGGTCCTCTGGCAATGTTTTTTCAGAATAACTGGGAGCGTGTTGGAGATTCTGTCATCCAATGAGTTACTGATGTTTTTTCTAATCCCCATAAATCAAAGGGGTTAACAATACCTACATTTCTCTCATTTCGAAGATTGATAACCCCGAGGATTACTCTCATTTCCGCCCTATTGGTCTCTGTAATGTGTCTTATAAATTGATTACAAAGATTATTTCCCTGAGGGTGAAAAAGGTCATGAACCAGCTCGTAAGCCAAACCCAATGCAGTTTTGTTTCGGGGAGGCTTAACTCTGATAATATTCTGGTTTCCCAGGAAGCAGTTCATAGCATGGAGCATATGAAAGGGAAAAAAGGTTTTGTGGCCATTAAGGTGGATTTGGAGAAAACATATGATAGGTTAAATTGGGATTTCATCAGAGATACTCTTACGGATACTGGTCTGCCAGCCTGGATGTGTGATATGATCGTGCATTGTATTTGTTCTGCCTCTATGCAAGTGTTGTGGAACGGGAGTGCAAGTAATTGCTTCTTCCCCTCTAGAGGTATCCGTCAAGGGGATCCCTTATCTCCATATATTTTTGTTTTGTGTATTGAGAGATTGGCTCAATTCATTTCCCTGTTGGTAAATAAAAAGTCTGGGAGCCTATGGTTCTTACTAAACAGGATCCGGTCCTTTCTCATCTTTGTTTTGCTGATGATTTTATTCTCTTTGCAAGAGCTTCTATAGAGCAGATGAAGGTGGTTAAAGGGGTTCTAGATATGTTTTGTAAAAGTTCTGGCCAGAAAATCAGTCTTAATAAGACGAGTATTTTCTTTTCAAAGAATGTGCCTTTTGGCCTTAAAAGAGATATCAGTCAAGCTTTCGGCTTTCATCTTACTTCAAACCTTGGTAAGTATCTTGGGGTTCCTCTGTTTCATCAAAGGTGCAAACAAAGTGACTTTCAGTATATTTTTGATCGTATGAATAGAAAGCTCAATGGTTGGAATTCTTCTTCCCTCTCTTTGGTTGGTCGAATTACTTTGGCACAATCAGCTTTAGCTACTATTCCTGCTTATATCATGCAGACTATTCGCATCCCTATTGCAGTTTGTAATAGAATTGATGCAATTTGCAGAAATTTTATTTGGGAAGGCTCTGACTCGCCCAAGAAGATTCATTTGGTTAGTTGGACTAATATTTGTAAACCTAAGAGGAGTGGCGGTTTGGGCTTTAGGAGAGCTAGGGATATGAATGAGGCATTTATAATGAAAATAGCCTGGGGTTTGGTCCAGAGAAGAAGCGCCTTATGGGTTCAGGTTATGCGTGCTAAATACAAATGTGGCGATGATACCATTCCTAAGGTGATGAGTAGAAGTTCCTCTTCGAATATTTGGAAGGGGATTCGGAAGGTTTGGAATAGAGTCCACTGCAATATCATTTGGAAAGTTGGCAATGGTCGTTCTATTTGTTTCTGGGATCACCACTGGATCCCTGGTATTCATAGTTTAGTAGACTTTGCTTTGGAGGATGCGGGGAACAACAACATGACTACCAAGGTTTGTGAGTTTGTTGGTCCTAATGGGGATTGAAACTGGTCTACTTTATCTAGAGTTCTCCCCTATGAATTTCTAGATGTTTTTAGACCCATGGTGAAGCCTGATGATATCTTGGGTGAAGATACAGTTTGCTGGTTTCCTAATTCTTCTGGTTCCTTTTCGATTAAATCTGCCTATGAGATTATTCATGGGTCTAGTGATGGTGAAGTCAATGGTTTGTTTAACACTATCTGGAAACTTGATATTCCGCAACGACTTAGATCCTTCTTATGGTTAGTTTCTAATGAGACCTTGCTTACTAATTGTGCTAGAAATCCTAGAAATATGAGTTCTGACTCTCTCTGCGCTATCTGCGGCTCTTTTGATGAATCGGTGCTCCACTCTCTTCGCGATTGTTTTGTTGCGAGGGGATTGTGGAAGAGCATCGTACCTAGGTCTATTTGGTCTACCTTTTTCTCTCAAGCCCTCATTCCTTGGGTTGCTGGGAACTTGGGAAATAGATCTCCGCCCTCTTCTGAGACTCCTTGGTCTCTTATGTTTGCTACAGCTTGCAGTTCTTTGTGGCAAATCCGTAATGAATTTATTTTTGAGAACAAAGCTCCATCTAGGAAGGAAGTAGTTTCGCGAGTTTGGAAGCTAGCAGATAATTATTTCGTTGCTATGAATTCAGCTAAGCTTGCTAGAGAGCAAATTCAGGTTTGGAATGTTGCTAATGTTTCCTGGTCTCCCCCTCCTACGGACTGGATTAAAATTAATGTAGATGGGTCTGTTTATAGGTCTGGTCATGCAGCTTGCGGAGGGATTGCTCGTGATTCTAATGGGCTTTTTGTTAGAGCCTTCCGTGCCATTCTTGGCATTTGCTCTATCACAAATGCAGAACTGTGGGTGCTATTGGGTCTTCGTCTGGCTGCTGATTGGCACTTGTCTCGAGTGATTATTGAAATGGCCTCCAAAATAGCAATTTCGTTCATTAATGAAGGTGTGGACAAGTCCTACCCTTTATTCCACATGATAAATTCTATTCGAAAGGAGCAGAATAGGGTGACAGAGTGCAGATTTCTTCATGCTTTTTGTGAAGCCAACTCCTGCACGTATCGTTTGGCGAACTATGGTCATGGCTTAGCTAGTTACACTCCTGAAGTGTTTACGGAGATCCCTCATTTCTTCTATTTGGAGTTTTTAGCTGATTGTTCTAATGTTAGTTTCATTCGTATTTTAGGAAGTTAGTCTTTTCTTGTTTTTGGGCCATTGGCCCGATGTTAATAAAAAAAAAACAAAGAAAGTAAATTTTCTTAATTCGTGACAATTAAATTGGATAAGATGATCCATGAGATTAGAAAATACTCTAAGTAGTCCATGACAATATTAAAAATCAATCATTTTAAGATATTTAGACAGAAAAATATTAACAATGGTAATGAAAATTCATTTTTTCATAATAATAATTAAGGAAGGAAGATGAAGGTATGGAGTTTTTTTTTTCCACTATTTTGTAAAATTAGAAAAGAAATTGGCATATACTATTATGTCAGCAAAGAAATTATCATTAATATTATTATTATTTTTATTTAGTGACCTAAAAGGGTTTGATATTTTATATTTGTGAGGGACAAAATAAACTATATTGCTTGATACTAAAATTATTAGGGATCTAATTTATATTTGATTAAATTATATAAACTAAACTCATAGTTTATTATTAATAATAAATTTATGGGGACAAATTGATTTTGGTAAGTAGTTGTATTTATAAAAAAAAAAAGTTGTTTTAATTTACCAGAAAAAATTGATTTTGGTAAGTGAAGGGGAACTTGAGTGAGAGCGGACAGCGGAATGGTATGGATATTTGCATTCATTCCCATGAACGAAAGGCACGCTCCACCATTCCCTTCTGTCTAACTATAAAACCCACCTCCCTTCCCAACTCTCTCTGTTGCCATTTGTGTTGTATCCATCGTTCTGTTACTTTTTCTAACCTCCTCTCTCTCTCTCTCTATCCCCTCCTAGAACCTTCTCTCCCTTCCCAGCTCATCCTTCATATAACCCTCCCATCCTCTCTCTCTCTCGTCCTCTCTCTCTCCTGGTACGTTTCTTTTTCAATTCTGCAGATCTTATTTTTTATTTTTGCTTTCCCTATCCAATTTTTACATTTCCGCTGTTTGTTTATGCAAAGATTGATTATGTTATTTGTATTATAACGTTTTTCTGATCATGTTTGTCATTTGTTGGTTACGGAATCTTTCCCAATCTTATTCTTATACCGCATATTAATCGACGATGAGACCTACCTAACGGGATATGGTCCTGGCTGGGTTCTATTGCCTCATCTTATGTGCAGATATAAATTTGTTTACATATATTATTATAATATAAAAACAATTGCAGAATTAGGTAGATCTGATTTATTGTGTTTTTGTGTTGTTCTTGTACGCTTCGCCTGCACAATTGTACAATACTTCTTTCACTTCAATTATTGTGTGGCCTGGCCAATTCCATTCTTTATTATACTCATGGTGGTTTCGATTTTTGCTTATATTGGTTTTATGAACTTCGTTTATTTAATATGCTTCATGCTAGGGTGGCTAATTAATGTTTTAGCTGCTTATGTGGCTATTATTCAGTAATCACATAATGAATTGTTTGAGGTTCATACTGTTACAAAATTGAGATGGATAACATAACGTATATGTATTTGTGTTTGCCTCTAGATTTGCTTCACGTCAGCTTTGTGAAATGTCAGTAAATTTATACTTTCATGTCTTGTTGCTTTTGTTTTCTGTTTGGCCAGATCTATGAATCTGATTCCCTAAGACCTTTTTTTTGATTGTGGATTAAGCTGTTTCGTGTCTTTGTATATATGTAGTGCTAAAGAAGCATTGGTAAATCAAAGCTTGAAAGAAGAGCAACTTATAATTCCATGGCCTTTGATCACTACTACTCCTCGAAGGAATGGAAAACAACCGTGCCAGATGCTGCGACGGAGACAGAAAATTCCCAAGGTTATTTCGATTGCAACATCTGCTTAGACTTTGCACATGAACCAGTGGTCACTCTCTGTGGCCACTTGTATTGCTGGCCCTGCATCTACAAGTGGCTCCATGTCCAGAGTGCTTCTCTCGCGTCTGATGAGCACCCACAATGCCCTGTCTGCAAGGCTAATATATCTCATACCACAATGGTTCCCCTCTATGGCCGTGGTAATGGTTATTGTGAAGGGAAGCCATCCCGCCGAGACATTCTTGTGCCGCCAAGACCAGCTGCTTCCGGTGCTCAGTCTCTTCTGGCAACATCACCTCAGAGCGTTCAGCAGCTTCCTTATCGCAATCCTTATCAGGGTCATCAACACTTCAACCTCTCTCAAGAGGAGGATGGCACATCACAAGTGCTCAATCTTGGTGCCTCCATGACACCAGGTTTCCCTCACCCAATGGTAGGGATGTTTGGGGAGATGTTTTATGCCAGAGTCTTTGGAAACTCGGAAAATTTGTATTCGTACCCGAATTCTTATCACGTGATGGGGAGTAATAGCCCCAGGTTGAGGAGGCAAGAGATGCAGGCAGACAAATCATTGAACAGAATTTCGATTTTTCTGCTTTGCTGTTTTCTTCTGTGTCTTATTGTCTTCTGAGCTAGCAGTTGAGGATTTAATTCTCTTCTCTCTAGATAGCTAGTTTGTATAATTTGTAAAAAGAAGCGCGGGTTTAAGCTCGAGAACGTGATTATAGCATTAAGTGAGTTGGTATTTGTTAGGTTTAAAGATCTTTTTGATGTTCTCCAACATTTCATTTGATTGCAAAGTGTCAGAAGCTCGGTTTTGCAGAAATTAAAGTCACTCTTTGGAGACATTTATTCTAGTTTAACAAATTTGATATCTTGAAACTGATGTGGAAACAACAAGTCCTTATTTCAGATTATTGGAAGGATTAGTTGATGTGATCATCAAAGTGTTGTAATGGGTCCATCCAATCCAAGGACTTGAAAAATCTAGAACGAATAGTGTTGAGCTGTCAACCATCATAATGCATGTCAAACACTGTACTGAGCTATTTGATAAGGATGACTCGAAGCCTTGAGAGAGGTGACACACCCCATCCCCATTCATGTAGTGTGGTGGTCCCATTGGAATTTCGAACTTGAATTCCATTTCCGCCAGCTAGCTAGGGAATATAACAAAATGGTTCTTATCCAGTTATTTAATTTCTTATTTTTGAGAGTTTTCAGTGACACACTACATTTTAGTATTTTAAACATAGAAAGTTTGGCATAGGCAAAAGACGATAAAGATATTTCATATATAGATCACATCGAAGTTATATAATGTTGAATGAGCTAGCTGTTACAGCCTAGTGGTCCCAATGACAAAGTACATTAAGCAACTTTTTTTTTTAATGTTCTATAGCCACAGATAATTCAACTTGAGGATACAGATAATACAGCAGTTATGCACATGAATATACTCGAATTAAGGATATCCTCTTTCACTAACCAATGTACACACATAACATATATATATAATAAGTAACAGGAATAGAATAGTTGAATCATCAATGGCAATACGGCTTGTGGCGTTTGTCTTTTATAACGTGAGCACCTTACAGTATCCCCCGACATCACCCATGATTTCAACTATTAAAAAAGAAAAAGAGAAAAAGAATCATATGAATGCTGATTAACTAGGACGTTCAAGTCAATATCTTTTGAAAGTCAGCAGTTGCAGATAAACTCTGTAATATGATGTATTAATCGAGTTGAGGATGTAAGCACCGGCACTTGCCAATCATGTCATTAATTCTTTGCCTTTGCCATCAATTGGTAAAGCGCAATTCTTTATTATTATTATTATTATTATGGGCTAAGTATTCCAATCCGGATTCAATAAATAATTATGACATAATTTTTCATTATATCATATGTAAGATGAGAAAATGCTTTTTTTTTTTAAAAAAAAAAATACCCAATCTCCTATGATGTAAGGAGGCAAATTAATCTAGTGTAGCCATTTAAAAAGTTTAGAGAATTCCTTCAATATTCCTATTGAACTCAACAAATATAATAATTTAATAATAAGTTTGATAAATATGAATATTTTAAGTTAGCAGGTGTAACAAATTTTTAGTCATAAATTACCTAAAAAGTATGATGTCCTTCAACTTTATAATACCAAAGAAATCCTTAAAAAATGAATTAATATGTGAAATTTGTAAATTTATTTGGCAATTGTTTTTATACACAAAACTGCTAATACATTCTAGCCCAGGTCCAAGCCCACAACGTTGAAGGCTCTTTAAGTTTTCAGGCCCTGCTTCAACCAACTTCATTTCTCAGACCAAAATACAAAGAACAACTTTGTTACATCCAATTATTATGAGCCTAGCTAAAGGCTGCGAGCAAATCAGACCAAAAAAAAGACTTTGAGCAACTCAATGTAGCTTACAAAATGTAGCATACGTACATAACTGTAGAATACTTTTGTAATTGAAAAAAAAAAGAATACTTTTGTAATTTGTAATTGGGGTATTATGTTGCCCCATTTTTTTTTCATTTTTTAACACAAAAATATTTTCAGCTGGTCTCTCATCTTCTTGTTTTTTCCCCTTTCAAACTATATACCTTCCATTAAATTTCAAACAAAAACCATCTAGATACTCTTTTTTTTTAATTTTTTTTTCCGGGTGCAAAGCAACCCAATCAAAAACTTAAAAGCATAAATTCAACAATATATATCTTTTTCGATTAAATGCTAAATACTTAACTCCTAAGTTGTGTTTTTCTTGTTCGTTGGGTCATAATATTTATATATATAGATAATTAAAAAATATATATATAGATAGTACCACCATCCCTCTCTCTCTCTTTCTCTCTTCCTCCCGCGCAGGCAACACCGGATCCATTTTCCATTGCAAACTGCAACTGCGAAGCTAAGATCTGGTTTGAAAAACAAAAAAAAAGAAGCGAAAAAGAAGAAGACGAAGAAATGTCGTCTTGGTACGGTTCTTCTTCGTCCGATTCGATATCGATGGTCGTGACGAACACGCCGTCGCAGGACCTGGCTCTCACCAACCTCGCCTTCTGCTCCCTCTCCGATCTCCGCAATTTCGCCGTCCCCGGCCGCTCCAACCTCTACCTCGCCTCCATCGGCGACTCCTTCATCTTCACTCTCTCATATCCTTTTCCACCTTTCATCTCTCTCTCATTTCACATCATCTTTTTTAATTATCTTCAGAAATGGTTAATTACGTTGAATGATCGAGTTGCGTAGGGTTGATCATTGATTCTTTGTGATGTTGATTGTGCTAATGCCGATTGGATTAGATTTATGGTTTTGATTTTGTGTTCCTTAACTGAGAGATACAGGTCATGAAAGCATACGCAATGGCCAGATTGCCCTCAATTCCATCCAACGTAGATGTGTTAAAATATCTGCTGCTGAATCCATACCTGTCACCAAGTGAGTTTTATAGCTTGTGTTTTACTGATTAGTTTTGATCAATTTTTTTTCAAAAAAGTTTTTTATGATTTGTCTTGTTGTTTTAGATTTGTTCCTCCTGAAAATTTCAACCTAGCATTGCTAAGCTTGGAACTGGACTTCATTAAAAAGGGAAGTAAGAGTGAACAGGTATGTTCATTCAGTTCACTCTGATATCGTGGTTGCTAATTAGAGTGCTTTAGGATTGAGTTTGCTGATTTTGTTCTGTCTTCCTTGTAGATTGATGCTGTTCTACTGGCTAAGCAACTTAGGAAGAGATTTTCAAACCAGGTTGGGCCTTTCACTAGGTTACTTAATAGTTTTATGCCCGTTGTTGGCCAATTTTTGTGGGTTTTTTTATTGCTTATTAAATGTAATTAACTCTTTTTGTCTGATCAAATGCCTGCGGTATGTTCCTGATCCATAAACTTGGACATATAATTGCCTATGGTTACTAACTATTACTAATTGGACAATAGAAAAGGAAAATGACATCTGGTTGTTGTGCAGCTTCGTCTGTCATTATTTGCAATTTTCCATAAATGTGTGCCGGTGGTAATATAATTTGATCGCCCAAAAGTTATAATTTCTCTAAAATGATTATGCCGAGGCAACAATTGGTATTTTATTTGATTTTTTTATGATAGTTTTTCCTTTGTGAGTGATACAAGGATCTTCACAGTAACAAAATTTTCAGTTGATTGTTTTTCCCTACATCTTATTAGGAGAAAATACTATTCCATATTTCTAACCTTTCCATGAAGAGGTAAAGATGAGGGACATGCGGGAGGGGGGAGTGAGGATTGTTTCTCTCGTCATATTTTTACTTGAATATATTCTTCACATATGGGTGGATAAAAGATAGATAAACACATTATGTAATGTTTCATTATGCCCAAGTTTATCTTGTTTAATTTCTCACTGTCATGCCTATTATTTTGTTTCTTACTTTCCTCTCTTATCTGACTCTTTGCCTGACTTCTATATGTAATTTCTAATTTTTATTAAGTTTGGGTGCATCCTGTATTGTGGGCCCCTCTATTTGCTTATGTTATGTACATTCATTCTTGTTATTTGATGTAATAAAATTTATTTATTAATTTGGATCTTATTTTGTGCAGGTTATGACGGCAGGGCAGAAAGTGTTATTTGAGTATCATGGAAATAACTATAGCTTTACAGTCACTCAAGCTACTGTTGAGGGCCAAGAGAAGTCTACTATTGAGAGAGGAATGATTTCGGATGATACGTACATTGTTTTTGAAACATCGCGTGATAGTGGAATTAAGGTGTTTTCCAATTCGCTTTTGGCACATATACTGTTTTCTCAATTTTTTCTCACTCATTATGATTTGGTGAATGTTTTGCTAAACTTGGTGTTAGAATATTCATGCAAATAGCGGTTCTTTAACATCTTATGCACTTCCTTTTCTCATTTAGAAGCGAACTACAGTTATTTTGTATATGATCATTCTGCTCCTTTGATGTAATAGTCAATACTCTGCCATGCAAAATAATGGCATGCTTTGATAGCTTCTTAATTGTAACAATTTGAAAGTTACTCCTTCTACTTGATTATTTGCTTAAATTTGTTGGTTCCTGTTGTACTTTGCAGGTTGTTAATCAGCGTGAGGCTGCCACTAGTAACATTTTTAAACAGAAAGAGTTCAATCTTCAGTCTCTGGGTATTGGGGGCCTGAGTGCAGAGTTTGCAGACATATTTAGAAGAGCCTTTGCCTCACGTGTTTTCCCTCCCCATGTGACATCTAAGTAATGTATCAAATACTATGGCCACTTAATCCCCTATTTTATGATATATGATGTTCTTATTTGGAATTCTTTTTTTCAGATTAGGGATCAAGCATGTGAAGGGCATGTTGCTTTACGGACCTCCTGGTACTGGAAAAACCCTTATGGCACGTCAAATTGGAAAAATTTTGAATGGGAAGGAACCAAAGGTTTGGAAATTACTCCTTCTACTTGAGTAATAAAGCTGTCCTCATGCAATTGCTAGCAGTTAATGGAGATTAGATATTCATAAGGATTTTTCTTTTGATTAGTGTTGTCCAGGCTCCTAGTTAATTTTCATAGAGGATTAGTAATGGGTAATGGCATTAAAATATACTTTTCTTGAACTATGTTATCATTTGGCCCCTCATGATCATTTTGAAGTGTTGTCATATAAATGATAATTATTAAAAATATTATTCTGCCAAAAAACTAACATCTTATAGATTTCTTCTTGCTATTTATATTTGTTTTTGGTCAATACTGTTTACTATTTGCTTTTGAATTGACTGATTTTGATAATGAATGTAGGCTTGATTTGACAATATTGAATTTCATTGTATGTAAAGATTCTTTGATTTAATTAATAGATTCAATATGTTTTCATCCATCCTATTGCTTGGCAAAAAATCCTAAATTCATTGCCTAATAGGTGAGACATAGACAACTCCTATCTATTTCATTCAGTGTGTTTGCTTGAGTATGATGAGGATGTCTGCAACTTTATCTTGGCTCATTATCAATTCTTATCCTGCCTTTATGTCTTCTGTACTTGCTAGTGTTTTGTGGCATTGTTTAAACTTTTTTGTTTTCTCAGATTCTTTGACACATGTTGCATAATGTTTACATTGGAATAAGAAAACTGTGTACCTTGGCTTCCTATAGGGTGGAATTTGGTAATGATCTTCTCTGGTGGTTGATAAATCTTAATTTTCCTTTTGTGTGATCTGTTCTAGATTGTAAATGGTCCTGAAGTTTTGAGCAAATTTGTTGGTGAAACTGAAAAGAATGTTAGAGACCTTTTTGCTGATGCAGAACAGGAGCAGAGGACCCGAGGTGAGGCCCATATACACATTGCATGCACCTTAAGTTAAATTTTCTGACAATTAACTCTTCTTGTTCACTGTTTCTTTAGGGGATGAAAGTGATTTGCATGTTATAATCTTTGATGAAATTGATGCTATTTGTAAGGTATGACATTTCTCAACTTGAGACCAACTTCAGTCATGTCCTATATTGCTATGTCAGTTTGTTGATTAGAGTGACTAAGTTACAGCTGAGTTATCATTAACTGGTTGAATCTTTATATTTTAGCTGTAGCTTAAACTTTCACCGTTGCAGTCAATTTACATTTTTTTGGCACAAATTTTGTTTTGGACAAACTTCCGTAATAGGTAGATAAAAAGAATTGATAAAAAGTTTTATGTAAGATTTTTGTTCTTGTAGTTTGTTTTCAGATTTGTTGAACTTATATATTTATCATTGATTATTCCTTCTTAAGTTGTACTCCAGTTACTTTTTAAATAGTAACATGAGTTTCCCTATCAATAACAAATTGCAGTCTAGAGGTTCAACTCGTGATGGTACCGGAGTTCATGATAGTATTGTGAACCAGCTTCTTACCAAGGTCAGTGTATTTTTTTTTTATTTAATAACAACTTTCCCCTAGCAGTCATCACTCATCAGTATATCTAAGAAACTATCTTGATTGGTTTTCAGATAGATGGTGTGGAGTCACTAAATAATGTTTTGCTTATTGGAATGACTAACAGAAAGGATATGCTTGATGAGGCTCTCTTAAGGTATCTGAATCTTCCCTCCTTTGTTCAAGTTTTCTTAATGAGCTTATGGAAAGCATAATTGTTAACGGTCAACAAGAATATGCTATTGTTTCATGTGCACTGGAATTGTTAACCAATGTACTGCCACTCTGATTGCTAGTAATAGATTTTTATAGTAGCTATGTGATGATGTGGCACATCCCTCTTAGTTTTTGTCATTTACTTGTCTTGTAGACCAGGGCGATTGGAAGTCCAGGTTGAGATAAGCCTTCCTGATGAAAATGGTCGATTGCAAATTCTTCAAATTCATACTAACAAGATGAAAGAGAATTCTTTTCTTGCTGCTGATGTGAACCTTCAAGAGCTTGGTATGTGTTTGTTGATGGCAAGTGTAGTCTTATACATGTTTGTACATTTACTTGTGAACGTAATTAACAAGTTGAGTGATCATACATCTCGATTGCACTAGCAGAATATTTCATCACTGGGAGTTAGCAAATGTGATTCATCCTAAACTTTTTTGTTTGTAAGTTTCATCACATGCAACCTGAAGGGGGGCTATGGCAAACTTTAAAACCAGTTCAAAGTTGTTTTAGTAGTGAAATGGTGACATGTTCAGTTATTTTGATTAGTTTAATTCTTTATTATTAAATATGTAAAATGTAAATCTGCAATTTTTATGTCAAGTTTATTTTTCATTTCCTCCCCAAAGAAGTGGAAAAAATAAGTTTTATCTTATCTGAGTTGCCTTGTTCTGTGCAGCTGCTCGAACCAAAAACTATAGTGGTGCAGAACTTGAAGGTGTTGTAAAAAGTGCTGTCTCATATGCTTTAAATCGACAACTGAGTCTAGATGATCTCACTAAGCCAGTGGAGGAAGAGAATATTAAGGTTACAATGGACGACTTTTTGAATGCACTCCAAGAAGTTACTCCTGCATTTGGAGCTTCCACTGACGACCTTGAAAGATGCAGGTAGTAATCATAGGGCTTTAGAATTTTCAGAAATCTTCTTAAAACTTATATTATTTGTGTTGTTTGACTTATAGACTACATGGAATGGTGGACTGTGGTGATCGACATAAGCACATTTATCAAAGAGCAATGCTACTTGTGGAGCAAGTTAAAGTTAGTAAAGGAAGCCCTCTTGTTACTTGTCTTCTGGAAGGTCCCAGTGGCAGGTACGTGTGAATTTTCATTTTTGATTGTTCTTTTTATTTATTTTTGATAAAAAGTTTCTAAATTAAATTACTTTCTTGTTGCAGTGGTAAAACTGCACTTGCAGCTACCGTAGGTATTGACAGTGACTTCCCATATGTCAAGATAGTAAGTTTTCTCTTCTTGAATGTTACTGTCCTTATATCCGCATTGCTCCTTACTTCACATTTAATCATTATGCCTATTTGTGATTATGATCTTCTGTAATTGGTAGGTTTCAGGTGAATCGATGATTGGTCTACATGAGAGCACAAAATGTGCACAGATTATTAAGGTTTGTCATAAGCTTTCTTTTGAATCTACTGAATATTGAGTTGATAGAATTTCTGAAACTGAACTGACCTTAAAAGTGCTATACAAGTGAGGTTTTACTCCTCTGATCAACTTAAAAGTATACACTTGAGGACATTAACATTGATAAACTGGTCATTTTTTGAATCTCCCTGTCTGGTTTGCTGTGTCATGTGAATCCTAAGGTGTAATTATTTCAACAGGTTTTTGAGGATGCATACAAGTCACCATTGAGTGTCATTATCCTTGATGACATTGAGAGGTGAGCTTCGTGATCATTCTTTTATCATCAAATCCTTTATTTATAATATTAATTGTTCCTTTTTACATCGGTGCAGGTTGTTGGAGTATATTGCCATTGGCCCACGGTTTTCAAACACTATTGCTCAGACACTATTGGTCTTGCTCAAACGGCTTCCTCCAAAGGTTTTATATTTCTCTCTGTCCTTTCAGATCCTTTCTGTGGCAACGTTTTTTTTTTCTTTTTTGGACGCTGCTCAAGTCTTCTTGTTACTAATTCACATTTGAAATCATGTTGTCAGGGGAAAAAACTCATGGTTATCGGTACAACAAGTGAACTGGGTTTCTTGGACTCAATTGGATTTTGTGATACTTTCTCTGTCACTTACCATGTTCCTACCTTAAACACAAACGATGCAAAGAAGGTAAACATATTTTGTTCTTGACATTATGGGTTATCCAGGTCACAGGCTAATTACGAGCTATTGGCACTATGAAAGTTTCAAATGTTTCCTGTCACTATCAAAGTTATTCCATCCTCTCAATAGCAAATCAGTTGTTTGATGTGTTGAAATTCAAGTGGTTTTTTCTCTTGCTAATGCTAAACGCGATATTATGTCATATTGTTAAAAATCAATGTTAACTGTTTTTTTTTTCCTTTTCCTTTTTGAAATTTCAGGTCCTAGAACAGTTGAATGTTTTTGCTGATGACGATACTGATACTGCTGCTGAGGCATTGAATGATGTATGTTTAGTAAATCCTTTTTTCTGCTGCATTTTCTTTAGATGTCTTGTATGAGGTTTGCTGGACTCATGCAACTAGAAAATTGCAATGGTTGTTATATTATTCTAACTCGTCTCTATTTTTTTTTATTCGATAAAATTTGTATTCTCAGATGCCAATTAGGAAGCTGTACATGTTGATTGAGATGGCAGCACAAGGGCAGCAAGGTGGATCTGCTGAAGCTATCTATTCTGGCAAAGAGAAGATCAATATCGCCCATTTCTTTGATTGCCTCCAAGATGTTGTTAGGATATAATAGTAACAGTAATTTCTTGTCACATTTAAGTGCTTTCGCAGTGTTAGACTACTATTTTATCATCATCTTCTCTGTGTCTTAATCTCATTTATATATATATTTTTTTGTATATTTCGATTCAGGCTTCTGCTTGTTTGTTACTTCTCTTCAGTTTTGCTTAGGGCTTGTCTCAATCACTATCGTTTTCACGGGCTCAGTATTTGTAAGAGGCATGAGTTTGTAGTTTTCATTATGTGTGGCTATGGCTCGGTTTTAATTGAGCTATACCTTAAATTAGCATACACTCTGTCCTTGATATTCAACATTATAGACGATATGAAGTATACTTTATTGATTTGCTCGTCAATCTTTTCAATCCATACCATTCTTACTATATCTCTCTCTATAATTTTCAATGAAAAGTACTAACAACAACAGAGAAATGTTACTGGCGGGTAAATCAATAGAAATTGTACATAATTTTGGGAACTATAGTATGTTTAAATTGTAGAGTAAGCAGATTATAAGTTTATTATGCAGGAATATTATACTAGTTAGTATTCAAGAAGCATACACATAAAAATGTGAAATTCTGATATAAGTAGTAATTTTCAGTTTCATAGATGAAAAATAAATGATTTAAACAACATTATTCAGGGGATGCAAAATTGCAAATTGTCTTTCTCCTATAGCTAAACACCTAACCTCTAAGTCTAACCTCTAGGTAGTCCAATCAAGGTTGTCTGTCATCTACTACTTTAGTGGATTCCATTATCTTTTTGGGTTCCCAAAACTTCTGATAAAGTAAAAGATTTGTTGATTCTAAGTAGACTGGTACTACTAGCATATTCCTTGATTAAATATGATTGATTGTATAACTAATTGAGATTAATCAACCGCCTCCAACAGTATTAACAATCAATCACGTGTATATGAGAAAAAGCATATAAAGGGGGAAATGAAAGAACATTCTTCAGAGCTGCCAGCAAATTTCAAAAGGGTAAAGGCCAAAATGGGTTACATCATGAAATTGCTAACAACAACAACAACACTGCATGATGGCGAAACAGAAGTTGGAAAGTTTGGGATCGTGGTCCTTCCATGTAGGTCAAACTTCGCGGCCCTTCCTCTCATTTTTAAATTAATTAAAGTCACAACTACCACCTTGATCTAGATCAGGTGTTTGTGTTTACACTCTCGCAATTATTTATTTAGTTATATCTTATACCCATTTTCATATTAATATATTAAAATAAAATGAATCTATCTATCTATCCATCAAGGGACATTATTTTTATAGTAAGTTTTTCTCTTTCTTGTACACTTATCATTTTATGATAAGAGACATTATATATTTTATAATTCAGATATTTAATTTATGAGCACTGCTAGGGCACAACAAAAAATCAGCCAAAACAGCCAACAAATAGGAATTTGGGCCACAATCACCGAACCCATTAAAAATATACTCATGATTAAAAGTGTTATTTGGGCCACAAAGTGTTAAATGAACTTTGTTGACTGTTTTGACTGATATTTTGTTGTGCTCCAAGCATTTGTGTTAATTTATAATCTTTAATTTTGTGGAATCTTTATTTAAATATTCTTTATCTGATGTGTCTCTCCTCAAATGGAGTTAATGTACGTAGACTTCCATCTTTTAAAAGTCCATATATCACCACTCTTATAATAGCAACGGTATATATCACAAACTCATTTTTTCTACATCGATGTTCTATGTTTCTATAATAGGTTGGTGGTGTTAAGGAATTTTAAGAAACCTAACTCATCCTATCGTATTTTCTAAAGTTTCAACGAAAATAACATACATATTGCTTAATGATTCATACAGAAAATTGTGTAAATAATAAGGTCCGTATAAGCAACCTTTTAAAGCCTATTAAGTTCTTTTTTAACTTTGAAAAACTACAATAGTTTTCTCTTAGTCCTATATGTTTCTTTATTTTCTCACAATTAAGTTTGAAGATTGGTTTAAAATTTAAACATTTGAGTAAAAGGGGAATAAAAAGTAAGAGGTTGTTTGGTTACCGTTTTCATTTTCTGTTTTCTCTGTTTTCAAAATTTTGTGAAGGAAATACTGAAAACAGAGAAAACAATAAAATCTCGTTTGCTCTGTTTTCAGTATTTCCTTCACAAAATTTTGAAAACAGAGAAAACAGAAAATGAAAACGGTAACCAAACAACCTCTAAGCAATTCGATAGAGTATCTAATAACCTTAAACATAAAAAATATCACACTCATTCTTAAAGATTAAATTCAGACTTGTTTGAGTGACAGACTTACCAATTTAGACATGTATTTCTACTGTTTACTGCATCAGTGTATTATTATTAGTCTTGCATCTTATATCACTTGTTCTTAGTTTCAAATATAAATGTCATTTCTGACTTTTTCAAATACGTTTCAGATATTTATTTACAAGATATTTACTACTGGCACTGGTTTTAAACTGTTGGATAATATTTTCTTGTATATACTGGCACCAAGTATATATTAGCACTTGCATTGCTTTGCATTCCCCTGTTATTTTTCCAAACCTATTGATTATTTGGTCTTTGTTCAATATATTTACATATAGGTGTCACTGTCACATGGTATGTCATTAAACTTGCTAACTCTGACTAACATAAAGTACGATATCCCCCTTATTTCCAAATCACCATGTGGAAACAAAATACATAGCCTAGAATTTGTATCTATGTATGCATTAAATTATCATTAATGTTTGTCGTATAACAGAAATACGTTCAACTAGTATCTAACGTGTGCTATACATAATATGGAATGTGTATTATACGTACAACACAATACATATAGCACACATTCCATATTATATGTAACACACATTAAATACTAGTTGGACATATTTCTACTGTACAACAAACATTATTGTTAAATTATTGCTTTTTAATTTCCTCAATAGAAAGCAAGCGTGCATGACATAAATGCACACAAAAGGGAAAAAGAAAGAAAAAGAAATCCAAAGATAAGACAAAGAAGGGGGAAATAGTCCACCTTCCACGGCACTAGTATCTTCCTAGTCCCAATTCAAAGGGTAAAGTACAGAGCATTACCACTACTATATAAGGAAGAGTGTGTAGAATATGAACCTGTTTTGGCAACTACAAATCAATGAATGAGAAGCCATACTTAATAATTAAGCTTATATATATGTAATTGTAATATCCAACCATATCATATATATATATATATCTATACATATACATGGCTGATAGTAATAATTATGTGTTGGAGTTGAATCTTGGTGTAGGGAAGATTGGTCAGACACCAATTAGGCCAAGGTGCCCTGCACCATTTCTGTTGAAGACTTATGATTTGGTTGAAGAAGGTGGTGTGGTAGTAGTGGATATTAATGGTGAAGCTTATCATGATCATGATCAAGATCAAGATCAAGATCATAGCAGAATTAGCAAGAAGAAGAATAGTAGTATTGTGTCATGGAATGCAGATGGAACTGGTTTTGTTGTGTGGTCTCCTGCAGAATTCTCAGAGCTCACCTTGCCTAGATATTTCAAGCACAACAACTTCTCTAGCTTCATTCGCCAATTGAATACCTATGTAAGTCTTTTTCATCTTTTTCTCTACTACTGTTTGCTTCTCTAGTTTGAAATCTTTCTTGAGTTTATTATACTTTCTTTCTAACCAATGGTTTAATTTGGTGCGTTTTTTCATCACTCTCTTCAAAGTTCAAACTATCTTTAAGACAGAGAACTATGTTTTTTTCTTGTTAAACATAACATTATTAAATGTATTGAAACAGGTAATGTTATACATCGAAAAGAATTCACAGAATATAAATTTTTATTTGCTTAACATTTTCCTGTTGAAAATTGATTAGTATCCTTTTAACCACAATTTGAAGTGTACAAATTGAAATCAAACATGCTAAAGATATGAGGTTTTCATATCTTTTACTAGAAATTTCAGAATGAATTATTATTTTCCTTCCTGCCATGGCAGATTCACTATATATATATATATATATATATATATATATATCACTTTTAATTGGCCTTAGTTTTAGACTTTTCACTGTATATATAAACTGTATACATACATATAAAGGAAAGGTAACAAAGAACTGTTTTGTTTTGTTTTCCTTACTTTTATGCTCCTCCAAAAGAATAATGTTGGTTAACTTTAATGTTTTAGTGAAAGTTTTTCTTCTCTGCTTTTTGTTTATTGATCTCTAGCTAGTTTCTTTCTCTGTTTGGTTTGGTCTGGTCTCTTTAATCTTTATCTCTACCTTCCTTCCAATATGCTTCCTAATTACCTTAGAATTGAAGTATAATAATGAAAATAGTCAAACAAATCAAACCACGTGCACATAAGAATTTGGTCAAGTAAGCAACACAAACACATTAAAATAGCAGATAATAACATTTATGGTCAAATATATCATTTTAACCCAAAGTCAAAATAGTCGTACCACGCATGCAGTATTATTTTAACTAGGAGCACACTCAAATTGAAAATCCACATTGCCTTTCCTTATTGCGAATGATAACGTGCTATATATATATATATCGAAAAAGAATTTATCTATGACGTAGCTAATTTTATTTTTTTAAAATGTCAAGTACATATAGCAGCAATTTGGTACGTATTAAAAAATATACATCATCGAATGATTATTAATATTTTAGTGTTTGAAATACGTGTGATAACAGCTGGAATTCAACAATCAAATTTTTTGTATATAAATTTCTCGATAATCTTCTTTGGTGATCCATATAGATCAATTAATATGTTTTATCTTCATGATTATTCAATGTTTCTATAAAATAGAGAACCTCGAATCCTACCTCAGACATTAGAAAAATATATATAATAGAATATATTGGAAGACTTGATATACCTTTTAGATATGTGATTGAATTAAGTTTAAGAAAGCATTTGAACATTCACATGCTCCTCCTAATTGGTAAGGTTTCTTGTGTTTCAAACAACAACACAGGGATTCAAGAAAACATCATCAAAAAGATGGGAATTCAAGCATGAAAAGTTTCAGAGGGGTTGTAGGCACATGCTAGTTGAGATCACAAGGAAAAAGTGTGAGCCAAGCGTGTTCCCTTCATACCTCAAATCTTCTTCAGAGGAAAATGCAGCAATGGTGACTTCACCATCAATGGAGGATAACATTAGTAGTAGTAGTAGTAGTCATCAACTACTTATGGAGGAGAACAAGATCCTCAAGAAAGAGAGGTTGGAGCTTCAAATGCAGATTGCAGAGTTGAAAGCACTTGAAATGAAGTTGTTGGATTGTCTGTCTCAGTTTGTGGACACTCACCAAAATAATATTAGAAGACAATGTTAAATAGTTGATAATTAGTTAACGAAATGGTGAATTGAAATTAGGGAAGAAGAAAAGAATTTCACACCTACAAAATAGATTGTAACAACTCACTGGCAAAGTTATGTTACTGTATTATTATTAACTTTTAGTGCACTTGCTAAACTACTTCAGCACATAGCTTTCTACACTCTTCCTACATATTTTTATCACTTCCCCTTTTTGGCATGAAAAGGTAGGGATATAGAAAAGAGGTAAAGCAATCTTGTACAGTTCTACTGCACTAAAAAGCAGTGTGTGGCCACTACTAACTAACTCAGCCGGCAACAGATAGGTGCTAACGAAACGAAGGAAAATAGTCTGCCACATACTATGAATAAAGTAGTCATCAATCAAATTTGGTCTATATATTATATAGTAAGTAGTAACCATGTAGAACATTATGACATCAACAAACACAACCAGGATCAAAATTGTCATGTAAAATGTCATCAGACCCATTCCGAATTTCAGTACACAGCCAAAATGGCTTCTACCATATAAACCCTGTTATTAACTGCAATAATAATAATGATAATCCTACTCAGATAAGGTTGATTTAAGCTCCCCATTATTTCGCAGCTCCATCACAATATCGCAACCGCCTATTAGCTCACCTTTGTAGTAGAGCTGTGGATAGGTTGGCCAGTTTGAGAATTCCTTCAATCCTTGCCTCACCTCCTCATCAGACAATATATCGAAGGACCCAAAACTCACGCCCTCGTCTCGGAGGGCGCCTACAACTTTGGAACTAAAACCGCATCGCGGTGCGTCTGGCGTACCCTTCATGAAGAGCATCACAGGTGAGGAAGCAACCAGTTTCTTCAGACGAACTTGAAGAGACTCTCCCTGAATGATCCCTTTCTCAAGTAAAGTCTTCTTAAGTTCTCCGCTTTTTTGCATCTCCAACACGATGTCTGATCCACCAATAAGCTCCCCCTTGATATATAGTTGAGGATAACTGGACCAATTTGAATAAACCTTGAGCCCTTGACGGACCTCTTCATCAGTAAGAATGTCAAAACTCTCAAACTGCACATTCTCTTGCTGGAGAATATCAACAACCTTCCTACTGAAACCACACTTTGGTTCATCTGGTTTTCCCTTCATAAATAGCATAACTGGGCTAGAATTAATCAGGCTTTCCAGACGAGAGGTTAAGGTAGTACTCAAATCGGTGGATTTTGAGATGCCACCCTTGGCATTTCCTGATTCTGTTACTTTGGTTTCACCAACGGTATCAACCCCATGATCCTTAAAAACCTCCCGCAATTCCCCACTCTCATGCATAGCAATGGCTATGTCACACCCACCCAAAAGTTCTCCTTTGCAGTAAAGCTGAGGATAAGTGGGCCAGTTAGAAAACTTCTTCAAGCCATCACGAACCTCTGAATCTGACAGGATATCAAAAGTGCCAAACTTGACCTTTTCTTCCTTTAAAATATCAACGACTTTTCGGCTAAATCCACATTTTGGCTCCTCAGGACTTCCTTTCATGAAAAGCATGACAGGATTAGAATCAATGAGCTGCTGCAATTGCTTCTTCAGTGGAGCACTGAGCCCTGATTGAACTTGACTTTTGACCTTTGAAGTATCGTTTTCTTTTGCTAATTCTTTCACTGTTTCAAGAACAGCAGGTCCTGCAGCCATCCCAAGACTGGCAGGAGAAGCAGCTTCTCCAGGGTTGATAGAGCCAGCTAATTTAGCAACCTTATTGGCCAAACTTGACGGATCAGCTCCCTCCAATGTATCAAAGGTCTTGCCATCCTGAGAGAAAACAAACTCTAATCAACTTCTAAAATCAAGCAAAGGAGGTAACATGCAATTTTCCTGACCCCAACAGACAGGTGTTATGTATACTGAAATAAAATGAAGATACTCTTTTGTGTACGTCGTAATTTAAGCCTTTAGGCTAACTTACCACTGTTACAGGGAGGGGATAAAAGCAATGTCCCTTCAAACCCAATTACCCAGCAACAAACAAAACATCAACCAGAGTACAATTCCACAAACTATACTCAGCAAATCAACCAGATTGATCAGTATAGAATAACCAGTTTAATTGGTTGACCAGTAAAGGCCCTGCGTTGTCATACAGCAGAAACCCAGCACATTGAAACATCGGGAACCATAATTTCCCCTCTGAGACTTGATTTGATTCAGCCATTCCACTATTTAATTCAGAATCAGCAACAAATAAAGCACTAGCAAATCTCACTTAGAAAGTAGACACTAAACACTATACATCAACTAGCTAGAGCAAGCTCATAAAACTTGAGTAATAACTAATAAATAATCAACACAATTTGATTTGTGAAAAGAAAAGGGGAAACTGGATAAAGTAAATAGGTACCTTGAAGAAGACAAAGTAAGGAACAGCAGAGACAGAATAAGCCTCGGATATCTCGGGTTGCTCTTCGGCTTCAACCTGCCAAAAAAAAAAAAAACAACGAATTTATGAAAACCGAAGATTGAATTGCAAAATGAAATTGAGAATTGAAGGGGGGGAAGAAGAAGGAACCCTAAAGAAGTGAGCGTGAGGGAAGTCGGTGGACAAGTGAGAGAGGAGTTGGTCCATGTGCTTAGAAGCTTCACACCATGAAGCCCAGAAGTGAAGGATCACCGGAGCGCCGCCATTCAGCACCACCTCATCAAGCTCCTTCTTTGACTTCACATCTTTCACCGATCCACCCATTCTCCTCTTCCTTCTTCTACACACAGTCACACACAATACAAACCCTAACTATCACTCTCTCTCTCTCAATCGGCGACTACACTCACCACAACAGGCCAAGGTGATGGATGTATTCTATTCTATTTTATTCTCGATAATAATAGAAGTATATATGTTAAATAAATAAATAGTTTAATTTTGATATATTGAGAGTGTAAAGATATTTTATACATTTAATTAAAATACTTATATGAATTTTCATGTAATAAGAAAAAAAATAACATATTAATATATATACAGTAAATAAAAGTTAAATTCATATTATAATATATTTATTTCATCGTGATATGCTTTTATCTCGATATTTTTTAGTGTGACTCACATTAATATCCTTAACATTTTGTTTTGCTTTGCGTAGGGTCCAGAAATTACGATTCCATGACCAGTGTCAGGTCGATATGTTTATATTCGCAACTTTTTTTCGATTTATGGGTCCTCTGCTATTATTCCCAACCTCTTTTTGAATTTTGATGGTTGGGTATATTTTTGGCTATACATTCATTTTCCATGTTTACCCCTTAAATAGAAATCAAATGATGCATAAGCCCAGTCCAATAGGCCCACTCAATTTTATTTTATAAACAAAAACAATATCACAGCATATATTATCTTTCTCGAAAAATAAAGATGGTGTCTAAGAGAAATTCTCTCTCCCTTCCCAACCCAATTGTTTGTTTATTACTATAAAAAGCTCCCCAAAACGGTTTCTAAACTCAGGTTTTCACCTTCACTACTATTAATTAATTAATTAATCACAACCAAAACCAAACCACTCCTTTAATCACACCACAACCACCAATAATCCCATGCACGTAAAACTAAACTAAACTCCACCATTCTTTATTTTCAGAACAAAATCAATCATTAATTAATTAATTCCATGCAACGTTAACTCACCTAACAAAAACAACTTTCCATTTTATTTTTTACATTTTTTCAGGAAATAGAAATCAAAGAAGAGCAGCAACAACACCTACCTCCTAATTCGTGTACGTTGTGAGAGCCCAGCCCAGGCCCTCATGCGCTGGTCCACCACCGCTTATGGCTATGCCAAGGAGCGCTCCGGCGCCTCCATGAAGCCCAGCGTTAAGACGGTGGAGGAGTGCATGAAGAGCTTCCTTGGATCCGTCTACGACAAATTCCACCTCGTCCCCGACGAGATCGTCCGCTACGCTGACCCAAACTTTGACTCCTCCTCCTCCACCGCCCCCGCCGTCGTGCGCACCACCGCTGCCGACGCTGTCAAAATCGTTTTTGGCAAGTGCGAGCCGACGATGAAGGAGCTGTACGAGAGGTACGAGCCGGTGGCGGAGCAGTGCGCGGCTCCGGCATGGCGGCGGCTAACCCAGCTGCCGCTATTCTCTCAGGTGAGAGACACGGTGCTTCCAAAGGCGGCATGCTGCACGGAGAAGTGCAATGAGGTGGTTGTGGTTGCGGCGGAGAAAGGGTGTAGGGTTTCGTCACACATTCCTAAATTAAATGAGAAGATAGCTAGGGTTTTTAGTTGACAAACATTAAATTAAATTAAAGAAGCATGGTTAATGCACAATTGCATCTCAATTACAATTGGGAATAAGATTGGACGAGGATGTGTTTGTGCAATTTTTTGATCCTAACGCAATCACGATTTAAAATCAGGATATTATTGTTATTGGTTTGATGTTAAAGTTGCTCTTCCATTTGTATTTCATTTCAATTTTAGTATTTTTTATGTTGTTGTTTGGTTAATGTGGTTTTAATTTCTTCCTTGTTAATAAGGAGATATTGTCAATGAATCAATAATGATTTAATTTGAGCTAAAGCTTAAAGGTTGGTTCCGACTTGACATGAATCATCTATCTGAGTATCTGTAGTCACTTTTTTTTCTTTGTTCAATTTCCATCCTTCCTTTTGTTTTGTATCGTATTTGCAGTTTTCCACCTTGAAAGAAATTAAATCCAAATTTCTACTTCAAATGCTATAAGGAACAGGTTTTTTAACACAGATTGAACATACTAACCATAAACTCTGATATTATTGGGGATGTAGTTGAGCACATTTTATATATCAATGGTTAAAATTTATGCATTTAAATTTAATGGTAATAATTAACAAATTGTAATGTGATATTATTTGGGATATAGTTGAGCACATTTTATCAATTTTTTGGTGCTAGCTCCAAATATGCTTTCGCACCAAGTGAGTGATATTAGATACTTAATTATCAAGGTTTTCAAGAGGTATAAAAATAGTAGAATGATAAGATACTTGAGTAATAATCAAGCAAAAATCTCCTTTTTATAGGTTTTGAATGTAGTGATGTATGTGATTAGTGATAAATAAAAGAGTTTAATAGAAGTTGAGACACGCCAAATTTTATCTGGTTGTATCAATGTTTTAACTCTGGTGTAAGAACAATTTTTTATTTTTTAATTTGGCACAAATAGTTGGGGTGCTGCCTGATAAATGGGTTGGACCCTTTAGGTTAGCTCACCACTTGTTTAATTTTGATGGAAGAGATTGAGATATATAATCAATTTTTAAAAAAAAATTAGTTAATCTATTTCGTCCCATTTTTTATTAACTTGTAACGGGATAAATTGAGTTAACCGTCAAATTTAAATTATTATTATTTTTTAATTTTAAAAATTATTTATAGCTATACTAGTTATAAAAAAAACTCTAAAAAAATATAGTTACTCTTTGGTCTCTTTAATCAAATTCAACAAAAAGAACTTAAAAAATAAATTAAATAAATAAAAAGAATAATTTTTTCTTAATTCAAATTAAATTTTAACGATCTCATTTTTGTATATATAAATTTTCTATGATAACTTTTTCTTTTTTAAAAAAATAGCATTCTCTTTAATAATCATCCTCTATATTATTTATCTTTTTTTATTCATTATCATGAGAAAAAACTCAAAAAATAAAAAATATAAATTGAGAAAAAAATTAAAAAAGAATTTTGATGATATTAGTATAATTTAAGACTTAAACTGACATATTTTATATTGATATTTTAGAGTATAAATTATTATTTTGAAATTTCAATTTTTTTTTTCAAAAGTATTTTTTTACTTATTTAAGTGATTTGTGTAGTTAGTTTTTTGATCTGACATCTGAGGTTGCGTGTGATATAAGCTACAATTTTTGGTTCGCGTGGGTTTTAAGCGATATTTTTGTTGCGTAGGTTGTAAGCAATCATTTAATATCCTTTCAAGAATTGGGCTCTAAATAATGGGCTGGGCCCAACTAAAAATGTCACTGAGAAAACTATATAAATTGAGTTAACCATCTCTCTCCTTCTCTCTCTCTCTCTCTCTCTATATCTGTGATTCCTCAATTCAATTTCTCCATAGTTTCTCTTTGTTGTCATCACTATTGTTATGTCATAAATAAAGAAAGAAATAGTGATAACCTGTGTTTTTTAATCTTAAGTGGAGAAGCAAGTACTGTAGACAAAGAAGATTAAAGCAGAACAAGTGAAAAAGTTATAATATTACGTGAGCAAGATGAATGAACGAAAACAAGAACAACGCAACTTCACTGGGTAATTTCATCATCCTTTATCTGTGTTTAACATCTGAGACATGCAATCTTTTTTCTTCTCTTCTTTTTTCCCCTTCTTCTTCGGAGAACAAAATCAAGAATTGCTAAAGATTTTCAAGAAAAGGAAGAACAACAGCAGTAATGTTTTTATTTCTTGTCTTTTAAGGTTTCTTCAGAGAACAAAATCAAGAATTGCTAAAGATTTCAAAGAAAAGGAAGAACAAAAACAATAATATTTTTATTTCTTGTCTTTTAAGGTTTTAAATAACTAATTCAGTAATGTCTATTTCTTGTTGATGCTCGGTCGTGTGATTCGGACACGTCTTTTTTTCGAAGACATTGGAGTCAAGAATGGACCCAATAAATATTCAAATATACTGAGGATGCATGGCAAGATCATGCTACATCATGGTGCAGTTGATTATTAATCTTTCAGATTTTCTTCTCTGTTTTTTCTTTTAACTTAGAATATTTTGGTTTGAAGACTATATAGTACAATATATACTTTATGATTTCACCAACCTCCTTATTTTCTCAATTATTCATCAATCTGAGAAGTTAATGCAAAAGATGTGTAGTCCAATTTCTTTTCTAAATGAAACAAACATAAATAACTAGTATTCAAGCACAGAAAGAGGCTTCAAATACCAGGAAATACAAGTCACTTCAAATCATCCATCATATCCAAACAAAAGATTGCTTTTCAAAATTTTACAAGGCAGAAACTTGTTTTAATTTCTAAGTATATGATTGAATGATTATTGACATAATTACTCATAAATCTCATATACTTTTGTCGAAAGACTCCACCTCCAATGGTTTACAGCATTGTTCTTATTCTACATCGTATGAAACAGAGAGATCATAAATTTCACATTGCTGAATTGATTATATCAAATGAGCTTATGTACATATCATTATATTAAACCAATCATTTTGTTGGCTAGGAATGGCAGCCATGAAGACTACAAACAAAAAGAAGTGCTCAACAAGGCATAGCCTATCTGTGACACCAGGTATATGATGATGGTTCACTTAACATAAGCAATGGTACAGCCATAATTCATTGGATTTTCTGGTTCATAATTAGTAACTCGTGAATGATTTTGCAGAATCTCAAGGGCACGATCCCTAACAGCACCGGTTCCCATCCCATGTACAACAAAGAGAACCGAATATGGACGACTTACATTGATTGCCATCTCAAGTTGGATAGAAGCTTCCTCCACTCGCATACCTCGCAGGTCTACTGTATTCTTAGATGTCTGCACCACTGGACCATAAGAAGGTTCCTCACTGTTGTTGGTCTCTACATTACCTCTGTTTTCTCCATTTTGCGCAGTCTACAAATACAAAATCAAAATGTTAGAATTTTTAATGACACTGATGATATCACTCTCTTCTCATTCAGAAAAAATCATCTCTGTAATTTAGCAGAGTGAAGTCAATGAATAATGCAAGAAAAATTTGTCCATATAAAAGTATTTCTTTACAAACAAATCATCCAGTAATATAGTTCATGCTGATAAGGGTCAACATAAATGATTCTTGAGTATGAAATTACTTAATTCAGTACAATGAGCATAATCTCCAATTGATGGACAAGTGTGAAATTTTGTGCAGTTATAACTCCAATGCTATTATTATGGGACAAATCAAAGTTATAAACAATCTATTGCCGCAGGTCTAGGTAGGATTCTCCAAGTTCAAAAATATCTCCTTTAATAACAATGTCTAATAAAATTTCTTAATGGGTAAGAGTATATCAATTTATTTATTTTTTTCATGAAAGATCAACTGTTTCAATTGAACATTTATACAAACTTCTTAGCATACCTTCCTTCCCTGATTTGTGGAAGAACTAGTTACAGCATTCTTTGCAGCACTCGATGGAATAGCCCTGACAGTACTTTTCTTCACACGGACTTTCACTTTACCATACTGTACCATGATCGAGTCGTCGTCCCCAGGTGATTCTACCACTGTGGCTAATTTCCCTCCCAATCCCTTCACACGAACTTGCTCTCCAAATTGTGGAGTATATGACGCATGATCTGCTTCACTGACGCGAAAACAATCAGCAGGTGTATGAGCTTTCACAATGGAGGCAATTGCAGATTCAGATTCTCTAATAAGCGAATTGAGTTGATCACGACCGGTAATTCTCAGTCGCTTTTCAAACCTCTGTATCACAGTTTCTATCTGAGATTTTGCATCCATTAGTTCTTGTTGGACCTGTTGAGTTTCCTTTGCCATAAGTTCCATCTCTCGTCTGTCAAGGTCTTCTGCCTCACCTTGGATCTTCAAATTTTATTTTTAAAAGAGAAAACAAAATATAAGCATGGAGAAAAAGAAAAGAAAGGAACAACGTATGATGACATTCAATTAACTTAAGCTAGAAAATGCTCTAGTATACTTTTTTCAAACAAAATTTTTCCTGTAATAATTAATTCATTGAAGAATTCATGTACTTATCATAGGATTGCGAACATAGTCAACTAGATCGTCATATTCTAGAAGGATCTCCCTCAAAAATATAGAAGCTAACAGCTCGTGGTCATCCCAAGGATTGGTCCAACGTAGTAAAAGTTACAAGGTAGGGTACTAAACGATGTAATTATCAATTCTCAAATGTATACAACATCCCCATTACTCTTTACCCTTATCTGGTTAATTTACAGTCCATACTTGTGAAGGATGCAAATTTCAAATAAACATGAGGAATAATTTTGATTGTAATGTTAGTTCATGTGCTGATCAACTAGGTAAGCAGGGTCGTTCTCTTCCTTTACACCTGCATTGTATTTATTTCATTCTGCCTTTTCTTTCCATTTGTTTTTTCAGCTGATAACTGCCTTTCGAACCATACTTATGTTATTAGTTGCTGGCAGGGCGCTTTTTTCCCATTGTTAATGAAAAAAATGACTATAATACTTGTGGATCAAGGAACAGAAACTGGAATCAAGAAACAAAGAATCTATTTCCAGCTAAACATCAAGATGTTACCTCATAGTATACGTTCATAATTTCTGCATGAATGGATGCTGCCCTTTCAGCCTGAGCCTTTAATCGATTTCTTTCCTCCTGTAATGACTGATAGAGCATTCCTCTCCTCTCTTGCTGCTGTTCTGGCTTTAACTTCTCTACCCACTTTTGTGCATGATCGATTATATTTCTATCAAAGCCAATAGATTGTGCTATACTTAATGCATTTGAATCGCCAGTAGATCCCCATAGGATCCTGTAAGTTGGTTGTAATGTTTTGAGCGAAAATTCCATTGCGGCATTGTCAAAACAGGTATCTTTTTCCTTCATACTACTTAGATCAGCATAATGAGTTGTCACAACAGCCAAGTTAACATGATCCTTCAGATATTGCAGGATACTTGTAGAAAGGGCTACACCTTCTGATGGATCAGTTCCACTACCAATTTCATCAATAAGAACAAGTGATTGTTTTGAGGCCAGTTCCAAAATCTTACAGATACGTGAGATGTGCCCACTAAAAGTTGAGAGATTTTGTTCAAGGGACTTCAATTCAAAAAAGGAAAAAGGATCAGACTCGCAACACTACATGACATGAACAAGAAGTTTATTGGCCAAAATATAGTTCAGATATTACCTGGTGATCTCCAATATCTGCCAGGATAAGGTCAAACCAAGGAAGTTTTGGACGGTTCTTGGCAGGCAAATGCATTCCAGCCTTTGCCATGAGTGATGCCAGACCCAACGTTTTCATGGAAGCAGTTTTCCCTCCGGTATTAGGTCCTGAGATCACCACCACTCTTGTCCCCTGTCTAATTTTAAAGTCAACTGGCACAGGAAAGTCTGATATGCCTTGTGACATACTTTTAGAAGTCATTGCTCCATTTCCATTATCTATATCAACATCATTTCCACATCTTAGTTCACGATTATCAAAAGAGTTTTCAAGAGAGGACACCAGAAGTAATGGATGCCGAATACTATCAATATTTACTGTTAAATCGTCGTCTACTGCAATAGAATCACTGCCTTCAAAATTGCCTAAACAGAAAATTGGGCATACCCCATTCATCCATTTTGCATAGGCTGCTCTTGCAAAAGCAAGATCAAGGTCAAGAATTTTATCCAATATATAATTTATCTCTTGTTTTGAATTTGCAATCTCAGATGCAAGCAAACTCAGAATTGCTCTTTCCTCAGCCTTCTCAGAGTTTGATAGTTGAACTTCCATATTGTTCAGATCGATTGCATCTTTGGGTTCCATAAAGTATGTTGCTCCTGAACTGCTAACATTCAGAATTACACCATCTGGAAGCAAATATCTGTGGGAGGCCCTTATACCCACGCACATTCTAGATCGACGCTTAGTAATTAACGGTCTTTGGATACCCCCAGCCTGGAAGATTTGAGATGACACTTCCTTCAACAACGAATCCAAAATTTCTAGGTTCCTCTTTCTTTCTGATCTAATGATCTCCAGTTCTTCACTTGCTCTATCCAGAATAACAGAAAGGTTGCAATCTATACAAAACTCTATTTGGTGCTCCAAGCCCACTTGGAAATTACAATGTTGCAATATTTCGAGTAGGGGTGAGTACCTGATAGGAAACAATTGCATTGATAAAAGTTATTGATTCTGATCCATCTTTCTTGTAGTTTCAGGAAAGAACAAGTGCATGTGAGTACTACACTCTGTAAGTCATTACCTTTGAGGTAAACTTTCTTTTTAGGCCTTATTGAGACATGAGAATCCATTACCATATGATCTATGCTTCAAACTTTGTCAAGAAAAATACAATACCTAGCCAACATGCATATAATAAGCTGCTTGTGTTGTAAATTCAATCAGGCTTAGAAAAAGCCTGGAACGTTAGGAAAAAAAAGTTTTTTTTCAATAATTTCATACCAACGAAATATAATATTTACATCATTATGAAATCCAGTATTGTTAAATTACTAGAGAAGTTAACATTTTTCCAAAATATCGTAACTTTAAATGAACTCAATACACTTCTGAGTTCTGACTGTGATTCCATGTTTCTTGCAGCTCAAGCCAACGGAAAAAAGGAGAAAGCTTTATGCAGAAAGACACAGAAAAGTTCAGAATTTCAACTTTAATACCTCTCTGGATGTTTAGAATCCGAAGCCAACTGCTTCAAATGCTCGAACAGTTCTCTTGCGGCTGTCAGAGTTCGGCGAACGGTGCAGAGCTCCCGGATGGTCAGCAACTGGCCGGAATCGGCGACCGCGACAATATCCGTCAGGTCCTCGATGCCAGAGAAGTCCGGCGGCCGAGGGACGAGCCTCGCCGCCGTGGTCTGATCGAGAAGCTTCTGGCTTTCCTGCGGAGTCCGGCCGACGGGCAATCGGGCTACGCCGGCGGCGGAGGATCCCATGGTGGTGGAGGTGAACGCCGACACCTGCTTGCACACGGAGCTCCATTCCAGCGTCTTGAGCGTCTCCGATTCCAGCGAGTTCGACTCGGCCGAGTTGGACAGCGCCAAGCACAACCACCGCTTTGGCTTCGCGAGTTTCTTCGCTGAAATGAAGAGTCTGATGCCGCCGCTGCTAATGGTGCAGCTGCTGAGTTGCATCGGTGAGTCAGTGCCGAGTTTCCGAGTTATGAATTATGGATTGGGTTTTGGACTTTCAGCTTTCAGGTGTACCTTATCCGAAACACAGAGAGCTAAACGGTGTCGTTTCGTTTCGTTTCCTCTTCAATAATTAATAATCTTGCTAGAAATTTATTGAAATATTTTTGAGTTTAATTGTAATTTTGTTACTACAATTTTTTTTTTTTTATTTACTGTTTTTTGTTAGTCCTTGTTGAGATCCATGAATTACTGGAGGGAAGAAGGCTTTTGCAGGAAACTCGGAGGAATTGCAGAACTACTAGGAGGTAGGGACTGACATGGCATGCACACGTGAATTACGAAACTACCCTTGTTCAAGTTTTTACATTTCCTCCTGGTTTGGTTTTTGAAGGAAGGAACTAACAGACGAACGAACAAGGATGATACCGCAGCAGTGGGCATCTCCATGTGGAAACCAATGCACCAACAAATATGCTGCTCTTACCAAAATCCCATGTACCTTTTTTCTGTAACTGTTAATGTTCAAAAATCTGGCAAATACATGCATTTTACTAGTATTATTCTGCACAATTTTGGAACTGTGAAGTAATTTTAATCATTCGGGTTGCTTGTATGTTGAATCAATCTTTCAAATCATCTTTTTTTGTTTTGTTTTGTGTGTGTGTATTATAAATCACTAATATATTCTCATGCAATAAAGTTTCTTAGCATTAAGGTTACTCAGAGTGTTCTTATGACAAAGTATATATGGCTGATGGCTGATGATATCTTGTTGTGAGTTTTGTTGTGGTGTTATGCAGTGTTGGGTCTGCAATATTCCAGATACATTGTTTCTGTTGCTTTTAACACTCACAACTCCTGGCTTGTGTATTGTAGGGCGAGTATTCTGCAAAAAGGGTTGCGATGCAGATGGAGACACATGGGAGGAATGTGAGATCATTTGAAGCTTTATTATTATTTTTCTTATGAATGCTGAAATTCTGTGGACATAAATTTGTTTACTCAATCGAAATTCAGGTTTTATAAATCTTGGTCCATGTGTTTCTGCTTAGACACTAATGTAATAATCAACGAGATTCTGTTATTTCCTAATTACCTCAATAAATCCACTTTCTTAACAGTCAAATCATAAGGCAATGTGAAAGACATACTTATATTCTTTCTTGGCACCTTCTGAGAAAAAGGGAAAAGAAAATTTGATTGTGAAAGTAGGGCTTGATAAGAGTATTGGTATATTGGATAACCAGGTTTGGAGGAGTGCAATCAAATGTGCTACAAGGACCCTGTACTAAAGGACCAGCAATGGAGTGCTTATATTGATCGATCTCCAGGATCTGAAAGTTATTCTGAGGTATTTTCTATTCTTCCTCAAGCTTCTTTACTCCATATCAGTGTTGCACATTTAGTCTAGTGAGGTTCAATGGTGGTTTCTGTCATACTTTCTCTTTTGTTATTGCAATCAATTGAGACTGATTATGTTATGTCTGTCTTTACTAGTAATCACGGATGATTGTTGCCTTTATGTGACAGGAATGTTTCCATGCTTGTGTATCTGGCTGCGGTTACAGGGTCAGTTTTGTTTGTTAATTTTGGTATAACTTTTAAGATTTTGGTTCTCTTGCACATGCTCCTCTTCAAGAATTTCAGTCTCAGATCATACTTATAGCTTGAAATTTTGTAGTTGAGGCAGCATTTCTCAATTATTTTAGTGAAACATCTTGCAAATGTATATAACTGTGTCTTTGATGAATATATAAAAATGTTATGGTTTTATATCTAAGAACTTACAGTAACCCACTTCCTATATGATTGGATGCTGCAGTTTGAGATCGAACAAGATAAGGTTGATAAAGTTTGTCCTGACAGGCCACCAAAGCCTGAGCCTAAGCCTGCCACTTCTGCAAAGTCAAAGACAGCCTAATTTGCCTATATTGGTCATATATTTTCACAGCAATTTGTTATTTGTCTTAAAATACTGTTTTTCATCAGCAAGTTCTAGGACCATTTTTTGCAGAACTTTCATAAGTTTGATTGAGCAATTTTTTTTATTTGTGATTGTAAACATGCACTATATAATTCTCCTTGATGGTAGGGTTGTGCTTGAACTCACACCGAGTATTAAGAACTAAATAAGGGACACACGGCCACCAAAAAGCACCTATCAGCAAGCAAAACATGACGGTCATTCAAAAAATAGTTACAACACATATAATTAGCATTGCACCAACAACTAACTCCATGACCCTCATTTTATTTTAGTTTCAATCTTTAGTCTTCCCCCCTTCCAGTAGTTGACTCAAAATTGACCAAGAGAACCGAAAAAGAGATAGGTCACATAGGCCACAGACCCCTCATTGGCATGAACATCACAATATGTTTATGGCATAGATTTTGTGATTTCCTTATTGTAAACTGTTACGTACCCGGAAAGAGAGACCTCAGCAGAAGCTCATGACAAGTTTACAGCAGAAGGAAGCATTCTAAAGGAAAAGGTGTTGATGGTAAGGCTCTGCCACCTGGCAGCAATAGTGGGGCAGGAGTCTGATCCTAGGATGATTCTCCTAGGATGATTTTCCTAGGATGAGTGAGTGTGAGGAAATATAGGTTGTGTGTGGGGGCTAAAAGGAATCATTCTGAATTTGGAATTAGGACAGGCAGCTTAGGAGAGTGGCAGGGCTCTCGAATTCCTCTGCCAATGTTTATCCTTTTTATTTTGTTATTGCTAGTGTTTTATTACCTTCCCTGTTATTTCAGTTTAGTAGAAAATATTTCAAGGGAGGTATCTTACCGATACTTCCCATTCTGTTATTTGTGTGTGTGCTGTGAGGGTGAATTTGTGCTGTGGTATTAATTGATTTGCAGTCTTTACATAATCTTAAGGATACACAAACGGAAAAGGCATGTAGATTCACCCATCTGCACCTTCAAACCATGCAACTTTTCCTTAAGAAACACAAACCAAGCTGCTTCTACTTGTGTCATTCCATGTCAGTTCAAAGATGGTAGGTTTTCTCCTTGTTAAAATCATATGATTGCATGAGTTTATTGCAGTATCTTAATTCATCTCAATAATCAAACAAATGAAAAAGCAGCATATTAGTTAAATACCAATATATTTGCTTGAACATTAATGTTATTTCCCATCAATTTTAGTAGCATGCATCTTTGTCCCTTTACATATACTGAACAAAACTAACAATAAATTATTACACGAAGCTTGCCCTTGAACATAATTCACCTTAACCTATTCCTACTATATTGAAAAGTAATGCCAATAATGTTCCTTCTGCAAAAATAATAAAACAAATTTAGTGTCTCCCTTTCACCCAGTTGTGCGACCACAATGCTTCCTCCATCAATGTTACCTTTCAAAACATATCTTCCATAGCATGTTGGCAGGACACAAATGCACCATATGATATCGCCTTTCCTACTACTTTTGGCGGCGTAAATATTCTCGAACATATGTATGTACCTCAGCCTTAACCACCATATGCATTTTCTTTGAGTCTTCCCATAACAAACCGTTCCACTCTCTGGCACAGTCACATGCACCTTCAAATACATCCTGCCCACAAATAAGATATCAGAAAGACATAATGGTAACAGGGGTTTCAAAGAACTCAAAGATGCTAAGATGATTACCCTTGAAGGGAACTCGTCGTAATAATATGCCTCTGTCATCTCAACTCTGTTTAGATCCGACTCCCAAAGCCGAATCTGTCACCATTACAATACAAATCAGAAGATGAAAACTAACAATGACGTTGTTATATTATTATACACCCACAAAAGCACGCAGAGGGGCGTGCATGCACACACTTATATAAGATCCTTAACCTGATCTGTGACATTTTCAGGGACAGATGGTATCCTATCCGCAACACGAGGATGAGCATTCTGCTGAAGAAAACTTACTATCTGCAAAACAATCTTTCTGCATAAGAGAATATCTGAAATATACTTCCAGATAGTCAACAAAATTACAAAGTAGCTATTATGAATATAAACTAAATCACAAAGTATCTATTATGAATATAAACTAAGATCAAAGCAGTTCTTTAATCTTTGGTAAATAAAAACTAAGATCAAAGCATACAGCTTGACAGGTTGCATTAAAATGAATATAGATTACTAGTATTAAAGGAAAGTGGGGAACCACACCTTAAAAGCTACTATTAAGGTGGGAGAACCACTCTCCTTATATACAACATCAAGTATCTCATACTACTCAATGTGGGACTTGGACATCCCATACTACCCAAGTCCCTAACAATACACCGCCCCTGGAGAGCCGACGCCCCGGCGGCTGCACTCTACGGCACTTTACTCAACGGTACTTTACTCGGTCTCTTACCGGTCAGAACCCTCCGTAGGTAGCCCTTTCCATGAGGTCGACCACCAGCTCTGATACCATTGTTAAGTATCAAAGGAAAGTGGGGAACCACAACTTAAAAGCTAGCTATTAAGGTGGGAGAACCACTCTCCTTATATACAACATCAAGTATCCCATACTACTCAATGTGGGACTTGGACATCCCATACTACCCAAGTCCCTAACAATACACCGCCCCTGGAGAGCCGACGCCCCGGCGGCTGCACTCTACGGCACTTTACTCAGCTGTACTTTACTCGGTCTCTTACCGGTCAGAACCCTCCGTAGGTAGCCCTTTCCGTGAGGTCGACCACCAGCTCTGATACCATTGTTAAGTATCAAAGGAAAGTGGGGAACTACACCTTAAAAGCTAGCTATTAAGGTGGGAGAACCACTCTCCTTATATACAACATCAAGTATCCCATACTACTCAATGTGGGACTTGGACATCCCATACTACCCAAGTCCCTAACACAGAGACACAGGGACTCCCCCTAATTTTGTGTTCACTCTGAGAGTTGGGTTACCGGAGACACTACTCGGAGTTACAAAATATTTACACCTTATTACCCATATTGACCATCACTACTATCCCCTCCTCCACCATGCACCGCCAACGGCCACCTCCTCCGACCACCGTCGCCGACCTCCTTCAACCACCACCTCCTCAGACCACCATCGCCGACCACCACCGCCACCGGCTACCTCTGGCCACCACCACCTCTGACCACCACCACCGCCATTGGCCAGCCGCCACCTTCCACAGATCACCACCATTGCCTGATTAGGAGTAATTTTGTCTACTTCAAATATTTCATATCTTGTCCCTTTATTTTCACCAAATACATAACAAATACACTAGACACTAGACACAATATCTCTGCCCCAGTGTCACTGCCCCTGGTGGCACCAATGTCTTGGCCCCCAGGATCACTACTACCAAACACAACCAAAGATATACTAAAGAATGCAAAACACTTTCTATTCATCAGCGATCCATAAACAAGAGTTACAATAGGTAAAGAACAATAATCATTAAATATGAATCTATTCATCAATGAAGGTACATTCAATTCAAACCATATATGGTAAGATGTCATGAATCATACCATATATGGTAAGTAAGTAAGTACCATCATTGAATAGGAGATATTATATAACAACATTTCTGTTTTCTAATACCTACCTGCTCTGCTGTGATGCCATTTTCAAAAGCATTATACAAGCTTTCCTTTGTAATAGCTCCAACAATAAGATTTGGAAGTTGATACTCTACCCTGGATACATTTCGATTATTCACTGTTATATATGATGAAGTGAAAAACACTTGATATTGAGATTAAGCAATAATATTTTGGTAAAACAGGCAGGACAAAAGTTTTATAGCTTAGTTAATGGTTTCATATACAATTGAATATAGTTTACATAAATTAAAATAATTCCTAAACCATCTTCTAGGAAGAACAACAAAACAAATCCATAAGAAGTTTAAAATCACGAAGAGTGCAGACAAGGGAGGAAAGACTAAAGCCTTTATTTGACAAAAGTAGAAGAATATAGCATTCTACAAAGTACTTGGAGCCATACCTTGAGAATAGCCGCAAAATCTCACAATGTAATCTTGAAGTAGAGTAAGCATAAACTCTAAAATTTGTTTCAACAACCACAAAACCCTGTAAACAAAATAACATACAAGGTCATCAGATTGAGGTTGTACAAGATTATACATTCAGCCTAAGATTTTTGAACAAGAATCATCAGATCTCCTAAATCAAGTAGCAGACTCCCTAAAAGAAGAAACTACAAGTTGAAAAATGATCATTTTAAAAATTTCTAGCAAACTAAATCAATCTGGAACCAGAAACAAAGAAGGTACCTCTTTTCTGGATGATGAATCCGCCAAGCTCATTGAAAGGTTTGTAGCCAATTTTGTGGGTATAAACCAACTGTCTTTCCTGCCCTATAAAGTTGTCACAAAAAGAAGAGATGGACACTGATGAGTTGAAATCATCATGAATTTCATCACATTATATACAAATAATCAGAATAGAAAAGTTATAACCTGTTGAAGTTTGACCAATCCAAGGTCGGCTAGATCCCTGATTATGTTCCTTTGGAAATCGGTCAACGTGTTTATACTGTATGCCTAATGGATTGAACAGATCAAGATTGTCAAAGTCACATTGCATTGCAGTTAAATATAAAGGAAGTAAACTTGCAGTTCTAGAAATTCTATTAAGACAGCCATAATGAAAAAGGAACAGGACAATGAAGTCTTTGATCAAACCAACACCTTTTTATGCAACAATATTATCACCAAGGAACAAGAATGTCTTACCTCTCCGATGACGTGAAAACTAAGTTCCAGCATGAATGAGATCAACTCAGCTGCATCAACGCCTCTCTCCTACACCAAAAGTGGATGATGAAGTGCATGCAGAAAACAAAGAGCAGAACCATCACACACACACAAACAATTAAAAAAGGAAAAAACTTGAGCTACCTCGGAATTAGAGATATATTCTCTTATGATGTACCAAAGCTGTGCATTTGTTTCCATCAGCTGTAATCGACAAGCAACAAATTTATTCAAGATATAATGCATAACATTAAGTGCAAGGGGCTTATAAATCAATTGATGCATACCAAGAACTGGAAACCACTTTCAGTTAATTTGGGTGCTTCTTTGTCTCTGTATTGATACCAAACAAGAAAAAATCAAATATGAGATACAGTTTGCTACAGCCAGACATAATTTTGACAATGAAATATTGCCAAGTAAACTAAACCTTTGACTTAGAAGACGGCGCTGGAAAACTTTCATCAAAGAAGAGCTAATATTTGTGGGCTTTTCTATATGATTTGAGCTTATAAGTTGCAACAAGAAACACTAGTTCATCACAAGACAAAGGCACAGAAGGTTTTAGGCTTCACTTTAGTCAAAATTTAAACAATCAGGTGCTGTAAAGGTCTCAAATTTTTAAAGCAACTTATGTAACAGATAAAATTAAGAATTCTTAAATAGATTATAGATAAACAGCAAATGGATCAAACACTGTACCTCCCATTGTTCAAGAGCATAAGCCTCTAGATCCTCTAAGGTTGGGAGCCTCACAGTAATATTAGAAGGCATTGGTTCCCTTGGCAAAGTTCCACTGCAGTATTTAATCACACGGAAATGTTACCAGCTAAAGCAAATCTTGATTGGTAGCAGAACACACACTACATTTTAATAGTTATGGAAGATTTATTGTTTACCATCACCTGCATAGGCATTTAACTCATAATAATTGATAATACATAAAGCAGAATAGTTTTATCAATGATCATATTGCCATGTGTGAATGACTCAAATAAACAATTTTTGTACATCCTCATAGCAACAAGAGATCAAAATCAGATAACTATCACCATGAACAGAGTAGAACATAAAATTACGCACAACTCACCCGTGTACTAAAAGTTTCTGGAGACTTCTCTGGAATGTTGGATTCAGTTTGTAAGTCTTTTCATTCTTCCTGCCAATTGGGAAATAATTACAAAAGAAAAAACAGAAAACATCAAGGCTCAAAACTGATATGGAAAAGCAAACATTTTAAGAGTGAATAAAATGTGAACCTGTCAACAGCTTCAATGAAGACTCTAAGCTGAACCAATCTATCAATGGATACCCTATGCTTTGAAAGTCCATCAGGAAGCACCCATTCCTCCAATAATTTAGCAGCCACCGGCACATCAACATGCAGCAGCTGCAACACATATTTCTTTGCAAGAGGTGGCAGAGACCTGTTATTTCAAAATATACATCAATGTTAAAGTCTCTTACTTTATCCTACTAAAAAATCTAAACATGAAAAAATCCAAAATAATTAAAATTGATGAACTTTTGCATTCTCCCAAACACACACACACACAGAGCGCTAGGGAGGGTGAAACATAGGTAAGAATCTGTTACCTTAGAATAGCTTCACAGATGAATCCGTTTTCATAGAGCTTATCGAGCTTAATGGCGGGCATGGAAGCCACCATGTCCATGAAGTTCTTCGCAATGATCCTAACCTCTGGCATTCTGATTCCGTCACCGTCACCTTTTTCCCTCTTCCTTATCAGATTCTAAGTAATGGGGTCTCTATGCAGAGCTTTAACGATCGTGCTGAATGAAAAAGGTTGGAACTTTATGACAACCCATCAAAAAAACCTCGCTTGTTTTTCCATAACTATTGAGTATTCACTCCAAGCTATGACAAGAAATATTTTGATTTTCTTTGGTCTCAAATTAATCGGTTGGCGTGGTCGTGTTTATGCTAGTAAAATTGAAATTTAATAGAAGAAACAAAAAAAGTTTGGAAAAGGGTTTTGGGGAGGTTCAGATTAGTACTGAGATATGCATCTGAAGATGCACAATTTGGGAATAAAATTGAAGAAAAGAATTGGAAAAATAAAAATGTTGCTGCCCAGGATCGAACTGGGGATCTTTAGTGTGTAAGACTAACGTGATAACCACTACACCACAGCAACTTGTTGTTATGGAGTCAAATTTAAATAAACGAATTCCAATTATTGGTGAGGAAATTGAAATTGCACTCAAACGATGAAAATTTCTTGGAAATTTCCTGTGTTGGCAGCTTATATGCAAATTTCCAGTTAAATGGTAGTGTGCATGGACCTCATGCATTGAGGTTTGTTTCTACTTCATGTTAAGATGATGTCATTTGCAACATCGTGCTTAAAATCACTGCTTAAATTATTTAATTTTATCATGGGAATAGTGGGGATGGCAATGATCATTTATGGCCTATGGCTGCTCAGAGTTTGGCTGAGAGAAACGGATCACACCTCACCAATTTTTGAGTTTTCCTCTGATACATGGTAATTAACAATTAACAAATCACTTTTGTTCATTGTTATTTCAAATCTGGCTTTTGTTGATATTCCTGTGTTTTTATTCATTACAGGTTTGCATACACTTCAATTGGCATTGGAGTTTTCTTGTGTGTGATTACTTATCTAGGCCATATGGCTGCAGATAGCAAGAATGGCTATTTCCTTTCTTGTGTATCCTTTGCACATATCTAGTGCATATAGTAGCATGAACCAGATAGATACCAAATTGATGAGTCTAATAGATCAAGATTCTCAATTTTATATTTGCTATTCTCATACAAGTATATGGTGAAAAAAGTAAACATTCAATTCAGTATTCCTCAATGAATGAACTTCTGTTATATGAAAAGTATAAAAACCATTTTGGCCATTGATTGCCTTAAATCCAATCAAGTATATGTTCATTGTGATTTTAATTCTTTTGCTGGAGGGTTCAGTGATAGCAGACATTCTCCTCAACTCTGATTGGGAGAAGGTAGTAGCAGTACCACTTTCCAGAGTTTCTCTTTTTATATCATGCCAACAAATTTCAATTTTTCATTTTTATCTGAGCTTATAATTTATATATACCTTGGTTTGTTATTATTTTCAAGAGCTAATGATCTTTTTTTTTATTCCTGTGAATATTCAACTGTTCTTTCAGGACTTGCCAGAGGATCCAACTGGAAAATTCAGTGACTTCAAGGAATTTGTGGAGTCAAACTTCGATATCTGTGAATGGATAGGACTAGTGATCATCTCAGCACAGGTAATACCATTTTCTGAAAACCTTGTTCTTCTTGCTCCCAAACTTTTCTAATTAGGGGTGTGTTTGGTTGATTGAGGGTAAAATAAGACATAATTTTTTTATAAATAAGCTTCATGTGTAAAAGAGCAAAAGGCAGAAGTAAGATTTATAATATATCAAAATTCCAACCCAAGTAAATTTTGTCAAATTCCATGGTTTAAGTTCTAAATATGTTTTGGCCTTCACATGCAGGGATTATCATTCTTAATGGCCATGGCTCTAAAAGCTAAAGGTCCTAATTATATATCTTATTATGATAGTGATTATGATTGTCCTCCATCAAGGAATCCCCTCCTTATGCATAATAATGCTCAGCCACAGCAATATGTTGTTCCTGACTTCTCTCTAATTAATAACAACACATGCTGGAATGAAGGTATTCATCCATATATAACATTCTCTGATATGTACAGTTCTTTATGGCCTACTTCTTTGAGAAAAGAAAACATTTTGGTCCTTTTCTAATCATGAACATTTTTCACCTGTGGTAGGCAAATATATGAAGAATACAGAGCCAACTTTTTCCAAAGTATAGATACAGAGCAAAGCTATAGGAGTTCCTGGTTGAAGCATCTTTTTACTACATTACATTATTACATTATTTCATCTGCCTTGTGTGTGCCAGAAAAAAAAATGCTAATGTATTGGTCATGATTCACTAGTTTCTTACCAGATTGGAAATCTTCCTAAAGTTATTAGGTGTATGTGTTGAATCATGCCAAACACCTCATCATACTTCAAATATCTTAATGTAACACTATTTTAGAGATATCAAAATACACACAAGGAAAACCAAAATCCTTCTCAGAATTGTCAATTAATAATGAACAAACTTGCTATTAGTAATTGGGTCAAAAATTACATTCTTCTGATGCCTGAAATTAGCATCTTGCATATCAAATAATCAAAGGTAAGGATTACAAAGAAAAAATCCGGAGCCGGCGACATCGCGGCAGCGGCACGGCACGGCACGGCAAAGAGAACTACTCCTTTTTGCTTGATTTTCTCTTCATTCTGCTAAAAGGTCCAACTGTTCTGTCCATAATGTACATGTAAATCACCTGGCTCCAAGATTTGTATGACCCCAAAGTGTCATAATACTCAGGGGCTATCTCCTTGACCTTGTGAAGCTTGTTCCCCGGAATCCTTGGAAAATCATGGTGCTCATTATGGTAACCCACATGCCAAGTGAAAAAGTTCAAAGGGCCATAGTAAGAATAGGTCTCTTGCTCAGGGCTGAACACATAATGCTCAGAGATGAAGTGACCGGACATGGGATGCATCCCTCCACCGACAAAGGTGGAGAGAATGAGATAAGCAAGGGACTTCCAACCCCAGAAGTAAACTAAGGAAGCATCAAGCCCAATCTGGACGGCGAAGTTAATGAACTCCCAAGAACCAGGAGGCTTTGGCTTGAGGAAGAGAGGCCTAAGTGCATAGAAGAAGAGCTGAAGGAAGACCCAAATGGACTTTGCAACGATATTTGTGACAAGATGAGCTTCGGTGGTGCTGGGGATGTCCATGTCAATGCCATCGACACCTTGGAAGCGGTGGTGCTCGAGGTGGTACTTTTGGAATGTGACAGACATGGGCACCCCGATGGGAAGGTTGGCGAAGATCCCCAACCAGCGGTTCAAGACAGGGGATGAGAATGCAAGGTTGTGACTGAGCTCGTGGATGGCCAAGAAGAGGTTGTGGTTCAGGAATGAACCGAAGAAGTAGGCAACTAGGAGCATCTTGATCCACCCCGACTCCCGGAGCAGAATTGCAGTTGTAAGCTGAAGCGACACAACTCCTGCAATCTGCAGATAAATAAACAAACATAGAGGCGACAACACATTAGAGCCATTAATTAATCTTGTCATCGTATAACAGAATTACGTCCAACGACAATTCATAATGCAGTGTTTCATAATACAGAGTGTTTCATAGTTGAATGAGAAAATGGAAAGGGAATGTGACCTTGAAGAAAGCAAAGTGGTCAGGGCCAAAGAGTTCCTTGATCTGAGGATACTTAGAGAGGATCAAGCGACGGCGAGAGGCGTGAGGCTCGTCGGTGTAGGACCAGAAGAAGTCGGTAGCCATGACACCTTCTTCCTGCTGTTGGTCTTGCTTCTTGTGCTGTTGTGGTTTGATCTCTCTCTTCTTTCCCCCCATTGTTTGGAAATATATATGGCCCTTTCTCACACAAATTAAAGGCTCTGTCTGATCACGCACAAATGAAATGATAGTGATTGATATCACAAGAATTGTATCATGTCAATTGTGCGTCATCCCAATCTGCATAGCAATGCACAGATACATACATATATATATTATGTGAAGGCTGAGAAAGGCAATCACTAAGAATAGACACATTGTGTGGGCTGGAGCGTGTTTTCAGCTCATCCCACAATCTAGTGGACCTTATATTCTTACCTTAAATTTCTCATTCATTCTCTTCTCTATATACTTGATACTCTATCTGATTTTTCATCCCCTCTTTTTATAAATCTATATAATCTTTCCTATAATAAAGTAGGATTGCTCACCCTAAAAATTTGCCACCTAATATCTCAGAAACAGCCTTAAGTTTGCGTTTTGTTGGTTTCGTGGGCTTTTCTGTAATTTCAATCTTTTACCTGTTTACCAAGTGTACTTATTGTACAATATAAATGTGTCAAACTAATATTAAATATGTACGTAAATGTGCTATATATATATGACACACATTACGTATTATATATAATGTGTTGAATATTAGTTGTATGCATTTTTATTATGCAACAACCTTTAGGGCATAAATAATAACACATGAGGGTGGCTAAAATGGAGGGGGAATGACAAATTACTAAATTAGTGATGAAATAGGTTAATATTTAAAATTTGAACATTTATATATATATTTATTTAATCTAATAGTAAAAAGAAATACGAAGAGTATTTAAATATTTTAAACATAAAATTTGGTATCATCCCGTGCATCGTACAGGTTAAAAGACTAGTTGAAGGTTATAAACTTTAAAATGTGAGATTTTTCTAATTTTTCTAGAAACGCTAGAAAACAAAGACTATATATATGGGCTCCAAATTATGTAATTTCATTATTTTTTACATAAAGTAGAAATTGAAGACTATAGACTTTAAAATGTGAATTTTTTCTAATTTTTCTAGAAACACTATAAAACAAAGACTATAGGCTTCAAATTAGGTTATTACATGTTTTTTTTACATAGACTACAAATTGAAGACTATAGACTTTAAAATGTGAGATTTCTCTAACATTTCTATAAACATATAAAACAAAGACTATATATTTCAAATAATGTAATTCATGATTTTTTTTCAAGGTTCTGAAAACCGGACCGGACATTGAACCAAACGAGAGAGGGGTTTAGAGGTTTAACCGGTTCGACCGGAGGTTCAACCGGACATAATAAAATATATATAAATATATATTTATCTATAAATATAAACATATATGATGAATTATATGCTATAGAAAAATTAAAGTGCATGAAAAATATTAATAAAAGTATAAATATATAGCATTTGATAAATTTAGAGGTTTAATAGTCTTTAACTTTAATAATTAAAGTGTATTATATATTAAATTTTATTATAAAATAGTTATTAAATTTTAAAAAATTAAATTTTTATTTTTATATAAGTTGACCGGTTAACCGGTTTTTACCCGATTTTTACCGGTTTTCAGAATCCTGGTTTTTAAGGCCTACTCGGACCGGACAGGGGTCCGGTTTCCGGTTCAACCGGTCGGACCGGTCCGGTTTTCAGAACAATGATTTTTTTACATATAGTACTAATTGAATGCTATAGGCTTTAAAATATGAGATTTCACTGATTTTTCTAGAAACACTATAAAACAAAGACTATAGGCTTCGAATTATGTATTTTCATAATTTTTTTACATATAGTAGAAATTGAAGGCTAGGCTTTAAAATGTGAGATTTCTCTATTTTTTCTATAAACACTAGAAAACAAGGACTATAGGATTCAAATTATGTAATTTCAGGATTATTTTTTTACATACAGTAGAAATTGAAGGCTATAGACTTTAAAATGTGAGATTTCTCTATTTTTCTATAAACACTAGTAATTTCATGCTTTTTTTTACATATAGTACAAATTAAAAGCTATAAACTTTAAAATGTGAGATTTCTCTAATATTTCTAGAAACATATAAAACAAAGACTATGGACTTCAAATAATGTAATTTCATAATTTTTTTACATATAGTACTAATTGAAGGCTATAGGCTTTTAAAATATGAGATTTCACCAATTTTTCTAGAAACACTATAAAACAAAGACTATAGGCTTCAAATTATGTATTTTCATGATTTTTTTACATATAGTACAAATTGAAGGGTATAGACTTTAAAATTTGAGATTTATCTATTTTTTTCTATAAACACTATAAAACAAAGACTATAGGCTTCAAATTATGTAAATTCATGATTTTTTTACATATAGTAGAAATTGAAGGTTATAGGCTTAAAATGTGAGATTTCTCTATTTTTTCTATAAACACTAGTAATTTCATGCTTTTTTTACATATAGTACAAATTGAAGGCTATAAACTTTAAAATGTGAGATTTCTCTAATATTTCTAGAAACATATAAAACAAAGACTATAGACTTCAAATAATGTAATTTCATGATTATTTTATATATAGTTCTAATTGAAGGTTATATGCTTTAAAATATAAGATTTCACTAATTTTTCTAGAAACACTATAAAATAAAGACTATATGCTTCAAATTATGTATTTTCATGATTTTTTTACATATAGTAGAAATTGAAGGCTATAGGTTTTAAAATGTGAGATTTCTTTAATTTTTCTATAAACACTAGAAAACAAACACTATAGGCTTCAACTTATGTAATTTCATGATTTTTTTACATATAGTAGAAATGTAAGGCTATTGGCTTTAAAATGTGAGATTTCTCTATTTTTTCTATAAACACTAGTAATTTCATGCTTTTTTTACTAGTACAAATTGAAGGCTATAAACTTTAAAATGTGAGATTTTTCTAATATTTCTAAAAACATATAAAACAAAGACTATAGACTTCAAATAATGTAATTTCATTATTTTTTTATATATAGTACTAATTGAAGGCTATAGGCTTTAAAATATAAGATTTCACTAATTTTTCTAGAAACACTATAAAACAAAGACTATAGGCTTCAAATTATGTATTTTCATGATTTTCTTACATATAGTAGAAATTGAAGACTATAGGTTTTAAAATGTGAGATTTCTCTAATTTTTCTATAAACGTTAGAAAACAAAGACTATAGGCTTCAAATTATGTAATTTCATGATTTTTTTACATATAGTAGAAATTGAAGGCTATAGGCTTTAAAATGTGAGATTTTTCTAATTATTCTAGAAACACTAGAAAAAAAGACTATAGGTTTTAAATTATGTAATTTCATAATTTTTTTACATATAGTAGAAATTGAAGGCTATAGGCTTTAAAATATGATATTGTTTTTTAATTTTTCTAGAAACATTATAAAACAAAGACTATAGGCTTCAAAGAATATATTTTCATGATTTTTTAACATATAATAGAAATTGAAAGCTATATACTTTAAAATGTGAGATTTCTCCAATTTTTCTAGAAACACTAGAAAATAAAGTTTATAGGCTTCAAATTATTTAATTTCATGGTTTTTTACATATACTAAAAATTGAAAGTTATTGGCTTTAAAATGTGAGATGTCTTTAATTTTTCTAGAAATACTATAAAACAAAAACTATAGGCTTCAAATTATGTAATTTCATGATTTTTTTACATATAGTAGAAATTGAAGGTTATAGACTTTAAAATATGAGATTTTTCTATTTTTTCTAGAAACACTAGAAAACAAAAACTATATGCTTCAAATTATGTATTTTCATGATTCTTTTACATATAGTAGAAATTGAAGGCTATAGGATTTAAAATGTAAGATTTCTCTAATATTTCTAGAAACATATAAAAAAGACTATAGACTTCAAATAATGTAATTTCATGATTTTTTTACATATAGTACTAATTGAAGGCTATATAAGGCTTTAAAATATGAGATTTCACTAATATTTCTAGAAACATATAAAGCAAAGACTATGGACTTCAAATAATGTAATTTCATAATTTTTTTACATATAGTACTAATTGAAGGCTATAGGCTTTTAAAATATGAGATTTCACTAATTTTTCTAGAAACACTATAAAGCAAAGACTATAGACTTCAAATAATATATTTTCATGATTTTTTAACATATAGTAGAAATTGAAGGCTATACTTTGAAATGTGAGATTTCTCCAATTTTTCTAGAAACACTAGAAAACTAAGTCTATAGGCTTCAAATTATGTAATTTCATGATTTTTGTACATATACAAAAAATTGAAGGCTATAGACTTTAAAATGTGAGATGTCTTTAATTTTTCTAGAAACACTATAAAAAGAAGACTATAGGTTTCAAATTATATAATTACATGATTTTTTTACATATACTACAAATTGAAGGCTATAAGCTTTAAATTGTGAGATTTTTCTAATTTTTCTAAAAATATATAAAACAAAGACTATAGGCTTTAAATTATGTAATTTCATGATTTTTTACATATAGTAGAAATTGAAGACTATATAGGCTTTAAATTGTGAGACTTCTCTAATTTTTATAGAAACACTATAAAACAAAGATCATAGGCTTCATATTAATAATTACATGATTTTTTTACATATACTACAAATTGAAGACTATAGACTTTAAAATGTGAGATTTCTCTAATTTTTCTAGAAACATACAAAACAAAGACTATAGGATTCAAATAATGTAATTTCATGATTTTTTTACATATAGTTAAAATTGAAGGCTATAGGCTTTAAAATATGAGATTTCACTAATTTTTCTACAAACACTATAAAATAAAAACTATAGACTTCAAATTATGTAATTTCATGATATTTTTTACATATAGTAGAAATTGAAAACTATAGGCTTTAAAATATGAGATTTCTTTAATTTTTCTAGAAACATTATAAAACCAAGACTATAGGCTTCAAATTATGTATTTTCTTGATTATTTTAACATACAGTAGAATTTGAAGACTATATGCTTTAAAATGCGAGATTTCTCTAACTTTTCTAGAAACATTAGAAAACAAAGATTATAGGCTTCAAATTATGTAATTTCATGATTTTTTTACATATAGTAAAAATTGAAGGCTATAGGCTTTAAAATATGAGATTTCTTTAATTTTTCTAGAAACACTATAAAACAAAGACTATAGTGTTCAAATTATGTATTTTCATTATTTTTTACATATAGTAGAAATTGAATGCTATAGGGTTTAAAATGTGAGATATCTTTAATTTTTCTAGAAACACTATAAAACAAAGACTATAGGCTTCAAATTATGTAATTACATGATTTTTTTACATATACTACAAATTGAAGACTATAGGCTTAAAAATGTGAGGTTTCTCTAATTTTTCTAGAAACATATAAAACAAAGACTATAGACTTCAAATTATTTAACTATATGATTTTTCTACATATACTACAAATTGAAGGCTATAGGCTTTAAAATGGGAGATTTCACTAATTTTTCTAGAAACATATAAAACAAAGACTATAGACTTCAAATTATGTAATTTCATGATTTTTTTTACATATAGTAGAAATTGAAGACTATAGGCTTTAAAATGTGAGATTTCTCTAATTTTTTCTATAAACACTAGAAAACAAAGACTGTAGGTTTCAAATTATGTATTTTCATGACTTTTTTAAATATAGTAGAAATTGAAGGCTATAGGCTTTAAAATGTGAGATTTCTCTAATTTTTCTATAAACACTTGAAAACAAATACTATAGGCTTCAAATTATGTAATTTCATGATTTTTTACATATAGAATAAATTGAAGGCTATAGACTTTAAAATGTTTGATTTCTCTAATTTTTCTAGAAACAGTATAAAACAAAGACTATCGGCTTCAAATTATGTAATTTTATGATTTTTTTACATATAGTAGAAATTGAAGGCTATAGGCTTTAAAGAGTGTTGCTATTTGCACAATAAAAAAACCAGTCAAAACTAGCATATATAGAGATTTTAGGTTACAAATATTTCAGCCCACTAAAAACTAATTACTTAGAAATAAATATTTTTGGTTCTTAGATTATCCAATGGGCCCTTTGGGTGGTTATCAATTGTTCACCAAACATTTCTCGGCTTTAAAATGTGAGATTTCTCTAACTTTTCTAGAAACTCTAGAAAACAAAGACTATATGCTTCAAATTATGTAATTTCTTTATTTTTTACATATAGTAGAAATTAGAAGCTACAAGCTTTAAAATATGATATTTCTCTAATTTTTCTAGAAACACTATACAACAAAGACTATAGGCTTCAAATTATATAATTTCATGGTTTTTTTACATATAGTACAAATTGAAGGGTTTTGGCTTTAAAATATGAGATTTCATTAATTTCTCTAGAAACACTATAAAACAAAGACTATAGCCTATAAAATATTGAATCACATGAATTTTTCACATATAGTAGAAATTGAAGGCTATATATATGCTTTAAAATGTTACATTTCACAATTTATTTAGTTGTATTATAAAATAAAGATTATAGCCTATAAAATATTGAATCACATGAATTTTTAACATATAGTCGAAATCGAAGGCTGTATACTTTAAAATGTGAGATTTCACATTTTTTTGGTTGTACTATAAAATAAAGACTATAGTCTTTAAAATATTGAATAACCTGAATTTCGTACATATAGTAGAAATTGAAGTCTATACTTTAAAATGTGAGATTTCACAATATTTTTTATTTTATTATAAAATAAAGACTAGTCTTTTAAATATTGAATAACCTGAAATTTGTACATATAGTAAAAATTAAAGGCTATATACTTTAAAATGTGAAATTTCACAATATTTTTTATTGTATTATAAAATAAAATCTATATCTTATAAAATATTGAATCACATGAATTTTTCACACATAGTAGAAATTGAAAGGCTATATACTTTAAAATGTGAGATTTTATTATTTTTTATTTGTATTATAAAATAAAAACTATAACCTATAATAAAATATTGAATCACATAAACTTTATACATATAGTAGAAATTAAAGGTTGTATATATCAAAATATGAGATTTCATAATTTTTTTTATTGTATTATAAATTAAAATCTATATCCTTTAAAATATTGAATTACATAAATTTACAAATATTGTAAAAATTGAAGACTATATTTAAATGTGTGATTTTACAATTTTTTTATTAAAAAATAATTATAAATTATTAATAATTATTACTATTTAATAATTAGTTATATTTAAATATCTTTATATGGTTTAGTTATTTTTAATGATTAATAATTAATAATTAATGAAAATTTTAGAAAATTTTAATGATTGATATTTAAATTTCTAATATTTTTATTAATTTGAAATAATTATGAGCATCAATATATCAAATTACACTATCACCCTAATAATTAGTGAATCTTTTATAATTTTTAGTATCAAATCACCCTTCTCCATATGTTTAATATATGATAATTCAATATACATAATAATTTGTTTATAAAGTTAATTTAAAAATTATATATTCATATTATGTTATAAGTAATTATTTGATACTCTCAAAGATCTTATTTCAATTTTATTTACATTTCTCTCAAAGATCTTATTTCAATTTTATTTACATTCACTAATATAAGAATAACTACCAACAAAAAAAAATGATTCCAAAATGCTATATCAATATCAGGCGGTCCAAAAAATAACTACCAAAAAAAAAAAATCAGAGATACAATAATTAAAGTTAGCAAGATAATAAACACAAAAGCAACCTTTGACATTGAGTTAAAATACATTGATTGATCAAAAGATGAAAAGGCATAGTGTTTACATTCAGAATGTGCACATTCTCTTGTTAAGAAAGTAATAATTCGATCTGTACAGAGAACCAGAATAGAATATACAAATGACTGAGCTAGCTAGCTAGATACAAATTTACCATCACAACTTCACCACCAACCAACCCACAATAACACAGGGCTGGACTTTTCTGGTTAGAAGTGGGATGCAACCACTGCCACTCTCTCTCTCTCTCTCTATATATATATATATATATATGACGAATCAAGGGTCGGGCTTTTATGTGACTCTAAACTTGAAATATTTGAAGGGAATCACTTAATAATCCATCCCATCCCAGAGACAACAACAGCACACAATAAAATCTGTGTGTTGTGATGATCTGATCAGACTTAACTTACCTTATGTGAGAGTCATATGTGTCAAAAAGGGAGTCTGGAACAATAAGAGGCAACTTGTCTATGTACATGAAAAGCCTTCTCAGATTCTCCCTTGTCACGGTTGCCATATCCACTACATCCCTCCGCTCCGTTAATACCCAGAGATCGCCCGAGTTCACTCTCTTCAAGCTGTCTCGGCAAAATGGGCATGACTGTGAGATTGTTCTCCTGCAAGACATATCAAATTTCTTAGGCCTTTAACTAAATAAGCACAATTCGGAACATATTACCAGAGGTATGAGAAAACAACTTAAATTTGAAACTACTGTGGGCTAATCAACGGCAACCTAGTCCCCCTCCTCCTCCTCCTGGTTATGCGCAGGGTCCAGGGAGAAGTTGGACCTCATAGGCAGCCTCAATTTATTTTTGCAAGAAGGCAGGCTCCACAACTCGGACCCGTGACTTCTAGTCACATGCCAAGTTGCCAACAACACCAACACTTGCAAGGCTATCCTTCATTATGTGTGATAGTGGCACAGAAAATCAAAAGTATTTGGAACCAGACTTATCGAACAGCAAAGAAAGGGCAACAGACATATGATTGTTGTAATTCAACATGACAATTTGATCACAAGGATGGAGGTTTGGTTGCATGAATTAGTGCAAATGTTGTGTCAAACTAAGAAAACAGAAGAAGGAAGTTTTGGTTAACCATAATATTGCAAACAAGTTCGAGTGCATCACTAGATTAGAGTTGGTGATACATTCATGGAACCAAGTTTGCTATGCCTAAATGGATCCCATTTCCAACTTGTCAACCAAGACTCCAAGTGCTGCAATCAGAATATAGAGAAGACTTGGTGCTAATCAGCCGTGTATATTAAAGATAACACCCTACCAAGTACCAATTACTTATGCATGACAATCCATTTCTTCTCATCAATTCCCTAACTCTTAGTAGGACTCATAAACATTCCACCACTTACAAACCGTGTCATGACACAAGCCATTTAACTTTACAAGGACATAATCATAAACAACTATGATCCAAACAAACTAAACAAGCCCAAAACCTTTGAAAAGCGTAGCAGGGTAACACACTAGTCATTTAGAGTAACTATGTAAAATGTGTCACATTTAGGGCAACCAATTGCCAACCACACAGATAGATTTTTGTCAAACAAAAACACAGAATAAACCATGCAGAAACTACACACAAATTCTTACTTCTACATATCAAATAGACATAACAGAGAGAGAGGGGGGAAGTACCATTCTCGGTAACACTTCAGGCACATGGCATGATTGCAGTTGGGGAGCACAATCTTACTATTCATCTCCATACATATTCCACATTCATCTTCCCTTTCAATGTCAATATCAGAAGATTGCCTATATTCTTCATCATCTCTTCTACGATACCTCTCCATGCATACAGCCTTTTGCTTCTTATCCTCTGTATCAGAAACACCTTTCTGAAGTTGCATCAAAGAGGGATAAATGACAGCTGCTCAAAGCATAAACTCAACATGTCATCAACTCCTAAAAACAAAAAATGCAGCTGCAAACTAATTTATATTATCAGTTTAAAACACAAAAGGGGAAGTTATACCATAGAACTCTCTGATACTTGCTTTTCTTTCATGAGTAGACATGGTGGTTGTCCCATCCACATAAACCTACATCATGATGCAAAATTTCTTCATCTTCCCCAAGTCCATCATTCTAACATCAACATCCAAATTACCAAAACACATTACCTTGTAAATTAGGATCCTCAGCAGTCCAAGGGCACCGGCAAGATTACAATCAGTCCATTGCACCAGAAATAGAAAGAGGTGTGCAGCTGGACTGTATGACAATCTCATCTGAAGGGAAGCGCCATCATACTCCCTCGGAAAATCTGAGGCCCTATACATCAAAATTTTGCATCATGAAGCAACAACATCAACAATGATTCATAATTTGGTACAATTAAGAAGATATTGCTTGTAAGGGTATTTTTGGATTGGGGTAAAAATGGGGTGGAAATGATATTGCAACAATATTCAGAGACAGAAGCAAAAATTTAACATTTATTCGCTGTACAGAAGTGACATTCTGTAAGGAGAGAAAATTGTTGGCACCCCCACCGCGCACACAAAACAAAACCAAAAATTAGTACATACAATAATAGTGTGGGTGGAGGTTATAGTAAAAAGAGTAAAAGCTGGTTCTGGTTGTAGGGTTCATAAATATTGAAATTTCCCAAAGCAGAGAGAAAGAAAGAACCGGAATAATGAGTAATTATTAATTAATCAACGCTGGCAATTTACTTTAGCCATGATTTGTCAGTGAAACTAAACGAACCCCTAAACATGAAAGAAAATTCAAGAATGAACAGTGACCAAAAGGGAAAGAAAAATCATAAGCTACACCTCCCGGAAAATTCATACCCAGAAGAGTCTCACTATGTAATTATCAACAATTTCCCGCTACGAAGGGGAAAAATCAATTTTTTAAAGGGAAAAAAAAAAAGGAAAAGTGTGAGGCATTAAGAGGTGAACATTGATCACCCTAACATTTAAAAGAAAAATTTAAATTAGAAAAAAGAAGAAGAAAGAAAAAAAAAAAAAACTAACAGGGTATTGGCATGCTGGATATCAGCTTCAAGGACCTTCAAGGAATCCTTGAAAGACTTTCTCATGGAAGCCACATACATCTCTCTCTATATATATAAATAGATATAAATCTCCCACTCAAAGGAAGAAGGAAAGGATCAGGCTCCAAAAAGAGCAATATTTGTATTTGGTTTTGGATTGAGTGGAAGAAAAAGGAGAAGAAGCCCTGAAACAGAAGAATTGAGCAGGAGCAAAGGTATGTGTGTGTGTGTCTTGCAATTGCAATGTCAATGTGAAGTAAAAGGGTGAGTGAGGCACCGAGAGAGAGAGAGTGGTTGGGTTCTTCGTGTTGCTTCGATGCTGTTCTTGAAAGCCAAGACCCTGAACTTGCCGGGACACGTGTACAAACATACGCCCACTACCAATTAAATACTCATTACTATTTCAGTATTAATTAATTAATTAGTTACATACATATATTAAATTTTATATCTATACTATTTGTAAAGAGAATTGTCAAAAAATTAGTTACTTTTTGATCTCTCCATTCAAATTAAATAAAAAACTTAAAAATTTAAATAAATAAAAAGAATAATTATTCTCTCAATTCAAATTATATTTTAACTATCTCATTTTTACATATAATTCTCTTTAATAATCATCTTTTATTTTATTTATTAATTTTTATTTATTATTATAAGAAAAATTCAAAAAATAAAAAACATAAATTGACAAAACTAAACTAAAAAAAAGCGCCTTGACAGGTACACAAGACTCTAGTTATTATAATTATTATGGTAGAAATGAATGTAGTAAAATCGTAATAATAAAATGCACGAATGGAATTGGAATAGAAGGGGGAAGGGAGAGTGTGATGTGACGTGATGAGTGAGTGAATGACCGATGACGCCCTTATTATCCACTTCATTCCATTTCCCACGCTCTTTTCCTCTCTCTCTTTGCTACTTTACTTTTATTTTTTTATTATTAATTATTACGAAGGCTTTGGTAGCTTTCGGTCCACGCACCCCTTTTTTTGGTTGTGGCTTACACATTTGCCCAACTTCGCACTCCTATTTCCATTTCTGCCATTTTTCCTCTTCTTTAAGATTAGCACTAAATCATCTTGATATAATGATATTGCAATGATTGAATTATTAGCAATACATACATACGCAGATTATTATTGTTGTCTTCTGAATATAATCGATGTCTTATAAGCAACACAATTTTACAAGTTATAATGTTGTACTAATAAAGTGTGGTATACAGCAATTTTCTTCTTAGAGTAATTCCCGTTTGTTTTCCGAAGATTTAGAATACAACAATCTCCTTTACTCATAAGAATAACTCGATTTTCTATTAAGCTGGATCATCATCTATTAATCAATTGTGAAACCTGATATCTCAAACTAGCAAAGTGTTGGACCAAAGCCACTCAAGAAAAGTGCTTTAGAGGGGAAGACTCATTCCAGTTGGGGTCCAACACTTTGGTACTTGGGAACTACTGCCTGTGTGGTGTGGTAGGCTTTTCAGATGTGTTTTACTTTTCTATGGTCTAGGTCCAAGAAGAGCGGTCCAATGCCTTCACCAACTATGACCCATTCTGGAAAGCTCAAAGGATACTGAGAAAAAGACAGTTATAGATTTGTACAGGGATTAAGAATGAGTGTAAGATGGACTAGACCAAGAAGAGCGGTCCAATGCCTTCACCAACTATGACCCATTCTGAAAAGCTCAAAGGATACTGAGAAAAAGACAGTTATAGATTTGTACAGGAATTAAGAATGAGTGTAAGATGGACTAGACTAGAGGTGAACTAAATGACTAGTAATATTAACCTTCTATCACACTTATTCATTTTATTCCCTAAATAAAATTATTAGTAAATATGTTAGGATGGTCACATGGACTAATAAGTAGAAATTAGTAGATCTAGAGCCCAACAAAAACACTTTAGATTCTCCTTACATCAGCCGATATTTGATCACAAACTTAAGCAACACTCAAAAGAAAGCACAATGACAAGACTAGAGAAAAAGGGAGTGTGGAGCTCGAGAGGAGAGGGAATGGAGTCAAGAGAGGATTAAAGGGGCAGGGGTCCGAGAGCTCGGGTCAGAATGGATTTTCCCCTCTTGGTGAAGGTTTGGGCTGAGCACTCTGGTTCTTGGCACACATCACAGACTGGGGTTCTCCATTTTTTCCATGAAAACACATCTCACACTATTTCTCACAAGTTTACGAACCCAAATCTATACTACACATTTTGAGGCCGAAACATATGGCGCCGTTGCCGGGGAGGAGTAGATCGGACCAGAGAAATGGCAGAGCTGTGACAATGACTCCATGAAGGAGGAAGAAAAAAAAAAAAGAAAACACAGAACAGACCTAGAAAGGGGAAGAAGCTTGAAGCAAAAAGAAAAGGGGAATGGTACGTGAGGCTTGAGGGAAGGGTCAGAATGAGAAAGAACAGTGCAAGGCGGGCTGGAGTCGGAGAGAGTGGGAAGAGGGTCAAGGTAACCGGGTCTGTTTTCCCCTTGATGAGCAACTTGGGCTGAGCACCTTGGTTCTCACCATACAACTGAGCCTGAGGTTCCATAACATAAAATACACATCTCATACTACTCCTCACAAGCTTACGAACTCAAATCTATACTACATATTTTGTGATGAAACATATGGCGCCGTTGCCGGGGAATGGAGTCAAGAGAGAATTAACTTTTATTGACAATCTTATTAATAGTGTGTGATGTATATAGTTGACTTTTACGTTTTTATATAACACAAAAAATTATAAAAATATTTTAGAACAAGTTTAGTCTATTCTTATCATCCATCACCACTTTACCTAAACTGAACTTAAAGTTGTCAATAAAAAATTAATGATATCGATCGTATAAAAGAATTAAATTAATAATGTTAACTAAAGCTGCCAATAACGAAGTCGTAGATTAATTAAAGCTAGTCTCTCATGTTTTGATATTTACAAGTGTGACGATGATATCGATCAGAAGTTCTTCACACTGCAATATATATTTTAATGTAATAATTACCAAGGTTGTGAGAACCGGACCGGACATCGAACCGGCCGAAGAAAAGGTTCAGAGGTTCAGAGGTTGAATTGGTTGAATCGGAGGTTGAATCGAGGGTTGCAAACCGGAGGTCGAGAGGGGAGACCTAAAGTACAAAATTCATAAAACATAATTCAAATGCATAATCCAAATACATAATCCATATAACATATCAAATGCATAATTCCATACTACCAAGCATAACATAACCAAAAATCAAAAATAGCAAATCAATCAATAAACATAAATGATAAACAATGATAAAGGATAGTTAAAATTATTAAAATAGAAAACAAAAATTAAAAAAAAAAAAGTAAAAAACAGATCAGAAAATAAAATAAAAAACAAAAATAAAAAAAAGAAAGAAACAATGCGAAGCTTTACGCCTTTACCTTACCTTTGCTATGCAGGAACCAGGCGCGGACGCGGTGGCTGCGGCGGAAGCGGCGGCTACAGTCTGGCGGCCGGGCTGGAGGCGGGTGCTGTCCTGCCTGCGGATCTCCTGCGGCGCGGCGCTGCGAGCAGATGGAGTGGGCGGACAGAGCGGCGTTGCGAGCGGATGGAGCGGCGCTGCGAGCGGATGGAGCGGGCGGAGCAGCGGCGGCTTCCGATGGCGTCACACAGAGAGAGAGAGAGTGAGAGAGAGAGAAACAGAACTGAGATGCAGAAGCCGTTTTGGAATTTAAAAAAAAAAAAAATACAACCACCTCGTAGCCGCGAACCGCCGGTTCCGGACCGGTTCACCGGTTAACCGGCAGTTGCGAGCGGCTCCCTCCCGGTCTCCATCTTCCCGGTTTTTTGGTTCGAGATGGACCGGACTCAAGGCCGGTTTGCGGTCGAACCGGTCCGACCGGCCGGTCCGATCCGGTTCTCATAACCATGATAATTACTCCTTCTCTCCATTTTTAATTATTTTTTAACATATTACATATTTATTAAAGTAACCATTAAAGCATACAAACTTCTTTATTAAAAGAAATGTGATAACAAATATATTTTTATAAAGAGATTTAAATAACTTTTTCTCTTAAAATTAATGTGAGAATAAAATATAAAAAAATATATATATTCTTAAAAATAAAAAATGATAAATATTATTGAATAAATAATAATTACTAGAAAGACAATTAAAATTAAATCGAAATAGTATTTCTCTGTCCATATTTGTAATCTATATATATACATAACTCTTTCATTAAAACTCTTACATTGTATTAAAACTCTTACTAATTAACTCATTTATTAAAATTTTCTATTGTATTATAAAATAAAAAATATAGCAACTAAAATATTGAATCACATGAATTTTTACATATAATTGAAATTTAAGATTATATACTTTAAAATGTGAGATTTCACAAATTTTAAGGTTGTATTATAAAATAAAGACTATAGCTATTGAATCACACGAATTTGTCACATATAGTAGAAATTGAAAGTTATAAACTTTAAAAATGTGAAATTTCACAATTTTTTAGTTATATTATAAAATAAAGACTATAGCCTTTAAAATATTGAATCACATTAATTTTTTACATATAGTAAAAATTGAAGGCTATATATTTTAAAATATGAGATTGTTTTACTATTTTTTAAAATAGACTATAAAATAAAGACTATAACCTTTAAAATATTGAATCATATGAATTTTTTACATATTGTAGAAATTGAATACTAAATACTTTAAAGTGTGAGATTTCACAATTTTTTTAGTTGTATTATAAAATAAAGACTATAGTCTTTAAAATATTGAGTCACATAAATTTTTTACAAATAGTAGTAATTTAAGGCAAAATTTATACTTTAAAATGTGAGATTTAATATTTTTTGTTGTATTATAAAATAAAGATTATAACCTATAAAATATTGAATCTTATTAATTTTTTACGTATAGTAGAAATTGAAGACTATATACTTTAAAATGTGAGATTTCTTAATTGTTTTTGTTGTATTATAAAATAAAGACTATAACCTCTAAAATATTGAATTACATAAATTTTTTATAAATAGTAGAAATTAAAGGTTATATACTTTAAAATGTAAGTCTTCACAATTTTTTTGGTTGTATTATAAAATAAAGACCATAATCTTTAAAATATTGAATCACATAAATTTTTTATCTATAATAAAAATTAAAGGTTATATACATTTTAAAATATGAGTTTCATACTTTGAATATATATGATTGTTTAGTTTGTTCGATACTGATTTATCATGTAGAACTACCTAATAATGCTATTTAGGGGAAAAAAAACTAACAATGCTACAACTAACATATATATATTATTTGAAAAATAATATTTTGTTTAAAAAAATCCAGGTGATATATATTAATGAGTGATATTTATATGTACAATGAATAATCTGTCAAATTAGCCAATAAAATTATATTTGAGTTACAATTACTTAGCGCATTACAATTTCAATAGTTATTTGGATAAAAAACAAAGCTAAAATAGACTTATTAACTATATGACTAATTTATCATTATATATCAAATATTATTATATTAATATTGCTAATCAGAGCTGCCATAAGAATTCTATTGATTAAATCTAATTCCCTGAAAATAAGACAAAACCGACTATTAACAATTAACTAAGCTACATGGAATCTTTATTTGTTTAATTTGTTATATGTTGTACTATATTCATTGATTATTCCATATTCTAACAATGATATTCAATTTATTTGCCCATGAAATAAATAATGACAATTTAACTATTATGTTTGAGATAGCCATTAATTAAACAATGGCGTTGAAGACAAGTAAAAGAGTAAGTACACATTTCTTCATCAAAACTATATTATGTACCTGGAAAGGTAACCAACTAACTGTCATAAACTAATTTAAAAAGAACAACAATAACATGATACAAAATAAAGTTATAAGATTGGATGTAATTACAAGATAAATAATTAACAATAATAATAATAATAATAATAATTTCTTCTTCACCGTACACAAAATATTTGAATGTTATAAAATTGGAATTAATTAAAAGGTGATCATCAAGAAATCAACAACCTAGTATGTAGATTAAACCACCAATGTGGTCGAACGTTTAATTAATTAGAACTATAATTAATAGGGACATCAATTAAATTGCTTAGTATTCTAAAGGCTCTGTCAATTGAAAGCTGGAAACCTTCAAGAAGAAAAATATAAAAGTACCATTATATAATAAGGTTGGTTGCATATATATCAAATCAACAAAAACTTATAACTATAAACCTAATTTCTGAAAGAAAAAAAAAGAAGATAGAGTTTATCCAATACATTTTAATAATCTGAATTTGAACGAGTGATGTATGTATTATGTTAACATAAACTTTTTAAATTCATTAATAATGAATTAAATTATAGTAATAGATTAAACTATATAGATACCGATATATGTCCATAGGATATAGGAGAAAAAAGTAAGAAAATGAAAGAGATGTATAATTAATGAATTGTTGGCATTATATATCATAAGAATAGAGATAGAAAAGGGTAATAGTGTACCCTAGTGTTGGGGACCACAAAAGTAATAAATTGAGGGGTGTGAAAGATATGATATCATAAATGGGAGGCTGCAGTTGCAACTACATTCGGATCTACCGTCCTTGTTTTCTCAGCTTAGTAATTAAGATTCATTTATCATTCATGTCATCATATATATATATATCGATCTAGACAACACACTACACTACACAACACACACTATACCTCTTCATTTTTTTTTCTCTATCTCTCTTTGTTTTGTTTGGTTTGGTTTGGTTTGGTTCTATATAAATAAATATAATATATATATATATATATAAATAAATAATGTGTGATTGTGAATGATTGTACACCAGAAAATAAAATAAATTAAAGAAAATAGTAGTATAGTACCCCCTGCATCATGATTTTGTTGCCGCAACAGCCAACAATCAACCACATACCTAGCAAGCACCCATTACTATATTTTCTTTTAGTATTGACTAATTAGAGTAATTGTTCATAATTAATTCGGCTGAATATGTTGTATTCCTTTGTTTTTTCCCTAGCACCCATTATACATTATCATTCACAATAATGCTTACTATAGTATTTAAAATTAATTATTCATCATTATAGTACCTGTATATTGATTGAAGTTTTCAAATGAACTAAGCGCTCAAAATATTATTTTAACTCTCTATATATATTTTTACCCTCAGATGAAGTCCGAAACCAAACAAATATGCAAAAATATATATTATGCAAGGTAACAGCATGAATTGGACCATTATATATTTATATGAGATGGGTTCACTCTCAAATTGTTGAATGAAGAAAGCGTTGCAGCGGTAGTTTGGGAATAAAACCTAAAAATACATACATTATGCTATTTGATTACTATAAACAACTAATTAAAGAATAAAATTTCTTAGACTAGTATAAAGTAGGTAGAGAGAAATTAAGAATATCGGTTGCTTCATAAATTTCTTTACTCAAAATCAGCTGGTTCATATAAATAAAATAATTTTATATCACAATTATAATTAATTAATTACTAAATATACGTATAGCTAGCTAGCATAGATGATGAACAATTTTAAACAAACTGGCTCAAAGTCAAATAATAAATGTAAATTAAAGAACAAATTTTTCTTGCTATAAAAAAGGAAGTGGGAGTGGCAAGTGGGGGGTGGGAATGAAGCAATAGGAGAAAAATATCTTGAGTGGGTTATGTTGATAGTGACAAGGGGAAAGATTTGGATCATTGAAAATGAATTTATAGGTTCCATTTCGCCACATAATCATCATAGATGATTTGATTTGATATAGGAACCTTATATCATAAAACTAAAGCTTTCTATCACAAATGGACATGTAGGTACCCTTTTGGATAAGAATATGTATATTTATGTGTGTGTGTGTTGTCTCTTTCTTTTATTTCTTGTTTTTCCTTTACATCAACCTTCTTCCCCTTTTGATGAAAGGCCGTTTGTTATCGTTTATTGTTGTTATTCTTTTCCTTTCTACTTTGTCTTAGTCTTAACAATTAAGGGACATTAAAGAGTTTAAGACATTACATTATTCTGATTGGGCCATGATTTTGAGAAACTAACTTCAAAGCATTGAAGCCCAAAACTTCAAAAAAATTGCACTACAACATTATAAGGGATGTTATGGGCTATTTTTTATTATACTGGGCCACACTTAAGATTCTGATAAATAATCACACAAACCAAGACTTCACAATATTTCGACTTCTGATCAATTTCAATGAAATTTTTTTAAAACGATTTTGGAATAAATATCAAATCATTGAAATTGTGTAAATAATGATATGAATTTAACCACGAGGTTTAATAAGTTGATAACAATTGAGTTCTTTAATCTTCTAGTTAGAGATTCAACTTCTATATAAAAAGATCGATGTATCAATATAATTTCAATCAGTAATACTTGACGTACAACAGAAATACGTTCAACAACCTATATATAATGTGTGTTATCCATATTACAGGATGTATGCTAAGTACACGTGACACATGATATATTCTACAAAAGTGACACAAGTCCACGCGATGATCGCATAATGTTACAATGATAACTATAACTAGAAGAAGTAGATGCAGTTACTGTTAACGCGGTTTCGAATGATTAAAGAGCGGAAACACCGCATTTTGATGACTCGGATCAGTGTCAAGTGTTGTTGGCAATTCTAAATTATGGATAAGGCTCTGACTTTGCTTCCACATTATCACACCATGACTAGACTCAATAAAAACCTCACCCTTCGGATCTAACAACTTCTCTTCCCAATTTAGACCCTTAATTAATCTTCTCTAAACTAATTTTGGTTATAACTATTCTCTTAAGTACGAATTAAGAACCAGTAAATAGATTCCTACTTTGTATATAAAATAACATATATAACTACATCTAATACTAGCCTTCCCTTCTTTTTCTTTCAACTTGTAAAAGTATAACAAACATGCTGTTTTCTACTATAGGCATATTGATTATTGGTTAGTTTTCTAATAGTAATTTTAATAATCTATTATTTGTTCATTTGGATAAAACTGCCATATAGACACAATCTCTCTCCCTCCCTCCCTAACTCCCACTTTTATGTCCCTATATATATAAAAACCATATATACACAATGAATGACTCATTCTACCTATCACTCTCCGTTTTCAAAGGCCATCACTAAATCTTATTCTCTACTTGCAGCTATTTGGATTATTGAATTTTGGTATGTTAACATTTTTCTTTTTCTTGTCTCTATCTCTCTTTCCTCTTCCTGAATCCTGCCACACATTATAGATTAATGTGTTCATTTGTTCATGTTCAAAGGTTCAAAGATTTAATTTCATGTTCTTTGTGCAGTTATTTGCCGTATTGATATTGGTGCATTTCTTTGAGAAAGTGTATTCATTACTCCTTGGAGAAAAGAAAAGAGGAAAAAAGGCTGTGACATTTGAGGCTAGTTGTTCTGATCAACCAGTAGAGGCAGAGATGTTGGCAATTTTCAAGGACAAATTGGTGAATCCACCAAAAGAACTCAATAGTCCAGCTTCTGTGAATTCAACCACAAACTATAAGCATCCAAATGAAATCCTTCACCATTTCATGTCCTCAAATCCTTCCAATTCTTTCTCCATGAGCTTTGGAAATGGTGATGATGCACTACTTGCCTATTCCAAGCCATCAAAATATCAAGGGTATGTTCCTTCCTATGGTTATCACTCAAAAATGGCTTAGAAGATTGATCAGAACTTAAGAAAGAAAGAAAGAAAACCCCAATGGTTAATTATGTTTGAGCCACTCAAGATTCACCTAGAGATCTCAATTGATTAAACCATATCATCACAATGAGTTAATTGATTGGGTCTAAAATCTTAGACCCAGATTTGTGTTAAATGTATATATATATATATATATGTATAGAAAAATGATATGTTTGTTAAGTTGTATTTCTCATATAAAAGATGTGTGTGATACAGGATGTTTTGTGGTTTGAATAACATATACTGTGGATTCCTGGGAAGTCTGAACAACCTAAGCAAGCTGATCAAGCAGTATGGTCTATCCAAGGGAACCAATGAGGCCCTATTCGTCATTGAAGCCTACAGAACCCTTCGTGATAGGGGTCCATACCCAGCTGATCAGGTCCTCAAAGACCTTGAAGGAAGTTTTGGATTTGTGATCTATGACAACAAGTCTGGGACAGTTTTTGTTGCATCAGTAAGGCCTTTTTATTTATGAAAATGAAAAATGAAATGTGAGATTCTGTGATGCATTATGTATATATAATATACAATATATGGTGCTAATGCAGAGACACATTTTGGTTATCTATGTTTGAGCAGGGCTCTAATGGAAAGATTGGCCTATTCTGGGGTATTGCAGCTGATGGTTCTGTGGTTATTTCTGATAGCTTGGATCTTATTAAGGCAAGCTGTGATAAGTCTTTTGCACCATTCCCCACTGGTATGCAATGCCAACTTTGTTTTCTTTTTTGTTCCTTTCCATTGCATAATAAAGATATTACAACAAAGAGTAATGCTACACGTACACTATAAAATCAGCCACTATGTGTAATAATCCAACATTTTAAAACCAGTAATCCAACTTTTATTAGGCCGATTTTATGGTGTACATAGAGCATTCCTTATTTTAGTTTTTAGAATGCTCCAATCAAATGTTTCAGCTTTGATTCTAAACAATCATGTAATATAACATTTTTCAATAAAATCAAATTTATTTCAAATAAAAGGTAATTGACTGATTGAATGGATGAATATTGCAGGGTGCATGTTTCATAGTGGGCATGGCTTGATGAGTTATGAGCATCCAAACAGGAAGATGAAGGCAATGCCAAGGATTGATAGTGAAGGGGCTATGTGTGGGGCCAACTTCCTTGTTGACTCACAATCAAGGAAGTCGATGATGCCACGTGTCGGAAGTGAAGCCAATTGGGCTTCCTGGGGCCCACAGGTCTGAGGAGGATAGAAACAAAAAAGAAGACTTCAATTTTCTTGGTTTGAATTTTATGCTAAGAGAAACATAACATACCGGGGGTGGGTGATCCCTATGCTATGTTATTAGCAGCTATTTTCGAATTTTATTTTCTTGTTTGTTTTCATTGTAGTGTACATAATCAATCCATGATTTGAGGCTATTGATTCAGTAATTTGCAGCATGAATATTGAATAACAAGAAGCTTCGAATTCTAATGGTGCCATTTTCTTTGAGTAAATATGTCATTCTTGATTTTCTTTTTTTGGTTTATTTACAAGTCAAAATAGAAGGAGGTTAAGGAGAAAATAACTCACTCAGATACAAACTCTGGGTTGTAGATGTCTGATTGAATGAGCTGCACCAAGTCTTATCAAATCTGAATGAAGTTAAATATACAGAAATTGTTGATAGATTTTTATGAAATATTTCGAATTATAAAACTTAAAATTTTGAGTTCTCAAGGAATTTGAGATAAAAGATTGGTAAGATATGATAGGTTTTATTAATACTTTTCAAAGATAGTATAGACACGGATATAGATTTTTGGATTAAGCATCTATAGAACACTAGTCTATCTAAAGTTTAGCATACATAACTAATAAGATTAGTCAACCCAAAAAAAAACTAATAAGATTATGTCACACAAATTCACTGATAAGATTAGCATATTTTCTGCAGAAAGGAAGAACAGAAGTGTTACATGATCAATGTGTGTTATATAAAAATGTTAGAATATAATATACACACTCTGCAATTTTTCTAACTTACTGCTACAATATTATTGTTCGCAGAAAGCATTGGTCTTCATCATTTCCTTAGAATGCCTTTAATAATAATAATTCTAGTAATAATAATTAATGAAATTCACAATGCCTCTGTAAATAGAAATCATTTCCTACGATGAGAAAAATTATGATGTACAGCATCTACAGAACTTCGCCCCCATTACAACACGTAACCAATAAGGAAGCTATGACTCCAATTTTCTTACAGAACTTTGCACTGAGTTCAATGTGCGCGTTGATGATCATGCTAGATTTGTTGATCTGATTGGGCACATAATGATGTTGCAAAACATGACTTGACCATCGTTCTGAAAAGACTAAAGATGACACTGACAACCACTTCAGATCAAACTGGTTGCAGTAGCAAAAATTTTAATCCATGCCCACAAAAATCTGCAACAGTTCAATATAAGGAAGAACGTTATCTTCTATAAAGGAAAAACAAAAAAAGAAAGAATTTGATCCATTTTGCATCTTAGAGAGGGCTAAGGTCACTACATCAGACATATTTGAACATATAAAGTTTACTAACCTCCAAGTCAGGAAGCGGTTCATAAGATCTCATCTCCTTAGAGTCAAACACTGTAATGCCCGAAATTCTCTGAATTCCAGGTTTAGTAGCTATGAGATTCTGCATAAGGCATGACATTGGCAACAATTTCAAACATCAAATAGTAAAGAGTAGTAAGATGTAACCCATGCAATGCACTAAAACATAAGTTTTAATGCCTTTATGTTTTCCGTATTATTGTCATATGAACTACTTTTGTTGCATTTGAATCCAAAGAGCTAAGTTATTTAAGGAGTGGAAAGGTATTAGAAATTTGATAGAGACACATGCAATAATCATTGTAAGCTAATAGCAACTTAAGAGAAGAAAGGATTCTATCAGACATGAAAAAGCTGAAAGCTGAAGAGGTATATGACTAAATGTCGTTCAGAAATATGATTACAATGGCACTACCACAGATATCAGACAAATACAAGAAGGATTCTTCAAATTCATACCAGGTGGAAATCTGTGGATCCTGAAGCCTCAACCTGTGATAGAACCTGTACAAAGATCCCAACGACATAAGGTCAGACTCAGAGTCAATCGCAAACAACTCTATGGTCCATTGTGATCATTTAAATAGGCTAGGCAATATCTATACTACAAGCATAAGTTATGACATAACACACAAACACCATGTATCAGGGAAAAATAGAGGTATAATGTTGACAGTGTAATGCACAGGTGAATCCAGACAAAATGCATTACCATTGCCTGAAGGCCATTAATCATAACAACTCTCTCTCCGTATGATCCATTTTCAGACAAGCTAACTTCAAATGGGCCAAGCTCTCTATCTGTCTGGTTTATAAGGCTTAGTTTTAGCTGCAACCAATAAGCAATCAACTTCAGCATCTAATTATTTATTTATTATTATTATTATTTTATAATTTACTATAACATAATAAACTCAGGGAGTAGAACAAGATCAGAAATAGCTATCCATACTCTTGTAAGGTGGTGAATAGATTCAACCAATAACTGCTCAATAGGGTGAAAATTTACCAATGGCCTAAAGCCTACATTATTTAAGCTGCTGTTGTGTCGTTTACAATGAGTAGCATAATGTGCTGGACAAAAGGATGATATATTACCACAAAAGGTCTTTGAAGGTTAATTATAGATGGAACCTCCACAACTTGCAACTCAATCTCCTTCTTTGTTGTTGGCTGCAAAGGAACATTTCCAGATGGTCAGACATCCGTCCTAAGTGTTCATGCCACACATTTGAAGAAAAATTTGGCATATGAGAAAAAAGAATATAACCATATCCCCACTGGGAATAAAAATATAGGCAAGGAAAAGTATCACAAAGAGAGAGGGCAGGGGGCAGGGGAGATAAGATAATCAAATTTGATTAAGTTAACATGCACCCAGAAAGTTTACTTTTTTTTTTACTAAGAAGAATTTTATTTAGATGAAGCAAAGAAGTAGACAAAAAAAGATAGGTGGACCGTAAATCATCTTTGACCAAAAAAATAAATAGAGAGAGAAAAAAGTCACCGACCAGCAAAGCTTTACAATCTCTTGATATATGAGAGAAAATATATTGAAGATTCAACAAACCATCAACTTTCTCAATGAAGTATAACCACCATACCAATTTCTCACAATTTAATTGATATTTGACAAGGAAGGTTACATGAATAAATCAGATAAATAATTAATCTTTTAATTATAATTACAAAAGAAAACACACTTACAGTCCCTAATATCTGTTGGGTCTGCAGGCGACCAGGTTCACCCAAATTTGTCCGCCATGTTATCTGGAGTTTACCAAGAACATTACTTCCCTCAACTTTTGTTTGAGCAGAAACATCTGCTGACAATTTTAATTGATAAAGATAGTTGTAGATTCCTCCACCAGATCTAATTAGTATTGGCGGCTTAAATGTCTCTCTGAAAGTTTAATATACTTCATAATCAATTATAATAAAAACAGTGCCGGGCCAAAAAATAATAACAGAATATATTTACATTAAATAACCCAAAAAAAATAGTAAAAAATCTAGACAATACTTGGTATTTGTTGAATTTTAGAAATGTTCACCCAATAAAAGGCATACACAGCACTGACCTTATAAGATTATCTTTCTCAGAAATGTGCCCATCACCTTTAAGTATTGTCGCACTATAATGCAGAGCAGGTTCAAAATCAACTTGGTCCATGAAAAGGGTTGATTTTGTATGGTTTTCAATACATGCTTCCAAAAAGGTAGTTTCCTGACACACATCAAGGAGGTAAGGAGATGCACAAGTTTGGGTACGGGTGGGCCCTTCAGCAATTTGTTTTTTCACTTTCAAATGGATGGAAAAGTAGAGATAGTAATCTCATGCTATGTATGATTGGCTATACCTGATTCATTGTAGATGTTATGTAATTAAAAAAGAAAAAGAAGAGGAAATTTGGTTAAATTATAATGCTATTAAGGATTTTCGTGTTCGCTATCAAGTGGTCATCTAAAATTTCATTTTATTTTTTCATAGTAAGAACATGGACATGCATATAATGCCAAAAACAATTTATTCAGGTAGTCTAATCTGAAATATTCAAACACTGACAAATGGATACAGGCATACAGCAATATTTGATGGCATTTGATTTAACTCAGTTAATTGAAATAAGACCAGCACGTTTGTACATTATCTAGGAGAAATATCTTTACTTACAATTGAAAAGAACATTTAAATCATCAACATACCTTGATAACGCGGACCTGCAAAAATGTTTCAACAAGCACAGAAGTCATTTAAGTGTTGCAAGAACAATTAGCGAGCATTCAATTACCAAGGTATTGAATTGTTGTTTTGTGACAATCCTTCAAATTTAATGAATATCATCAACAAGGAAATAGATTAATACCTTTGTCCTAACAGAAAGTGGATTAGCAACAATGAACTTGAAAAATTGGGGAAGGTATTTACGCTCACCATCACCATCATTGTACAATGCAGTGCAGACCAACCTAAGGAGAATTGCACGGTCAAAAACGTAGCACAAGCCAGCAAAATTGCATGCAAGCACTACTGAAACAAGGATATTATCGTGGCGTTACAACTTACGTGTGAGGTCCAAGCTCTTTGACGTCATGTTCAACAATAAAATCATAACGCCCACCAGCACGTATCGACTCAACTGGCGACTTTGACGTGTCTAAAAGAAGTATTCTCTGTCTCTCTGTTTGAATTTCAGCCTGCCAGTTACCAAGATTCAATATTCAATCAAATTGAATATCACACAAACAGAAACAAATTCAACACTCTGAGGATCATGAATGCAATTGCATGTTTGTGGTCTTGGCGTAGCAAAACAATGTTGTACTTGTCTATTTGTCCATCATAAGCGAGCTAAAACATAAGGAATGGAAATGCTAATGCTACAGTTACATAGATTCGCACAAAACTTAATCTCTCATGGACAACAAACTAAAATGAAAATCATTAAGGATGACTCCCAATTTCTGGCACATCGAAAAAAAATGCTCTATACTATAACCATTTTTCCTTTTCGTTGTGGTTGTATGTGGGGGTTCCACTAGAATCAACAAAATGCATTGCTAACTTAGTACTGCTGCTTCACACATATCAATAAGAAGTAGCAGAAGAAGAAGAGTTAAGAGAAGACCTTGATAATAACTTCTCGGACTTCGAAACTGGAGCTGTTGTTGATGCTGATGTAGCTACAGAAAGTCTCTCCCAAATAAATAGCTCTGCAGTTTCAGCAAGCATTAGCAGCAGCTAGTACAGAACTGAAATTCGCAAAAATTGAATGAATGGAGGGAAGGGAGAACCCGAAAGACTGAGGGAGAACGAGGAGGCCGGAGAGACCCATGGCGTCGGAGAAGTGTTGGAGCATGAAGCGGTTGCGGTAATTGGGATCGGAGCTGGAGGAGTCGGAGGAGAGGAGCGGAGGGAGGGAGCGGGCGGCGATGGGGTCGTCGAAGAGGTCCTCGCCGACGAAGAGGTCGGAGGGGTGGATGCGGAGGGGAGGGTCCACGTTGAAGGAAGGGCGGCACAGCCTCATCACCCTAAACGCCAGCGAGTGAGATCCTCCTCCTCCTCCTGCTCCGACACCTCCTGCTGGACTTTGACTCATCTTCTCTTCTCTCTGTTCTCTCCCACAAATGCAGTAGTAATGTTAAAGCTGAATCAATCTTCGATCCGGTGAATGAAAGCTCAATCTTGAATTCTTGAATCAATATTTCTCTGTTCTCTCTTCTCTTCTCTTTGTTCTTCAATTCAATCTTCAGCTTCAAACCTTCCTCCGACGCATCCGATCACAATGAATACCATTCACCTTTTGGGGTTTTAAATTATATCGGCCCAATGGGCCAAGCCCAATACATTTTGAAGAGGCCATAAAATGGAGAAAGTAAAGCTAGTTTAGTGATAGATTAGATCGTTATTGGGCTGGCCAGGTCCATTAGTTCTTAGCCCAATATCGAAAAGGAACGTTCATATATAACTTATAACCAACGGGACTCCAGATCAAAACAATATAAACAGCCACAAAACAACAAACTCGTTTTGATAATTATAAATAAATGTTTATACAAATCAATAAACAACGTATTGTATGTCGAATAAAATAAATAAATAACATTAATTTTAAGAAAATATTTAATACCAAATAAATACTGTATAATACATAAGTAAAAGAATATTATAATTAATTTTTCAGACATGAATAAATAATAGTTTTTGAATTCTATATGTAAGTTAATTAAAAAAGGTAAAATCTATACGGAAGCTTGAAACACCATGGAGTACACATAGTTCTGTATCAAATTTTGAGTATAAATTGTAATGTAACAAAATCACCCCCCAAAAAATGAAGGTTAAATCAATTTACAAAGTCTGTCGAGAAAAAGCTAAACTAATCTAGTAATTACATCACATGGCTTTCAGTTAGATACACTAACAAAGTAGTAGAGTCTAAGTTGAGTATCATTTTCATTCACAATACGGGTCAAGACAGTTACAAAATCCTAGGCAGAGGTTTCTCCGAGCGAGCGAGTGACAACTAACATAGGTTCCTTGGCTCTGATTCACCTGCTACCATCATACAACAGATGAATGAATGGATATCCTTAGAACACAAGATCATAAGGAGCAGGTTATTATTAGAGTACATAATCTTATTTGGGGAAATTTACTGATTGCAACTCAGGACCTACAACAAGCTAATAATGCAAACATGACATGTAATACAAATCTCGGAAAGTGGATGTAGTTACAGAGTTTTTAAAACGTACCTGAAAATGAGTTAATGGCAAACACTCCACCGGTGGAATGACACCTACTGTTTGCGCTATAACCGTGCAGCGACAACTAACTGATCTGGAAATCAACAGCTGTACAACTCCAGTCAGCATTCTTTCAACATTCGTTTTGCAGAGTTAACCACAAATATATGCACATGCAGCCCTCGGTTCCCCAAGGCGAAGCACAAGTTCTAAAACAACAGTACCAAAGGCATTTATACAACTCGAACCCATGTTCCACCACACATTGGGCAGCCATATGCCCAGCGGCTGATCCACCAAATCTCTTTTTCGTTGTTACCAGGAGAGTTTGTCGCACCTTGCGAAGCAAAAGCACAAGTCTGACGCAAACATCTTATGCACTGCAACACACAAAAATCACAAGATAGAAGATACAGAAATTAATAAAATGAATAGGATAGAATGAATCTTCTGCTAATTACAGGCATCAGCAATCAGCAACTCCAATTTCTGTAGCCCTTACATGAAGGACAGAAAACCATATAAAAAGATAATATATCTTTTCTAACCTTGTACCAGACCCCTTCAAGGCCAGTCTTCCACGTTGCAGTAACAACATCTCTTCGAGATCCCATTATACCAAGGTAAGCTCCCAAGCCCACTGAAGTATTCAACCCAAAGGCTGCATCCCTCTCAGACATTCTGCGCTTCCTTGGCCATAAGCGATGGATTCCATCGTACACATCACAATGCTCCACAGAGCTGAAATCTAGCGGGTCAGAACTAATTAGTTTTGGTGCTTCACTTGAAAAATCCCCTTCATCCGGATCGGACCAAGGTCCACCAAACATATTCCGTCTGTGCCACTCTTCTGCCGGAGGGTGCAGTTCTAATTCGCGAAGTAGAAGACCAGCAGCATCTGCACCTCTAGGACGAGGCATATTCTGCATATAACATTTTAGGCAGGTACCATTCATAGAAAAGTTAATCCAATGAAACAAATTATGACGCACCAAAAAGAAGGGAGAAATAGGGAATATAAAGAAGAAAAACTTTATAGGCATCAAAAGCTCAAAATTTAAATCATTAAGAGCAGCACAATCCAATAAATTGTGCTGTATCACTAAACCAGAATAATATTTTTTTCTGTAAAAAGAAATATCCATGTAAAAGAAGATAATTCCAGCCCTACTTAATTAACTTTAATATTACTAATGCAAATCACCAATTAAATACCATGAAAAACTCGAAGCAATATCGTGAAATACTAAGGATGAGTTTGGTATTGCTGTTACTTTTTAAAAGTTGCTTATTTTTTTATCTTCTCAAAAGTTGTAGCATATATGTTTTTTTTGGTAATAATATATGTTTGGTAAAATAAAATAAAATTTGCTTTCAATAAGTACAAGTTACAATAATAGTGTTTGGTAAAATTGTTTCTAAAATTTTAAATGACTATAATAGACATAAATCATTATAGCTTCATTAATAGATAATGTTATATTAAACTTTTTACTTTTGAAAAGCATAAGCTAGCTTTGAAAAGTATCTTCATAGGTGCTTTCAAAAGCACCACTAACTTTTAAAAGCCAAAAGTACAAGCACCTAAATTTTTTTATTTACCAAACATTAAATGTTAACTTATGCTTTTGAAAAGTACAAGCACCTCTCCAATAAGCAATACCAAACCCACCCTAATAATAACTAGTTCAATCTGACGGCCAGAGATGCTAAATATCAAAAGAATTGAAAAGAAAAAAGGTGTTTTACCTGCATATGCGGGCCAAGGGATGCTTCCACAACCTCTGGCAGCACAGTGTAGTTTCCATCAATATAATGCAGCCGAACCTGAATGTTGCTGCTCCCCACCTGGGAAACAGGTAAAGGGTGTTGCAGCCCAGCAGTTCGGCGACAAAGATCCATGAGTATCATAAAAAGCACCTTGACCTGCATCAAAAGTAAATCCCCTACTTTACAATCTTTGTAATTAAATGGGTGGTTAGGGTGGAATTAGCACAAGGTTGAAAAATTGCATCGTTCACAAAAAATTGCATCGTTTGGATAAATCAAAACATTTTATCAGTCTATACCTCTTCAAATGTATATCCTTGGCCAGCATTCCCAGTACCTACTCTTGAAGAAGAAGAACGCCCAGAAGCTGCTTCTTCACCTACTTTTGCCCCAGGCACGGGCTGACTAACTCGACCTGTCTGACCATCATCTGACTTGACCACAGCAGAAACAGGTTTTGTACCCTCCTCCACCTTGCTAGCAGCACCACCACCAGGTTGAGGCTTTTGTATATTTGTATCAGTGGTTCTATTAGCAACCCCCATATAGCGAGGCAGTTGGTTTCGCCGAAAGAAAAAGCAGAAGAGCAACAGTTGGCATAATCTGTGAAGGAAATGACAGTCCCCAATAAGTCTAACTGCTGGTGTTCCAGGAAATGTTCCAGTATTGATGCTGATAGGCATAAATGCTGAAGGACTACTGATGGGGTTAGGAGTTGGATTGGGCACTGCATCATTTGTATTACTAATCTTGGCAATGGCCCCTTGTACCCAACTTTGTAACTGTGTGCTCCCCATTGAGCTAGTGGTCCCATTTTGGCCACCTGAAAACCATCATCGTTATTTTAGTTTCATTTGTAAAATAAACAACAAAGATCATGCTAATGATGATGAAGATGATAAAAGCAATTCAGGCTGGGCTAGTAGATCATTTTCCATGAACATTAGAAGAGTCACTAAACTTGTGCTTATAAAACCTATGAAGCACGGACACACCAATACTAAGGCATGCCCGAGAAAATATATTTTTTTTGAGGTCAAACACGCGCTGAACATTGTCTGACATGTACCATACACGTCGTGACACACCATGAACACAAGCCGGATATACCGTGGATATGATACCTTTTTTCTTTTTTTATTTTTTTCATTTTTTATAAAGAAACTTAAGATCAAACCCTACTTAAATTTTCTGAAACCCATGAAAACTTAAATTAAATATGTACTCTCAAATCAAAATAAGAGGAATTTAATTAAAAAATATTAATTATATATAAATATATATGTCGTGTCCACAATGATACCAGTCCTCTAGTTTCAAACACACCATCAATTGGGTCCCGACAAGACCTACTTAAAAAAATTTATACTTAAAAAGATAACACATCCGATCAGTGCACACTAACCCTGACTTGGTGCAGGAGTTGCAGAACTTTGGGGAGGACTAGCAACCATATTGCGATTGCTTCCAGTTCCAGCAGTCACAGCATGAGATGCCAATGTGCGACAGAAACTTGCATAACGCCGCAAACGTGTAATAAAATGTGAAGCCAGATCAAGAACTGTATCAACATATGCCTGCAGAAATTGAAACGATTAAGGCAGGAAAGAGTAAAAGGTATACAGTATATACAATCAAATGTATGATAGATTTGAAGAAAGGCTCAAAGAAAGGGTGACAGAAGGGGTCACTCAAAGGATTTAATATATATCAACTCATACAAATAGGTTGGTAAGCACATCTATTCAATAATGTACATGCAAGCATCTCAGTGCTTCGTGCCTATGGCAAGACTGAACAAAGCAAAAGATGAGGAGTATGCTATGTAGAAAGAACCAAACAGTGAACCACATCAGAATTGTATTTCAGATATTGTAAACAAAATAAAAAATGCAAGTTTCCAAACTGTGACCAAAACAGACCTGAATACTAGGAATTAATGCAGGTTCAATAGCCATTGATTCAGGATCAATGCTGGATAATGTTTCACCAGATGCATGCCATGCCTCAGGCACCAAAGCTGAAGAATTTATCAAAGCGGACTCAATTCCTTTCCCAAGCATATCCAACAATAACCTAGCCTGCATATCAAGAACCATTGCCCTGACCTCTTGGGCATTTGATCCTTCCAGCAGTCTACACTTAATCCTGTCCAGACTCTGCAAACATATAAAACCAAGTTCATTTAGCCTGAAAAGTAGTAAGAGACTCAACCATATAACCTGTCTAGGAAAACTACAGTAAACAAAAGAAACTAAAAGAAGAAACCATTATTGTTTATGAGTATATATCAGGAGCCTCCCAGCTGAAAGACAAATTAAAGAGATGAGGCAAGTTTGGTTGAAAATTGGACCTTAGCAGATTTTGGGTGTTCAAAAACCAGATTCAGACAAGAATCCACATGGATAGTCAATCAAATGCTAACTATGAAAAGATATCTATATCATATCAATGAAACATTCCACCAACATTTAATGTAAAACGGCATACTCTCTCATCACAGTAAAGAGAAAAATAATAACACCCCTCTGGATCACGAAGATGAAGTTGAAGAGGAAATGATAATTAATTATGATAGCTAATGACAGGATGCTGAAATGGATATAGTTCAACAGTAACATACAGGACCATACTGCTGCCTGTGCTGAGCAGAGGGAAGACAGTGAAAATCAGCATCCAAAACTGCAATAACGCTGTTAAGCGAAACTGAAACCAGGAATTCAAAAAGAAAAAAAAAATTACTTGTCAGTATAAAGCACAACAAAACAGCATCTTATGGATACAAAAATAGTCAAGTGACTTAATAATATAGTAGTATAGCACCTCCTTACCAATACCATCCTCAGCAGCACTCTGTGTGCAGCCCACAGCATCCCACCAATCAACCCCAACCATAAGACTCCACCAGAACCTGTTTTGCGAAAATATGTTAGCAAAGCCATGCAACTAATTGACAAAAATAGACTGAACCTTCCACTATCGGACACAGTTGATAAAAAAATAGGCAGCATTTATAAATTTACAAGAATATTAACGAAAAGCTAACAAGCCAAGTACTAATAGAAGATTACAGAATCACCTTTCAGCAATTGCACGCTCCCAAGTTGATGAATTGGCCTTTACTTGACTACTGGGAATCGCAGGAGGAAGAACCCGAATTATTTTCAATATTGTCCGGTCCTTGCTAGAGTCATGCCAAACAGAAGCTGAACAACAGCTAGTTGAAGAAAAAGCAGGAGCAGCAATTGCAGATCCAACATTAATCTGATAGTTGTCTACAGGTGTAAAATTTGGACCAGAAAATACGTGGACACCACCCCGGAGAAAAGCAATGGCAATTTCACCACCATGAGCAGAGTAAACGACTCGAGCAAGTGTCCTAACATCACTTGGAAGATCAAATGGATCAAAATTGACCCTATTTGACTTATCAGAACAACAGTCCGATGTCTTTAGCGCATCAGAAGCCATTCCAACTGAAGAAGCCTGATTATTCTTGAAATCATTTGTTGGTGGTATGCTCAGGTCCACTTTGGACTGCCAAACAGTTTGCATAGGTGGTTGTCCACCCATACTGGAAGTAGGATTCCCAAATATAGGATGGAGAACAACATGTTGTAAAGAGGATTCCCAACGTTGCACTCTCCACCCTGTGATTGATGGACCCTCATCTGGATCATATGGAGACATGTACTGTCCTGTAAATTTAAATCAACATACATCAATTTTTTTATTTATATGCTGGTGCATGTGAAACCTGTGTCATAAAATTCTGACAAGCATGCATCACAGCCAGATCTATCACAACCTAGAGGCGTAGAAAAGTAGAGATAATATATGGATGCTTCTAAATTAGCAGATCCTAACATAATATTGTTAGCTTACCAGGGTGAAAAGGGCAAGATTCAAAGCACTGTATTAGGAGAAGGGAACTGATACAACTCGTATATATGATTATATTCCATTATAAAGTCATTTGATATTCAAATTTATCTTGTCAATTGGGAAGTACTTCAAATTATTATGTTTCAGAACAGATGCCATTGACCCCAACCCAAGGTTATCTTAATGGGTTTCACTTATAAATACCAGATTCAAAGCGGATTTGCTCAAGCCAGCTCTAATCTTTAAGCAGATAAATACTTAAAGACTTGTGGTTGTGGTGGCAGTGGGAGGGGTGGAACTAAGTATATATATATATATATATATATATACACATACAATTTTGAGTAATGAATAAATGATTTAAATTGAAAGGAGGAGAACCTTATGTGGTAACAGAAAGGAGGAGTAATCATAGTTTCCTGTTTCGGGTATCAAGTTCCTTACAAATATGAATTTAACTTTAATTTAAACTTGTTTCAGCTTACATTCCTACAAATGTAATTTCCATTACAGACGATCAAACACATTAATATAATTAGATATGCACTTCATAGACAAATTTGGGATTTGAAATCCCAGGTAAGATCGATTCACAGATAAACACAACAGCACTTCACATATCTTAAATTCCTTTCAACATGACTCTGTAATTAAAATGGCTACAATTTTTTGGGGGAGTTGGATAACCAGAAACAAGAAAGGAGGCAGAAAAAGACATCAAAGCATAATTGGTAATGAAGAAATGAATTCATGTTCAATGAGGGCACACCAAAGCATAGAACAATTTGTAAACTTGTTTGAAGGGAGACAAATATAATAAAAATCAGTTTCATACCCTCAACTATCACAACAGCTATGACAGAACCACCACGAGTTGGATCAAAAGCCACTGCTGTTACACCAGAACCCCATGTTGTAGTAGCTGCAGATTGAGCTGCAGCTTCAGGACTCACATATGCTGAAAAATTTGAAACTGGTGAGCAATAAAGTGGCACAGCATCACCAACATTTTTGCCTGTCTGTTTTTTCCCTTGCCTTGCTTCAGATAATAGATAATCTTGCCAACTAAACAAATACGCAGCTAAAGGAGCAAAACCAGCCCAATTGGGTGCACTAAGTGGTGGAACACCACAAGTAGTACTTGTCTTAGGAGTTACTTGGAAACCATTTCCAGGCCCAGGTGTGACCTCCCACACAACGATGGTGGATGGATTAACAATTGGCACACCTGCCACATGCATGGCACCACTGTCTGCTATGATTGCATCACCAGCCATAATGCCACTGGGCCCACAACCTAAGAGTCCTTTACTAGTGCAAAACCATTTGGGTGTTGCGCCATTCGGACCAGGAGGCCACTGGGACCAGTGAAGTTGAACCGAACCAGATGAGAAAACAGAACAAACACAAAGAAAATTGGGCCATCTAGCTGAAATCAGAACAACTGCATACATCAGATATACAAGCAGAGTACTATTTAAAACATATAGCTGACTACATATAAAACAACTAATATTTTAACTGTGCAAGAGAAGAAATTTCAGGCATCATCATGGTATTAGCCATCTTAAATCTTAATCCGCCAGATTGCTGTGGAAGTGACCTGAAGTTTGAGATTGCTGTGAAAGAAACTTCTCCTCAAATGTTGACTTTGAATTGGCAGGAGCACTGGATTTCGAAGAAAGCCACCTATACTATTTTTGCAAACAAAATGCACAGTTTAGAATTGAAGTAACTCATGATAGTCGAGCTCAATTTAAAATTTAAATCACTCTAGATTATATAATCCTCATTCATAAAATAATGATAGAAACATGAGATGAATTGTATGGAGGAATGGAAGAATCAATCACATAAAGATCATACCAGAAAAGAAGGAACAGTAACAAGAGGAACACAATTGCATTTCCTATGTTGATTTCAAGGATATGCAAAACAAAACAAAAAAGGCACTGAAAAATATAGATGGAGACTACTTGATTCTAGTATCCCCTAAAATGATGCTAAGATCATTTTGCAAAAAATGAATCCATGTTACAATTTGAAACTATGATATATCCTACTCTAGAATGATAAGATGCAGATACTGCAACATTTGCTCAGAGGTTGAACCATTGAAAGACTACAATTGATATTGAAAATAAATATATCCCCGTCCCTTACAAAAACAAGTTCATAGGCAAAGCCAGACATAAAGTTCACAAGATCATATCAAAAGAAATTTACAGAGAAATTGAACAAGACGTCAACAGAAAACAAGTTAACCGCATACCGGAGACACCCCTGATAGCCATTTTGTAACCACTGCAATATCTTGCCGCCACTCATGCTCACGCTGCCAGCAGCTCGTGTCACGTACAAGATTAGCTGGCCCCTGAATGGACAGATTATCAGAGGAACAAATATACAACACAAACAAATAAGGTGGGCAAACAATCAATAAACTAGCAGCTAAAACCGATAAGTCAATTACATATTTACATTAACTTTATTACAGAGCTCTGCTATGTAATAATGCTTAGCCAAGTCTCCCTTTCATACTGTGATTAGACAAGCAATTATGGAGTTTCAGTTAGGTTCGGAAGTATATTCATATTGCAGGTGAATAGCAAACTGCATAATTATATCTACTACTACTGGAAAACCAATGACAAATTACAATTATGCAAAACAGAAAACCTGTGCTTAAATTTTTTTATAATAGCTTCCACTTGAGTAGCCCTAGGAAGATATGGATAATTTTCACTTACTTGAGAAGGTTGAGTCCAAATAGTCACCCTCCCATGAAAATTTGCAATCAGTAATGCACGGGGACAAGAGGTAGGGGACCATTCGATGAACTGGACAGAATCACGTGGAGAATCTGCAGTAGATATATATGTAACTAATAAAATTTCCAAAAGAACAAGAAGTTTGTTTCAGAAATCTATTCTGATTTCTGTTTCCATTTTTTTTTTAATATTAATTACAGAAATAGCACATGTTTCATTTCCAGTTCATTTTTGCACCATTTCCTTCACAAAATTCTTAAAAAAAGGAACAAACAGAAACCAGATGGCATTGTTTATAATTAATTAAAAAAATGGAAATGAAAACAATAACATTTTCCTGAATTGGACAGATCCTAAACATTTTCTCACAAAGTGGGGTTGGGGACATGAACTAAATGTGTCATTGTGTGCTATCATAAAATATGCCTACATACCATTAAATCTAAGTCCTTTTTAATAGTTTCGCCTACAACTTTCCTAGTCTCCCTCATAACTTTTCAACTTCTATTTAGTTTATAAATATTCATGATAAAGAATTGCCAAAAATATTTTATCAATATTCAACTCCTTTATGTTTGACTAGAGGTCTTGTGCTCCATCTTCAAAATCCTAAATCTAAATATTGAACATATTAGCTTAAGATAGATTACACTATTCAATGGCCTCATATTTGCGCAAGCTTTATATTGAAGAAAAAAAACAAATCTAACAGTTCCAGTCATGCGTCTATTGCATGGCATATTGGGTGCATTACTTTATACAGCTAAAATAGAACATCCATGATCATAGGACAAAGCAATCACATCAAATACCTGCTATGACATTGAACACTGCACACTCAGTTGGCCTCTCTGGGATCACAATATGTATAGGGATCCAAAATGGTGGATTTGCAGTTGAACTACAGATAAAGAAATGCACAAGTAAGCATTACAAATTTCCGGGTGTCAGCAAACCAGTATGACAAACGAGCAATCAAATACATGATAAGGCAGAGTAAGACAACATATTGACTGTTTCTGGAAAAGAAAAATGTGATAAGATAATGGTATCCGTAGAAGAGGAATTAGAAGGAAACATAATGTTTATTTTCTGTATTGATCACAAAAGGAATGAAAGAACAAGTATTAGAGAGACTTAGCTATTATCCCAAGCCTATGACCCAAATTCCAGGATATCTTTCACTGACCTCTCGCCTCCCTTATATAATTCTTAGCAGCCCTCAACAGAGAAATAGCACTCTCTCTTCCCTCACACTAACTTGCCAACTAGGCAAAGTTAGTTACAAAACCCTTCATCCATGCCTTGCATGCCTCATTCCCAGATAATCCCCAATTACAATTAAACCCCCTTTTCTAATTGACTAGATCTCTGTCTCTATCAAAATGTTTGAATAAATATAGACAGAAAATATAACAAATTGTGACCTATGATAGAGCACTATTTTGAAGTTTGATCCATGTAGCCGACCCCACTTAGTGAAACAGTGCTAAAGTGGTCGGTGTTCTAATTTTTTATCATGGGCATCCGTTTTCTTACTTCTATTTGCAATAATCTTCACTTAGTAATAAATTATTTCTTTTATATATAAAAAAAACCATTAGATTACTATTTATACAAATTACAAAGAGAAAATCTTGTTCTGTATGAAAAATCAAGCATATTGTCTATGATACACATCCAAGTGGATAAAAGACACAAACCTTGGAATTCTTGCACACGTTTCAGCCGCACAGGCTATAGCATTCAGCTTTCCACACCAGGCAACAGCACTGCATAAAAAACAAGCAAGATCAATAAACATTGTTTTGACAGTGGGATGTTACCTAAATTATACCATAAAAGGCCTAATATGGCACACGAGAACCATAGATAACTTCAACGAAAGACCAAATTAAGAATCTAAATTTTACACTTACAGACACAGACACTATCAACCATGCACAGTCAGTCTGCACTTCTCTAGGAATTGTTTTAACATAATATGCACATCAGCATAGGGATGATGACAAATAACAATGGGAAGAACAACTACTTGACTGCTGGGCTACCAGCTGAAACAGCACTCATTTCAACAGAGGTACAAGAACATCAAAGGAAGCTCATCATTTACTTCTTGTTCTACTTCCGTAAAATAACTCCGTAGTCTGTATAAACCCAAGAGGGAGATGCAGGTTAGCCAATATCAATCTAGAGAATATTATCCTATATTTTTGGCCTTAACCCTTCATCTATATATTTTGGAATCCTTTAATGACTGCAGGCTTGACAAAAGCTTCTACACTTCTTTAATAAAACCAGTAACCAATTTCATCCGCGACATCACTTACAAACAAACCTATCAGATGATCAAGCAAAATAGACTCTGTTCCCAAGAGCAGTCCAATCATACCCAACGATCCCCAATTCTCTTAAATTGTATCAATTTTTCCTTACATTCCAATTTCCTATACAATAAAATCCGCGGTCAACCAACCTCCTCCGTCCCCAATTATATGAACTACCAATATCGCTTAAAAATGAAGAAGCCGCCAATTCATGAGCCAACAAATAAACCGAAAGCCAAAATTAAAATTTACCAGCAAGCAATCAGCAAATTGAGAAAATTGAGCAGAGACCCGTTTCAAATACCTGAAATTGCGACAAAGTTCAGGGACACTCATCTTATGGAGCAGATAGGACTTGTGCTGCTTCAGCTTGATGCAGAAAACGGTGGCGGGGCCAGTTGTTTCTTCCTCGGTAGGATGGTCCATGGCCATGGGAGCCTTGTCTTCTGTAGTTGCAACAGGTCCTTGTTCGTCAGCACTAACAGTGACAGTGGCCGATTCTGATTTGTCGGAACCCTTTGAAGGGTCTTGGGTTTGGGGCGTAGACTGAGCCACGGGCTCGGGCTCTGGGTCCTTAGTCCCAGCAGTTTGATTCATTCCAAACCCCAAAAAGCCCTAATTTTTATAATACCCAATGGAGAGTGAGTGAGTTAGAGAGAGAAAGAGAATGGTGTTAGTTAGTGGTGGAAAGTCGCAATTGAAGGCGACAGATATCACTGTTGAAAATCTAGAGAGAGAAAGAGTGAGTGGGGCTCGTGTGTTTGTGAGTGGGGAATTGAAATTGAATTGAAGAAAGAAAGAAAGAAAGAAACAATGCGAAAGGAGATTTGGGGTTTTTGTTTATTTATTTATTCATTTTTACTATGATTAAAAATAAAAAAGAGGGATTTATTTTGAGGTTAGGGTTTTTGTGATTGCGTAGTGGTGGTGGACAAAGCAGAGCAGGTGATTCCATCACCCAGGCTTTATGCTTTTGGTTTGTGCTATGCTGGGTCTGAAATTGACTGATTCTATTTTAAGAAAAGAAAGAAGATGGCGACAACGAAAATTGTTGGGGTTTTCTTCACTTTTTACCTTTTGGTAGCTGAGGTTTGTGTTGTGTTGCGGCACAGTGTTGTTATTCTGCCAATTCAGCAAGAAAATCTCCAGAACAGAGGAACTTTTTCTGTTTTCAATTGCCAAATCAGTTCCAGAACTTTATTTGGGCCAAATCCTAAATCGAAGCGTCTTTTTTCTAGCCCATTTTGCTGAAAAATAATAAAGTTTCAACTTGAGTCCAACCAAAAATGTTATCGTACATTCCTTTCATTCTTGCAATTTTGATTAAAAAGTTGGCAAATATAAAATATATTATCCAATGTGTCTTTTTTAGTCAATAGATTTTTATATATCTAATTATATTTTTTTTTTTAATAATAAAAAATACAATTTAAACTATTATAGTAAATATATAACTATATATTTTTTTTTTATGTGCATTGATAAATGTAACTAATGTCACTAAAGGTCTTTCCTGAGATGGCGGTTGAAGAATTCTGAGTTGGTGAGCACAAAAGACGCCTCCTCTGACTTTGTTGACTCCGACGTCAAGGGACATGGTGGTAACCTGCTAAGGCCTCCAGTGTTTAGGTCAGAAATACTTAAGATGAACAATGTAGATAAAAATGAACAAGTACGTGTAAAAAATAACAATTAGTTTGGGATGTGTGAATGTCACCCAATGAAGTTATGTTGCCTTAATTCATAAAATACATTTTCCTCTCCAAAATATATGTTAATGACTCAACACTTTCTACAAAGTGTTATTTTCTACAAGGTTCTTCTTATATCTCTTCAATTTTTATCCATAGTGACTCATCACCGAATCATTGGGATTTAAGAAGGTTCGTTGGTGGATTAGCTATCACAATGTGGGGTTTGAATACGCTTGAGGTTCCGACCAAGTACAAGATCCCATGTGAATCCCACCTCATGGGTGCTTCTTAGATTGAGCAAGGTTGGGGTCCAATCTTGAGGGATGTTTGTCACCATGTCTTGGTTCGTTTTGGACATATGAGAATTCCAACCTCAAGAGCTTCCTATGTGAAGTTGGGTGTTTTAGAGATGAGTTTTGTAATCGCAAGAGACCTTTATCATGATAGAACTAGGACATTTTTGTATTACTTGCTTGTGTCGTAGGGTCTAGAAGTTTATTCTGAATCAATGCCTTTTAAAAATGAAGACTATCAAAATAATAAAACTTTGTCTTAGTTCAAAACCTCCATATATTTAATAGATTAAATGTCCACGGTTTTTCTTTAATCTACTCTAAAATTCGGTGTCTTCTTTATCATTCGTGAATTAAGAAAGAGTAATGTTATATATATAATGAGAAATCAATCAAACCAACAAATAAATCAGATTTTAGACAGTTATTCGATTCATTACAATTTCAATGATTATTTGAGAAAAAAATATAGTTAAAATAGACTTATTAGCTATATTAATTAATTTATCATTGTATACCACACATTATTGATTAAGAAAACTAAGGAAAATGTTTATTGTAAAATTTACCATGACTTTATCTAAATTTCTAGATTAGTTTGACAACTAACATTCCTAACCCTCGAGTTGACTTATAAATAATGAACGAGATTTCTCTACTATATTTGATTTTATATATATCCCTTTGCTTCTTAGAGGCTGCTGGAGTTATTCTTAGGTCAAGATAATTAATCAATAACAATCAAACGAGGGAACATTTTATGAGTTAATAATGCCAGGTGAAGAGTAACATGCTATTAATTACTACACAATATTAGGATATCATTAACAAGTGTTGTTATCACAGGACGACCCACAAAATAGTAAGTTTTAATAAAATCTAAAATGTTATGATCGATGAGTTATTTTTACATAAAATATAAAATTATATCTTTTCAAAATAAATATTTTCATGTTATTATCTTAACATATGTCCTTAAAATAATTATTGGTAAAACCTATAATATTATTAATTAACTGATTAAATTTGTGTAGTATTTAGATTATTATATACTATTGGTTGTTTAATTTAATTTAATTAATTATATTTTTTAATATTGTATTAAATGAGCTATATATAGAGATCGAGTGTCTGGTTTAAGGGTGGATACAATTTAATATATATTACATAATATGTACAACTCTCACATAATGTAAAGAAAAATAATGTTGGAAAATATGATATATATTGTGTACAACACGTATATATGGTATGCATAATATATAATATATGTTGTGTTTTTGCATATTACATACTATATGTTGTGCATAATTTATTGACTGATTTGACCAATTTTTTTGCAATAATGCTTCTCGTACAACAGAAATACGTCCAACGAACATCCAACATGTGTTATACATAAGACGTAATGTGTGCTATATGTATAGCACATGCATATATAACACACATTACATCTTATGTATAACACATATTGGATGTTCGTTGGATATATTTATATTGTAAAACAAATATTATTGATTTTTTTTTTTTTTGTGGAGCAAGATTTTGCCTGTATTTATACTAAAAGAAGAATGAAGTTTGAAGTAATCAGTTACGTAATCATTTGGCAGCTGTATGTTCCCGTCTTCACGGGGTGATTGACAACAAATACAATGCCCTCCCTCTAGAATAAAGCTTTAATTTCCACTCGTATGAGTTGATACTAATAATAATATAATAATAGTACATATGAATATGACTTTGTAGAGAAAATACAGTCAATTCTTGAGGATGCAATGCTAATGTTATATATGTTCTCCATTCATATGTTATTTCAACCTTATACAATTGAATGTTGTTGTCGGGGTCTAATATATATAGAGACAACGTAACCCGTTTCATCAAACACCAATATTAAAACGCGTCTGAATATGAATGAATTAATATTATTCTGATAGTTCTATTGTCTAAAGTTGAAAATTTGAATTATGTTGCGCCGTCCTGTTGCATCCTGAGGTTCAGAATGTTTTTTGTTGTTTCTAAGAAAATATAAGATTGGCTATGCTTTTTTAGACGTAACAAGAGGCAAGAACCACACAAACGGCACCGAATTAGGTTTTACGTTTATATTTGTGGCTTTAATTTTCAAGGGCTAAACGTATTTGAAGTATCCATATATATAATTTTCATACATAGAAAATGATGTGTTAATTAACTTTATTAACTCATTCAACGGAATTAATAACTTGCACACAATATTAGTTATTAATCCATATAGTTATCTTTTATTTTCTCATTTTATAACCACTCATATATTTTAGAGGATATATATTGAGAAGGAAAAATAAGAGAATTAGTCCTCTACAGCCGAAATCTTATTTATAAGAGAGTTTTATAGATTTAATATTTGATACTTATCTTTATAAATATGGGTTAAATTAGCATGTGTTGAAGAATTTTACATTGTTATTTAATTATGATTTGACATGTTAATAAAAATGAATTGTATTTTAAAATTTGTGGAATAGTTGATAATTAAATAGAACATATAAATTTTTTTTATTAGCTGGCAATGAAAATTTTTTCTATATATAATAATTAAATCCTATAAATATTTTGGAGAATTCACTTTGTATAATAGTATATATTATAATAATCAAAACAGAAAGAGACAACTCAATTACTAAGTGAGTGTTTGGATTGACGTTTATCAAATTGGAGTTTAGACCAACTTGATTTTGTAGAATTAATTTTGGGTAAAAGTGAGTTTGTGTTAACGTGATTTATATTTGGCAGGTGAATAACAAAATTGATTATGAGAGAATGAATGAATACAAACTAAACGCAGAAGCATGAAATTACTGCCTCCATCAATCGGAGGTTATGAAGTGAATGCAATTAACCGTTTGAAAACTTAAAAAAACCCAAACGAAATATTGATGCGTTCAAGAAATGAAACTGACATTTTCCTCTATCAAACGCCGAACCAAACAGGCCAAGCGGTCAATCTTCAATTTCAAGGTAAAACCAAAAAGAAGATATTTTACAATTATTATAACATCATATTAGTATATTGTAATAATTGTCCACTTCCCATTTACTTCATTACGATAGTATATAATTTTTTTACACGATTATTCAATCATGTTGTCACATTAGTTATGATTATATTTTCTTTCTCCTATTATTTAAAAAGTCACATAAATAGAGCGTTTTAATTGAATAGCAGTGTAAAATGACTTTACAGTACTTACTGTAAGTGCATCAAATAATAATACCTACAGTAACTATAATGAAACCTAGAGTAACATATATACGAACCATACAAAATATTAATTAATACTAGTACTATGTAAGTACTCTCTCCGTCCACTTTTATTTGTCTTTTTAGGAAATTTATTTTTCACTATTATTTGTCAATTTAGATTTTCAATGAAATATTTACAATATTTTTCCAGTTTTATCCATACATACACTCTCTTAAAATTATGATTGTATTTTATTTCTCCTACTGTTTAAAAAGTCACATAAACAGAGCGTTTTGATTGAATAGCAGTGTAAAATGACTTTACAGTACTTACTGTAAGTGCATCAAAATTAAACTATTTATGTATAATAATAATACTTATAGTTTTTTGTGCAATAATAATTGTAAGAGATAAAAAGAGATTGTATGTATGGATAAAACTGGAAAAAGATTGTAAATATTTCATTTACTTCTATATAACATAGGAAAATGTGTAACCGAAACAAGTAACGGTCACTATCGGCAACAAATGGAGGAAGCCAAGAATGGGGATGGAATCAGAGAATGGAAAAATAATGGAACCTTGGAACTCAACTCATAGCTGCGAACTTAGTCATATTTAATGCTATCATTATTATTAGGGTTTTGAATGAACAAGTCTAATTCATGAATGACTACACCTTACTCGTTCCACACATGACACAACAAAACAATAATAAAGCACTTCGTTAAAATATCAACCACCACGCGCAACATTTTCTCCTCTAATAATTCAATTATTTGGCCACCAAACTCCACATTATATTTTTCTTTTTATGATTAAACTCCATAGTAGTTCATATAATTATTGCACTATAATGATGATTTATCGTGTTTATCAATTCTACTATTTTTTTAACAAACGACATCAATAAAAATATTATTAAATGATTTTTATTTATTTACTTATGTACATCTAAGAATATTCTAAGAAGTATTTTATTAGATTGTTTATTTTATGGTATATTGAAAGTGCATTAAATGATTTTGAATTGATGTAAAACTTTACAGAATTGATGATTTTCAATTCAACCAACCTTTTGTCAAAGAAAAAAATATCCTCCAATAAGAAGCAGTTATTCAATCGCGTAGATTTTTTCTGTTTTAGTTGATATTTTCTAATGTATTACATGTTTTTTATTTTTTCTCCATTCATGAGTCTTCGCTTTTGTTCTATCTGTGCTTCTTCTGCATTCAGCTTGAAGAGCTATTACTAGAAGAACTCTGCAATATTTTGGGTGGCAAAGGTGATGATGATGGTGGTGATGATGCTTTTACTTATTTATTTTGTTATTTGGTGTTTTTTGCTTTCTTATGCCTCATATATTGTTAAAGTTTTTATCTTTATGGATTATAAACTGAATCTGGACATGGGTATTCTCTGGGAGGTTCTGGTATTTTGGTCTCAGCTGAAATTGACCAAGTTTGTTGCCTGAAGAAGGGTTGAGCGGGTTCACCAGTAACAGGAAATGAACAAGATTTGCTTTGATTTGGCTAAATTCAGTAGTTTTTGAGGTCAATGCAACTGGGTCTTGCTCCAGAATCGTGATCAAAGTAGAAAATTTTGCCAATCAGGAACTATCCTTCAGTTCTGTTTGGTGTTTGGTGCTTTGATTAGAAAGAACTATGCATATTTTTTTTCAGCCTTAAATTTTACAGAGGATCTAAGGTGTGATTTTGAACTGAGCAGAAAAGAATTGTGAGGAATCGCTAGCAAGAAATAGTTGAGTTTTGTTTGAATTTGTGGATTTTAGCTGATATGCAGTAGTTTTCAGGCTTTAGTTTGTTAGAGCTTTAACATTCCTTCCTTTCCCCAAAAGGTTCCAAGTTGTAGAAAATTAGAAATCAATACCAACTGGAGCAAAGTATTTATTCTTGTTTACCAAAGCATGTGCTTGTGTTTGCATTAGGAATGTACAAATGGTGGTTGACTCATGTTAAAATATGGTTTATAATGCAGACTGCAGGGTATAGCAGTCACATTCCAGGATCATTATGAGTTGTGGCTGTTTTGGAGCCTCAACTCTCAAGAAGAAAACGAGTCATTCTCATATTCCTAATGAAATTGACGGTGAGAGCCTATGATTTGGTTGTTTTCATATATATATATTGCCTTCAACAATGCTAGAACATTTTATGATTCCCTTTGTGACTTGTGGATTTTGATTTTGGAGGGAACATGAGGAGTTTGTAGAGTCAAATTTTGAAAGTTTACTTTACCAAAACCTTCCATTCCTTCCCTTCCCCAATAAAAACCAAACCTACAAAAACCCTGTAAAAGTCACCATAAAGTTGTAGTCTTGTAGAGCTCTAAAGATACTAATACACATTTAGTTTGTAGATCGGTGAAAACATAATCAAATTAGTTTTGGCAAAAGACATCCTTTGAGATTTTTACTAGTAAGGTAGTATTTCAATAAGCAAATCAGCTATGATTTATTCAAAAGTTCATATATATAATTAGTGATTGTTTCTTTTAATGGCTTATACAGTTTCATTCTTATGCTTCTCCTGTTGCTCAGGCTATCCACTTGATAATGTCAGACATTTCTCTGATAAAGAACTGAGGTTGGCTACTAATAATTTTCATCCCAGCAATAAGATAGGACGAGGAGGGTTTGGAACCGTTTACAAGGTATTATGGTCACAGACTCTTCATTCTTGTATAAGTTGAAACTTTGTGGAATTAATATACGTATTGATCAGTTAGACTTACCAACATGATTCTTTTTCATTTCTTTCTTTATTTCTTTGATACTTCTCTGAGGCACATGGAAAGAGCTTTCCTGATCTAGCTGCAAGGAATGCTTCAATTTTTCACTTACACGAGCTAAATATTACTTTATCTTTGAAGCGTAAATCCTTCCCACCTTTATGTATTTTATAAAATTTTAAAATGAAAAGGTTCTCTACAGAATTGGTAGAAGAATATAAATGGTAGTTTTATGAAGTATGAGGGAACTGTATATGCTAACTTACTTAAGATATAGAATAAAGTACCAAGAAATAACATCACACAATGTTGCTTTCTGTGCTACTAAACACCTATATTGAACTTTTGCTAGGGAACCTTACGAGGTGGGAGACAGGTAGCAGTGAAGACCCTTTCCGCTGGGTCAAGGCAGGGAGTTCGTGAATTTTTAACCGAAATTAAAACCATATCAAATGTTAAGCATCTGAATCTTGTTGAATTGGTTGGTTGCTGCGTTCAAGGACCTAATCGAATATTAGTCTACGAGTATGTGGAAAATAACAGCCTTGATCGTGCATTACTTGGTAAATTTGGATAATACTTTGTTGTGAAATTATGAAACCAAAAATTAAAATGCATATGAAGACTAGAGAATAAAACATGTGATCTTTCTCCCCTGGATTTTCCATCTCATCTGTAGGCACAATGAGCACAAACATCAGATTAGACTGGAGAAAAAGAACTGCTATATGCATGGGTACTGCTAGGGGCCTTGCATTTCTTCATGAGGAACTTGTGCCACACATTGTGCACAGAGACATCAAAGCTAGCAACATACTACTTGACAGAGACTTTAGTCCTAAGATAGGCGATTTTGGGTTGGCTAAATTATTTCCAGACGACATCACTCACATTAGCACGAGAATCGCAGGAACAACGTATGTTAATAGTATAGTTCAGACTCCTAATTATTATTATTATTATTTTTTTTGAAGAATGTTTCTATGGAATTTAGAATGCCCCAACATTTGACTGATGATCATATTCTTGTTTTAATTGATCAGTAATACCTTCTGATCAACCTATTTTAGGCATTTTCTTCTCCAGTTATAAGCAGATGATATGTTGCAATTTTGTTGGTCACCTATAATGTTCTTTTTGCCATGACACTCATCTCTATAACTGATTACTATATTAGGATTTTTTTTTTTTTTTTTTTGTAGTTAAACATTTAAAAAAATTATTCAATCCTTACTTAGATCATTGAACTCACTAATATTATATACCCTCTCTGCTTTGGTTTCAAATTGCACAGTGGTTACTTGGCACCTGAATATGCTATCGGTGGCCAGTTAACTTTGAAGGCTGATGTTTACAGTTTTGGGGTTCTAATACTTGAAATAGTTAGTGGCAAGAGCAGTTCAAGGACAAACTGGGGAGGATCATACAAATTCCTCCTGGAATGGGTATGTCATTTTCAGGTTCCCATATTTATGATTTACTTTGAAATCTTAGCATTAATTGTGATTCCATGGCCTTATGTTCTGGAACAAATTGAGAGGACAATGAAAAGTGGAAGACATGGAGGAAGAAAGATAGGATTTGACTGTCCCCTTAACTCGACAAGACACTGTGTTGTGTTGACTTATCCATTATCCATCATTGAAAATGATTACTAAACATTTAAAAGCAAAAAAACTTACCATTTCAAGAGTGGATGATGGATGAGTCCACGCGATGTCACAGGTGAAATGAGTACACCCAACAACAATGGATGACTTAGGCCGGAACGATGATCATTATCATGTTTTTCTTGCAATGGCACAGGCTTGGCAACTTCATGAAGAAGGGAAACTGTTGGAGCTAGTGGATCCAGACATGGGAGAATACCCTGAGGAAGAGGTGACTAGGTACATGAAGGTAGCTTTCTTCTGCACACAGGCAGCAGCAAGCAGAAGACCACTAATGTCCCAGGTTGTCAATATGTTGTCCAAGAAAATAAGGTTGAATGAGAAGGAAATTACAGCACCAGGGTTCTTCCAGGACTCAGGAGAGTCATCTCTAAAGAAGTCTTCTTTTGAGACTACAAGCTATCAATTTAGCTCTAATCCTGTTAGTATCACTCAGGTTGACCCAAGGTGATGAAGCCTAAGTAAGTCACATAACTCCACTTAGTTGAACAACAGGAAAGAAAGAAAGAAAGAAAAAAAATTAAATGAGAGATTGTAGATTTTACTTAATGTGTATTTAATAGGTCATTATCTTTCAATTGTATTTTTTTTTTTTGGAATATAGTTTAAGATGGAATTGAAATTAAGCAACTTTGTGAGAGGGCATTAGAAACAAGAGGCCAATATTTGTTTTAAATTGATGTTTAATGGTTTTATTTCTTACACCGAGCCAAAAGAAATAAAATCGAGGATAACCTTTTTTTAACAATAATATTTCTCGTACAACAAAAATACGTCTAATGAGTATCCAACGTATGCTATATATAAAATGTAATATGTGCTGTCAGGTATAGGTAGTTAACGATGCTAATTGAATAAAGATATCTTTTTTATATATATATATATAAATCATGTTCCATCTTGTAGAGTAGGAGACAGTCTTTTGTCTTCTACTCTGGTTTTTGTTTTGGTCAATCCCAGTTTTAATTTTTTTGGTCAATCCCACTGAATCTATTACAGGGTTCACTCTATTTTAGTATTTTTTAATATGTATCCATGGTGAAGATAGTAATAATAACATTCTGTATTGGTAATTTAGAGGAATATTAATAGGAAGATGGGTAATAATAAGACCAGGACCAGCTTAATACAATGGAGACAACAATTGTGAGAAACGCTAATCCATTTGGAAAAGAGAGAACACTATTTGACACCAGTAGCAAAACTCATGATCATCATACAAGTATAAAACAATTACTCAATTGTTTCTAAAGGATGTATTAAACACCATAACACTGAACTTCCATGGTCATAATAGTCAATAATGGATTTAATAGATACAAAATCTTAATGCTGTAAATGAAAAACCAACCCAATAAGCCAGAGAAACTAAATGCCATGACAAAATAGATCCGTAAAGAATGCATCGGAAAAAGGGATAGCAGAAGGCATGTTGTGAGAGTGCTGAAGCATGATATTCAGAATTATGTAGCAGATTGCTCCTCAGTAACAGCAGCAACTTCTTTCTGGGGTCCATCAGCAGTGCCGTTACTGGCAGCGGCCTCCTTCGGTTGCGACTCCGGAGTGCCTTCTGGTGCAGACTCAGTTACTTTAGATGCCGTTTCTTTACCATCCTTCCCTTCTTTGGAGTCTTTAGCAGGAGCAGGTGGAGGAGGAATCATGTGAGGTGGTGGTGTGTGTTTCAGCTTCAACAGTATCTGCCGCATCCGCGAAAGATCCGTTGGTTTGCCGGGCTTTGGGCCTTGGACGACAGTAATTGATGGCTTCTTATCCTGATCCTTTTTGCCCCTTTTCTTCTCAATGCTGGCAACCTCACGAGGGATGATCTCCGAAATTGCTTTCCAGTAATGTTTGTCGGCCTCTTTGTGGAAATTCTCTTGATTGGCCAAGTACAACTAATCCCCACAAAAACAAAAAAACATTTTTTTATATAATCAAAAGACAGGGAAAAATGTATCAAGTGAACATTAATAATGACAATAATAATAATATGATGATGAATGTAAACCTTACCTTCTCTCTTTCTCTGTTTTGAACCTTGTTAGTCTCAACATTAAGCTTCCTTTTCTCATAGAAAGCTACCTTATACTCCTCAGCTTCCTCAATAATCTTCAATCTCATTTCTTTTTCCCCTTTCTCCTTCTCCTCTAACTGTATGGCATTTTGACTGCATATTGAATTCATTATTGTGAACAACTGAGTTAACCAAACATGCAATAGATAACCAAGATCTTTACTTAAAATCTTAATAAGCCCAAGATCAGATTGTAAGCAAATACATCTCAACTACCATTAACTTCAAGAATAATTTGCATGCTTCAGATAACCAAGAATACTGTTCTAATACATGAATATATAAAAAAAAATGTCTATCTTTTCCAGCATTATCAACATTTGGTTATTGCTTCCTTGATCTAAAAGAGATGGAATAGTCGACACGATGCCACCTCAATTTCATCCAAGACAGATCATACAAACACTAGAATCAGCTTTGACTCCAAGGTCCTATGGTCCTAATCCAACAGCTAAAATTTTGTTCGTTGCAAAGAAGTTAACCTCAAAAACCACTCACTACACAAATTGAAGTGAAATTGGAACATATCAAGTTCAAGACTAAGCTTCCTAATTCCAGATTCCTAATCCTAACTGATCACAAGCAATTCAAATGAAAGACGAAGCTTTGGGATCAAGCACATGATAAACTTCCAACTTAGAGTAAAATCGGATTAGATCTAAGAAGATTCAAACGAGATCTGACAAATTCACAAAGCACACTTCACTACACAGAGCAAAAACGAGAGAAGAAGAGAATTCTGAAAGACTGAAACACTCACCGGCGCCACTCCCGAAGGACGTAACCTTCCTCCGGCTCCATCTCTCCTGGCGGCGGAAGCACCGGTCCATCGGAGACGAAGAATCCGTCTTCGCCGTAGCCGTTTCCATTTCCGTGACCATTCTCCGCTGCATGCACCGGTTCGAAGGGAGACTGAGTGTAGCTCAGATCCGGATCGCTGAAGCCGAAAGTCTCAGGCGAGGCCGCGGAATCGTGGTCGAGGGGAATATCGGTGCCGGAGAAGGTGGAGTAGCCGCCAAAGCCGGATAAGTTGTCATGGTCTGCGTGGTGGTGGTCGGAATCGACGCTGAAGGCATCGAAGGAAGCCATGACTCAGATACTCAATCTCTTTCGTATTGTTTTTCTCTCTCTATGAATGAGTTCCTCTGAAGATAGGCTGAAAGCTTTGCTTTGTGCTTTAGCTGGAAATGGAGGAAGAAACAGCGAAGGAGAGAGCGGTGTTGTTGAAATGTTTCTTTGACGCTTAAATACTCAACGGTGAAAAGAATTGAAAAGAAAATTAACAAAAAAAAGAAAAACAAACGAATAATAAAAATAGAATTATTAGGATGGAGAAATAAAAATAAAAATTTATACTATATCAGGCATGATTGATTATTTAAGCATGAAATTTATAGACAGGAAAAAAGAATTTATTTTTCACATATAACAAGAGAATTGTAATATGATAAGTACAATTTTTAAATAAAATTATTATACTATGCCTATTTTTTTTTCACGTGAACTACACCTATTTTATTAAAAAATAAGTTATAAGAGCTATGTAAATAACATGAGTTTTGTTTTATCAACAATGGCAGCTTAAGCCAATTATACTATTGGCCAAAATATAGAATGTCTAATTAAATAAATAGAAAAACATTTTATTATAATGAAATGCATATTATTTGCACAAGAATGTAGAGAGATTTTACATATATTTAGGAACCACTAATTGTGGTTAATAGCATAGTGTTCTGGGAACACTTAACTAATTTGACTTGGGTAGGAAACTTCACATAACATGGATAAAGCAAAGCTAGTAAGATTTTCTTTAGAAAATCCCAAAAGTAAATTCATCACCTTACAATTATAAAAAAAATGCTTTTAACTTTTGAACATGAATTATTACATAGAAAATCTCATGAGAAAAAAAATTGGATTAACTGCATGTATATAATATTACACAAAAAGCTCACTTACAAAGTTTTTATTCACTGTTTTTATCTCTCAATCAAACATGTGTGAAAATTGAGCAAATACTATAATAATAATTAACTTGAGCTGGATTGAACACTTGGATCATTTAGCTTTGATCTCTTCACTTGATACATGCTCCCTCCTCATTGATACATTCAATATGTACAAGTAACATATCTAGCAGAAGAGTGTACACTGTAAAAGCATAACAAAAATTTCAGTGTTATATCAAGCTTGGCTAACTGAAGATCAAGCTAGAGGCTAGTTGAAGATCAAGCTTCATATCAAATAAGAAAGAGTGGGTAGCAATGGTGTAACTAAAATCTAGAGGCTGCTTGGTTATCGCTTCCATTTTCTGTGTTATACATTTTTAGAATTTGAGAAAGAGATAATGAAAAATAGTAAAAATAATAAGGGAAAGGTTGGTTGTACAACAATAATATATTCAACTAGTATTCAACATATAGCACATAATATAAATAAAGTGACATACATTACGTATTTTAGTAATGATACATATGTATGATGTATTTTCTGTGTGCTATTTCCGGTTTTTGCTCAACCAGTTTCATACATGTATGACACACATTATGTATAACATACGTTGGATAGTTGTTGGATGATATTCCTGTTATACATATAGTATTACCGAATAAATGAATAAAATTATGCTTTCAATTTTTTGTTTTTTCATTTTTGTTATTTCTTCACAAAATTCCGAAAACAAAAATAGAAACGAGACACACCCCAGAAAGTGATAGTCTTTTGCTGGTTAACAGAAGAAAAAGTAACAGTTGAATATCATCCCCTACCCCTAGGATGAGAAATTGCACATGTTAATACCCGCATTTTTAGAAGCAACTAAACACTAACACATTCTTACTCGACCAAATCAAGATATAACTGCAAATATCATTGAGAGAAACCAGCATAAAAATAGGGTAAGAACTCTAGAAGAATGTGCACAATGCCTACAATAACAGTTGGTACAATGATACAATCAAACAACTAAATACCTGCAAATCAATGCAAGTCAGGATTGTGCCCTTTCCCTGTGATGCCATCATAGGTCTGTATCTGGCCTGATGAAAGTCTGATAATGCTGCACCAATCTCAGAATGAATTTTTCTCACCATGCCATTGTTAAAGAGCTTGATCACATATAGTATACTGCTTCAATATGATGATGTCATCTTGGTAGCAGCTGATCACAACAGCCACAACAAAAATTCAGTGTCGACCTACCTCATTTTTCATGAATGCCAATTTGATCCTTGGATGAGAACAATGGATCTGTTGCTATCAGTCCTTCATCCGAGATTACTACTCCCAGACATAAAAAGTTTATCGTCCCAGGATAGTAGTTGCTACGGTGCCAAAGTGAAGATGTGGATGTTTTTCGACTAGCTCAGAACATCATAGCCTTCAACTCCAAATAGAAAGATACGGGCAATTCCCCATTTTCCTTAATCCATTTCAAAGTTGCACAACATATATGACCCACTTATTAGACCTTTTTCAGCTATTCCTCCTTTGGGTAAATGCCTTCAATAACCTTCGAGCATCAGCCTTTTTTCCGGGTTTAGAGAAATTCCAACTGAGATATGAGAGGGTGGTCTCAGATGGCACATGTCCTTTCTCACACATTTCGCTCAGCAGTACTTTTGCCTCGGTCTGATATGACAGCTTAACTGCCTTGTCCATCTGTGGCTCGTAGGATAGTTTGCACCATCCACAGATTAGTATGTCATATGTTGAAGAATTAGGAATTCTTCCTCTTGTCAGCATTTCATTCAAAAGCTCTTTAGCTTGGCGCATCTTACCGGCTTTTGCATAATCATTAATAAGAGCATTATAGGTCCCAGTAGTGGGAACGAAACCTTTGGTTATCATTTCACAATAAAGCTTCATAGCATCCTGTTTATTTCCAGCTCTACCATGGCCAGAAACCAAAATATTATATGTAGTGGCATTTGGGACAAGTCCTCTTTCCTTCATCTCACTAACTAATTCATCTGCATCTGTCATCAATCTGGCAGTTGAAAGACCTCCTAAAAGGGTATTGTAGGTGACAATATTTGGAGAGATTCCATTAGCCAACATCACTGAATAAGTATCAAATGCCTTGTCCACATTACTTCCTACACAGTAACCATGAATAAAGGCATTATAAGTAACAATATCAGCCGGAATTCCTCTTCTCACCATTACTTTGAGCACTGCATTTGCTTTTCTGGTCATCCCTAACCTGCATAATACAGTGATTAGAGTGTTATACACAGTCTGGTCAGGTGTGAGACCCATTTTCACAAGCATCTTGTGAATTTGCAAAATTGTGTCCGCTCTTCTACTCCTTGAAGTTGCTTTAAGAAGAAATTTGTGAGCAATTGGCGTAGGGACAAACCCCATATCCAACATTTCATTCAAAATATCCATTGCTTTTTCAACTGAACCAGTTTTAGAAAGCCCACCTATCAGAATGTTGTATGTGACTGCATTTGGCATTACCCCATAGTGCTTCATCTCATTCAAGAGATCCAAAGCACTTTCTGTTTCCCCTTTCATGCAGTATGTGTTAATTATAGTGTTATATGTAGTACAATTTGGAGCCAAACCCGACTCTATAATATTTGAAAATACAGACCGTGGTTCATATTTCCCGAGCCTCAAAAGCCCCTTAATCAAAGCATTGTACGCTACAACATCGAACTGTGTGTTTTTCTCTGTCATTTCCTGGACTATGGAAAGTGCAGCTGACTCATTTCCTTCATTAAAGTAGCCATCTATTAGAGAAGTGTAGTTAACAATATCTGGGCAAAGACCCTTAGAGTGCATATCTTGAATTAATGATTTAGCTTCCTCCATTCTTCCAGTTCTTTTTAAGTTGTTCAGCAAGATATCAAATATGATACTGTCTTCCTCTAATCCCCGTGATTTCATTTCCTTATAAAAACTAGCAGCAACTTCCTGTTCACCTGCCTTAAAATAGCTGTCCATTAAGATTGCATAAACAAAAGTTTTTGGTGCAATATTCCTTTGGAGAATCTTCTTTAACACATCAACTGCTTTACTAAGCATTCCTTTTTTGGCATATCCATTCATAATAGAAGAAAAAGTAACAACATTAGGAAGAATATGTTCCTTCTCCATTCTTTGCAACACTAACTCTGCATGTTCCATGTCACCTAACTTGCAATAGCCATCAAGCAATGCTGAATATGAGACACAGTTTGGGAAAAGATTAAGCTTCAAAATTGTTTGGAACATATCCTCAGCCTCTTTGGATTTTCCAACCTTGAAAAGTCCATCCATAATAATTGTGCACATAACCAGATCAAAATTAATGCCCCGAACAACCATCTGGCTTTGAAGATTAAAAGCTTCCATTATCCTCCCTGATTTGAACAAGGAATTAATAATAGTAGAGTATGAGTAATGATTAGGGTCTAAACCCATTGTATACATCTCTCTCAGCAACAATGCCGCTTCCTTTATTTTGCCATGTCTGCAAAGTCCATAAATAATAGAACTACAAGTGACCACATCGGGCATGACCTCATTCATAATCATTCGCTCATACAGAGAAAGAGACTCTTCAAGTCCACGATGCTTACAGTAAGCACTAATTAATGTCGTGTAAGTAGCAAGTGTAGGCTGAAAATCTCTTATCTCAGCCCTAGCTTCCACAAGATGGTTTTCTGACTGACCAGATCCCTTGTCCCTCCATAAGCCCAAAATTTCATTGACAAGATACTCAGCCTTTACAAGGTCACCCTTTTTACAATAAGCTTTGAGCAAAGTATTATAAGTAACAATATCAGGCTTCATGCCACCTCTCCAGCTATTCTCCATCAAGTCCAGTGCACGACTCATCATCCCGGCTTCGCAAAACCCATCAATCAAGGTGTTCAAGCCTACAACATCTTGTTTAATCCCCCCATCAACCAAGTTGTACGTGACCAACTCTGCATATTGAACCAATCCAATTCTGCAATACCCCTTAACTAGTATATTACAAGTAATTGAATCAACACATATCCCTCTCTTAACCATCTCAGACAACAACCCAAAACCCTGATCAGCCAATCCGTGCACACATAAACCCCAAACCATAGTATTATAAGTAACAGTATTAGCATCATTGTTCCTAACATACCCTAATGCCAAATCCAAATCCCCAACTTTGCACAAAGAATGAACCAATATATTAACACTGAAAACGTCAGGCACAACCCCACAAAACACCATCTCAGAATACAGCACTTTTACCTGAGAAACCAAACCTGAGGCATTGAATTCATACAAAAGCCTATTCCACATAGGCAACACAGGAACAAGACCAAGTCCACGCATAGAGGAGAAAGCATCAGAGGCTTTGCAGAACCTGCCACAGGCCAAGTAGAGGCGAATGAGGGTGCAGAAGAAGGAGGCATAGAGATGGGTCTTCGTGGGTGGGATCAAAATCGGAACTTTATTGGGAAGGTTAGAGAATGTTGTGATGGAATGCGATGTTTGAAGGGTAGTAGAAGGGTGTGAGGGTCTGGCGGTGGATGAGAAAAAGAACAAGAGGGCCCTTGTTCGCAGGTGGTTGAGAAGCCTCATCTCTCGAGGCGTAATCAGAACAGAACAGAAGGATCATCAAAACTCAAAAGCAGAAACATCCAAAGAGATGATGAGACTGAGAGTGTCTCTGAAATGTGAACCGAATTTGTGCTGCATTGCTTTTGCTATGCCATGGAACAGGAGAAGCTACACGCTCTTCACCTCAGCGCTATGTCTTCGTCTCTTCTTTGTTTTTTTCTTTCCTTTTCTTTTTTGGGGTTTTCACTTCAGTTTGCTACACTAGGCTTTAGCAAATACGGTAGTGACTAGTGATTAGTGAAAGCCCATTATGAGACTACTTTCGGTACAATTTTTGTCTGTTGAATTTCTATTGAAAAACAATATCCCAAAAAGAAAAGAATTTCTTTTGAAAAAAAAAAGCCGATGAATTTGCTTTTGATGAAGTGTAATAATCTATGAATATAATTTCTATACAGTCGAAAAAAATTTTACTTATTTATTTAATCATGTATTACAACATCAATAATGATAATCAACTCAATCATTCTCAACTTAAAATATCACACAAATCCGTACAAAAATAAAACAAAATGTCAAGTAATTCGCAATAATGACAGTGCAAAACACTTTAATATTTTTATAGCAATTTATTACCACATTACTGAATTATTACGAAGATAATGCAAAATTAATCTAAAAGATATAATATCAAATTATTTTAATATTATTTACCTAAAACCTTAAAAAAACACTCTTCTCCTAAAAATGCTTAAAATGATTCAATTCCACTATTAGTTCTATTTTAAGATCTAGTTAGCTGAATTTAAAGTCTTCCAAATTTCAATAAAGCTAACTTAGACCGAGTCATTGAGTTAAACCATAATTATTTTACTCCAAACTTAATATACATCATTACAATTTTTAGCCTAAACATTTTTGTCCATACCTTTCACCACATACTTAAACTCGCTATTGTTGTATACTACAACCTTGATGAACTTTTTAGATTTGAAGTTATAATATTGTAAAAGGTTACATAGTTAGTTAACATGCATAATTAAATGATAAATGCTACCCGACAAACTTGTTCAAAACAATCGTTTAATTTAATTAATTTTATGAACTTTAAAAGTTAATTTATATTTTACAAAAATTTAAAAATCGAATCAAATCAAAATCACTCGAGCCAACTCAGAATCAAGCCCATCCAAACTAACATGGATCTCATCATTTGGATCAGTTGACTCTCTCTCTTCCCCTCCCCTAAAATTGATCAGAAATGGACTACAAACACCCCCTATTGCAAAACTTCAACAACCTCAAATCTCTACAGTGTCTTCAGAGAGGTGCTAGTAATGATAGAATAAATGGGATGGAAGAAAGGAAAACTGTTAACCAGTTAGGTTGGTGAAAACAAACCCCAAGGATCAATCAATATGGACTTGCACTGAATGGTTGTCACCATTTCTTGCTTGAATCAATGCTCAATTTCCAATATCCTACTCTTTTGAGTATATGCATGCTGCAACAAGTATACACAAACCACAGAAAATTGCAAGTTAGCATGGACTTGTCTCATCATCTTTTTCTTGTGAACCGACCTCAGCATTTTTCAGGATACAAAAACACAAACCAGCACTGAATGGTGTTGCCTGGGAGGACCAAGATGTGCCTATCTTACAAACATTTTCACCATTTATCTTTCTATCTCCCCCCTCCCTGTACAGTAAGGATCTTACATTGGTACAAGAAGTGGTATGTGTTCCCACTTGGCTTTGGCTTTGGCCTCAGTAACAAAAAAAACTGAGGGCAAGCATCAACTTATGTGGCAGTTGTCCAACCTGATGACAGGCTACGGCGATTTCGATAGAATGTCGCATTAGTAACACATACATGCTCCAATAACAGCCACACGAACGAGTTAGATGGAAGAATCATGTCACACTCTTGTCAAGGAACTGGAGGAGCATTCCTGGGATATCTAGCAGAAGAAGGAATCCGCTGAAGAGTCCGAGGAGGATACTCATGCTTCATTCGTTTATTTGGCAACCCATGAACTGACCTGGTAGTCATAACAAATATAATTAACATTTAAGAAAGTAAGGAAAACAAACTACTAAAAGGAATATTGAAAAAGTGGCTAAGTACTACTAAATAGAATATCAAAAAAGAGGCGAAGAAAATCAATACGAATATTTTAAAAGCTTTTAATAGTCTGCTTTTCACTTTGACTAATCAATTTTATTCTAAAACATTGATGACAGCCAAAGAGAAAACTTCAAGTTTAAGGATACCGATAAAGGAAGCATAACATGAGAGACTTATTTTACATCAAAGATAGAACGCATCCATAACTCGATAAGGCATGTACAAGTGTAATATTAAATTTACCTGGGAGAACCAGGCCGTTTCTGAATGTTTTGACCAAGCATTGTTCTTAGACTTCCAAGTGCCTTTTCAGCAGCCTGAAGAAACAATGCATCTTAGAGCTCCAACAGTATATGGGAGAAAGTTGATTAAATAAAGACAGAACATATAAATTCAAATAATATATTTCATAACAAGAGAAAATAATATACCTGCATTTTAGCCTCATCCAATGTTAATCCAATCCCTTCACCAAAGATCTGACCATCTATTTCAACCTAAAAATACAGAAAATTTATATAAAACAACTTCCAGATCTTATTAAAAAAATGTCCATCTTAATTGCTCCCTCAAAGAAGTCACAACTTGTTCAATATTCAAATCACTATTACAAACCTGTGCATGTACTTCACCTCTCTGAACTGAATTTGTTGAAACTGGAGCAGACAAAGATCGAAAATTGACATCAAGACCCTCCATCATGCACTGAAGAAATAGAATGCACAAGTTATAGCATATCAGTAACACAACAATGACATTTAACACAGACTGAACCCATTGACCTCTTAGAGTTAATATACTAAAAACTCTTACTAATTCATTGAGGGCAGAGACTGAACCCATTGACCTCTTAGAGACTTCCAACCTCGGATCTAAAACCCTGGATGGATCTGATGCAGTTGAAAATGAGAAGGAATCGTCTTTAGGCAAAGGCTGGTTACCAAGAGAATTAATATTACCCACAAAACCATTGTCATTTGCTTTAGGAAACCCACTCACATCTCCATAAGTGGAACCAGTTTCAGCCTTACCACGAGACAAATATATATCTACAAAAACATCCACACAGTTAAACAAGATTTTAGGAGGGAATTAGGAAAAAAGTAATTCTAAAAATAAGAATACAATTCCCAAATAACATTAGCAAGCAGGTGTCATTGAAAATGCTCGTCTAATCACTGTTAGCCTTTATACTCAACTGCTAGAATCATATGAGAGATTTTTAACGGTTTAAACTTTAATACCTGTTAGTAGATTGAAATTTGTAAATCATCTATAATTAAACGGTTTATGGAAATTTATTAATCATGTACCTTGCAAATTGCAATCTAACCATTTACCCTAATCATTTTACACTCACAAAATGATGTATCACAAAATGATGTAGCAAGTCAAAATTCAAAAGAGTATATCCTACCAGCCAAATGTTTGATAGAATGCTCAGAAGCCTTAAGCTGGGCTTCCTTTCTAGTTCTTCCAAATCCTTCACCAATTTTTCTTCCAGAAAACCATGCCTGAAAATAAAAAAAATAAATAAATAATGACATTACAAGGTAACCGAGTGACATATAAATGAATTGTGCATATTTAGAATGACTAACATATTTCAACAAGTGACCCCACCCTAAATGAAGCAAGATGGAATCAGCTTTCACCATCAGAACTAAAGATCATATTAAGGTTAATTTTCCTTTCCAGATACAACAATAAGATCAACATTTCCAAATTTCTTCATTAGGACACCCAACCCAGGGTTCTATGGAACTAAACGAAACTAGTACAGTGCACCAATATGTAACTATGTAAGGACAGAATAGGTTTCTTCGGATTATTATGCATGGGCAAAAATAAATATCAGACAGAGAGATTCACCATCCAATAAAGAAACAAACTTATCCAAATAAAAAGAAAATCAAATGATTCACACATAACTCTTATTTCCTGAAGAAAATATAAACAAAATAATCAAACAAGGAACCAGAAAAGTCTTGCTTTCCAGAATGAAAGATACCTCCAAGGAAAACTGCAGTTCTGTGCTAGCAACCAAACATGACTTAAATTCCACCTGATCACATTAAAGAAAAGAAACATTAATCATTACCTTAGGATACCCAATGATGCCATCTAGCTACTTTTTAGTAGACCTATAAGTTTCAAGTTTCAACCTACCTTAGTTCCACACTTCATTGCAATTTCCTGTAATACTCCAACTGGACTATCCGCATGCAGTAAAGAATGACCAGACTCAGATTCAAGATCCCTGTGGTTGGAAGATGACCTACTCAAGGGGATTTCATCACCTTCATAATAATCACAACATAATGTCATTCTAATGATAAAATACAAAAAACAATCAGGGATGAGAAATGAGGGAAATAAAAAAGCCAATCAAAAGAAAACAAAAAACATCACCATTGGGAAACATTTACAAGTTCATATGAAGATATGGGAATTATATCAGAAGATATCTTTATTATATAGAAAACAAAAACATTCAAAGCAGCCAAAAACAAACTCCGATTTCTAAAGAAAACAACAAGTCCAAGAACGAACTTAATTACTAAACATTAAACAATAAAGCATCCTGGACAATTAAGAAAATGTAATCACCCTGGCAAAATAATTGCCTCCTAACACCATCAATACATAAAAAGAGAATGCATGTGAAGAGACTGAAGAGAAACAATCAAGCATGCAGTGAAAAGTGCTACAGCTTACCACCAGAGAAAGAATTATAACTAGGTGTTTGGTTTAATCTTGGGCGATCATCTCTATATATCTGCAAAGAAATATCGTGGCACAATTAATTCCCTGACAAGTCAGACCCTCCTTCACAAGCTAGGACATTAGGCTAGATCGAAACACAGTAATTACCTCCTTTGCCAATCTTTGGTGGCCCTCAGGGAGAGCTCTATCAGGTGAAACAGAACTATCAACCCTAGAGAAAAAGGATGGATGATGTCGGGGTTTCTCAATACGTACTGGTTCCGGATCTAACGGGAATTCTCTAGGTGCTACCCGGTTTATTTGCTGTGAACCAATCTCCTCTTCTACAGGAAGCCATCCCCCACGTGATGGCACATGAGGAGCAGAAGCTTGCATGGGAGGTCTAATTTGAAAAGTAGGCTCACCAGACAAGTGATCCCTTGTATCTTGCCCATGTTGCAATATGAGAAGCCTACGCCTTGTGTCTGGGTCTAATTCTGATTCAGGTACTTCACCTTCTTCTCTAGCAGGAGAACTGTGCAAACTTGGTTCTGAAGGGGCAACTTGAAGCATTGGTTTGACTAGAGTAGCTTGTTGAGTGAACTGTACATTGGGAAATTGCATCATAGATGCTTGTGCGGTCGGGAGCTGAATTGCACCAGAAGAGACCATTGCATATTGAAGAGAAGAAGCAAGTCTGGGATCTAGATTAGCAGTTATTGCAGGAATGGTTGACACAGCTGATAATGCATCCTAAAAGCAAATAAAAAAAGATAAGAGAAACATCATGTGCAATGATTCATAAATAACCTAGTCTCCGAGTTGATTCATTCAGGTTGATACCTTTAATCTTCTTTCTACCTCAGCATCTGCCATGCCATCAAATAAAAGTGGATCTCTGTTTCCATTGGAAGCAGATCCATCATCCTGAGTATCAATAAAACAGTAATGTGTCATATCTCATATAACAGAAAATATGACATAAATTCTGGTAAAATTTCAATATAGTATGTACCTAGCATATTAGACGCAATAACATAAGTATACTTATGAAATATAGGCATATACTAACCTCTGAAACTAGATAATTGCTCACATCAGGAGGAGAAGGGATATCATTTATATCATCTTCATAGGCAATTTGTGGAATCTTTTGTAATAGGCCATCATCAAAGTCCCTGTCACAAAACCAGATAATGTAATCAGGTCCTTGAATGTTGTTTACCGTTACACTGACCGGAGAGTTTTCCACTTATTTTAGGTGCCCAAATAACTGTTCAAAATAATTTTTTGAAGGTTTAACTCTTACTTAAAGAAGCCACCCCTAACATTGCAAGCTACATTTCTTGCAACACACAAGACAGGGACCGCATTATTTGCCTGCAACAAAATTAGGTTTTATCAGTTTACTTCAGCTTGAGGAGACAAATTTCTTTACATTCAACCAAGTTTTGAACAATATAAGAAAGCAAATTTACTTCAGCTTGAGGAGCATAGTATGGAGCAAATGCAGGGACAACATGCACCCGGGGTTGATCTCTCTCATCCCAGACTTTCAAGCGATCATCAATTACCAACGCCATCTTTGGATGGCATGAACCATCTTGGAAGACATTGAACAATGACTTCTTCAAACCTGTTACAGTATTATTGAAACACAAAAGGCATCACAAGTAAATGAGACAGCAGCAACAGAAGCGTGGGGCACATAGTATATTATAATCACAAAATATAGACAAAACACATCTTCACACCACTCAGATGGGCGAACCTTAAAATATATGCAGTCTTAAAATCCTAACAATTTGCTTTTCTAGATGCTCCAGAACATTATACTGCTTCTAGAACAAAACATAATTAATAGGATAGAAAAACAAACTTGATGCTTACCAGACTTAACACACACAATGCGATCTAATAGTTCTTTAGAGTTTATCAGATTCAGATCTGGATCAAGAAGTCTCCACATTTCTAGAGCATAGTCCCTTTCAGCCATTGTGCAAACATACACTTCAAAACGTTTGCGCCCTCTTGCAGTCAGGTAGCTACGAAGATCTTCCCATGCAGGTCTCAGCCTCACAAGAACACTTGTATCACGAATCTTTCCAAGCATACAAATTTTTGTTAGAATAACTATTCAGCCAAATCTATACGTAAATATATGTCAAGAGAATATAGGAAAAAAAAAAAAAGAGAGAATATCTGGTCATGTTTACATCATCAGATCAAACATCTGGAGCATTGAATAATGTGAAACACTACAACGTAAAAACCACATTGCTCTCTCATCCAAACAACAGCATATAAAGAAGTCACATACAAGGCGTTTAATTGACCCTATAAGGAAATAAGTCAACAATAACAAAAGTCATTTCAAAACAGGAATTGCACACCCCAAAAATGTTGCATTGGGCAGTCCAATCAAACATCCGAACATTTAATAATGTAAAACACTATAACATCAAAACCACAATGCTCCCTCGTCCAAACACCAGCATATAAAGAAGTCACATACAAGGCGTTAAATTGACCCAATAAAAGTAAGTCAACACCAACAAAAATTATTTGAAAACAGGAATTACACACTCCGAAAATGTTGCATTGGGCACTCTGAAATTATTGGATAAGAATGCATTATATACCTGCGGATTGATGCGAGTCAGTATAATGTTCTTTTCTGGTAACCGTATCAGAGGTCGAACTACAGGCAGATGACTGTCAGATAATGCTGGAACAATCTCAGGTTGAACTTTTATAACTTTCCCGTTATCAACAACTTGATCACTATCGACATATTGCTTTAATATATTCTTGTCGTCCAGGTAGCGCTTGACCTCTGCCTGCATACCAGATATTCGTTGTGGATCTACCTCACAGTTCATCTTTCTCTGGAGTGCCTCAATTCTATCCTCAAATGAGCGCATTGTGTTTGCAACTATAAGTGTTTCATCCAGATCAAACACTATTCCCAAACATCTAAGATTTAACATCACAAGACATGAATCATAAAGACCCGAGGCAACAATAAATCCCCAAAAACATGGCCTGTCATTACTCCGCGAATACATTGCAACCAGATGTATTTCTTCTCCACCCAGTTGCATTACAGCAGTCTGCAGAGACCAAAATTGTCACATAGTTAAAATCCAGCTAAAGAATTTAAGAGAAAAACAAGACAGGTAAATGATAACTGCATTAAATTTAACTGATAAACACGACAGATAAATGCAAAAGGTAACAATGCACTGTAAGCCAGTGGAGGTTGGAAAAAATGAAAATCTTAAAGAAGCATAGTGTTCTAAAACAATAAAACATGCAGGGCTAAACATATAATGAAATATGGCCAATAGCCCCTGGCCAATTTTCTTGCCATGGCATTAGTTCGGGTAACAATTCATGCTCAGTTGCTCACTAGATTGCTATGCAGTTCAAGTTTGAAAAACATTTTACTAAAAGTCTAAAACTTTAGACTTCAACCTAAAACTTTCAATAAATCTCAAGCTACATTTTTAAGCCTAGAAACCCCAAACCAGCAGAGACACATTCCACCACCATCAAAAAACTTCTAAACAAAACAATCGAGCTTTGTCATCCAGCAAGAATCAGTCTATCGTTAAATTGTCTCATTTAAGTTTGACAATTAAAAAACCACCAAGGTCAGTTTACTAAGTAAAACACTGAGTTTAGGGCTGTCTTGTTTAAGTGTCCAATTTATCCGGGTCCCTTCAGCATCTGGGTTCAGAAAAAGCAAATTTAGTAAGTTCAGGCAAATTATTAACAAAAACCCTTAATCCAAAGATTCCAGTTTCACAGTCCTCTCAGATTCTGTCCAGAGTCAAATTTGTTCTGTAAGTACATGGAGGATTTTAAGCGTTGCTTCAATTTTAATCACTTTTTACTTTTACCCAAGTGTTTATGTTACATGGTATACCTTATTCTCCTTTATACACAAGGAGTGCAAGTGAGAGATCGCGTCCTGTTGTGTTGTCAGAGAGGTCTTTGACTCCATTTTGAAGCAAACACCGCAAGGGGTGACTGTATGAAGCACTGCAAGTGGTGGGCACCTCTCACTGGGTTGCGAGAAGTGACTTATTCTGATTACTCTCACATCGAAGTTCTTGTTCTTCGTCAGGTGGGTGTTCTGTTCTTCTGGGTATACCTCTACCTCACCCAACACCACATCCCCTTGATACACCACTGATTTATACATTTCTTTTGTTTTTTTGTTCCGTGTTCCTTCTCCCCTTTCCTTCCTTCAAATCACAAACAAGATTCTTTGGAATTTCATCAAGATTCGGTGTGAGTAAAAAGGAAATAAAAATATAAATAAGAAAAAAAAGTGTGTTCTCGTCAAGAATGCTTTAAAGATTCATCTGAATTTTCGCATTATCAGCAACCAAGATATGTGTGAATGCACAAAATAAATCATAATTAGGGCACTATTTTTTGTTCCACAAGGGTGAAAAAAGGAAAAGTCTTAGATCCGTGGAAGAGGTGATTGGCGACGGTGATGATAGGGGATGAAAATAATAATAATCGAAAAAGATTTCCAAGAACCCTAATCGCGATTCGCAAATCTATCTTCCGATCCGTGAAGGGTGGTTGTTCGTGCGGTGAATTTTTTTAGGTGATGATAGGTCTAGGGTTTGATGATTTAGGAGAGTGTGTTTGAAGATCTGTTGTTGTTGAAGAAGATAAAGAATTGGAAGAGCGAAGTCGTCAGAAAGAGAAACCCTAGATCCAGAAAACGAAAGGTCAAAAAATAGTACTGCTCCCAATTGCGTGAGACGGTGCTGATAAATCAATAAATAATTGCGCCTGTAAGAAGGGCCTTTTATAATAATTGCGGGAGTAGGGTGGGGGAGAACGCAAATACGAAATACCTTCCCCCGATTTTTTGAATTTTCTCCCCCAAAACAATATAAAAAAATCATTATTTCCACTATGAGAGAAACGTTAATTCCATGGAATATCCTGTTTTTGCTTTTATTAGGGGAAATCATAGGACCCCTACGATTTCAGTGTAAATGAACTTTGTTTCTACAAATCGTAGGGGTCCTACGATTTCAAGAAAGAAAGACTGATTTACATTGAAATCGTAGGATTTCTACGATTTCAGTTAAATTTATATAAAAAATATATAATATTTAATATATCTAATATTATTACCTTTAATAATATCAACTTTCTCATTACCAAAAAATATAATCTCTCTTATTTAATTTTATATCTAATTTTTTTTCTCTTTCTCTATAAGAATATCAAAGAAAAAATTAAGTAATATTACCTAGAACTTTTTAATAGACAAATATTAATGAAAATATAAAAAATATACATATATACGTCAGACATTTAATTTAATACAGAGATAGTAATATATGTATATTGACATAAAATCTCTGGTGTTTCTTGATTGCAAAAATTTTGGATTTTATCATAAGTCATTCTTGTTATTTTTGTGGAGATAGAAAGCTAGTCAATATATGGTGCTTCAAAGTTGCAAAAAAAATTGAGAGCTTGTGTTGTGTGTGACACATGTTAACAAGATGTAAAAAGCTACTATAATCAATTTTTGTGTTTAGTGTTTTTGTGATAAGGAGAAAGATAAGTAAAATCAATTTTTATAACTGAAAATAAAATTAATTATCAATTTTTAAAATTTATATATCTAATATTATTTTTTATTTTAGTGTTAGAACTGATTATCACACAAACTTTTTTAAAATGTATATATCTAATATTATTCTTATTTGTATAATTAATTTTATTTATATAATTATATTTTTACTATTTGTCTATTTCTACGTATAATTTGTCTATTTTTTATATTTTTATTAATATTTATCTATTAAAAAGTTCTAGGTAATATTACTTAATTTTTTTCTTTGATATCCTCACAGAGAGATAGAAAAAATTAGATATAAAATTAAATAAGAGAGATTATATTTTTTTGGTAATGAGAAAATTGATATTAATAAAGGTAATAATATAAAATATATTAAATATTATATATTTTTTATATAAATTTGACTGAAATCGTAGGAATCCTACGATTTCAGTATAAATCAGTCTTTCTTTCTTGAAATCGTAGGACCCCTACGATTTGTAGAAACAAAGTTCATTTACATTGAAATCGTAGGGATCCTACGATTTCCCCTAATAAAAGCAAAAACAGGACATTCCGTGGAATTAACGTTTCTCTCACTGCTTTAGTGGAAATAATGATTTTTTTATATTTTTTGGGGAAAAAAATCCCGATTTTTTCGAGAGAACCTTCCACTTTTCAAATTTATAATTCTCAGATAACAGTAAAAATTAAGGGGCGTTTGGTGCATTACCGAAGAAGATTACCGGTAATCTAGATTACTTTGCAGATAGATTACCTCCAATTAAATTACCGGTAATCCACATTACCTTGTTTGGTATATACAAATAAGATTACCGGTAATCTGCATTACCTTGTTTGGTATATTATTCACATTACCAGGTAATCTATATATATTACAATAATACCCTCTAAATAATTATAAAATGAATTAATCAAATATAATTATATTATTTATATTATTAAAATACATAAAATACACATAAAATGAATTGATCAAATATAATTATATTTTGAATTTAATATCAATATTTTTCAATTTTGACATTAATATAATTATTTAATAAAAATAAAAATTCATTAAAATAATTATAATATTCTTGCAAAGAGTGCAACATAGAAAAAATAAATATAACTCAATAAAATTAGGATTAGTAGTGTATTTTGTTAGAGGGGTAATGAGGTAATAAAATAAATTAGAAGATTACCTAGGGGTGGTAATCCAGATTGCCACCTGAAATAGAGGTAATCCACATTACCACTTTGGAGGTAATGTGGATTACCAGGTAATCCACATTACCAATATCTTTGTCAAAACAAACGAATCAATCTGGATTACCAGGTAATTTAATTGCAAGATTACCGGTAATCTATGCAGATTACCTCATACCAAACGCCCTCTAAGAGTAATTAAAGAGTTTAATTAATGTGTTTTACATTTTCATTCAATCAAAACACACTCGGTTTGTATAACTTTTAAAGTAGAAAGAAAAAAAATATATAATTATGACTGATGTGGTAACATATGATTGAATGATTGAGTAAAAAAGTCATACATGATAAAAATTAAATCAATTAAAATACTTAATAATTAAATATTTAATTTTCATAAAATGTCTAATCTTTTACACTATCATTAAATCATATATTTTAATTGGATAATAATATAAAATATATTTACACTATTAATACATCAAAATCATACTCATAATTAAAACTCAATCATGTTTTAACAATTGAATACACTCTAATGATGGGAATTATGAGAAATTGAAAGTTTAACTTTCCTTTGAATTCATATATGATAATATTTTAACTTAAAAAATCATGTTATCTTTTAAATTATTTTTTACTTCTTCATATATAACTAAATAATTAGATTAATTCTTATTTCTTTCATATTTTTAAATTTTTTATAATCTTTTACTTCTTGTTATAGATATTTGAAATAGTAAACAAAACTTGTATATATTAAATATATTTTTTAAAAATGAATACTAGTCTGAAAATAGTTAATTTAATATAATTTAATTCCAACACTTTAAATTTTAAACATCACTTTCACTATTATTATATTAACAATTCATAGTTTAATTCATTAATAATTTTAACTTGATGAAGTGGAAAAGTTGTACTAACACAGTTGTTTGATTTAATTTTTTTCAAATTAATTACCAAAACATCAAATCAGGTTTTTTTACGTAAACAGGTACTTTAAAATAGTTAAATATGTATATAGGTAGTTCCAGAATTAGTTACGTGAATAGGTAGTGACTTTTACTGAATAAAAGTCGATTCAAATCGACTTTACTCTGCAAAAATGCAATTTTTTTATAATCAACTTTAACACAAAAAAAATTGCATTTTCGCATGCAAAGTCGATTTGAATCGACTTTAGTGCAATTTTTTTTGCAAATTTTTAAGCAAAGTCGATTCAAATCGACTTTAGAAGAAAAAAACTATAAAAAAGTGGTCCCGGGTGATCATTTTACACAATTCATCATTTTTCTAACTTTCACTCTCTCTCACTAAAATTCACTCTCACTTTCTCTCTAAAATTCACTCTCTTTCTCTCTCATTTTTTTATTATGGAGACTGAACATGTATACCGGATGGACATTGTTGATCACATCGGCGCACGTATTCAAGACCAGGTAATATATTCATTGTTTTATAATAAAAATAATAAATTTTGTTATAGTTACCTTAAATTAAGATGTAGTAAAAAATAGATATAGGTTGTTAGGTAGATTTGTTGTGTAGTTAGAATTATTTTAGGTGGTTAGGAATTTTAGTATTACAGTAGATTTATTTATGTATACACTTTGATTATATATTTTACTTAAGTTACTAAAATGTAATATTAATTAGTTTACTACCATCATCGTGTGGCTGTTTAATGCAGCTTCACAAAATTTAAACCAATAGTTTTGTAGGTCTTATCAGGAACGCCTATGTCTTATCATATGAATGTTTAATTAAGTAATTTTTGAATGATTTAACTGCATGAATAAATTTTAAATGGTTTGTTATTAATGTTTAAAAATTAAGTCTCGGAATTAATTACTATTTTTTTTTGTTCCAGCCTGCTCGTATTTTAGACACGAGACGATTTTGTGCCGTACCACCTCCACACCCGTTGATGGAGCCATACTTGGACATTGCGGGGTTTCGCCATGTCCGGATGCCCGTGTGGACGTTAGATCACGCTTTTACTAGTGCACTGGTCGAGAGGTGGAGGCCTGAGACCAGCACATTCCACTTACCCTATGGTGAGGCCACGATCACCCTACAGGATGTGGCATTCGATCTAGGCCTTCGTGTAGATGGAAAGGTGGTGAGTGGTTGTGCTACTGACTTTGAGACACACCACTTGGGACGCAGCATTGAAGACTTTTGCCAGGAGCTACTAGGTGCTGTCCCCCCCAGTTGAGCGTAAGGGGTATGCTGTTACGCTGAGGTGGGTGATGAGTCTTGTTGGCGCATTTGACGCGAAGGCCCATCCCACTGACATTGAGGTCCAAAGAGCGACCAGAGCTTGGCTGATGGCCATTTTTGGTGGGTACTTGATGCCGGATAAGTGCGGCAACAGGGTACATTTGAGGTGGCTCCCACTGCTCGAAGAATGGGAGGAAATCGGTAGACATAGCTGGGGATCAGCCGTGTTGGCCACACTTTACAAGGAGCTGACCCTAGCTGTAAAGTTTGACGTGATTGATATAGGAGGCTGTCATGTCTTATTACAGTCATGGGCATGGTCGCGCTTGCCGACATTATTTGGAGGCGCAATTCGACATGATTTGTGGCCTCTTGTTTCGAGGTAAAGATTTAATTCATGAACCAACTAATAAATTTGACATTATATGCTATTTTATCTAACCTTGGTTTCTGATTATAAATTGTAACAGGTGGGAGAACGTTAGACACATTACCAGGAAGTTGGAGGAGCGACTTCTCAGATTTAGGACAGCACTAGACAACATGAGATTGCACGGGGTAAGGAAGAATAATGGTCATGATATTGAAACTTTTATTTGTACTTTTTATATTGAAATTTATCTTTGTTTGTTAATACTTGTCACAGTTTATGTGGAGGCCGTACGATGATGATCGTGTTAGAGCCGTGACGCCGGACTAGGTGTTTGCTGAGCGAGAGTTGTGGCAGTCTGACACCTGCATCATCTGTTTTGCCACTGTAGAGTGGCACTATGCGGAGAGAGTGGTGCGGCAGTTTGGTGGAGCTCAGCACATACCGTATGCGCCGATGAACATCGATCGCCTACAGCGTGTCGATGTACGCACCAAGAGGGAAGCATGGTGGCCCAAGGAGCACGAGCGGTGGCATAGAGTATGGGATGAGCGACGACGTAGGAGCATCCGCTTCGAGTTGTTCTACGACCACCGCCCATCATTCGAGTACTTTAACTGGTACAGTGTGTCTCCGCACCGATTTCTTAGTTTGGATGGGCCGCCGCAGGACCCTGCACTTGTGTATCTTTTGGATGACGATGTGTCACTCCATGCTCCACCTGGTCCCTCATTGTATCCGAGACCATCGGGAGCCCCTGATACGCGCAACATAAGTACCAAACGCCGTGCAGGTACTCGAGCGAGTGCTCGTCAGGTGGGAGTTCCTGATGCGGGGATGGGGAGAGCGCAGGCGCAGGGGACGCGGTCGGGGAGGGCGACGGCGACGCGGTGCACAGGAGGAAGCAGAGGTCGAGCCACCGAACGAAGCTGCCACCGAGCCACAGACTGAGGCAAAGACTGAGCCTCAGACTGAGGCAGACACCGACGCTGAGCCACAGCTCCAGCCACCTACTGAGCCGCAGCAGCAACAGGAGGTTACAGGCCCTTGGGACCATGTTGTGTCTCAGTTCCATACGCCACCTTTTTATTCCTCCTGGGGCTCATGGGGACAGTACTATGTTCCGCAGGAGGTTACACCGCCGCAGCCACAGTACTATGTTCCGCAGCCTCTGGTTCCAGACCCCTCGGTCATTTGTTGAGATCAGACCCCTCGGTCTTCGTCACTTTCATTGTAAATAGTTACCCCAAACCTTTTATGGCCGTCATAAATCAACCAAATCTCAAAATCATATTCTATCAAGTACTGGAACATAAAGTCTTTCCACCCGTTGGTAAACCATATTTCGTCACCCCTTCTCTCACACTTAAGATCCCAGGTTTTTCCACTTGGTGTTTCCAACTGCACTTTACGCGGCAACCTTCGCCCATGAATATTAACAAATATTGTTGGCAATTTCTGCAACAACGAGTGTGAGCGAATGACAAGGTTTTTTCTACAACTTATTATACACACAAAAAGGATGAAGGTTAAATTGAAAATAATACGTACCACATCATTCTTGTTACCATCCTTAATCTTAATGCATGTTTCATGCGTGTCAGGCCCACCGAATGCCAACCCAAGATTCATATTTGGATCCATATTTGTTTTTGTTATGTGATTTATGCTACGAACCTTAAGATTGCATTCCTTTATATAACGAAAATTTTCAAAGTCGATTCAAATCGATTAATGAACATAAACAGTAGACCAACTAGTTATCATAGTCGATTCAAATCGATTATACAAACAGAAAAATTCTTATCAAATTCGATTCAAATCGACTTTCAATTTTGTACACGATTCTGACACGAATTGACTACTCACCAATTTAGCAGTAATAAATGATCTTTACAGGCGAGAAAACCATAATAACTTGTAGAATATCATAAAATGAGTTCCATTAAGATTCTCAAACCAACTACACCGGTAAAGACAATTCAAAATTACTACAGCCGACAATGAAATCAAATGAGTACACAAGCACATAAAACCAAATCATCAGTAACAAGTAGCAGTAATAAATACACGGGGTAAGGCCAAAAACATTAAGATATTCAAAATTACTACAATCAACAATAATATGGACTGAGTACACAAGTACATAAAACCAAATGATCGGTTACAACAACCATAGAATTAAAATACAACAAAAAACATAAAACAAGACTAGTACAACAAACAAAAATTTTCTACTACAACTCATCATGCAACGTTGTTGGAGGAGGACGATGAAGCTAAGGCGGGACACTTACGCCTACTATGTCCTGGCTGACGACAGAGCCCACACCTTTTAGGCTGAGAACCTTCCACCTCATCCATCTCATTACGAATCCGGCTCGAAACTGGGCGACCCTCAGCTTTCCTCATATCCGCAGGATTGGGCCGCAGCACCGGACCATTGTATGCAGGCCACAAATCTTCATTCTGAATAGAAGCAAACTCAGTTCGGTAGACATTATAAACAGATTCCATTCGGTAGACTTCATGGACAAAGGATCCCCAATCTAAATGAGCATCAACGCAAGCCGCAAATGCGTGACGACAGGGGTAGTGGAGCTTCTGAAATGCTCCGCAATCACATACACGCTCGGACAGAGACACCCTGAAGGTCCTCTGTGTTGTGTTGTCCACCTCTCATTTCTCTAAAATCATATACTCGATGGAATCTCGAGTCGCGCGTGTGGCGTGCATATCATGCAACACTCTCCGATGCTTCTCTATTTCGCCCAGCAGGAACTCAGAGAACCTTTGACCCGCACCAAGTTGGGCCTGCGCTTCAGTTCCCTTATTGACAAATAGCGTCATAAGACGGAGTTAGGTTGACCTCACAATAGCTGTAATTGGAAGACTTCGGGTGCCCTTCATTACCGAGTTAACACACTCGGACAGGTTGGTGGTCATGTGCCCGAATCTACGTCCTTCATCAGCATACTGTGTCTATCTTTCACGGGGTATCCTGTCCACCCATGCAGTAAACCGTGGGTCCAACGCTGCCAACTGGGAATGCCAATACAAGAATTCATTATGTGTCTTTGCATACCCAGCATTCTTCACGAATCGCTTACCCTCTTTGCTCTTGAAATGGACCATGAAGTTTGAAGCAATGTGTCTGATGCAGTATGCATGATGTGCTGTTGGCGGAGCCCAACCACTTCTTGCGGATTCAAGCACCGTTGTAATTGCCTTGTGTCTGTCAGAAATTACAAGAATGCCCTCTTGCGGAGTGACATGCTGACGGAGATTAGTAAGGAAGAAGTTTCATGATTCCTTGTTCTCAGCCTCAACAATAGCAAAGGCAAGGGGCAATATGTTAGAGTTGCCATCTTGTGCAATGGCCATAAGAAGGGTACCTCTGTACTTCCCATACAGGTGAGTGCCATCAATAGTAATGAAACGCTTACAATAAGGAAAAGCGGCAATGCATGGTGGAAATGCCCAGAAAACACGGAGAAACATGCGTAAATTTGGATCATTCAAACCTGGAAATGCCTTAGTTTGAAACATGACAATGGTACCTGCATAAAGGTTTTCAAGCCGAGCAACCATCTTGGCAGTTCTCCGTAGGATGCTTCCCAATCACCATAAATCTGTGCAATTGCCTTCTGCTTGGCCATCCACACCTTTCTATATGTCGTTCTACAGGTCAGCTTTTCCTCAACTGCAGTTTGCAACACCTTAACAGAAACTGTGGGATCCCTCTGTACCACGTCACAGATGTTTGAGCAGATGACGTGATAATCCATCTGTGGATGTTGTTGTGGGACATTGGCAAAGACACAATTGTGTGGCTCCTCCAATTTCTTGATCTCCTACATCCCCGTCTTCTTCCGCAGAATGACTTTGACATTCCACATGCATCCGCTCCCATATTGCACACACCTGCAATGCAACCTCGAGGCATTTGACTCGTACACTTTGTACGGTATCTGTCTCTGAATGCTGTAGATCTTAACAGCATACTGAGCGGCTTCTTTTGTACGGAATAGTTGCCCCACAACTAAACCTTGCTCAGCGTTTACTACCGCAACATCCAAGTCAATATCGCCTCTAAGTGAGTTGAAATTGAATGATGAGTAGTGCTCCGCAACCGCATGAGATTGTGTTTGGGACACTGCTGGCCCTGTGAGCGGGATTTCTTCAACATCTTCCTCTGATCCGCACGGTGTCGCGTCAGCTGCCTCTTCTATTGGGACATCTGAATCTGCATCTGCATCAGCATCATCAAAGAAAGTTGGAGTGAAGTCAAACCCAACAGGCGAACCAACTGTCTGCAACGGTTCTGCACTCTGCACCATAGGCTGACCAACTTCCCTTGCCAGATCCGCAAAGCTGAGAGAATGTGCGTCATCATCTTCCCTCATTGTACTTGTTCCAGCACCACTAGCACCCTCGCCTGCATACGATGATCGCGAAAAATATGTAGGATCAGGCCCTCCAGATCTGAAGTTGCGTTCCTCAAGTTCAACGTACAACTCAAAAAGTCGAACTTCAGGAAACTTCATCTGATAACTCAGCATAATATTCACATCTCGATCACTGCGAATGCGATATTTAGTATATAAAGGCCCGTTGGGACCCATACTCATCGGCATTCTATAAACCATTTTCTTAATCTGCTTCCCCGCCTCATCAAGCGTTTCAAGAATTAAGCTTTGCAATTGAAGCAGATTAATGCCGTCTTGCACTATAACACAAGGGGGATCATCTGCAGTGAACGTGATCCCATTTGCTGTTGTTATTATATCACAATTGTGATGCACAAAAATATAATAACAATCAGCCATTTTTTTAGTAAGAAATTTAGTAGAAGAAAGAAGTGTAGAATGAGTATTGAGTAGAAGAGAGAAGTTAGAATGAATATTGGATGTATGAAAAATGAATTAGGCGTCCATATTTATAGATGTAATTAACATAAGTCGATTTGAATCGACTTTGTATACAAATTTGCAATTTTTTTTAACCTAAAGTCGATTCAAATCGACTTTGCAAAAAAAATTGCAAATTTTTTTGCACTAAAGTCGATTCAAATCGACTTTGCATGCAAAAATGCAATTTTTTTGGTGCTAAAGTCGATTTAGGTAAAAAAAATTGCATTTTTGCAGAGTAAAGTCGATTTGAATCGACTTTTATTCAGTAAAAGTCACTACCTATTCACGTAACTAATTCTGGAACTACTTATATACATATTTAACTATTTTAAAGTACCTGTTTACGTAAAAAAATCGATATATTATTATGGATTTTCATCAAAAAATATTGAATATCAATACCCAATTAATATATGTATTAAGTAGATATTGACTTATAAATAAAATAAATTTAAATTTTTTAAATTCAGATAGCTGGTAGCCTATTAGGCAAATTCAAAAGTTAATTTAATTTACGTTGATACTCTATAACTTTATCAATTTATGAAAAAAAACTTAATTCATAACTTGTCACTAGAGAGATGACGAACTACGCGAGGGAGAGAGGAAGATACGATGTTATCGAGAATAAGACATGTCCGGGAAGGCTACGACTGTCTACACCGTGCTCTACGAATACTGAACTATATTTACCTTAATACGTATTAATAGATTAAACACACAATTATATATCAGTAACCAACAAAAATATTGGATACTGAATAAATTTTCCATTATTATTATATATTAAAAGTATTTGACTCGAACATGATTTGAGTTTAAAATATCAAAAAATTATTTCTTCTATATTTGATAAATCAAGTAAGTTTGGCACTTTTGTTCTTAGCTTTTGAAAATTATAAGAGATTTTAAAGTAATTCATAGGGTCTTTTAGATTGGCTTCTGGTCTCTGAATTAATTATAACTTTTTTCAATTCATGTTCATTGTATTAAATGTTGCTTTTATACTACTTTGACTTTTTTAAATGAGGTTTTTTAGAACCCAAGAGGCTTAATAGATAGCTTTAAAAAGCCACACAATACTAAATCAAGCACTAACCACCTATTACTTTAACACAAATGTTTGGAAAAAAAAAAAAACAGTTAAAACAAATAACAAAGCTCATTTAATATTTTATGGCTTAAATAATATTTTAATAATGAGTATATTTTTAATGAGTTTGATAATTGTAGTCCAAATTTTTACTTATTAGTTATTTTGGCTGATCTTTTATTATATCTCTAGCAATGCCCATTACTTTAATTGAACTTATAATTGAAATTCCACCTGTCGATTAATAGGCTGGTCTTTTGTTTTCTTTATTTTCTTTTTTTAAAGATTTATAGGCTGGTCTTTATTTCCTAAAATTATTTTGAAACTAAAATAAATCGTATTTTATACATAAAATAATAAAATAATATTTAAAATTAGTATAGAGTTAGATAGTTGTATGTACCTAAAAATAGAATTTATTCAATTTAGGGAATGATTGTGGACGTTATTATTTTATAACATTAAAGTCGATATAATTAAAACATTTTGTCATTTATTCTATAAGTAATTTTATAAAAAAAACTTCAATTAATTAGTTAAATTAATCAATCATGCACAATATTGACGTGTCATTATGCCGTACGGAATTTTCTTCCTGACTTAACTTCGTATTAAAAAAAATTGGACCTTTTTTGTCAGGTAAAACAATAGTATTGGGCCTTAGATATTGGGCCGGTCCTTGAACATAGTAGCGTGTGATTCCCGCTCTATATAAACAATCTCAAGCCCAATGTTTTAAATCATCTCAGCGGTGGTGGCTTTTGAGGAGCCCAATCATTACTCTCATCATCATATTTTCTTGGATATCTTTCTAAAAAATTCTTATGTGTCTCAGAAAAAAGACAATTTTACTTTTCAAATTGCCTAATATATATATTTTCTTTTTACTTCAAATTCTTATGGAACAATCTTCACCGTGAAAAGTGGCGCTAGTCTTCGAGTTTTCTGCGAGTGAGTCGTTATGTGTTTCAGTGAATCTTCTCGTCGAGGTACCTTCTCTTTTCTTGACCGTAATGGGATCTTGATAACCACCCAGACGGATCTTTAGGACAATTTACGCACTTGCCATTGGGATGGGAATTATCTTGTTCATGGAATCAGGTTCAATTTTTTCGACTGATAAAAACTTCACATTGGGTTGAGTTGAATCTTGATAACGCTATTGATTTCTTTTCTGAATCTTGATAACGCTATTGATTTCTTTTCTGAATCTTGATAATGCTATTGATTTCTTTTCAAAACAAGAAACGGTACTTCTGAGTTCTTTCTGTAACATAATGCTATTGATAATGCTATTGTAGTTATCGATAGTTATTCTGTGTGATTTATTTTTGTGTGAAAAGCCTAGGAGGGAACTAGAACATAGATGATAGAACCAATTGGAAAATGAAGATAACGTAAAAGTAGGTAGAAATGAAACGTGTAAAATGACGAAACTAACCTGCTTTGATATTTACTCGGGGGGTAACGGGGAATGCAATGTAAAAACCACATTGGATTAGCCCATCGATTCAAAATCGCACGGAATTTAATAAAATAAAAATATATATCAAATTTGGACAAAAGTAGAAAGAAAAAGAAAAAAACGAAAAATCAAAACCTCAATTCAATTCAATTGTCTTCCTCTCGTCTGAGTCCACTCCTCCTTCTTCAGCTCAATTCAAACAAAAATTCTTCAGCAGAGGCCACAGAGCTCCCTCCACCATCAATTTTCCCCCAAATCTGCCACCACACAGGACGAAATTCCCAAAAAACCCCTCCAAAATGGCCAAATAGCCGCCACCAAACACTATCACCCACCGAAAAACCCCTCCGATCTGCCCCCAAAAAATGATCGTTCGGACTTACGGTCGCCGCAACAGACCCATCTCGAGGACTTGTTCCGAATCTTCACTAAACGACGACGTTTCGGACCCATTCTCACTCTCGCAGGACAGTCCCAACGACAACGACAGCCACCACCACCACCACGACAACATCAACAACAACAGCAGCAGCCTCTTCGCGTTTTCGTCCCAGGATTCGTCGTCCCATTGGTCCCTCTTCGATTCCGATCCCAATTCCATAGACGATTTGTACGGTGGTGCTGGGAGGGAGCCAAAGAGGGCCAGGACAGAGAAGAAGAAGGCGGCTGCGGGTGCAAATAACGGGAGCTGCCGGTTTGGGATTCCGGCATCGACATCGACGCTGATGGAGGCGCAGGAGTTCGGGGAGATGATGGAGCATGTGGATGAGGTGAATTTCGCGCTCGATGGGTTACGCAAAGGCCAGCCCTTGCGGATCAGGAGGGCCAGCTTGGTGTCACTTTTGGGAATTTGCGGCACCATGCAGCAGCGGAGGCTTATTCGGTCTCAGGGGTAAGCTCAATTTTTTATTGTCTGAGGAAAAAAACTTCTTTGTGGGATATGAATTTGAAAATGTGTTTGTTGCCAGATATAGGAAATTATTGTTGTTACTGTTGTGTTTTGTTTGCTGTGGATAATTCAGTGTTTTTGAATTTGGGCTGGGTGGAGTCGTAGGGTGGTTTTTGAATTTCTTGGCTAGTTCATTTTAGGGTCTTTCAAGTTCTGGTGATGGGGTACGATTTAATTTCAGTATTGATTCCAGTATCCCTTAGTGCTTCATGAGGAGGAAAAAAAACTAAAAGGGGTTAGTGTTTTGATCCACCCCTGTTTTATCAACTACAAGATTTATTTGATTTGGTCAATTTCCAAATAGAAATCTGACCTGACTTGGAGATTCGGTACTTCACCGTTTTGAATAATTGAGTTTGTCTTATTTCCCATGTCGGGGTTTCTTGCATTTCATTTATTTATTGGTTAAGTCTCGCTAAGGTATCTTCATATCCTTTGGGTGTTAGACGTTAGAATCCTTGCTCAGAGTCAAGGTGTTAGGGTTGCCCCTCCCATCAGGTGCTTTGTTATGGACTTGAACCTATGATATTGCAGAGTGCCTTCAACCACTGAACTCAAGCTTGCTTACCATTTGAGTTACCCAGTTTGGCAACTTTCTTGCTGATTGACACAATGCGAATAATGTAAATCTTTCCATATGAGGGTTCACAATTAAAAAGATTCATAGTATTGTTATTTGTACTTGTATTATCTAACCGTCCTTGAAAAGGGCAGGATAATATTTGCCACATAATAATTCGAAATGTTTAGCTGATTAGTCACTATTTTTATACTTCCTAGGTTGGCGAAGACAATAACTGATGCTGTTTTGGGCCTCAGTCTTGATGATTCTCTCAGTAATCTTGCAGCTGCAACTCTTTTATACATTTTGACCAGTAATGTAAGTTTGTTATAATTTGTGATATTGAAGTTGTAGTAGATTATGGAAAGATGCATTGGTTATATGAACATAATTATCAAATGGTTGAGAAATTTGTTCCTTTGCTAAAGTTTTCATGAGCTGCTAGTGATAGAAAGCTAGCATTCTCTTTTAATACTGTTGATGATGCACTTTTAACCAATAGTTGTTCTTAGCTTTCTTCTGCAATTTTTCTCTCTTGTTACTGGTTTGCTACTACATTTTAAATAAATCTTTAATACTATGGATAAATGCTTTGGTATGTAAGGCTGCCATGTCTATATTTTTCAGTTGTGGTTCTGAGTTGGAAGAAAAGAAGTAATCAAGGAAAATTTCCTTTGTGCAAAGATGTAATTATTTTACTTTATTGGCGCTATTTGAGCAATAGAAACATTTTCTTTGGCATGATGCTTAAGAACCTTAACCTCTGGGTGCAATACTATATATTGTTGCCTTCGTGATCTATTCCGAACTTTTCAATCAAAAAAAGCCCAGCCAAACTTATGTTTTTTGGCATGCACATTCCAAAATTACACAGTCCAAAATTTTACCTTAAAATCCTTCTTAAACGTTATGGCATTTTCCTCCCATATTTATTACAATATTTTACCCTTGCCTTAAGCATGGGATCAGATATACTTTTGTCGCTTACCCGTTATGTCTGAACTCTGAAGTAGCTTGTAGGTTTGCCCCAATGCAACCGGTAAGAAAATCTAGTATGAACTCATTTGTAAACTGGAAATATATAGGAGGACTAGTTTGTATAAAAAAGATTTTCTTGAAAATCTCTGACAAGCTAATGCGAAGGATTTGATTCTGATCATTTATGGACATTGGACAACAATGATTCAGTGGCATATACTTCCTTTCTGATACTTAGTCTGGACCATGTGAATCAACATGTGTTATGTGTACTATTTTCCTGCTTTTTCTTTTGTTTCAGGGACAAGATGATCACCTCCTTGAATCATCTGGCTGTATCCAATTTCTAATAAAGTTATTGAGACCAATTGTCTCCACAACAATTGAAGACAAAACACTGAAATTTGGCTCTAAACTTCTATCATTGCGGCAAAACAGCGATTCACTAAAAAGTTCAATGGGAAGATTGGATAACAGTTCAGTCGCTATTCTTTCAAGAGTTCAAGAAGTTCTAGTAAATTGCAAAGAACTAAAAACTTCCTGTCAAAATGGCAATGTGGTGGGGAGGCCGGAGTTATGCTCAGAATGGTTAGCATTGTTGACTATGGAGAAGGCTTGTTTATCTGCCATTTCTCTTGATGGTATTGTAAAGAATATCAACTTCCACATTTTGTATTATTGACTGAAGGTTTCCCTTTCCTTGTTATATATCTGATTCTTGGAATGTGAATGTTTATTTTCTCTTGTAAACATATCAACAAATCATCCATATCTGTTCACATGTCATGTTTAGCATTTGGAACTCATTAGTGAAGAGATAAGGAGTTCATATAATCATTAACCAGCCTTTCAGTTGTTACCTTTATTTCTTTCAATTTCTGAAAATGCCATTTTGAGGATGAAAAATGTATAACATTAATGACTTTTCACTTCTCCATACAGTGGTGCTGAATTTGATAGAATTTACCATGCTTACATACTCCCTCCGTCCAATAATAATTGTCATTCTTTTTCAATGTAGTTGTACACTATAGTGTCCAAATATATTTATAAAATGACAATTATTGTTGGACGGAGGTAGTACAAATTTATAGGGGTTAATGTACTCAGTTTTTTTTCCTCTATGTTATTACTTTTGTCTATTTCAATCCCAGATTAACCAGGAGTTGACAGTTTTTGCATGTAAAATATGATTTTATGTGGTAATCTTAGTCCACAGACAAGTGATAAATTTAATACTGTGTAGTCTTCTGTGGTCCTGCATACCACCGTTATACTCTTTCATGGAATTAACTAATTGTTCTCTGTATTGAAACATATGTGAATATCTTCTATATGTGTGGATTGTGCTTGGGGACTGCATTCAGAAACCTCTGGTACTGTACGCAAGGCTGGTGGAAATTTTAAGGAAAAACTAAGGGAGCATGGAGGACTTGATGCAGTCTTTGAAGTCACCATGAATTGTCATTCAGATTTGGAGGTGTGAGCTTGTATGTTAGTTCAACATGTATACTGCTTTACTTTATTTGTAGTAGACACAACTTAAGCTGCAGGTTTTGGAAGAGACAGTCCTAATTAAAGACTAGATAAGGCTTTTTCTATGGACTTCTCTTTCTCTGAGATTAGAAATTGTATTTTGTCCATTCGTCGCAAAGTCTGAATTCCTTTTTCTGATTCTGTATATAAGTAATTATGGTACATCCATTTTGTATGTATGTTCCGTGTTGGTTAATACTTAATACCTCCAGATTTGCCTTCATCAGATAAAATTAAGTAATGGGCAAGATATTTTGTTTCCATGTGATGGATTGGATTTAACATATTGAGTAATATATGTTTGCTTTTGTTGATTTCTTTTTACCAAATCCTTTCGGACTATAGATGAAATCATTTTGGTAATACTCATCTGAAAACCATGGATTTGCCTTCCAGAAATGGGTGGAGGATACTTCTCTGTCTACCAAAGATGTGAGAAGTAATGACAAACATCTGAAGAATCTCACCTTGCTTCTCAAATGCCTGAAGATAATGGAAAATGCCACTTTTCTAAGCAATGACAATCAGGTTTTGAAGTGTTCTTTGCATGTTTTCTTATAAGATTTGATAGATGGTATATTTGTTGTCCTAAGTTTTGCTTGCGTAATTTACCATCTGTATTGCATGATGCATGGTGCTATTTTTGTTGCATTCTTTGCTTGATGAACTTGTTAGTTAATCAATCTTAACATTTACTTTGTCATTATAGACTCATTTGCTTGGACTGAAGAGAAAATTGAGTTATCAGGCGGCGGCGTTATCTTTCACCGAGCTGATTATAGCTGTCATAAAAATCCTCTCAGGTAATAATCACTCAAAGGCTTAAACTTCTTGCTTCTGCTGCTTTATGCTTCTCTCTTTTTTTTCATCTTGCTATTTTGCTTTGATTAATTCTCATTTCTGATTGTTGATACCTTTTCTTCTCTCCCTCATTCATGCAAAAAAATCATTATCTTTCTAGATCTATGTTTACGACAAAGTGCCTCTGCTACATCCAATGACAAAAAGCCTAATGATTCATTCTCAATGGCCAGTCATGGTTCTGAACTGGATGTGCTTAGACACCATAAAGGTACTGGTTTTTCTTTTTTGGTAATTGAATAAAGTTACTATATTGTTAATATTGGGTTGTGAAGCTCACTGTTTGTACTGACTTTAGTTAAACTTTATACTGAACTATGCATGCAAAAATTTGCCAAATCATTCTAGAACCAATCCATTATACTTTAAATTATCTTTTTCTATTGCTTGAAATGTTTCCCTTTTTTAGGAGGATATAACAATAACATTATCTCTTTCTCTGTTTTTCAATAAGATGTGGGAAAAAATATGTAGAGTGAGAAAGATTCTTTACCTTTGTTAATGGCCTTTACCTTGATACCTGAAAGGTGCCATTTCATAAACCTTACTTGGATTTTATTGTCTGTATTGTTGAAAAAAAATTTTGTTTTAATGCGAAAGAGAAGTGTGCAAAGTCATTAAGGTCGGGATCACAGATTTCCAGCTTGTTTATTATGCTTGTAGCACATCCCACCATTTGAAATTGTTATTGGAAATTTTTAATCATTTAGCTTGTTAGCTATATATTTAAGCCAATGATTCTAAGCTGATGTCCCGGTGTGGAACACAGAAATTGCTCTATCTAGATGTTAGAGTACATTTTTTTAAGTTTGGGTTCAGCAGGGTTATGGGAGAACATGTTTATTCATGCTTTGGTAATTTGTAGAGTAGCCATCACTGTTTAACCTTGTCTTTCATTGGTCTCTGTTTTTTTGCTACTTCTTCCCTGTATCTGGATTATGCTAAGCTGCTATCTTTTTCCAAAAGATAAGTTGGTGGTGACAATTCATTTTAATTTGCATTTGCTTGCAAAAGTTGAAATAAGTTTGTATCTACATAATTTCTAAATGCCCTTTCATTTGAATTCAGAGAATCAGCCTTTATTCAAAAGTTCCATTGGCAAGTCCTTTGGAGTGGGACGAGCTTCTTCTGCTAAGAGTTCCAGTGTTTCCCAGAACAGCTGGATGTTATCATGTAGTCAAATGGAAATTTCTGAATCTCCCAGCACTTCAACTACTGATATTCATCCACTTATGATGAGGGTCAATTCTTCTATGTCTGGGTCTTGCAGTGGTGCGTCAAAGAATTCTTATTATAAAACATCTGCGATCCATAATGATTCAAGGAAGAATGTCCGATTCACTGAAAGGACTCCAGTTGTCATCTTGGATGATAGCCAAGAAGATCCATTTGCATTTGATGAGGATGACATTGCACCCTCTAAGTGGGACCTATTATCAGGGAAACAACAAAAATCTCATTCTAAAAAAAAATATGAGGTAGCAAACAGGGAATCGGAAGATGGACGTCAATCACAGACCAAGGTGTGCCCTCAAGAATTAAATGATGGAGACATCAATTGTTCTAGTTCTGTTATCGGTTATGAAGAACATTCCAGCCTTCTACGTGATTGCCTACATACTGCTGTTAAGGTATTTTATTGGATTCTGTGTATATTCTTTTTATATTCCATTGATGCCTAATTCTTTAGGGTTTAGGGTTTATTCCATTGATGCCTAATTCTTTAGGGTTTAGGGTTTATGTATCATGCACTAACTAATGTTGTCTTATTGTAGGTGCTGATGAATTTGACTAATGACAACCCTGTTGGTTGCCAGCAAATTGCTGCCTATGGGGGACTTGAAGCTATGTCTATGTTAATTGCTGGTCATTTCCCTTCCTTCAGCTCTTCATCATCCTTTGGTCAGACTTCACGAATTACAGAAGACTACCAATATGATAAGCATCTTACTGATCAGGAATTAGATTTTCTGGTTGCCATTCTGGGTCTGCTTGTAAACCTGGTTGAGAAGGATGATCACAACAGGTAATTTGAACTGCTCTGGATGTAGGAAAAAAATGTTTTTGCTAAATCTTCTATTGTAAGTTTTATATTTTGAACCATAAAATAAGATGATTTGGATGCGTAGATGGCTTTACCTGTATATGTATCTCTGTATGTTATTTTGTATGATTTTCATTCTATGTTTAGTATGTTATTGTTTACTTTCAATCTTAGAAAATTCGCTAATTATGTCTCGGTTCATCTGTGTCTGGTTGGCTTGTTTCTGTAATGTACTGTTCATGTGTTTCATAATTATAGTGTACCCTATGGACTGCACATTCATCAGTGTGTACAGCTATTGTACCAACATGCCTCACACAATTCTTTGAAATAAAAGATGATTTATGATAGAACACTTGGTGGGAAAATTTTAGTGGTTATAAAGATAAAAAAGTTGAAACATCGTTCTTTTTTTATAACATACAAAATACAATATACATCATATATATATATATATATATATATGTATGCATGAATCTCATTACTATCGTACTTCTATACCGTATAACATTTTTTTTTTTGCAGATCACGACTTGCAGCAGCCAGTGTTTTGCTACCTTCCTCAGAAGGTTTGGGCCATGAGGTTCGGAGGGATGTTATTCAATTATTGTGCTCTATTTTCTTGGCTAATCAGGGTGGAAGTGAGGGGAGTGGGGAAGATAAACATTTGACACTGGTAGGTTGCATATTCCAATTTTTTCTTAGAATTATTGTCTTGTATTTCTTTTATGTGTCATAGATGTTTTTATTCCTTATCTATTAATGAGTTGATGGGAAGCATAGAAGTAGAACTCTTATTTTGGAATCTTTTTATATAGCCTTTGTTTAGTTATTATAAGAAAGGTGTGACTCAAAATAAGCAAAGTTGGGGTGAAATTAAGAAGTTTGATTGCAGATGATGTAGCATCTATGATAAATGATCTTGTGTTTCATCATGCAGGATGATGAAGATGCTGTTCTACAAGGTGAAAAAGAAGCTGAGAAAATGATTGTGGAAGCTTATTCAGCCCTGCTTCTAGCATTTCTTTCCACTGAAAGGTTAATTTCTTGTCGATTTTCAGTTCTGTTTTTCCTCTGGTTTGTTGCTTATCTAAGGCCTATATTTTTCCATTTTGGTTTACAGCAAGAGCATCCGTGCAGCAATTGCCGACAATCTCCCAGAGCACAGCTTAACTAGTCTTGTACCTGTGCTGGACAGATTTGTGGTATGTACCTGTTACCATGGATATAAAATTGTGAAACTAGCTAGAAATATTCTTAGTCACTAAATTTGTTTGGTAAAGAAAGGGTAATTGGAGCTTGGTTAACATATTAAGTTTGTCCTTGGGTGTTTAAATGACCATATGATCTTCAATGGTGTGGTTTGAGGCTGTTCCAAATCAAATCTTGCACTACTTAACCCTAAACCCTAGAAGTCATTACATTTCTAGGATTGAACAAACCAAGTGAGTATCTTTCGAAATATGTTTAGAAGTGACGATTTACGTGCATTTTAGGTCTTTGGTGGTTGCAAGAAATGGGATATGCCCTGATCAAATATGTTGTGCCATTTATAGCCTTTTCAACTGTGTCTATGTAATATCTGCAGGAATTTCATCTGTCCTTGAACATGATTTCACCAGAGACTCATAAAGCTGTTACCGAGGTCATCGAATCATGCAGAATTCCATGAAAGCTCAGCAAATGAAAAACTCTGTACAGTCACAGCTTAAGTTAGGGTTTGTTATTCCACAGGAAATGGGGCTGCTGCTGCAGCTCACTTCATTACAGAGTCTCTGACCACAGACTCAAATACTCTCTCTATTCTCATAGCACAGCCTTATACCATTCCCTATTCTTAGATCACCATGCTGGTGATGATGCAGAGATGCTTGTATACAGAAATCAGTAGTAAGGTGCGTTCTTAGCATAGGTCTGTGTGTAATAATAGTGGTAATTTTTTTTTCAGTATTTTTTGTGTATTCATTCATTTTTCTTGTATCAGAAGCTTTTATATATATTGTCACAAGGAAACATGTAGTGTAGTCATGTCATGTGCTTTGTTTCTCTACCGTTTCAGCAATTTGATGATATAAGCTGAATCTGAATCTGAATTAGTGTCATTTAATCTTAATACATGTAGAGATTTGTGCATTATTGGTATGTCATTTAGAAGAAATATCTGTAATATTGTGTATCACTGGAAAGCGTAAGCTTTATGAGGTTTTTAAGATGTCATATTTCAATGTAATCTATTGAGATATCGTCATTGTTTTCGGATTTGACATACTTGGAAAATTTATGGCCACATGACTTTTTTATATATTTATTGGCATGAAATGAAATTAGATATTTAAGAAATCTAGTAATATTTTTTATAGACTAACAGGACATGTACGTCATAAAATCAATCTTATCTGTCATCATATGTAATAATTTAATTTTTTAGAATTATTAATTCAACTTTTTAAATATTAGATTAACGTATAATATTAAAAGTTGGATTAATAGTTTTGAACAGTTAGATTATGACATCAATATACACTGATTGATGATAACTGATTTTATAAATTATAAAAAGCATTTTTCTTCTTTATATTAAACATGGTGCTCCAAGCAACAACAAAAAAAATAGTGCCAAAGATATCCTAATTTTGTTGAGTGGTCGTGAGTGGTGCAACTTGCCAAATATAGAAATGTAGAACCTTCTCCAAATAAAAACAAAGCAGAAAAAATCATTTTCTTATATATGAATTTTAATTTAAAATAATTCCAAATGGAATATTGTGACTTAAGACTTTACATACTTACCCAAGGCAATTTTTCAAATTTATTTATATGAACTCATAAATTTTCTCATATAATTAAAAGACTCTAGTTTTAATCTATATAGATTTATTAAATGAATTTTTATTGGAGAATGTAAATAAATATTTTAAAACTCAAATTTATATTAAATATACCAAAAATTCTTAAGTTGTGTTTATTTTTTCTGACTCTGGAATCAGAGTCAAGTAGTCAGTGAAAAATTGACTCTGTCAAGTGTTTGATGCGAAACTCACAGACAGAGTCAGAGTGACCCAGTGAATAAATTTGTCAATTTTTATTCACTTCAATTTTGGAGTCACTATGTATTAGAAGGGAGTCTCTGTGTACTGAAAGGATGGATAAATATGTCAATGAGGATATGTTCAAAGTCAATTTCTATGACTCTCTTGATTGGAACTCTAGATTCACTAAAAAAACACTACCTTACCAACACACAATTGGAAATACGGGGCTTCCATGCAATAATACTCCACAAACACACAATTTGATCGATAATATTTAAAATTTTAAGATAATTGTGTGAGATGGTGTTGGAAATGCGTGGCTCATGCAATAATACTTCACAAAACACACATTTTGATAGATAAGATTACGTTTGATACTTATAGATCAGAGTCATTAAGTCAGTAAAAAATTTATTCTGTCAAGTGTTTGGTATGAGGGTTACAATAACTCATTGAACATAGTCACGATGACTCAGTGAACAAAGTCATAGTAAATTAGTGAATAGAATTGTTAATTTTTTTGTTCATTTCAATTTCTGAGTCATTGTGTCTTTGAAGTGAATCACTGTGTACTAGAAGGGAAACATAAATATATAAGGGTGTGTTAGGAGGCAATTTTAGTGATTCTGACTCATGTGACACTAACTCCTTAATTCCTTTGACTCTGACTCCAAAGTAATTGAGAACAAATAATACCTAAATAAATTACAAGAGGCAAATATTTTTCGTTCCTCTCATAACTAACTTTGGCTGAACTGAAAGTACAGTTTGACGGCTAGGCGTAGAAAAAGAGTCTCATCATCATCAATTCATGAAGAAACAGTTTGAGTTGTGATATTGAATTGAATAGTTGCCACAATTTCAAATAGAAAAAAAAACTTAACTCTTATACGTATCTTTTTCTTATTGATATAATTTATTACTCGTGGTCCATATTAAAATATTTTTTTCTTTTTCTTTTTTCTTTTTTCTTTTCTAACTCTTCCTTATTCTAATACTTTAATATCTATTTTTCACTTTTAATTTAAAAATAGGTTTAATCTTATAAGAAAATACACATAATTAACATCACATTAAAATTAAACTTTTAAAAATATATTAAAAGATATATACAAATAGAATTATTATTCTTTCAATTAAGAAGTTACTCAACATAACGTTCAAAAGGAGAAAAGAAAAAAAAGGCAAATAACATCTCCAAATACTTTGATCTTTAATTATGAGTTAAATTATTTGTATGATTTATTTCTTTTCAATTTTTATGTGAGAAGAAGATTCTATTCACCATATAAAACTCATTCAATATGACTCATAATAATAAATGAAGTATTTGAGAAGATATAGAAGTATTACATACATAAAATACAGAGTAGTACTACATGTACATCATAAAATCAGTCATCAGTCATCATTTGTAATAATCCAACTTTTTAAACTTAATAATTCAACTTTTAAAAATATTAGATTAATGTATAATATTAAAAGTTTGATTAATGGTTTTAAAACGTTGAACTATTGTATATGATGAGGTATAATGACTGATTTTATGGTGTACACGAATCATTTCTCAAAAATATAATATGCATATTATATATATGTAAAATCTAATAATGGATAATTAAAGTTTACATATTAAAGTAGATTTAACATCAAAATTTAATGGAAGAAAAATAATTCTGTGTAGGATATATTGAAAGAAATATGTACAAATAATTCTCTATAAAACTATTTTGAGCCAGGTTCTTCTGCTGATCACATTTTGAGGAAGGTTCTTGTGCTGATCCACATCAAGAATCCTCCATTGGCATCACCATGGTTCTCTCCATCATCCTACCACTCTTGTTCATCCTCATATTCATCATCAAACTCTGCTACTTCTCCAACTCCTCAGCCTCAAAAAACTTACCCCCATCACCAAGATCACTGCCCATTCTCGGAAACCTCCACCAGCTTGGCCTCTTCCCACACCGAACACTCCATTCCTTATCCCAAAAACATGGCCCCTTGATGCTCCTCCACTTCGGCAAGGTCCCTGTGGTTGTCGTCTCCTCAGCAGAACTAGCTCGTGATGTCATGAAAACCCATGACTTGGCCTTCTCCAACAGGCCACACCGCAAAATCTCTGACATTCTCTTATACGGTTCCAGAGACATAGCAAACGCTGAATATGGAGAGTATTGGAGGCAGATAAGGAGCCTCAGCGTTTTGCACCTTCTCAGAAACAAAAGGGTTCACTCATTTTCTCATGTCAGAGATGAAGAAGCAAAAAGAATGGTGCAACACATAAAAAAACAGAGTTGCTCTGTTTCTTCTTCCTCTGTTTCTTTGCCTGTGAATTTGACAGAGTTGTTCTCCTCTGTTACGAATGACATCGTTTGTAGGGTGGCTCTAGGGAAGAGTTACCGTGGAGGAGAAGAAGGGAGAAAGTTTCAGGATCTGTTGTTGGAGTTTGGGGAGTTGTTGGGTTCTATATCAGTAGGGGATTATGTTCCTTGGCTTAGTTGGTTGAGCAAGGTTAATGGTTTGTATGGTAGAGCAAACAGAAATGCAATGATTATGGATCAGTTTTTGGACCGAGTGATTGAGGAGCATGAAAGGGAAGGGAGTGATAAAATTGTTGATCTGGATAGTGAGGACCAGACTAGTGATTTTGTTGATGTTTTGCTTTCCATTCAAAAGAGTAATGCTCTTGGATTCCAAATTGAGAGAACAACAATAAAGGCTTTGATCCTGGTAACAATATGCTATTTCTTGCTTCTCTCACATACTCTGAATTTTCTCTTCTTTTTTACTTTTTTATATAAAATCCCATATGATAATATGCTTATGGTAGAAATTGCAATATTTTGTGTTTTTCTTGCAGTTATTGGCTTTATTTATTTATTGGGACAATACTATTGGCCTGATTCTGGTGCTTAAAATTAAGAAAACTGATATTTTTTACATTCTTGTATAGTAGAGATACATAGATATGATATCTAATGATATATCTACAAAAGAATGTTGAAAGTAACATCCCTTTACATTAAAATAATAAGCAGAGGCAACTTAGACTCATATAACAAACAATATATGCAGTCTCATATTTGTTATATATATATATATATATATATAGACTACCTCTTGGATTAGTCACTTTTTTTTTTAAAGTATACAAAATCACCTTTAGCATATACTCACTTGTTTATGGATTCCATCTCTGCTTGGATGTGATATAATAGATACAAGAATTCTTCTAAAGTAAATTTTCCTCTGATTTTACTTATTATTGTTATTAATAATAATTTGCAGGACATGTTTGCTGCTGGTACTGACACTACCTATACAGTCATAGAATGGGCAATGGCAGAACTGTTAAAGCATCCATGCATCATGCACAAACTGCAAGATGAGGTGAGAACTGTGGTTGGCAACAGAACAAACATAACTGAAGATGATTTGGTTCACATGAACTACTTGAAGGCTGTGATCAAAGAATCACTTAGGTTCCATCCCCCAATTCCCCTTTTAGTCCCTCGTGAATCCATGAAACATGTCAAGTTAAATGGCTATGACATTGAAGCTGGAACACAGGTAATAGTCAATGCATGGGCCATTGCAACTGACCCTTCATCTTGGGACCAACCCCACGAGTTCAAGCCTGAGAGGTTCCTCAACAGTTCTGTGGATTTCAAAGGGCATGATTTCCAGTTTATACCTTTTGGAGCAGGAAGGAGAGGGTGCCCTGGTATACTTTTTGCCATGGCTGTCAATGAGATCATCCTTGCAAACCTTGTTCACCAATTTGATTGGTCGTTGCCTGATGGAACTCCACCAGAGGATTTGGACATGTCTGAAACTTCTGGCCTTACCATTCATAAAAAATCTCCTCTCATGGCTATAGCAACCCCATATTGCAGGAATGAATAGATTAAAGTCAAATTGATAGTGACCATTGAAAAAGAAAAGAGAATAAAGATGTGTAATATAATTTGCCAGATGACTCATGACTCTATATTCTGGTTTTGTATGTTGTCACACGACTCTTGTGGATGCAGTTGTGTTTGTGCTTGCAAGTTACAACCACAGTTGCTAAGAACAATGTTAAGAAATGAATATGATTGGTGGTTACCTGTTGTTCATGACAGGTATTTTCAAAACAATGCAATGATTTGTAGGAACATCTATCCATGGGAGATAAAAATTCACAGGTAGGAATAAAAGGCCACATTTATTAAATTCACAATCATTACTTCATAACTTATAAGTTCTCAGCACTACCATCTAAAATACTTTATTCCAGCAAAGCCTCCTACAACTATTTTGTTCCACCTCTCAATCCTTCTGCAATTCACTTTGGCTAAACTCTCCACACACCACATACACCATTCACGACTAACTTCCTCAGGTGAAGCCCGGAATCAAGTGTGCTTGGCGAGGAAGGCGATGATAAGCTGATTCACCTGTTCTGGAAACTGTTCTTGAACAAAATGTGTTCCTTCTGGGATAAATGTGATGTCCTGATTGGGAACAAACTCTCTAGCTTTTTCAACCTTTGTTAAATCCTCAATTCCTGGAAACTTTAGAACATAATCCTTGCCACCCATTATCAGAAGTGAGGGAGCCTTAACTATAGTATCTGGTAAGTGAAAGTCTTCACCAAGTGACCTACAAAACAAATCCACAATTCACAAGAATTCCTCCTACATACTTGAAAATCTTAAAGATGCCAAGGGAACATGCCAGTACCTATATGGAACCTGCAATGCAGTTTGGAATCCAGATTTCTCATACAAAGCCCCGTACGCTGCCAGATCTTCCTCCGGAAACCAAGGGGGAAGAGGAGTAGATAGTTCCACCATATCCATGATCTCCTGGTTTTCATGAGCTATTGGCAATTCACTTCCTGAGAAGAGAATGTAAATCTTTCGCACAACAGTCTTTGCATCGAAACGTCCAAAATCAGCCTCTGCCCTTCCTGGTTCCTGATATAGACACACACATAAACAAAGTCATGATTTTTTGTATATTACTAGCCATTATGGCAGAGAATCAAAGGAATTTGAGCTTACTCGCCATCTCAAAATGTAGAAGCCTTCAGGAAGGTAATTCTCGTACTTTGAGGGACGTGGTGGAACATAAGGGACTCCCAATGAGACAACTCCCAAGACCCTTTCGGGATGTAGAATGGAGAACAAATATCCAGGACTTGCTCCAAAATCTTTCCCAACAAGAAAAACCTTATGTACATTGAGGAAGTGAATAAACCTTATTTGCATGGTACGAATATTCCATGGTATAAATCAAATTTAAAACATCTAAAATATCATTAGAGTATCTGAGGCTTACAGCACAATGATAGCATCAAGATATAACATTTGAAACTGTGAATCATGGATTTAGTTTCCCTTAGCAGGCAAAACATACTTTTTATATCAGAAGTCAATATTCAAATTAAGGGTACGTTTATTTAATTTTTTTTTCTCATTCCAATCAAAGTTACTTCCTACTCAAAACTTCAATAAAAAAAAAATTATAGAACAAAATTCACTATTTTAATAAAAAACCACACACCCATAGGGATAAATCATAAAAAAATCACAACTTGAATCCAGAATTGATAAAACTGTAGAATCTGAAAATCAGTGTACCTTGGGAATATGAAGAGCATCAAGAATTGCAAGGAGATCAGTGAGAATATCAGATAGTTTGGCCTTATCGGGTTGGGGTGGCGGGTCGGAAAGACCGTAACCTCTGTAATCGAAGGCGATGGCTCTGAATCCTGCATGCGCTAGTGCTATCATCTGGTGCCGCCATGAGTACCATATCTCTGGGAACCCGTGCAGGAATACGACGACGTTTTCACCTGAAAACACACCCACGAAGAAGAGTGTTTGTGTCATTGAAATTTGATTGATGAAGAAAAAGAAAATAAAAGGGACGGAATTGGAATGCATGCGTGAACAGTACTGGATTGATTCTAACCGGTTCCGATTTCTGCGATGTGGAGCTTGAGAGCTCCAACGTTGACGAACTTGTGCTGGATTTCATCCATGGAGTCCGAAATCAGAGCGAGCGTCTTTGTGTTCTGTGTCTGAAACTGAAGTCAACTTAACAGAGCATGGTCAGATATTTGTTTAATATGTTAAAGTATGACTTTTTAACTTTTTACGTTTTAATTTTGATACACTCATCAATCAATCAAAAAGCTTCCCGTTTTGTATGACTTTTCAAGTAGTAAGAAAGAGAAAGAGAAATCACAATATGATTGACCTGATAATACATGATTGAATGACTGTGTAAAAAAATTATACATTATAAATGAAAAATTAAATTTAACTTTTTATATGTAAGAAAATCTTAGAATTTTATGAGATGATATTTACAAACAAATTATTACATTAATTAATTACTAATTATGTACCGAAAGAGAATATTTCATATCTGGTAAGTAATAATCATCCTAGTTTGAAGGTGGAACACCAAAATGAGAATGAATGATTTTGATTGTTGACAGCGTAATGCAGAGTGGATTCTCATCAAACTAAAGTTGACGCGCAGAGACAGAAACAGAGGATCAAAGAACAGAGTGTTTCTCTTCCGTGTGTTCTGTTCTGCCACGTATTACTATTAGTAGTATATTAAGTATTACCCCCATTCACTTTCACTTCTTTTTTTTTTTAATTTTCAATTTCACATTTTTATTCACCATTCTGCTACCCATTTTTGTTCTTTCACCATTTCTAACTTCCTCTGTTTTTTTTGAGTGTGTGTGTAGCTGGTTGGATATCTAATGGGTGATCAACAGAAGCATCGAATTCTGATGGTGTCGGATTTTTTCTATCCCAACGTTGGTGGCGTCGAGAATCACGTGTACTATCTCTCACAATGCTTGCTCAAGTTAGGCCACAAGGTTAGCACACAAAAAAAAAGCTTTTTTTTTTAATATATTTCCGAACTTGTTCTGTGCAATTTGCAATGTTTTGAACTGAAAAATAAAATGGGTATTGTTCAGGTGGTGGTTGTAACTCATGCTTATGGAAATCGCCATGGGGTTAGATATATGACTAATGGTCTAAAAGTGTACTACATTCCATGGAAACCATTCTTTAATCAGAGTACATTTCCAACCTTGTTTGGGATGCTACCAATTATAAGAACAATTCTTATTCGAGAGAGAATTTCTATTGTTCATGGGCATCAAACATTTTCAACACTCTGTCATCATGCTCTTTTGAATTCGAGGATCATGGGATACAAGGTTGTGTTCACAGATCATTCACTGAATGGTTTTGGTGATGTTGGAAGCATCCATATGAACAAGGTGTTGCAGTTTACCTTGGCAGATGTGAGTCAAGCCATATGTGTTTCCCATACAAGTAAGGAGAACACTGTTCTGAGGTCAGGTTTGTCGCCTGAGAAGGTGTTTGTCATACCTAATGCTGTTGACAGTGAAATGTTCAAGCCGGCATTCGAGCGTCCCGGCGGATCAGAAGTTGTTATTGTTGTTATCAGTCGGTTGGTTTACCGGAAGGGCACGGATTTGCTTGTTGAAGTCATTCCGGAAGTATGCAGATTATGTCCTAATGTGAGTTGTTGTTGAAAAGGCTGTTAGTTTGTTTTGCATCAAACAGACAATTTAGAAAACTTGGGTAAAGATTTCTGTCTAGTATGGAGTTAATGGCATTACCTAAGACCCTTTTTGAGAATGTTTTGCCTTTTCTCCATTTTGGTGATTCTTGATAGCACAAGATTCTTCATTGTGTTTAATAATTGGTTTTAATAGTGTCTTTTCAGTGATTGATGTGATTATTGGTGTTTCATCATCTAGTATGTAGTGTTACTAGTTTATTGATTCTCTTATGCAGGATCTGTAGTAAACACAATGTACCAAGTGAAATATTTATGGTTGGAGTGGATTAGAAGTTATAAATTTGTTTTTGGCTCTGCACTTTGAAAGGCCTAACACACACACATATATATATATGCTTTTCAAAAGGTTCGCTTCATTATTGGAGGTGATGGACCTAAGCGTGTGAGATTGGAAGAGATGAGAGAAAAACATTCTCTTCAAGATCGAGTTGAAATGTTGGGAGCTGTACCACATGCACAAGTCCGTTCTGTTCTAATATCCGGGCATATCTTCTTAAACAGGTTCAGCTTCCTAATGACTCTATAATTCTGTCTTAATTTGTAATGAATGATCATACTTTCTACATTTATTTGCTACTTCACTGCACTATATTCACTACAACTGAGCATTGCTGGTCTTACAGATGTTTGGTGGAAATTTCCTTTGACATGGTGCGAAAAATAGCTTCCATAAACTTTTCCTTCAAAGATAAATTCTTGTTCTGATTTTTGCATTGTTACAGTTCCTTAACAGAAGCTTTCTGTATCGCCATATTGGAGGCTGCTAGTTGTGGATTGCTAACAGTCAGCACACGCGTCGGAGGAGTTCCTGAGGTAGGTGCAGCAGAGATTCTTCCTATACCTATTTGATATGAGCATAGATGATTTTTAATATAGTCTATGATAAATTTTGTTATGAACTTCAGATTTCACCAAATGCAAAATTTGGAAGACTGTGATATCATGTGGAGGTTAAATACTTATTCACTTCCTTGCTATAGGTTTTACCAGATGACATGGTTGTTTTGGCTGAGCCTGATCCTGTTGATATGGTGCGTGCAATCCAAAAAGCAATAGTTATGCTTCCAAATATTGATCCACAAATCATGCACAATCGAGTAAGTTAGCAGTTTAAACGGCGATTTCTGACGCCTTCAGCAGGATAAACTAGTAACATTTTTCCCTTGTAGATGAAGAAACTCTACAGCTGGCATGATGTTGCGAAAAGGACCGAAATTGTATATGGTCGTGCTTTGAAGTGCTCCAATCAGAATCTGCTAGAACATCTCTCACGGTACACAATTCAATTCATAGGTTAACTTCAGTAATTCTAATGGCATTCATATCAGGCCATACTTGATGCAGAGTTAAGGGATTATCAGATATAAGTTGTTACTTCAACTAACTAGTGTTGATTCTGTCTGTTCTTGTAGACACCTCTCCTGCGGAGCATGGGCGGGCAAGATCTTTTGCGCGGTTATGATCTTGAGTTTTTTGCTGTGGCATTTCCTAGAACTATGGCAGGTAGGCTAGTGATCTTCCATGTGCTGAACACATTCTGTTTCTTCAAGTTCTGAGAATTGAATTACTTGTGTGCATTTCCATGATTAGCCTGCAAATGAAATTGAGGAGGTGCCGGATGTTATTTTTTCGCGCAAATGCGATGAAGAGATGCATGAAAAATGAATCCAACATTGACAGATGAGGAACGTGACATATCATTCCGGCGAATATTGTAGCTTTCCTTCGAAGGCGCGACTAATCTGAAATGCAGAATATCAAAACACTAGTGGTGGTATTCTGCTTGCTTCAATTCCATCATATATGTTCTTGAAATTAGAGATGCAAACTTAGTCCAGAAAGAAAGAAATATTATACACTCATTGTAAAGAGTATTCATTGGCTTAAAAGGATGATGATTTCTTACTTTTTATTTTTTACTAACTCGTATAGTTATAATTCTTTTCCTCCGTCCTTACACAACATAACTATTGTTGCAACATAATTTCTTTCTTTTCATTGGCTTAAAAATAGCATGGTATGTCCTTTTCTTTCTCCTTCTCTCTCTCTCTCCCCTTTTTTTAATATATATAGGATTTATTTATGTTAGAAAATTTCTAGTTACAACATAATTTGGACAAAAGCTAGCTTCTCTCTAGTAATTTCATCCGAATCATTATATAAGGTTTTCAAACAGACTATTCTAACATTTCATTATTTTAAGCAACTTAGTCTCTGATAATACCATGATCTTCAGTGCAGTATCAAATTTGTACTTTTTGATTTCACTTAAAATAAGAAAAATAAAAAGAGATTATTGTAAGGAAAGAAGAGTGTAATAGTGAATAGTGGGGAAGGTTCTAACGAAAGACAATCAATTATTGGTTTACTTACTTTCCTAGTCAGACAGACAGACACCACAACCAATAGCTTTGTTATCTATCTCTTCTCTAAGCTAAGCTAAGCTTTTTTCTCTTTCATTCTCTCTGACAGTGATAGTTTCCCTACAATTCTTCTCTGAAACAACTTAGGATTCAAAACACTGAAATCTCCTCGCCGATGATCGATCTAACCCCAGTCAAGTGTTATAATTTTCCATGATTGATTGATGTAAGCTTTTTCGGATTTCAACTCAATTTTGACTTTGGAGTTGGACCTTAGTTCGACAATTCGCTTCATCTCCTCCATCTTCTCTTACCACCCAGTAAGTTTCTTGATCTATCAATTCATTCATTCCAAAAATTCTTCCTTTCAATATCTTCCCAGATCTCGGTGCTTCTCTCTCTCTTTTGACTCCTCTCGTCTGACCCGGGTTGTACTGTAAGGATGTTTTAGGAAACTGTATGATTTAACTTTGTTAGAAAGTAGGAAGTAATGAAAATACTTTTACTAAAATTGGACCTGGGAAATTTTGTTGTGTATATACTTGTTAAATGTTAATAACCTTAGCTTGTATTGTATATCATAATTCATGACATAAACATAACTACTGCTATTTGTGTGGCTGAGATATATCATTTTTGTGATGTATGCAGGATACATTTGATTGAAGTTGGATCCACTGTATTATGGCGGATTTAGAAAATTTGCTGTTGGAGGCTGCAGGGAGAACTGGATCAGCAGGGAGAAATCGACACTCTCTCGCGCCTTCAAGGAGACGGCACGATGGCTCTTATTCGGATGGAGGGAGTGACTCTAGGGATGATGATTCAGATGATGAGCTTAATTATGCAGGCAGAAAGCCCTCCGGATCGCAGGTTCCCCTGAAGAAGAGATTGGATCCGGCGGAAAGAGACGATGATTTGGGCAGCCAGGAAGAGGCGGATGATGATGAGGGCCGCAGCGATCATGAGGGCGATAGCAGCGATGAATCTAATATTGGTGATGATCTCTATAAGGATGATGATGACAGGCGGAAGCTCTCTGAGATGACAGAACTTCAAAGAGAGATGATCTTGTCGGATAGGGCTACCAAAAAGGATGATAAGAGTTTATTGGGGAAGATAGCATCAAAGCGCAGCGATAAAGGAAAGACAACGGTGCCCAGAAAACAGTCTCCACCAATGTCATCATCGCGAATGCGAGCATCAGCTCGATCGGCTGACAGAACAGCCAAGAATGATGCATTGAATGAACTGCGCGCCAAGCGGTTGAAACAGCAGGATCCAGAAGCTCACCGCAGGCTGAAAGAGGCAAGTAGAGGTGCAGGGCCCCGGAATTTTTCCCCACCAAAGCGCAAGCCTTTCACCTCAGCTAGCCTCAGTAGTTCAAGCCATAGTGATGATGAAAGTAGGTCTCACAGTGATGATGAAGGGTCAACTGGTGATGGAGGAATTGCTGACAGCGATGACGACAGGGCAGGGTCCAATGGACCATCATTTCAGGATATAAAGGAAATTACCATTCGGAGGTCAAAACTTGCCAAATGGTTTATGGAGCCTTTCTTTGAGGAGCTAATAGTCGGTTGCTTTGTAAGAGTTGGAATTGGCAGATCAAAGTCTGGGCCTATCTACAGGCTCTGCATGGTGAAAAATGTTGATGCCTCGGACCCCGATCGGCAGTATAAATTAGAGAACAAAAGTACATACAAGTATTTGAATGTTGTTTGGGGGAATGAAAGTTCTGCTGCTAGGTGGCAAATGGCTATGGTTAGCGACTCTGCTCCACTCGAAGAGGAGTTCAAACAGTGGGTTAAGGAAGTAGATCGAAGCGGTGGCCGGATGCCAACCAAGCATGATGTCTTGGAAAAGAAGCAAGCTATACAAAAGGCCCTCACATTTGTCTACTCAGCTGCTACTGTGAAGCAGATGTTACAGGAGAAAAAGTCCGCCTCATCAAGGCCGCTAAATGTCGCGGCTGAGAAGGACAGGCTTAGGAGGGAATTGGAAATAGCACAAAGTAAGAATGATGAAGCGGAAGTGGATAGGATCAAGAATAGACTGCAAGAATTAGAGGCATCCAGGCATGCAAAGGTAAAGGATGCTAAGGCTTTGAAGCTGGCTGAGATGAACAGAAAAAACAGGTTTGAGAACTTCAAGAATGCTTCCGAGTTGAAGCCGGTGAATACGGGTTTGAGAGCAGGAGAGGCAGGGTATGATCCATTTTCAAGGAGATGGACTAGATCAAGGAACTACTATGCTTCAAAGCCTGGTGAAAAGGCTGCAGCTGGAAATAGTGGTGCCAATGGCTTAGTGGCTGGTGCAGGCAGCAACGGTATAGGAGCTACTGCAGCAGCCTTGGAAGCTGCTGCTGGCGCGGGTAAGTTGGTGGATACTAGTGCTCCGGTTGATCAAGGGACAGAGTCGAACATGCTGCATAATTTTGAGCTGCCGATTTCATTGGCATTGCTTCAGAAGTTTGGTGGAGCTCAAGGAGCTCAGGCAGGATTTATGGCAAGGAAACAAAGAATAGAAGCGTCGGTGGGATTCCGAGTGCTGGAAAATGATGGGAGGAGGCACGCACTGACGCTGACGGTAAGCGATTACAAAAGAAGAAGAGGGCTTCTTTGAGGTTTGTTGCTGCCACAACATCATTATTTATGCCAGAGCCCAAGATAGTTTTGTATTTACTGTAATTGTGTTGTGGTGCTTGTTGTGCTCATATGTATCTTCAAGTTTTCATAATTGTTTATGTTCGATTGTCTCTCTTGTTTGTCAAAATTTAAGCAAGAACTTTATTTGATAAATGCAAGTTAAAGACAGAGAATGAATGAATGAATATATGTATGATAAATGCACAGAAATTCTGGTTTACTGTGTTCTGGTTTAGGAAGGATCTCTTGATATTGCAGTTGCTGTCACAGAAATAGTAACTACCTCACTGTATTGATTATAAACACATAAGAAATATAAAAGATTAGTCCATATTCCATACCTAAAAATATAATGACTAATTCATATAAAAAAAAATGTTGAACTAAATATCATTGCCCACTGTTTCTAAAAGAAAATGAATGCTACCTATGAATGAATATCTTAGTGCTTGCTTTTGCCAAGATTTTATTCTCTTTCGGTCTAAATAACTTGGGACCAATAGCAATTGTTGGATAAAGTCTTTCTCTATTCATGGATTCCAGATTTGATTCTTTTAAATCATGAAAAATAAAATTGAAAAGGACAAGAAAGAAGACTACAAACACTACTTTCAAAACAATAGAAAATTTACATTTTACTGTTTTGATGAGGGGGTTTGCATGCTGAAGCCATTATGGACAGAACTTGATTCAAAAGGGATGGTGGTTTAATTTGTGAAGACATTAGCACTGTTGTCATGTCCTTACTTTCCTTCTGTTATTCCAGATTTTACTGTTTACTGCTGTTATGTTAAAACATATCAATTGCACATTTATTGCACAATAATTCTACTTTCTTTTTTAGTTGTTTGTTGTCACATATTGGATGGAGTATTTCTAGAAATATAAGGAATTTATTGTAGATTAAGTATAAGATTAAATAAAGAGTGATATAAAAAATTGAAAATTTCTTGGTGATAAGATAATTGGGATTCTAATAATAAACTATTAATTCAATTTTGAAATATAAAAAAGTTAACCATTAAGGTAAGGTAAAGGGTATTATAAAAATTATGCAAATAAATAAAAGTAATAAATATTTGTTAATAATCACTACTCCTATACTCAACGGTGCAATATATATCATATCTTGTTTGAATTATTAATTTACAACCACACTCACTCACTGATCATCATTAACATGTTCTGCTAAAATTCTCTATGTACTGCTTCTTCTTATATTATTAACCAATCCAAAAGCCAATAATACAATGCCAAACCATAATAATCTCAAAAGTCCTCTGTTTTTATCACTCTTGTGCATGTTGCTATTAGCTTACTTTTCCTTTCTTCACTCCTTCTTGTCTTTCAATGCATTCCCTCTCTTCTCCATTCATCCTCCTGATTTCTACTCCAACACCACTCATCATGAATACCTTTTGCATTCTAAGTGTTGTATACATCCCAAGAATCATGCCATCATCACAAGAATTGTGGAATCGTCATCCTCATCAACATTTCATGCTAGAGTCCAAGCCTTCTTCAATAATGCCGATTCTAATAATTCCTCTTCTTTTTCTTATGATACTTATTGCAATGTCAGATTCTTCATGATTTGGATCTTTCCCTGGTCATCATTTGGTGGCAGAGACTTGTTATCTATAGAGAGCATATTCAAGTCTCACCCAGAAGCTTGTTTGCTAATAGTTTCAGACTCTCTTGACTTTTATAAAGGAACACAAATTTTAAGACCCTTTTTGAAGAAAGGATTCAAAGTGATGTCAATTGCACCTGATTTCAACTACCTATTCAAGGACACTCCTGCTGAGTCATGGTTTAATCAGTTAAAGGCAGGGAATATTGATACAGGTACAGTTTGTTTAGGCCAAAACCTCTCCAATTTGGTTAGGCTTGCTTTGTTGTACAAATTTGGAGGAATTTACATAGACACAGATGTTATAGTATTAAAGAATTTCTCCATGCTGAGAAACTGCATTGGAGCACAAAACATTGATGTCAAAAGTGGTCAATGGAGAGTTCTGAACAATGCTGTATTGGTATTCGACAAGGGGCATCCATTGATTTGGGAATTCATTAAAGAATTTGCTGACACATTTGATGGTAATGTGTGGGGTTATAATGGCCCTAACTTGGTCACAAGAGTTGTTTCAAGGATGAGGAATGGTGGTGATTTTACTATAATGCCACCATATGCATTCAATCCTCTAGATTGGTTTGAGATCACTGATTTTTTTACAGTGCCTAGAGATGAGATGCACTCACATGTACAAATATTGGAGAAAATTCAGAAAGAAAGCTTAGCATTTCACTTGTTTAATACTCAAAGTAGGAATCTAAAGGTGGAAAAGGGAAGCATAGTTGATATTATTTTCTCAAGCTGTTGCATCTTCTGCAACTCTTGGAATTGAAGGTTATTTGGAGAGTTAGAAAAATATACAAGTTCATCACATTAAAAATGTATGTATGTGGTTCCATAATGTTTGTATTATTTATATTTGTAGGGTTATATTGTATGGCATGAGCCTTGACCTTCATATTTTTCTTGATGTACTTTATGAATATATTACAAATTATGCTATTTATATCATTATTGTTGGATAAGGTGCTAAATGTCTAATTGAGACACCAAATCCCCCAGAAAACCTGTTTTAAGCTGTTTTTTTCTTTAAAAAGATAAAGAGTTCCTATTAATCTCTCTCTTTTTGGGGGGATTTGGGGCAGTGAGCTCATGACTCCATTAGTTTGATTAGACACCATAGTTAGACTAACTAAGTATCAATCCTCAATTGATACTATTAATTAATTACTAATTACAAAGATGGGCTTGGACTTTGGAAACCCATGCTTTAGGTATAAGAATCACCCATACACAAAACAAAAAATTGATATGTTGCGTGTCTGTTTTTGGTAACTGTCATGTGATTCCTTAACGCGCTCTGTTACCGATAATACTAAGATCATATGATAGGGGTAGGGCTCTGCCCATAATTTGAAAATCTTTTGGGCCTAACAAGTGCTGTATGATATGATATGCCTTTTATTTTCCATCAATTAAACCAAAATCGGTGATGCAGAAACAGAGTGATGGCCTTTGAAATAGACGAAACAGCAGAATGAAGGCATCATCCTATCCTATAGAAATTGTTAGAAACCGTCCAAGTCTAATCCAGTTAATTAGTAGTGCGATCATTAATTCTTCTCATTATTATTCTTCTTCTTCTAGGAAAAGAAAATAGCTATGAGGGGTCCACGTTCGATTCAATCAAATCTGTGTTACTTCTGGTTCACTCCGATAGATGGGCAATGGGTTCAATCAGAAAATTGGACCAGAGATTGAACCAATTAAGGGTGGGTTTTAGAGGTTTAACTTGTTCGATCGAAAATATAATTAAATATAGTAAAATATATATAAAATATATATTTATTTATTAATAGATATACATAAGTTAAATTATATATAGTAAAAAATTAAAGTATATTTAAAATATTAATTTAATGTTAAATTATAGAGAATTTAATAAATTTAGAGGTTTAATAGTCTTTAATTTAGTAATTAAAATATATTATATTTTATATTTTATTATAAAATAATTATTAAATTTAAAAAAATTAAATTTTCTATTTTTAATATTAGTTGACCGATTCAACCGATTTTAATTGATTTTATCAATTTTTCATATTTTTACTTAGTTTTTACTCATTTATTTTTCAAATTTTAACAGATTTTTGAAATTCTAATTTTTAAGCTTCAACATGAATTCGATTCCAATTCAACTGGTAGAACCGGTTAGATCCGATTTTCAGAATAATGATTATAAGTCATAACTAACTGTAGAGCGCTAGCTACGTCTTTAATTTGTGCTATCATAAATATTCTTGTCCCACCGCCCCATTTTTTCAAGTGTAGCCTTCTCATTGGTTTTAATTTGCCCTTTCAACATTGCAAACGGCTGTATCTTTACATTTATTATTATTATTATTATTATTATTATTATTATTATTATTATTATTATGTATCTAATGTAATATCTTGAATTGTGATGATTTTCGACATGTATAAAAATTTGTATAGTTTTATGAATAAAAATCAATAAAAAAATGTATTCCCATTATTATATATCATTTATAAAACATATCTTTTGTTGTTCATCAACATTAAATGGATTTGTGCTAATAATTTTAATTTTATAGTTATTACAATATAAAGTGACATTAATCTAAGCGTTTAAAATTTTAGACAATAGAATATTATAGTTTCTATAATTTAAAGCTCTAGAGTTTAGGCTTTGTTTCTCACTTTTTAGATAAAAACCATTAACTTCAACACAATATAATGTTAAGTGGATGGGCATGTGTATAAATATTTATATTTCAACTTTTAAAAGAGACATTAATTTGAAAGTACATATTATATATAAAATTACAGATGAACACTAATCCAACAGTTTAAATCTTTGAGACAATTAAGGTGCTTTCATAAAAATAATAACATCTCAATTTTTTTTCAGTGAATTTAGCCTATATTCTTGTAAGAGAAGCAATGGCTAATTAAATAATCCGAGACATGGAGTATACAAATATAATTTTGACATCTAGCTAACCATGAATCATTTTCATCCACATTATCATCAAAATCCTAACTAGATAATTAGTCATACTCATTAGCAGTAAGTGAAATTTAATTTCAGTTTTAATTAAGGGAATTATTAGGCAATAATGCTAGTCGTACAACATAAATATGTTCAACTAGCTAGTATCCAATATGTTCTATACATAACATAGAATGTGTGCTATATGTATAACACACGTACGTATAATACATATTTCATGTCATGTATAGCACACATTGAATATTATTTGAATGTATTTTTTATTATACGATCATTATTAATTATTAGGTGATAACAATGGAGTGATAAATGTCTCTTCTCTATATATATAGTGATGAAGAAAATGGCATTGTATGTATATTAGACGATGGGTGGTGAGAGTAAAAGTGTAGTGGACACTACTCTATGAGTATCTAGAAACAGATTTGTATTTGGCGGATTGTCGATCACTTGGCTACAAAAAATTGAGCAATCCAATGGGAAGCCATATAGCTAGCTAGGTCATGGCATGGAGTCCAAAATTTCTACAAATAGACCCACATTTTTTATAGTTTTTCCCCACCTTGTATGGTACGTATCAAGCTCCATCTGACTGAGAGTGCTAGCTGCACAATAATTGGGTGAACCGTCCTTTTAGACAGACTCAGCTATTTTAACCAAATCAAAGATTTTGCGGATTACAATGAAAATGACTTGCTTTAGTTTTCATCACTAATATTTTGCATTCTTTTTATATTTTCTCTTAGTAAAGATAATTAGTGTACAATAAAAATTGTACAATATTTATATATCAATCATATTTGTTGTTAAATTTTAAGAGTTTGGATGCAATAGTATATTCATAATTCATACTAAACTTCAATTGTATAAATGAATGTTATATAGATATTATATATATATTTTTTTTATTGTATATATATAATATTTGTATTCTCTTAGAGATATTCTGACTTCATAACTGGAAAATTGGAAGATCAGAAAATAAAACCAGTCAAGTCGATCAAGTTGGAGAGGAGAAAATGGTAAGTTATTTAGGATCAATATATAGCATTTATTATTTTAGACATGAAATTGACATATGAAAAAGGGAAATGTTAGTTTTAACATGATATCTCACTTTCTCATTCTTGTTCTTGAATGATGAATATGGTTGTAGTCTCCACGCATTACAATATATGATCTCCCAAAATTATACTTTTTCAAGAAAATTAAAAGTAATTGAATAACAAAATATTTCACATGGCAACAAATTAAACCTAGGAGCTGTTGAACACTTGCCTCAAAACTAGTGGTTCATCACATCAAATTCTACCCTACAATTATAAATTAAATGGATATATATATATATATATATATATATATATATATATATATATATAACACTGAGAAACTACCTAAGCATTAAGCAACATCTTCATCAAGTCACCGCAAAAGAAAAGTATAGTAGTGAATGAATGTCAAATACATATAGGATATGGCCAAAATAAGATAATAATGAAATTATTAAAAAACACATCGCAATCTATGTTCCAACCTGGAAGCATCAATTGCCAAATTGTGGTCCCACTGATGCTATGACATGTGTATTAATTCCTGATTGTTATTATTAGCAAGTATTATATTAAATTCCTTCAGTTCTATCTTCTTACCCTAAGCAATGGCAATTCACTGGTAGCAAATTAAACAATTAATTAAAGTGACTAATGTTTAATTATGAAATTAAACTTAAATTAATCAAGCCATGTGGGTTGCTTGGCTCCACCAGCAACAGCAGGAGTCACCAAAGCATGTCCACGCGAACGAATCTGTTCTTTGGATCCTTAATCAATTTTTTAATGACCAATTAAGGAGAGAATGAGTTATTAATGTAAAGTTGTTTGATGGACATAAGTGGCATCTTAGTTGGACATAGTAGACTCTTCCCTCACTCAAGAGATCAACTTGGATTTAATTGATTAATTAATTGATTAATTAATTAAGTGTGTTATTTTCAAATGTGGCCAACAAACATTCTGTGTTTTGTCCTCTTGTTCAATGTGATGAAGTCGACCACCCAATACCCTTTACCTAACCAACCGACCAAGATTGATTTCCATGCACATTCCCTCTCTTCAGTGTTCAGATCAAATCCTTTCAAATATGGTGGTCAAGTTTAATCAATTGTATTTTGTTTAATTAATTAATTAATTAATTGTGTTATCAAATACCTTAATCGTGACTTCATTATATTTGTGCATGTGCCATTTGTGGTCCTGAAATCCTAATCCTCTGGCGGCCTGGTTGGAGAAGTTATGGTGTGATTATTTCTCTTCAATTCATTCATTGCTATTCAATCCAATTTTATAATAATGCTATTCAACCTTTAAGCCATTTAATTAATTTCTTGTCATACTGAGTACTGACTTCACTTCAAATATAGGACATAGAATTAATTATTCATACAAATAACAGCCTTATTTTATTATTTTTATCTATCCCAAATTGGTCATTACATTTCATTTATTATTATATTATGTTTTGTGAGAAGGAGCTAGCAACTTGAAATTCACAATACTGAAAGGTTCCTATCATGCATGTTGTGAAAATCAAATCAATAATCCAAGGCTTCTTCTATGTAAAGCTTTGGTTATTCTTTGACCAAAACTGCTGCTGGCTGCTATCAAACCACTGTACCTGAAAGTTTTGTGTTCAGACATTCAAATTTGACAACTCATCCTATGGTCATTTAAAAAAATGTCTATACTGATCCCATTGTTTACACAATAAGCTACTAATTAAGTTGTTAATTTCTAGATGTTGTTAATTTCAATGAAGATCTCGAAATGATTTGTTTATTATTATTAAGAATGTTTCCATAAGAAATCCCCTGTTTTGGGGCATCCAAGGTTCAAATTATTTGACTGATAGGGCAGTTAGTTGTGATGTATGTCTCTCTGACCAATTTGACCATCAAATTCTGTTCTTGTAGTGCAGAGGTTGTTGTCCCTCACTCATCCCATTAATTGCTTGGTTGCTGCACCTTCAGCCACTATCTCTCTCTTGGCTTTAACATCCAAACATGTCCTTAATATGATGCATTGATTATGCTCTTATGTTTCCCTAATTAATAAACAGCAATTTATATGATGGCCACAACTCACACGCCTCAATTTATATTCATATTTCTATCTTTCAGAATGTTGTTGTACATTTCATCCATCATTAATAGGAAAATATACGGGATACAACAAAAATCCAATCAAAATAGTCAATATATTGTGCATAACATATATAATATAAAAAATACAATGTATATCACCTGTTGGGCACAACATATATCACATGTTGCATCATCATTTTTCTTTGCAATATGTGACATATGTTGTGCACATCATGTGATATATAACGTACATAATATGTAATATTTGTTGTGCAATTTATATTATATATCTTGTGCACAACTTGTTGGCTGTTTTGACTGATTTTTTGTTGTACCTATAACAATGCTCTTAAAAGTATATATGTATATATATATATATATATAATAGGGAATGTATCTAGTGAAAATGTTAAAGTTATATGAGAGTGAGAAAAGTAAATCTTGACCATCAAATCATACATGGAAGGTAAATGGAGTGAGAAGCCAAATAGAATTCATATCATGGATGGTTCATTCAACACCCATGTGTGATATATCCCTATATAGATGATGAATTGAAACTTAACACGTGCATGTAATGTAACACATACATACATACATACATAAATATCAATACTGATATCAATTGATGAATGTTGCTACATGCAATCACATGACATATAGGACCATGCATAATCAGCACCACCTCAAACTATGCGTTTGCCATGCCAACTGTTTTTAACCTCACTAAGAATCTTATATATGATATGATATGATATGCCCCACTATTGCCACCTTCAATTCCTCTAATTAATAACAATCCCTTTAGGAAAACAAAACCTATTTAGTTAGCCCATGGACCATATAGTTTGCCAACTTTGTATATATAATAGCCATAGCTAGCTAGGGGTGGTCAAGTCAAGTCTATATATATATTATCTACGTTCAAACACACACAGAGGGAGCACTATCAACGGCCTAGAACCGTCCACGTGTCAAGCACCCAACTTCACCTTCACCTTCACCTTCGGGGTTAAGTATCTGCAATCTATATACACCTGTGTTGTGTTGTGTTGTGTTGTGTGCCACAAGAAAGAAACCAGAACTACTCATAGCTAGGCTGTTACCAAATTAAAGTCTCTGCATCATAAATTTTTATAGCATTGCCCCCTCCTCTCTATTCACATCCATCACCACCACACAAACACTTAACTTGTTCATTCAACTGGTTTTTCTTTTTCTGCTGATCTTAATTCGTTCCTCTTGCATATATATAATTATTGCTCCTTTTACAGATAGATAGATAAGACCATAAAATAGGCATTAGATATAGACATAACATAAAAAAGACATGCTCACTAATTCTTCTTCTCAACTTCCTAGGTGTTTCCGTCCATTAAAAAACCCAAAGAACAAGTCACCAATTTCCTTATTAGAATTGCACACGGTTTGTGCCATAACCACCAATCTCATCCTCTTATTATCATTCAGATTCATTTCCCTTCTAGCACCTAGATCAAAGGGCTAAATTTTCAATTACTTGTCTATTTTCTTTCTTTCTCTCTGTTTGATCATTGGTTAATTTCCAAGGAGTGAGTTTTGAGAGATAGATAGACATATATATATATATGGGTTTGAGTTCAAAGCAGGTTTCAAGCAGAGGAGTCGATTGGAAGCAAGCCTTGTTGGAATCTCAGAACTTGGAACTTCCGATGAGGAAAAACCAGCAACAACAGATGAATCATAATCAGCAAGCAGCAGAGGCTCTCAAGTGCCCGAGATGTGACTCAACAAACACAAAGTTTTGTTATTACAACAACTACAACAAGTCTCAGCCTCGCCATTTCTGCAGGGCTTGTAAGAGGCACTGGACTAAAGGTGGAACTCTTCGCAATGTCCCTGTTGGTGGTGGCAGGAAGAACAAAAGGGTAGTCAAGAAATCATCAACCACCACCTCTGCTCCCCACATAGCAACAATTCAACCACCACCTCTTGCTGTGGCTGATGATCAGAAACACATGAATTCATCTCTGTATCAAGGTCTAACTAGGCCTCCACCATTTCTGCTACAACAGAATAGTCTGATGATGAGTAACAGAGGAATAGAAAGCAAGGATTTTGGTGTTGGTGTTGGTAATAATAATGGAATCTTTCTGGGTTCATCTTTTCCTCCTCCTCCTCCTCAGAGTCAAAGCTCAATCTTCCCCTTCTCAAGCTCTTCTTTTGACACAAACACGTGTTCAGTTTCAACCTCTTTGCAATCCTCCAATGTTTATAATAACTGTGGGGAAGAGTTCAGAACAATGGAGGAGACAACAATCAGCAGCATGATGCCAATTAGCACTAACACACAGCCATGGGAGATGCTACCGACAGCATCAGCAACAACAAGTGTTGGCATGCAAATGTCAAACTATTGGAGTTGGGAGGACCTTGATTCTTTGGTCTCAACTGATCTAAACAACAATCCTTGGGATGATCATATCAAACCTTGAGATACCCAAATCAACAATGACATCATCACATGGTAGTAGTGTCCATAGATTAGTAGTTGAATTTGATTTAATTAGGGTGTTATTATTATTATTATTATTATTTTTTGGTGTTTCATACATATTAGTAAGTGCTATTGGTTTCAGATGGGGCAGTGTTCATTCTCACAAAAGAGCAGTATTTTGGAGCTGTTATGTTTTAGCTTCAGCTTCTTCTTCTTCAAGCAAGGGGTCCCAATTAATTAATTAGTTGTATTGTAATACACTTTGGTTGGCTTCTTTGTTCATCCCTAGCTCTATCATTTCCTCTAATAAAATGGTATATTATTGTATTTCATTAGTTTTAGGATTTTTATCCTTTTTCTTCTTCTTTAAGTTTTCTGAGTGCTTTGTGATGAGGATGCATGGTTATATCTATATATATGGGTCAGCTTCCAGCACAGCTGAAACTGATGGAATGGAAGATTCTTGTGGTCATATATATTGGAATAATATCATTTGATGGATTTTATTTGTTCATGATTCATCAATACATACCACCACTATCTAAGAAAATCATTCTCTGATTCTGGTGTACAGTGTGTTTTGTATTGATATTTTTATTCCAATTGGATCATTTTCCTTTTATCTTATGCAGGCTTTTAGGCTCACATGGTGTTTTACTCTTCATTGCAATTTAATAGAACAGTCTATATACATTAGGGGCCACCATAATTTATAATTATTCAAGCTTTGTTTTCTGCTTGTCGTTTCTTCTATTATTGATCCAAGATGGACCAATGGTAGACCACACCTTCTAAATTATACACCAAGTCAGAGTTTTAAAATGTGATTGGATCTAATTTAGATCTAACTTGGTGAATCACTAGCCATATAATCTTAATAATAATTATTATTAACTTAACAACTTTTTCAACTACTGTTGTATGCATGCTTACATTCGCATGCGTTTCTCATACATTAGTTTATGTGATGACTAAACGATGGCTCATACTACACAAAATGTTGCTTAATTGAATATAAGTGGCAGAGGGAAATAAATTAAAATACAGCAGTGCTACATGTATTTTTGAGGAGAAAGTTCATCCGTCAATGCACAGTAAAAAGTTGACCAAATGAGTTAATCCTCTTAAAATTACTGAATAATGACACTCTAAGTCTCATTGTAACCTCTTGTTAACCTCTTAGAATTCTTGGAACTCTTTGAAATTTAGTATAGATAAATTTTCTATTTGGCAATAAAAAATTAATTATATTGGGTTTATTTGACTAGAAGTCTTTATAAAATACTTATGCATTAATTGACTAGGCATGGAAAATAAATTTTATAAAATAAAAGAAAAAAAAAAGGTCCATCAGTTATTTGGATCTGAATTAGCCTCAACGGCAAACATAGTAGCTTCAACCGAATTGAGCAAAATAAAAGGTTAACATAGGACCACATAAAATTGGGATCGCGTGTCCCATGTTAAATTTTTTTTTGGTGATTCATATGTTTAAATAAAGTTAGATTATTATATATGGTAGTTGATGTGACTAATAATTTTATAGTGTAAAAAAAATATTTATTGTTATGTAAGTTTTAATAAATTTCTTTCATGATGAGGTTGCAATAGTGGCAAGTAGTAAAGTTGGATGGTCTTGCATTGCATGTGATGGTGAAATTGGATTGAAGCCAATCAATGCTAAAATAGCAAGGTACAAATAATTTACCTGGGGCAGTTGAAAAAATTGGACCATTTTTGGAAAGATATATCAGTGAGAAAAAAGAGGCATCACTCACTGTCTCCACAGGTACTAATCGTATCTATAAGTCTACATTGTTGTCACTTTCAATAATTGAAGAGGTGTTTTCATATCAAACAATAATATTCTTTGAATAACAACAAGCTTACCTATACCTACTGCTATATCTGCACTAGGGAAGGGGTGGAGTTCTATCTATTCATTCTGAATTTCTCTGATTAACCATAGTTTCCAACATAACATGATGGCAGAGTCAAAATAAACAAAATGTGGACTAGTCTAGAATCTAGACACCCTAGTCAATCAAGCTTCATAATAATTTACAATAGGTTTTCACATCTATAATTAAGAGCAAACTTGATACACTGAACATGCATTTTCCCCACTCTAGAGTTTGAAATTCACTACAAATTTCCCATCCTCACACCAGTATCCCTAGCATAAGGAGGTGGACCATTATTAGCTTTTGAGAAACTAACATAATAAAGCTCTGAGGCTATGCCTGTGAAGACAATGAAAGCAGCACCAGCTCCAAACACTCCCTTCCTCAATGTCTCACATGAAGGTGCATTTGCTCTCAACACAGTGCGGTATTTGGTGTGGTAAGCATTCCTCACAGAACCAGCTAGCAAGCAGGCAGCAGCAATAATAAATGTCAACCTGAATCATCAACATAGTCATAATGTTAGCAAAGTTGGTCCTTTAGAAATTTATGTGAAATCAACAAAGGGGGCAAAAATTAACAATTAAGAGCAATGTATAACTAGTTGTTAAGATTTAAGCACACACCAGGTAGTGATGAATAAGCAAATTGCCCATGATCTGGATCCACTGGGTCTCATAGCTCTCCCACAGCACAGGCATCCAGTTACAATCATTATGATCACTTGACTAGCAACTAGGATAAAGAAGGACCCAACGCCGAGTCCGGTTGCAATGTCAGAGTCATATTGGCAGTAAAATCTTTTATCAGTAGCATCTTGCATTAGATTGGCCTGGCAGAAGAACATATAAATACATTAAGTAAACCCATTACTAAAATGTTGTATGGATTTGTTTCCAGTTTTGCAACACCAGGCTTCAATGGCATCACAACTTTGCAGCTACTAATCAGTGAAATTGAACTCCTAGCTAATGGTGTACTGTACAATGAAGAAACTGACAACAACATTTAATAGTCATATGTTATGGACCAATCTTCCCAATTGAAGACAAAATTGTTTTGGTAACTTCTTAACATAATTCTATACCACATAACTTTATCTCCTTGAATTTTCTTTCATTCTTGTAAAATTTCTTTTTTATTAGAAAAATATATATATTCCCTGAAAAAGAAAATGATACATCTTGGAATTGTTGAATGCATCATAAGCATGAAAATTCGCTAGTTTTGCCCTGTTAGATGGTAGTCAGACAGCAGTAACCAAATTGTGGGAAAAATGTCATCAAAACATCATTTTGGACTTCATGTGATAACATTTAAGGCACAAGCCAGTTCAGCTCCCAAAACCTCTTCCAAAGGGCATGGGGCTTTCACATTTACTAGAACAAGAGTTTTAAGGTTATGATATGGCAGACTACTGGAACTGCTCCTAACACCTTGTCGAAAGGGGAAAAAAGGACATCTTGCCAAAGAACAAAAGATTCTCATCTGAAAATAAAAAATTGAAATAGAAGAAAATTAAGAAAAAAGGAACTGGATGAAGACAACATATTTGATCTCGACCTTGCAAATTCAAGGTTTTGGGATTCATTTCAACATTAACGTAGCAAATTTAATGGCCTATTTGACCATTTCTTATTGGTATGACCTGGAGGTCATGGGCTCAAATTCTGTGTGAATCTGGTGAACCTTGTTGTTTGAGATCTATAAGAAACTTAAGGTCATCACTAATTCGATATGTTTCTCTGTAAATGTCAGCTAACTAAGTTATAACAGTTGAAGCTGAATCTACCCCTGCAGGCTCCAGCATTCTTACATGACATTTATAAATTGTTTTTTAAGTTTTGCCCTTTACAGCTAAAATCTACAGCAGTCAAGCCATGGATTTTCTTCTTAAAATGCCTAAGTCATAGTCCTGTCCTGATTACAATTACTCAGCCTACTAAGTTACAGTTTCTAAACATTAGAAAATAGAATTCTTTAACAAAGTGGATGCCATTCTTCCACAACGACCTTAATCATTCATTATGTGGAAGTTTAACTACAAATCAGGTTGTTCCAGACCATCCAAATTCTACGCAGTGTTTTTTGGAATGAATTTCTCAGTACAGACAGAGATTCCTAGTAGTCTGAAACATAAAATGCTGAATTAAACAAAGATTTTTAACAAAAAAGGGGACCCAACGGCTCCTAATTGCAGAATTACCACTTAGGCAGCAGTTAAATTTCAACAATAAGTCAAGGAAGGAAAATTCAGCACAACACTAAATTATCGCGGCTACTATGTTACCTATGACCTTACCAACAAATAATTATCAGAATAACCAATTCAAGACTTTCAATTAAACTTAAAATCAAAATCACTCCATATTTTCCCTTTTGAGGAGATGCGTGTCCTAAAACGAATCAATACTAAACAAATTCTAAAAAGAAGAAACAAATAAAGTAGGCAAGACGAGAGAGAGACTTACAGTATTCCTCCTCTGCTCAGCAGCAACAGCGAGAGCAAAAGCAATGAGATCAAACACAAAGACAACCACCAGAACCAGTGACGAAGCCATATAGACAGCTCTGAAAGTCAAAACTCACTGACCAATCTTAATCTCCTTCTCTCTATCTTTTCTACCAACCCACAGGAACACACGAAATAAATAACAAGCCCACAGAAATAGAAAACATAAAGCATCAAATCAAGATTAATTCAAAGGCATTGAGATCTAATAATGTAATATAGATACCTGGTCCTGTATCAACCTGCAGGAAGAAGGAATAAATAAATAAAGAGCAGAGGAAAGAAACAGGAGAAGAAGAAGCCGTAGAAACGTACGAAGGGGAGAGGGTTATGAGTTATTTTCCTTGTACGAGAAGCAAATGCGTTAAATAAATAAAATAGGACCACTCGTCAACGCAATAACACCACAGCACATGCACACACACACACCACCTCAACTTTGTTCTGACTTCTTTTGGCTGTCTTGTGCACTTTGAAGCTCTATCAATTGTAAAATAGAGTCTTAATACTCTATTTAAATAGGATCAGCACCCAATTTAATGATTGATATGCGCAGATATTATTTTTCTTATAAATTTATTGAGAAGCACGCGATCTTGTTTTAACTACTAAATTAAAGAGCTGCGTGACAGTACATAATAAGATTCTCATAATCTTTTACTTCATCTTCACCGTTCATCATTTTATTTATGCCTAAATTGTAATAGTGACTTGATTTGCTTAATTTGTTTGTTTGGTGTGATTATAGAAGGACACGTACATAAAGCCACAAGATAAGGTTAAAGGTTGGTGGTAACGGGTCAATGATAAAAGGAAAAGTGGATGGGAAAGTCACACGACACATTACTTGAATTTAAACATCCTAATTGGACAATAATAATTCAAACTACTGACCTTGGTTCCACTCAAGCCGTGAAAGTGAAAGCAAAACCCACTTGTTGATTTGGATAACACTTAGCTATGTCTATCTTGGACATCCAAAATTTTGTGACATTTCTAACAAGATATTCATGAATAGAAAAAAAAAGAAAGTTGACATGTTAGAGTAGTATCGTGTCGAAATCCAAAAATAATAAAGACGTGTGATGTGAAAAATAGATTTAGTTTATTTATTTGATTGTATTTACTCCACTTCTAATATATCATATAATAGTAAGGGAATAAGACGAATAAAAGCATGACTTTAGATTCATATGAACTATTTTAAGAATATCTTACAATAATAAGAGCAATAAGGTTATATAGCAGTTAGGAAGAAATGTCGTTTACGAGATGTCGCTGTTAACCATAATTTGTAAACAATAATACTATATGTACACTCTTCCATCAGCCACCCTTTACTTTTTATAGTGGGCCCATCAGAATGACAAAGTAATATTTGATGGAGTGACTGATGGTAGCTGCAAAATGGTGTATAAGAAGCATTATTGATTTGCAAATATCTATTTGGGCATATAAATCTAAAAAATAAAAGATAAATAATAGAGAGAAAAAAGTTGGAAAAAGAATAAATAATAAAACAATAATGCTAAGTGTACAATGAAAAATCAGTCAATACAGCCAATTAACATACTTTAATTTTGGTTTTAACCCAAATAATCATTGAGATTGTAATGAGCTGAGCAATTATGGCCAAAAATTTCATTCATTAGCTAATTTGGCTGGTTTTTTATTGTACATTTAGGATCACCCATAATAAAATATATGAAATTTAGGATTGTTTATGAGTATAATGTTCGGATGTTTTGAAATATATGATGTACTAATAACAATATTCTATTCATAGTCTGGTAAAAGCTAATAACACTTTAATTTTTTTTAATTAATTGTGTAAAAGTTTTGATAAATAAATTTCTTTTACTTGAAAGTTACTATCAGAACTTAAACACTTTCTTTCATTATGGGAACAATTCTTTATATGGAGATCAGCAAACTATAATATACAACCAACTTTAGAATAACTACCATGGACAGAACTTATTTATTTATTCAAAATGATTTTTAAGATATATATTATACATATACTGTCCAAGTATTATATCAATCATTTTGCTTTTTTTTTTAATATATAATTCGGTTTCTTAAAACTCAGATAAGATATTAGCTGGCCTTCTCACATTTTTTATCTTGATTATTGTTTTTATTCTTCTTGAATTTTTTTCCTCAAGAATTTGGATCTTGGATTTAGAACTAAAAAAGAAATCTAGTTCTTTGGGTCGTTTGGGCCCATTTATTTAAAGAAGAAAAAGAAACCCGTAGACGGCGTCGTTTTAATCCATCGTCTTCAATTCTACAATAACAGAGCACAAAACGGCGGCGTTTTGTTGACTGTAGAACCACTCTCATCTTCCTCCATTGCATCTGAAGCTGCCTGCGATCCCAATGGCTTATCGACGATGCCTCCTCCTCAGAAGATCCAACCTCGCTGACCTAAACTGCCAACCCTCTTTCTGCTACGTTCTCCACAGCAACGACGACAAACGCGAACACCCTCATCAAAATGCATTTTCAGCCGGAATCAACACTAGTTCCATCCAAACACGGTCCTTTGGATTTGGAGGGAGCTCCCTTCATGGATCAATGGGGTTCTCTGCTTCTTCTCAACGCACTAGAATGGTTTCCAACGCGTTGCTATCTACTTGCTCTGGATATAGTTTCTGCCGATACATGTCCACAGTTAACGATGGTTCCGATAAGACTGATTTCGTCACTGGCGTTTCCGATTTCGTCACCGAAACAACCTTGGAGGCTGTGTCTTCTGCGGCTCCCGTTGTTAACGAAGTTGCAATTGCTGCTGCTGATTCTTTTTTGCCCGTCAAGGTGTTTCAGTATGTGATCGATGCTGTGCATACCTACACTGGCTTGAACTGGTCAGTTTTTTACTCATCTTAACTTATGTGCTGTCTCAGAAAGTGTTAAAGAATGTTGAATCTAAATCAATCCACCTGATTTCTGAGGAAATTCCAATGTAGCTTAGAGTGTGTAGTTGAAGTTGTCATTGGTGGATTTTTTTGGCTTTTTATCAGGTATTATAGCTTTGAACTGTTTAACTTTGGTGATGAAGATATGGTACTTGTAAACATGTTGTTCCCACATCATGAAATAAAGAATGCCACTATATATGGGAATTTAGGGTTTAGGGTTTAGAGGTTGCTGGCTAGATTGTTCTTGTACTCGTTACATAGTTGCAGGATATAAGTTCTGGGATTCGATTCTTCACTGGGTTGTCTGTTCGTGTTTCATTGAAGATTTAGTAGCGGCGGCACATACATTTTGAAAGGAAGCTCTTAACTTTGTTTCTCCTTTGTTTCAGGTGGGCAGCCATAGCTCTGACAACCCTCTTGATACGAAGCGCAACGATTCCGTTCTTACTAAATCAACTTAAGGCTAATTCTAAATTTACTGTATGTTGTGGTGCTTTTAGCTCCTTTCTTTCATCTTTGTTTTCTTGCTAAAATAAATTAGTGGCAATCTAATGTCCTGTTTGGGGTGGATTCTATTTGAACATTTGGAGGAAGGGTACCGTTTCCCTTCTCCTCGATCACCCTCTTATTGGTTGGAGGGTTAATTCCCTTGTTACCCCACACTTTAATTCTCATTCTTTTTGTTTAATCTGGTTTACTTTCAGAACAGTCCCCACAGTCGTTTGTTGTAATCAACACTGAGCTTTTTCTGTGTTCTGATCAATTGTGTTGTGAAGCTTACTGTTCCACCCGTGTTTCAGCTAGAAATGCTTCAAATGGAAGAAATAAATGCACAGATGGAAAAGAAGGTAATGATGTTATTTTTCATCAAGTCATTTTGTAATATATTGATTTTTATACAATACAAAGTTAATTATTGATAATGGTGGATATTGTAATATGCAAGATATTGAAAATGATGAAAGTGAGCATCAATTATTTAAGAAAGAGAGAACTCAAGTCAATTTAAGTAATTCCCACAAGGCCATGTTTACTGATTGGAATTAGACTTAACAGTCTAGCTTTGCAGTGGAGTTGGACCATCTAAATCAATTTTTCCTGTGAAATGCCATAAATTCATTTCAGGCTAAAGATCCTGCGGCTGTTGCTGAAGGTCAAAAGCAATTGGAGAAGCTAATGAATGAGTAAGTGGGTTATAAGTATTCTTGTTTAAGTTATCCTTGACATTATTTTTCGTGTTTTCGTTCATTCTAGAACTGCAACTCGTCATTTTTTACCTCCCAATCTTATTCAATGGTACTTCATTCAGTGATTGAACGTGTCAGTGAAGCAATCTTTGCGGTGACTTGTTATTTCCATAACTGAAATCAGTGAACAATCAGTTTTCTGTGTTAACTCTTATGATATAGAAAAATGTTATATGTACACAACTTGAATCAGCCACCACCAAAAAACTCATCTAAACAAATAAAAAAACTCAATCGAATAAATAAAAAAACCCAAAGAAATAACTTAATGATAATTAAAAATTCACTAAAAAATCAAATAAATTCATTATAAGTATGATGAGAATGAAAAAATAGCACAAAAATACATTATTTTTCCCCTAAAAATAACACTTTTAATATTAAATTATCATTAAAATAACATACATTGATACTAAAAATGGACAAAATGCATTATTTTTGTCAATTTGTAATTATTATTAAATTAATTTTTTTATTTTTTGATTGGGTTGTTTTTTTTATTTTGATTGGATTTTTTGGTGGTGGCTTATGGTGGCTGATTGTAGTGGTGTACATATAACATTATCGTATGGTCTACTATTCTTGGGCTTGTATGTTTGTATGACTAGATTTATTTTTTTTTTTCCTCTCTGGTTTTATTAATGCAGATCTAGTGTGGGTCCTTTTACACCATTGAAGGGACTCTTTATTCAAGGTCCTTTCTTTATCAGTTTTTTTCTTGCGGTAAGCTGACTTGCAATTTTATATTCTCCCTCATTGTAGCAGTCTGAGGAACTTTTATATTGTGGCAATATTTTGTTTAATGATAGATTCAAAACATGGCTGAAAAAATGCCATCATTCAAGCATGGTGGAGCCTTCTGGTTTACTGATCTCACAACTCCAGATGCCTTGTATATTTTTCCTGTTCTGACTGCATTGTCATACTTAATAACAGTAGAGGTGAGCATTTTGTTTCCCAAAACTTCTCTTTCATCTTTCATTCTATTCTCTTTCATGGCTGCCTCTCAAATTCTTGCCTGAATATTTTATCGTACACTTTGAATTCTATTCCATCAATCTGCTATAAAAACAGTCAATTCATAAGACATTAGAACATAACTTTAAATGGAGCTGCCAGGAGTGGTGTATTTTGTTTTGCTCAAGTTCCAAATTACATTGATCTTATTATGCTGTTCCTCAGTATAATATCCAAGAAGTCTCTGATGGTACACTTTTGGAGCACAGTGGCAGCACGAGAAATCTCTCTAGGGTTCTTTCTGTTCTTGCAATTCCCTTAACCATGGGATTTCCAAAGGTAAACTTTTCTCGCTTAGCTTTCTTTGGAAGGAGCAACTTTCCTATGCTTCAAACTATCTCTGCATTTGAAATAATTTATTTTGAACTTTCAGAGAAACACGGAAGTTCTGTGATGGTAGTTGTTGCTTGCATTTTATAGTTAGCTTATCTCCAGATGAAGAATTATTCTCATAAAGAAAACTGTGGTAGGATCTTTGGAGTTATTCAATTGACTAGCAACTCTGTTAGTATGACGTTAGATCAATAGATGGAGGGTTTTGCAAATTGAACTGAATAATAATTACTCGTTTGAGGCCTTCAAAAATTTGAATATCATAATCTGCTTTGGCTTTAGACCAACAACTGCTTTTTTTGCTTTATTTGTCATGTCATGTAGTTTGAACTTGTGTTTCTTTGTACTTGTGCAGGCTATATTGTGTTTCTGGCTTTCATCAAATTTGTTTTCGATTATGTATGGACTTGGTAAGGCGTTTCAAAATTTTCATTTGCAATATTCCTTTGTATTTTCCATTATTCACCACTAAGCATAACACACCATATAGAAAGCTAAGGTGGTAGGTTTTTTAAGAGCTAAGTGTGAAGCTGCATTGCATGCATTCCTAACTTCCGTTCTATTTATATGTTATCATTATTATAAGGATCTTGGTTTCCTTTCCTTCTTCAAACTACTGTTATATGCTCTTTTTGTTTTATATTTTCATTTTGTGCTCTCTATTTTCGAATTTTACAGCAATTAAAACTCCCAGTGTAAAGAAAACTTTGGGTATTCCTGATATAGCTGCTGTAACACCAACCAGTGCTCCACAATCCCAGAACTAGAACAAGCTACATCAGTCACTAATGGTTGAACCATGAAGTTCAGAGACAAGTGAATAATGAAAGAAATAAAATACAGGGTGTGAGGAAAATGTACTTATTCCTTAACTATGCCATCAAATTTAAGTTGTAAATGCGTCGAGATTTTGTTATATTTTAATTATTATTTTCACATGAGGTGAAAATCAGTAGTTTTATAGTTTATTCAACGTAGAGATGGAATAATTTACTTCTTTTTTTCCCCTCAAAGAAATACGACTGCTAGAAGTTTTGCTGTGGAAGTTGGAACTTATGTTTAACGAGTTCAACATTCGATTCAAGGGCTAATCTAAGGACCGTTCGGGTAAACAACTTAATTAAGTCTTTATATAAAAATAACTTTTGAGAAGTAACTTATGAATAAGTTATTTTGTATGTTAATGTAAAATAATAAAAAATTTTATTTCAATTATTTGGAAAAGTGCTTCTAGAGAAGTCAAATATTCTAACTTCTCAAAAAGTACTGAAATAACTTCTTTAGAAGTCATAAGTTATATAACCAAACAGGATAAATTAACTTCTGATAAGTCAGAAGTTGAAAAAAGTCAGAAACACTGTAACACTAGTTCATGGTCATCATCGCAAAATGAAAGGTTAATCTTTCATATTATTGAAGTTTTTTCTTTTGGGATCAATGCATGGCTGAAGTGTAAACAAAGCATGATAAAATGAAACGGAATGCATTAACGTTTTAAAACATGTTATCAAACAGGTACATTGAATGAATGATTAACAATTTTGAAAAATTAATCTATTTTCTGAGCTAGAAATACTTAGTAATAATGGATTAATTCTGATAAATTGTTAGCATAAAGTATTTTTTTACACTAGTAATAAGTTATTATTTTATGACTTAAGAGATAGTTATGACAACAGAGAAATCCTTTGAATGCATAAAATAAATTGTGCTAATATTATATGAAACAGGAGTTTTCTCTTTTTCTGAATTATGCAAATATGGATCAAATTTATATTCATTAGCAGTGTAAAAAATCCACAAAAATATTTAATCATATATCAAAAATCTTATTGAGAAAATCATATAACTAGATGTATAAAAATTGTTTTCATATATTTGATGCATTATGCTTGGAACTTGGGTGCAAACTACGTCGTTTTGATATTTTGCAACTTTCTCGCCTTCTCCTCAGTTTGGTAGCTACTACCTCTGACGCACTCACTCTGATTCTTCTTCTTCGAAACCCATCATTCGCCAAACCTAGCCGCAACCGTCCCCGCCGCCGCTGCTTCACCATCGGTGTCGTAGTCCTCCGCCACCGCTGGTCCACCACTGGTTCGTCCTCCTTTATTCCTATTATTACATATGAGTTTCGCAGGTTTAGCTTGTACTTGTAGTAACTTATACTTTATTCACTTATGCTGTTTGATAGAATTCCCCAAAGGACATCAATGGCTTATAGACGATGCCTCCTCAAAAGAGGGAACCTCACAGACTGGAAGTGCCACCCCTCTTTCAGCTACGTTCTCCATAGCAGCGACGACAAACGCGAAAACCCTAGTCAGAATTCATCTTCAGCTGGAATTAACAGTTTTATCCAAACACGGTCCTTTGGGAGCTCTTTCAATGGATCAACAGGGTTTGGTGCGTATCCTCGACACAGAATGGTTTCCAACAACACATCCCTTTCTCCCTGCTCCGGGTACAATTTCTGCCGATACATGTCGACAGTGAATAATGGCGCTGCTGATAAGAATGACATCATGTCCGATGTGGCTGATGTGCTCGCCGACACTACCATGGAGGCTGTGTCTTCTGCGGCTCCCGTTGTTAGCGAAGTTGCAATTGCTGCTGCTGATTCCTATTTGCCCGTCAAGGTGTTGCAGTATGTGATTGATGCTGTGCATTCCTACACTGGCTTGAACTGGTCAGTTTATACATGTCTTACCTCTATGCTATCAAAAAATATTAGTAACACTAAATCTAAAACAATCTTCCTGAATCATGAGAAAAATTCTATGTTGTTCAGACTTCAGAGTTCAGAATTGATACTCGTGTGTATTTGAAATTTCCATTTGTAGACGTTTGGCTTTTACCAGGGATTGTAGGGTTTGAACTGTTGTTTCTTTTAGTTTGTCAGTTGCTAAGTTTTACTTGCTACTTGTAAGTTGTGTCATGAATCATCTTTCTGAGAAGTATAAGCTTAACAGGTAGAGGTACATAAATGGTTTTTATAAGTAATAAGTGGTGAAGCTTGTGATTTCTTGTAAACATCTATGTTTTAAGATTTTCTATCTGGCTGAAGAATGCTCTTTTATAGGAGACTAGAGTTACTTTATGTTTTATTTTTGGATGTTCCAGATGAATATATGCCACAGCCTTGCAGGTTGTTACTGCATCCTGGAATACAGAATGTCTTTTTAAATGGTTCACAGCAAACAATATATGGATTGGAACCCTAGCTTGTTGTATGATATTTCGAATTTTAGTTGGAATTTAGGGTTTTGAGACTATGCTACGCAAGATAGTTCTTGCACTCGTTACATTGTATTACTTGATACATTTTCTTGAAATCAATTCTCCAATGGCTTGGTTATCCATATTTTATCATATGTTAGCACATTTATCTGAAAGGAAACTCTTCACTTCATTTATGTTTTGTTTCAGGTGGGCAGCCATAGTTTTGACAACTCTCATTATTCGAACCGCAACAGTTCCACTTTTAATAAATCAACTTAAGGCTACTTCTCAGCTTACAGTATGTTGTGATGATTGTTGTTTCATTCCTTCATCTTTGTTTCTTGCTAAACTGATGTAATGGCAATTACTTTTTCGTGCTCTTTGTCCTCCTCCATATGTCCTTATTGAAGTAAACAAAATTTAAATACTTGGAAGGGGTCAATTCCCTTTTGTTCTCTCTCTTCTCTCTGAATTAAGATCCATTGGACATTGGTAGCAGGGTCAATTCCATTGCTACCCCAAGCTTGTTTTATTTATCATATCAAATTAGCAATAATGAACTTTTCTATATTCTGATCAATCGTGGTGCCTAAGCTTACTGTTTCATGTGTTTTGCAGCTAATGAGGCCTCAGATGGAAGAGATTAAAGCTCGGATGGATGAAAAGGTATTGATGTTTTATGTCATTAAGTCATTTTTTAATTATTGATAATGATGAATGGTGGATGTTGTATTTTGATTCTTTGCTTGATATTGATATGCCAATGTCGTAAGCTGATATGACCTCACAACTTCTATTGCCTTGCAGTTGTATGTGAAATTGTAGTTTGAATTGATGAGTTTTCTGAAGATTTAGTTTGTTCACCTGTTAAGTATCTGACTTAGTGATCTGTGTCTTGGGTAAAAGTTTGGGGATAAAAAATTCAAAATAAACAAATATAGCTAACTTATCGCCTTTGCTCCAAACTCCGTGTCTTCTGACTAAATTCTTTTGTACTTGAGGAACTAGAGGACTAAAATAGTTTAGTGAAAGAGAACGGGTGGAAACTGGAAAATGATTGAAGAGAATAAGAATAATTGAAAAAAAGACAGAAAATGAAGGCAGTTTAAGTAATTTCAGAAAGCCAGTTAGCCAATAGGAATTGGACTCAACCTTCATGATTTGAAATGGAAAGAATCATCAGAAACAACTTTTTGTTTGATTACAATAACATCCATTTCAGTTTATGGATCCCACAGCTGTTGCTGAAGGCCAGAAGCAGATGAACAAGCTATTTAATGAGTAAGTGTTTTCTTGGGCTTATATTCTGGCTTGTTGTGCATTTGTGATGCCCTTTAAATGGAAAATGTGTTTGAGGACTGGTATTCTTAATTAGATATTGAAATATTTATTTTCGTTAGTTATCTGATCATTGAAAGTGTTAGAGGACTTGTTATTATTGATATTTAAGAAATTTGTTGATAAAAAAATAAAAGAACTTTGACACAAGGTACCCATTATTAAAGTATCAAAGTAAATTCATGGTTCTTCTGTTTCATTAAATATCATCTTCTCTCTGTGGTTTTGATAATGCAGATATGGTGTGAGTCCATTCACACCATTGAAGGGACTCTTTATTCAAGGTCCTATCTTTGTCAGTTTTTTTCTTGCGGTAAGCTGAGTTTCAATTTGATATTCTCCCTAATTGTAGGAGTCTGAGCTAGCTTTTTAATTCACATATTTTGTTCAATGATAGATAACAAACATGGCTGAAAAAATGCCATCATTCAAGCATGGTGGAGCCTTCTGGTTTCAGGATCTCACAACTCCAGATGCCTTATATATTTTTCCTGTTTTAACTGCATTGTCATTCTTAATAACAGTAGAGGTGAGCATTTTCGTTTCAGAAACCTTTCTTTCAACTTACATTTCTATTCTATTTCTAGTTTGACCCTTGAATTCTTGTTTGGCATACTTATCTGTTTTGTAATAACAGTTTTTAGTGGAGGTGTTGGCATGGGCATTTTATCTGTTTTATTCTCGGTGTAATTTATATTAATTTTACGTTTTTCCTTAGTGTAATATGCAAGAGGGCTTGGAAGGAAATCCTGTGGCTGGCACCATGAAAAATGTCTCCAGGGGTCTTGCTGTTCTTACAGTCCCTTTCACCATGGGATTTCCAAAGGTAAACTTTCCTGACTTCACTCTTTTGGAAATGAGAAACTTCCCATTGCTTCCGCCTGTCTCTGCACCTGAAATAATGCAGTGTATGAACTTGAAAAAAAACTGAAGTTATGTTTTTTCTTTATCCACCTTATCTTCTTGTTTGTGATCAGGACAGAATGGTTTTCTTGACTTATGTGGGTCAGTCTAGAGAGAAATTTTTCTTCTTTTTTTTTAGATTGGAGAACACTGTTGAGATAATGGCTTCTCTGCTTTATTTTCTCTTCTTTATGACTTTATTTCAATCCCTAGTATGAAGTATGATTTCTGCTCCTTCTCCTTTGTATTTTTCTCTCAATTAAAGTTCATTGTTTTACAAAATGTCCTCATAACCAGAAAAAGGTTCATTAATCTTTATTGACTTCAATCAAAGTAAAGTAACATTCTCTTCCAATCAGGAAACTTCAATAAATTTTAAAATTAAAAATATATATATGTATGCTCTATTTTCTCTATTGAATAAAGGTTCCTCAATACTTATTAAAAGTGAGCTTTTTTCTTCTAACTGCTGTATTTTAGCTTTGTCGATTTTACGTAGTTTGAACATGTTTTCTTTTATACTTGTGCAGGCTATATTTTGTTACTGGGTTACATCAAATTTGTTTTCACTTGGGTATGGACTTGGTAAGTTGTTTCAATTTTTTTATTTGCAAAAAAACATTACAATGTTTTTTCAGACTTTTGTCATGTGCTCTTGTTTATTTAATTTTTAATCCCTTTCTTCTGATCTCCACTTTTTCTAATTTTGCAGTCCTTAAAGTTCCTGGCGTAAAGAAAACTTTGCGTATTCCCGAAATAGTCGTCCAAGAATCCACCCCCTCTCCTCCGCAATCACCCTTTTCTATATTTCCAGCTCTAAAACAATCTGCGCCAGCAACAAGTGGGCCAAGCTCATCACCACCACCACCGGTTGAACCATCAAAACATTCAACTAATAAAAAGATTTCTTCTTCTTCAGTTATCAGTCAAAGGCTCAGAAGTTTAGAGAAACAAGTAAAAGGGAGAAAGAAAGCCAGCAAGAGGTGAGAAAAAAGAATGGTACTTGTCCCTTAATTAATGCCCATATTTAAGCCGTAAATGTGCTGAGATTTTGCTATATTTTATCATTGTCAGATGAGATTATAATTAGTTTATTCATCGTAGAGGAGAGAGGGAATAATATATTTTTTCCGAAGAATGATGATTGCTAGTAATTTTGCTGAGGCAGTTGGAACTTTTGTTTCATGTGTGGTCTAAACTCAATGTAGAAGTTGGTCGCCATTACAAAACGGAGACCTTATACTGTCATTTTGGTTCTAATCTTTGATAGTAGTATATAGACGATTTGTGTTTTGTATTATGATCGAGTAGTTTAGTTTTAACGAATAAAAACCCAGTTAAGCGGTGTATCTCTTTTGGCTTTTCCTTTGTCTGTAATATCAGAACGGCTCTTCACATTTGTGTCAACTTGCAATCTTCCTTCCGACCCCATTCCGTGGTTCCTCCTCCCAATTTTAATGATTATCCTTGTACACTAAAATTGGTTGTATTGTAAAATGAAAGAATTGGTTATATACTTTTAAAATGAAAGAATTCATAATTTTTTTTGGTTATATTATAAAATAAAGATTATATATTTTAAAATTGTGAATTAGATAAAAAAATTTCATATAGTAGTAGAAATTGTACTTTAAACTGGAAGATTTTATAATTTTTTTATTTTATTATAAAGAAAAGACTATAGTTTTTAAAATATTGAATCACAAGAATTTTTCTCATATAGTTGAAATTGAAGGTTATATACTTTAAAATGTGAGATTTTATAATTTTTTGTTGTATTATAAAATAAAGATTATAACCTTTAAAATATTGAATCACATGAATATTTCACATATAGTTGAAATTGAAGGTTATATACTATAAAATGAGAGAATTTATAGTGTTTTTTATTGTATTATAAAATAAAGACTATTGGCTTCAAAATAGTGAATTACATAAATTTGTTTTCATATAGTATAAATTGAAAGGTATATACTTTAGAACGTGAGATTTCACTATTTTTTTATATTATAAAATTAAGACTACAACCTTTAAAATATTGAATCACATGGATTTTTTTACATATTGTAGAAATTGAAAGCTATATACTTTAAAAAATGAGATATCACAAATTTTTTTGTATTATAAAATAAAGACTATAGGCTTTAAATTAAAATAGTGAATTACATGAAATTTTTACATATAGTAGAAATTATACTTTAAAATGTGAGATTCCACAATTTTTTTGGTTTTATTATAAAATAAAAACTATAGGCTTTAAAATAGTGAATCAATTAAATTTTTAACATACAGTAGAAATTGAAGACTATATACTTTAAAATGTAAGATTTCACTTTAAAATAGTGAATTACATCAAATTTTTTATATAATATAAATTGAAAGTTATATACTTTAAATTGTGAGATTTAACTATTTTTTTATACACTATTACTAGCGATTCGATAGACACTTTCATGTTTGTCAAATCGCTTTTTTATTTTTCGGTGAATTTTTTATTAAATAATATTATTTAATTTAATTTTATTGATAAATTTTTTATAAGACAATATTATTGAATATAATTAAAATGCCTCCCAAATCTTATTTTAATTTATTAAAATATTAGTATAAAAGATGAATAAAAAGAAAGAAAGAGAATTTGAATAATAGAAATTACAAATGGTAGTTATTTTTTAAATTTTAATTATTTTTTAGTTTTTATTTATTCTACTTTTAGAGACTAAAAAGTAATCAACTTTTTAGAAATTCTTTTTATAAGTAACTAGCGGCTTGTCGGGCACTTCGTGCCCATCAAACCGCGTTTTTATTTTTTCTGTCGAGTCATTTATATATATATATTTTCTATAAAGATGGATAAAAAACAAAATAAATAGTAAAAAAAGCAACATGAAAAATCTAGAGACGAAAATAGAAATAAGAGTGATTATCTTTTGCATGTATTTATTTTTATAATTTTTTAGTTTTAATTTTAGAATTAAAAAAAATAACTTTCTAAATGAATGTGGACACTAAAAGGATAGTTACTTTTTCCAATTCCCTTTATATATAGTATAGATAATAGATAATAGATATTATTTGAGTTTAATTATGATGCATTGATAGTGTAAAAAATTTTACATTGTCAGCCAATTAAAATCCTCTTTGTATGACTTTTTTAGTTAGTGAGTGGTTGAATTAAAGACTTTTACTGATATGTCAATTTATAATTAGATGTCAATATAAAATTATTTTATACTAATAATGGATTGAAATTAAACTCATATTATTTTAAGAATTTAATTTTTATATTGATAGTATTAAATTTTATACTGTTGATATGCATTAAAATTCCTCTTTTATTATAATATGAATATATATATACAGACTTAATTACATTATCGTCATTCATATCCACAGTGTTTTCTATCCAACATCGTACAACTGAGCAAGAAGAGTTAAGGCACGGACAGTTAGATATTTTTAGTCATCAACGCCAATAACGTATTTAATTTTTCCCGCAGTCCTTCAAATATTTATTAAACTCATAATATTATATGAAAATAAAATTTGGAAAACATTTAATATATGAAAAATTATAATATTATGATTTTTTTTTTTAATTTGTTGTTTATATTTTGAGCAGATTCAAAATCTGTTGTTTCTTGATATTTCTGGAGTTGGCAAAGTGATCTGGTGAAAGACGTTGAAAGGTTAATGAGTTGTACTTCAGATGTCGCACCCTTTATAAAGTATTGTGACATTATTTTAGAAGGGTTTAATGGGTCTTATACTAGTATTATGGTTGTTTGTGTGATAGATGAAATACCAAAATAAAATCAATATGTATACCGAAAAATAAATCAATATAATTTTTTAATATAAATTAAAGAAAGAAAACAAAACTAATATATTGAAATATCCATTTTACAAAGTGAAATTGTACAAAGTTCCACGTTGTTAAGAAATGTAAGAGGAATGAAGTGTTTAGACTATATATATATAGAGACTTAAGTATTAGTTTTCAAGTGTATCAATTGAAAACATTTTGATCATTGAGTAATGATATTTGAATATTTATTTGAGTGATGCTAAATGAACAATAAAAAATCAGTCAATAAATGAGATTTTGGGCCATAATTACTCAGCTCATTACAATCTTAATGATTATTTTGGACAAAACCAAAGCCAAAATAGGTCAATTGACTGTATTAACTCGTTTTTTATTGTACACTTAGCATTATTATATTTAAAAATAAATGGTCATGAAAAATGAGTTGTTTTGGAAAGTGGATGTAATGGGAGATGGGGTGTAAAAGAGATATGTGTTGTAAAAACTTTTACAATTGTTTTTTTTTTATATAGTAATTTTGTGTTCTTGTTTTTATTTCTCTATGTTCATTATGGTTATGATAGGAGAATGGTATTTCTTCCCCAACCTATTGATCTTCACTCTTGACAATTATCTATATCATTCTATATTATCTAATTTTAAATATGAAATAACACTATTTTTTAATGTATATCATTTTATTCTAAACATCTCAATAACTATGACACACACCAACCACTTAATACTTTTCTTTATATTTATTCCAAAAATATTAATTTAACATTTAACTTTTCATATCTCATATCGATATCTATTTTATTATTCTTAGATTTTGACATAATTTTTACTTAAATATCTTAATTTTTTTCATATGGTTGATATATTATAAATATTTAATTTTAAATGTTATGTAGTATATTGCTCATTATTTTATTTATTTATTTCTATAAATTTACTCATTATTTTATTTATTTATTATTTTATGAGTTTAGGTTTGATACTTTAATGATGTAATAAAGATATTTTATAATGTCATTTAATTAAAATATTATGTTTATATACTTTTTTAAATAATAAGAATAAATAATACAATCATAACTGACGTAACAAAATATAATTAGATAATTATATAAAAGGACGTACATTGTCAAAATTAAATTCTTATTTTATCATAGAGGAGAACGTGGTGTGAAAAATGTTTTCAATTATAGTATGATTGGTAGGAGCGTGTAGGGTCAACAAATAAACTAGACTGTGTTGAATATAAGTGGGTCAATCAATTGAATACAGCTCAGTATTGGGGTAAGTGAAAGCAGAGACGGGACAGTGTCTTGGACCATCAAAATTTATTAGCTGCACCAACATGAGAAAAAAAAAATGATTTGTTACGTAATATTTACTATATATAATTTAAAAAATGAACTATAATAAAAATTAAAAAAATTAGGTTTTAAATAAAAAATAATTAATTAATATATTAAAATATAAATAACACAGAATAAATAAATCTCTTATTTTTTATACATCTAATAATATGGAACAAAGCAATCCCTTGTGAAAAGGAAAACGTTTGTACGAAATTGTATGGACTTTAACGACAAATAATAGTGAAAATGGGAGAATTTTCTCGTGTACGAGAAATGCAAAGAAATCACTAATAACAAATCCTCATAATTATTTTCGTATTTATCCTGCAATAATAAAAACATTGAATTATTTTGTTACTTGTTCGTGGTGTACTGTATTTAAAAATATTGTTATATATACAATAAAAAACATATAAAACAATTAATATATCATACATAATAAGTATAATATAATATACACAATATATATTATATAATATGTGTAACATATATTATATATTATGCACAAATATGTATCAGATACTCTAAAGAACGATGATGTTGCAATTCGTGATATATGTTGTGCATAATATATCATATATGATATGCATAATATGTAGTATAATACATTATATTATTCATATCAGTCATACTTGTTGTATATCGAAAATAAGTTTATATCAAATATCCAATGTGTGCTATATGTTATATATACGTAATGTGTGCTATAAGTATAACACATTACGTATAGCACACATTACGTATGACATATAGCACACTTTGGATGTTCGTTAGATGTATTTTCAATATACAACAAGCATTACCGTATATTATATATTATCGACTATTTTAACTGTTTTTTATTATGCAGTAAGATTTTTTCATATTTAAATGGTTTATCAAAATGGAAGATTACGACGGCATATATTACTTAAGATTGTGTAACTAAAATGATTTAATGGTTCGAAATAGCTAAACGCAATTTTTCATAGACTACGTGAGATTTTTGTATGTTTCGTTATTTATGGTAATCTCCTATTTGAAGCAAATATAAATGTTTTGAGTCATAAATGGAACAAACATTTCTCTGATTTAGAAGAAAAAAGAACATTTCTCTGATTAGGATTTTGTTATATGTAGAAAAAAATTATATCAATAAAATTGTATTAATTGTTAAATGAAAAGTAGAATTATATCTAAATATGATTTTTATTTTATCTGAATACAATTTCATTGACATGAAGTTCTATGAAATTTTTAAGCCATGAATCATTTCTCTTTTATAATTTTAAAAATAAAAATATTCATTTTAAATATCATTTAAAAAATAAAGAACTCATTGTAATATTGTAAAATTTGTTGAAACATACTATGTTAAATATTGTGAACGGGTTGTACAACAGAAATATATTTAACTAATATCTAACATATGTTATGTGTTATATGTAATGTGTGTCATACATAATAAATATTATTTTTGACACACATTATTTATAATACATAACACACGTTAGATATTAGTTGGATATATAATTATTGTATATATTCTATTACCACCGTATCATTAACAAGCAAGAAAAAAAGAATTTTTTGCTTGGCTGTGTTCACGAGTTTCAAGTAACGTAAAATTGAGAGTTTTAGAGAAAAATAGAAGATAAGGGAATGAAGAGTTTTGAAATGTTTTAATTAATTAATAAAAAATTTCTAATAAAATTTTTCTCTTAAATTTCATAATTCGTGAAAAAACTAAAAAAAACTTCTTTTTTATGATAATATACCCTAAATTTGTATTAGAGTACTGAGATTTCTCCTCTACCCACATTTTATCTATAAAGAAAAATTAAGAAGTATACTGCTTCTAATTTTGTAATAAGTACATACCTTGAGAAGGTTAAAAAACAAATGGATAATGATAGGTTAATATTCATAATAATTTGACATCAGAGATCATTAACATATATATATTCAACTTCAAATTTTATACTCTCATAATACTAAATAATTGACTGATTTTGTTGTTTGAAAAATTCTATAAAATATTTTATTTATCATTAATTATCAATTATTGCATAAAAAATATATAATTAAAATATTCAAATACAATACTTTTTAGTTTCTTGAAAATATGAAAAATATTTTAGGAAAACAAATTTTTCAGGAACTACTGTTTTTAGTTTGTGGAAAAAGTTGATTTTTTTTTTTAATTCTAGAAAGCGAATTTTTAAATTAAAATAAAAAATAAAATAAAAAAAAGAAGAGGAAAACCTATCCATAAGTCAGTAGTGTTGTGAGTTGTTAGTACATGTGTGAAATAAATAGGTGTTGTTGGAAGTAGGAAGCTGCCCTCAATTAGTTAAGTCCCGCTTTTAATATGTCCCGTCCCACGTGTTTCACGCCGTCTACTAGTCACACTCACATGGTACTACATCATTAGTATTTTCTAATTAGTATATATAGATATTTAGTACTCTTTTTAAGTTTGATACTGTTAATAGCAAAGTTTAATTCCTTTATATTATTAATCAATCATATATATATTTATAAAATTTTTTAAGTAATGAATGATTCAATTAAATTATTTTAGTGATGTGTTGTAATATATGTAGTTTATTGACATAATAATTTTTTTTATAAAATTAGTATATTAGAATTAAATTTTTAATTATGTCTTATATTTATGTAAAAGGTTAAAATAAAATTAATTATCATTCGTAATATTAATGAAATTTATTGTATTTTTTATTGGTATTGTGAAAAAATAAAACATTAACGTATATGAGTAAAATATTTTTTTTTTAAATAATACAGTACTATTACTAAAAGAAAAAAATTGTAAAAATAATACACCCGTATTTTTAAAATTACAAGTAAGGGAGAAAAATTTGTTAAAATAGCAAGTATTATAAAGAAAATAGATGCCAATATACTTAAGTATTAGAATTTTAATTGAAAATAGTTGCCTAAAAAAGAATTTTAATTGAAAAAATGCAGTGTCATTAAAATAGAGTATCTATGTGAGATCGATTTACGGTCATTATAACCGCTTTCATTTAATTTTAGCACAAATTTAATAATTAGTTCTTAGGTATATATACTTAAAAAGAACTAGTATGAATGTGTGATCCACAAATTAAAATTATAAATACATATTAATAAAATTGATGAAATTTATTTTTATTATGAGTATAGCTAAATAAATGAATAATATTATATATACAACAGAAATATCATTTAACAATTATTCAATATGTGTTATACATAATTTTTATCATATGTAATATGTGCTATACATGTATGAAATTGATTGAGAAAAATAAAAAATAATATATAAAAAATATTTTATAATTATGTATCATTATAAAAATATATAATATATATCACTTCTTTATTTATAATATATATTATATATTAAATATTAGTTAAATATATTAATATGGTAACCCGAACATTTCACTAAATAAACTTGTTACAACTTGATTTATGTCATGCAAAAATGTTTCTTCGAAAACACGGTACCTTATACGGTTCGCACACATAGACTGATAGGAATGGACTCTTCTCTTTCCCCTCCTTACTTATTTCTATAAATGAAATAATAGTACTTTCTGTCCTATGTATTCAGATAATCAAAGCAACAATTATGAACAATTTTTTTACCGGTCCAAAAATTAAAGAAATTAAACGAATTATTGACTAACAAAATCTTAGTATTTAAAATGTGCAATCATCATGTTTTATACCATAATAATTTCAAATTTATTGCAAGATAAAATGTTAAGCTGTGTTTGTTTTCTGCCGAAGTTAGAGTCATATATATAGTCAGAAAAAAAGTGACTTTGTACACTGTTTAATTTTGGAGTCACAGTCAAAGAGACACATAGTTACTTAATGAACAAAATTTTCCAACTTTTGTTCACTCCAAAAATTGAATTACTAACTGGAGAACATAGAGTTAAATGATGATTTAATGAATTTTTATTTCAATTATGTCATTATTTATTTTTACTGCTGCCACATGAGTCAGTAAAAATAAGCAAAACCTTACTGTCTTACATAAGTTTCAGTCAGTATATTTTATTTTATTATTATTATTCCGTGGTTTATATTTAGAATACCAAAACAAACTATTACGTTTACCAAAAAATCCTTAAAAAAAAATTAGAAATTTTATTATTATTATAAGCTTAATTATATCAATTTAAGAATATTTTCTTTAAATTTATGAAATAAAATTTCAATATATGTTACTTAGTTAATTAAAAAATAAATAAAAAATGTAGTAAAATTATAAATTCACCAATTAATTAAATCTTGATTTGACAGAAAAATATTACATATACACTTTTTCATAATATATGAGTATCAACCCTATCATCTTTAAATTTTGATGTTATTCTCTCTTTATTTGATTTAATATTTTATTTTTATTCAGTTTTAAATATCAAAATAGTATCGTTAAGATATTATATCCGATATTTTCCACTCCATGTCAATTCATGAATTAATTCTATCACTTTCATTATAAAATAAAAAATTCATTCGATCACTATTGGCTTTAAAATGATTCTTACTTTAATATTTTATTTTGTGCTGAAACTTGTCTCTGATCTAACATTAGTAGATTATGAACTAGCTCGAAAGCGACTACGTGAAGGGCCAATAAAATAGCAAAAGTAGATCCCACCCTGACATGCCCTTCCTTTTTTGATGCCAATTTACCTCAACTAATATCTTAGACCAGACACTGCTAGTACTACAGCTAGCTCGTGCTTGCACAACACAAGGTGAAAATGAAAATGAAAATGAAAATAAAAATAAAAATTGAACGATGGGGAGAGAGGAGTGCGCATGAGCATTATAAGAAGACACAAAGTGGGCGTCCTTTTGTGTCAAACTAAGCAAAGCTAGCTATGGGTTCTATCTCCCCTCTATCCTTCTTGTCCTCCACCACTACTAATCCCTCCTATTCCCTCTTCCCATCCTCCTCCCGCAAACCCACCACCAACCCTAAACGCCACCACGCAGCCAAAGTTTCATGCAATGCCACCAGCCCCGATGACCCACTTCTTCAGGGCAACAGGAGGGACGTTCTGATTGGCCTAGGAGGACTGGCCAGCGCCGCCACCACTTTCACCTACAACCCTTTCGCCGCCACCGCCGCTCCCGTGTCCCCGGATCTGAGCACTTGCGGCCTTCCAACGCTTCCAAGCGGTGCAAAACCCACAAAATGCTGCCCTCCATCATCCACCAAGATCATCGACTTCGAGTTCCCCACTAACCCCACCATAAGGGTGAGGCAACCCGCTCACAGGCTGAGCGATGAGAATGTTGCCAAGTACAAGCAAGCCATCAAGCTCATGAAAGCACTTCCCGCCGACGACCCTCGCAGCTTCGCACAGCAAGCCAGCATCCACTGCGCTTACTGCCACAACTCCTACCACCAAGTGGGCTACCCTGACCTCGACCTCCAAGTCCACTTCTCTTGGATCTTCCTCCCCTTCCACCGCTGGTACATCTACTTCTATGAAAGGATCTTGGGATCCTTGATCAATGACCCTACCTTCGCTCTTCCCTTCTGGAACTGGGACCACCCCGATGGCATGGAGATGCCATCCATTTTCACTGAGGATCCGAGATCGCCGCTCTACGACGCTCTCAGGAACCCCAACCACCAGCCGCCGGTGCTCATTGACCTCAACTACAACAAGAAGGCTGCTGACACTGGTGGTGACGTGGAAGCCAACCTGAAGCTGGTGCACAGGCAAATCTACGGGAGCAAGAGGGGAATCTGCTTCTTTGGGAAACCCTTCCGCGCTGGTGACACGGCTTACACCGTCAAGTCCAGCGCTTCCGGTACTATCGAACTGCTCCACAACACTGCCCACATCTGGAGCGGTGATCCCACCCAGCCTAACGGTGAGGACATGGGGTCCCTCTATTCTGCTGGGAGGGACCCACTCTTCTACTGTCACCACTCCAACGTGGACAGGCTGTGGAGCGTGTGGAAGTCCTTCGGAAGGAAGGATATCGACGACACGGACTTCCTTGACTCGAGCTTCCTCTTCTACGACGAGAACAAGAACCTTGTGCGCGTGAAGACCAGGGACTGCCTTGACACGAGGAAGATAGGGTATGATTACGAGAAGGTTGAGCTTCCATGGGTGAACACGAAGCCGGCGCCACGTAGGACGAAAGCACAGAGGAAACTGAAGCCTGTGACAACAAAGACGGTGGATTTGCCGCTGACGCTGAACAGCATCGTGAGCACAGTGGTGAAGAGGCCGAAGAAGTCGAGGACGAAGGCGGAGAAGGAGGAGAAGGAAGAGTCGCTGGTGTTTGAGATTGAGTTTGATAGGAGAGCGGCGTTGAAGTTCGACGTGCTGATCAATGAGGAGGAAGATGAATCGCTGGCGACGCCGGTGAACAGGGAGTTTGCTGGGAGCTTTGTGAATGTTTCACACACGCAGACTTCGAGTGACATGAGTACTGCTGTGACGTTCACTCTTGGGATATCTGATTTGTTGGATGAGATAGATGCTGATGATGAGGATAGCATTGTGGTCACTCTGATCCCGCAGTATGGAAGCGGGGTTAAGATTAATAGCATCGGCATCGACTTTGAAGCGTGTTGATCTATCTGGTGGTTATTATATTATGGTTCCCTCTTGATGATGGACCTCCAATAATTCAGCTGAGACCAGTTCTTGTCTCGGCCATTTGGATATTTATTATGTTGTAATTCACTGTTCCAATGTGCGCACGTGTTTAATTTGTTGGATTTGGGCCATTTGCTTGTTTTTATGTGGGCGTGTACGTTGCTATTATTGTTCCGTGTTTGTGTGCTTTGGTTGCGCTATTTGGTGAAAAAGTATGACAGAGATCCGTAGGTATAGTGTATGTTATGATTATGTCCTGGACCCTGCCTTGAAGTGCTAATCAACTCATAAACAAGCAACCACAATAATAATGAAACAGTAATTCTACATACACCATGAAAAATCAGTTAATGTAGATATTGAGTCTATTTTAGCTTTGATTTAGTCCTAAATAATCATTCAAATTGTAATGGGTTGGTCCATAATCTCATTTATTGACTGGTTTTTTAGTGTGTATTTAGCATCACTCAAAGAAATATTGAGAAATTAAAAAAAAAAATTAAATAATGAGAAACACGTTTTAGCTGAATTAATAGAGCGACCTATATATGGGATATATATGTTTCTATCTCCATTTCAATATATCGTCAAGTGTTTTACACTTTTACTTTTTGGCAAATGATTTAAAATAGAGCGATTATGTTCCAAAATTAATAAATTAAAATTATGTATCCAGTGAATATTAATTTAGCGGGTTAAAGACTTAAACAACCCGTTTGAAAACTTTAAAATGATAGAATTAGAATTGAATTCCACAAGGAATTGAATTCCTACTAGATTTGAATTGAATTCTAGTGTTTGGAATATATTAGTAAGATTAAAGAATTGAATTGAATTCTAATATTTGAAATGTTCATAAAATAAATTAAATTCTTTTAATGGACAAAATTATCCTTCGTTAAATTGAAGGCAAATCATGAAATATTATAATTTCAGTAAGGATATTTTTGACAATGTATATTTTAAGTGAGAGTTAAGTGAGAATGGATTTGAAATCAGACATATTTTGGTCTGATTTATAAATGGCTTAAAACTAATTAAGAATTGAACTTCTCATGAAAATTGAACTTCTACATTTTATTGTATTCCAAACTTAAGAAAAGAATCCAATTTTCATGAGAATTGAAATCATATAGATTCCAAACAGACTGAAAGTGAATTAATATTAGAAAAAATCTCCATAGACAATAAAAAATTAGTTATAATAACTAATACACTGCTCACAACATATAATTTATAATACGCACAATATATATTATATGTTATAACATCCTCTTTTTTATAATATATAATATATGTCATGCATATCATGTAATATATAATATGCATAATATATAATATATATATTATTCATATTATATTATATATTATATATAATATATAGACAATTTTAATTTAATTTTTTATTATTATAATAATTCTATTAATATTCTCCTTGTAAATCTTTTGGGCTAGGCACACGTGAACTCTAGAGCTAGTCGTTGTATCATATTTCTTTATGAAAAATTATTAGTTATACTGAAAGCAAATGATTCATTTAATTTATATTATTAATTGTATGACATATAATCTAAAAGTTAAATATAGTGAGGAGAAAAGAGATTATATTTTAAATAATATAATAAAATAGTTGATGTGTCCAAAAATAAAAGTGGTAGTCTTAGTACACCTAATAATCTCTCTTTCTCCATAGGCAAACTCAGTCCGATTCCTCCACGTTGCACTCCTTCAATCCATATAATTGCTTCTGCATTGCCTCGTTTCATCCTACACCATTAGTCAAATTTTCAACCTTTTTGTCTTTTGCCTTTTTTTCCCTTCCAAATTTGCATGTTGACATAAATTATGACATATATGAATATTAAACATCTAAAATATTGTAATTAGATACGATACTAATTTTAACCTGTTTTCTCATCTAATAATATAATAAATTTACTATTTACCCAATCATTTATTCATCCATCGTTGAAAAAACATTACCACATATGATGTGATATTACTTATTCTTTATTTTTTTAACCAAATATAATATGATATGAATTTACTTAATTCATCAATTGGGATATGCCAGTTATATGTAATATGATATATATGTATATTTTTTATCCCCTAATCCATGTACTAATAGGACGGGATTATTAAAGCTAATTATCTTATTTAAACACTTTAAAGTTAGTATCTAATAAATACATGTATTATTATTATTATTATTCATCAATTTTAACGAGGTGATAAAATGGAAATGAGTGGTGTTTAACTGATGAGAGGTGAATTAGAATAAGATTATTACTGTATTATAAAGCTAGGAGTAGCACGCAGCCCTCGTGGGTGGGTGCTTCACTAGTCAATCATACACATGTAAAGCATGTTTATTGTCAAACTTCATCATTATTAGTATATAAAATCTTGGTGCACACCAAATAAGTAAATAAAAAAAAATCTTGTGCAACCATATATAATATATATTATATATTATGCACATATATTATATATTGAGAAATTCTATTTGTACCATGTAAAATACTTACATCGTATATACAACGTATCATGCACTGTTATCCATTATTACGTAACTACGCGCTCATTTTTTTACTTCTTCTCGTTCTTTTCTTCCCCTTTCTTTCTGGTATTCTCTTCCTTTCTTCTCTTTATTTTTTTCACTTTCACTCAACATACTCATTTTCTTTTACATTAAACTCTATTTCTTCTTCTTTTATCAATCAAGATACTCACTCTTTTTTCTTGTATGATTCTTATTTTTATTTCATTTTACCTTTAGAAAACTTATCTTTTTTGGTAACTTTTCTCTGCAACTTACTTGTATAATCATGGCATAAGTGATGATGAAGAAAAATTGAATTTCATATATTTATCAACAAAATTCATTTTTAACAATGATTATTGTGATATCTAATGAGATTATTGATTTCTTTTCATCATACAACTCAATCTTTGTTTATATCAGGTAGTTTTAGTTTCAAACAAGAACATTATTTTTCTTTTCAGATCAGAACTAATTCTACGCAACGAACACATTGTATAAGATTAAATGAACACATATGACAACCTAAAATGAACACATACTTCAGTCATAAAATTATTATTAGCAAATGAATGCATATATATTAAAGTTAAGTCATAATGAACACATAATATATGACACAATGAACACACACATATACATATATATTGCAATTGAACAAATAAATATAATACAATGTAATGTGAACACATATTTATATTGTAACTGAATACATAATACAATGCAAAGTGAACACATACATAAATATATTGCGACTGAACACATAGTACAATGCAAAGTGAACACATTTATACTGTAACTGAACACATAATACAATGCAAAATGAACACATGTATATACCTTAACTAATTAAACACATAATATAATGTAAAGAGATAAAATTAATGAGTTTGAGATTTTTTTTTAAGTAAATATGTTCATTTTTTCTACTTAAGTATGTTTGTTATAACAAATAAATATGTCTATTTCTTATAATCAAATGTGTTCGTTTGCTATTGAAATATGTGTTCATTTTATGTGTTGAAATATGTTCGCCTACGCGCGTACTGTACACGCGCGCGTCAGTGAGAGTGGTTATACGAAACACGCGTTTTTCATTCTTGGTGCTTGATTTCCGTATTGTACGTTGTTTTATAATACGTTGTAGGTATTTTGTGTTGTACACCTAGCAAGACTCATTATATATTATGCACATTATATATTACATGTTGTGTATAACATATATATATATATATATATATATATTGTAACTATCATATTTTTTTAAAATATGGGTTGTGTACAATATACATACGTATAACATATTAACTATTTTTTGTTCTATAACGCTCTTATTATTATTATAAGTTTTCTTCCTTTGATACACCGATGGAGTAGTCACTGATCACGCACTGCGATCATTATAAAAGGACTTAAAATCTAGGTGGTTTTAGTAGCAAAGCAAAGCGAGATATTTAGAGAAGAGACAAATATGGGTTGTTCTATCACACTCACACCTACTCTATCCTTCTTCCCCTCCTCTTCCTTCTTCCCACCCTCACGAAAACCATGCATGCCCTCCAACCCAAAACACCACCTTGCCAAAATTGCATGCAATAGTGCCAACCAAAACAACCACCACCTTTCACCAACAAACCCCGAAGAAGAACAACAACAGCAGCAGCAACTACTACTATTCCCACCATCATCAATCCAGCTGGGGAACCGGAGGGATGTTCTCATTGGTCTCGGATCAGGACTTGCATGCAATAACTACCCTTTCGCCGCCACCGCCGCTCCCGTGTCCCCGGATCTGAGCACTTGCGGCCTACCAACCTTGCCATCGGGTGCAAAACCCACCAAGTGCTGCCCTCCATCATCCACTAACATCATAGACTTCCAGTTCCCCACTGACCCCACCATAAGGGTGAGGCAACCCGCTCACAGGCTGAGCGATGAGAATGTTGCCAAGTACAAGCAAGCCATCAAGCTCATGAAAGCACTTCCCGCCGACGACCCTCGCAGCTTCGCACAGCAAGCCAGCATCCACTGCGCTTACTGCCACAACTCCTACCACCAAGTGGGCTACCCTGACCTCGACCTCCAAGTCCACTTCTCTTGGATCTTCTTCCCCTTCCACCGTTGGTACATCTACTTCTTCGAAAGGATCTTGGGATCATTGATCAATGACCCTACTTTTGCTCTTCCCTTCTGGAACTGGGACCACCCCGACGGCATGGAGATGCCATCCATTTTCACTGAGGATCCGAGATCGCCACTCTATGACGCTCTCAGGAACCCCAACCACCAGCCGCCGGTGCTCATTGACCTTAACTGGAACAAGAAAGGTGTTGACACCAACGGTGACGTGGAAGCCAACCTCAGGACACTCTACAGGCAGGTCTATGAAGTCAAGAACCCAATATGCTTCTTTGGGAAACCCTTCCGTGCTGGGGACAAGCCTTACTCAGGGAAAACCGGTTCCGGCACACTAGAGCTCGTCCACAACACTCCCCACAGCTGGAGTGGTGACCCCACGCAGCCTAACAATGAGGACATGGGGTCTCTCTATTCTGCCGGGAGGGACCCCATGTTCTACTGTCACCACTCCAACGTGGACAGGATGTGGAATGTATGGAAATCCTTTGGCAGAAAGGATATCGACGACCCGGACTATTTGAACTCGAGCTTTCTGTTCTACGACGAGAACAAGAACCTTGTGCGTGTGAAGACCAAGGACTGCCTTGACTCGAGGAAGCTAGGGTATGATTACGAGCAGGTCGAGCTTCCGTGGGTGAAGGCGAAGCCAACGCCACGTAGGACTAAATCCCAGAGGAAGGCGAAGCCATCGACGGCGAAACCTGTGCCGTTGCCGTTCACACTGAAGAGCAGCATAATAAGCACCGTCGTGAATATGCCGAAAAAGTCTAGCGGCGGGTCGGCAACCGACGATAGTCTGGTGTTCAGGATTGAGTTTGATAGGAGAAATGCTGTGAAGTTTGACGTGTTGATCGATGAGGAGGAAGAGGAGAAGTTTGCGACGCCGTTGAATAGTGAGTTTGCTGGGAGTTTCGTGAATGTGCCACATGCGCAGGATCCGACGGAAAAAACGGCGGATATAGCATTCACTGTTCCGATAACGGAAGTGCTGAAACAGTTGGAAGCTACGGATGATGATAGCATTGTGGTAACGTTGGTTCCGCAGTACGGGAGTGGGGTTATTATTAAGAACATCACCGTAGAATCATGCTGATTATCGTACTGCATTTGTTTGTTGTTATGTATGACTTATGTGGTTATGGAATTCCTTCGGAATCTTTGCATCCAATAATATCAGTGACTTTATCTTCAATTGAGATCATTTTTGTCTCACTTCTTTGGATATGGTCACCCATTTTATCACGTGTATCTTGTGTGATGTGGGAGAGATTGATTCTTAGGTGCGTTTAACTTATTTCTTTTTACAAATAAGCATAATATAATACAATTGTTATCTCAAACTTCATTTCCTTCTCGATTATAGTTTACTGATCTGATTATGTATGTGTTAAGAAGATGAATGATAAGTATGAGTAAATGATTTTTTTTTTCGCTTAATACACTTCAAATTTTTTTGGGATTTCATCTATATTTATGTGTTTATATATCATACTATAAAGTATAATAACCTCCACACTTATAGGATCATTGCTTAACTTTTCAACAATCTAAATTTAGTTAAAAATATATTATAAATATTATAACACAATAATATGTTGACTATGAAAGAAATTTTAAATATAGTGAAATTTTTGCATAAGTTGCATTCATTCATCTTCTCTCCCATAACATTTGGTGGTTGTATTTTTGGTCTTCTGTCATCATGTCAAAAAATCATTGTAGAGAGAGAATTAAAAATATCTATTTGATTTTTTTGCAGGCTGCTGTTTGAAGTTCCTTTCCTAACTCTTGGCATTTTTTGTGAAAGAAGATGACACTTTTGTCCAAGAGCCTTAAATTAAAGCCAATCAAATGGAAACCATTCATAAAAGATACAAAAGGAAAATATGGTTTTATTTAAAAAACCCTGCACTCCACAAAATAAGTAGGAAAATGATGCTTTTACATCTACTTGAGTGTAGATATCCAAAATAAAAAAGTAAAATGATGAAGAGAGGATAAGTAAGTAATAAAAGTGATATGACTAGTCTATTTCATGAGAAAGGTGATTGAATTTGTAGAAATTATGAATGTTCAAACAACATAATATTGCTCAAATAATATTCATTCAAGACTATCCAATTTCAAAGATTAGTGATGTGGCACACATATTTATTTATTTTTTTAGGACTAAGTTTGTCCGATTTGATGAAATTGATAAGGTATAATTTGTATTGTATTATTTCAAAGAATATCAAGTCACTTTTTTTTTTCTTTGTCGTTATCAATTGCTTTGCTCAGCTTGAGTCTTCGTATTCTAAATATACAATACAATAATAATTGAAAGTGTAAGGTCAGTCATGTTCCAGAAAATAATTTTTAGATTTTATTTTAATTTTAGTTTATCTTATACTCTTTCCACGGATTGTACAGGAACAAGAATCAAATCACCGTACTATAATTTTGTTTTGTACAGTGAGAGATCTCCTAAAGTAAGTTATTTTTCAAAACATAATTTCCAGAATTTATTTTCTATTTTTTTGAAATTCGATAAAGAAAATGATAAAAGTTAGAAAATACATTAATGTTATAAATAGAATACTCATAAAAAATGAGAGATATTATGAAACCAAACATAAGATTGCATTTAAGAAAAATGCTATTAGTAACTTTTATGAAAATATTGATAATAATGATATTCGTAGATACATTTTCTCTTACATATCTTCTCCATCCACTTTATTATCATTAGATTTTGATGTGACATTATTCTAACATTTCAATTTTTATTCTTCATCCTCCTTAGATTTACATGTATGTTTATTGTATGTAAAAAAAACTCATCTAGCATAGTTCAGAGCAATATCTATCTATCTATACCTAACTCCGAAAATAAGAACCGAAAGTAAAACTCGTGCCGCATCACAATTGTATTGTATGACACATTTCAATCCCAATCTTCTTCAAAAGTCAAACTCTGTCATTTTCATAGATCATCACCCATATCCGAACCATAGAAAAATAAAACATAAATCTCCGCAATTAATTAAGTAGATCACAATAAGAACACTGAAAAAAAGCTGTGAGAATCAGCAGTAATGGCTTCCATATCACCTCTATCTTTTTTGTCCCCTTTCAATAACACTGTCTCTTCAAAACAGAGCATACCAAATCGCCATCGTGTTCCCAAAGTGATCACCATGGCTTGCAACAACAGTAACCAAACCAAATCTCCAAGAAACTCAGAGAAAGAAGAATCAAAAGCAGGAAACCGAAGGAGGGATGTTCTGATTGGCCTTGGAGCACTCTATGGAGCTGCGACCATCACTGGTGGCTCATCAGCACATGCTACAGAGGCATCAAAAGGAAGCGTTAAGTTTCCAATTACTTTGGATTCAAGCGTGAGTGTTGCTGTGAAGAGGCCAAAGAAATCAAGGAGCAAGAAAGAGAAGGAAGAGGAGGAGGAGGTGTTAGTGGTTGATGGGATTCAGTTTGATAGGAGTGAAGCTGTGAAATTCGATGTAGTTCTCAATTGTGAAGATGATGATGATATCAATCAGATTGGGCCCAAGAATAGAGAGTTTGCGGGAAGCTTTGTGAGCTTGCCTCATGGGAATAGGCAAGGAAATAGTAAGAGGATGAGTACTTGTTTCAAACTGGGTCTCACGGATTTGTTGCAAGATTTGGAAGCTGAAGACGATGATTCTGTTTTTGTAACATTGGTTCCAAAGATTGGGACAGGGCTTGTTACAGTTAATGGCATAAAGATAGAACTTGTTGCAGACTGATATATATATATATATACACAACATTATCACCAATGTAATGTATTATTGTGTGGTTATGGTTCATTTGGATCACTTTTTATAATACTGTATGTGTGTGAATCATTTTATTTTCTTTCTGTACAGCCTAAACAATGTTTTATAGTTGTCTCTTAATTGCATTACATATATTTGATGATGATGAGTATGATAGGTGATAAAAACAGAATAAATGCGAAAACAAGAAATTAAAACTCCAATATATTTTTATATATATAATTATAAATTGTTATATGTATAGAACAGACTAGAGCATTGAAGCTTTCTGAAGGATTTACATATAAGCTTCATGCTTCCAGCAGAGTTCCCGCAGTTAATATTAGAAAACTCTCCAAGCATGACTACCTCCTATCAAAATTCAAAAATAAAAAAGAAAATAAATATAGTATAACACTCCAAGTCGCCAATGATCATTTACTATACAACTGGCTTTCAAGCTAAAAACGTAACAAGGGTATGCAGAAAGAAACCATAGTCTTATTTTAGTCTTTTCTTAATGTCTTTTCTCTTTGACTCAATATGTTATTATAATATATGACCATTTTCATCATTGATCATGGATGGTTGGGGTCCTGTTCTATTTCCTGAGCGAGCTCTCTTGTTAGTCTATCAGCACGATCATCATGTCCACCAGCAAATGTGTAGACCCGAAATGCGAATTGGAAAGCCTTCCATAGCAATTTCCCACATTCCTTTTTTGCTGCATCATTGCGCTTCTCCTGCATCAAGTTCAACCAAATCCGAATAAATTTTAGTTTTTGTTGGAATTGGCTCTGTTGCAAGTTAAACTGCATAATAAGTACATTACAATTACATACCTTCAATGCTAACTCCATGCAACTGGAGGAAATGTCCACAATTGCTTCCTTGATTTTGATAAGGATGTGGAAGTCGAATTCGATGTTATGACCCTTGAATTTCTTAGCCTCTTCATCTTTGGTTCGTTCCAAAGCATCTAATTCGGTTTTGATCTGCATGATGGTTTGAGGTTAGAAATAATGATGGCACAAAGAGGTGAACAAATTATCTTTTTTTGGACTAATTTAATTGAATTTAGTTTACCTTGTTGAAGTAACGTTCAACCTTGTCAATTTGCTGATCCAATGGAGCCACTATGTTCCAATTTTGAAGCTCTGTAAGAATTGAATCTAACTTGTTGAATAGTGCTGCAGCCATTCGTATAGCTTCTAATTTCTTTGAGGGGAAACCTTCAAACCGTGCTAGCACCTATATATATATATATACACACACACACACAAATATGTAGCAATAAATAAAATTCCACATACACCATAACTATTGCTAAATGAAAGAACCAAAAAAAGAGAGAAATTACCTGTGATTCATCGGTGAGATTCTCGAGAACGGATTCAACTTCTCTGTGGAACTTCTTCAATTCTGGCATTTCCTTTGTCTTGAAATTAGTGATGGTGGTTCTCAGTTCTAAGATTTGTTTTGTGTACTTCTCAACATCTCCTTCTATTTGTTGGAAGTAAGATGATCTAATCAAATGCAGCAAACACACTCACTACTCACACACATTTCACAATCCTATGGCTATATATATATATATATGCATGGATGCAGAATAAGACTAATACTAATACATATGATTAAATTTTGAAGATAACAAAAATATATATGTCTCACCTTTTAGCCATCTCTGCCAGAGCATCAGCCATTCCTTGTTTTCCTCCGGTGCTGGAAGCACCAGCACCAGCAACTGCAGCTTTTCTGCCAGCAGATGATTTGCCATTGGAGCTAGACCCTTCCACTTTCCCCTTAAGAGTTCGATACAGATTGCCTAGATGTGCTGACCTTTTCAGCCTAGTAGTTGCCTTGGGGCGCAAGCATCTCCCTGCTCCACCTGGAGGAGGAGGCGGGGCGCCTCCACCTCCACGCAGCATTGGCGGTGGAGGTGCTGGAGCTGCTCCACCCTTCAACAGCGCAGGCGGCGGCGGCGGTGGTGGACTTAATGCAGCTGCTGAACCTGACCCCATAGGCAATGGTGGTGGGGGCGGTGGAGCAGCACAATTTGACCCTGCACGCAATGGCAACGGCGGAGGTGGTGGTGGCATTACCACTTCTGGCTGAATTGGTGCTGGAGGTGGTGGTGGCATTGGCACATCTAGCTGCATTGGTGCTGGAGGAGGTGGTGGTGGTGATGGTAAAGCTTTAGTCGGAGGTGGAGGTGGTGCTTCTTGTAGAAGAAAAGGTGTTTCTGCTGGTTTAGGAGATTTTGGTTGGAGTGATATAGGAGATAACAGCAAGAATTCTCCAATTTGTTGACTAGTTTTAGCTCTATTTTCTTCACCACCATTATGATTGTGTGGTTCCTCTGTTGTGTCCAAATCAAAGACTAGATCCTCTGTTGTGTCCTTATTATTCCCTGCAGGATTGGCCTTCTCTTCCTCTGGCTCTTCCATTTCTCTTGCTGGTTTCTCTTGTATCCTGCTCTCCAATCGCGACGGCGACGTGTGGAATGGCAAGCGCTTCACATCTATAGGGTTGAGCTTCCCAACAGCTTGGACTCTGAGTGACCACAGAAGGGGTGAGGCACTAGAGCTTCTTGCAGAGTATTTCATCTGTTCTGGAAGCACTGATTTTGGTGTGATGGGTGAAGAGTTAGGGGAGAAGCTGCTATCTGAGAAAGAACATGATCTCATTGTGAATTTCTCAAATGAGCTTGAGCTTGAGCTTGAGCTTGGGCTGAATTCTTTCTTTACTGCCTCATCCTCTTCCATTATATCAAACCTCTCACTTGCTAACTTCATCAAACTGTCAAGTGTCACCAACATAGTTTCACCTGCAAAACATATATTGCAAGAACTACTGTTATCATGATTTTTTAGTCCTCCTATTTTGGATGAGTTAGATAAGATAAGAGGGTAATAATAATAATAAGAAGATTTTATTAATTAATAACACATACCCAGTTGGCGTATATTGCTTTTGTCTTTGCATGATGGTAGAACAATATTGAGCTTTTCCATCCAATCATTGTTCATCATCCAAGACTCTCCAAGGGACTTCAATGCCTCGCAGAAGTAGTCCATAGTCTAGTGCATGTAACATTGTCCAAACTTAGAAACTCTAATTATTATTGTTAATATAATAATAATAATTAGGACAATTTCAAGTGTAACTTCAAATTTTGAAACCTGATTTATAGACTTGTCCTTAATCTTTGACACTTGTTTTTTTGGTATGATCCCTGGGTAAAGCCTCTGTATATCTTCCAGAGTTTTCAACAAAATCTGCAATATGACAGATGAATGGCAAATTTATAAAGGGAGCCTCCTCCAAGAATAATGAAGGATGAATATATGTCTAAATAATAAAGCACCTCGCGCAAGGAAGCAGAGCTGTTACATGGAGCAAGGTCCATAATGTCCCTGAATGCCATGATCTTCTTATGGATCTCCACCATTAGAATCAACTGGTCTGCTCCTACAAATGACAACTCCATTCCTTCTCCAACATTTTCTTTGTTCTGACCCTTTGAAGAAGAAGAAGAATAAAAAGACTTCTTGTTGTTGGGTGAGCTAAACCCTCTCATTCCCTGGCTGTTATTCTGTCATTACAAAGTCTGCCTATTATATCTCATACACTGAAATTCCTACTCATTCTCTCTCTCTCTCTATATATATATAGCTCTTTCCATTGCTTCTCATTTTTAAAAAAATGCCCTCTAACATATATGCAATTAAATCCTTTGATCATTTCAATTTTTCTTCCTTTAAAATTCCTATAAATAAATAATGTACCGACATTGCTTAGCAACTTTTGTGGATGAATGAGAGGTACAAAAATTAAGAACATAAGAAAAATATATCATACATATCTTAGAAGACATAAGAACATAAGAAGTTAAGGTTGAAATTTTACCTCCACAGCTCCCGTCTTGCGACGAAAGAGCAATGGTTTCAAGCCGCAGAATCCCACACTACTCATGTCTGTCTTATTGACTATATTATATTATATTATCTGAAAAAAGTTTATGAACAAAATAAAAGTGACCAGTGATTACAACCATAAAAATAACATTTACAAATATATTATATATACAGTGCATGCTACAAGAGAAATATTCAAACCTTTTAACTTTGCAGAAAGAATAAAAAAAGAGAAATTGTGGTTGTGGACAATAGATTTTGAAATTGGGCTGGTAATACAAAATTCTCGACATGCATGCACAGACAGGATTAGGGGCTAAATTAATTAGTCCCTAACCTAGCTATGCCTAAAGGTAATTGGGGGAAACCAATAATAAAAATGATGATAAGAAAATATAATGGAACTTCCTCAAAAGAGAGAGCCAAGGAGGGAAAATGAAAGAGGAAGGGGTTTTATAAAGACAGGTTCCCAAACCTCGAATAAAGTTGTGTGGGGTTAGTGTCAATTCTTTGTGTCCTCATCACAAACAAATAACTGATGCAACAGAGGGTGATATGCTGTGTGTTGGCTCATTTCTAAATATAACATAACGTGTTTTATTTTATTTTATTGTTATTATTCTCTTCATTTATTCCTTTTAGATATAAATGTGCCATTGATAGGAATTGTGATATGGATCAATGGAATTTCTATATTTAGGCAGAAGTTCTTTTCTATTGTAACAAACTAACTATTAGGCATTAGTACAGTGTGTTCTTTCCTTTTTCTGGTCATAAGTCCAATGTGTTCAGTTAATTAAACAATTCCCTCAAAAATGTTACGTTCATGCATGACAAATTTGCTTATCATTTGTTTCTCCTCCAACTTATTTGGGATTGACACAACTGAAATATTATCTTTGGGGTATATTCAATAAAATATTAAAAAAATATTTTTTATATATCATAAAATCAGTCACTATCAATCATCATGTGTAATGATTCAATTTTTGACCGATATTATGATTGTTGCTAAAATAACAATAATATAATCATATATTCATATCATTTATATATGCAATTTCTAATATTTGGATGGAAGATTTAACTCACATTCAAATGGTGTATGTACTACTTCATTAATGAAATAAAACACTCTTCGTTGGAAGAAAATTGAAAGGGTAATGATATAATCTCCTACAAAATTCTCCTAAAAACTAGATAAGATTAAAAAAGTATATGAAATAATATTTTAAAAGCTTAAAAGTTTTTGAAATATGTTTAGGAGAATTTGTTATAAAGATAAATCATTTCTGAAAAGATTCTTCTTCTTCTTCGTTTCCTTTATGGTTTCTTCTTGTCAAGATATTGTTGTTTATTGTTCTACGATCTAGTTCCTTGTCTATGGGCTGGTTAGTAAGAGATTCAGACTTGGATTCATAGGCTTGACTTTTTAATTAACGAAGATCATTGGTGCCTTTAGTAATTTTCTATAGATATTATTGTTGGAGATGAAAATAGGGCCTAAGCCCAAAGCAAAAGCAAAAAAAATACATCCAAGTTTTAAATTTTGTTGTTGCCCCTTTAGTAGCTCAAGTGTTTGGTGGTGGGAAGACTAGTGGAGTGGTAGTAATAATTAAAGAAAGGGTCCTTCTCCTCACCAAGCTTGAAATTGATCTTGACTTCAACTGTGAACTGAAAATCGCGAGCATGATGAATGAAGACTTGAACACTTCAACTTGACATTTTTTGTTTTTCCTTTTACGCGTTGGTTTGGGTTAGGCATTCACATCACATGCATCCAAATTCTAGAACACCCATCCATCAGCTAATTAAAGTTAGTAATCATACTACTTTTTTAAGTTTTGATGCTCTTTTTTTACGCTATATATACTACTTTCAAATCGTTCTCTGCGCTCCACTCTATTTTCCGACCAATAGTACTACATGTACATCAATATATAGATCCATCAATTATATATATTATGCTATTTTGGGCCCACCATTTTAAATAAAAATAAAAAACTTACACATATCTCTCAACCGCCAATTGAAATAATATCTGATGGATGCTTGATGGATAAAAATCTGGCGTACGTCTATCATTTCTCATTTTCCGACACCTTTGCATTTTCCTTTCATTTTTATCACGTCCATTTCCCTTCTACACGTCTCAACACACACAACAGAACAAATATATATATATATATATACAATAATCTGGCTTACACACAACGATAAGTGGTTCAATTTAATTATCCCTTTTCTTAAAAACGGTAAACGAAGTATTTCAAGAAAATGGTGAAAGAGAAGCGGAAATGATATTTTTACATCAATTATATGTAGTCATCTGAAATAAATTATGGAGAGTGAATAATTTGACAAATAAAATAAATAAGTAAAGAAATTAGTGAAGTCTACATATTTAGTATGTGAAATGTTTATAAAAGAGCACTTTTAGGTGTACAACAAAAAACTATAAAAATAATCAATATATTATGTATATAATATGTAATATAATGTGCACATCATATATCATATGTTATAAAAAAATGATATTGTAACATATGATATATAGTGTGCATAACTTATGATATATGATATGCATAACATGTAGTATATGATGTGTATAATATGATATGTTGATTGTTTTGACTTTTTTTTTTATACACCAAGCATTAACCTTAAAAAAATGGATGTATCAATAGCATTACTTAAAAGAAAAATCTTGATAAAATGAAAAAAAAAAAAGGCATTTACTGAAATGTTTTCAAAATCGTGAAAATTTTCTTAATAATTAGAGCTAAATGTATAATAAAAAAACCAGTCAAACCAGCCAATAAATAAGATTTTAGGTCATAATTACTCAGTCCATTACAATTTTTATTTGGGCCAAAATAGGCTCATTGACTGTGTTGACTGATTTTTGATTGTACAGTTATATTATTTATTGTACCTAGAGTCGTCATATACTTTCATCTCATGAGTGAAAAACTGAAAATTAAAACATCTATTAAGATTTTTCATGTCACCTCAACCATCTAAATTGAAATAAAGATAACAGCAATGCGCTCATCAAGAAGCTATTATTAGTAATTTCAGTTAGAATTAAAGCAGGCCATATATATATATGATGGCATCGGTAAAAGTATGAAATTGAATCATCTGGAACCCTCAGATTAGTTGAGAATATTATTAAGAATGAGGAAACGTATTATCAATCAGCTGATGTATTAGAGGATATGATGATAAATCATATCAGTAACTGATATGATGATATTCTTGATTGATATGATGTGATTTAGATTGATTTAGAAGAAGATTATATAATATCATTGATTGATTTACAATGATATTATATTAATATATTTTGATTTGATATTTGCCTATAAATAGGTATTGACTCTTTATACTTGAACAAGATGAATAATGAAGAACATTTTCATATTACTCTACAGATCTATTTAGCATAATTTCTCTCAATACTCTCCCAACATGAATTCTAATATGGTATCAGAGCCATGGTACCCACCTTGAACACATTTCTTCCGCTGATACAGTTCTTAGAACTCTTTTATATTTTATTTGATTGTTTTCTATTTTCTATACTGTTTTTCAAAGATAAAAAAAAAGCATTTACTTTACCTCATAAAACCCTACAAACAACCATCTCTACACCACCTTCATGCTATTTTGACTCCATGACATGTCGACTGAAGAAGAGGTTTGCAATTTTATCCATAAAAGTTGCATTGGAAAATATGGGTTATCAACTTTGTCCATAAAAGTTGCACCGAAAAGGGTTTGTAACTTTTTCCACAAAAGTTACATTGAAAGGGGTTTGTAACTTTTTCCATAAAAGTTGCACGAAAATGGGTTTGCAGCTTTCTCCACAAAAGGTGCATGGAAATCGGTTTGCAGCTTTCTCCATAAAAGGTGCATGGAAATGAGTTTGCAGCTTTTTCCACAAAAGATGCATAGATCGACATGATTATGATATCAAATAAGTTATGAAGTGATATGAATTTTGGTTGTTATAGTGGATATTGCAATTTTTTTATTTTTTTTCTTTCAGGTTGATTGTATTATATTAGTGATTTCAAGTTGGAGATGCCCAAATTTGCACCGTCCAACTTACGGGAGGGTATTAGAGGATATGATGATAAATCATATCAGTGACTGATATGGTGATATCCTTGATTGATATGATGTGATTTAGATTGATTTAGAATAAGATTATATAATATCATTGATTGATTTATAATGATATTATATTAATATATTTTGATTTGATATTTGCCTATAAATAGGTATTGACCCTTTGTACTTGAACAAGATGAATAATGAAGAACATTTTCATATTATTCTACAGATCTATTTAGCATAATTTCTCTCAATACTCTCCCAACATGAATTCTAATATGGTATCAGAGCCATGGTACCCACCTTGAACACATTTCTTCCGCTGATACAGTTCTTAGAACTCTTTTATATTTTATTTGATTGTTTTCTATTTTCTATACTGTTTTTCAAAGATAAAAAAAAAGCATTTACTTTACCTCATAAAACCCTACAAACAACCATCTCTACACCACCTTCATGCTATTTTGACTCCATGACATGTCGACTGAAGAAGAGGTTTGCAATTTTATCCATAAAAGTTGCATTGGAAAATATGGGTTAACAACTTTGTCCATAAAAGTTGCACCGAAAAGGGTTTGTAACTTTTTCCACAAAAGTTACATTGAAAGGGGTTTGTAACTTTTTCCATAAAAGTTGCACGAAAATGGGTTTGCAGCTTTCTCCACAAAAGGTGCATGGAAATCGGTTTGCAGCTTTCTCCATAAAAGGTGCATGGAAATGAGTTTGCAGCTTTTTCCACAAAAGATGCATAGATCGACATGATTATGATATCAAATAAGTTATGAAGTGATATGAATTTTGGTTGTTATAGTGGACATTGCAATTTTTTTTATTTTTTTTTCTTTCAGGTTGATTGTATTATATTAGTGATTTCAAGTTGGAGATGCCCAAATTTGCACCGTCCAACTTACGGGAGGGTATTAGAGGATATGATGATAAATCATATCAGTGACTGATATGGTGATATCCTTGATTGATATGATGTGATTTAGATTGATTTAGAATAAGATTATATAATATCATTGATTGATTTATAATGATATTATATTAATATATTTTGATTTGATATTTGCCTATAAATAGGTATTGACCCTTTGTACTTGAACAAGATGAATAATGAAGAACATTTTCATATTACTCTACAGATCTATTTAGCATAATTTCTCTCAATACTCTCTCAACATGAATTCTAACACGATGTTTTACCTGAAGAAGCATGCACATAGACTAAATTGGTGCCACTTTTTCTCTTTGAAAATTAATTAAATTGCTAAACTCAGTCACCAAAACAAACAAAAATAATAATAATAAATTACTTAGTTTGGTATAGACAAAGAACGTGTCAAAACCCACGTTGTTGTTTACTTGATATCACACACCCAGGATTCATACTTCTTTATTTGAATCAAGCAAAAGCAAAGAGAACTATATATTTTCAATACTTCTTTTCTTATATATAAGTCTTTTTTTTTTAAAAAAAAATATATCTCTTGTCCATTTCTGGTTCTTGGAAGTTTTCTTTTACAACTATGATATACATAAAAGAAAAATGAAGTTATCTATGTACGCCAATTTTAATTCATCTGTATAGCCATCATATTTTCAGTGAGAAGATTGGAAATGATTTTGAGTTGAGTAGTAATTAAGATAATAGATTAAATTTCTATATTTCCTATATTTAGTTGAATATAACATTAGTGTATATATATAATATACATAGCCAGATTAAAAAGAAGTATATAGATATTAAATACTGTATATTAAAAAAAAAATTATATCTAATATAAATTAAAAATAAACCTATATTATTTTTGTTTTTTTAACCGCAATTATATTGGATGTAAACATTACTTTGTGGGGGTTCATGTACATAACTAAAAATAAAATCCTGAAAGTTAAATCAATCAAGATCGCCGCGTTTATGAAGACTGAGTATATAGTTAGGACACGAGGTCATTCAGTCACACTCATGTTGCATGAATTTGTTGTCACTCTCATCACAACAGTAATGTTAATTTTGGTGCCATTAAATATAATGTCTTTTCACATAACTTTTAAGCCTTACTTTAATTTAATATATTTGTTTTGTATACATACTATGTACCATGTTTCCAACTTGTTCTACCTTTGAAGTTCTGACTCTTTACAATTATATATCTGGAAAAGAAAAGGCTGGGTTTGATCACTAGGGGATGTACCAATTGGAGTTTCATCACTTAAGTGCTTGTTTGCTTTAACATTTTATCAATACAAAATTAAAATAATAATAATAATAATAATCTGGCTTCAAGAGGCTTTTTTTCTAAAATTAACCTTCACGATTCTTCAGTTAATTTTTTTCTTCCGATAATTAGTTTTTTAGTTAAACTTATGTTGGGACTAGCCTATAACGTGTATAATGGGCCCACTAGCTAATTACTACTGTTGGAATTTAGTTAGTGCAGAATAGTACGTATATAAATTAAATATGCATTGGTTTAGAATAGTATAAATATATATGCATATATATTTGAAATAAAAATATTTTGGATGAAATTAATTTTTGCAATCCATCCGTTTATTCTGTATCATTATTTTTATTTATTAAAGGGGGCGACACATAATGGCAGACGCAGCTTATTGATGAAAACAGAAAAGTCACCAGCAAAGGAAAATACTAGCAAGAAAATGGGAAAATTTTCTATTATTGATTCTAATTCTGGCGTTTAGTTTGATCACAAAACAGAACGAACCCCCAATTCCCAAACACTTGACCGGACTGAATGTTCAATATAATGCCACGCACACTTGTGCATTCAAAAAATCCCTTCCAACCAAATTAAGAATTTTCAATTTGGAACAAATCAAATAACGACACTCAGCTAGCTCCTATGTACGGGACTAATAATTTTGAGACCTCTTCTAAATCTATGAAAATTCACAACATCAAAGCCAAAATGGTAACTTTTAGCCAAGGTTAATTCTTCAATATGTATGTATATACTCCAATGAAAAAGGGACAGAAAGAGAAAGGCTAATTTGTCTTGAATATAAACAAGACAAGGAAGAATATATGGAATTGTTGGTTTACTAGCTAGCGGGCGGGGCGTAGAGGAAGCAACCTTATAAATTTCCCTAAAAAGGTGCGGCAAAAGATTTACCAATGACTATGTCAGCGGATCCATGTTACGAATCCCAAGATCAAATTCAGATTCGAAGCATGTACAGGCGTGTTTGAAGGACAAGACCGAAATTATTAGGTGGACAAGGCATTTATTTGTTATGTACCATTTATATTTTTACACATTAACTATTCTATTCACTTATTTAAAATTTAATCATCTCTTTTTTCATTATAGTTAACATTTTAGATTATGTGTCATGCAATGTATAGAACAGCTTAAAAATAAATTTTTCATTATACATGCATATAATAAGAATTACTACTGTTCCAAAAACATGGATTGGTTCCAAGGAACAACATAGAAATAGATTAGATAGAGAGATAGTCAATAAAACTATTTATTCAAACACTACTACATACTCATCATACTACCCTACCCTACCCTGATCTTTTTTCATTCAAATGCCTAGTATTTTCTTCACGTCCAACGCAACCATGGACTATCCTTTGAAAATCAAACCCCGGCCCCGCCTGGCAGTGGCCCCAACTTAATTAATTAAGAAACAACAAAAATTATTATAATTCTTTAATCAAACACTATTCCTTCTCCATAACTCACCATGCTATATATATATAAACATACACATACAGAGACACCAACCTAGCTAAATAGCTTTGTCCCAACAATTAATTACTAATTGAATCTAGCTAGCTTCCTCCCCTTATCTAGCTACAAATTTTGTGGTGAACCAACATATATAATATAATTACGGACATACAAATAATAATAGTAGTAGGTAGCTAGGAAAGAAATTAAATTATAAAGCTAGCATGCAGGGTTTGTCAGCAGGGAGGTTGATCCGAAAAGTGGGGCGGCCAAGGTGCGAAGTGTTCATAAACCACCGCGGTATAGACACAAAAAGGAACATTGCGGGTCTGTTATACGAGCGGTTGACGAGGATTGGAGTGAAGTCGTTCCTTGATAGCATGAACATGAAGGCAGGGGACAGGCTTTACGACCACATCGACAGGGCCATCCTTGGATCCAAGGTTGGGGTTGCCGTGTTCTCGCCGCGCTACTGCGATTCCAAGTTCTGCCTCCATGAGCTGGCTCTGCTAATGGAGTCCAACAAGAGGGTTGTGCCCATCTTTTACGATGTAAAGCCTTCGCAGCTTGTGGTCAACGACAACGGAACTTGCTCCCATAACCAGCTTCGCAGGTTTCGTTCCGCACTTGAGGAAGCCAAGTTCACTGTCGGCTTAACCTTCCATCCTCTCAAAGGGTTACTTACTTATACCTTCTTCCATTACCTACTAATATAACCAAAATTATTTGCTTCAAACAAAATTTCACTCAAAACCAACCAACATATTATCCACGCTAGTGCAACATCTTTGTTTGCTATATGATATGCACATTATATAATACATGATGTGCATATTATTAATATGTAGTGTATACTGCACCGAAATTTTGTTATCACTAACATATAACATTATATTATCTATATAAAAGCTAGTAAAAGGAAAAAAAAGTTCAATTATTTAATGGTGTATCAAATTTTAATTTTGATTATGATGAGTTATGATTTCATTTATTTCAGGGACTGGTCAGAGCTGCTAAGGGATGCTTCGGAAGCAGTGATGATGAACTTAATTGAGGTAGAGGAAGAAGAGCGTAAGCACATGAAATGAACAATTGGGAACCCTTCAATTTTTTATACCATACTTAATTAGATAGTGTTCATTATTTTACCCCGTATGTATGTATGTATGTATATGGGATCAAATTGAATATGACTCACACACATATATATATATATATATATATATATATATATATATATATATATACTCACTCTAATTAACTTCACACAATTCTTTGGTCTTTGATTAGGCTCAAGCTCAACTTAAATACGTACTAGGATTGGGGTTTGTCTGGTATTAGAGATTTTTTTGACCCATATAAAGAGTTTGATTGATCTAGCCTCTAGGTTCCAACCCCTTTAATTAGTACCTACCTACGATTGAACCCAATTTTTTCGGTTGTATCTCCTTTATCCATTAATTCCCTTAATAATTGGGAATATTATGAGATATATGTAACCATTCCAAGCTTCTATTCAATAAAATGTAGCTTGTTTTAATTACTACCAAACATTTATATATACTGACTATATGATGAATGCTACAATAATTAATATATATATATATATATACAACGAAACCGAAGATATGATCATTAGTTTCAAGATTCAATATTTAATATAACAATAATGCTACATGGACAATGAAAAACTAGTCAATGTAAACAATAAGTCCATTTTGGTTTTGATTTGAGTCAAAATAGTCATTGAAATTGTAATGAGCTGAGTAATTATGGCCCAAAATTTTATATATTGACTTATTTGACTAATTTTTTAATTTATTGTGCATTTAACACCACTCTTAATTAATATAAACAATACCAATGCATGTAGAACTTAGTAGGCTTATATTTAATACAATTGTCGTGATTATTTGAATTTCATTATCATTTTTTTTTTCCTTAGGTGATGCATAAAACCATAATTACTCCATAAATGCTTGATGAATCAAGAAGTATGTTTTGACTATGGAATGATGCAAAAATAATGTTAGTTAAACAAAATTCATTTGATCAATAACCATGCAATATATTGATCTCAATTGTTTTGTAAATTTCACATCACCTTAATTGAAATTATAATATTAAATTAAATACAATTGGAGTAAAAGAAAAAATTTCTCGGTACCATTTTTTTTACACGTAATCGATCTATCATATTAAAAGTAGAGTTTATTTTTTTTTCGATAATAGGGCATTACAGTTAGGTGTTATTGATGATGAGCCCTTGGTGGCGTGTTGTTATTTAGATTGATGATAAAGGGTATGTAATACTGCAATGCAGATGATAGGGCATTGCAGTGAGGTGTTATTGGTGATAAGCCATTGGTGGTGTGTTGTTTTTTAGATGATAGATATGTAATGCTGCAATGCAGTTATGTTGTTATGCAGTACTTGAATTATCGGAAAAAAAAGTAGAGTTTATTTACGACAATGCACCGACACTATTAACTAATTCACATATATCACTCTATAGAAATAATTTTTAGTTAATGAGTGATTAAGTCAAAAAAATTTACTAAATTGTCAATATGTGATTATATATCAATGTAAAATTATTTTATTTTAACAATGTATTATAGTTAAATTCTTATTAAAAGTATTGATATAACATTAATAACAAGAGAAGTTAGGTTCCCTAATAAAGAGCCAAAAATCTTGATATGTCCTATTTATTACATTAAAATTGTAAAGAAATTAGGGGACAATAATAGCCTATGAATGTGTCAAATAATAAATAAAGAATAATTTAATTAGAACAAATTTTTTTCTTGTTCAATGTATCTTGTAATTAAATAAACTTCAAATTTTAATTTCACTTTTAAAAAAAAAGTATTGACCAGTTCAAAGATATAAATTTCGCACATCATAGGTTTTAAGCATATTTATATATATCAATTCTAATCCAAGAATTGCACCAAATAATTAAAAATCTATTCACAATTATCAGATCTATATATAACCGAGTCGAGTCCATAAACATGAAAATCAAACCATAAAGAAAGTTCAACGAATTTTTCTAACATGCTTAAAACGTCCAAGGACAGCAAACAAGTATGCCTCTACTATGTTACTATCAATGTGCCATATAGTGTTTAAATTTCCTGTAAAATTCTGGGTATATATATAATACTTATGGTACAATATAAATACATTCAACTAGTATGAACGATTATTATAATTGAACAAGCATAATGGTTTACTTTTTGTTGAGTTTTCCTTGGAACGTGGACGAGTGGAAAATTACATAGAATATTGAATTTGGTGTGCAAAATAAAAAATAAACTGGCTTATTTCCTTTTTATACTCCAAGCACATACACTGTCGTTTATTCAATATTCTAATCAATGAAAAACTGTAGAGAAACGACAAATATACAGATTTTATTCAAGTGTTTATGACATTCAAAACATAGACCGCACAAGAGCTTAGGGGAATTTCTGAATTATATATAGAGTTGATTAATTATATAAATGATATTAAAAAAAGAGATATTGATTTATCATCAAATGAGTTATATGACCCCATATATATATCACATTCAATAATAAATAGTTCAATTAATTTTCTCTTATCTATCACTGGAAATTTCACTAAGCATAAAATTCCAGCAAGGAAAAAGGGGGAAGGCATAAAATGAAGTGAATAATTTAGAAATTTGTTGCAATATAACTGATTATTAGTTCACACACACACTCATTTTAAATTCAGGTATTAAAAATATATATGTATAATTATTTCAATACAAAAACCTAAATCCAACATGCTATTATATTAGTGGCTTCAAAAAAAATTAAACTTATTAGTTGCATGCATATAACTGAAGTATCTAACTATTAATTAGATTTTAAAATATCTAATTATGTACAATTATAATGCCCTAATACCAGAAAAAGTTCATGGTAATAAACAGGGAAAATGGTAGAGTGAATAATAAATTAAAGACTATATATATGGTTGATCATACTGGTATGGTGAATGAATAAACAGTAGTATACGCGCAAAGAAATTAAACAAACTAGCACCAGTGCAGTGCTATCATCCCATCCCCACTACTATTAAATATATAGAAAAATATGTGTTGGACAATAAAAATATATATATCCAACACGTGCTATGTGTCGTACATAATGTGTCTCATATGTAACAACATTACATATGACACACATTACATATATTATATATGATATATAACACATGTTGGATATTAGTCGCATGTATAATTGTTGTACATATATACTACTACTGCAAATATATATATTGCACTCATGCACTGATGATGAGTTTGTGTTGATATGGTTGACAATTGGATTCGGTTCTGACTTGCATGGAAAGTTCAGTGGTAGGTTCTTTAATTTAATTTCTTTCTAATTCATCATGCAAGCAATGCCATCTACTCAACCGACCAACAGACATGGAAACGGTTTTCATCGAACGTTGAATTGAAAGAAGCAAAATAATCTTTTATGTGCTATACTCTTCTCCAGTTTGTCAATTAATTAATCAATTGTACATCAATATATAGATCCATCAACCATCCATTAATTATATAATGATATTTTGGACCCACCATTTTAAATAAAAACCAAAAAACTTACACATATCTCTCAACCCTCAATTGAAATAATATCTGATGGATGCTTGATGGATAAAAATCTGATGTACATCTATCATTTCTCATTAACTAATTGAGGTAATTAAGTATATTTAGTAGAGGTTTGTTATGCACCCTAGAATAAATCATAAATTTTTTACACTAACATTAAATTAAATATAATCATGCATGTAAACAAAAATATTTTTAGATAATAAGTATGAATATCATTAGTGATTACTTATTAGATAATTTTGTCAAACTTTATACATTAGCGGTATGTAAAAATTAAAATCATTATTATATATACTAGCGTCTTGTCGGACACTTTGTGCCCGCCAAGTCGCATTTTTTTTCGAGTCATATTATTTGTTTTTTAAACTTATTGTATAAAATGAAGAAAAAATTAAAAAATGAGTAAAAGAAATAACATGAAAATATATATGATTATTTTGTAATTTTGGAATTCAAAAAATAACTACCCAAATGAGTGTGGACACCAAAAGGGTAGTTATTTTTTGTATCCTCTTTATATATAATAGATATATAATCAACAAAGTTCAAAATGATTATTAATATATGTTGTTAATGAACAATTATTTCACCTAAATATTTAAATTGCTAAGTTAAAGCTCATTTAATAGTTTATACTGTAATAAATTTCTTTGTGCAAATTCTTTTTGATTAATATCTCTCTTAGACTTGAAGCATTTACATTGCACATGTCCATCTACCTTATACTTAATATCATCATGTTAATGAGTAATTTCACTTAACAGCTTAAATGGTAGGCTTAGGTTCATTATTTAATGAGTTTATTCTCTAATATGTGTAACATATCATTGCCTTGATGGTTAATTAACACTTATATGATGTGCACAGATCAATCATGATTTTATATGAATATAGGATTTTATTCTTTTAATTTTTTAATGTAAGGTCTTAATTCAACTGACCTTGAAAGTAATATTTTCTCGCTTTTGCATTGAATAAAACCTGCTAAAGTATATGTATTGACAAAAATATTTGATGAATGTTTAAGGAACTCAATTTTGATTAAAGTCAAATTTCCATTAATAAGAATCAAGTTTTATAAAATAAATTTTACAAACTTTAATCTAGAAAGTATTAGTTGCCGTGAACACAGGCGGTGTCCCGCAATAATCATATGATTTTTACAATTATTTTTATCCATGTATTACATTTTGAAAAGTTGAACAAACAATCAACATACAATAATGATAGTAGCGATTCTTTTTTTTTTTTTAATATTTTTCATGAACAATGTTAGTGATTGAAGCTGGCTTTTGTGTATTATTACAATTAAAGTCAATAAAGACGAACAAAAATAATTTTGAAAAGCAAGCGTTTGTGATCCTTATTTTAGAGGTTTCCGCGCAAAAGCACGCGGTACTTTATCAAATTATTTATTGCCTTTGTGTTCTTGTCTATCATCCTTTCTAGACAATAACCTTTTTATTTTCTAAAGTATCTATAATCTATTGTTGATAAAAATGACCGTTTCTTTTAAGATGAGAGCAATTATATATAAAGCTAAATTTCTAGTTAATTATACTGTCTTTTTTAATGTCGCAAATATTCTTTGTATGTATTTTACGTTGAAATGAAATAAAAAAGACAAAAAAATAATTTCTAGTGTTTCTTTTAGTCCATCGATTGTGGGAATTACTTACTTCATAGGACATACATATTACAAAATATATATGTATATAAATACCATACACTCTTTTTGTCCTTCTTTAGTTTAGGTTTGTAAATTGCTCTTTTAAATAAATTTATTTTATTTTATTTTTAATAGCAGTTAATCTTTTTTTCCGACTAATCTGTCGTTCCGGGTCGCGTACCTGGGAATGACAGGTGAGACTCCCAGCAAGAAGTTTTTTCATCCACAATAAGGCTCGAACCCGAGACCTTGCTTAAGGGACAACAAACCGCTTACCACTTGTGCCAATCCTTGTTGGTATATCAGTTAATCTTTGACGACGTGATTCACATATTCTTGTGGATTAGTTTAAGCATTGATGATTATACAAATTTGAGTACCAAATTGAATAGAATGATGACCACTATCTTAACCGTCTGTCCTTTTACTCATTAATTAGGGTCCGTTAGTTTCAAAGAATGAACTACTCACTCAGCCAGCCTAATTTGGGAATTTGTTTTAATTAATTAATTACTTAATATTGATACAATACTGAGTTTTAGAAACAGAACTCATGCAATATATATGTGAAGACTAACAGAGGAGAGGGAATCGAAAAAAAAAAAGGCTCGCTAAATATAATAGTATTATCCATCTTTTTTCAGCTTCTTTTGTCCTCATATTTATTTATTAAAATAAAATAAAAGTATTCACATCTTGCTAATATTTCTTTTTTCCACCAAATTAAAAAAATTAAGAAAACTGAAAAAGTAAAATTAAATGAAGGAACCCTAAAAATTTGATCCAAAAGAAAAAAAACCATGTGGAGACTTGAGAGTGCGTGAAAGCTATGTTAAAAGAATCACGAAAAACATTTATTCTTTGACTTTATGCATATGGTATGTAACTGCATACAAGAAGTAGTGGAGCAGTTGAAATTTAATAGAGAGAAACTGAGTTTTATTTTTTAATGTTACTGCTCATTAAAAAAAAACGGATGAATGAACAGAGTTATTATCCTTTAAATATTTCATAAATTATAGGTAATTTTGAAAAAAAAGTATGGCTAAGGGGAGATAATTTAAGAACAATAATGCTACACGTATAATCAATATATATCCAACTCATCCAACAAAAGTACATATTAATTTCATTTAATTAATTCCAAACATATTAAACTTTTATTGTGATTGTAATTAAATACTATATATAAGCCACCGCCATATTTGTGTGAGTCGGAAGGAAGATAGATATTTTCAAGTTGTACCATCAACATTTCTCATTTAAGAAACAAAAATGTAAGCAAAGTAGGTTTGGACAGTTAAAATGGTTCAATAGATAGATAACATTATGTAATAACCTTTATTTGTTGGTTTGTAGACAAAATTGAACTATATATTGGCTAATAATTAATTAATTAATAATAAGAGAATTGTTTTGTGTTAGTTGCGTATTCATCATGTCATGCATGTATGTATGTGTATCGGTGTAGACTAGCAGGTCTGTCTCTGTCAGTGTAACATGATTTCAGAAGCAAGACTGAATTATCATCATATCATATATATCAGTGGAATGGGATGTATGTGATGTGATCGATACATAGATAGATAGCACCAAATCTTAATTTAATCTAATCTAATCTGTCATTGTCTTTCTAGCTGTTGCACCCAACCTAAACTCATAGGTAGGTCAAAGCACCTATCTAGCTAGCTTTCTACTCCTATCAAACACCATACATAACTTTACTAAGCTAGCACCACCATGAGTCACTTCTGATTCTCAAGAGTCCTGTTATTTTCATATGTAACACTTGATGGATGCATCAATGTAACATTTTGTTACTATTCTCAGATCACATTAGAAAATGAAATTGGTAATCCCCATTATCATATTTAAAGGTGATTGAATGAATATCCCAGTCTTAAATATCATAATTATCATTTTTATTTTGTAATTTACAATTTGGTAAATAAAAATGCATGACATTGACACCGCATACATTTACACTTTACAGTTGTACTAATGAGGGATGATGCCAAATTTGTGATCTTAGGATATATATATAGTATACTACTTCAATTGTAGGCACGGCAAATTGAAGAAAACAACAAATTAGACCAATTATTCTTCATTTTGTGCTAAGGATCAAGAAAAAGTAGTAGAGGGGTGTTTGAGCGGAAGAGCTATAACCACTCTGTTATAGGCTTGGTTCTTGCTGGATGATGATATCACCATTCTAATAACATTCTGCTTACAGACTGGGATATGCACATTTATTGGAAGGAAGGCACGCCTTCATTCTTCAAAATGGTGACGATTATTCCCATATTTGACTTCATTTTTCACTCTCAAAATACGATCACAAGCCATGAAGTAATCTGCATAATTAGAAGTTTAAATCGTAAAAGCTTCTTCAATTCATAAATATAGGAAAGAAACAGGACAACCGAGAATGAATTATCCTCTTGCTATATATATTTCTAATGGTGTATGTGGCGGCAGAGATAGAAAGAGACATCACTCTCATCATATATATATATATATATATATATATATATACACACACACTCTGGTATGTAGCAATGCATTACAGAACATAACAGAGGAAATGGAAAGTGAGATAGTGAGCTCTGAATGGCAAAGGGTACAGTCAGAATCAGAAGAAAATCCAAACATCTATGTCAAAGTTAAGCCACCTGTTACACTCAAGGTAGTGATAACAGTTTTTTTTAGAGGGAACACATTTTTTCTTTCTTACTTTCTTTGAAGAATCTGTTAACAGTTCATATTATATTATTCTGGTCTTTCTGCAGTTTGAAGATATTGTATATGAAGCCAAAATCAGCAAAGAGTTAGGCTTGTTCTGCAGAAAGGAGGTAGGTTCTGAATCTGAGGATTACAAACTAATCTTGAAAGGTGTTAGTGGTGCTGTTTTCCCTGGCGAAGTGTTGGCAATTTTAGGCCCTTCTGGCAGTGGCAAAACAACTCTGATCAATGCTTTGGGAGGCCGGTTAAATCATATCACCAGAGGAACCATAACATACAATGGCAAGCCCCTCTCAAAATCAGTGAAACAGAATTTGGGATTTGTTTCCCAGCAAGATCTGTTCTATCCTCACTTATCAGTCACTGAGACACTGGTCTTTTCGGCTCTTCTTCGCCTGCCGAATAGCCTCACGAAACAAGAGAAAATCTCAAATGCTGAAGCAGTTATGAGTGAACTTGACCTGATTCATTGTAAGGACACTATAATGGGAGGGCCACTCATAAAGGGTGTCTCAGGTGGAGAAAGGAAGAGGGTGAGTATAGGGCAAGAACTGTTGACCAATCCAAGCCTATTGCTTGTTGATGAGCCAACTTCAGGTCTTGACTCAACCACAGCTAGGAGAATTGTGCTGACTCTCTGTGATTTAGCCAAAGCTGGAAGAACTGTTGTAATGACAATTCACCAGCCTTCTAGTAAGCTCTTTTACATGTTTCAGAAGATTTTGCTGTTATCAGATGGTAGTACCATGTACTTTGGGAAGGGAGAATCTGTCATGGATTACTTCTCTGGCATCGGATATGCCCCTTCTATACCCATGAATCCTACAGATTTTCTGCTTGATCTTGCAAGTGGTATGCAAGCATTAACCTTTCTGACATGCCAAGGACTCTCATAACTCATCCTTTACACTGATCAAATAAACATCAGAAAGATACTCATATCAGATGTGAACTTCTAAGGACTAATTTTGAACAACAATAATGTGAAATTAAATTAAACCTTTAGAATAATGATGACCCAAAGACTTTTGCATCAGGTTAATATATATTTTCTGAAATCTTTGTCTTTTCTGATGCAATTTGAAGAGTTGTTCTGAATCATGTTACAAATTTCCAGGTATATATGGTGGGAATTCAGAAGAGGATGCTAATTCTACCAAACAAGTCCTATTATCAGCTTTTGAAAGTAACCTTGCAAGCCAAGTAAAGATGGAACTTCAAAATTGCAGAGTTGCATCTCATGATGACAGTTCAGAATATGAGATATCTGGCCAATGTTGCACAACTTGGTGGCAGCAATTTACTGTATTACTAAGAAGGGGTTTCAAAGAGAGAAAGTATGAACAATTTTCAGTCCTCAGAATCATCAAGGTTACGGCTGCCTCACTCGTTGCAGGCCTACTCTGGTGGCAGACCAGAGCTGATCAAATACAAGACCTGGTATATAACAATTTAGCATAACAAATCCATGAATTAAAAGTTTCTGATTATATATTGTTTTATTCCATTATTGTAGGTGGCACTACTTTTCTACTACACACAATTCGCTGGTTATTTTCCTTTGGGGCAATCAATCTTCACATTTCCTGATGATCATGAAATGCTAATAAAGGAAACATCTTCCTGCATCTATAGACTTTCAGCTTACTTCATAGCAAGTAATTTTGTTGACATTCCAGCACAGATAGCATTACCAACACTATTCATCACCATTACTTATTGGATGGCAGGGCTAAAAGCCAATGCTTTGGTTTTCTTCCATACTCTATCTATTGTTCTTCTATATTGCTTTGTATCCCAGGGTCTTGCATTAGCTATTGGTGCAATAGTGATAAAGAACCCAAAAGCAGCTTCTACTTCTGGAGCAGTAGTCATGACTTTATTTTTTCTAGCCAATGGTTTCTTTCTTCAGAATATTGCAGAATTTATGTCATGGATAAAGTACACATCTCCTAGCTATTATTCCTATAAGCTCTTGCTGGGGTCACAGTTTAAGGATGGTGACAGTTACAGATGTGGTCAAAATGTCACATGCTTTGTTAGGAACTACCCTGTAATTAAGCATGTAGGCCTTGACAAGCAAGGTTTCTCTGCTTTTGCATTGCTGGCAATGCTTGTTGGATATAGACTTGTTGCCTATTTTGCCCTTATGGTTCTTATCAAACATAATTAGACCCCTTGTGCTGGAGATTACTAGTATGGTTTGGAAGAAATTACTAGTATCAGCAGAGGATTGTGAATGTGATAAGCAAGTGCAGATGGGTTTGGATATATACAAACTTTAAGCGACAAAGATCATCTTAGTCGCATCAAAAAAGTGATAATAATAATAATGATGATGATGATGAAAATAACAATGTCCTCTGCTTTGTACAGCAAAAGAAGATGCAATGTTCAAAGTTTAAAAGGCATTCGAATCCAAAATGTTCCCTCAGTCAACTGATCTAGCAAACAAGTAGTTTGGTCCTGCTAGGCTTATGTCGGTTGCTTTCTTAAGACTATAATTGATGTAGCAGCAACTAATGGCTTAAAAAGTGATGATATCAAAGAACTTGGCCATAAGATTATCTATTACAATGTTCTTTTTTTCAATATTATACAACCATTATTAATTAAATGATAAATTGATGGTGGTGATGCAACATACAGAAAGATTGGAACGGAATGTGATGAGAATCCAGAAATATGTAAATAACGAAAGATTGATTTCTTGTGCGTTATACCAATTGCATCGCTATTGTATTGAGCACAGGACAAATTAAATGGTACAGATGGATACCAAATAATACATGATAGTGTAGGTAATTGAGGTGATATAAATTACTCTATTGTGCCTGCCAGAGTCCTGTTGCCCGAAAGTAATTGTTCTCTAATGAGTCATATTTCATGAACAAAATAAAACAAATTATTGTTTTCCCTCACTTGGTAAATATCAAGGAGTAGTTAGTTATACTGAACCATCTACTGAAACAGATCAGTGTTAAATCATTAACAAACTTTCAGTTTTTTCTGGCTTAATTTCGTGAAGCCACATAGGCTAGGAGTTAATATAATTCCAAACTAATTAAGACATCTGTTTCCAATAATTTGAAGCTGCTCAGTGCTTTGTTGGTCACCAAATATTTAATTTCCGGATCACAAATAGTCATCCATGTGTAGAATCATTAAAAGGATAGTCTAAGTCTTCTATTTTTTAAAACATATGATGTACCATATTATATAAAGTAAAATGTTATTATTTTATTGGATATTTTTAGTTTTGGAATATAATAATTGTCACACTACTTACTCTATAAGAATTGATATTATTTTACTGATATACTATATATATAATTTTTGGTAGAAAAATAACGCTACGTGTCGCCGTCCCCACACACGCTACGTGTCGCACGATCTCATCCCCTTTCATTTCCACGTGTCACCAGAACCCCATCCTGATCCTGATCCCCCCTCGCTACATTTATCTCCCCCAATTTATATTCATATCCATACAATATATATTATACACTACACTACCCACTCTTGCTAATTAAATTAGAAGAATACTATTATTATATTTATTGTAAGATTATAATATAAATTTATTGATGATTAAATTATTATATTCCATCCCAACCCAATTACCCAACTTAATTTCCTCGCTCTACTCCATCCAATTCAACCACATTCATTTAGCTCTATTATTTTCAATCTCTCCCATATATATGCTCCCTCTCACCGCACCGCTTCTTTTCTTTTTCTTCCAAATTTCACGAAATAAAAAGAGCAAAGAAAGGGGGAATAAATGGTCGTGTTGTTCTAGCAAGCGATTATTCCATGCATGGTGATGGAAGCAGCAGCACTGTTCGTCAGGATCGGAGGAGGAAAACAATAACAATGACTTCGTTTCCCTGCTTAGCCAGATTCCGCAGACTAGTGCCACGTTTCACCCAAATGCCATAAATAATTGGAACTAGCTACCTTTTTACTTGCCTTAATTAATTCATTATATACATACTACTCTCTTAATTATTTATATACATGCTGATCCATGTCTGTCTAGTATCATATTATTCACTTTTGGCTACTGTATAACAAAGAGCAGATCATATATATAAGCCTATCTATATATATGTGTGTATATTTAGACTTTGAAGCTTACCCTAGATTCATTAAATTGGCTTATTTATTATTTATATACATTCGCCAACTTATTCGCTATCATTAATTAAAATAATATTTTGTTATATATAAATGTAATGCTACTCTCTTTATAGCTTTATGAAACTTCTATATATAAAAGAAAAAAAAATTACTTTATTCCTTCAATGATTCTATACATAATTTTGTTAATAAGAGATTATGTCATTTTGTTAAGATATGTATGATTATAGTCAATTTACATTCTCAATTCCACATTGAAGCAATTAGGTATTATTATCATGATTATTATTGCTAGAACAAAAAAGTCTTGGTTTAATTTTATTTTTGATAAAATTTTCAATAAATTTATAATTAATGGTGACTAATAGACATAAGATAGAGAGTGTATAGGTCAAAATTTTGCATCTGGGTGAGGGATACATGAAGGAGGGATTGGCGCTATCACCAAAACAGATTGATTATAATAATATTAGTATTATTAATAGTTGGTTGTATGATGATGACAGGGATTAGACGAGCGATTAGCGCATAATTATCCATGACTTAAGAGTAAATTAGAGCTGTTAAGCAGCAGGCCTAATGGTGACAACAAATGCTGCCTCAGAAATAGCTTGCAAGGTTGATTTATGTTAGCATCAGGATAATAGTACTTATTAATTACTTGACATACATATCAATATATCGCATCATTAATTGAATTGGACCCCTTAATTAATCCTGGCTTTCCCTTTTTGAGAGCCAAGACAAAATAGCTTTCCATGAGTCATTGTCATGATGGGCAACTAATCTAGGAATTGTGTTATCATCAACAATATGACGGTGCATATCATCAATTTGTGATCCTCTTCTACTGAGATTGACCCTCTCTTTTTTATGCGCCACATTTTTTTTTATTATTTTAAATAAGTGATTCTAAAAAGATTCTATAATATATATATATATATATATATATATATATTATATAATATTTAATAGTTCGAATTTAGTTATATTTTTAGTAAATAATAATTTTAGGTTTAATTCAATAACATGCATAATTACGCCTTCTAAATGTATTATCTTTTCTATTTTTGTACTAATAATATAAATAAATTCAAAATGCTTGTCTAAGAGCCTTAATTTAAGGGGCCTAATTTTTATTTTAAACAAATTAAAAAATCAAGTACTTGCTTTTAACTCATCATCCTCCCACTATGTTTTATACACATTTTTTTGGTATATATATCTAGTTTTGTAATTGAAAAACAAAAACTAAAAATTAAACCTTACACCTGAATCTACATCTCCCTCTAAATTATAATTATTCTCCTCCTCCACATGTTAGATTATAGGTAGTATTAGGAAGTTTTTTAACGATATTAATTCACTGTTTAAATTGATTCCTAAGATATTTTATCATCAATCTCATTTTTTGGTGTCTCATGTTCATCTATAAAAAAAAAAAGTCATAGACCAAAATTGAAAAGACCCAAGGACCTGGAATTAATTCTGTCAATTTTCCTCTTTCAATCTTTTGGCCTGTAAATCTCTGTTTCTGACTTTCTGTGCATCTTTCTCGTTCTCTGAAATGGGAATTGTATGATTTTATTTTATTTTTATTTATTTGTCTACAAATTGTGGGATTCAAGTTCTTCAACCTACATCTGGAAAATGGAAATAGAGGCTGTGACATTGTGAGTATTGGGCCATGAGAAAGGGCCAAGTACAACATACTCTGATAATTGCAAATATGGGCCTACAACATCTCTCTTTTTTTCTTTTATTGATTAGATTAGATTTTATATATATTTGGTTGGCATTTTTGGCAACACGTACGGAGTGACTATTAGCTAAAAGTAAGAGTAGCAAAATCTTGATATGGGGGTGATGACATGACAATAAAAAGATATGATTTATTTAGTAGAAGGCGGTGATTGTCCGCGGAGAAAGGAGGAGAAGAAGGCAAGAGAGCTGCTTGGTTTGAAACAGGGTACTGCATGGCCTGCTCCTCTAAATGTTGCAAATGTAAGCCCTTCATATTCTTCATACCACCCACTCACCTGTATACAAGAGATCAGATCAGGTAGGCTCTAGATTTGTCTGCAATTGGACTGACTAACTAACTAATTCATTCATTCATTATTTATTACCTCATTTTCATGGTACCAAGGTCGCCATGGCTTAGTGACAGGCAGAGCTAGAGAGCTTAAGCTGTACCTTGTCGAGAGCACTGGTACTCTTCCATCTGTGTCTCCGCTGATACATACATACATACAACCATCCAGAAATTAAATAATGTATGTCCATGAATATATAATGAATCTGAACTCTGAAGCCTTATTTATTATTTACCTACCTGTAAACCCAGATCCTAAGTCCCGCTGAAATAAGCTTCCTGTATATTGGGATAACAGATGGCTTTGAATCTGCCCAGTCATTGAATATATCGTCGCTGCATTCACACACAGTTTGTTTTTTTCTTTGTTAAGGCAAATACTATATATAATAATATATTTATAGTAATTAACTCATCAACAACAAAAATAATAATTAATAATCTATTAGTTTGTTTATTTACTTGCAAATGCTCCAATTCTTTAGACTGTGACCATCACCAGCATGAAGTGCCTTCTGAACATCTGGTCTGTTGTAAAAGGCCTTAGCATAATCATCCAGACATGGGTCATAACCCCCCATCATCCTAGGCATCTACTCAACCACCAATTTCAAACAGTTACATACACACACAATATAATAATGCTAACAACAAATTAAACTAAATTCAATTAATTTCCCATAAAGTTTTTATTCATAATCAAGATGTTATGTTTGCTGGGTCACCATTGTAGATGAGCGCTTCATGGAAGATGATTTGCCATTTGAACGCGCTGTGGAGGCGAAGCATGTGGATGTGTAGAGGCTGTAGATATCAATTTCATGGTACTGTTTGAGAACTTCATCTACTGCATCACTACAATCTTCATTGCGCCATGGATCACTGCTGTTAAAGTCACAGCTTCTTTTTATTGTTTTCTGTGTTTCATCAGATATTATAGCATGGCTCCAAGCATAATCAACTAGTCCTATCCAATCCTCTGGATCAGATGTTTCAGGGTTACCAAGCTGCACACAAAGACAAAGGAAAGGATGACATTAATTGTGCCCTTCAAATCTAAGCTATAATTAATAATTGATGATAACAAAGTAAGTACAGAACTTGTCACACTGATGTGGCCAAAAATGATCTATCAGTTATTTTCAAATGCTACATGGAAATATAATATATATATTCTTACTTAAAGAGAGATTCTATATTTATATTCTATGGTTTTGGTTTTTATTAATTTGTTTGTAGGGCCATACCAAAATACCCTTGAGATCAATATGAAGGGACGGGTCCATGTTCCTATCATGGATGAGTTCAGCTAGCTCTGGCACATACTTTCCTGAAAAGACATATCAATATTTTCATGATTTGCTTTGAGGAACTCACTAAAAATGACTCGTGCAAAAAAGAAAAAGATGATCTTTCAATTTCACTACCTACCTGCATAACTCTCCCCTGCTATGTAAAATGTCCTTGTTCTATATGATGGAAACTTTAGGAACCAATTGTGCAGAAAAGTGTAAGCATCATTAGCTGTCACAACATAATAGAAAGAGCACAAAATCGAATTTCTCACAGATCTGCTTTTTGCATAACAGAAAATGAAGCACAAACTAAAGAACAAGACATGGTGGTTGCTACTCATCATTATGCAAACAGTGATCTTTAGATTAATTATTAACTAATTTACTTTACTTACCTGTGAAATCATCTCCCAGTTGATCATAGTCACTGGTTGTATTTGAGTAGGAAAACCCAACTCCAACAGGAGATTCCAGGAATAACATGTTGGCTTCTGCATTAGCATCAAATAATAATATAAATCAAGAACTCTTTAGCACCAATTAATTAATATACATGATCCTTTAATTTGTGGGGACAAATAATGGAGCACTAGCTAGTTTGTGGTTTATCAACAAGACTTTGTATATATATGAAGTTATGAACATGTGCTATAAATATTACTTAAATTTGTGGCCCTTAATTATTATACCTTTGTTCCATGAGAAGTTATTGAATTCGAGGCCATGGCCATCAGTGTCAACTAAAAATGGACCAATCTCCTGTGTTGCTCCATATCCCACAGAAGAGCACCCAGGACCTGGAACAAGCAATCATTTTGTCACCTTAGCAGAGAACATATATATATATATATATATTATATGGAAAACTAAAATGTTTAGTGAAAGATAGAAACAAGAGATGATGATGATGATGATTATATAAGTTGAAAACATTTCAATTTTTGTCTTTCTCTCTCTGCTTTTTATTTTTGGCAGTATTGTCCACTTCCTAATTGGACTAGCTAGAAACACTGCTTGTCTACTGCAGAAAATCCAAGAGACTAATAGAACTTAGACATACACAGCTGACTCAAGTAAAATAATGTTCACTCATTCATAAATGAGTATTGCAGATTCAGATTTGGATGTGCATGACAGATAATATACATGGGCTAGCTTCTGAGAGAACATTTGACAGAATTATATATGTGATATATATATAGTTAATAAGGCCCCAGGACATATTTGATCATAAATCCATTTATTTTGACAATCTTCTCCAAAAGTCTGAATATTGTCACAGCAGAGCAAAGGCATTAATTAATTACTTAATTAGTTTTTTGTGCCTAATATATATTACCTCCATTAAGCCAGAGCACCAATGGCTTTTCTTCTGGCAAGGACATAGCCTCATAGAACCAGTAGAAGAGTGCTCTTCCATTGGTTTCATTGACAGTGACATAACCAGCATAGTGCCTGAAATCCACAGCAGGCTGGCCAGGCAAGTTAGTAACAAGATCATCACTATTATTATTATTATCATTATTATTATCCAACTGGTCTGCAGAGCTGAGTTTCCTCCAATTATATTGCCTGTGTCTAGAGGAGAAAACAACAGGACAATTAAGAGACAGAGAAAGTAGTAAAATAGCCAAGGTGTATAAACTTGTCAGCTTTAATGTAACATTATCCATATTAATTTGATTGTGTAGTGGAACTATATATATAGATAGATGGCTAGCTAGATTTAGAAGGTATATATCACAACAAGACACAGAATGTGTGTATGTATGTGATATTTGATATTTTTCTCAACTTTTGAATTGGAAATTGTTTGTAGGACAAAGAGGAATGAACTGCATGCCTATTTATATTGAATGAGTGAGGGCCTATGATGGATGGAAAATTAAAAAATAAAAAGTTAGATATAGGATGAGAATGACATACTAAGTAAATTATTTTTTCTCTATGTATATATTAATTCGTATCGATCCGTATATTTGATTAAATATAAATACTATTTAAATAGATCATATACCGTTCAATAATAAATTCAGTGTGAGTCAATATAAAAATAAGGAAAAACAATTCATATAATATAAGATGAGAAAGTTATAGCCTTACATGTGGCTCACTTGTCTCCTTTTTAGGCTTATGGGTTGGATGAAGATGCTATATGACGTTTTGTTATGGATTTTAGGCAGCTTCTAGAGCATATTCATGCATGTGTAACAAAGAGTCATGAGTATGGGTGGTTGAACTTGAAAATTATGTATTCACATCAATAATAAATATGGTACGAATTTTAATGTGAGGAAAAAAAATTGTGGTAGTGTTGCTTGATGATGATAAATATTCTTGTTGAAACTTTAGATTACATTCTGGTTCATGTGAAAATAAAGTTTAGAAGGAAAAACAATAATGCCATATGTATTAAAATTGATGTGATTGATTGTCCTTATTTATCCAAATAGATTCGATAGATAAATAGGTATGTGTCATATATATAATATATAATATATATCGGAATTAATAGGTTTCCCTTTGGTACTAATATATTAGAACTAATGGTGCCATCTCCTGTTTGAGCAAAAGAAAATTTCGTGAAAAAGGGAACAAATCGATTCTTTTCTTATATTATTATATATCAACTTTTTCTTTTATATGGAAAAATATAAGAAGGTATAAAAGAGAAAGGGATGGAAATAGAACTTATAACATAAGAAAAGGCGAAAAGTATCTTGGAGAAAATTTCTTCCTTGGTTGGATTATATATATATATAGGATTTCTATCTGATATCATATCCATTCTTTGTTTCTGCAACTTTTATATTTTTATATTCATTCAGTAATCGATTCCATTAAATGGTTTCCGAAATTTTCTTTACTTATTTTATTTAGAAAATAACTCCATCATGATGTAAGAACATATATATAGCTCTTAAATTGTTAAGATAAAAATTGAAAATTCCAAATCAAACCAATTGCGTGATGACTACTTTGAGTGTCAATGTTTCTATTTGTAGGCTGCATAGGAAGAGTTGCATCAAGCATGAATTGGATTTAATTTCTACCTTGAAATTAAAATTCTTAGCAGTATTTTGGTTAAATGATTCTTGCTATCATAGGAAAGTGAATAAAACAACATATCAACTATATCCATATAAACTAACCAAAAAGAACTAACTCTTAATATTAATCAAAAAGTACTGTTGGCTGTTGTGAAGTTTTTATTCTGTCTTTCTCAGCAGAGTCATTTCGAAAAGACTCTGTCACTATACAATAGATCATAGCGCATGAATAACAATATAACTTTATCTTCTACATATTGACCAATGACCAAATTAATATTCTTAATGTTTGATAAATATCATATCATAGAGGAAAAAATTGCATTATGGTATATATTCCAAAATGGTTGTTTCCCTCTAAAATTAAATTTATATATATACACATACATATAAGAAATTAAAGCTAGCTCCTTTCAGGAATCTCATCATAGCAAAGTAGAAAGATAGGGATTTTTGTGGCGAACCTTGTGCGTTATGACTCTTGAATTTGGAGAACCAACCCCTAAGTAAGTGCTTAGAGGAATTAATTAGAGATATAATCAACTTGGTTGTTGAAGAATGACTTGGATTCCAACTTTATTAATTTGTATAATAAGATGGATCATCATCTTTTGTTTATTCGTTTTGCAATTAATTTCTTTATTCTTTCCATTTCTAAGTTTGCTTTTTTGAATATAAAGTAGTATTTCTTCAATTTGATTGTCAGAAAATAATAACAAAATAAAACAGAAGTGACTGCAAGCTAGTTTGGTAAGTTTATCTTATTTCAGACATTTAGAACAATCTTATGGTGAAGGGTATTGATTCTTACCTCCTTATATACTCAAGTAAGTGGCTAGGTTATGACTTTTAGCTCACTAAATAAACCATATATCAATGTTTTAAGTTACGATGGTTACCATGGTAATTATAATTGGATCAAGAAAATAAATTATGGTTGACGTGATAATATATGACACTATAATAATAATGATCATTTTTAACATGTAATTGTCGAAAAGTGTTGTCAAAACAAGATATATTGACATCTGTTGGCCGTTGAAAATAGTCATAAACTATTCTTTAACAATTGACCGTTGAAAATACTCATAAATTAATTTTAAGTATTTTCGACGGCCACTAATTGTCAATATTACTTTTATTGACACATTTAATGTTGAAAATACTCATTTTTGTAGTAGTGTGATTAGATGACGGTGTAAAAAAATTGTATTCTGGTAGTGAATTAAAATTTTATATATATATAAACATTAAGCAAACCTACCATGAAAAAAGGGCACCTCAACAAAGCATTTGCCACACATAACTTCAACTTAGAACATATATTGGCCAATAGATATCCACCATTCGAACAGTAAATTCATTATTTTTCTATATTATTTTTTTATATATTTTGATGGATTCAGCCAGCACCACTAAGCAAGACACTGCTGATCATTGCAGAAAGGATGAAGCAATGTGTGTTAAGCTGACTGGACCTGTTAATTATAGCTCTTCCTTATTTATTAATATTCTTTTCTGAAAAAACAAATGCAGCATCACTATGATATGAAGTTAATTTTCCACCTCTCTTGTTGTGTGAGGAAGTTGCTATATTATATATGGCCAATTAATCTCTTCCAGAAGCAGACACGTCTTCACATAAATGCCAACAACTATAGACACTAAAAAATGATTAGTGTTCATCACTTGACTTCCTCTCATTCAAAACAGAGGATATTTGAATTTAGTGATAGGCTTCAGCTTCTTCCTTTATCATCTCCTTACTAGTTAATTGTTCAAGTGCTGGTTTATTCACTGTTTTGGTCAAAAGTGTTCAATCTATTCAATGATCAGTGCACTTTGTGACATGAAATAGGAATATTGAGATCAATTTTTGGGGTCAAATCAATCAGAATTTCTCACTACTAGTTAACGGCCATATGCAGAAAGAGGGGTTGAAAATGGTGGGAACAATCTATGATTAACATGAGAAATAATACATACAGAACCTAGACTTCTTCTAGTAAAACTTAAGCATTATGGAATATTAAGATAAGTCAAACTAGCACTAACATAATTTCATTTTCTGTGATTATCTTAAGAGTTAAGACATGTAACTCACTCTGCTTATGACAGTTACAAGTAAAATTTGTTCCTCCATACCTTTTTGAAAATTAAAGCAGTAAAATTATTATGTCAATCAATTGCTGATTTATTTCACAATCAAATTACAATACAACAAATTAATCCCTCACTAGTCACTACAATGTTGGAACCTGGCCTAAAAATCTTTCAATTTATAATTACAAATCCGACAGAAAAGTTAAGCTGTGCATGCATGCTCAATAACAAAAGTAACAAAGTTGAATTTAGAAATGTGAACAGACCAGCATAACAGTCAACTACAGTTTTGGATCCAACCATATTCTGTGCCCACGTGTTCCTCATTTGTAGAGGAAAAACCCTATATATATATATATATTGGCCAGTTAATTAAGTTAGCTAATTAGTTTTGGAGATCTAAAGGAACAATTAACACGTTTTTCTGTGTTGTATGTATATTTAAAAGCAAGGATCTGTAATTAATTAGGAAAGATTGGCCAAAATCAAGGTATGAGTCAGCCTACGGATAAAGTATCTAGGAGCTTGCTCAGACAATGCAGCATATGCAAATATAAAATCAATAGTTGTTTTGTCATCACAACCAAGTACTGAGGCACTATTAAGCATCAAGATCCCACATTTGAAATAAATCAATATTAATATGTCTCTTTTTGAGTGGTTGTCAGACCAATATGAAACACAAAAAGAGAAAAAGACTAATTTGCACATTTGTGGGACAAACTGTTTCTGTCATTCTGTGTGTGTGTGTTAGGATCTCCATAGCATTGCCCAGATAGTGGAAAATCCAATAACCCTCTCACCTTCAGTTCACACCATCACTCATATAAGTTATTATTTGTATATTATCTTCTTGTACATGTAATTGATTACACTTGAGAATAAGAGAGCAGAACACTTTAGACCTCCTTATCAATTTCCAAAGTCAACAAAAAATAGTAATGATATTTAATTTATAGCACATTATTTGAATGATTTTTGTATCAGTATCAGTATCAATAAACATTTTATCTATGACTTAATGAGATGTGAATATCATTCAACTAGAATTTACATATTATATTATCTAATGATAAATAATGTAAAAGATAAAAAATAATTCAATTATAATTTCTCTTTACAGCAATTTTACCTTCACACTGTACTAGTGTAGGCACTAAGAAGGATATAGATAATTCTGTTTTGAGTTCAGATAGTACAGTCCAAAAAATATTATTTTTCTTTTACATTCAGAAAAACCATAAATATTGCTGCAGCTTGATCTGAATTCTGATATATAGCCATCAATATTGACTTGCAACAATTAATTAACTTCATCAAAGTTATTGTTGTTATTTGCAAATAAACAAAATTAGTTCAAAAGCCAACACTTCATACTTATACCTGTGTAGAGTAATAATTAACATCCATAGTCCCTCCATTATTCTTTTTTCTTAAAAAAAGAAAAAACTTTATTTGGTGTTGCACTCTTCTTTTTGACTGTCTTGTATATGATTACTCATATTTAATGGATAAACCTGATTAGTTAGACTACAACTATAAAATTAGCCACAATTTTCCACATTCTTAATTATGCCCCTTTAGGTGGATAAATTAGAGTCCTATACTATATTGCATGACATGATGTGCAATTCTGTGCCATATTTCCTTGTAACTCTTTCTTTCTTTGACCACCATGATTTGTTTCTTTCTTCCTTACTGCTAGCTTTTTCCCTGCATTAACCCTTTTCAACACCATTAATTTTGTGCCAAGTGGACTTATAGCGTCGCAAAAAGGAAATTTATAGATAATCTTGAGAACTCAATCGCTATAATAGTAATATTATTCTTATATCCGTGCGATATATTATATTGTACTAAATTTCATATTTAAAATATTGAATAGTTAATGATATAGAAATATTTATATAAAAAATAGTTAGATAATAATATGTTATTTATAAAATTTATATTTTATAAATATAATAATAAAAATAAATAATAAAATTATTCTTATATTAATAAATATATAAATAAAATTGTAATAAGATTTTGGAGGTAGTATTTAAGAACTACTTATAATATAATGTGAATATGTAGTTTTTAAATTACTTTTATAAACAGATCATGTATATAAAATCATCATATATCAAATATATTGAGTGACTATTGTTATACCCTTTTAACTATATTACCATACTCTATTTAATGAATTTTTATCAAATTATCCTAAAATACTCTTTTTCATTCTCTTTCATTATTACTAATATTGTTAAATAAATCTAAAATTTAAAAAATACTTAATCTCTAATCAATCATTAAAAATTACAAAAGATCAAATTTGCTAATTATTAAGGTGATTTGAAATATTAATGCTCATAATAATTCCAAATAAAAATATTAGAAATCTTTAATACCAATCACTAAAATTCTCTAAAGTATTCACTAATTGCCAATCATTAAAAATTATTAAATCACATAAAAATATTTAAATATCGCTAATTATCAAACATTAATAATTACTAATAATTTATAATTATTCTCTTTTAACAAAAAATTGTTAAATCACACATTTTAAAGTATATAGCCTTCAATTTCTACTATATGTGAAAAATTCATGTGATTTAATATTTTATAGCTATAGACTTATTTTATAATACAACCAAAAAATTATGAAATCTCACATTTTAAAGTATATAGCCTTCAATTTCCACTAAATGTAAAAAATTCATGTGATTTAATATTTTAAAGGCTATAGTCTTTATTTTATAATAAAATAAAAATATGAAAATATGATATTTTAAAGTATATAGTGAAATCAATATATTATAGGCTATGATTTTTATTTTATAATACAAGCAAAAAAAATTGTGAAGTCTCACATTTCGTAGTATATAGCCTTCAATTTTTACGATATGTAATAAATTCATGTGATTCAATACTTTAGAACTATAGTCCATTTAAGAAAATAATAATATTTAACATTTATTAGTATATAGCCTTCAATTTCTACTATATGTAAAAAATCAAGTGATTCAATATTTTATAGGATATAGACTTTATTTTATAATACAATCAAAAAATTGTGAAATAATCTTACATTTTAAAGTATATAGCCTTCAATTTCTACTACATGTAAAAAATTTAGGTTATTCAATATTTTAAAGACTATAGTCTTTATTTTATAATACAAAAAAAAAAATTGTGAAATCACACATTTTAAAGTGTATAGTCTTCAATTTCTATATATGTGAAAAATTCATGTGTTTCAATATTTATAGGCTATAGACTTTATTTTATAATACAATAAAAAATTGTGAAATCTCACATTTTAAAAAATATACACTTCAATTTCTGCAATATGTGAAAAGTTCATATATTTCAATGTTTTATAGGTTTTAGACTTTATTTTATAATACAATAAAAAAAACTGTGAAATCTCTATTTTAAAGTATATTGCCTTCAATTTCTACTATATGTGAAAAATTAATGCGATTCAATATTTTATAGGCTATAATCTTTATTTTATAATATAATAAAAAAATGTGAAATCTAACATTTAAAGTATATAGTCTTCCATTTCTATACTAAATGTAAAAAATTCATGTGATTTTATATTTTATAGGCTACAATCTTTATTTTATAATACAAACAAAAAAATTGTAAAATCTCACATTTTATAGTATATAACCTTCAATTTCTACTATATGTAAAAAGTTCATGTGATTCAATATTCTAAAGGCTATGTGTAAAACATTCTAATATTTTGCATTTTTCGTGTGATAGTCTATCTATCGTGTCAAATATAAATAATGACAATTAAGTTGTGGTAATTGAATTTAATTAATTAACAAAATTAGTCTTATTTAAAGAAATTATAAAATAAAATTATTTTGTATGTAGGATTGAGTATAGTGAATAATCAATAAATTAGATAAAAATTAATTTAATTTATATATATTCAAATTCAAGTCAATATTATATAATATTGAAACACTTTTTATTATTAATTAGATATTTTAATAATTTAAGATATAATATACAATAATAAAATAGTAATATGATTTATATTTTCTATATTTATATTGTAGCATTAAATAAAATAAATCTTAAGAGAGTACCAATATTATTTTACGTGGCACAATGTAGGAGTTTTAGTGAAATGATTAATTAGTAAATTACCTATATGTGTTTTAGTATATTATATAGATTATACTACTTAATATACATTTTGATCTATATATAATTCTTTCTTTGGTGAAGCTTAATAGTTTACCAAAATAACATTGACCATGGTCAGACAGGTATATTTACCAGTATTTAGGTATAACATTTCATGAATTTAAAATTTAGATTAAATTAATATGAAATTACCTACGTGTTTTTTGACAATTTTTAAATAAGATTTTATAAACCAAAAGTTGTGATCAGGCCTACAATAACATTATCCTTTTAAAAAAAATAAAATTGATTGTCAGTATATAGCACAAAAGTAATTAGCTGAAATGGGCTGGAAATTTGGTTCTATTTCTTAGTAACATTACACATTTGGGCCATTAGAGAGGCTCAACTTAGATTGGGTCACAATAATATATAAATTCCTTAAATTAACTGCGTACATACACCCCTATAATTTATTGGGTTATTTGTTAACTTACCAGGCCTAGCTCATTTATCATACCTTACTTTGTTGTTGTCGAAGTTGAAGCTATTACTCAATCTTTTGATAATTTTATACTTTAATTCATCTGAAATTCTTCCATTTATGTTTACATTTGAATGGATGAGATTATAAAATCAATGAAAACAACTGATTCCCAATAATTTTTCATTACACAAAAATACTATTTTCATTTCATTTTTAATAACATTAAGTATGATGGAGATAGAGTGAATCTCAAAAAATGGTATAACTCCAAAAGAAAAAAAAAAGTGAAAACCAGACCCCAGTAATCTATCTGATTGGGAAAACTAGAACCGCAAGAAACGCATAGCATAATCAACCAAAAAGGAAAAGAGAAAAAAGGAGAAGAAGAAGAAGCGTATAGTGGTAGTAGTAATAGTAGCATAAACGAGTGAAGTAAACGACACTTACCTGAAAATATAGTCAAAGTTCAGCTCCTGATTTATCGATCTGATCTCCACAACCCCAAAATCTACTCTGAACCATTCAATTTTAGTTGGATTTCCCCAAATTCCTCTGTTTTTTATTCTCCCAATGGAAGAAGAGAAGCGAAGCCTTCTGAAATCATACCCTCACTACTGGGGATACACCTCCGAACAAGACTACTACGCACAGCGAGGAATCAAAGCCTCAACATCACTCTTCAACACTGCAAGGGGCCTCACCCTCTTCACCAGGTCATGGCTCCCACTCTCAACCCCGCCACGTGCCCTCATCTTCATGGTCCACGGCTACGGCAACGACATCTCATGGACCTTCCAAGCCACTCCCATCTTCCTTGCCCAAAAGGGTTTCGCTTCATTCGCCCTTGATCTTCAGGGCCATGGCCGTTCTCAGGGTCTCAAGGCCTTTGTCCCCAGCGTCGACCTTGTTGTACAGGATTGCCTCTCCTTCTTCAGTTCCGTCAAGAAAGACCAAACCTTTCGTGGGTTGCCTTGTTTTCTCTATGGTGAGTCCATGGGTGGTGCTATTTGCCTTCTGATTCATTTTGCTGACTCTACAGGGTTCCAAGGTGCAATCTTGGTGGCACCCATGTGCAAAATCTCTGATAAGGTTAGACCCAGATGGCCAATTCCTCAGATTCTCACTTTCATTGCGAGGTTCTTCCCGACTTGGGCAATTGTTCCAACACCAGATCTTCTCTACAAATCTGTGAAGGTTGATCAAAAGAAGGTCATTGCTGATATGAACCCTATGAGGTATAGGGGGAAGCCGAGGCTGGGGACTGTGGTGGAGCTTCTGAGGGTCACCGATTTGGTGAACAAGAGACTGTGTGATGTCAACCTTCCTTTCATTGTGTTGCATGGGAGTGCTGATGTTGTTACAGACCCTGCTGTGAGCAGGGAGTTGTACAAGGAGGCTAAGAGTGAGGACAAGACAATTAAGGTCTATGATGGGATGATGCATTCTTTGCTCTTTGGGGAGACTGATGAGAATGTTGAGACTGTTAGGAATGATATTTTGTCTTGGTTGAATGCTAGATGCAATGGAAGAACGGTGGATATAGAGTGAAAACGGTAATGAAGTTGAACGTTGTGTTGTACAAGTTGGTCAATTGTCTCACCATTGATTCATAAATTCTATGGTTACTATAATTTGTGATTGATGAAATTCCTCAGTAACAGTGAGGGTTCATATATACCTAGTTTCTTTATCAGAAAACTGAGAGGGCTATTACTATGCCAAAATCATGTGCAGATGTTTAATTTGAGGTTTGGGATAAAAGAGGGGCATGTTCTTTGTTTTGGGTGAGTGGTGCATGTTTCGGCAATATATATGTTTTATGGATGAATGGGAAATTTCTCATTATACTGAAACAAAATTATATTTGTGGTTTTATGGTTCTAGCATTACAAAGATAATTGCCATTTGTTATTGTTCCCTTCCTTGTGAAAGGACCATAGAGATTAGAGACAACGGAGCTCTGACGTATAAAATTAAAACCGAATAGTTTCGGTTATTGGATTCAGAGTTCACACGACAGACAATATGCGATAGATAAATAAGGTTGTAGTTCTCTGTATCTAAGGCAGTGACTTGACCTAAAAAAAAACGGATTTATTCAAGAATAAAGGCTTATTTGACATTAGCATAAATCTGAACGAATACAAGTTGCTATGAACAATACAAGAGATTTTATTTGATCAACTGTCAATATTAAGTTCTTTACACTATTATGCAATTAAGTACTATAAAGTAATTGGAGAAATTTAAGTTTCGGCATCAGTACATCGCCTGACTCATGAGATGTAGTACCAGTACATCATGATTGGATGGATATAAAGCAAAATTTTAACTAGTGGCAGATCAAATTTACGCGCATACAATTCAAGGTCCATTTGAAGGTGAATAAATATTACACTATAACAAGGTCAAACAATGTGATATATATAACAATCACAATAACTATATTGCAGAACCTTTCACATTAATATGAAAATTGAAATAGAAACGAAATAGAGCAATAAAGGAAGCAAAAGGTATTATTTACAATGAGAAGAACATACCATAAGATCTTCCTACTACATCCTGTACAAATGTTAGAGATTAAAACAAAATTTCCAGGTCAAAAACTGAAATATCTCTGTCAAAATATGAATTCCCACCTCACAATCTTCAGGTCAAACATCATTAGATGCATTTGTACCTACTTTAATCATTGTCAGAAAATATTCTATTCTTGTTTCTTCTGCTGCCGCCACTAGAAAGATACCTACCATGTACCTACCACCCACCCCCAGGAAGAAAAAGATCACCAATCCAAAGAATTAAAACTATATCTGTAAGTATGCATATCTAATCACATCATGAACAAGTATTTTAAATCAGCAACTGTAAGGCGACTTTGACTACCACCACTTCCATCCTCCCCAAATGCAGATGCAACCATCTCTCGCTTCTTTTGCTGCAAGCAATACATGGCAGATTTTCTTGCATTAGCAACCACTACAATCTACTCTTTCTGATAGCACAAATTTCCAATTGTCATGCAATGAAATTCAGTAGAAACCCTAAGACAGTAAACAAGTATTCACAGGCTAGTAGATACAAAATAACTGACAGAAATTTAGATGCCAGATGACATGTCAAATAACTGAAAAGATGTGTACAAATAAAGTGTCCCCATCTAAAAATTTGTTATGGATGAAAAAACACACATTATTCAGTTCACAACTAAAATCACAAGCATAGTAAGCAAAATGTTTAGAAAAGGCTAAGCAGAGAGAAAATATTTCTGGCATTTTAATGCAACAATGCTGATGTGCCAACTGACTGTAATGTATGCATTTTCATGCAGGTGCATGTGCCATTGACTGGTCAGAAGTATGGCAATATGCTTCAGTGAACAATTATTCAGATCACTAATTTTTTAAGTCAATAAATAATACATAGAAAGTAGAAACATTTTCAAATATCAGGCACTAAAACTTTGAACAGCATTCCACCACCTTACGTGCAAACTAGAACAAATATAAACCATATTTCCTTGACAACAATATAAAAAGCAACTACAAGCAGCAAAAAATTTACCTGCAGAGCTAAAATACGATCTTCAACTGTATCTCTCACAGTTAAACGCACAACAGTTACAGGACGGGTCTGCCCAATTCGATGTGCTCTATCTATTGCTTGATCTTCCGTTGTAGGATTCCACCATAAATCTAGCATAAGAACATGGCAGGCTGCCACCATGTTTAGACCAAGACTGGCAGCCTTCAAAGACATTATCATAACTGACACCTGCATGATAACATATTAAACACAATGGTTGTATCATTCACTGCATTTCACTCCCAAAATCACAGCATGCAAAATCTAGAAATTCAATCACGATATCAAGGGATCAGCAATTTCACAAACCTCAGGGAGAGTGTTAAAGTCTTTAACAGCTTTATCTCTTGCAATGACAGACATAGTTCCATCAAGGCGTCTATACTGAATTGAAGAATTCTTAAGACACACTTCAATCAAATCTAACATCTGGGTCCACTGAGAGAACACTATCGCTTTCTCTCCTACACCATTAGAGCTTCTATTCCGAGACAAATTTTGACATTCAGGAGAATCCTTAGAGGAGTTCCCATTGTTAACATCAAAGGAGATCCCAGGGCAGTCACCATTTTCTACAAAAGTTCTATGTGCATAAATATGTTCTGAAGTATTGCAGTGTACCTTACAAACTGACTTCAACACCTCAAGTGCAGCTTTAATTTTAGAAGAATCGCAGGGCCGACTCTGCGACCAAAGCTCGAACGCGTCTGCTTCAGAACTGGAGCAACCAGACGAACCATCACTACTGTGGTTAGAAAGACAACTGTTCAATGTGGCTTTTGGAAACACAGAAGACGTGCTCAGTAGAGTTTTGCATTTTGTATCAGGGCACTGATTGTCATCACCAGTAAGATGTTCAGAAATGCACTGGCTACAGAAAACGTGACCACAGATTGAAACAACAGCATCTTCAGGAGGATCCTGCCCATAAACCAGGTAGTAGGAAAGGTAAAGCAGAGGACTAGGAAAAATATACTTTACGAATAAATAAGATGAATGAGGATGATGTGGCATTTACAGAAGGTAGTCAGTTAATCACATCTAAGCAAGAAGGATAAAAAATAATTCTCATTCTCTCAACCTTTAATGGCAGTCTAAAAGGAGTAGACAAAAACCCTTCCTACTCCCTCCATTTGAACTCCACTATTGAGTTTACTCCAACTGCTCTAACCCCTACCCCCTCCTCCAAGAAAACTCAAATTAAGATATATTAAGTATTACAGTAACCAATTCAAATGTAAGCAAACAATAACCATCAACAAACAAACACAATAATACAAATTCATATTTACAAATATAAAAGGATGGTAAAAATACATACATTACAGATTTCACACAGGGCAAAGGAAGCCTCCAGACACTTGAGAAGAGACACTTGTTTGTCCTGGGGAAGCTTCTTTGCTGTCTCAACTGAAAATCTCCATAGAGAGTTAGAATTGTAATGCTTGACGAGCACAGGGTGATCACAAGCTTGTCTAAGGCGGAGAAGCATCAGCAAAATGTTCACATAGTTTTCTTTCACGGTTCCAGCATCAGCATATTCCTGACATGACACCATCCACATGTCACTAGGCTTACAGCTTGTGATGCAAATGTACTTCATGACCAATATTGTCATTAAATGTCTCACTTGATTTGGAATAGAATAATGAGCACAACCACATTAAAAACATAACAATAACTATCCAAGTCGCACAATATTCTTCTCTTAATAGAGGCATACCTGAAACTGTGCACGTGAATCAGCCTCTAATCTGGAATAGAAATCACGTTCCTCCCTTGAAAAATCAATTTTTTTCAGCTCAACAAATTTTGGCGGCAAGCAAATAATTGGTTCTCCATCTAGGAGTGTGCCTACAGAAAACGATCCATATCACAAGTAAATATCAAACTAATGCAACTGATGATTGCTTAGTCAAATGAGCTCATGCACAATGCAATCACTAAGAAAACAAGAAAACTGTAAAATGGATTATAGGATCCAGCCCTCTGTCTAAACTTTAATCTAACCATCTAAGTAAGAGAGCATAGAATACAAATTGAAGTGATAAGCATACTGGAAAACCAAATGGAGTATACTATATGACTAGAAGGACAAGTTACTGAGATAACCAATAATTAGCCTAAAAATTTGATAATGTGAAATCCATGCGTGCAAATCTTACCTTTGGTCCTCCGTAACATTATTGTCTTTAGGACAGCTTGTATCTTTCTGTAGCCTTGTGTTGGATTTCTGCTGATCGGAAACTTAATCATAGAACAGAACGATTGATAGATGTCATAAGGGGCATATTTTAGAAATCTAAAGTAACTGTAGAGATCATCAATTGCATTCTGGATGGGTGTCCCTGACAAGCACCATCTACGCTTAGCATGAAGACCCGAACAGGCCCTTGCAACTTGAGTTCGATGATTTTTTATACTCTGGGCCTCATCCAGGACAACCCTAAACCATGACACCTTTGCAAGAGGCCGGGCAATAGCCTCAAGCATTGTGCTGTCCAATTGTTTCTTGGCACTTTTCCGCGAATTAGAAGGGCCTTTACGCTTCCTACTTGGTACATCAGGATCTTCAAAAGTTCCCTTTACGTCATCATCTTTGTTAACTAGAGGCTGCTTAGGGACCTCCATGCTGACAATAGAATAAGTTGTCAGAACAACATCATATTTGGCCACCTCATGAGGATCTTTCGTTCGGTTGCTTCCATGGTACACTAGCACAGAGAGGTTTGCTAGGCTGGTTACCTTATTGTGCAACTCTTCAGCCCACTGACGCAAGACACTAGTGGGGCAAACAATAAGGGTTCCTGCAGATGGCCTTTCATTGGCTTGCATCGTCAAACTCTTGCTCTCTACTGGGTTTCTGATTGACATATCTCCACATGTCTCAGATTCTTTCTTCACTAGACCATTCTGAGGAAGCATGTCATCCTCCACGTGAAGATTCAAAATTTTCAATTCACCTTTTTGGGCATTGGGGCATGCAGAAAATATTGGAGCTCTTTCCTTTAATATTAAAGCAATAGTTGACACTGTTTTTCCAAGTCCCTGCAAGAGAACCGCTTTTAAATCACCCAAGATATGAGGTAATCATCAAAAAATGTACTTGTCAATCAATTACAATCCAACATTAAAACAGCAAGGAACTGACCTGATCATCTGCAAGGATTCCACCTGAGCAATATAAACTTGATGTTTCCTTCTGAACCATCCATGATAAAGCAATTCTCTGACCAGAACAACTACAATTAGTTGGAATGTTGGATGACCCAAATATACAGAGAAAGCACGTTTTCACAACATCTCAGGAAAAAGTGGGTTGACTTTTCAAAGGAACACTGAAGTTCCTATGCAATCATCCAACCAAGAATAATTTCAAAACAAGGCATTTATTGGTGCTTTTCTTTCCTCAACAACGGTTTAACCCCATCAGGAACCTTTTAACTTCCACATCTTTAAAGACAAGGATGTCTTAAGCTCACAAAAGTCAGGACAAAGAAGTATTAAACAATGTGGCATAGCATAATTAATGATAGGATCATTAATTAAATAGATACATATCTAGAGACCATTAAAGTTTATGTCAGATCAAAGAAATCAAAAGATTGGACATTAAAAATAACCTGATGTCTTAAAAGAGGTACTGCCAACAATCCATCTGGTGGACTAACTTCTGAGTTAGGCTGAGATAGATCCTACAATGAACCATGGAAGAGTTATGAACAAAGTGCAAAGAATAATCTCACAAACTGCCTTTTTTCACACACATATATATGATATCACAAACTGTTAAGGGATATCAAGGATAAAATCTCCAAATAGAAGCACCAACCTGCAATGCAACTTGCAATATATTTTGCTCATCACATGCCTTCTGCCTTGTGCTTCCAACCATGTAAGGTTGCGAATGAACACATCTGGAAGACTGTGATATACGGAATGAATTACCAATATCTGCATTTTGATTTGTAGGTGCAGGAAGACTGAAGTCTTCAATAATGCAAACATCTGGGTCATCCTCAACTTGGAAAGTCTCAGCGCTGCCTTTTGAAGTTTTAGAATCAATGCAGTTATATTGAATCATTTTGCGCCCTCCATGTCTCTTATCATAGCCAAACTGCTTCTCACCAACAATGGATGCAGGAGCACAGAGCAAAGATTTGCCTACAGCTTTTAAATTCAAATTGCTCACATCTCCTTGAAGTTTACTGGCAGGTCCATCAATGATATCCTGATAATGATTGGCTATGTCAATGATATCTCGATAATGATTCTCAGATGTAAAATATCCATTATAACTCTGACATTCCACAGAAGAAAAAACACCAGATAATTGTTTCGTGTCTTGACCTATACTAAACTCAGCATCATTGTTGTGAAAATTATTTTGGTAAGGTGTGATCAGTTCATCTCTTTCAGATTTTACACAAAGTGATTGCCCACGATTTGATATATATGACGCATGAGTCGGAAGCGGCACTGATGCCTTGTCTTTAAAGGTAACATTATCAGAAAAAAATGATGGATAGCCACTATCTGGAAACATAAATTGATTATCTTGAATAGATATTCCCCCAGTACCAACTAAGTGCATACCACTATTCATAGGTGCTATATCAGTATAAAACCCCACATTTGCAGCCTTCATGTTACTCGTCATTTCGTCATTTGTCCATAACTGAGAACAAATACCATCAGGCAAAAACCCCAGAGATAGGTCATGGACAAAGGGTCTATCATCTGTTCCCTGGTAACTACTGGAAGATAGATAGTAGTCACTAAAACCACTTTGAACTTGAGGACCTTGATGAAGTGTAGAATCAGTTGAAGTTGCAACTTGCAAAGATCTATCAACTTCAACATCTGACATTTGAAAAGATGTACACAAGTCACTTTCCTGCTGCCCAGAAACCCCTCCAACAGTTTCTTCAACAAAATCTTCAAAACACACATCACCATTCTCAATGGTAGAACTGTGTGAAGCATCTGCAAGTAGAAAACAGAATCATATCAACTAATTTCAGAAGAACAATGATCTTATGTGAAGTTTTGATTGCACAAAACAAATATCAAGAACTTAGCCCAATGATATAAACCAGTGAACATACGTTCAGATTCAACATCCCCTCCCGCATGCTTGAATTGCCTCTCATTTTCACTCTTCCATATACTCAGACTCGAATTCTCTCCCCAAACTGACATATTGTTTGAATGTGCCTCAGGGAAACTTGCTTCCACACCATAAGCAGCTATCTCATGTTTCGAAACTCCCGTCCTTTCTGTACAGCAAATCTCATTGCTTTCACCTGGAGAGAATGACTTGATATAACTACCAGGGAAAACATACGGGGAGGAGGAAGCCTGAAATGGAAATCCCTTATTTTCATTTTCATAGTCAAGCATAGAATTTTCTGCAATGCAAACTGAGCAGAATGGAGAACAGTCTGTGACTGGATCCGCCTCCAACCTAGAAATAGGTGGTTCTTCAAACACAGGAGACGCTAAAGAATAGGCAAACAAAACTTTCCAATGTAAGATACTAGCAAAATTACACAACATATCCATGATTTAGAGTTAGCTAAAAAATGTGACTATTTCTCACTACTGACAGACCAATTGCAACCAACAAAGACAAGAAGCACTTATAGGTAAAAATTGCATAAGCTACCATTTTGAGGCTGAATAGTATCATGGATGCCAGATTCACCATGTGAAACATTTTTTAATGCAAAATCATAGAGAGTACTCTGCAAGAACATCCGGAAAATTAGTATAAAGTTAATATCAAGCATATGGAATTGGGGCACTAAAAACGGAACATAACCAAACAAAACCATACAGATTACAGAACTCAGAAGAACTAACAAATGGTCAGATTCAAAATCAGACAATCCTTTCAAAAGAATATTTATTAAGACAAAAAAAGACCCTATTATATTCTTGTATAAATGACTTCTGAAACTCCAAGCAAAACACTAAAACCCTTTTCTGAAACTCCAACAAGCAATGTATGTTAAGTTTTGCATCCGCTAAGCACATGGCTGATAACCTTTAACAACTGATTGGCCAATCCTCCCCCCTTAGCTAGCTTCTAGTGTAGAGTAGGCCCTTAATTTTAAAATAGCCTCAACGCCTATTCTATACTTGATGTTGGGTCATCCGCAGATGAACCCTGTAAATTTCATGCTTGAGATATCCAATCATGGGCATGAATGAGTGCTGTAAGTCCAGCATAGGCTAGGCATATAACCAATATAGCCAATAAATAGCTTAGGCAACCCTCTTCCATAAGCTAACTTTTGGGATGAAGTAAGATCCTCAGTTTTAAGAAAGTGAAATCAGGTCCTTGACTTATTATGAAACATAGTAAAACAAGCAGACATTAGACTGAAAGATCCCTGGCATTTTACAAAGTCAAGTGAGAGTAGAGCTGACACAGTAGAGTAAGTAAAGAAACTATTAATTTCAACAATAGCTTGAATTAACATTTCTGATTTCTTTTCAGTGGCAAACAATTTAGGGAGAGGAGAGGTTCTCTTATTCCAAGGTTGGACATGACACAAGGCTTAGCACAGATGACCATCCAACAAAATCAAACAATGAGCTGGGGGTCAACCTGTCTGATCCTACTAGTTGAATCAAGCTAAAAATTTGCATAATTAAACTGTTGAAAAATTCCCTAATTTGGATGAACAATAACATCAAACAGCAGTTTTTCATTTCTTCCACCTTAGTAATCTAAGGGAAATACCATAGTACGGCTAAAAAAAAAAGTTCAATGGGGATTCACAGCTTTTACTCGACATGAAATCCCACACAACAAACTGAACAAGAGTAAAGTTGTGAGACTGTAATAGAAGTGCTATAATCATTAACCAGTGCCTTAAGGGTTAAGGAAGCCAAAAATGACAAGTTTCAAAATTTTTAGTGGGTCCGATAGATGGAAAACATCAAAACTCATCTTCCTAATTCATAAGCTTCCCTTGTTGATTCCTTAACCAATGGTACTATTTAGCTAAATCCAAACACTTTTAGTGCAAGTTCAATAATGATACGAGTGCCGGATGATGTGATATACAGTGACTAGCCAAGAGTTTCTTCTTCCATAAACTGAAAGAGTAGAGAAAATTAATGTTGCCACTGCCACATTCTATAATCAGTTTACAAAGGCCATAGAAGCTTCAATATCTCCATCACCAAAAGCATTCGAGCGAAAGCTAAGGAAAAAAAAAAAGAGAGAAATAAAATATTTACAGGGAACTTCACTTGGCACGGTTCAATTCCACAACCACGCAGTAACCTCACTTACAAATCACAGCATTCCCAAATCGGACAGAGAAACCCTACCTCCACAGCATCGGAATCCTCATCAAGCACATCCAAAATAGTCTGCATATCTATATAACACATGTTTTCGTCGTCGTCATCACCAGAGAACAATCTAGAAAAGTCCACGTCATCCCCCGCCATTTCCAAAACCCCAATCGCATCCAAAAACTTCTAAAAAGAAAAAGAAACAAAAAACCCTAAACGCGCTTCCGCCAACCGCAAAATCAAATAGGAAAGAAGGAACCACACTTCAGCAGAACTAGAAGCTCAAGTCCGCGATTCACCGACTTTGTTTTTTCGAAACGCGGTTCCTGGAATCGCAACGGGAAAGTAAATTGAGCCGCGAGAACTGAGAAAGACTGTGCTTAGAAAATGGGATTAACGGAGGTTTCTGAGAAGGTTCAGTGGCTAACGCAACGAAATTCTCGCAGGAGAAAGAGAAAGCGTTAGAGAGAGAGAGAGAGAGAGAGAGAGAGAGAGAGAGGTGAATCGTGGAGAAAGTGTTGTGCGTTTGCTTTAAATACGGTTTGGGTTCGTAGAGATGGGTGCGCAGGTTAAGCGTTCGTGCGCCTCAACCTTTTTCATATTTGCTTCTTTATTTTAACATTTTTTTCCCATTGTATCCATAAAAGCACTCATTTGTTTAGTGTCTGAGTTCCATTTAAAGATTTGTTATTGATTAATAGGTTGCTGCATATATAAGGTGGAGATCAAATCCGATTCTTATTTAAGCGAACAAATGAACTAACCATTTGAAAAAAAAATGATAATTTTTGTTGGGTTTCTTTATTTTACAATTTAATAAAGGAAGTTTATAAATAATATGAAATGAAATCATTAATATTAAATTTTAGGGTAAATTTAATATAAAATCATTAATATTAACTTGTAGAGCTTTATTAGGTTCCTTTCTTTGTACCTGTTTCCCATGTTTCTCCCTGTTGCTTAATTATTGTTGATCGGGGATACCCAAATTCTAAGAGAATTTTCACTTGTGTATTGAACGATTAATTAATCAGTATCTTGTGTTTTAAATGTTATTATTCAATGCTTATTTGTGTAACAATGTTACAAGAGCATTATTACATTTACAATAAAAAATATTTAAAATTGTCAATATATTATACACAATAAATATTATATAAAGTGCACAACATATATTATATGGTGTATATAACATATATCACATATTATAAATTATAAATAAAAATAATATTACAACATGTGATATATGTTGTGCATAACATAACATATGTATAATATCTAAAAATATAATACAGAGTACGTGAATCGATTATTATTAAGGAAAACCAATTGGTAGTTTGATCACGGACATATAAAATGAGTGTGTGATAGGTCGATGATTACGTGCGGTGATTACTAATCTAATCCATAAAGTGAAAAGTTGTGTTTGGACTTTATTTTTGGGTTGATTTTCTCTTAAATAAATAATTCAGAGAAATTGTTGGAGTGGTCCTACCACTTGTAAGTTTCGTTAGAATGATAGTGAGCTTTCTTGTGATTTATGGAACTGTGTGATTGCTTCGTCGGATTTGCATATTCGCCTAAACGAATCTCGCCCAATGGATATAGCCAAGGGATATTACATAATATATAACATCGGTTCCAAATTTTCAAAACCAATTTTTTAAATGATTTGATAGCGATTGAATATTATATTATCAAATGTGGACTTTTGGAACAATCACGCTGTGAATTATTCACAAAAGAACCATTTAATAAAAAAGTTCAACAAGTTTGAAGTTTGACAAATGTTGTGGCCACGTGAATTTTTAAGGGAAATCAAAGGTTGATCATAAGCATTTCCACTGATTGGCACCGAAGCTACTAGAAGAGTAGTGTTGGTATGGAATTGGATTTACGGTGAATCCAAACTGAAACATAAAAAGCCCAGGCCCAACAAGTGAACCCGGTCCAAAACTGATCCGGGTTTGAACCGACCCGAACCACCAACTGAACCATTTGCAGGCTCCAGCTACAGTAGAGACGAGAGAGAGAGAAAGAGAATGGAAGGAAAGGGATCGCCATAGCCCATAGCCAGAACCTACATATACACACTAACTGCGGAATCACCTTCTACCGCCACAACTTTCCCGGAAAATAGCTACTCTAATCTATTTTCCCGGAAAATATTTGTTGTGTGCAAAATCACGCTCTGTCTTCTTACTCTATCGTGCCTCGCTTGCGGGTATATATCTATATATACGTATATATTTTTAGCCCTGCTTGTTAATAGGGTTTTGACCTGGATTTTTAGTGATGGAGATAGCTGATAACTGCCATTCAGTGTTGATTAATGTTTGCTCGAATAATCCATGGGAGGGAGACAGGTCGTGTCGTTTCGTTTCGGATTCAATGGGGTTGAAGCTGGTGCGCTAATGTCATTGTTCTGGTTTGTGGTTCGTCAGCTTACAGAACAGGAGGCAATGGTATTTGATTCCAATTAACTAACTAACTAATTAATTAATTATTTTTTAATACGAATTTGAGAGAAAGGATCTCAGGTTTGGTTCATCTCTAAAAGATTATATGTGTTGTGACAGTTCGGATTTGATATATTATTGTGTTAATTTCTTTGCTGGAAGTTACTGTGAATTTAGTATAAAGTATAAACTAAGTGTGGAGGCTTATATATGTGTGAAGGCTTCATCATAGAAGGTGATAACAAGAGATGAGTGAGAAATGAAGCTTAGTGATGTGAAGATTAGGAAAGAAAACATGAATAAGTTAGTAATGAATTTCCTTGTCACTGAGGGTTATGTTGAAGCTGCTGAGAAATTTCCTAATGGAGTCTGGAACTGAACGTATCCCTGCATAAATAGAGAGAATGCCTCACTGCCTCTTTTAATTTCTGAATTTAATTTTTTAAATTTAAATTTTTTGCTTTCCTTTTACTTGCATGATCGTCAATACCCTTGTTTTGGTATGCTTTTCCTTATTGATACACAACAGACATAGATCTTGCCACAAAGCGGCAATGTTGATGATGCAATTGAAAAAGTGAATGACTTGAATCCAGAGGTAGGATGTCAATTCTTTATTTTTATAACCTCCCCATTTCTTGTCATGCCACTGAACAATATATGTAAATTAACAATTTCTGTTTGTATTTGCGTTGTATGTAATGTTATATGGTTTAGGGTTTGTATTTGTATTTGTATTTTCATTGCATGTAATGTTATATGAACTTAATACTTATCATCCAATACTATTTGCAGATACTGGACACAAATCCCCAATTATTTTTCCATCTACAACAGCAAAGGTTGATTGAGCTAATTCGGAATGGAAAAGTAGAAGAAGCTCTAGAGTTTGCTCAAGAAGAGCTTGCTCCACGAGGAGAGGAAAATGTAAGTCGATCTCATTCGATGAATTGGTTATTTATCTTTAATTTTCCACATTATATCTTGGTTAGCGAAATATTTTTGAGCTTATTTTTTCATCTAATTGTTAATTCTTTGCCTTGTTAATTTACTCTGATTGACTGATTGACTGAAGTTTGAAAACAAATGCGAAATAGTTTCTCATCACGGAAAACTCTATTCAGAAGTAGTTGCATGGACCTGGTGCTAACATTTGACTGAAATTTGAATTCCCTCCAGCAAAGCTTTTTAGAGGAGTTGGAGAAATAATGTTCTAACATAATATATAAATAATAAGGTGTTAGTTTGGGCACTTCCAATAAGTTGGAAGTATCCATACAAACCATTACTTGGCATGTTCTGATTGGTTCTCTAATCTATGTCAGCGCCTAGTCATCATTTATAAAATTTAATACCCTATATTTTCTAACCAATCAGAACATGCCAAGTAATGGTTTGTATGGGTACTTCCAACTTATTGAAAGTGCCCAAGCAAGCACCAAATAATAAATGAATAAAAAGCAATTTATTTGAAGTTTTAATTAGTCAAAATCTAGAAGAGAACTTTAGAAAGATAAACGTATTCAATGAAGCAAACTAAATTTATTATATAAAAGTAAATAAATTGTTTTAATTATGAATATGATAAATATAAGATAATAACTAAATAAAAAATTATAGAAAGCATGTTAAAATTGATAATGTAAAGCACTTTGTTCTTTGAACATTAACACAAAACACATAGAAGCCATTATTAGTGAAAGTAACATGTTCATCATCTCTTCCACAAAATCCAAATGGGTTCCCTTCCTTTTCAGCCAAGGCCAACAGAGGATTTTCCCTCTAATCATGTTGTTGTTGCTGTTTTTTGTCCTACAAAACCAACCGACATTGTAATTGTCCCTAACTCAATTGATCTCTATAATCCATCCACTAACACATGGAGCTATGTGACCTCAATTCCAGGCCTAATTGATGGCCAAATCTTGAAAGGTTTCTCTATGGTCTCCCTAGGACACTCAATTTACATAATTGGTGGCCAAATTTGTAACAAAGAGAGGGTTCATGTCTCTGATGACACGGCTGAATTGGTTGATGTTGGTATCCAAGTTGTGCCAACTATCCTCTGTTACAACATAAGAACCAATCAATGGTTCAATTGTGCACCACTTGGTGTAGCTAGGTATGATTTTGCCTGCACTGATTGTGACCGCAAGATCTTCGTGGCAGAGAGTAAGTCCGTGCTGGACAGCGCACACGGCATTTCATGCGCTGAGGTGTACGATCTGGGTCATGACACATGGACCCCTCTGCCTAGTTTGCAGATCCTGAGATACAAATACATAGGCGTGACGTGGCAGGGGAAAGTGTACGTCATAGGAGGGTTCACAATGCCTAGCTTAGTGGAACATAGCTCTGCTGAGGTGTATGACACGCGGGCAAAAGGATGGGAACTCGTGGCGGGGATGTGGCAGTTGGATGTGCCACCTAATCAAATAGTGTCAGTGAATGAGACACTTTATAGCTCAGGGGATTGCTTGAATGCATGGAAGGGGCATGTTGAGGCCTATGATGGGAAGCTTTGGAATGAAGTAGATGGATCACATAAACCAAGCTTATCCACATAGGAGACCAACTTATGTCAATAATTGGCCTCCTAACCAAAGACTATACCTAACTATGGCTCCAATAGGGACTCAATTATTATTCTTGGCAGGGTACAAGACAGGTGGTGGTGATGAATTGATGATCAGGTTCAGAGAACAATGTCCCTTGTCCATGTGTTCAACACATGTGCGACAAAGGGTGCATGGAGAAGCCTTGAGCCAATGGAATTGGAGGGTAAGAAGGAACTTTGTAGCCATTGATGTGTCGTGCAACTATCATAATAAGCTTAACTGAAAAAAGGCTAAAAGAATGAATGGACAAGGAGAAGAAGAAATTGAGAAGGAAACATATGGAATAGTGTGTTATGTTTAGGTCATGGACTACAGGTTTGTAATCAGTGCTTATGACTTTTCGGCTGATTTCACTATGCATTTTGCATTGCAGCTGTCATTGGTTGGATTTGATCATTACGGGCCAAATCCACATGACTTTTGCCACCAATACAAGAAAGAAAGAAATATCTTGTATAAAATGTTTTTTGGATATGTAGGAATGTGATGCTTTACTAATATTTAGATATTAATTAGTGAATATAGGATCTATAACATGTTTAGATATTCATGTCAGCTTTTCAATCAGGTGTTAAGTGAATAAATCTCCTAATAGAAATAATTCATCACTTAAAATGATGATTAATTTCTTCGAAACAGAAGTTTTCATAAGAGAGTAAATCTATGAGGATTTTTTTAATATATATTGTCACGAGTTGAATCTCTATCTAAATGCTTATAGAGCCTAATTGATTATTAATTATACTAACATTGATTACATATTTGTCTTACATAAAAATGTTGGTGTGGATGAATGGTTGATTTTTTCAACCTTATGCAAACAAACTAGTCAAATTTTTTTACCAGTCCTATTGACTTAATAAAGGGGTGATTTAGAGCCCTATGAAGAAGGAAACCAGTGTTCCAAATCATGGTTATCGCTTGCTTAGCCATAATTCAGCACATATAAGTCTGCCCTAGCTCACTACTAATCTTTCTTAAAATTAACTATTTTATATCAATTTGTCTAAACTTAGTATTCCTCGAAAATAGTTACTCTTTACTAAAACAATCTCGTAGAATAATAATCAATTAACAAACCGTGGTACTTGACTAATAAAAACTATATAAAAGAAAATGCAAAGGAACAACCGTGGACATGTCTTTGACTATAAGCCCATAATCTGGCCCATATGTCATGTGGGCCCAAGACAAGGCTCACAGGCTCCATACACTGTCTGTTGGAGCTGAAACCACAAACTCTGGAAAGCCCATACCTGAAGACCCTATATGTCTCAAAGCTCAGAACAGAGAACACCAAAACAGGGTAGGAAAAAGCCCAACCCCTAGTAGATTGAGAATGTTTCATTTTGCTTTCCTATCAAGTGAAGTGGTCAAGAATACAAAAGAGCACTTGACAAGCTTTAACAGCCATGAAAAGAAGAGAAAGTTGGTAAGCAAAAGTGGCCACCGTTCACATGAGCCATGGGCTCAGTCCCCTAGCCAGCACGAGGCCTGGGTCAACCAACCACACTCCCACCCCTGACCACGACCATGACCTGACCTGACCTGAACCACTCTGTTTTGGGCCCACACTCTGACCACACCATCCCAAGTTATGCTAACATCTTCACACGTGCGAGGTGTAACATGCTGCATTATATGGGTATTGTCAAAATTTTTTAAGTTTTCCTTACTTACATGTTTGGTTAAATTAGGTAAGATTGAATTTTATTAATATATTATTCATATGCGATATAGAAGAGATAATATAATTTTTTTAAAAATTAATATAATAATTTTATAAATGGGATGATTTTATAAGAAAAACTTCTCTATAAAAGTGACTTAAATGTATTTTAGTAAATTTTATTAAGAAATTTGTGTAATCTTTTTTATTACTCAGAGTATTTAACTATTTATCGTTGACAACAAAGTAACTAATTTCTCCAAGGTGAGAGTTTTAGAATAAATCTTTAATCATGGAACTTCTTCCAGGTACATCAAGAAATGAATCCTCAACTAAATACTTAAGAAGTTCATATGGTAACAAAAAAAATTGTGTCATTTTCTTTTCACTCGTATCTTTCTACTAGAAGTAATTTTTTGAAGTATAAAAGTTAATATCTTTCCACTATAAGTTCAGTCAATTTGGATTCTATAAATATAGTATAGGACAACTCTCATGACATCATTTTTCTTTTTCCATTTTAAAGATAATAACTAGAGGCAACACCTATTACTCCCATCAACAATGTGTTTTGAGTGTAGACACTATACATCAGTGGATAATGAAATACGATCTTATGCTGTTGACCTCTCTGACTTTGACCCTAAGTGGATGAAATCAACGGCAGTGATTCGTTTGAACGTATTATATCATTCCCGTTGATGTTGCAGACAATTTCGGGGGGTGGACCACATGTTGGGTTGGGGCCTGAAAAGCCCGACACACAAAAAGCTGACACGTGGAAAGAGACTAGAGGAGGGAACCATGCCTTGAAGCCTATATATGCCCTATAGTTGATAGGGCTTTGTGAGTAAACAAACTCATTCTTTCCCAGCTTTTGTCTGCTTTTGTGCAAATTAAGTCAATAACAAGATAATATATATTATATATGTGCTTTTACCATATGATAAAAAATAGTGGATAAATTAATTGTAAGCTAAAAACTAACTTTTTTTATATATATTTTAATGTTAATCAAGAAGAAATCCTTTTATCTACTTTAATCCCTGTGGATTAAATTTAAATCATATGAAAAATTATACTTCTTCCAATTTTATAAATTCAGGAATTTTTTTAAAAAATATTTGCAAGTGAGGGAAATATAAAATTCTTTCACCAAGAGTTCGGTATATATAATTTACTCTAAAAATATGATGAAAGTTAGTAATTAAGCAAGAAAGAGATGGTGCATGTGGTGTGTTTCTCTTATTTTGTGATAAACGTAACAAAAATGCATTTGCAAATTGTAGATGAAGTATAAGGGATCGGAGGAGGGGGGCACAGAGACATGATGGACTATGATTGGATTCATATTGTTCTCATAGGTCCCTTGCACGTTGGATAATGTTGTTTGTTATGATGGATCATATATATGTCTAAATGTGCTTTATATATATCTATATCACCAAGTACTTTGATTTGTTCATCATATTATTATTATTTTCATGAAATTACAAGATGGTTTGTTTATTAACATATAATTATTAACTTTCTGTTTAATAAATTTAATTTTGGCAATCCATCTTACGCTGGAATTCAAATTAATAATATGTATGTATATTATTTTGTAAAATGTGTAATAATAGAGTATTAGATACCCAAAACATATAAAAACCAGTGGCAAGTGTGGAGTAATATATATATAGGAAAATTAAAAATGACACATGGAAGTGAACAGAAGAGAACAGAACAAGAAGATGACAAGTTGTTGGTTTGAATCGTGCAAATATGGTGTCTGCTTGCAATGATACCAATCATAGCAAATTAAAATTATTTTCTCAGTTTTCAATTCGGAGCATTAATTTTGGATGAGTTGGTATGTACAATAATTTCATCAACTTCTTTTCTACTTAATAAAATAATTTTGATGAATATATTAACAAATTATCAATATATTTATCAAAACAATAATGTTTCTTATACATTAAAATGTTGTCACCATCCATCACCATAATAAATGTATATGATTTATCACTAATATTTTTGTGAACCTCACCTTAAAAAGTTGTTGGTGACTGAAAGTGGCTGAAAAATAGTATACATGTAGCATTGTTGTTATCAAAATTGCTAACAAACTCCATAACATAAAAAATAGGTGAATGATATTATTGTATGTACCAATAATATTTTTACAATAATGTTATATTTACAATGAAAAATCAGTCAATGTAAACAATGAGTCTATTTTGGCTTTGGTTTGAGCCAAAATAATCATTGAAATTGTAATGGGCTGAGTAATTATAGCCCAAAGTCTCATTTATTGACTGATTTTGACTGATTTTTTTATTGTGTATTTAGCATCACTCTATTTTTATTAATTTTCTCCCTCTGCCACTGCCACACCCCACAATGCAATGCATGAATGGTTTTATTTTCAAATGAATGTGGCTTTTTCTTAAAGGATGATTTAAAAAACAGTTTAATGGCAATATTGGCAAATGAAGAAGGAGAACAAGCAGTTGCAGTAGCTAAGGTAGGTATAAGCCGGAATTTAGTTTGAGAAAGACAATTTTAGAGTTTTTTACAATACATAAACTTTAAGAATTCTTATAGTTTTTAATAATATTTATTTATTTATATTAAATATATAATTAAAAATAATACAAATTTAAAATACATGGTTTATCATAGGATTTAAAATGTCATTTAATTTTAATTTAATTTTAAAATTTAATATATAAAATCTTAATAAATAAAATAAATATTGTGTAAACTTAATTGTTTGTTGTAATTATAAGTAATAAACAACTATAAAAAAAATATTATTAAAAAAATGGCAAGAGTATCTATATAGTTTGGACGTGGCCCCTGCGTCCCGTATCATTTTTTTCCTTTTCTACATGCTTATGTAGTTATGTTCTTATGGTTCATGTAAATTTTCAAAATGTGGCTAAATAAATTTGTAATAGAATTTGCACGTAGGAATTTAATTATAAATTTTAGAATTAAATTATATTTTGGATGAAATTGTAAGAAATTTCGATAGATTAATTTAATCGATTAAATTGTTTGAGCACCTTATTCTTTTGACCAATTGATTAAAGGTAGTAGAACAAGCAGGCGGTGCAGGTGAATAGCAGCGGTGACCTAATGATGAGTCAAGTTCAAGTATCAACTTTCTTTTTGGAAAAAAAAATTAATTTTTCCTTGTTAAAGACAAAAGTTGAGATGAACTAAGTTGCCTTAATATTAATATACATATTACCATAAGTAATTTAAGAAAATAGTAATATCATGTCTTTACTATATGTATATATATATATATATATATAGTTTAATTTGTACGAACTATCGGTATAAATTAATTTTATATTATATTCAATTAAGTATCATTATATAGTAAATATAGTTTTTTTTAATTTTATATAGTGAAAATCAATAAATAAAATATATATAATATCACTTAATTGAATATTAATGTAAAATTATTATAAACATATATATATTAGATAGTAATGAACATAATCTATATACATGTATAGTTTTAACTGCAATAATGCTTGAGGTATAACATAAATACGTTCAATTTGTATCGAACGTGTACTATCCATATTATAAGATGTGTGCTTTTAACCGTGAATAATTATAAAATTTACTAAGAAACTAATTGTTAATTGTTATTATGTAATTCATAATTTTGCAAATTTACAATATTTATTTATTCAATAATATTTGTTGTACAACATAAATATATCTAATTAGTATTCAACGTATGTTATACGTTATATGTCATACATAATATTTCTTACTTATAATACATATTACGTATTACACATAAAACACGTTAAATAAGATATATATTTATTATCACATGTGTGATATACATTTCGTACATCATCACTTGCACAATACCATCATTACATGTTTAAATAGTGATATAAGATATTGTTTAGTCTGCATTTGGGATATTATTTGTACGAGAATGACAGATTTACAATACATGAGGAAAAATATACCAATAATATAATATAAAGGTAATAACAATGATCATATTATCAATTAATATTTTTAAAAAATTGGCATTGACGGTGATTGCTGGGTTCTAGAGAACTCACCGATAAGATGCAACTTGTCCTCTTCTATAATATAATATATATTATAGCAGATACCGAGCAATTAGGCCACAAATTTTGATTAAAGTTTGTCGAATTCTGATTAGACACAAAGTTTAAATGATTGAGACTTTCGTTAGGAGAAATTTTAGAGCTAAATTTAAATTCTTGAGCTATATATATACATGCAAACTTCAATCATACATAAAGGGATTAGACATGGAAAAAAATGTTATTTTTATACTAATACAGAGGTAAAGGCCCAAATCATGATAAAAAGCGAAAAAAGCTTCATCATGTCAAGATCCCACAATGAGAGAAAGAACTTAAATCACTGAATGACTTGATGCATCCTTGCAACTTCCCCTGTTTTTATCATAAAGTTTAATTTTAGTCTATTAATACTGTAAATTTTGTTACATATTACGTGTTAGTTGTAACATTAAGATTTCTCTTTTATTATGGTAATACATACTTTGTCCCTTTCTTTCTCAAGTGCTGCTACAAGGTTATAACTGATGATTGAAGGTCTCAATATAAAAATATATTTTTATCTTAATTATCATTATTTAAAATTCTTTAGATTCTTATTAAACCATTTAATTTTCAAATGGGAATTAAGTAATTAACCTTTCACTCCTCCACAACCATAATTTAAGTTTAATTTTCAAGTTATTATATAAATATTTTATAAGTATATAATGAGTTTGAAAATATACCCCAACTATAAACTAGGTTGAGTTATTTCTTTTTAACAATAAAACTTTGTTAGCTAACCTGAATTTATCTGTTTTGTTTTACAGTTTGTTGTATAATAAAAATATATCTAACTAGTATACAACGTATATTATACATATAATATATATACGTATAACACACATTCTACATTATGTATAACAAATTAAATACTCCCTCCATCCACTTTTATTTGTCTTTCTAGGTAATTTATTTGTCCATTATTATTTGTCATTTTAGATTTTTAATGAAACATTTACAATCTTTTTCCAGTTTTATCCATACATACACTCTCTTTTTATTTCTTACAATTATTATTGCACAAAAAACTATAAGGATAATTTTGTCATTGTACATTTACTTCTATAAAATTTTTGTTGTTTTCATCACCTTCTTAATAAGTGTGCAATACTCTAAAACGTCAATTAAAAGTGGACGGAGGGAAGGGAGTATTAATTAAATGTATTTATGTTATACAGTAACATCCTTGTTTGTTTTATTTAATAATTTTGGGTTGGGCAAAGGAAAAGGAAGTGGAGTGAAAGGTAATTTCCAAGATTATGTGAGAAGGTAGAGTAGTTTTTCTGTTTTTATTTTATCGTTATTCTGAGATACAAAAGGGGACAGTCCCATCCAAATTCCAATGTTCTGTTTCTCTCTGTTTTTCTCTCTCCCTTAAAACCTTCTCCACTCAGCTAGGCCAAAGCAACGCAACCTCCAACCACATCCACCAATGCCGAAACCATAGCATATAACATTTACAGAGCTGAGTTTCATTAGGGAGGAGGAGGAGCATAGCAAGTAGCAACAACAATGGTGGTTGAAGAGCAGAGCAACAATGGGTGGCCTCCAACAGGGGCTCCCCTGAACGTCCACAGAGATGAGCATTGGACCAACTTTGACAGCTCTGTCAATGCTGTCTCCTTCGGCTTCGTCGCCACTGCCATTCTCATCTCCATGTTCCTTGTCATGGCCATCTTTGAAAGGTTCCTCAGACCCAACTCGCCGCCGTTGTCGCCCTCCGCTCGCCGCAGCTCCGGTGATGTTGAGTCCCAGATGGGTTTTCCTGCCAAGCTTGCGCACCCTTCACCCAAAGTGAGTGAACCTTCAATTCAACTTTTTTTCTGTTTTTTTTCCTCCATGCCAAAAATGATTTTTTTTAGTATTTTTTTTTCATTCACATTTTACTGAGTATTAGTAGTTATAGAATGCTCTTTCCTCTTCAAAGTTCAAACTTCAAAGTGGTTCCTTTTCACTTGGGTGGTTATTTTGATTTGTCAACAAGAGGGTGATTATATTGTTTCGCTGACAAAGAAATGGAAGTTGTGTTGTCTAATTTTATTGTTTCTATATTGCTTTCATGTTTCCAGATCTTTTTACATCCATTGCTGTCAAAATTAATTCCCATTAATTACTTCTGCTCCCCTTGCTGCTATCACAGTGCTGGATCTTGAACAGAGCATTCATGAAAATGACCAGTGTTTTCTGTTTTCTGGTGAATTTTTTCTTCTGGATGGTTAATTCAAAATGATTCTGTCCTGTGCCTTATCATTATCATCACCACTAGCAATATTTTACTGTGCTCCTTTGGAGATTTTTCTATTTCAATGGCTCTCATATTCTCCTCAAACACAGAGGAGTGTTCCATTAGAGGTTTTCTTAATCACCTTTGTATTCAATTTTACAAACTTTCATAAGCTTATTCTTTTCTTTCCTTTGTTAATGAGATATGCTAATAGTTTACAATGGTGATTAAACCCCCAACTTCACTTTTGGAATAAAAGGTAGAAAGCTTGTCAAATCCGAATTTAGCATCTGACAAACATATCTTTGTTCTTTTGTAATGGAAATTGAACTTGATTGCTTTATCCTAGCCCCACCATGTTTTTCATCTCAATTCCCCACCACCATTTTACACGTTCTGTCAAATATCTTCATCATGATTCATGAGTGAACCATGTTGTCTTCTTCTAAGTCCTATATATGATGATGGTCCTTACTGGAAATTTTCTGCTGAACCTTTGGTCCTAAGCCATGAATCTCACCACTTATTTATTTATTTTTTGTGGGGGGGTACATCTTTGTGTTAAATGCTGAGAGTTGAGACCCACATTGTCCTTTATGTTCATCTAATCCAGCAATCTTCAATGATATGTGAATGGCCAATGTTTGTGGTCTAAGACAGATTTTCAACAATTGTATACTACTCTTATCTCCTAATAGGGCAAAGTAACCCCAGTATGTAGTGTAATTTAAATTATACACATATCTTCTTAGGTTACAACTTTAATATTTTAGTTTTTAGTATTTAACTTAGCATCCTATGATGAGCTAGCACCATGTAGCAATTGTGTTGTCTACCTTTTGCCATTCCTTTGGTGCAACACACAGGGCCCACCTTACTTATCAAACCACTTCTTTTCAGCAAGAGGGCTCAACTTGATTGTGACACGGTTTATTGAATTGTTTCTTTCATCTTTAACAAAATAATTAAAGATTCTCTAGTACTGGCCAATGAGGTTTTAAGGACAGAAGCTCCCAAGTCATCTAATCTAGAATTTAATAACTTATTTGTTTGGCATTTACATCACATTAGGGATCTCAGTATGGAGTTAATGGAATGAGAATATGGAGTTAGAGAGAAAATGGTTCACGCACTTTGCCTTTCTGACAGGGATTCTTTTTATTGTTCACCCATTGAGAATGATACTACTCAGAGACCATGTTGGGTTTTTTTGTTTTTCCCTTCTCACTGCCAAAATTATGCTACATGTGAAATTCAGCTTGACAATTCTGTAACAAATCATGAACATTAGGAAATTGGATTAGAGAATAACTATTAATCTAGTGAGTTTAGTATCAAATCATCTGAAACCTCTTCAGAAGAGAAGTATTTTGATTTATTAATATCTTGATAAGGTCAGAGTTTTATCTTGGTGATAATGTCTTGTGCATAATATATTAAGGTTAAAAATATGTCATAAATGTTGGTGCCTTTTCTAACATGTACCTTGAGAAATATAAACTTACAGTGAGAACATAGTCACTTTGTTTAATTACTTTATTTCATTTCATTTGATAAACAAGTAAGAGCCACTAAGAGAAGATTCTCTGTACCTTGTACTTATACTGTAAACTTTAATCACTTTGATGATCGATGGAATGTACTTCACTAGCTGGACCTTGGTTTATAAGTTAAGCATCAGATGCAAAAACCTCAAGGGTACAAGTACAACACTGTTCAGCAATTGTTTCAAATAATGACAGTCATTTTTGGGAGCCTCATTTATGATTTAGATACACACTTTCTCTAACCTTTTACATTTAAAAATTGTGGATGACACTGTCATTTCACTTTCCCTATTTGCTTGTATCTTAGTTCAATTCTAGTGTAGTTCTGTTGTGTCTAACATCGTATCAGATGTTCTTTATCACACTAGCATTACTTCCTTTCCTTCACATTGCTGTCAAATTGAACTAAACTAATAGAAACTTGAGTTGAAAATCCATGATAGGCATAGCACATGTATTTTCAACACTATATACTAAGTTGGTGATGTTTCATTGATTCTCCTTGTCTCTTTTTTTTCACTTTGTGCAGATGAGTGTATATGCGAGTGGAGTTTCAGTTCTGATGCCTGGAGATGAGATTCCTACATTCATAGCCCACCCTGCCCCTGCTCCGGCCTCATGTCCCCCAGAAAGGATTTCATGGCCTTCTCATCAGCATAACACATTGCCTTGTTCCTCTTCCAACACCCTCCCCAATACCATCAACTAATTCTGAGAGTGCTGAATGTGACAAAAGCTATGCATGTTGCATCAAAGGGGTTGATGCATTTTGGATGTAAGAGTAGATAATGTTGTTGGGGTTTGGCTTCCATCATCCATTTTTACCCAGAGGAGCTCTCCTTATATAATTTATGACAATGTATATAGGATTTAGTTTTGGGCAAACTGGGTTGTTGTGTCCATCTTTCAAGTACAAAGATCCGATTTGTGTCCAAATATGCCTTCCTAATTGTTGTCCAATGAAGGATGAAGCTTTAATTTGGGGGACTTTTCTGTATATCAGTTCTCATCAAGTATTGTGCCCAACAATTGTGTAAATCTTCTCTGAGCCTGCACCTCACAAATTTTATGTGATCATTTACTTACATATTCTGCATTTACTTCCATAGTCTGTGTTTAGAAAAAAATATGTCAAGGTTCTAACTTATAAGCATTGATTCTTCCCCTAAATTTAGGATTCACTTACCACTATATTAATTTTTTAACTTCCTTTAAACTGATATAGGAAGTGTTCTCAGCAATATCCCTTTATTAAGAAGAGTTACACCATTAGCCATATTGTGTATGTAGGTAGGATAATATACATCATTCATATTTCATAATCATAGACCATCAAACCTTCTTTCTTTCCACTAGATTTCAAGAGTAATATTTAAAACTTTGATCCTTTTTAAATTTCAGTGGTGGCAGATACTAACGAATCCCAAAAGCTCAGAATAATGCTAAAATATTCTATAGTTGTCCACTACAGAAACCACAATGGTGCTATTTTGGGTGGAATTTTGAACTTAGAGCTATGAGCCTTGGGACATTCCTGATTTCTCCCAGGTCCATATCACTCCACATGATTGATGATAGATAAACCATTTTGTCTCTTGTGCTTGAAATGAAGGTACCTACCAAGGAAGAGTCCAAAGTGGTTGATATGGTTTGCACCATAAAATATTGTTCACAGAGTAAAAGCCCACTAAGATAAAAAGCACTACTATTAAGGGGCTTTGATATATAGTATAAAAATAAGGATGAGGACCACTAGGCATGAAATTTGTTCTAGTACAAACGGCTACAAGCATGGGTTTCCCTCCACCCTCAAATCGAATTCAGCACTAACACTCCTTCCATTTTGCTCAAAGCTAAACAATTTCAGTCATACAAGGTTGAAGAACATGGGAAACTAAGAAAGCTAACCAGATAACCAGATAGGATGATGTACAATATTAAGAACATAAAGTCATCATCATTATGATTTGAAGAAAAATGATATCTGAATATCTAAAAAGTTAATGAACATAGACATCTACTTCGATATAAGGGTGGATAACAAATTGAAATGTGTTCAAATAAAATATTTATGTATATCATCATCATTTAATAACTAGTACTCACAGTCACAGACTATAGATGTTACTTCTTGTACTTTGCCGTAAAGGATTGGATCTTTCATTGTCATCAACGGGAGGGCGAATATTTGGTACAGACTAAACCATATATTGCAGAAACAAAATCTTCCCTTACCTGGCAATCACTATGGGACAAGACGAGAAATTCTACATGCTGAATACGGCAATGCAAGTAAACATAGGTCAAATCAAATCAAACACATTACAATTCCACTTGATTAATATTTTCTTCTTCAAAGTAAACAGTGAACTTTTTAATCCTCTTTTAACAAGGTATTCATTTAGCACTAACTACCGTAAAACTCTCTTAATCATTGATTTTGAACATTAGAATAAATGTAACCAAAAAAAGATTAAAAAACAGTCTGCTTATTTGGTTTTCAATGTGGAACAGTTGACCTTTGCTTGCTTAAAATATATACAACCAAACTGCATTAACTCCGAAGATTGAAGAAAGAAACTACAGAAATTAATGACACTAAGATCACCGGCCGACCACCAACATTCCACGGTGGCTGAAACGGCGGCGCTGCCACCCCATAGCCGCTTCTTTTTTTTTTCTTCTCTATTTTATATGAAGATGAAACATTCCAATGACACAAGCGGGTTTTCCAGTGTCTCATTACTAGTGCAATCCCATTTACCCTCCCTCACCGGAACCTCCTTTTTCCGGCAACCATTCTCCGGCGCAGCGGTTCTGGGGGACCCATTTGTTTTTCTTGCAGAAGGGCACCGACCCACGACGGATCTACCTGCACCGTCACCTGCGCGCGTCGCCGGCCGCCGGAAAGATGTCTCGCCGGGATCCCGGCGGCGAGGCTGGTTCCTCGTTCCCCCGTTGACTATTCTTTGACCCATTTGGTCTCTGCAGTGAGTCAACCTCGCTGACCCAACGCCGTTCCTCGAAGCATGACCCTTTTTCTCTTTCTTGGTAACATGATCACCGGTAAAGGTACGATTTTTCTGCGGTTTGGTCAGAGATCTGTTGTTGATGCGGGTTTCTTCAGCATCTTCTCTGTGTTCGGTGGCTGCTGTTGTGGTTGTGGAGATGGACACGGTGTCGCTAATCAAGCTGCAAACTTCTGAAACTTCGGAGGTTTCTTCTTGTGTAACCAGCAGCAAGGGTTTCTTCTCATCCTTGCTCTGTTCTTCTTCTTTGAGCTTGTTAAAGGCCTTGTTTTGGCGTTGCTTTTGTGATTCTGATTTGGTGGCAGTGGTTACTGAGAGTATTTCCTTCACTTTCTCCTCCTCTGCATGAGAGGGTTCTATGCTCCTTTCTGAAGGTTTTGGTGGCTGAGGAACCTCTGCATGCTCTTTCCTTGGTGATGTTGAAGCTCTCTTAGTGCTCACAAAGCAACCCATTAGGCTTCTTTCTTCTTGTGTTGGGGTGAATCCCTTGACACTAGACTAGAATCAGTGAATGTTATGCCTTAGCTTAAGTGTATGTGCTTCATAGAGCAAAAAAGGGGTCATGGGGTATACCCAAAGAGGTAGCTTGCCATATTAATTGTAGAGGTTACAGAGCAAAAGCAGAGGAATACACACACAGACACAGCTAAGATGATAATGTTAGTTAAGACAATGTAGCGAATGGCTCGGGTTTAAGAGAATGTGTTTAACTATTTATTGGGGGTGGACACATGTAAACAATTTGATACCAAAGAGCAGAAAGCAGTAGAAAAAGTATAAATGAAAATGGTTCAGCAACAGAATTTCAACTTTTTCTTTATGTATTCGGCATTGTTGGGGGTGGGGGCAGCTGTCGCTTTGTGCATGAAATTCATTCTTGCTGCTGCTAAGTCAATATATATAGATACATAGATATATAAACTGATAAACATTTATTGCAGTTAAATATCTATGCAAGGTGGGGCTAGATTCTAATTGGATAAATAACTTCATCTAAGTTTTTGACTTTTTTCTATGGTTAAAAGGGTCTCAAACATGTGAAGTGAGAGTTGTGAGATGTCCAATGAGAATGGGAGAGTCATTGCTGATTTTTGGGCTGAAAGATTCAAGTGGGGGACTGTCTGGGTCCATGAGCTCGTGATCCTTCAAAATCATGTCAAATTATATTATATGGGCTATATATACCAGACCTAACAATATTACATAACTCTTCTAAGTACTTGAATTATCGAAAAAAAATAACAGACCTAACAATATCAACACAATTCCAATCCAAGCATAAATGATAAAACTACACTCTTAATTATCAATAATATTTGTCGTACAACAAAAATACGTTCAACTAGTATTCAATATGTGCTATACATAATACGGAATGTGTGTTGTACGTACATATGCTATACATGCATATAGCACACATTACGTATTATGTATAGCACACGTTGGATACTAGTTCGACGTATTTTTGTTATATGACAAACATTATTATGTTGATTATTCAGTGCACATTGGATTCTCTAATGAGAAAATTAAAGAGAAAACATTTATCTGCATGCTTTGGCATGTAGTTGTATGTAATAAGGATTTTAAACCACCAATGAAACATTATGAGGGGTCAGCATATATAGGTAGGTGCAATGCAGAGAGGAAAGTGCACAAATTAGTGGTTAAGGTGAAACCTTATTCTACCATCTGGTTTTAAAACCTCACATTGTGACAGTGTATTTTACGGTTTTATTTTGATTCACTATTATTATAGAAGTCACATGAAGAAAACAAAAAAATGTTGGTCCATGTATATATATGTTAACGATAAGGATAGGGTTGAGTTGTTGGTCCACACGCATTAATGCATGAAAGTATAGAAAAAATGAGATATTGATGAGTACATATGTGGATGAACCTGCTGGCTGCTGCATCAGATGATGAAATATGAACCCCATTGTACAGACATGCACAAAACATTCCAGTTTAGCATAAGGGCCATTTAATTTGTATATTCTAGAGTTAAGTGAAATATCGCTATTATTGAATATGAATCATATTTATTTACATGACACGCTTTACATACATACATTACCTGTAAAAATTTGTCATTGTACTGATACATCTTCTGTTTCAGACTTGCTTAGTTCAAATGATCTGTTATTTTCTTAAAAGTTTCAAGTTGAAATGTTGTAAACAATAAAAAAATTGCACTAAATGCGTAGGAGTTAGTTGGGATGCAACCATTCCAAATTCTTAGTAAATGCATAATGCATGACATATCTACATATTACCACAAGAAATGCTATTTATACATCTATACATTCAAAATATTCAAATATTTAATTTGCAATATACATGGTTCCACCACTAACGTCTAAGAATTGTTAAGGATACAGCATGAGTTAGAGAATAAAATGTCTCAAATTGCAACCCTAGAAACAAATTTCACTTACTCTAGTTTTGCCCTTGGCAACCATCATATCATATTAGTTGTGCTTGATAAAATTGTGATTCTCAAAATAACTGTTAAGTTTCTTGGACTCTCAAAAACTGTTTTTAAAGAGTTATAACAGTATCATTTAGTAAAATAGTGCAGAAAGACTCTCAATAAATAGGAAGTACACGATTATAATGTTTGGTAAACTAAAGTAGAAATGCCTCTCAAAATATAAAATGACTCCCAAGAGCATTTTATTCTCAAAAGCCTGAAACAAAAACTTAACTTTTTTTTATTTACTAAACACAAAATAGGAAGGTTCAATTTTTTTAGAACAAAAGTATCCCAACAAAATTTTTACAAAACTCAGCCTACCTCTCTTTTTTTTAACAAACAAAAATCAATTGGGTAGCAATATATGGCAAAACAATCTCTGAGTCCAAATTCAAATGCTAGATTATCGCACCAAAACTACAAACGATCGAAAATTGGAAAGAAATTGTCAATATTACTAAAAGCAGATTTACGCAATTTAAGTTCAAGGACCGTTTGGTTGAGTTGAAAAATTATACTCACTCACTCTCTAATCAACGTCAAATACCAAGAGTTATGCTGTTACCATATACATTTTTTTTGTGGAAAATAAGCTACCTAATTAATTAATATGGCACATCAATTAATTTCCCACATAATTTTCTTCTTGCTATATATCCGTTACCTATAATAGAAAACAATCTGAAGTGGGGCTACTTGACTGGTCACCTAAAATACATTTAATGAGAAAAGGAAGAAAAAGAGAATTTGAATCAACGTTCATGTGACACAATCTCTGTTTCTGTTGTTAATATAGGCTCTTGCTTTTTTTCTTTTTAAGATTAAAGAGAAAAAACAAAGTACAGGGGATACGGCTTCTTCCCCTTACACAGAGTACTCTAACTCACTCAATCCGTATCAACCTTGGACGCTCCGAAACTTCTCTTCTCTGTCATTTTCACTCTCAAACACTTCATTTATCGTTTGTTCTGCTCACTTCTCTAAAAGGGTATCTTTCATTTGGCAGATTCCTGTCAAATTTTCTACCTTTGTCTTGCTCTGTTGCTTCAATTTTCAATTTTCAATTTTCAATTTTTGAGCTTCCTTTTTACTGCAGGCATTGGAAACGGATTCTGTTGAAGAAATGGGTTGTGCCAATTTGGAATTACGTTTGCAAGTTCTAATAATGTCAGTGATGATTTTCACAGCAACTTTTTGCGTTGGGGACACAGACCCGCTTGATGGTATTGTACACAGTTCTCCTTTTCAAGATTTTGTTTCTTATTTTATGCTGCTCTGTTTGGTTCTCAGTGAATGTCTTGTTCGTAATTTGTGTTATGGTTCACAGTTGCAGCTATCAATAGTTTATATGTGGCTTTGGGATCGCCACCCCTTCAAGGGTGGAAACCCGTCGGAGGAGATCCGTGTGTGGAACAGTGGCAAGGTGTCAGCTGTGTCTTCTCCAACATAACTGCTTTGTATGTCCCTTCTAACTTTCTCAAACCATTGTTGTTGGTTTAATAATCATACTAATGTTGTCTTGTTCTGCATAATTGGTTTGATGTTGTCCCTCCTTACTCTCTGAAATTTGTATTTTGGTTTTCAGACAACTTGGAGGCATGAATTTGAGTGGACAGCTGGGAAGTAATTTGGATTTTCCATCCATCATAGAAATGTAAGCATTGATTTTCTTTTTCAAAGATAATGATAAATGTCATAGGCACATCTTTCAGAACCACTGGATTCTATATTATCTATATGACTAATTCCACTGTGATTCATAATGAATTAATCTGCTGAAAATTTGTACACTGAGGTCCTTTTCACCCAATCTGGTGAATAGAGGAGTCAATGTTTCTTTCATTCCATAATTGCTTAATTATTTGTATGAAAACCTCATGAAATTTTCTTTCTATTCCTCAATTGACAGGGATATTAGCAACAACAGCATTGGAGGGACTATTCCATCCACTTTGCCCCCTACTCTGAGGAGCTTGTATGTTATCTTTATCATCTCCAAATTTGCGGCTTGTTGTGTTGTATCTACTAAAATCATTTGTTTCTGTATCCACGAATACAAGTATTCTTAATCTTAAACAAGTTTGTGTTTTTATTTTTCTGAATATAGGTCCCTGTCTGCTAATCAGTTAAATGGAAGCATTCCGGATGCCTTATCCTCATTGACTCAGTTATCAGAATTGTGAGCTTATTGCATCTCTTATCTCAATATATTGAGTAGTTTTATTTTTTTCAATAATCTGTTTCTTCATTGTGAATGACGATTTACCACTGCCCTAACCCCTCAGGTCATTAAACAACAACTCTCTAAGTGGACAAATCCCGGATGTGTTCCTACAGCTCACGGTTTTGATGAATATGTAAGAAAATGCTGTTAAATCAGATTTATATTTCAGTGTCTTCATTTTATCCATAGATAAGGTCACCGAAATCTTGTTCCATGCTGCAGGGATCTGTCAGGCAACAACTTGAGTGGTCAGCTGCCTCCCTCAATAGCGAATTTGTCATCTCTTACTACATTGTGAGTAAAAGTTCATGAAAATAAGTGATTCTATTATCCTACTTGTTAAATGACAGCGTTCTTTATTTGTTTATTTTACTTGCAGAAACTTGCAGAACAATCAACTTATTGGGACCCTTTCTGTTTTGGAAGACCTCCCTCTTCAGGAACTGTATGATTATTAACACCTATATATTCTTCACAGAGATAAATATATCCAGAAACAATGCTTAGGAATTTCAATGTGTATTTTAGTTAAACTATGATTCTATTATAATGTAGGAATGTTGAGAACAATCTATTCTCTGGACCAATTCCTCCAAAGTTGTTGACTATTCCTGATTTCAGGTGAGTGATAGTTATGAACTCTGAATTTCTCTTATCTGTCCTAATTCCTAAATCTTCCTATTTGTCCAATCTTCTTTTTTCTGTTTTTGATCTAAATCTTGGTTCAAGTTAATTATAGTTGCATTTGCTTTGCAGAAAAGATGGGAATCCATTTAATACTACCATTCTTCCATCACCTCCAGCTGAAGCCCCTTCACCTGAAGCTATGGCTCCTTCCCCAGAACCAAAAGAATCAACTCGGAAAGCGCCAAAAAGTCCCTCTATATCCGTGAAAGCACCTATGCCTGCAATTGCTAGGAGGTCTTTCATAGCTAAGAACACAGTTTGGATTGTTGGTGGAGCGATTTTGATATTTATTGCATTAGGAATTTGCCTTTCAATAATGTTATGCTGCTTTAAGACAAGACCAAGAAACGAGAATTATGAGAAACACAGTGAGGGAGTTTATGCAAGGCCTTTACATAAACACACAAGCAGCGAAACTTCTTTTGAAACAACTAATGATGAGGAGAAAGGTAAATCTGATTCATCTTAGATGTACCTCCTATTCTTGTATCATTTTCTTACCTGGTATCATGTAGCCTCTGAAACTCTATCTGCAATTCAAAATGAAATAATTGAGAAATCATCACTAGTATATGGAGAATCGAATACAAGGACGTATTTGATTGTAAAGATACAGGATGAACAAGAGGTACATTTGAAACTAATTACTAATATATGTAACTTCCGAATGCAGTAATGGTTTTAATTACGCAATGCAGGATGGGGTTCCAAACTTCCACCATTGCTGCCAGCAGCACTGCATCCTCTACCAATCGTTCCTGGAGAGAAGTTCATCAATCCAGCTATACTTGCCAAAATAACCGAAGGCGAAAGGCAAATTACAACTAGTTCTGTCCAAGTTTATACTGTTGCATCACTTCAGCAGTACACAAATAGTTTTTCCCAAGAAAATTATATTGGGGAAGGCACACTTGGCCCTGTTTATAAGGCTGAGCTCCCTGATGGAAAGGTAATAACATTTTTCTAGTTTATTTTCTTGCTTGCTGCTTGCTAGACCTGGCCATCATTTCCTAGTTTCACTGACATAAGTTTTGATTCTTATGCTTATATCATCCTCATGATCTTTGTAGTTGCTGGCTGTGAGGAAGCTGAATGCTACTGTTTCCATGGGGCAGACTCGTGAACAGTTTCTTCAATTAGTGTCCAGTATCTCCAAATTTCAACATGCTAATATTGTAAAGCTTATGGGATACTGTGCTGAGTATAGCCAACGACTACTTGTGTACGAGTATTGTAGTAATGGGACCCTACATGATGCATTACATGGAGATGATAAACTTTATAATAAACTTTCATGGAATGAACGTATTCAGGTGTCGCTTGGAGCCGCGAGAGCTTTAGAGTAAGTTCAGCAACTACTCAAAATCTAATAGTCTTTATGTTTGGCTAGATAAACTCAATATTGTATTTGTACTATTGTGCAATTGGATTTTCATCAGCATAAACTCAAAATCATGAACCTGTTTTTTTTGGCTCATCATGTAAGGTATCTGCACGAGAACTTTCAGCCACCGATCGTGCATAGAAATTTTAGGTCATCAAATGTTCTCCTGAATGACAAGATGGAAGTGTGTGTATCTGATTGTGGATTTGCTTCTTTACTGTCTACCGGCTCTACTGGCCAGGTAACTCTCTACCTGTAATTTTTTCACTTACTGGTATATAGTTTGGTCCTCTGGTTGTTTTTGGTTTCTTTAACCATGTTTGGACATTGTTGGAGTGCTATTGAAGTATTGAACATGATGGAATAACTTCTAAAAGAAAATGTATATTACTAAATTAACTAATGACTTGGATTCCAAAATTTGCAGTACTCAATTTCTGACCTGAGATAGAACATAAGGATATCATGATATCTTTTGTGCTAACTTTGTCCTGTTTCTGGTGCAGTTATCAGGACGCCTGCTCGCATCGGATGGTTATGGTGCTCCAGAATTTGAGTCTGGGAGCTATACACAGCAAAGTGATGTCTTCAGTTTTGGAGTTGTGATGCTAGAACTCCTCACTGGACGAAAAGCTTATGACAGGTTAGTAATCTTTCTTCTGTATCTTCCAAATGAAAAACACATAGTGGTTACTTAATAATTGTGGTATCATCATTCAGCACAAGGGCTCGTGGAGAGCAATTTTTGGTGAGATGGGCAGTTCCTAAACTCCATGACATTGATGCATTGTCAAAAATGGTTGACCCTTCCTTGAATGGTGCCTACCCTATGAAATCCTTGTCACGTTTTGCTGATATTATTTCTTCTTGTATACAGGTATACTATTATTTTATTTCTTCTGCAATTATAGCTGCTATACTATATCCATAGGTATCAGGTTCAACATAACTCTTTCATTTGTTTTATGATGTTCCAGCATGAGCCTGAATTTCGGCCAGCAATGTCTGAAATTGTTCAAGATCTCTTGCGCATGACGTAGAGGGACCAAAGTATGAAGCTGTGAGTGAAATGATCAAGTCCCTCCCTTAACTAGTAAAGTAAATGCAGTGAGAGGGATATTGGTGTGTTACATATTCATATTCATTCTTTTATTATTTTTATAGTGAGGAATATTGTTCAGTATATGAATTATGCTTATTGATGTGATCTTTATAAGTATAGAATGTTATAGTAAAATTTTATTGAGTGTTGAACTACAAAGAGAAAATCTTTTGTGTCAGTGTTTGGGTGGGTGTCTTTGTCCATCTAATATTTGTAAATCAAAGTGCATTAGATCTTGATTAACCAAATGCACATGCTCATGTCGTAAAGAGTGGTGTTGTGACGTTACAATTACGGCTTCTTTAAAAGTATTAAGTACAACACAACTGTGGTTGAAAGCGACTACACAAATATTATCAAACACAAACCCATTTTTCTTGATGAGGAAAACTCAATTCTTCTTTTCACCTTGTCCTAATTACACTACACTGCTATGTCTAACACTATTAGTCTATTAATTCTCTCTAGTTATCTATCAATGTTGTTTGTTATACGATAGGAATATCATCCAAGATAACAAAAGTTTCACAGAAAAAATAAACTCGATTCATATTTATTGGCCCAATAGTATTTTGGGCTTTGTGAATTGTGATGCATATTTAATTTTATTTCTCTTTTTTGGCTCGTGTTGGCTATAACTGTGTTGTTCCTCTAGCAACACTCCGTAAGTGTGACATACGTATACACGTTACATATGATATATAATATATATAACACATGTTGAATATTAGTTGGACATAATTTTATTTGAAAGTATTTTATATTTCTCATTTATCTAGGCATGGGAACTATGCTAAGAAGAAATAGTTAACAGATTGAGGTTTTGGTAAAAAGGAAATTTGATTTAAATGAAGACACTGTACACTAGGCTGCATGCCTGTGATTTGATTTAACACTAGCAAATTCTATGGCTTTTTCTGGCAATAAATGTCATGTTTTGAGTAGAAGAACTGAAGAAGTGATATAGCCAAAATATTCTCTTTGCCAATAGCATCGTCACGGAGTGAACCCTACCATCACATGAGGAATAGTGTACACAAATTTACCTCTAGCATATCCTAAACAAAATTTGCCTCTTCCTTTTTTTTTTTTATTCTCTTTTGCAAAACAATTAGCATATCTAACAGTCGGCAATAACTGATTGGGAATGATTTTTCATTATATTATAAATTTTTAAAAAGTGTTTTTGGGTATTAATTATTTTATTTATTCCTGAGAGCAAATATTGTTATTATTTAATATTTATAATTTTATTTCCATATTAGTAGGTGGGAATAGATATGATAATCTTCCAACAAAACTAGTAAAATATCCCTAAAATATTCAAAATACCTGGAAATAACATTCCCATAAATGTGAGTCCAGAAACATAATTGAAACTTGAAACAAATGCCCTTATTAGTCTAAAACAAGTTAATATAATGGAAGCCTTTGTTGGCCTCGTCCTCAATTATGGTTCTTATATACATAACATTGGAAATCACCAACTTGTATTTTCTTTTCTTAAATAGAGCAAGTTCTTTGTCTTGTTAACTAACTAACTATGTGTGTGTTGATGCAGTTGATATATGCCCGTCCATATTAATCAATGTCAATAAAGTATGAAATATGCACATCACTTTCCAACTTTATGCCAATATATATAATTAATGGAAAATTGAAGCTGAAGAAATGGGAATCATTATGCTATAAGGAATCTCCCATTGTTTGATACATGTCATTTTCATACCTTACATATATATAAATATTCCTATCAAAGTGCTCATCGATGACCGTTAGTTGAATCACACTCCTAAATTAGGTATGCATGTATGTAGTATATATTACTATCATTTGTCTTTCATATAGATAAGATATGGATTACTTCATTCAAAATATACCAAATCAAAGTATAATTACATCAAAGAAAGATGAGTTTTAACTCTCAAAAGTATATACAAACATTAATGATATATATATGCAAGTACTTTTAATTTCTTTTTTAATAACTTTGTCATCTAAAAGGCAGGTTCGTATGCAAAGGATAATATCAATTTGATGAAATTTATTATACTTTACTAGGGATTCAATTAGATAAATGGTAAAATTGTAGAAATTTACGGTTTAACTAAACCTATAATTTTTATATGGTAATTGAAAAAGAGAAAACATAATTCTTGCTTTCCTGCTAGTGCTCCACACCAATATTCTTACCATAAAATGGAATACAATCATAAGCCCCTCTTACATTGAACCAAATATTATTATTATGTTTATTATATTATATAACCACGTCAAAAAATTTAATAATAATATATTATAATATTTTCAAAAGAGAAATTCAACCCATAATCTAATCCAAGTACATGTACTCATAAAGAGTCCATCTGTCTGCCATATTGCCACCTGTGTTAAGATTCATCATCAATACAATATAAGGGGTATTTAGGTAAATTGACAATGACAACAGCAAGAACTGAAGGGCACTTTGGTCAGAACAATAAAAAAACACTGGTCTAAAATCCGAGTACATGATTGCTTCCTTTCTCTTCCCCACAGACAAAAGAAAAGAGAAAAGATGGAAACAATGAATAAATATATAAACAAATAATTATAAAAACAGTTTCTTTCTGACCGCTGAATCTGAATTCTTCTTTGTTGTTTGTTGAGACAGAGCAACTCATATCTTACACATCAAAATCCAGTTCCTACCTTGTTCTTTGGATTTCCATTTTCCACCAACACAAGGGGGGGAAAAAGTTGCAGCTTTTCAATTTTCCTATGCTTGTGAAGTAGCATCTGCTATATCTGAAGTAGACCCAAGTCGTCAATTGCTTCATTTCTGTGGAAAGGAACTTCATTTCAGCTCCACAAGCTGATTTTCAGCTGCCCCAAAAGAAAAGCCAATGGCAAAGCCAGGATACAAACTACGTATCCTTCAATTTTTTTTTCTTCTTTTTTTGGTTTTGATGAAATTTCTGCCTGAGAAAATGTGCTGTAGGAAATGCAGGTTGTGGGGTTTAAGGATTCCTGCTTTGTGTGTTTTATCGGGGTTGTTAGGGGGAGGGGGTTGATGCAAATGTTGGAAGATCATGAGCTAGTTGGAAGTAATGGTGAAAATGATAAAATCTTTGGGGCCTTTTTTTTCCTCTCATGAAAACCTTCAAACTGTAGTCGTTGATATCTGTCATGCTGGGATTTTTTTCTTTTTCAGATTTAGATAAGCTGAAGCATTCTGCTCGAAAGGAAAAAAAAAGACATTTAAAGATATTGATTTTAATGTTTTAGTTTCAAGAGTTGATTTTTTTTAATAAATTTAATTTACTGAGGTTCTTGATTTTATGTTTTTGGATCTTGGTTAGTCTGCTATTGGCCATGTTGGTGTAGATGTTGGATTGTTTTGACTTTTTGGCAATGTGCTTTCCTGAGCCGATGAACTGCAGAGGAATTTGTGGCTCATTCAGGCAATGTCAATTGTTTAAAGATTGGAAAGAAGGCGTGCCGCCTTTTTGCTACAGGAGGGGATGATCACAATGTCAATCTATGGACAATTGGGAAACCAACTTCTTTAATGGTCAGTTTGATTGCTGCATTTGTTTTTCTGTCATTTTGTTTGACATATGGTTACTGCTGGATCATTTGGCAGTAACGGAGGGTCTATTTCTTATGTGCAATGTGTTGCAAATTATGCTATTGTTTGTGACTGAAGTGTGCTTTCAGTTCATATCAAATGAAAAGTTTAGATTTGGAATGAATCTGGCATGATAAAACTATAATGTAACCAGATAGGAAGCAGGGGTTTGAGTTCTGAGAAAAAAAAAAAAAAACTTCCACCTTAAGAATTCAGTTCATAATAATCTATCATCTGCAATTTTTTTTCTCTCATTGGGTTCCCATCATTACATGGATGTGCCTTTCTTTCCATTGCAGCATAGCCATTTAGGACTTTTATCCTGACAATGCTTTCTACTGTAAATATATGTAGTGCCTGCATGGTCACACAAGTTCAGTAGAATCTGTGGCTTTTGACTCGGCAGAAGTGTTGGTTCTTGGCGGAGCATCATCTGGTGTAATAAAGCTTTGGGATTTGGAAGAATCGAAGAGTGAGTTGAGATAAATGATAATTATTTGATTTAGGAATTTCGTTACAATATCTACTTTGCATCCATGGGGGCTTATAAGGGAACCTAGGTGTTCCGTTATAAGTTCCAATTTAAGCTAATTTGAATTGTTGGGTGCAGTATAAGATGCTTTTATATTGATATTTCTAAATATGCTCCTAATGTCTCAGTTATTATTCTTGAAGTATAGTGGTTCGCTCTCTTGCTGGGCACAGATCCAATTGCACTGCTGTGGAGTTTCATCCATTTGGTGAATTTTTTGCATCTGGCTCCTCGGACACAAATCTAAGGATTTGGGATATCAGAAAAAAGGGATGCATTCATACGTACAAGGGTCATAGCCAGGGTATCAGTACTATCAAGTTCACTCCAGATGGCCGTTGGGTAGTTTCTGGTGGACTTGATAATGTTGTGAAGGTAATATAATGGAGTTTGTGGTGCTATGGCTCGCAATAGTTATGAACTTTTGGAATTGTTCTATCAAAAACTACGAATTTACCTTACCAATTAACAGGTCTGGGATCTAACAGCTGGAAAGTTGTTGAATGAGTTCAAGTTTCATGAAGGAGGCATCAGTTCCCTAGATTTCCATCCTCTTGAGTTTCTTTTGGCTACAGGTGAGTTAGTGGCTTTGGATCAGTTAGGACGTAGTAGTGGTAGATGCTTATCCATGCAATATCTAGGCTAAGATTCCTTCTTTCATTATTACTTGCTATTTTCATTTGGTTCATATTTATAAGCAAATCCTTCTACTATAATGTCACATTTCTAGTGCACTAAATGAAAGCTTTAATTAGGTTGGTATGGTGGTCCTGATTTTTTGTTTGTTTGTTTTTTTTGTCAGTTTTCATTCACATAATCCATTGAATAGAATGTATTTGGGTTTGACATTTGTGCATATATTTATCTTCTCCAGTCTTGGTTTATTGAGTCATGACTCATGACTTGACACCTAAAGGATGGGAGTTCTTATGTCAATCAAACCAGTTATTCAAGTTCGGAAATTGTATTGCAGGTTCAGCAGACAGAACAGTGAAATTTTGGGATTTGGAAACCTTTGAACTGATTGGATCTACCAGACAAGAGGTATCTAAAATCACTTATGTTTGAAGGAAATCATTATACTTATGATTGGATCTACTTTTGAACTGAAGTCTTTCTACTTATGCTTGAAGGAAACCATTATATTCAATTTATATGCATTAATTTTGAATGCATATCTATCTCTTCTCAATTGGAATTTTGTTATTCAATTTATATTATTTCTTCTGAATGTTATTAAATGACCTTTTTATTAGGTTGCAGGGGTACGTTCAATAGCTTTTCATCCTGATGGACGGACCTTATTTGCAGGACTTGAGGATAGTTTGAAGGTACGGGTTATTTGTTTCGATGATTGATTATAGTAATGCAGCGCCTCAAACAGGATCCAATTGTCATTTAATGTTCAATAAATATAGGTATATTCATGGGAACCTGTTCTATGTCATGATGCTGTTGACATGGGATGGACAACACTTGGTGACCTCTGCATTCATGATGGAAAACTTTTGGGTTGCTCATTTTACCAAAATTCTGTTGGAGTCTGGGTAGCAGATATATCGGTAGGACTTACAACCACTCAGATTATCTATTGTCTTTTGTTTCTTAATTTAAAACATCATCTCTCTCGCTTAAGTATTCTATAGCTAGCTTAAAGTATGATTGGCAATTCATACTTCTGTGCCAGTTGTCAGCTGTATGATGCTAATTGCATAGTTTAAATGCAAATCCAGTAAGCCACAATTGGTGCAGTATTTTACATGCCAGTAATTGTGGGAGGGGATTTTCTGAGATGTGTTTGATATTCGTTATCCTCTAGTAGCTGTCCCTCTGAGTGTTATTTTGAATTTGTCAGCTTATTGAGCCGTACACTGCTGGGCTGGAAACCAAGAAGAATGAAAGCACAGAGCAGAAACTTAGTCTTCAGAGAAGTCAACCGGAGAAAGTTGAAGCTGGTGTGGGACCAACTTCTGGGTTGCGAAGTGTGTCTCCAGACATTGAATCAAAAGAGATAAAGAATATATATGTTGACTGTAAGCCACTGACCTTTCTGCCTTCATTTGTTTGCACTATATATATATTGTACATCTGAGCTCATTAACAAGATAGGATGTGCTACTGCATCAGTGGATTCTTTTGGTGTTGGCTCTATTGGCAATTTTCTCTAAGTGACTCAGGCAGGAAATTTAATTTTATAAGTAAATGACTATAAGTAATTTTATTAAGTACATATATTTCCATGTCTGTTTATTTGTAGTTTTGATTACTTTCCTTATTATGTATCTAAGAACGTGTGTTTTTTTCTTTCCTTGAATATAAAGCTTCTGGAGGGCATCCTATTGCTTTACAGAGATCCAGGTCTTACAGTTCCCCAAAAGTAGATTTCTCCGAGGAATCCAAGGAAATGCTGAGGCAGAGTCCTGCAAAAGGTGTTCATGCAAAACCAAATGAGCAATCACAAAGAAAAACTTTCATTGCACCAAACATTGTACCTCGGGACATTCCTAGTGGCAAGGACTCAGCAAAATCTGGAAATGAAACTATTACCTTTTCCAAGACAAAACCCGGGATGTTACTTAGGCCAGTTCATGTTCGGAGAGCATCCGCTGGTGTATTTGGTTTTGATAATGTTGATTCTCAAAACTTTCGTGATAGTAACAGTAAATTAGACGGTGCAAAAGACCCCAACTTCGAAGGGAAGTTAGAATCTCAGAACGAAGTCAAAGAATCTTGCGAAGATAAACATCCTATCAAGAGTGTTACAGAGAAGTTTGAAAAGACTTTAACTCCAGAAAGATTTGCTGACCAAGAAAAGAGTAAGTTTTTTCTGTTCAACCACTGAGACAGATGCAACTTATAACTGGTTATATTTCCCTTCTTGAGTTTATGTTTCTATTTCAACAAAAATGAGTTGACTGTCAATGCCCACCGTGCTCTTCTCTCTAAGCATGGGTTAAAATAAGATGTTGGACCTTGTTAAATCTGTGAAGATATTCATCTTAGGGGGAAAAAAAACCATGATGATATCACTTAAGTTCTATGCAGTATATTATACATCTAATTGTACCAAAGAAGACATATGTGTCTGCTTTTGTGAAAGAGGTGATATAGCATGTGTCATATTTAATGTCATTCATGCTCAGTACTTATTTTCATTATATTTCAGGTGTTGAATCTGCTCCTCGCAGTGAAGAAAGTAGTCCAGTTAAATATATCAATGGAGGTTTGCCATAGTTCATAAATATAGTTTAACAATACAGTATTAAAGCCACTCAAAACTTAAATAATCCACATTCTGCTTTTGGCAGTTGCAGTTGTGCGAGGAAGGACCCGTTCTCTGGTTGAGAGGTTTGAAAAAAAGGAAATAACTCCCATCGCTGAGGATCAAACTAATGCCTCCCTCGCTACAATACATGTCAAGAAGGAAAAAACACTCAATGAAGACCAAACTAACGTGTTTACCACCCCCACCGTGATATGTGAGAGGAGGGAAATAGCTCCCATCATCGAGGATCGCAACACACCCACCTTTCCCAACACAGTATCTGAAACTGATAAATCTCCCAACATTCAGGTATAATTTTAGCTCTATAAAAGACAAGCTTTGTGGAATTCTGATTTATACGTCTTAATTTATCACTGATAAGAGAAGCTTCCTGATTGAGATACTGTGCTAGGCTTGATTTTATTATTTGCTTAGGTTTTGTGTCCTTAGATATCTTTGTTGAAAGGGATTTGGGCTTTATGGTAAAGGAAGTATGTTGGGAATTTGGACAGTTGATTAATTGTTGTTTCTCTTCTTTCAGTTTTGATTTTGTCAAGATTTTGGTGCTACTTTTCTTCCATAGTTTTCTAAGTAAAGAATGAAATATCGTACCTATTGAAAGAGTGTGGTAGTTCAAACTCACTTTTGTTTTTTGAAAAATGTTGCATTTGGTTAGTTGAACTCACAAAAATTCATCCTGTTATCTAATATTGTCAGAAAGTTGAGCCTCAAATTTCTGAAAGAGATTCAAACTCTGCAAATGAAGGGGAAATAATTGAAGATCTGATGCAAACCCATGATATAACATTGAGTAATCTTCGCTCACGACTAACAAAATTACAGGCAAGTTTTTCCAGTCACTGCTATTTACATTATTTGTTTTCAGACTACACCTCTGTAAATTATTACACATCTGTTTTTGATTTAGCCATGAAACTTGTAATGTAACAGTGTTTGGCTGCGTTCGGCTATATGCTGACATGTGGAAGTTATCGTTGTTATTTATTTTCTTAACATGGAAAAAGTTAGAAAATGATAAGAACTGGAAACATTAAGTACATAATGTCACTGACTGGTGCTAATCTGCAATGGCAGGTAGTGCGGCATTTTTGGGAGCGCAATGATAGAAAAGGTGCCATCAATGCTTTGAGAAAGTTGCCTGATAAATCTGTATGTAATTCTTTACATAGCTACACGTCACTTATTCGGTTTCTATTTGTTGTGTATTAAATGCTTTCTACAAGTTATTTATGGTTTTGTTATTGAATATTTAGTCCTGAACATAATAATATCATCTGGTTGCAGGTTCATGCTGACGTTATCGGTGTCCTTGTTGAGAAGATGGAGATTCTCACCTTAGATTTATTTTCTTGCTTACTTCCTGTGCTCACAGGTTTGCTTGATAGCAAGATAGAAAGGTAATTCTGTCAGTATCTTCATCGCCTCATCGTGTAGGGTTTAGTTTGTGGCTGTGATATCACAAATTCACAACAGGGATTTGAAGTCTCATGCATATTTCTCATTCATGACAAAGTGGTTTTGGACTTTTGGTAGATACTTTACTCTATTCTTACTGTGCAGACATGTGAAGGTGTCATTGGATTTGCTGTTGAAGCTTGTGGCAGTTTTCGGCTCAACGATTCGGTCAACTGTTTCAGCACCTCCCTCTGTTGGGGTTGACCTACATGCAGAAGAAAGGTGTCCTCCATCTTCACCTAATATGGCTTTCACTGTGAGTATCCTCAGTTTTCATTCATGCATCAATTAACCTAATAACTTTTATACCAACAGGCGAGAATGCTGCAGCCAATGCTTCATGCAACTGCAAAAGATCCAAATGATTCTTCCCATATTAGTAAGGTAAATCAATCATGCACCCTTACTTGTTCTTTTCTCTACAGAAATAATGAAGAGTGCATGATTTTCTTCTCTTTTACTGTGTTTTGCAGAAGGGGTGGCTTATTGGCCAAGTCTGCACAAGAGCTGAATCTAGTTCTTCAACAATCCTAATCACTGAAGAAGCTCTTCTCTTCTATGGACTTAAGAATGAGTGATTTGGCTTAATATGATGTTAAGCAGGATTATGTATGTACAAAAGAAAAACATGATCAAATCAAAGCCTTCATGTTGGGTTCTTTTGATGGCGGCCCAACAATTTTGTCTTGATGATTTGCACTTTTAGCTGTCATCATCGGCTTTGTTAATGACAGATAAATTTTATGTAACAAATTAAATGTGTCATGTGAGATAGCTGAATGGTGTCTCTTCTTTGTCTTCACTCTTCAACTCTGTGTAAGTAACATCAATGTTCCAATCTCTGCAATTGATTTTATTATGTGCTTTTTTAATTCATTACTTATTTATTTATTTTTTCTTATGGCTATTAATAGAATAATTTCCCTACCTTTGTATTTTGTCGAAAACATCATCCATGTTAGATGAAGTGTGGACTCCTAAGGCCTACATTTTATCAACATTGGATAGAGTGTTCTAGTGTGTTCATTGACAAGAAATTGTGATTAATAGTATATACCATAATCAATTTTTTTAAAATTATTAATTCAACTTATAATATTATATATTAATTCAATATATTTTAAAAGTTAGATTATTGTATATGATAACTGAAAATGACTAATTTTGTGATATACATGTAATATTACTTAATATTACATGACACTTGCATGTAGGTATCCGAGTGGGGATTGTTGTACTTTGTAGATTTCATATCATATTTGATACATGGCCAAGTGTGGCGATGATATGCTTTATAATTGGATATTGAAATGGGAAATCTTCAATCCAAAATTATTAGAGCATCATTATCATAGAATTCAGTATTCGGTACTACTAGTACTAGTAATATATGAAAATAATGACCAATTAAATGAGTGGTCAATCATTAGCAATTCACTAACTACTCTTACTCTACTAAGGGTCAAGCATGAAACCGTCAACTTCACACAATCTAATTATGTTAGTTGAGTCAACTAGCTAATTATATGTGTAATTAATCCATTAATGCAGTTTTGGACGGATATGGAATTTTTCTGTTGGTAGAAGTAGAAGTGGTCAAAGGGTCTCATCCATATCGATCTCATGCTATTTTATTGAATGTAAGGTTTTTGTATCATTTGGCATAGTCACATGTTTGGTGTGCGAGTTCTTTTGTTTGTTTGATAAGTATGCCAACATAATTTCCTAGACAGCAGTTGTGGATCATGCTGTACATCCATTTCAAAATAATGATTACTTCAATTTTTTTGGTATATTAAAAAATTAATATACCTAAATATAATATCTTAGTTTTTCTATATATATAAAAAATTAAAATAATTATTATTTTAAAATAGAAGAAATATCTTTATTAGCATAAAGCAAAGCAACAATTTCACCGTATATCCTTCACAATTTGATAACCCAATCTCCTTTCACTGAAAAGTGCTTCGAGAGTTGTTAATTGCAACAAAATACTAATATATATAAATAACTAATAATAAATTTATAGATATACTGATATACATTCGTTAATTTTAATATACCATAAATATAAAACACTTTTGTAAAATCATTTATTAGGATTTAATTTTTGCACTGTCATTGTACCATTTTTTACACAATTATCTAATCATATATTGTCACGTCAGCTATGATTGTGTTTTCTCTCTCTCACTATCTGAAAAGTCATACATACGGAGAATTTTGATTGGACGACAATGTAAAATATCTTTACAATGTCAGTGCATCAAAATTAAACTCAATCATTTACTATATCGAATTATGTCATTTAAATTATTTTATTCCTATGAATGTCTCAAAATTTCTATAAAAAATGAACTGATTAAGTTAAATTATATTTTACTTCAGATTAACGGTACATTAAAATTCTTATAAGAATAATATTTTAAAATTAATCTCATGACAATATTATAGAAAAATAGTATAAAATATCCTATGTATATTAAGGGAGATAGAGGTGCCTATGCTGCTGTGGCCGGTCTCATACATTAATTTTTCAATTTTTCTAACCATAAATGAAAACAAATTTCAAAAGTTTAGCAGGTCTCATACATTAGGGTATGTTTGGGTAAGCTGAAAAATTAAACTTATTTCAGTAATCGCTTATTTATGTAATTGCTTTTTTATATAATTGCTTATTTAAGGATAAATTTATGTTTGGATGATTTAGCTGAAAAGTAACTTTAAGTTAATATATGATGTTTGGATTGTTAGAAAATAATCATTTTTTAATAGTTAATTACTAAAATGGGTATAAAATGATTTATTAGTTATGAAGGAATTTAATAATTATTAGGGGTAGGTTGGATATTTCCTATTGGACATGGATAGAAAAACTGTTTTTTTTAGAAATAAGCTTCAAATACTAGTTTAACTTATTGTATTCTAACAGTTTTTTTTTATCAAATTTAACTGCTTAAATTATCTTGTAACTTTATCCAAATATAATAGATTCTTCTCAAACAACTTTTTTTTGAAAAAAAAAAGCTGTTTTATTGAGTTCCCAAACATGCACTAAAACTTAAAGCTTATTTTTCCAATACAAAAATTTTACTATTATTCATCAATCAGTGTTTTTAAGGCAATAATTAGAAAATTCGTACTTTTTCTATTTAAAAAGGAGTAGTATATTGACTATATCAATGAAAATAGAGATAGGGTTGATTTTGTCAATTAATAAAATTTTATACCATTACCAAAACCACCTTATTATTTTTCCTAACATGTATTCTTTTCGTTTTGGTTAATGTATAAAATGGAATTCAGGGAGTAAAGTTTATTAAGAGTGTTAGTCAAATTGATTTATCTATAGTAAATAATGTAAAATAATTTTTCATAAATATCCAATCATTGATTGACATATTAGCAAAAATCTTTAATTCAATTATTTACTAACTAAAAAGTCACACAAATCAATGAATGTGATTGACTGACAGTATAAAATTTTTTACACTGACAATGCATCATAATCAAACTCATTTATAAGTCAATGAAACTAATAGTTTATCATAGTAGATTTATTCTTTTAGTATAAATCTCGAACATTTAATTCAATAGTTGAATTAATTTTTTTATTTAAGAATTTTGATTTTATTATATTATTAATATATATATATATATATATTCAAAATATTTAATTATTCTACATTTTAATATAATTGAATCCGTGAATATATACATGTGTTTCAAACTTTCAAATGAGTATTAAATGCTCGTCGAAAACAACTTTGTTTTGTTTTTATTTTTTTTACTAATCTAATTTTAATGTACGTACTACTATGATATAACGATGTTTTTACAGTTTATATGAATTTTAAAATAGTGAATGGTTAAACCAATAAGTACTGAATGATTATTAATATTAATTATATATTCGATGTGATAATATATGATTAATAAATTTTTAAAATTTACATGTATTGGAATTATTATTTTATTGACTTCGTTTGATTAACTTAGTTAGTATCATATGTTAGAAAAATAATAAAAATAGTATAAGAAGATATGAACAGTCAATAAATATTTGTTATAGTTATTATTATATGTTATGGTCAGTCTACGTCTCTCATGTTATAGCTTATAACGCTTAGCAACGAACCGAGGCGATTAAAAAAGAACAAAACAATTGAACAAATTTTGGTTGCAACCAATAGAGATTCAAATTTTAGGGTAGCAGGTTTCCCCACCAGGTTAAGGCGCGCAATGCAATCTTCAATCTTGTCTTCGTCAAAGACAAACTAAGCCAATTCATTCATTAAAATTATGAAATCATCTGTGAAAAAGCAGTCAAGACTATAATGGTCATTTTACATAAAGTTCTTTCCAACTATATAACATACATAGAGAGAGAGAAAATAAAAACCCGTAATTAGGAAAATGAAAAATAAAAATAATAATAATAATAATAATAATACAATTTGTCTATTCTCTCATCGTCCATTGTTCTTTCCCCCTTGATGCTCTCTGATTCGATCTCTCTCTCTCACACACACACTTTCAATTCCAAGTTCAAAGTTGAAGCCTTTTCTGTGGAATCTCTCAACCCCATCCTCTCTCTCTTTCTCCCATACCCTCTAAACTCAATTCACTATTTTTCTCTAACACAAGAAACCTACCCCGAAAATTACGTACACTCATTTTTCATTAGCTTCTCAGAAAACAACCCATTTCTCGAAGAATTCCCGCCGGAAAACCACCTTAGCCGGTGCCTTGTATATCAGAAAACCTGTTTTCTTGTCTTCGCGAATCACGAGCCATTTCCGTTCCGTTTCTGTCCTGTTTGTTATTCGAGGTTGCCGTTTGGACAGCCCCAGAGGCTACCTTTTTTTATTTTATTTTATTTTTTTCACGAGGGGTGCTGTTGCTAACGTGAGCCGGGCGCGTAGGATTAGGAACAAGTAGTGTTCCTTCTTCTTCTTTTTTTCCTTTAATATCAGGGGCATACACGTGTACGGCGATGGGAGCGGAGGTGATGGTAACGTGGGGAACCTGGGAGGAGCTCCTCCTCGGTGGAGCTGTTCTCCGCCACGGCACCCGAGACTGGGCCATCGTCGCCGCCGAGCTCCGAGCCCGAACCCTCTCTCCATGCACCTTCACACCCGAGGTAAATTAAATTAATTAGTTAATCCATTTTAAAACTAAATCAATTGACCCAATCAATTCTTATTCCTATATTTTATTCTATTCTATTTTATGTCGCTACTTTTAAGTTCGCTATTTTATTTGATAAAATAAAATAAAAACTAATTTCATTTTTGTTCACTTTCTAAACCGTTACGTGGTCATGAGTCAATTAAGCTACTTTCATTGCTTAGTTGGCATGTAATGTGATTAACCTAATACTAATTAAGTTTGTATAATTTAAAGAAATAAATAATAATAAAGCAAAGAATATTTTAATTATACTTTGTGATTAATTGCAGTCAACGTAACGGAATGTTGAAATGAAACGGACTATATATTTTCTACACCCTTTAAAGGGGTCGTTACACAAATAAATAACGTGATGTGACCATATATTAAGTGAAAAGGAAATCTATGGGTTGTGTGTTAGACTTTGCTAAGAAAATCTAACGGTGTGTTTTAAAAGAGATTTATTATGGAGAGAAAAACGTGTTTTGCGCATTCTTGCTTGAAACTGCTTCCCACATGGTTCTTGAGGTGGCATAAACCCTTTTGGCTCAAGCCAACTTGTTCTGTTCTCTGATTATAATTATAATTATAATTTATTTGTTATAATGGCCAAACAAACACTTGGTAATCGCCGTCAGCACATGGCAGGTAGAAATCCCGAAAGGCACGGGAATGAATGTTGTCCAACAAGGAATGAGTTCGAATATTCTGATCTGAATCTAATTGCTATTAAATAATATTACCATATATTATACTGTAGTAGTATGTTTTAATCAGTTAGGATCGTAGTTGAGTTGTAAAATTTATGGTCTGCATTCATTCATGTCCTCTCAGCAAAGTTAGCTTCTTGCACGTGCAAGCCTTACACGTCATACATCGCTATACTAGAGACTACTTCTGTTATGCCTAACTAAACGGTTATGATAGTTGAGGTGAATTAATTGATTTTGATGAATTTTCCATTTCAATTTACTATTTTTCCAGGTCTGTAAAGCCAAATATGAAGACTTGCAGCAACGCTATTCTGGGTGCAAGTAAGTCAATCTATATCTTCTCTTCTATTTTCTAATTTAATTTTTCTCATTTTATTATGGTACTATGCATTCTCAGGACTTGGTTTGAGGAGCTTAGGAAGAAAAGAGTGGAGGAGCTTAAGAGAGCTTTGGAGCTATCTGAAGATTCTATTGGGTTAGTCGCATTCCTCTCTTTCTTTTTAAGCTGAGCCTCTTCTCTTGTGTCACAGCAGCAAGAGGTTGCGAATTTCCCTGATTTCTGAGCACTTCTCTTGTTTCAGGTGTCTTGAATCGAAGCTCGAATCCCTTAAGGCTGCCAAGAATGACAAGAGAGATGATTGTCCTGTTGACGACGGTTCAGCTGGACCGGACTTGCAAGTTCCTCCGCTGAAATTGGAGAGAGTTGAATCTTCGCCTAAAGAGATGTCAAAGGATGGGCTATCTGCTGGGAGTTTCACGCATGAAACTCGGCCAAACTGGTCTCCTGAATCTCAGGTTCCAGCAGTGTCTTCTGAAGATCAAGTTGTGGAGACTAAGCCTCAAGTTTCAAGGTCTGCTGAACAGGAGAAAGTTTTGGATGCAGATAAGTTGGAAGTTACTATAGATGAAGGAAAAGGAGTAAGTTTCAGAAAGCGAAGAGGGGTGAGGAAGAGGAAGGGTTGTGGCAGAAATACCAGCGATGCAAGTGTTCGAGAAAGTGACATTTTGGTTTCAGTTGACGGCTCACAGTGTAAAGAAAGTTCTACCAGCAACTATGCTGAGGTTGCCAAATCTTCCGGCATAGATGGGGAAAACACGGATTTGAAAAAGGATGATTCAAAAGAAATGATGGAGATTTTAGATTCTATCTTGGAAACTAAAGGTGCTTCTGCCTTCCGTCGCCGGCATGACAGCCAGGTTTGTGTAAATAAGAAATCCCATCTTAGCTTTCCTTGGCCGTCTTCTGATTTTTTCCTCATTAATAATGCTTTTGATGAAGCTTTCACTTGTTACTACTCTGTTTCATGTTTGGAAAACATAGGAAGTGATTTGATATTTTGATTCCTTATGTTATGTTCTACTCTTTTCCTTAACAGAAGCGAGCGAGGTACAAGAAAATGATCCGGCAGCACATGGATTTTGACACTATAAGGTCAAGAATTAGCAGCCAGATAATTAAGTCAGCTATAGAACTTTACAGAGACTTGCTGCTACTCACCAACAATGCTCTAGTTTTCTACTCCAAAGTCACTCGTGAATATAAAACTGCACTTCAGCTTAGAGACCTGGTCTCCAAAAAATTGAGGGAGAGTTTAAATGGTTTTAGCAGCAATGTTAATGTCTCAACCGTGTTACCGGTGGATGATCCTCCTGTGAAAGTCAGAAGGGCGAGCACCGGTGAACGCAAGATTGTTGTGAAGGCAGCAGATGGTGGCAGTGACGATGATCCTCCTGCAGAAGTCAGGGCGGTAAGCCCTGGTGACCACAAGATTGTTGCAAAGGCAGCAGATGGTGTCTCAACCGCATTACCTTTGGATGATGATCCTCCTGCAAAAGTCATAAAGGTAAGCGCTTCCGGTGACCGCAAGATTGTTGTGAAGGGAGTAGATGGTGGCAGTGATGGAGCCAAGAAACCCAGTGACATGGATTCCCCGCCTTCGGTCGAATCCTTGCCCATCAAGAAAGCTTTCGGCAGACCAAGAAAGGTTGGACGTGGAGCTGCATGCGAGAGGCCTGCAACACCCGCGAGGGGGAAGAAGAGAGGGAGGGCAAAGTGATAAATGCTCTAAGGATTTAGCCAACATTAGGTTTTGAAGGGGTCTATGTACAAAGATTCCCCCCCTTTTTTTTCTAGTTAGATTTTTGGTTTGCTATCAGAAGGAGGACCGATGAACCTGCAAGCTGAACTAGGGAAACTAACTGCTATAAACAAATATAATAGTTCTAAGCTATAGTAACTAGTGTCTAAATCTTTTGTAAGATGTAAATATATGAATTTTTGTTTGTAGCAAAAGAGAACTATACTATGTTGAACCAAGAGATTCACTTGTCCAAATTATAGTTTGAGTATTTTTTGGGTGATGCTAAATGAACAATATAAAATCAGCCCAACCAGTTAATAAATGAGATTTTAGGTCATTATTATTCAGCCCATTACAATCTCAATGATTATTTGGGCCAAGACTAAAGCCAAAATATGCCCATTGACTGTATGGACTGATTTTTCATGGTACACTTAGCATTATTACTTAGCATTATTATTTTCGATTCAGACGTAAAATTAAATCATCTTGAAACGACCTAAGTGGCCATGTGATTTTCAATCTGCTTTAAACTTATACGTCTGACCAACCTAAGTCTACATTATTTGCATAAACTACTGTCCTAATCATTTTGGGACAAAATTAGTCAACCAATTACTCATGAATGATTGTAATTAAAGAAAATTACCTTTATGAGTAACATGATTGAAAGCATAATCAAGTGGTTTGGGTTAATGTTTAGGATTTAATTTTAATACAGTAAAGTTTTCGTATATAGATATATCATATATATATAGGTGAGAGCGAGAAGAACACAGACCAAGAAGAAGAAGTCAAGATGAGATACAGCAGCAGCGTGATAACTGCAGAGCGAGAGCAACAATCCCAACCTCACCACCATAAGAAGAAGCGCAAGCACAAAACCTCTCCATCGCCGCTAACAGAATCCGCCAATTCCGATTCCGTTAATCGGTATAGCGATGACTTCGTCGTCAACAGCACTCATCTACACTCTACTACTGTTGCAACCGTCGTCGTGTGCGGTGTTGGCGGCAGCGAGGGTTTTAGCTCCGCTGAGCTCAACGGTGCGGATAGAGTTGCGGTTTCGGCCGTTGGTGACGCTTACGGGAAGGTAGTTAGTTCGGTTGAGAATCTGAGGAATGAGATCGCTGAGCCTGGGAGTGGTGTTGCCAGATCTGACACCGTCGATTCATTGGAGTTGAATCGTTTCTTAGCTCAGGATTCTACATGTGAGTTTATATAATCAACTCCTAGTAACAACTTTATCCATTTATTTATTTATTTATTTAACCTCAGTATATTATTAATGCGTGCATTTAATTTATAGAATTTTGGTTTTTGATATGCTTTTTAATTGTTCTTTTGTTCATTGAAGTGGTCTGAAATTCTGATGTTTTTCAGTGGAGAATTCACCTTTAACGTACTTCTTGGATGAGTTGTTCAACGGGAATTCTTTGAGGCGCACAGCAACTCTTGGCAGCGAAAAGGGACGAGAAAGGGTTTATGACACTATTTTCCGATTGCCATGGAGATGCGAATTGGTATTTGGCATACTTTCCTTTCTTGTTCAATCAAAATAAACAAATGAATGAAATGAACTCTGTTTGCATTTCTGTGATGTTATCTATCTATGGGTATGCTCCAGCTTTTAAACGTACGAGATCATGTGTTATTCCTCCATCATGATGAGATAATCAGAATAAAATGTCAAAGTTTTGGGTTAAGGATGTAGCTTAGAACTTTACACCAGACTGTGTAATACTTGTTTTATAGTTTCATATATATTTCTAATAAGACATTCCACATTTTGTGTTGTGTCATCTCATGCACTTGAGGAACTTGCAGCTTATAGATGTCGGCTTCTTTGTGTGCTTCAATTCCTTCTTGTCACTGCTGACTGTCATGCCAACAAGGATAGTAATCACTCTATGGAGACTTCTTAAAACAAGGTTTGTAACTTTCCTTGATATTCTTCTCTTATAATATGTGAATATCATTTCAGAATACCTGTGAGGATTTAGATGGTAAATAATAATGGTTCTGTGTTTGCCAAAGAAATTGAATTTCTATGCTCTCCTGTCAATTCTCTTGTACTGTTTTGAACTTTGTGCTAGTTTTTCATGATTTTCAGTATAACAATATGATCTTATCATTCCTCTGGTAGGAAGTTCAAGAGGCCATCTACTGTTGAGCTGTCAGATTTTGGCTGTTTTCTTATTATGGTTTGTGGAGTTACTCTTTTGCAGCAAATAGGTATAGTGATGGTCTGCTTCCATATTTATACGTTGTTTATTTTTCTTTCCATATTTATGTTTTGATTTGTTATACTAAATTGGCTTCTTGCTCCCTCCTTTAAAACTTTTCTTGTCTTAGATATCAGCTTAATATATCATATGATCCGGGGTCAATCAACCATCAAATTGTATGTGATCTACAATGTTTTAGAGGTGAGCATAAATTAATCTTTGAACTTTCATTGTACTAATTAATTATATCTCCATATATGCCAAATTTATGGAACTCTGATTGCAATCAAGGTTGATATACAGTTAGATTTCATGAGCATAAATCCTCTGCATCATTATGTTGATTGCATGAGTTTCATAATGATCCGGACTGAAACATCTTTTGTGAGTGATCCTTGAACCTTCTTGCAGATATTTGATAAATTATGTCAAAGTTTTAATGGGGATGTATTGCAAATGTTATTTCATTCAGCAGATGGACTTGCAAGATGCCACCCAGAAATGGGAAATATGGGATTCTGGATTTGGAGATTCATTGCTGACCAAGTTTTAGCAACTGTTGCTTCAAATATCCTTTTCCTTTGAGATGATAATATTTTTACCATTAGTATTGGTGACTATTGTTAAAAGTTAAAACAAGCATGGTGGTTAGTTTCCTTGACTAGATGTACTTGTTCATTCTTTTATCTTGTTAGTACAGGCAATAACTTTATCGACCTGTATGGTTGCTCACAACAATGCACTGCCAGCTATGCTCGTGTCAAATAATTTTGCTGAGATTAAAAGCTATGTGTTCAAGGGATATAAAAAGGATAATGTTCGGAGTATGGTGTACTCTGGTGAGTTATCTTCCCTACTATGTTTCCTTTTTTTTTCCTCTTTGATTGCAGCCGGTTTGGGATATCATTTCTATTAATTTCTATTTGCCCCTTTTGTACTTATCGCTGACAAGCAGATTCCATAGAGAGATTCCACATCTCAGCATTTATCTTATTTGTTTTGGCTCAAAATATTCTGGAGGCAGAAGGCCCCTGGTTTGGAAGTTTTCTCATTGTAAGATTATTTGAAAAGTTATAGCACCTAATCTATATATATAAATATCTTGCATATTTTTATTTAGTGTGAATCAATTCCCTGCTTGGCTCAGTCTTGCTACTAACACAGATATTTTGTATGATGCAGAATATCCTCTTGGTTTATCTATGTGAAATGGCTATTGATATTATAAAGCATTCGTTCATTGCTAAATTCAATAACATTATGCCCATTGCATTCTCTGAGTTCCTCGAGGACCTATGTAAGCAGGTATTCCCATTTGATTTCATGTGGGTGTTCACCATGCACTGCACTATGATTAGTAATTACTGCTGAAAAGGGTGTAAACAGCTGAAACCAAATTTGTGCCCTTTAATTTATTTTATCCTACAATGGTAAGGTTACTTCCTTGCAACCCAGAGGTCATAGATTCAAATCATGAAAACAGCCCCTTTGCTTGCAGGAATAAGCCTCATCTCTTTAGAGAACTAATCTTAAAACATGAGTGATTGTTTATTTGCAGTGGTTTCTCATGATATAGATATGCGCATAGACATGTATTTTTGTGTAAGGCAGCAAGAGAAGAGTATTATTCCACATTTAAGAAAACATGTATACATTTAAGAAAGCCTGTATTATTACTATTATTATTAATATTATGATCATTCATTTGAAGTAACTTTTTGCCTGATTTTTTTAATAGATCTTTTAGAATATATGCTGACTCCTGCTTTTTTATTTTGTAGACACTAAATATGCCAGCTGAGGATGCAAAGAAAAACCTAACCTTTGTTCCTCTTGCTCCTGCGTGTGTGGTAAGCATGTATTATTGTTATCCTTTTTTTTAAAAAAAAATGTGCTGTTTGGCTATTGATTCCATGTCTCAATTATTTTTCCCTTTTCCTGTTCTTAGGTCATTCGAGTTCTGACACCAGTATATGCTGCTAACCTTCCTTACAACCCACTTCCATTGAGGCTTTTTTGGATTCTGCTATTTTCGGCAACGACCTACATTATGCTCACAAGCCTCAAGGTTCTAATTGGCATAGTTCTACAGAAACACGCCACTTGGTATATTAACCGCTGTCAAAGGAGGAAGAACCATCTTCATGCAGACTAATCTTAAGGATTCAGTGAGTTAATATACCCCATTGCTCAAGGATTCCCTTGTTCAGGCCTGAAATGGTGAAAAAACACATGCAGATGAGATGGCATGTCGATTGTTTGAGATAAAGTATTGACTCTGGAATCATCGAGCGCCAAGCACATATATACGTAAACAGCTTCGCTTAAAGGTGAGCCTGAGGTTGGTTACTCCTTTGAAAGTTTTGTTAGTTAGAAATAATTTTTGCAGAATATGAAGTTATTATTTATAGGTTGCATTATTGATGCCATCCATCTAACTTGCACAACCTTTTTTCTATATCTAGTAAATATTGTTTGTTCCATTCACAGTTGGCATATAGGGACAATGTCAGTGTGTTCCTTGTTCCTTGTACCTCGTGGCCTTGTCTAGCTTTGTATCTTCATTTTCATTCTTCCCCTTTTTTAATGCTGCTGTACATTAGAACGCAATTATTGATCGAGGAGGATTATGCAATTTTGCATTCTTCCACCTTAGTATATATATATCCGTAACATATACTTGTAAGTTTATTTATTAATGAAAGTGGATTACAGCGATGTATTTTTACTTTTTTATTTAATGTGCCGACTAAAGAATTGGAAACTCTAAATCCTCCATGGATTCTATTCGTCCAACCAAATCTACGATGACTAGATTTTATCCCTTCTTCTAGAACATGCCCCAAAGTAGCTGGGAAGTGTCTTGAATGGATTGTAATTCTAAGACACTCCCACGACAAAGTTTTGAAGTATTAACGCCTTTTCATGACCTGGAGAAGTTGTTGGATGACACTAAGAGAGAAGAACATGCACAGTGCAATGAAAGGAATATAACGGCCAAAGGGTTAAAAAGAAAAGAAATGAAAGACCAATGCCTTGTGTTTGGTTAAGTCTTAAGAACAAAACAAACAACTAACCAACCAACCCGCAAATCATTATTTTGTTGAGCATGACTAGAGTCACAATAAAAAATCAGTCAAATCAGCCAATAATAAGAAATTGAGCCTAAATTACTTAGCCATTAAAAAATATACATGGTTAAAAATGCTATTTGGACCAAAAGTGTTAAAATAAGTTTTTTTTGGCTAAAAATTTGTTATTCCCCAAGCTTTTATGTTATATTTTTTATGAAAGTGAATGACCGCCAATAAGGGGGAAACTTGCACGGGTAACATTGTGTGAGCCTAAAACCAACTTGACACAAGTGTAAGCGATTTATTGTCCTTTAAGTAGCAAGGTTTCAGATTCGAGTCTTTTGAATGACAAAAATTCTTGCTGGAAGTCTCGTATATCTTTCTCAGGTACGCGCTCTGGAACAACATATTAGTTGGAGCGAAGCGCTGAATATCGTGCCCAATAAAAAAACATTGTGTGAGCCAAATAGAGATGGAGAAGAAAAGCAATTAAAAAGGTGAAAGAGACAATCTTGTATCATTCAATCATGAGCAAATCTCAACTAGTATTCATTTTCTCCAATTCAGTAAAAGTGGCATGTTACGCCACCTTTTATTTGATCTTTCTTCTAAATATATACAGCAATCAAAATCATTTCAACCATACACCAGACATCTTGTTAGATATATTATTTTAGCTTTATCACTTTGGCTGCAGCTCATAAGACAAAATTATATCTTCTATTCTATCATGAGCTAAACAACCCACCAACCGATTATGTTGTCCTCAAGTTAGCTTATTTTAAATAATTAACAATGTCATTTTATTATTTTCTTAATCCATACATGTACTGTAACTCTATAAACCTTAAATTGATGGATATATCTAGAGAGGGAATAAAAATTAAATATCAACTCCGGATATTGGAGGGTTGGAGAGACTTTACATCAAGTGATGGATCGGAGTAGGGACCATGGGAAGATTAAAATTTGAGTTAGCAAATATATAAGATCAAATAATTAAAGAATAGAGTGTGGCAAGGTTACAAAATTTAATCCTTAAAATGCTTTCTACGTTTTGGTTTGAGAAGACCCCTCTAGCTAGTTTCGTGAGAGCAAAAATAGATACTACTATTATGCACGCATGCATACATGATCACACACACACACACATATATATATATAAGGTTGTCATTTGAAAATCAATCGTGGTTGCGTTCATCATGTAGGTCTCAAATTAAAAGCTCCCATCACATGATGAGTGTGTGTGTGTGTTTAAATGTTACGTTGACTTATTTAATTGTGACATGGATCAGTCACGAACATGCATGTATGGCATGAGTGTATGTAACATAAGAGAAATTAATTAAAAAGGGAACCTCTGAAAGTTACTTCAATTGGTAGGACTATATATAGCTACTTTGAAATCTTCACAACACACAAAATAAATAATAAAAAGGAAGAAGATCATAAAAAAAGAAGAAAAATTATTAGGTGCACCAAGAGTAAAAAATTTTTTTGCTCTGCACCATTTATTGCATGACACATCATCCAAAAAGTTAACTACAGTGAGAGTGAAATGGATTAAGTTTTCAATGAGGGGATAAAATAACTTATGTATCATGTAATGAATGGTGTAAAGCAAAAAAATTTCTTGCTCTTGATGCACCTAATAATTTCTGAAAAAAGAATCCTAACATTGCCTTAATTAATTAAGGATAAATTAAATTGAATTTAACATATTCTACCATAGGCAAAATTAAATAAAACAAGTCTTTTGCTCATTTATTGATCAATTTCATTATGGGTAGTGTTGGAGTTTTGGACATGTGAGCTCTTCTGATGATGAATACAAAGAGCATGCATGCAATGGGTTGGAAATTGTGTAGCTAGCACACCGAGGATTAATGGAGGGAATCCTGCTTAATTATTATACTATAATTAGTCACTTAATTAGGTGGCATCAACTTAATTACTGAACAAATCAAAGTTTTTCAAGCTAAGCCAAATCCCAATATAAGAATTGTTACTTCTTCCTATCTTTTTTACTATAGCAATCGGCATTGGTAGATTCTCTGATTACTAAATCAATTGTATTGCCACTTGTTAATTAATACTAGTACAGTACTAATATTCGATTCACACTATATTATTATTATAATAATCCTCAATCGACAAGATCAACCACACGTTGGTGCACTAGGAGGGAATTGCCAAATTAAACAAGAGTATCAACTATATATCATTATTAATGGACGCAATTGCTTTGTAAGCTAGCTAGCATTATCATTATCCACCATAATACTTTATTATTTTGTTGTAATTTAATTATAACCTATTCTTTGACACGAAATTCTGTTTTTCAACCAAACGTTGCCATTTTACTTCTCTGTTACACAAATAATAATATTATTTTGTAGTTTATTGTATACTAAGTTACTAATTGTTATAAGAGAAATGGGATATATATGTATAAATAAAAATTGAGAAGTGATAATAAATATTTTTTTAGAAAGATAGATAAAATTAGACGGAAGGTTTTAATTATGCAGTTGGCTGTCTTCACTTCACTTCATGAATTTTATTAGTATCAAGTTCAATTAAATGAGTAACATCATTGTCTACCGATTGTGTGATTTATGGTCTTTTTTATTGCATTTTAATAGAGCGATGCTGACCTATTACTGAATACAGTATGCTATGACAAAACAGAACCTATCCATTTTACTCATAATTTTGGATCTGCACGAAATTCATGGAAATATTGCTAATACTTTTATTATTTCCTATTCCTATCCACGTTTCCATGTAACGGGTGAAACACAGAAAGTGCAGTTTTAAAATATTATACAAGCTAAAAATAAATGTAATTCTTCACTCTGTTGTTGATCATGTATGTCTAATTCAAATAATATATATAATTAGAGAGAAAGATGTGTAAGAACCTTGATCTCTTATAATTTGTTTCTTTTTGTTTGCTCATAGAAAGTATTTTAATAGCAATTCATAATATTTTTTTTTTCAATGGTATCCCCGTCTGAAAGGCTAAGAACTAATGCGAATTTGAGCTTCATTTAAGGTTTGTCGCTGGCCAATTGGTTGCTGCATATACAAGGCGGGGATTGAACCCCCGACCCTTGCTTAAAGGCACTAGTGAGCTAACCACCTGACCAACCCAAGTTGATTAGCGATTCATAATATTTGAAATTTATTCTATTGATACATTTTCATGTTGAGTCATATTTTCATGTATTGAGCTTTTGAGAAAACTAATATATAATTCACAAAAATTGAAAATACTACGAAATACATTTTATTTTAGTATATTATGCATTTCAGTCGTGATTTATTCAATTTAATGAACTAAAATGGAATATGTATCCAGTTTCAAGAAAATAAAATTTGACTCAATGATCAAAATTTGAAGAGGGGTATGATTCAAAAGAGGAAAAATTAAAAAATGGAGTGAGATGGGCAAAATAGGAAGCACAAGAAGGTAAAGTTCAGTCTGAGACTCACCTCACCCGGTCCATGCCTGCTATTATTATCAACATTTTATATATGTATATGTATATATCTATCTAACACTCAACTCCTAAAGTTCAAGTTAAATTTGGATTCAAAGTTCAATTGAGTTGAGGATGAAAGCTAAGCTAAGGTATCATAATCATATCATATATCATATCTAATGTTAAATTTGGTGCAATGCCACCAAAAATACCAATAACCTTAAACCCCATAGAGAGGAGCCACGCATGCATTCTCTTCGCTTCTCTTCTCTTCTCTTCTCTTTAAAGCTCTCTGCTTTCTTCCGTCTCTTTCGTTCTCTTCAATCTTTGCCTTCTTTCTCGCTCTCACCTTGTTGACACCTACCACAACTCTCTTTCTCTCTGTTCCTCTCTTTCAATCTCTGACACCACCTGGATTTGGACCTTGCTTCCATTCATAGTTTGCCTCATCCACCTCTCTGTTTTTTCCTTATCTATCTTGGTATGTGTGATATGACCTGTGATCTTTAAAGTTTCTTCCTTTTCGTTCATTTATTCTTACCCTTTTCGTTTAGTTGCCTCTTCTGCATCCCCATTGCTTCCTATCTCTATTTTTAGCCTGTTTACTCAACTGGGTCTGAAACATCGATGCAGGGGAAGAAGATCTTTACGTGTTAGAAAATTCTGAATTTGTGCGTCTGTTTGATTCTGATTGAAGAAATGTTTGGTTTTGTTTTGTAGGCTATCAATGGATAACTTTTTTTTTTTTTGAGAAACTGTTATTTTAGGGAGTTAAGTGAAACTTAACTCTTCCTTAAATGGTAAATTGAAGAAAGTCTATAAGAGCTAGATCTGACTGAAACGGTGAATCACTTGTTTTCTCTGCTTTATTTTTCCTGTGATTTTTTTCTCGTTTCACATTGATTTTATTTTTTAGTTTTTTTTTTCTGGGGGCAGTAATTGGAATTTACTGTGAAAAAAATTGTAGTTTTGATTTTTTGAGGTGCGTGTTTGGTTCTGTTCAGCTGCGTGTTTTACCCTCTTCTTCCCCTTTCCGTTTTTTCATGTGATCCTTGGTGTCGGTGACAAGCCAATGCATGTAGCTCTGCTTTCGTGTTCCTGAGATGCTTGCTTGTAATTTGCTGTATCATGCAATGCCAATTTCGGAATTTTTGATTTGGTTGGTGTCGTTTATAGCTAACAATGAGTGTAGTTTAAGCAACATGTGAAGTCCTTTTTGCTATCATTACCAATATCTTAAGCATGTTTCTCAAATTCACATGAAGTTGCCCTTTCTTGTCACACTATAACACGTGCATGAATATCTCACTAGTCCCTTTTGTAAATCTTCCCAAATTGCTGCACAAAACCATATAATATTGCATGAAATTCATTCAGTTCTGCCTATTTTTTTTTCTTCTGTTTTGGACGTTGTGGTTAGTGTTTACCATTACTTTAGCTCAATGGAAATTCATCTCCTTTTACTCATGTATATTTTGTAAGGTGATATAGTTTCTGATACATTCTGTTTCAGAATGCAGTTTGTGATGACTGATGAATGAATGAAAGATTTGATTTTCTATGAAGCCAATGAAATCATGCAGGTGTTGATGGGAAGAGAGATTGCCTTGTCTGATGGTGTGTTCTCTTTTCTTCAAAATAATCATTTGGGAATGATTGTTTTTGTGGGGAATTTCATGTAAACAAATTTTCAGTTGGCGTTTCTGTTTGTTACTACACTTATTATAATGTGTATTTTCTTGGTGCAGGGGAAGTCAAGTTTCAAAATGAAACAGCTGCCTTTAATGGCAGTTGTTGGTACAGTAATGTTGTTCGTTGTGTATAGAACTTTAAAGTATGAGAATTACCAAGAAGAGGTATGAGATCTGTAGCATTCTTTAGGGTACCATGGCATATTGTAGCTGGGGATCACAAATGTTTATTCTATTTCTGCTAATTTCTATCTTCTGATTAGAGATATATTACTGCTTGCTGCTTTGTTTAGAACCATAGCAATGTTAGTATTTAGTTTGATTAGAAAATTGGTTAAGTTGTGCCACAAAATATTAAACCACCAAGATCTTGTTATCATAAGAAAATATTTAAAAATTATCTCAGCATAAAACTCTCTATTTGAGAAATTCTCCCAGTTTATACTTTATACTATCGTATTTGTTTGGTATTCATTCAAAACCCACTTTTTTCTGGCAGGCAGCAACTGTATGGTTCAAGTTTCTTATTATGCAACCATTAAATGATATAGTGTTATTGTTCTCTCCGTCCAAATTTAATGTTTTCTTCTTTGTTAATGATATGCTATTATCAGATAGAAAAAAAGGAGAATATCTGGGGACATGACGGACAAGACGAGGTATACTCTAATGTTTGCTTTACTTTTCCAACTAGCTTTCTGATTCTTCTTTCTAGATTTGAAGTTGTTTAGAATTTGAAACATGCTCTCTAGGTTACGGTAAATGAAGACTCTGGCTACTTTCAAAAATTTTGATACACCCTTCTACTCTATACTTCTTGCATCAGTTTGATAATATAACTTGAATGCATATTCTTTATTTACACGGGCACTTTTGATGCTGCAGCTGGAGTACCATTCAACTTCTGCGGAGTTGAAAGGCTTGCCACGGGGTATAATTCATGATACTTCAAATTTTGAGTTAAGGCCTCTATGGTTGCCAAGAAGTTCAAGGTCAAAGGTATTGATTGTTGCATTACTTTTCTACACTATGGCTTTATTGAAAATGACATATGATGACCAATATTTGGTAGAATGTGATGGGCACACCAGCAGTTATTGACGTTGCTTCACCTGATGATTGCTGATAATTTGATCGCAGGTTAGTGTTTACTCCAATCGTAACTTGCTGGCTGTTTCAGTTGGTATTACACAAAAGAATAATGTAGATACAATGGTGCAAAAGGTAATTTTGATGAGTCATTGTATCATCAAAATTATTTGAATCAGCATTCCTGATCTAATTACATTGACTTCAGTTTCTTACAGGAAATTTTACAATTATTTTATTCCATTATGATGGCAATGTGAATGGATGGTCGAATCTTAATTGGAGTAGCGAGGTCATACACATTGCTGCTCAAAACCAAACAAAGTGGTATGCATGATGTTGGTCCTCTTACTTTGGTTGCCTAACACGTGTGCTTTCCTTTTAATTATACTTAATATGAATGTGTACATTTATTGTGTATTATATTAATTCCTGAGTTCTTTCCCAGGTGGTTTGCAAAAAGATTTCTACATCCAAATATTGTTTCTATTTACGATTATATCTTTCTCTGGGATGAAGATTTAGGGGTGGAGCATTTTTCTCCGTCGAGGTATGTCTGATGGCTTTCTATACATTCACTGTTTTTTGCTTCAAACGTGAAGAATTGCCAATTTACCATTTTAAGTACCATCTGAGGCACCCAAGATTTATGCGTTGTGAAAAATATCCAATTTTTTGTTTTATAAAAAAAATTATGGGGTTGATGTAAGAGGTTGGCCTTTGTAATAAATTTAGAATGAGGATTAAAACCAAAGTCAGGGTTTTCAGAGAAAAGCTTAGCGACCTAGTAGGAATCCTCTATCTATATTATATAGATGTTTGAAATCAAAATCTACTTTATTCCATGTCATTAATCTTCTCTTTCAAAAGCTTAAGTTGTTGGGTAGAGACACATTAATAGTTTTTTTATATCTAACACGAATTAATGCGGATTTTGTTTTTTTAGATACATTGAAATTGTCAAGGAAGAAGGATTGGAGATATCTCAACCAGCTCTTGACCCATTATCAACAGATATACATCACAGAATTACAGTTAGAGCTAGGATGAAGAAAGTTCATAGGTGAATTGCTGTTAGAGACTATTGATATTTACTGCAAATCATCGATGCTCGACATACTTACACTTGAGTTTTTATACATGCAGAAGAGTCTATGAACGCAGAGGTAAAACTAGATGTTCAGAAGAAAGCCTTGGTCCGCCATGTACTGGGTAACTCTTACTTTCTTTGAACCTGGTCTCGGTGTCTAATTATTCAAGATGCTTTTCATTCTAGTTTTTATTCATGTGGTCTCATCCTTCTGTGTGCTAGCAGGATGGGAAATTATTCAATCCTTGAATGTATTCAAAAGGGAAATTGACATGACATTTTATTTTGTCATTTATGACAAATTTTGGTATGCATTTATAATCATGTGATGGATGACACAAGTCTCTTAATCTGTATAGGTTTGTGGAAGGTATGGCTCCTGTTTTCTCTCGATCTGCCTGGTTTTGTACTTGGCATCTTATACAGGTAATTTTGTTTCCATAGTTCGTAGGAATTTACATTCTAATGGAAGATCAACAACTAGTAAATTCCTTTCAAATTTATCCTGAAATTTGTCTCTTGTACAAACACTATTCTGTTATCTACTCTGGTATGCTGCTATGAGCTAAGAGATTGATGAATTTCAAGGCAATACGCTTGAGAGAAAGATGGAAATATATTTTGTTGAACTATCCCTTGTCTCTTCTCCAATTTTTTGTATTCAATCTCTGGTTTGGATTAGTAATATAATAGATCAAAATATTCCATAAATTTGGTAACTCTTCATTATCATTTTTGTTTTCTCAGAATGACCTCGTCCATGGATGGGGAATGGATATGAAACTAGGATATTGTGCACAGGTGAGAATAACACATGTTTTGGGCAAGGTTTATAGCTTTCATTCAACTTGCAAACAATTGGTTTTGTTTACATTGGACAGACCAGTGACAAGCATTTCTCCTTTTCTTTATGCTTCGTTTACTGAATTAGAAAAATCATTAGGTGCGTAATCAATGTCATTTTTCAGGGAGATCGCACTAAAAAAGTGGGAGTTGTTGATAGTGAATACATTGTTCACCAGGGAATACAAACTCTGGGTGGTACTGGTCAGGATACAAGAAAGGTATTTTCCTCCTTTTTCTCCAAATGGCGAATTGATTTATATCTGTTGGCCTCTTTACTTTTGCACTTGTGTCATGAGCATGCATGATGCATCATATGTAATCTTAATCAAGTGTCTGTTCTTGTATGATGGATCTTATATATGTACATTTTTCTTCTTTTGCAGGTATCAAATGCTAAATCCAGGACTACGGTACAATCTACACTTTCTTACCACATTTCGAATCTATGCAACCCTTTTTCATTATTGAACCAGTCATTCTAAAATTCACCCTCATTCTTGTTTGATCTTTGCTTCCTAATCAGAGACACCGATCACGTGGCATTGATGTGCGAACTGAGGTAAGTCTGTTAAGCCGATTTGAGACTTAGGCTTGTATTGTATTGATCACAAAGGAGCTTGTTTACATTTTAACATGTGTTGATGAGCAGATACGAAGGCAATCAACATGGGAACTTCAAGTTTTCAAAGAGCGCTGGAATGAAGCTATTGCTAATGATAAGAACTGGTTTAATCCGTATAGCACTGAGCGTAGGGGCTTCTGGCGAAGGCGCAACAAGCAACTATTTTCTTAGCAGTTCGCCTAACCAATCTGGCTTGGTTGTACTACCCCAGCTTCATTTAAAGGCAAAAGTTTGACATAAAATTGCAGATCAGTGCATGAGACTTCCTCTTTGCGGGGTCTGAAAAGAGTAGATGTATAGCTCACCATTGGAAAGGTTGCTTCTTGGCTTCATTCACACTGATAAGTCTTATTTATAGGCAGCTTGATTGAGCTTTTGTAGCTGAGAGTGAATTCTCAATTCATTCAATTTTGGAAAATCTCTCTTTTTTTTTTTTCCTTTTATTCTTTTGTTCTTTTCTTATGGTCCGAATTTTGTTCCTAGTATCCCTCCTTCCTTTTCTCTTATTTCTATACGAATTCTCTGATATTTCATTCTTTTGATGTAATTATCATATATGCAGCCTTAGTACATTATTACCAATAGAGTTAAAATGAAGTAGTTTCCATCTTCTTATAGTGATTTTGATTTTACATTCATGTACCATTCTGCACATACTACTACTAAATATGTGAGATACAGGTATCTCTTCTGTGAGAGGTGGGGTTGAGACATGTTGGTTATCATTTACTATGTTATATAATATATATATATATATATATATATATATATATATATATATATATATATAATAATTAGCATAATGTACATTGGGTGGTACCAGAAAAGTGCACATTGGTGAACACAGAAGAAGCAACCATCTAATTTATTCAATGGGGAACGTGCAAATGTCTCCTTTAATCTCTCTAAAGTTTATGACTTTACAACCCTACAATGTGGTAGGAACTAGGAATAGAAAATCAGTCTCATTAGTGTATGGGTCTATTAACCTGCATATCACCATTATAATAATCCCATAAGAGCTATAGTGTCAAATTAAAGGACAAGAGAAGAATGAGTTATGGTTACAATATGAAAGTCTTTGTTTTAATATGGTTTTAATATGTACAAAATGATTTTGGCAGTGATTGAGTATTATTGTGTCTACATTTGAGTTTAATAAGATAAATAAGCAGTGATTATCTAAATGGAATTTTCACAAATTTCTGCCCCAGAACTCTCAACAATTAGTTGATACCTAACAAAAGGTTGAGATGTCAGACTACTATATATAAACTGAAATTCAATACAAGTATTGTTACTTGGAGTTAAACTTTTATACATTTGTATCATAACAAATGGATTGGAGTAAGGATATTTTTGTTGTTCATTTAATTAATTTAGGATCCCTATCTTAGTTTTAAAATTGTCAGACTTGAATTTGAATGAATTAGGACCTTGAAAATAAGAAATTGTTTTATGGATAAAATTAATTAGTTAAGAAATAAGTATTTGACCAGTGACATGGTGCTTGTCTTGAGGGTTTGGCACAAAATAGTGGAGACATTTTGAAATCTTTTTCTTTCTGTAGGGATCAGAAAAAAAAAAAAAAAGACTAAAACTATACATATATGTAAGCACTTATAATATTTTTATTGTCAATGTTGAAAGTTTAGTTTAAACAAGCAACATTACCCTCCCACGTTGAATAAGACATAATTTTGAATAAAAGCTCTGGAAACAGATGAAATGAAAATTTGAAATTTTTGGCATTTTTCTAACAGCAATTTTAGATGATACATTTGGACAAAATTTAAAATAAAAACCAGATTGATTACCTTTTCTTTTTTAACCACAGGTAAGAGACACTCTTTTTCAAAAGAAAACTTGATTATGCTTTTTTGTTTTTTGTCATTAGGTGTAATTCTATATTCTGTTGATCATAATTTATCACCTGCCAAATATATATGAAAGACATTAATTTATTTTTTTAAAGCTAACATAAATAACTAAAAATGTAAGAAAACTTGCCATAACATACTCTTTTTCTCAAATAAGAAAAACTTTATTTTAATTAAAAAGAAAAATCTTACTATGATAATACAGCACTTGTTTTTTTTTTTTTTATTAATAATACTCACACTATGTTAATTAATTAAATTCAAATTCTTCTTCTTTTTTTTTTCCAAATTCCCAAACAATTTTTGTCTGAAAGCAAAGTTGAATTTGAAAGCAGAGTCTGTGTGTTTCTTCTTTCTTCTGTATTAAGCTGACCAAAGATAAGCCCTTTTATATCTGTAGCTGTAATTTTTTTCTTCTATTCCTTCTGTTGCAACCCTTGTTCCCATTTCAACGAAGTTTCAAACTTTCAAATCTCGACATCCCAAAAGTCCTCTCTTTCTGGTTACCCATTTGACTATAACCCTTGCAGAGTTCCAGATCTCTGCTTCCTATTCCAATTTCAATGGCTGGTCGCTATGACAGTAACCCCTTCGATGAAGAAGAAGTTAATCCTTTCTCTGTAAGTCCTTTTCCCTCTCAAAGTTGAGATTTTGTGAGCTGGGTATGCAACATCGTGCAGGGTTTGTTATTTTTGTGTGGTGTTTTAGCTTCCTACTCTGGATAAAACTGTTGCTTGTGAATTGTTTTTTTGTTGTCATTGATTGTCGGCTCACTTGTTTTGGTACTTTAATTGATGTGATTTAGGAAACCGGTTTTGGGGATTTTAAGGTAGTTGTAGTTTTTTGTTGGATTGCTTCGCCATGTAGCATGTAGGATTTGGTGTCATCTCTGATGATGTTTTGGCCTTGCCGCCTTAGAATTTGCTTGGAGATGCAGATGCAGATTTTTCTTAACTCTAGTGTTTTTGTTATCGAATTATCACGAGGTGATTGCTCCCTTAGGGGTGGGGTTTTGTAGAAGTTTTCAAATCCATTCCTCATGAAAGAATGAAATTCTGGCCATTTAGTATCAAACATCAACTAGCAAGTAGAAACTGAAGTTACTGTGATAATGTTTTACTTTGAGGACAGTGAAGAGACAACTTCTCCTCTAAGGAGGATGACTATTGGCATAGCTATAGTTGGAAACTTTGCAGGTCACAGTTATGTGCTATTATGATTGAAATTACTATCTTTGATCATTGACTGGAACTATGCTATCTGGGCCATAGCACATCAAGGAACAATTCTACCTATTAAACTATAGTGAGCTTTTAAGTTTCCGGTTTATTCAATAATACCTTGTAACAGTAACATCCTGTACAAAGCAGGAGGAATCAAACTGTTTTCTGCTCTGCTACTTGTACTAGCTGAAATGTAATCTCTTTTTTGTGAAATATAATAGATCTTGCTATGCTTTGTAATGTTTTTAAATTTCCAGAATCCTGGAACTGTTGCCCCTGCCACAAATTCAAGGCTTCCACCTCTGAAGCCAGAACCTGTTGATTACAATTATGGCTTTGGTGCTACAGTTGATATACCTCTTGATTCATCAACGGTATGCATAAAATTGAGATTCTTGAAATTCACCATCCTTTTATTTATTTATTTAGTTACTTTTCCATTTATATCTGTATTGCATGTATTATTGCTAGAATAGGTTGTTTTCAGTTTGACCATATAAAAACAACTAAACTTTGTCCTTTCTTTATCTGACTATGATCTATTTTAAATTTAGGATTTGAAAAAGAAGGAGAGGGAACTCCAATCCAAAGAGGCTGAATTGAAAAGAAGGGAACAGGTATGCAATGGGATTTCCTGGTGTCTTCTGTTTACTTTAGTACAGAGTTCCAACACTCTTCTGTTAACTGCAATTCCCTGGAATTTAACCTGCATTTTTGTTTCATTTGGTTCATCAAAATGCAGGAACTGAGACGAAAGGAAGAAGCTGTTGCACGAGGTAATGTGCATTTTCTTCATGGCTTCATTTCGGAAAGAGCTTGTTTTTAGCTGATCTGGGTTTATCCACTGCAATAATCAAACAGATTGTATTTATTTATTTTTGGTGTGAGGGGGGAGGATTGGCTTTATTTTATTTTTATTTTTATTTTTTTGTGTTGCCACTCATTTGAATAGTGGAAGAATGCTTCTTCTGCAGAGTTCTAGATGTCTGTGCATTCTGTATATGCTACCTCATCTCTTTGAACTGATTTAGTTATGCTTAATTCTTCAAGAAGGTAATTAGATTTTGCTTTGCAGCTGGGATTGTTATTGAGGAGAAGAATTGGCCACCTTTTTTCCCAATCATCCATCACGATATTGCTAATGAAATTCCTATTCATCTTCAAAGACTGCAGTATGTTGCATTCACTACATTGTTAGGTATGTTATCCCTTTTTATTATTATTATCATTTTGTGTGTTTGAGTTGGTGAGGAGTGAAGTTGGCTCCAATTATGGCTTGTGGTCCATGGTCATTGATGAAAAGTGATTTATTTTTGCAGGATTAGCATTGTGTCTGACATGGAATGTTGTAGCTGTCACTGCAGCTTGGATTAAGGGTGAAGGTAAGTTTGAGATATAGGGAAAGAGTATTTCTGGATTATCGAAAGAGCTAGATAGAATGACTAATCTGACATTTCAAAATTCCATGAATGTGGAACTTGGTCTTGCTTGCTGTAGGTGTGAAAATATGGTTTCTTTCTATCATCTACTTCATAGCAGGGGTTCCTGGGGCCTATGTTCTGTGGTATCGTCCATTATATCGTGCTTTTAGGTAATTTATTTTTCAATGCTAAGATGCATTTTGCTGTTTTCTTTTTCTAACAAATTATATAATTGCAAGCATTTTTTCAATACAACTCTACTTATTTGGCTCCACTATTGAATTTTCTCCATCATTTTTTTTTTTTTTGCAGGAATGAAAGTGCTTTGAAATTTGGATGGTTTTTCATGTTTTACCTGGTAAATTGATTATATTCCTCATAAGCACTGCTTCAGCAATTAGAAGAAATCTAATCATTTTTCATTTCGTCTTCTGATTTCAGCTTCACATAGGATTCTGCATCTTAGCTGCAGTTGCTCCTCCTATTGTTTTCAAAGGGAAATCCTTGACGTATGTGGCTTTCTTTTTTTCTTTTTTTAACGTTTTTGTTTTGTATCTTTAAGATGATGCGGTTATTTTCTTGTTTTCCTCTGTTTTTTCCCCCACCTTATGGTTGCCTCCGTCTGTTAATTGATGCAGTGGCATTCTGTCTGCCATAGATGTGCTGGGTGACCATGCTTTGATTGGGGTAAGAATTCTCATCTGAATATTGGGTCTAACAGAAGTTGGGACTAATTTTTAGTGAATTATAACAAAAAAAAAATAGCAATAATGATTCATGTACAAATGATTGATATTTATCTTGCTTTTCTCCACTTGGTTCTAGATCTTCTACTTCATTGGATTTGGATTTTTCTGCATCGAAACATTGATCAGCATCTGGGTTATTCAGGTTTGTTTACACTCTTCTGAGCTTTCAAAATATTTTAGGCTCATGCACACATAATCTTGAATGACATGATTTCCTTGCGATTCACCTGCTCACTGTTTCTTTTGCTGCTATGCAGCAAGTATACATGTACTTCCGTGGCAGCGGCAAGGCCGCCGAGATGAAGCGAGAGGCTGCAAGGGGAGCAATGAGGGCTGCAATCTGATAAACCAATCATCTTGTGCAGAAATCAGTATGCATTGCCTTGTGCATTGATCAATATTGTAAATCGCTAGCCACAGAAACTATGACAAAAAAAATCCTACTTGAGCATTGTTGTTTACTACGGTTGTTCATGTTTTCTCCCCCTTTTGCTTTACATGCTATTATTGTGGTTTGTGTAGTGTATATTATAAGTAGTGTAGACATAATAGTGGCTGGTAGAAACTTGCTGAAATTTAATGATATGATATTCATCTATTTTTCTTATCGGGTGGAGTTTCACAAACCACACACACCTTTTGGCCCTTCTCTCATCTTATTCTCTCATCTCATTGATTCTTCAAAAAATAACTATTTGTACATCCACAGTTTCATATATTATGTCAATATTCAATCTCTCACTTTTTATCTCTTCTTATCTATCAATAATTTTAATAGATATGCCATAAATATGTAACTTTAGATATCAGCATAGAAGCATTTCTTTTAAAAATTGGATTTCCACTACAGGATACACAACAAAATTCATCAGAAGAAGATTATGATAATAATAATCCCTTTTCATATAATAAGAAAAATAAAATAGTCCATAATCTTCTCAGCAATATCAAAATTATCCCTTAATATTCTCACAACCAAAGTCTAAAACAATATAGATAGGTAACATTTTTTAATTTTCTAAAGTACCAGCACTAAGATATCATAAGTAACATTCACTATTATATTGTAGTAGGGGCATAGGGTAAGAGTATTGAGGGCTTTTCTCAACAATAAGCTGTGCACTTGTTTTTGCAATCAATGGTGCAGCCACCTCCACCGCCGCCACCACCATAGCCCTTGCCGGAGTGGCTGGAGAAGGAGAAGCACCTTGCTGGACAAGTCACCCTCTTCCGGTAACAAGGGCCTCTCTCTCTGCACACAAAACTTGGCCTTATGACACCACCTCTAGAGTACCCTCCACTTGGACCTCCATAACCTCCTCCATACCCTCCTCCTCCTCCTCCAAAGCCAGGTATGCTGAACCCTCCTACTCCAGGTGGTACAAAGGAGCCACCACCACCATAGTCACCATTCCATCCACCATTGTTGTTGTTGGCACCAGTTGGAGGAGAATCTCTAGTGGATATTGATCTCCGAGAAGAAACAGAGGCTGAAGCCATGAACAACATAATCAACAAGATAAGGAGGCTTGTGGTTTTCATTATACTTTCTTCTTCTTCCTCCTCTTGTTTTTCACCTTTTGTTAAAGTAGTATGTGTCTAGGAAGTGGAAGAGTGTTGTATTGTGTGTTTGCTGAATGGAGAAGGCAGTGATATAGTGGGGGGACAGGGGGACGAATATTTATTGGTATTGAAAAAGCATTTAATGAGACTTAAGAGAGAGAGGAGTTGTGGAGTACAGATGGGGAGATTTATGATCCTGTTGTTTTAAGTTGGCTGCATTTATTGTACTAATTGGTTACTAATTCATTTAAACAAGAGGTACAGCAAATAGTTCTACTTTCTGAAAACTTACCAACATATTTATCACTCAAAAATCCTCTAGAAGTTGAAAGGAAAGGCAGTGAAAACAAAAGTAAATGAGGGTAATTAATGAGATAAACATACTTATTAAGCCATGTTTTATGGTGATTGGGTCAGCAGCATGCACATGCTTTTGGGACTAGGTCTTCTACTGCTTACAAGATATTTTTACTCTATTTAGTTCATATAGTGTGTAGCTCAATACATTGGGTGTGGATTTAATGATACATGTGACATGCTTGTTTTGTATGATATTATAGGTTGAATTGTTAATCCAATCAGATATTGCTGAGAAGATAAAAACCAACATGTAGACCATGCATGGACGCGGAATCCTTGGTATCCTTTATGTTAGCTTAACCCCAAAATCTACAGGGTTGCCCTACCTAAGATTTTCTATCTATCATGAAACTATTCAAGCTTCCCAGATCAAGCACCTATTGAAGGTTCCATTTACTTTTACTCTAAGTAATACCCTCTTTTTAGACTTTTTAGTGAGATAATAATGAGGATTGGGCCATAGAGCCGAAAGAAAACTTAATCCTAAAATGGCCTAAACATGCTCAATAAAGTAAGTATCATAGGTCTAAGTCCTTTGAAAGGTATAGGGTCATAAGTGAAGCTATATGAACTAATAATGCATCATTTGTACTGCTATCTATAGAGATAAATTTGCCAATAGAAGTTGAGGGGTCATTCAGAATACTAATAGATAACTATAACTTTTTATTCATACAATGCCAAACAAACACTACTGTAATACATGAACAGAACAAGCTGAAGTTGAAACAAGGGGATTTCTGAGGCACTGCACAGAACCGAAGGGGGAAAAAAGGATTAAATAGTATTCACATTATAACAACATTCATGTATAACAATACATGTAGATTCATAGAAACAGTGTTAAAGGCAAGAAGAGGCCCAGCTAGCATCAACAGTATCAATGATCTTTTCATGTAATGTGGCTCCAGCACAAGCAACTATGCCACGATCAATGCCTTCTAAATTCAAGCCTTTTGAGAACTCTAGGGGACGCCCCCTAGCATCTGATACCACCCCACCAGCCTCCTGTATGATGATGACACCAGCAGCATGATCCCATATTCTCTCCTTGTAACCAGCCCTTGCAAACTTCATGAAAACCTCGGCATCCCCATTAGCTATTGCGGCGTATTTCGCCATGTTGTGTACTCTTAATGGTTGTTTCCTGCATACAAGTGATGAATATGTTCTGATATAGAAAGAATTAGTGTACTAGTTTACTTATGCTGTCTTAGGTTCCTTTTTTCAGTCATTAAGAATTTTAACCACACGTCATAATATTCTAAAGAAACTTTTCATCTTGTACTTTTTTCAAAAATTTTAATTTGATTCAAAACACTGCCAATCACAAAATGTAAAAGTTCAAAAAAGAGTAGGGGGTGACTGATTTAGAAATTGAATGGGTGAAAATTGCACCTGACACCAACACTGTGAGCCAATCCTTCAGTGAAAGAGTGGCTTGGATTGGCCTTCTCAACTGTTTCACAGAAAGTGGCCAATCCTAGATTGTCAATATTGGAAGAGAAAGAAACTTGTTTTGCATGATTTGGCCACTCAAACTTGTCATTGGGATGGAGAAGTGGTTGCTTCCAAGCCTTGCCACTGCCCCTTGTAGCATAAATTACACATCCTTTGTCCCAAGCTTCAGATGTTGGAGGAGTCAACTTAGATATGATCCTAACATAGCTATAAGGATAACTAAACCATTCCTTTCTCATAGGGTAGTTAGGACAACCAAGAACTCCAAGAACCACTTCTCCCTCCTCTATGAGTGATAAAGCTATAGCATATTGATCTCCGCGTATAAACCCCGGTGTTCCATCAATAGGACTCAGTGTCCAGAATCTTCCAGAAGGAGCCCCAACTGCGGTGCAGCGGTTAATGATGTCAAGAACCTCTGGTTTTCCAAGAGATGATTTTGGCTCTTGAACTCTGAACCGAGGTGCTTCGGCTAGACATTCATTGACGGTTTTGACGACAGCTTCTAACAGTTGAGATGTATTAGTCTTGGACAGAGTTTGAACATCTTGTTCAGCTAGAATTGAGATGCTTTCACTCCCTAAAGACTGGGACAATATCCAGCTTACAATTGCTTGAACACTCCAACCTGTTTAAATATTATAATGAAGAGTATAATTCATTAATGAATAATGAATTATGACTGTAACTATGGATATTAACCTCTACTGAGTTATACAAAAATTCAAGACTATATGATGCATTAATCATCAAATTTTAAGGAAATATAATGATGGGGACAGCATAAATTTGATCATAGTCCATAGCTCTTTATTTGAGACACAGTAATCTTAGATTATGCATATATCTTGGTCCTTCACTTGGAGGGCAGAGGAGTAGTGTTTGGTTCCAGCTCACTTTTACCATTCTGTCCTTTTTAGAAACTACAAAATTTAGTAATTTACTAGTCACTTTTCTAGTGAATAATTTCTCATTGACTTCAAAGAATTTTAGAATATACTTATTTAATTATGTTGGTTGTTCTGTCCTTATGTATCAGACAAGGTTTGAACTCATCTCTAATCACTTCCAAACACAAATGAATATGCCACTTGTCATAATTTAACTGGATGCATGTTGTATAATACATTTTTGGCAGGGTTAGTTGTATGCATTGGCTAAGGTACCTGATAGAGTGATATTAACCAACTTAAAAATTCCAACTCAAAAGCTGCAAATAAGAATAAAAGGTTCAGCAAATTAATAGTTCAGTGACACTCACCTGCAACCTTGACTGTAAAATCATCATCCTTGGATTGGACCTGATCATTGCTCCTAGGCTTGGAAACCAAAATGGATTGCATTTTCTGACAGAGTGAGCATGCCATCTGCACTGCTCTAACAGCAACATCCAACTCATTGGAATGTTTATATCCCTCTTCTTGTTCTGATACAAGACCATGCATTTTCTGGTCCTCCTCCATCATAGGAGAAGAAGAATGAATTTGGTCGAATTTCGACACAAAACTAATGTGCCTTGATGAGAAGTTGTTGGGGGCTTTATGGTGGAGGGACAAGAAGCAAGAACCTGCTGATTCTACATGGGTAAGTGTGAAGGTGTCACTTCTTTTCCCATGTTCCAAAACATGAGGGAAGTTAGAACCCAAGTGAGAACAATATAAAGACATTTCTGTCAAGTACTCACGAAGTTACCACTTACTACCAATACCCCTAAGAATGTTATTATTATTTATAGGACTTGGTTTACTGCCAAAAGTAATCCACCTTCACTTCACTTCATGTCCTTGTCATAAGTAAAACCAAATTGCATTAAGATTATTCGAACTGCAACTAAACTATATAGGTAGGACAGCCTATTATTAATCATGTATGGTGCCTAGCTGGTGTAGATTTTCAAGTTAATATCCTCAACCTCAAGACGTGTCTTGTAGTGATAAGTTTAATTTCTTCATGCATTTTTACTAGGGCCAATAATAGCCTAGTAGGCATGATCAAATAGTATGGAGCATTACTCTGCAATATTCCTAAGCTTTTATAGTGAACTTCATTCCTATTCAAGTTTTGTGTCTGAATTTGATTGCAATTGTGTTTAGGTTGTTTATTTTATTTTGAGTTCTAGTTATCAGTTCAATCTCATACCATACATATATTAAAACAGTAACTGTGTAACTATGAAGAAATATTCCTCCTCTGTTTCTCCTCTCCAAGTTATCTAAAATGTAAAAAATAATTAACTTGAGGTTCACATGCATCATGATACAGAATACAATACATATATAGACCATAATATTGTGTAAGTACTGAGTCATAATGAGCTCATCATCAACCAGATAGATATATGATGTATGAGAATGAGATATCCCCCAAATCCAATCTATGGTTTTAGTCATAAAATTAATCATAACTCTCTCTCTCTCTCTCTTTCATTCATCGCTCTTCTTATCTTAGCCGCAATGTAATGTAACTAATCAATTAACCAATAGGGTCAATAATTGTAACCATCACTGAAGCAGTAAGCCATATAGAAGAAGCTTGTCGTGGCCTAAAGTTTTATAAAAAGTTAACATACATATATCAATACCACTGTGTGTGAGTGACATGTGTGGCACTATTATTGGTGTTTAGTTGTGAGATTCATGTATGTATATGATTTGAGATTTGAGATTCAATCTATATATTTTGGGCCAATATGCTAATCAATCAATACCATAACTTGATTTTGACACACACTCTATTGCGTGTACAATGCTGAGAGTCTGAATGCAAGAAAAATATAGAAAATAAAGTGCATATATATCTATAACCAGAAGACAACAAAACTTGTGAATTGTGATGCTGCCATATAAAAATAAAGGCATTCTAAGAAAAGAAAAAAACTTGGATGATCAGCTTGAACATTCTGGATTGCTGGCCCTTATAGGCTATTGCAATATATAGATAACTGCATACAATTCTTCTCATACGTGACGTGAAGCATATGTAAATATGATCTCATCTATTCCCTTCTATATTAATTAATTGGATATTGGTGCTATATCAGTTTAGTTTATTAATTTTATAAAGTATCAGTTTAATCAATTTTTGCACCATACCTTGAATTATTGCAAACTGATGAACCAATCAATAGAGATGCTTGTAGCACTACAATTGAGAGAAATAGCCCATTTTTCTCATGGAGCCAGATAATTTGTTAGTTTTACAGTAAGAAAAAGTTTATACTCTATTCTAATTTCTTTAATTTTTCGGTATCTAGTTTTATTAAATGTTTGATTTTTCAGTAATTACATTAAAATATTGTCATAACTCATAATATGGAAATTGCCTATAAATAATTAAATATAGCTTGTTAAATATTTGAAAATTCAGATCATAATCTTTTGTCTAGAGCTAAAGCACCTAATAATCTCTCATCATAGTATATGACTATATATTGTGATAGGAGATTATTAGGTTGTTTAGCTCAAATAAATTACTAAAATAGGTAGTAATTAATTTAATTATATTAATATTAATTTAAGTTGGGGTAGGTTGGAAATTATACATACTTGAAATTTTGGGATTGTAGGAAACAACTTTTCTAAAACAAAATAATGTTAAAATTTGAGCTTTAATTTTTTACAAAGAAACGGCTATCTTTGGGTAAAAAAGCAGCTTAAATTACTCAATTAAAAGATACCCAAACAAAATTAATTTTCTGAAACAGCTTTTCTTAAAAATAAAAACTGCTACATTCTATACGAGTACACCCAATATGCTCTCAGCTAATTCGGCTTTATTTATCATAAAAAATCTAATAAATATTAAGCCCAGTACGACTTGGGCCTTCTTTACCAAGGAGAAGGAAACATGTTCATTGAACAAAAATAACATAATTCAGGTTATTGACATTTAAAAAAAAAAAAATCTATCACTGGTCACTGTCATCGTACTTAATCAGATTATGTACAGTATTTCATGTTGTTTAGTTTAAGAATAACAATTTCAATAATTAAAGCCCCTTTTAAATAATAATAATATATTTAGGGGTTTAGCTTTTGACCTTGAAAACCATCACATGTATATATCTTCTGCCACCAAATTCATTTAACTCGCCCTAAAACTGGCGCTGTCAACATTTATTAGGTAACTCATGCAAACATATTTAATTTGTTTGGGCATTGATTATATTTCTAAATTTGTCTTTTCAATTAGGATAATATTCTAAGAATATATACAGAGTAACAAAACTCTTTATGTAACTATCAGAGTTAGCACTCTTGTACCGATCGATTTTGTCTGTATGCAATGTAGGTAAGAACTTATACGATGTATGTGTGTAGTTATTTAATTAAGGTAGCTTCTCCACTTGTTTGGATGACTAATTGCTTTATACTACTACTAAATCTTTGCTTGGACAAACTGATTTGATGGCTGATTGAATTATTGGTAACCAAAACACTGAATCTGAACACTTTATTTAACCATCATGTTCTGTTCAGGTTGTGGGATTAAAGATAGATAGTGTATGACTTTTAAAAAGCATTCATCATTAATAATTGATAATTAGTCACTAAAATAGTTAGATAGTGGGAAGCGGAGCTGTTCTGTACTACTTTAATTTAATTGGCGTGGTTTAAGGACAAAGAGACATCCCATCCAATCAATCCAAACGACATTTTCCACGTGAATAATATGCAACATGGCACTAAACAATCAAACCATTGCTTTCTTTTAAAACACTGTACCTTGGATTCTCTTTCTGATCTTGTACTACCTAACCAGGGGCACAACAAAATATTTTATACATATTTATTATTATTCGGGAACAACTTTTATGTTTATTTTTATTTTTGGTTTAAATTAGATAATTTTAACGTATGAATGGATTTATATATGAAAATATATATAGAACTTGGGAGAGTGATGTTTAGTTTAAAATCACAAATTTCTTAATAGGAGCTAGCGATCCTTACATAAAATTAATTTTATGTGTTGTACCTTACTTAATAAAATTAGATTAGTAAAATAAAGGTATATATATATATTTTATATTGAGACTTTCTCAATTTATCTGGGATTAAAATTAGTAGGACAGTACTAGATTTTTCAATGGCAATTGTAGTGATGATGCCTTCTCAATTTATATTGTGTGTGTGTGTTATTTTGTTGATAAAACGTGGCAGCAAGAAAAGACAAGGTCAAAAGCGTCAAAGTAGTCCAAAACTAGTGGCATCCCCTCTTAATTTTATCGCAAAACAAGGGGCATTTTGTCAACCTCACCTCTATATAACCAATCGTCAAAGCACTCCCACTCCCACAACTCACAAACCATCTACCTTATAATAATTTGGAGATCCAAAAGCTGCTTCTTCTTCTTCTTTACTCTTCAGTACTCAGAGACAGAGTGACAATGATGATGAAGATGGAAAGGAGCATCCCAAGGAGGTTGTCAGGGCGTCCAATTCCAAAGAGGGGACAAGTGAAGCTTGGAATCGTTGTTGTATTGGCTAACTCTGTCGCTTCCATCTTCTCTCGCACTAGTAACACACCAAGAGGCTCTGCTTCACCTTCTCACTTCCCCCATTAATACAAATCGATCTGAGGATGCTGCCTCATGAGGACCAAAATTTTGATCATTTTTATTTTAATTAAGCTACTCTTTCTTTGTACAAATTGGGGCTACTTTTAATTAAAACCCACCCGGCCTGTCTATTATATATTATGTATGAATGAATGCTCCTATGTAAATTAAATCTATTCGATCTCTTGTTTCATTGCCAATGGATCAATTCATATCATATCAGTTCGTAATACTGTACTTTCTATTATTCAGTCCGGATTAATTTTTAGTTTTTTAGTTGGATATGTAATTTGACACAGGGGATGTTAAAGTATATCTTATTTATTTTTAAAAGTATATCAAAAATAGAACTGACCACTATATATATGAATTGGCAGCAAGCAATATCACACAGCCTCCATAGGCAGGGTTTTTAATCTAACTCTGATTCATACTTCACTCCAACAATTCTCAGTGTAAAATTTAGCCATCACATATATATTTCGAGTTAAAAATATAGAGAAAGAAAGAAAGAAAACTATGGCCTTCTAATCTGCCTGATATTTATCGAACAAATGCTGCCTCCGAATTTACGTTTTTGCTAATTGTTCCCATTAATTCAGTTACCTATCTAATCTTTATTGATATGATCCTAATAACAGTCTTTTAGAGATAATTAACCCAGCTTTCACCTTGAATGATTGTTCAAATTTTTCAATAAATTGCAAACACATACAGTTGTTAGATCATTTGAAATAGTAGGCCCAGCCTATTCATATAAAAGATGAAGATTATGATGATGATGACATTAATCCATTGCTAATTTTCAATTAAAATAAATACGTAATTATTGCAATATTTAACTCCAGCACGTTTTCTTTCAACATGACTAGGCTAAGCAAAGAAAGAATCCAACAAGTTGTCTTAAAATAATACTAGGGAGTAGACAATAATTGGGATTAACAAATAAACAATGGATTTAACAATTAACAACTGTATTCATGTTATAGTCTTACTTTATTTTAATCCTCCAAATCTATTCTTCCCTCAACAGAATCCGACATCATTAAACCATTGTGTTTTTAAATATTTATGTTCGTGTACATTGTATCGAGCGATGGGGACTTCCCTATATTTACAAGATTCAGTGAACATCTTTGAATGCGTGTAAATTACTTCACATTTTTTTTTTCTTTAATAGGTTTTTTCTTATGCAATGTTGGGGCGGGTAGGATTAAAAATGGTACTAGTAAAATTTTATAAACTTTTCGGAGTACGTATTCACTGTTTTGAGAAATCTAAGATATATGAAAAAATTGTAGTAGTAAATCTAAGAGATAAATTCGTATCAAATTTAGAAATTAAATTGTAAAATCACTATTTTATTTGTGTGATTGGATGATTTATTTGAAAAACCAAACACAATCGTGATCATATTATATATACTTAATAAGAACTAAATTACATGCTGACTCCTAAATTACAAAATAATAGAATTAATTATCTCATTTCGTTAATAGTTATCATTTTTCAATATATTTAGATATTATAATATATATATATATATATATATATATATATATTTAAACAGAGGAAGTAATATTTAAAAAGATTAGTGTTTTGGATGTGTGAGATCACGAATGTTTGTGGAACAATATTTTTTCAGTCAAAACAGCCAACAAATCTTATTTAATATTTTATGATTCAAATAGTATTTTAATCATGAGTATATTTTTAATGAGCACCAAATTTCTATTTGTTAACTGTTTTGACTGATTTTTTGTTATACCTCTAGTAATGCTGGTGTGGAATATATAGTTAATCAGAAGGTTATAACTAGGATCAGGGCTAATTACTTACGGAGTAAAGGGAATTGATGAGATGAGTTGGGTTGCATTGCTAGCTGATGGGGTAGGGTGAGTAGCAGCCACGTTTGGATGCTAATAATAAAAATGGTGGTGGGTGGTAGGGCCTTACGCTAAGCGACAAGAGGACACTGAAAATGGTCGAGATTCTTCGAAATCAGAAACTGATTGATTAATTGCATTTTACTAATGGAATGAATCTTGCACGTGATTTTAATGCAATAAAGCTTATAGGCATCATTACAATAATGCAACTTGCAAAACAAAGCTGCTTTATGCTTATCTTAATCTTCTTATCTAATTACGACTATAGAGTATATTATTAAAAATTAATTAATTGCATTAAACTATACATACATGCAGCCTGCGGGACATTTTAATATAGCCGGCAGACGGGACCATCATGATGTCATCGTCGTCTGCTGAAACTGAAATGTTGATAACCATATTTTTCATTTTTTAATATCTTCAATACAATGACAAAGAAATAAATACCCTATCAGAAATTAAAAAGTCAAGAATGCGTACGTGAATAAATACAAAAGTCCTTGAGTATTTTTCAAAGCAATGATTTGTTTCTCAAAATTTATGTTCACATGCACATACAATTCCTTTTTGTTTAGATAAAGTGATAAACTGAGAAAATAAAGGCCGTCCTAATTTAATTTAAGATTAGGTATTTTTCGAATTCATTAGTCAAATATTAATACGAATGAATTCGAAAAAAGAGGTCTCATTTCTTTTTTTTTTTTATGATTAAGACTTATTCCTTTAATTTCTGCAAACATTTTCAATCTTGTGCGTGGATGTGTGACAAACACCGTTTTTCTCTGTTTTGGTAGAAATTACAGCTATTAGCGTGACAAAAACGCACTGTACTCTATTGACTATTGACTAGAAAAGATGATAGTATAATAAAATGGCTTCGCTCTAGCTAGTTAATTGCATACTGTTGACCATTGACTTAAGTATATTTATTATGCATGCAATACAAAAGTGGTAATGCTAATAATTGACCATTGAGCTTATGGCACACACAGTTGTTTATTGGTGACTCAATTTTAAAATAATAGTCGTTTTGACTTTTTTGGTTCATTGAAATTCTAATGTAATTAGTAGATTTTGTTGATAAATATTCTTAACAATTATTAAAAAACTTAAAAGAATAAATTTAATATTGAAAATATGAGATTTTATATATTTTTAAACATAAATCTCATAACCATTTTAAAAAAAAAATTACCTGTTTTAATCATCTTAAAAGAGTATCATAATTCATAAGAACGATGATTAGCAAAGTCTCAATGATTTAATAGTTTTACATATTTAATTAATTTTATCTTCTCGATGTACTTGTTTTGTTTCATTCAGAAAGGACAAGCTAGTACGTGTACTGGTGTACTTCTTTTATGAATAAATTAAACTTGTTAAAGAGTAGAATATGAACTTTTGATATGAGTTTAATGTTTATAAATCATGATGAATAATGTAAATATTTATGCATTTATTTCTATTAAGTTTAAGAGTCAACAATACTTACTAATATATAAAATTATATAATTAAATGACAATATATATAAAAGTCTTTTGAATTATCAATTAATCAAAATCCAATTCCTTTTTATATTTAAGACAAAACAACATAAATGTTGACAAAAGGTTATTTACAACAACAAAGTTTTCCTGCTAAAGGAAATTAAGTTTTGTTTACATGCATAACCCTTTGTTATAATTCGACAACTTTTTAAATAAAAGGATATTGTTATAAAAAGACACACACATTAATAGCTTTGGTTCTTGGCAAACAAGGTGAAGATAATTGAGATGTTGTTAAGAAGGAGTACTAATTAAAAGAGTACACTGTACTAGTACTAGTTTGAATTTCAGTGCGGGGGCATGGCCGTCGGTGACAGAGAAATAGCAGTACCAGAAGTAGATACATAGTATAGTGATACCTCCACGCAATAGCTTAATAGCACTAGAGGTACAAAAAAAATCAGTCAAAACAATCAATAAATAGGGATTTGGGCCACAATCATCTAGCCTATTAAAAATAAACACATGACTAAAAATGTTATTTTGATCATAAAGTGTTAAATGAGCTTTATTAGCTGTTTTGGCTGGTTTTTTTTTTTGTGTCCCAAGCATTTGTGATAGCTTAAAGGTGGTAAAGAACACAGCTGGCACAAAAAGCAATATATAAATAATGTAGTCAACAGATTCAAAACCCACGACCACAGGACTTTGGTTTCTTCCCTTCCGTTCACACACACACAACACAAGACTACATACAAGAGTGGTGTTGTTGTAATTTAATCGAAAACAAAAATTAGGGAAAAAGTGTTAAGAGTGTAATGAAGGGAAGAGTGTTATGAAATTGATGAGTGTTACCAAGGAAAAAAATATAGTGTTATGAAGTTAAAAAGGTGTCATGAAGAAAAAAAGTATTACGAAGAGAAAAAGTATAATGGAAGGAGCTAATATTTATTACTTTAATTTCCTTTTTTAACATTTATTTTTTACTAACTTTTTTTTTCTATGTAACACTCTTTTCTTACGTAATACTTTTATACTTTAACATGTAAGATTTGACAATATTTTTTTTTATATTTTTATAAAATAAAGATTATAGCTTTAAAATTATTGAATTATAGGAATTTTTCACATATAGTAGAAATTGAAGGCTATATACTTTAAAATGTGAGATTTGACTATATTTTTTTTAGATACACTACAAAATAAAGATTATAGCCTTAAAAATATTGAATCATATGCATTTTTCACATATAGTAGAAATTGAAGACTATATACTTTAAAATGTGAGATTTGACTTTTTTTTTGATACACTAAAGAATAAAGACTATAGTCTTAAAAATATTGAATCACATTAATTTTTCACATATAGTAGAAATTGAAAGTTATGTACTTTAAAATATGAGTTTTGACTATTTTTCTTATACACTACAAAATAAAGACTACAACCTTAAAAATATTGAATCAAATGAATATTTCACATATACTAGAAATTGAAGACTATATACTTTAAATTGTGAGATTTGACTATATTTTTTTTATACACTACAAAATAAAGACTATAGCCTTAAAAATATTGAATCACGTGAATTTTTCACATATAGTAGAAACTGAAGGCTATATACTTTAAAATATGAGATTTCACTATTTTTTTTGGATCTACTACAAAATAAAGACTATAGCCTTAAAAATATTGAATCAAATGAATTTTTCACATATAGTAGAAATTGAAGGTTATATACTTTAAAATTTGAGATTTATATATATATATATACTATAAAAATAAATACTATAGGCTTAAAAATATTGAATCGCATGAATTTTTCATATATAGTAGAAATTGAAGGCTATATACTTTAAAATATGAGATTTGACTATATATATATATATTTGGATACACTACAAAATAAAGTTTATAGCCTTAAAAATACTGAATCACATTAATTTTTCACATATAGCAGAAATTGAAGGTTATATACTATAAAATGTGAGATTTGACTATTTTTTTATACACTACAAAATAAAGACTATAGTCTTAAAAGTATTAAATCACATGAATTTTTCACATATAGTAGAAACTGAAGGCTATATATTTTAAAATATGAGATTTTACTATTTTTTTGGATCTACTACAAAATAAAGACTATAGCCTTAAAAATATTGAATCAAATGAATTTTTCACATATAATAGAAATTGAAGGTTATATACTTTAAAATTTGAGATTTATATGTATATTTTTTTATACACTACAAAAATGAAGACTATAGCCTTAAAAATATTGAATCGCATGAATTTTTTATATATAGTAGAAATTGAAGGTTATATAGTTTAAAATGTGAGATTTGACTATATATTTTTTTGGATACACTACAAAATAAAGACTATAGCCTTAAAAATATTGAATCACATGAATTTTTCACATATAGTAGAAATTTAAGGATATATGCTTTAAAATGTGAGATTTGATTATTTTTTTATGCACTACAAAATAAAGACTACAACTTTAAAATATTGAATCACGTGAATTTTTCACATATAGTAAAAACTGAAAGTTATATACTTTAAAATATGATATTTCACTATTTTTTTTTATCTACTACAAAATAAAGACTATATGCTTTAAATACTATAGCCTTAAAAATATTGAATCATATGAATTTTTCATAAATAATAGAAATTGAAGTCTATATGCTTTAAAATGTGAGATTTTACCATTTTTTTATACATTACTAGTGACATGACAAACACTTTCATACTTGTCAAGTCATTTTTTTTATTTTTTAGTTTATATTTTATGAAATAATATTATTTAATTCATCTTTATTGATAAATTTTTTAATCAAATAATAGTATCTAATATAATTAAAATCTCAAATATTTTAATTTATAAAAATATTAATTTAAAAGATAAATAATAAAATAATAAAAATTATAAATTATTAATTTTTTATTTATTCTATTTTTGGAGACAAAAGAATTCAACTTTTTAGGTGAAAAGATTTCTAGTTACATGGTACTAGCAATATAGCATCATCACATTCCAATTAGCAGTAGGACGGAGGATGATCATCGCGGCGTAGCAGGAGGAGGAGGGTGTGACTTGTGAATGAGGGTGATCTTCGTAGCAGCAGGATCACGAGTTCTCTTTCTGCTTTCTGTTCTGGCTAACAACAAAATTGCACTTCTGTTGGATATCCACACCCAAATATTATTATATTTTTTATTTGGCATTTGATACATATACATGATGATCCTCATATTATATGGCTCCAGAAAGAGGGCTTTTCATATTAATAAAATATGAAATCTGTAATCGACGTGTAGTACAGTTTGCTGACCCATTTACACGTATGTAGCACTGTTGCTGTAATGTAAATATAAACGCCTTCAACTATTTTGAGGAGTTTGAATGCGATTCAAGGGTGGGTGATGAAACAGGAGGTTGAATGAATTTTCGTAATTCAAGAATAAATTCTTGTAGAATGTATGTTTTCTTTTTACATACATACATACATACATATAATAATAATAATGGTGAATAAATTAAATGCTGCAGCCAAAAACGTTTGAGGGAAGGAGGTTTCAAGACTAGTAATGGTGTATGTTTAACCATTAACCAATCCTGGTGTTATCTCTGCCGAAGACTAAAGTGGTGGCCCAGTTGACTGCCACGTAGAACCTGTTCCTCCAGCTGACTACACGTGTCAGATAAGCAGATCGCCATATTAGCCAGCTTACAAATCCAGCATGAGACAACCCCTTTTCATCCTGCAACCAATGACCAACATAATAATACTACTAATTAGGAACTAACTTACTAATTTTGTGATTGATTAATTAATTAATTAATAAGCCTTTTAGCTAAGCTACCTTAGACTGGCGTAGATCAACGAGTGCTTTATAGCGACCAACTGAAGCCATGCTGCCAAGATGCCTGTACACAAAAGGGTCCCCAAGAGGGATTCCCTTAGCAGACAAAGCCTTTCCTCCCTTCTCTTTCCCTATTTTGTTGAACAACCCCACTAGATATTTCCCTTCCCTTTCAGCTACCTGAGCTAGAGCTGGAAGCACAGGCCTTCCACTTTCTTCAAGAAAACCAGCACAATCCCCAAGGGCAAACACATCCTCCACAGACGGAACACGCAGCCATTCATCCACCCCTATTCTGTATCATTCAACAATAATTAACATCAATCATTATATTTATATATAACATAATAATAAAGAGTACAATTCATTTCAATAATTCTTCATATGCATCCATACCTTCCACCGGGAGACTTGGGAAGGTTTAGTGACTTGACAAACTCAGAGGGACCAACCCCTGTTGACCACACCAAGAGGCCATAAGGAACATCAGTCCCATCACTCAGAACTATCTTTTTGGGATGAACCTCCTTCACAACCCCCCTCATAAGACGAACCCCACTCTGATACCCCCATAAAAAATTGGAGTTAGTGCTCAATCTTGCATTGATACAATATATACATTAAGGGTTAATTTAATTTAATTACCTTTGTCAAGTGCTTTGTAGCATATTGCCGTAAGCCAACATCAAAGGATGACAATATCTCGTTTGCCTCAATGAGTGTAACATGGATATAATCTTTGACATGAGTATAGCGCTCATGAACATCTCTCATGATGAAATCACTCAACTCACCACTGAATTCTACCCCTGTAGGACCTCCTCCAATAACCACACAGTGTAAAAGCCGCTTCTTTTCTTCTTCTGATATGCCTGTTATATATGATGCAAAAACAGTTTAAACCTTAATTAGTCCTAGATACAACTCTGGAATCAGGGTATGTGTATGGTAACAAATGAAATGACAAAGCCAACAGTGAGAATATGCAATTCCTACCTGGATTTTCAGAAAGCATCAGGTTAAGGAGAAGCTTCTTCCTTATTTCTTGAGCATGGTTCACTTCACGGAGGAAAAAGGCATGCTCCTTTACTCCCTTGATACCAAAAGTCAAAGGCTCAGCTCCAGCTGCAATTACAAGCTTGTCATATGCCACTCTGAATTTGTAAGGCTCTCGAGGCAATCCACCATTGTTCACTGCCTCACAGTATACCTGTTGACATGTATGGAATAAAAATCACCAAGAATTACACTAACAAAAACTTCAGAATGTATAATGCAGAAAGCAGCATTTTTTAGTCTGATAACAACAACAAATTTATGAGTCCATTCATATCTGACATTGTGCAGTCCATAAAAACAGTTGTAAGGGTTAACAATTGAATACTCACTTCATGTTTGTCCGTGTCAATGCCAGTGCAGTTAGCTAGAAAGAAGAAAGAGTTAGGGTCCTTTGCAAGTGCATCCTGTATTCTGCTGACAGGCTCAGCAACAGAGCGGAATTCAAGGGTTCCAACACATGTTGAAGCCAGCAAAGGAGTGAAGACCATGTGGTTCCTAGGTGATATGCACACAACATCATAATATCTGGTGTCTAGTCCTTTGAGGAACCTGCAAGCAGCCCAACCTGTTCCAAGAACAACCACCCTAGGCTTTTCACCTGGCTTTGTTGCCTCTAGACCTGCGTATCGTGGCGGATCGTGCTCCAACTCTGAATCAGACTCCTCCATGGCCCTCTGTGTGTTGGCAGAAGGTTGCTGATATTGTGGAGTCCCTGCTATTCCCCTCATTGAGAAATTCATGAATTTCTGATCCTTATTTCTTGGAATGTATGGAAGCTTAACTCCATCTGCCTTGAAATTTACAGGGGAAGGTGATGATGATGTTGAGAATTTGCGTGTGAATAGTCCCTCATAGAACAAATCCTTCTCATATGCATAACTGCCAAAAGCACCCCCTGATCTTCTCAGGTGGTTGGCCCTTGCAATCCTTGCCAATGCCATTTTTAGAGAGAACCAGTTATGCAAGTAATTAATTACTAAGCCTTTACAATTTCCAAGCTTTCTGAAATTGCAAAAGTTCAGATGTTAGTATTCTGAAGTTTGGAATGAAATAGACCAAGAAAAGAATGGGATTGATATTTGATTTACAAGAAATAACAACAGAGTTTTTATATACAATGCGGTACAGAGAAATAAGTGCATTCAAAATCAGAATACAAGCAGAGACAAGGTAAGAACCATCTTTTCCAAGAAATTGGGACAAGAGAACAAAAGTTATTTCTCATTTACTATTGGCAGTGGCAGATACAAAGAAAGGGTCCTTCAAAATTTTATAGAAAACTCCCAAAATTGTAATTGATTCTTTCTACAATATTGAACACAAGTAACTGGCACATTGAATTTGACACACACAGTGTCTTTTGGGATATGATGGATAACCAAGGTATTTTCACAAGCACCTTTGCTGATGCCATATATTGAAACATATTGTTTGCAAAAGTGATCATTCTTATTATTGAACAAAACGTTAAGCGAGTTAGATAGTCATAGATCTCTATGCTTTGAGTCATCATAAGCCCGGAACCATGGTTTTAACTTATTGCACAGTTGTTCACAAAAGAAAAAAATAAAAAAGAGGAAACTTTTGCACAGCTTGCACAATATAAAGAAACTATTTTCATCTCAGATTCAAAACCAGCAAATGAATTTGTACTGAAAGCAAAGAAATGAAAGAAACAGAGGAACAGGGAAAATCAGATCATCACCAAAAAGCTAAAAAAGAATGTGACAAACACACGTATATGATGGACTCTCATAAGAAAGGCAACATCGCAAGAACCAAATCACATTAAATGTTCAGTCTAACAAGAAATTCACCAAGAAAACCAAAACAGCTCCATAATATTAATCGAAGCAACTACTCAAAATGCATAAACTAAAATAATTTCATCATATAATAGTCAAGAAAAGAAACGTAACCTTGTTTTGTTCTTCTGTAATAGCAAGGATAGTGATTTGTACTTTATCGAAGTTGTAGGAGAATGAGATTGAAGACAGAAAGGTTTTTCACGCTCTGTTAGTGCCAAAATTCTTAATACACGAGTATATATATTAGGTATTGGAAGGTGTATGTGTGGAGGTAGCTATCCTATAAGTTGGGACTAGTTAGATTGATCATGACACAATAAACATTTGACAAAATATAATATTAACTATTAATTGTATGATCAAATTTTACTAATGAAAAATGTTGCGCCGACTTGGGCCCCAAGAAAATATTAGGGTGTTTGCGGAGTTTCTAGAATATGTGACATCATTTATTACTGCAGAACTTGCATGAAAAGTAAGCGTGGACTGTGCGTTGGGAAAAAGATTTCATTATTACCACGTGAAAAAAATAAAATAAAGGGTGGCACATGTTGAAGGAAGGGGGAAGAAGCACAGGACATTCTTTTTACGTATATTCTCCAAAGATTCGATTAACGACACTGTTTTGAATGGAGGTGGTGTTTGTTTTGTTTTGTTTTGAGTCGTTCCACATTGACCGAAATAGAAAGTTCCAAGTTAGAGTCAAGTGTTGGTGGGAAGGGAAAGAATGTGGTCAAAGAAGGCGCACGGTGTTGAAAAACTAGACTAGATCAACGGTGCATATGTCGCCTCCCATAATTCGTAGTCGTCGAGGGAGGTATCGTGTCAAATGTGTTCTGCTGCCACTGTTTATTATTTTAATCTTGGTTATGCTTTTTGTTTCTACGCTGAATGTTTCCATGTAAGTGCCTACATTTCCCAAGAATTAGGGAATGAAATGGACAAATATTGTTTTTAGTATGTAAAATTGTATGGAAAGTGCTGATACAGTATTTTGTGAGCGAGTGCTGATGAGAAGGAGAAAAGTGTGTGAATGATAATCTCACAAGAATTATCTTATGGTGCATTCTCACCTGAACAACTATGTATGTCTTTAGCATGATGCACCAATAGATAACAAGCATGTGTGAGGGATTATCAATACTCCATTTAAATATGATATATCTTAAATATTCCTAAGTTTCAACACACACGGGTTCTCTCTTATTTCTCTCCTTCGTTCTGGTAAAGTAGTGTTATTCCGCCATTGATCTACTCTTTTATTTTTCGATAAGTATAATCTCCAAAGAGAAGAAACATGTCCAAGCTTATTGTCAAATGGGTATAACAATCAGATCCACACTTAACATCAATCATAAAAACCAGATACAATAAGCAAAAAAAAAAAAAAAAAACTAGTTACAACAAAAATTATTAGAAACAACAAAATCCAACACCCACTTACATAGTGAACAATTGTATGACCAAAACGATACACCTACATTAATCTTAGCAATTATACACGATTGTTGTTTACTGTTGAGACTAAAACTCTCATCCAATGAAGTTCCACAACTGATTATTTCTTAGTGCATCACTCCACCATTAGGATATAAGCATCAGCACAACATACATGACTCCTAGCAACGCTTCAACACCTCTTTGAGTGCCTTAATATTAGCTTGAGCATGAGAATTCGCAGCAATAAAGTCTATGAAACCCCCAATATGTTTTGTATGAAAAAACAGGGGAGAGACTAAAAAGAATGGAATTTGGAAAGAAAAAGCACAAAAAACACTAACTGGATATCCGACCCGACCCGTCTCGAACCATCGTCAATAGCGACCCCAGCAACGTCGACAAAGACACCCTCATCATCCACCACCTCTGGGAACTGACGAAGCCGACAGCGCCGGTGACGAAGACTTGAATTCTAGCTGGGGCGGCGGGGGTGGAGGAGTGACGAACCTGTTTCCCCCAAGCGACACCGCCGCCGAAGGCAGAGGAGAGAAAATTGGTGGCGAGGTGGTTGTTTGTGGTGGAATCGATTATTGATAAGAGGAAATTGGTGGTGTGTGGTTGTTTGTGGTGGGGTTCAACAGAGAATGGAAAGGAGAAGAGATGAAGTTATCTAGGGTATATCATATTTAAGTGGAGCATTGATATTCTACCCCACATGTTTTTTTATCTATTGGTGCATCATGCTAAAGACATACATAATGTCTTCAGGTGAGAATGAAATATGAACAGTTGTTTTCCCATGCTGGTGAGTCTTTCTCTATCTCTATTTTAGTAGTTGTAGATAATGATATGAACTGCAATCTCATCATGCTAGAGTAGATTTGTTGATTAATATTATTTTCTTATAGAATAATTCTCTGATCACAAGATCCTCTTCATATATTTCGTTAAAAATCGAATTCTTGATTAGATATTTAAGGAGTCTAACTAGCTACCAATTGTGCTCAGCCTTGTAATTAGATTCATTGATTACTATTATTACGAAAGAGAATACATATTAATTGACTTATATAAATTCTATAATGTTAATTGTGAAATCTTAATTCTTCATTTTTCTCAAGATAAATAACTTTAGTCTTCAAATTCATGTAACTGAGTTACCTGTCTTTTAAAATAGTCATATGATCAAAATATTGTAGGGCCTAATATTTCATCTTAGTGTTCACAACTTTGCATGCTGTGCTTGCTTCTAGTTCATTTGTCCTAATTTTCCTGTTTCATTGACTTTGATGAATGGATATCTTCAAAAACCAATACACGGACACACTTTTTTTTTTCTTTCTTTTACAAGTTTCCAACCAAGAGCTGGAAACTAGTCACAAATGGAATGTCTTACAATTGGAAAGAAATCAATGGATTAGACCCTACAGTTATTATCAACAAAATCAAACACTAATAAGTTTTGCAGGTCCAGTCTATTATTGTGTTGAAGTGTTCAAGTCGCTGGAGCAAATTCTTCTTCAGAGTCACCAAAAGCCTGGTTCAAGATCATGGCTAATCGAATTCCACCTTGTGCAATTCGTTTCATCACATAGGGCATCCTTGAATTAAAGTAATCATCTGAAATAATAATAATAAAAAAATCATATCACATAGTCAAAACAAAAAATCCTATATTAGTAATAATGAATTATCAGCAGTATTGTGTACTCAAAATCATGAATGTTAAGTTTCATAAAATAGTAATTTTGGCCTTAGTTATGATAACATTAAAAAATGATGTTACCTGCCAAAGTTGTTCCAGCTTCAACTCCATTGTAAGCCCATTTACAAGCTACTTGTATGCTCTCTTTAGCCCAGCTACATAATATCAAAACAAACAAGCACATAACTTAGCATTATTGTGAGAAACAAAAAGATTAGGTAAAAAGATTAGGTATATAAGGATGGAGATTAGAGTTCACCTAGTTACACATTTAGAGATATCACCACAATGTTTCCAAGATGAAACATCATCTGCCCATATCCCCTGCATAAATGTATACAATAAGAAAGTATTAATTAGTACAAGTAAACTTAGGCTATTGATTTTTTATTTGGAATCTAATCAATAAAAAGTTGTAATATTGACAAAATTGAGTCTTACATCAGTGTAGTTCCTTTCTATGTCTTTTAAGAGTAAGCTAACATCCTTGTCATAATAATCTGAGAGTGCTGTGAGAATAATTTCTCTGTCCCAAACCTAAACATAATAAGCAAGAAAAAAATAAGCTGTCATATGAAGAAGTGATTTTCATATAGAAAGATCAAAGATTAATCTCTACTGATATGATTCCAGCAAAAGAACTTGGAAACTTAGGGAACAAGTTTCTCTGATTTGTAACATGCTTGATTGTTAGAACTAGCATATATATGACTTTGTTGCTTTTGTTAAAAAAAAAGGAAATATCTAGAGTTCAAACTCACATGGTGCAGGTTTGATTTGTGGCGAAACCAGCGCAGTTCTATTGAGTTTCCTCCTTTATCAGAGGTGAACCCAACATGCATTGGCTGCAAGAAAGAAAGAAAGAAAGAAAATGAATCCTGTAAAATTAGTTATGTTATTGGTAAGAGGCTATAGTAAAATGGAATTTGAAGGAGGTTTTCACAAACCTGATGTATATCTCCCATGAAGTGTGACAAGAACAATAAGGCCTCAGTCATATTATCTGCAAGATTGTAACATCAGAAATTAGAGAAACTGTAGCAATCCACTAAGTACTAACAATAAAAGGAAAAATTCCCCTCAATTTCCTCACAACAAAAAGCCTTTAGTTGTTAAAAAAATCAAGCTATTTTCCAATAGATTTAAGAAAATTCTATCAAAAGTGCTTTGCTCAAGTTTTCTGAAACCAGAAAGAAAAAGAGAAAAAAAATCTGAGAAACTTGGCCTCTTACATCTGCGATCAGCAGTCCCCTCTTTATAATGCATAAGCTGAGAAGTGAAATTTTTGACAGCACCTGCAACACACATATCCTTCACACCATGCTGATCATGGCAGTCCCCTATGGCAAAACCATCAAAATTTAGCATTAAAATTAAAGCTGTTTAAGAAGCTTATCTTTATTCTGCATATAAATCATACTCAATGATCACTTACTTGAATAAGTAAAAGAACAAGCATCATCTGGTGTGTCAATAAAATGAAGTGGACTTGTCCAACTATACTTGTGCCAGTGCCTGATTTGATCAGGCCATACACACAGTGCTGATAAGTCTCCATCAACGTACTCAGGTAACAAATGGGAAACTGCTTCTGATGCCCCTGGCTCCAAAAGTGACTACAAAACAAATATCAATTCTCAATCACTTGTTGTACCTCATTAAGAATAGGAAAATGATAGGTTTAGATCTATATAGGATGTATGGGATGGACATCCATAATTAATGCCAAAATAATGGTATCGTGATGCCAAAATAATGACCCCTGATGCCAAATTATCATGGATGTCCACCTCATACATCCTATATGGATATCAACCTATCATTACCCTTAAGAATAAGATCCTCTATATGACTATACAATTTTCATTGTTACATCAATCTCAAACCATTTAATGATCCAATCCTAGTAGTTTCTTCATTAGAAAATAAGAGCTTGTTTTTCAACTGATATATGAAACTTTACCTGTGCAATTTGGCAAGTCATCATATGACCCTCTTTGCTCCATGCAAGGGCAGCATGTGGAGTGTTGAAAGCAGTAATTAAGAACAAAAGAAAAGCAAATGGAAGAGACCCCAGAAAACCTCTTAGCCTATCCATAATCTCTTCTGAAAATTTTCTCTGTTCTGGTCACCTATGTTCTGTTATATTCAAAAGAAAGTTTAGAAACTTTTAAAGTCTAATAATAAGCTTTTAAAAGATTGGTTTCTAACTTTGTTTTTTATATTTATAGTTTGTTAGAGAACACGAAGGGGTTTTTATTGAGTGCAAGGCTTAAACATCTAATTATTTAACTACTCTCAAAGTTGACCTTAACCACAAGCAAGATTGGCATATTCTGGTATATATTAAAGGCAGGACCAAAACAACAGTAGTAGGAATATGAAATTTAACTATACAACACCAAAAAAGACTTAATTGTATGCATTAAGAGTGTTGACTAAAGGTTACGTACAGTAATTGTAAACTTGTCTTAGAGTGTAGAAGCAATATGTTAGTATGATCCCCACATCAAAACACAAGCTTCAAGCTTGAGCAATTAATTCTGCTCTGAGAAGCAAAATGGGGGCAACAATAATGTATGATTCTACTACTACACTATGAATGATAGAGATGAGAGATATGATAAGAGATAAGATGGGGACACATGTGAAGTTGCAAAAATTATGGAATGGACAATACTATACAGTTAAGCAACAATACACAGATTCTGTGAGGAACAAGTATAAAGTCATGAGGTGGGCTACAATTAATTAAGGTGGTGTTTTGGGCAATAACCTTTTTATTGAGCTGCATTTGCTATTGAAAATTATTTTATGAACCAACGTTGTGATTGTGAATTAAAATATAAAAGTATGCCATGTGACACAAAAAATATATTATGATATAAAGAAATGTTGTGAGCTGTACCGGAAGTTTCTTTGGTTATTAATTTAATCATATGCTCAAAATAGCAATTGGAGGATGGGATAAGCTTCTATTTTCTTAACTTTATGTAAATTAAGCATTGTGTAGACATGAGAGTGCATTCAGACTTTCTGGTCATTATTAAGTATTGGTGATTGTGATTGTTCATGCATCTTCAACCAATAATATTTGTCGTACAATAGAAATACGTCCAATAAATATCAAACGTGTGTTATATATAAGACGTAATATGTGTTGTACGTACATGTGTTATACATATAGCACATATTACATCTTATGTATAGCACACGTTAGATATATTTCTGTTGTACGACAAACATTATTACATCTTCAACCGTATGTAAAAGTTTAATTCATTCACGCACCATTGAATTTGATTGTTAGGTTTGGAACTGTAATTATAGAAAACTTTTCCTTTTTCTTTTTGTACTTTTTTATCTTGATCATGGTTGGAATCGTTTTCTGGAATTGAAGGTTACGTAACCCACCCAATCTTGTGAGAAAAAGCTTCTTGTTGACTCTATTTATTGGACAAGCATTATAACTAGTGTTTCCTTGTTTACACAAGTTTACAAGAATAAGTTGTTACATACACGTCAAGTCAAAGAACAATGAACCGCAAGAAATGGCGAAAACCAGGTTTGCTTTGGTCCTTTATGATCCCCCTTGAGCCTTGAACGTAATTGTTTGATGACTTTGTAAACCAGTTTATGTGGTTGATCCTTCTCTTGAAATGCACCCCGAATATTTCAACAAGGTTAGGTTAGGTGAAATTGAAATAATATATATATGTATGTATATGGCTGACCAATGAAGGATTCACATTTCTTGCCATTTGCTAATCACATCATCACCTCCATTAGGTAGAGGTTAGAGTAAGTAAGGTAGCTTCACTTATCCAAATCCACCAATTTGGCAATAACTATGTAATATATTGTGTTACTTTATGTTACAAGAATTGGCAACTCTATTACTTAAGGTACACGCCAAAAAGGTTTCACATTTCATAGCAATATCTACTATGGAAGGACCTCTCTCTCTCTATCAGAAGATGGGTCTTGGCTTTTGTTTTCATCATTTTATGATTGAGCAATTCTGGCCTTAGAGGTAAAAATACGGTTGAGGGTAGCAGCAAGTCGCAAACCGGCTTGAGCCAGCCTCTGCTCCACAACAGGCAGCCGAGAAAGGAAGTACTCATCTACATTATGGGATTTAGAGTAACAAATCATGAGATGAAAATAAAGTAACAGTATTTTGTTGATAAATGGGAAAGCAGGAAGTACCTTCCAAAGTGCTTCCCGGTGTGGCATTCTTGTAAGCAAACTTGCAAGCCAAGCTAATGCTTTCGGAAGCATACCTGAATTGTATAACCAATCCAGCAATGAGATGTGATTATGCTAATATGGCAAACATCATTTTACAACGCATGGACATGTATTAAATATTTACCGATCGGGACAAACTGTATTGTCGTTTGCACAATCTTCCCAAACGGATACATCACTTGACCAAATTTCCTACACAAGGTTAATTGAAATAGTAAGAAACTTAACTTTATCTATGATGGGCCTGAATCATTTGAATAGATTTCTACTTATATAACATCATAACATAACTCACTGTAATGTTCCTTTGAATAGCTTGTATCATTGCTGAAAGATCTGAACCATAGAAGGTTTTCAGAGCAGACTCAATAATCATGTTATCCCACACCTGGACCAAGAGTTATACAAACAGATCAAAACAAAAAGAATATGTAAACTTTGGTATTAAATGCTAAGGGTAGGAATGTACACATAACATGGATAGAATAGAAATTAGAATTCAAATTATTTCCTTTTCTTTTAAAATTGAGATTGACAACCTTTCCCTTTCTCTTTCCCACTAACCTCTTTTTCCCAGCCACAATCAATGAAGCAAGAGCATATGAAATTCACAATCATATGGAGTTCTAATGCAGGTAAAAATACTTTTAGAAAGCTATGAATATTTGATATAAAGCAAGATGAAAAGGTAACAATGAATTCTGATATAACCCACAAAGACTCTATAAACAGGGGAGATGTTTCCTAGTACAAGATAGTTAGGTTGAATCATCGATCAGGGTACTACCCTATCCTTAACACTTACATGATGAAGATTTGTTTTCCTCCTATACCAACGAACTGTTATTGAGTTTCCACCTAGGTCTCCAAGGAAACCAACATGAAGGGGCTGCATCAGAAGATGGAAACCAAAGGAAAATCCTTTAATGTTTGAAGCTTTCATTTCTTAAATTACCTACCCATAGGCAATTTTTTGAAACAAGCGTCAATTCTGTTGTTTGATGAGATTTTAAATAGGAACTAGGATGTACAATTACAAACCTGATGAACATCCCCAACAAAATGTGACAAGAACATAAGTGCCTCTGTTAAATTATCTGTAATCAATAAACGAATAGAATTAAATTGATATATGATAGACTTATCATCCATCCCTAAGGAATGAGCAGGTAAGTTAAGAAGATTCTACATCTGTAAATGCTTACATTTCAGGTCAGATGTCATGTTTGCATCAGCTGATTTGAGTTGCATTGTATAGTTGTATATTGCTCCAGTGACACATCTATGTTCATGCCCAGAAGAATCATGACAATCTCCTATGAGAATCATTACACATTTTCAGTAATACCATGGTCACAACACAAAAAAGAACAAGAACAAGAGTATTATTGTACCAAAGCCTAAAGATCCAAACTCACTGGAGTATTGATAGTTACACGTGAAATCAGGGGTGTCAACATAATGCAAAGGAGAACTCCAACGAAAGTGGTAATTATGGCGAACCTCATCAGCCCAAGAGCAAACTTCAGCAAGATCACCATCAGCAGAATCCGGAAGCAACTGTTTCACTGCAAACAGAGCATCTTCACTAAGATACTCCTTCAAACAAAGGAACCATAGAAGGGCAATCAATCTCTGGATAAAAACCCCAACTTTTTAAACTCCCAACTCAAATTTCACAACTTTTGGCAATTAAGAGCGAAGAATAGAGTAGCCATGGTAAGGTAAGGTTACCTGTGATATCTTACAAATTGCATAGTGGCCATCCTTTCCCCAGCACACAACAGTTGGAATTGATGGAACCAACAACAGAAGAAGAAGAAGAAGAAGCAGCATCACACTTCCATTCAACAGTGCCAAGGGATTACCCATTTGCATAAAGAAAAAAATAATGAATATTATAGAATTAAAGTATACAGATTAGAGATTATGCTAAGTATCTACCAAAAAAAGAAGAGATTATGCTAAGTAGAACACTATTTTAAGCTAAGCGAGATTTATTTTATGGGGTTGCGGGTAGACAATACATTCCACTAATTCCGCCTCTTAAGAGTATGGAAGAATTAATCAAGTGAGAGAGAAATTGAGAATAATTCCAAAGAGAGTTGGAATTCCAAAAAGTATCAACTATCAATTTATAATTGTCTAAATAATTACATCACTATTATATCTATTTATAGTAAAATATCATAACTAAAATAATTATCCTAATTGGACTAGTGGACCCTAATTTTACTCCTTATATTCTCCCTCTCATTCCACTAATCCACTTGTGACCAAGTTTACAAAAACAGAAACATTATCATTTGCGATTTCCGAATTTATCAATGCATACAACAAATCAATCAAACATTTACAGATTAACTTTTGGCATGAAAGGCATACACAAATTCGAAAGTGAAGGAACATACAATACTTTTCAATGGGATTCATAACAAAAATCGATAATAGTATATGTACAACAATTATACATCCAACTAGTATCCAATATGTTCTATCTATCATACGTAATGTTTTCACACGTACTATTACCGTAATGAAAAGTTTAACCATCTATCACAACATCAACCACTTACACAAACATAATTAATTTACTCTTTAAAGAATCATCTTCTTCTTTATTTCATGACCTAACCTAATTAATTTTAAAAATTTATTTGAAAATATATAGATATTATATTTATTGATTTAATTATATTTGACCTGACACTAAATAATTTAAAAAAACATCATGTAGAGATGGAGATTGTAGAGAAAACAAAGACAAATTGTCATCTGTATCATGTTTTGTAGTGGTGTATTATAGGAAATGATGGTTGCCCTCTATTTCACTCATGTTAGGATACATATGAACGAGACATGAAGAAATGATAAAAAAATCTTTATTACCCTTAAGTCACAAGGTTTTGTAGGGCATAGTTGACTACTATTACATTATTTAGATAATATTTAATAGTTGTATCAGGATATAAAAGACAGAGACTTAAACAAATTAATTATGTTTGGTGTATGAGAATATAGACACAAAGAGACTAAAGTTTAACTCCATGGATACAAAAGACATAAAATTTATGTTCACTCAAATAGTAATGAACTGAGATGGATAAGAAGGACTGAACTATTTAATGAATTTTTTTTAGTAGAGTACTCTTCATCATTTAACCAATTTCCATTCATATCCTCCCCAATTTCACCCAAGTCCATTGTTTAATAAAATTTCATTCATATCCTCCCAAAAATAATTGCGTTAATAATTTAGTAAGTTGTAGCAGGATTTTTTGTTTTGTTTTGAGTATGTAACAGTAACAAATTTATATATATGTAACAGTAATGAAAGATTATAGCCTTCAATTTTTACTTTATGTAAAAAAAAATGAAATTACATAATTTGAAGTCTATAGAATTTGTTTTATGGTGTTTTTAGGAAAATTAGTGAAATCTCACATTTTAAAGCCTATAGCCTTCAATTTTTACTATATGTAAAAAATTCATGAAATTACATCATTTGGAGTCTATAACTTTTGTTTTATGGTGTTTCCAAGAAAATTAGTGACTTCTTACATTTTAAAGCCCACAGCCTCCAATTTCTACTATATGTAAAAAAATTATGAAATTACATAATTTGAAGTCTATAGTCTTTGTTTTATGGCGTTTCTAGGAAAATAAGTGAAATCTCACATTTTAAAGGCTATAGTCTTCAATTTCTACTATATGTTAAAAAATCATGAAATTACATAATTTGAAGTCTATAACCTTTGTTTTATAGTGTTTCTAGAAAAATAGAGAAATCTCACGATTCAAAGCCTATAGCCTTTAATTTCTACTATATGTAAAAAAATTATGAAATTACATAATTTGAAGTCTATAACCTTTATTTTATAGTGTTTATAGAAAAATTAGTGAAATCTCACATTTTAAAGGCTATAGCCTCCAATTTTTACTTTATGTAAAAACTTCATGAAATTACATAATTTGAAATCTATAGCCTTTATTTTATAGTGTTTCTAGAAAAATTAGTGAAATCTCACATTTTAAAGCCTATAGACTTCAATCTATACAATATGTAAAAAAATCATGAAATTACATAATTTGAAGTCTATAGCATTTGTTTTATGGTGTTTCTGAGAAAATTTGTGAAATCTCACATTTTAAAGCCTATAGCTTTCAATTTCTACTTTATGTTAAAAATTCATGAAATTACATAATTTGAAGTCTATAGCCTTTGTTTTATGGTGTTTCTAGGAAAATTAGTGAAATCTCACATTTTAAAGCCTATAACCTTCAATTTCTACTATATGTAAAAAAATCATAAAATTACATAATTTGAAGTCTAGCCTTTTGTTTTATAGTGTTTCTAGAAAAATTTGTGAAATCTCATTTTAAAGCCTACAACCTTCAATTTCTACTTTGTGTAAAAAATTCATGAAATTACATAATTTGAATTCTATAGCCTTTGTTTTATAGTGTTTCTAGAAAATTACTGAAATCTCACATTTTAAAGCCTATAGCCTTAAATTTCTACTTTATGTAAAAAAAATATTAAATTACATAATTTGAAGTCTATAGCCTTAGCTTTGGTTTATGGTGTTTCTAGAAATATTAGTGAAATTTAACATTTTAAAGCCTATAGCCTTCAATTTCTACTATATGTTAAAAAATCATAAAATTAGATAACGTGAAGTCTATAGCCTTTGTTTTATAGTGTTTCTGGAAAAATTAATGAAATCTCACATCATAAAGCCTATAGTTTTCAATTTCTATTATGTAAAAAATTCATGAAATTACATAATTTGAAGTCTATATAGCCTTTGTTTTATGGTGTTTCTAAGAAAATTAGTGAAATCTGACATTTTAAAGCCTATAGCCTTCAAATTCTACTATATGTAAAAAATTCATAAAACTACATAATTTGAAGTTTATATTATTTGTTTTATGGTGATTTTAGAAAAATTGGTGAAATCTGATATTTTAAAGCTTATAGCCTTCAATTTCAACTATATGTAAAAAAACCATGAAATTTATAATTTGAAGTCTATAACCTTTGTTTTATGGTGTTTCTAGGAAAATTAGTGAAATCTCACATTTTAAAGGCTATAGTTTTCAATTTATACTATAGGTTAAAAAATCATGAAATTACATAAATTGAAATCTATAGCCTTTGTTTTATAGTTTGTTTAGGAAAATAGAGAAATCTCACAATTCAAAGCCTATAGCCTTTAATTTCTACTATATGTAAAAAAATAATGAAATTACATAATTTGAAGTCTATAACCTTTGTTTTATAGTGTTACTAGAAAAATTAGTGAAATCTCACATTTTAAAGCCTATAGCCTTATATTTATAAAATATGTAAAAAAAAATTGAAATTACATAATTTGAAGTCTATATAGCCTTTGTTTTATGGTATTTATAGAAAAATTCGTAAAATCTCACATTTTAAAGCCTATAGCCTTCAATTTCTACTTTATTAAAAAAATTCATGAAATTACATAATTTGAAATTTATAGCCTTTGTTTTATAGTGTTTCAAGAAAAATTAGTGAAATCTTACATTTTAAAGCCTTTAGCCTTCAATTTATACAATATGTAAAAAAAATCATGAAATTAGATAATTTGAAGTCTATAGCCTTTGTTTTATGGTGTTTTTGGGAAAATTCGTGAAATCTCACCCTATAGCCTTCAATTTCTACTTTATGTAAAAAATTCATGAAATTACATAATTTGAAATCTATAGCCTTTGTTTTATGGTGTTTCTAGGAAAATTAGTGAAATCTCACATTTTAAAGCCTATAGCCTTTAATTACTACTATATGTAAAAAAATCATGAAATTACATAATTTGAAGTCTATAGCCTTTGTTTTATATATTTTCTAGAAAAATTTGTGAAATCTCTCCTTTTAAAGCCTATAGCCTTCAATTTCTACTATATGTAAAAAATTCATGAAATTACATAATTTAAGTCTATAGCTTTTTTTTATGGTGTTTCTAGGAAAATTAGTGAAATCTGACATTTTAAAACCTATAGCCTTCAATTTCTACTATATGTAAAAAATTCAGGAAATTACCTAATTTGAAGTCTATATCCGTTGTTTTGTAGTGTTTCTAGAAAAATTAGTGAAATCTCACATTTTAAAGCCTATATCCTTCAATTTCTACTACATGTAAAAAATTCATGAAATTACATCATTTGAAGTCTATAGTTTTTGTTTTATGGTGTTTCTAGGAAAATTAGTGAAATCTGACATTTTAAAGTCATAGCCTTCAAATTCTACTATATGTAAAAAAAATCATGAAAATATATAATTTGAAGTCTATAGCCTTTGTTTTATGGTGTTTATAGAAAAATTCGTGAAATCTCACTTTTTAAAGCCTATAGCCTTCAATTTCTACTTTATGTAAAAAATTTATGAAATTACATAATCTGAAGTCTATAGCCTTTGTTTTATAGTGTTCCTAGAAAAATTTGTGAAATCTCTCATTTTGAAGCCTATAGCCTTCAATTTCTACTATATGTAAAAAATTCATGAAATCACATATTTTGAAGTCTATAGCCTTTGTTTTATGGTGTTTCTCGGAAAATTAGTGAAATCTGACATTTTAAAGCCTATAGTTGTAATACCTCGGGTATTCTAAGTTTTATAAGAGATCACAGTACATCCCGGGGAGATAGGACACCTAGTGGGCCCTACTTCCCTTTTTTGTTTTTCTTTTCCCTTCCCTTCTTTTCTTCTTTCCCGTAACCCCACCCCCCATTTCCACCATCTTCTTCTTCTCCCTCACCCTTTCTCTCATCTCTCTCTCTCTCAAATCCTAACCAAACCTCCATCAATATTCAAGATCAATTTATCATTTTTCATCTAGTATATTGTGGGTAAGTGTAGTGTATTTCTTTTTCTCTCTTTGTGTCTATTTCTCTCTATTTTCGGATTGGGGGTTTTAGGGTTTATATTTGGGGTTTTTGGTTTTGGTATGGATTTGAGGTTTTTTATGTGTTCTCCAGGGTCCCAACCAACTAGGGAAGCTCCAGGTAACTCATCCTAGCTCCAGGTGGTGTTTTGGTGTTCATTGGAGTAATTTGTGAGTAATGGGTTATTTATGGTTTATGATTGATTTTGAATGTTATTGTGAATTTCTTGCTATGATAGTTGATAGGGACTGAGTTTGGTTGATATATGATTGATATTGCATAATTGTTATGTTTGATTTGGATGAGTTGTGGTGAAAATAGGGATTTGGGTCAATTTTCGAACTGATTTTCTGCAGAATTTCGCTACTGGTGCAGGTTGTAATTGATTACCACGAATTGGTAATCGATTACAGGCTGGTTATTTTTGCGAAAATTTCCTTCCAGTGTGAAATTTGAAACTAGTAATCGATTACAGAGGTCTGTAATCGATTACAACAGTACTAAAACTCTATTTTCAAGACTTTAACTCAAATTCTTCATGCTATTAAGTTATGCATTCAAATCCATTCGTTCACCACTACCCCAAACTTGCTAACTGGATGTTTATGATGTTAATATGATAATAATTTGAATGTATGTCGACATCTGGTTATGAAATGATAAGAATTAAAATATTAATAATGTTGGTTGATTCGGCCTGAGGAGGGGCGGGGCTCCCGGGGTCGAGGTTTAATGAAGTCTGAAGAGGGGCTGGGCTCCCGGGATCTATAACATAATGTACACACGTACCAATATTAAATAAGACGAATTATGGTATATGTTGTATGGTGATGGGGCGATGAGTTAATATGTTTGTATACATGATTATGGTGTTGTTTCATAAATTGTTTTTAATCTGTTATTCACTGAGCGTATGAATCACTCATTCATACAAACCATTTTCAGATTCAGGTGCAGATCAGGAGGCGAATCCTTCCGTTCCTCCAAGCTCTTAGCTTTGGTGAGCCTCGGTGTTTAGAGGTGTTATGTTACTGTCTGTTGTTTCCGTAGAGTGCTCCATAAGGTTACAAATTGCAATACCTCGGGTATTCTGAGTTTTCTGAGTAAGAGATCACGGTACATATCCCGAGGAGACAGGACACCCAATGGGCCCCACCTCCCCTCTTTTTCTCTTTTCCTTTCTCTTTTCTTCTCCCCTTTCCCGTATCCCTTCCTCCCTCTCCCACATTTCTTTCTTTCATTCTTTTCTTTCCCCCTCTCTCTCTTCTTTCTCTCTCTAAGATTATATCATCAAATCTTCATCAATCTTCAAGATCAATTGATCCATTTTCATCTCTTGGCTTGTGGGTAAGTGTAGAGTAATTCTTTCTCTCTATTGGTCTCTCATTCCTCTCTATTTTGGATTTGGGGGTTTAGGGTTTTGATTTGGGAATCTTGAGATTTTTGGTTTTGATGTGAATCTAAGTTGATTGATGTGTTCTCTAGGGTCTCATTCAATTAGAGAAGCTTCAGGCAACTCATACTAGCTCCGGGATTGAGCCATGGACTCTATTGGAGTATTTTGTGAGTAATGGGTTATTTATAGTTTATAATTGATTTTGATTGTTATTGTGAAATATATGTTATGATAGATGATTGGGATTGATATTGGATGATAATTGATTGATTTTGCATGATGGTTGAGTTTGATTTGGATGTATGGTGGTGAAAAAGTGGATTTGAGGGAGTTTTTCGCGTTATTTTTCGCAGAAAATCACTACTGGTGCTGTTGGTAATCGATTACCACGAACTGGTAATCAATTACGTAATCGATTACGTAATCAATTACGCAGAGTAAAAATTTACAAAAATCATATTTTTAAAGGCTGTAATCGATTACACAGTGTAAAAACTACATTTTTATGATTTAAACTCATTTCTTTCATGTGTTTAAGTTATACCTCCATTTCCCCTCGTTCACCACTACCCGAAAACTTGACACTTGAGTGTTTATGATGATAATTTGGTATTGGATAAGTTTGGATATGTGGGAAAATTAGGAATTTCTTTGTTTAGGTAATAATATGATAAAGACATGATGATAATATGATGATGACATGATGATGATTTGATGTTGTTGTATTAATGATATGACGATGATGATGTGATGATGAAACGATGATGTGTTAATGATGTGTAAATGGTGTGATGATGATACGAGGATGATTAGATGTAGTTGTGTTATGATACGATGATTATAGGGGTATGAACAAGAATGCGTTTATCTGAAATAGGTATTATGCGGAGAGAATAAAAATTCGAAAGTCAATAAAGATTGGTGACACGACCTGAGGAGGGGCAGGGCTCCCGGGGTCAAAGATTAAGAACCTGAGGAGGGGCGGGGCTCCCGGGGTTCCTTAAAGTATAAGTCCGAGGAGGGGCTAGGCTCCCGGGACACAAATAAGGATCTGAGGAGGGGCGGGGCTCCCGGGATCCATAAGTAAAACACTTTTAAATCAAAAGAGAGCGTGAGACGAGTTTGACGTAAAAGTTATTAGAATGTTATGATTGTGAATTGTGGATACTTGTAGGTAAATGTTGTCTGCTGAAGCATAAACTATTTTTAATCTATTATTCACTGAGCGTATGACTCACCCATTCATACAAAACATTTTCAGATTCAGGTGCAGATCCGGAGGCGAATCCTTCCGTTCCTCCAAGCTCTTAGATTTGGTGAGCCTCAATGTTAGAGGTGCTATGTTATTGTCTTTTGTCTCTGTATGCTCCATAAGTTTACAAACAGGATCGTCTATGTTATGTGTATTTGAGATAGTCTAATTAAGACTTGCTGTAATATGTTGATTCTGGGTAAGCAGGATGTGATGACAGTATTATGTGTGTTTTAGGGGTGATACCTTGAGAACCCTATTATATGTATGGATTATACGTGATGTGTGTTATTAAAGTAGTAGTTGTTGTTGTTGGTTAGCTTGATATTGTGTGGAATCCAGGTTAAGGCTGACATGGGACTTGGTGTCCCATGTGCCGGTCACGGATTCGAGTTGGGTCGTGACAAAGTTGGTATCAGAGCCTAGGTTTGAATTTTGTAACTTATGGAGCAATTGTTCTTCAGTAGGGTGACAATAGTGTAAATGGTTGCCGGCCAATTTTCACAAAATTGTGACTCTAAGGAAGACAATTTTAGGATGTTATCGTAGGATCTTGTCAGTATAGGTTTTCTCGTGCAGTGTTCCTATGCTTTTATTTTCTGAGCGATAGGCCACACGGATAAGTGAGAGGATGTTACCTTAAGGCTATGCTTGATAAGGAGGTATTCCCTTGTTAGGGAACCCCTAGCCTTTTCATAGGGATGGAATATAGACCATCCATGCAGAAGCGATAAGAGAGATTCATCGAGTGCTCAACACCGTGATATAGACTTTGAATAGTCGGAATCAGGGAAGCGACGAGATGTGACCCTACATGAAGAGGGCACCACAAGGACGTGAACCACAACCTGATGACGGGAATGAAGTAAGTCTGGAATTCTACCTAAGGTTGACCCATCGAAGTTCTCAAGAGACCCTATGGGCGAAGACCCTCAGGAGTTTTACACAGGGCTACAGCAAGTTCTATAGGCCCTTTGATGTCATGATGATGTTGGACGTGGACATAACAACCTACTCTATATAAGGAAATGTTGTTCTTGGTAAGAGGCGGGTGAAAAGAGTTAAGTGATGGGATGCTACCACCAGTGTGGGAGGAGTTCGGTAAAGTCTTCAAAGGAAGGATAGTCTCAGTTATTTAAGAAGGGTTGTTAGCATAGTAGTTTTAAGCTCAAGCAGGTCCTAATTATGTTGGTATTTGAGTGCGCTATAGAGTTCAGTTAGGTTATGCGGTTATGCGATTCATGAAGTCACATGAGAAGGAAGGAAGTCAAGTGGATTACGAAGGGGCTAAGGAACCCGATGTGCTTAGATCTGTATTTTTGGATAAGGAGAATGCTTTTACCCAAGGTCACGGGCGTTGGCCCTAGTATCGATAACCCACAAGAGGAGTAAAGAGCTAATAAAAGTTTAAAAGAGAAGAATAAGACAAAGGATAGTAGTTAGTAAGGATTTTTCGAGTGATCTTTACGGCTATTGGAACCGCTACCTTACTTTTAGAGGAAGATTCGGGTCAGTGAGGACCACAACTAGAGTCAGGTCGGGTTGGAGTCTTGATTCAGCAGTATGCTTCCCCCTTCATACGATGGTTAGGGTCGTTTAAACCTCATCGCCCTCTTTGGAACTCGTGCAAGAGGTTTCATTCAAGGTTATACCGCCAGAGTGTGAACATATGTTTTGAATTTAAGTACTTGGGACACCTTGTGTGGTAATGTCCTCGCTTGGTGAGAGGCCCCCGACACTAACCTGACTCGACCTACCCTACCTTTCTGAAACCACCTTTGATAGTTGTATCTTCAGCTAGCTTTCCGGACAAGTCTGACAGAGGTGAAGTGAGAGGAAACCATAATTGGACCTAAGGTGGTGGGTGTCGAGGTTGTCCTTGGGTATGGACTTGTTACCTTCTGTCATGCATCAGTAATTTCTACCTCTGGCAGGAATGATCTGTTTTCCCTATGGCGGAAGCCTGGTATATCAATAGGATTGGTGTGATTCCTGTCTGTTGATCTCGTCTCTGAGTGCTATGCATGACTGATTATGGTGGACCCCAAGAAAGAAAGAGCAGTCTAGGTGTGGCCAAGGCCACGATGTTAACCAGGAGTTTCTTGGATTTAATAGGTTGTCATTGACACTTTTGTCAAGGATTTCACGGGGATAGTGGTACCCTTAACACGGTTAATCAGAGAGGATATGCATTCTCATTAGTCAAAGGTCCATGAAGGGAGATTCTAAAAGCTTAAGGAGTCCCTAAGCCCTGCCTCGGTTCGCACATACTCAGGATCAGGAGGGTTTCAGTGTAGACGATGGATTTAATACGGAACTTAAGAGTGTTATTAGGCGTCATGGAAGATGCTCGCAGTGGAGTGGGTCTTGAGATTTGAGAACATGTAGGTGGACACGATGTTTGAGGATTATGTGCAATGTTATTCATCGCCTGAGAGAAAGTTTATAAGGTTGTTGATGTTGTGAGACAGAAGTCCATGTGTTGTTTATCTTTTAGTGTTTCTACGGTCCAACCCCAGTGAATGAAGTATGTCATTTTAATATGAAGGGACTGCATTTTGAGTCAAGACGACAAGGTGTAATTCTAACACATGATAAGACTTAGTTGTCTTGATTCAGATTAGGATATTACAGAGAGAAGATTCATGGGTGAAGGAGCTTAAGGCTAATGATGATGATGTAAGAACTTGGGATTTTCATTGGAATCGAAAAAGGGACGTTAAGATGAAGTAGGAGATTTGGTGTACCAACGTATGTGACTTGAGAAAGTTGACTGTAATGGACACCCACAAAGTTATATGTTCGGATCACCCAAGAAATACTAAGAGGTATTGAGACCGGAATGAGTTATTTAGTGGGAAGGCATGAAGAGAACTGTGATAGCTTGTGTCTCTCGTTGATTGGCACATCAGCGGGTTAAAGTTTGTAATGATTGACATGGATTTGGTGACAACCTTACCTTGTAGTTTTTGCGGCATTTGACTCTATAAGGTTTACGGTGGGCGGGATGAGCTAGTCGGCTCATGTCATTTGGAAAAGATGACTTATGTGGTACTCGGTTATGTTCGACTCTCCGCTAATGTTATTGTACAGTAACATGGGACTCCCTTCTCTATTGTTTCAGGCCGAAAGATTCAGTTCATCTGGTGTTGTTGGAGCAAGTTTGGGAGGTTCGTGGAAACCGTCTCGATCTTAACAATGTCTTTCACCTCAGGCTGTGAAGGAAATTCAGATTCTATAAGACAAGCTCCGGAATTGTGAACGTGATTTTTGGGTGAAGTTCGGGATCACGTGTGTCCTTGGTTTGGTCTTCTGGTAACATCATTCAGTAGGCCAAGGGTTGGCATGACTTCTTCTTGAGGCTTGATAAGAGGGAAAAGAATTGCGGAATCTGTGTGGAATGTTTCGAGAGTGGCGAAGTAGCGATTTTGGGTTTCGACCTAGTGAAAGCCGATGGTTGAGGTAACAAGAAGAGATGAACTTTGAGGTTCCATTTAGAGGGTCGAGTGTCCTTTTGAGTCGTGGAAGGAAAAAATGCGATGAGTTTTGGAAAGTGATGGAAGCTTTGTCCTCCAGATATTAGACCTTTGGGGAGGTATTTATCCGACCTATCTTGTAACACCCTACTAGATAGCCCTTAATGCTTAAGACATTTTAGGCCATTTCATAAGGGTTACTTCATGTTATCATAAATATTTTTATATTTAAAATACATATACGCGGAAAATACGTGGGAGAAATTTTCGTAATTCGTTTGCGGAATATAAAATAAGGGCCTTGCGAAATAATACAACGTATATAAACGTAGAAACAATTATCCTGAATAATACCTCAATAAAATTGAATAAACCATGTAATCTCCCAAAACATACATCAAAACAATAGTAATAATAATGTTATCCCATGAGCCTAAAACAGTGACTCACAAGACTCCACAAAATACAATCCATAAATAATAATATTTACCGGCTAGCAAAGGTCCGGTCTCAGAAACTTAAACATAGAAAATAATCATAAATCCATAAAGAAACAACTCAATTGTCCATATCTAATAAACAAATACGGAAGCTAAACTAAGGTTGTGCGGGCTCCAAGCTCGCTCCATCGTCCTGTTGGTACTCATTGTCTAAAAGGGGTGAAACAACATGGGGTGAGTACTTGAAGGTAACTCAGTAGGGGAGCCGTACCGGGTTTATTTAATAAATAAGTGAGCATGAATGAATTCAATTCAGTTATAAGTTTCAAAATAATATTTTTCCCGGTACGAGTACCTATGTGCGTCTTGTTCCTTTTTAATTAATAGTTATACATAAACATAAATGATCATCAATGTGTGGTGTGATAAGTGCTTAACCATCATATAAGTATATAAAGAAATATAACATTGTTTGTCTGTAACGTATATCTCATATTCATTACTTTAATTATCTTGAGTCTTTTAAGCATACTTAGTATGTCTGTGAATCCGTTTCATTAAAGCACGAAGACTACATCAAATACACATGACATAGACAATCCTATTTGTAAACCTATGGAACAGACTACATAGACAACAGACAAGGACATAACGCCTCTGCCCATTGAGGCTCACCAATGCTAAGAGTTCAGAGGTACGGACGAGTCCATTCCTTGCTTTGCACCTGAGACTGAAAATATTTTGTGTGAATGAGTGAGTCATACGCTCAGTGAATAAGGATTATAAACAATTTATAATTGACACATATAGCATACACAAGCATCAACAAATTTATGCAATAATGCGTACCACATACGATCCGGTTTCTTTATCACAAATCCTCGTACGTTAATTCGTTTCACATTTCCGTATGTCTCGATATGTATTTTTCGTTTATGGATCCCGGGAGCCCAGCCCCTCCTCAGATCCGCATTACTGTCCCGGGAGCCCCGCCCCTCCTCAGACATAATAACCTAAGAACCCCGGGAGCCCCGCCCCTCCTCAGGTCCTTAAGTCTTTCGACCCCGGGAGCCCAGCCCCTCCTCAGGTCGAGTCCAAACTGATCCTGCCTTCGAATTCCTTTTGTATATAAATATATGGTTTATGTCTTAAATCTTAATTATCATTTATTCATCGTCATCACATCATCATCACACCATTTACATGCCATTAACGCATCATCGTTTCATCATCATCATTTCATTAATACAACGACATCAAATCATCCTCATGTCATAATCATATTATCATCATATCATTATTATATTATTACATAAAACAAAGTAATTTCTAGATTCCTACACATCCAATCTCATCCAATACCAAATTATCATCATAAACACTCAAGTGTCAAGTTTTCGGGTAGTGGTGAACGAGGGGAAATGGAGGTATTACTTAAACACATGAAAGCAATGAATTAAAATCATAAAAATGAGGTTTTTACCATGTGTAATCGATTACAGACTCACTGTAATCGATTACAGCCTTTAAAATATGATTTTTGTGAATTTTTACACTGTGTAATCGATTACGTAATCGATTACCAGTTCGTGGTAATCGATTACAGACAGCACCAGTAGCGATTTTCTGCGAAAAATAACGCGAAAAACTTCCCCAAATCCACTTTTTCACCACAACCCATCCAAATGAAACATAACCAACATGCAATATCAATCATATATCAACCAATCTCAGTCCCTATCAACTATCATAGCAAGAAATTCACCATAACATTCAAAATCAAACATAAACCATAAATAACCCATTACTCACAAAATACTCCAATGGAGTCCATGGCTCAATCCCGGAGCTAGGATGAGTTGCCCAGAGCTTCTCTAGTTGAATGAGACCCTAGAGAACACATCACAAACCTCAAACTCAAACCAAAATAAAAAACCCCAAATATAAACCCTAAACCCCCAATTCCGAAAATTAGAGAGAATATACACCAAGAGAGAAAAAGAAATACACTACACTTACCCACAATATACTAGATGATGATTGATAAATTGATCTTGAACATTAACGGAGTTTTGATGAGGGTTTGTGAGAGAGATATAATAGGGAGAGATGAGAGGAAGAAGAAGAAGTGAATAAGGGGGTGGGTGTATGGCTACGGGAGAAAAGAGAAGAAAAGGGGGAAAAGAAAGAGGAAAAGGGGAGGTGGGGCCCACTAGGTGTCCTGTCTCCCCGGGATATTCGTGATCTCTTACTCAAACTAACTCAGACAAATATGAGGTATTACAAAAAAATTAGTGAAATCTCACATTTTAAAGCTTATAGCCATCAATTTCTACTATGTGTTAAAAAAATCATGAAATTGCATAATTTGAAGTCTATAGTCTTTATTTTATGGTGTTTCTAGAAAAATTAGTGAAATCTCACATTTTAAAGCCTATAGCCTTCAATTTCTACTATATGTAAAAAAATCATGAAATTACATAATTTAAGGTCTATAGCCTTTGTTTTATGGTGTTTCTAGTAAAATTAATGAAATCTCACATTTTAAAGCCTATAGCCTTCAATTTATACAATATGTAAAAACTCAGGAAATTACATAATTTATAGTCTTTAGCCTTTGTTTTATAGTGTTTCTAGAAAAATTAGTGAAATCTCACATTTTAAAGCCTATAGCCTTCAATTTCTACTTTATGTAAAAAAAAAACATTAAATTACATAATTTGAAGTCTATAGCCTTAGCTTTGTTTTATAGTGTTTCTAGAAAAATTAGTGAAATCTCACATTTTAAAGCCTATAGCCTTCAATTTCTACTAAATGTTAAAAAATCATAAAATTAGATAATTTAAAGTCTATAGCGTTTGTTTTATAGTGTTTCTGGAAATATTAGTGAAATTTCACATTTTGAAGACTACGGCCTTCAATTTCTACTATATGTAAAAAATTCATGAAATTGCATAATTTGAAGTCTATAGCCTTTGTTTTATGGTGTTTCTAGGAAAATTAGTGAAATCTCACATTTTAAAGGCTATAGCCTTCAATTTATACAATATGTAAAAAAATCTTGAAATTACATAATTTGAAGTCTACAGTCTTTGTTTTACGGTGTTTCTAGAAAAATTAGTGAAATCTCACATTTTAAAGCCTATTGCCTTCAATTTCTACTATATGTTAAAAAAATCATGAAATTACATAATTTGAAATCTATAGTCTTTGTTTTATAGTTTTTCTAGAAAAATAGAGAAATCTCACAATTCAAAGCCTATATCCTTTAATTTCTACTATATGTAAAAAAATCATGAAATTACATAATTTGAAGTCTATAACCTTTGTTTTATAGTGTTTCTAGAAAAATTAGTGAAATCTCACATTTTAAAGCATATAGCCTTCAATTTATAAAATATGTTTAAAAATTTTGAAATTACATAATTTGAAGTCTATAGCCTTTGTTTTATGGTGTTTGTAGAAAAATTCGTGAAATCTTACATTTTAAAGCCTATAGCCTTGAATTTCTACTTTATGTAAAAAATTCATGAAATTACATAATTTGAAATCTATAGCCTTTGTTTTATGGTGTTTCTAGAAAAATTAGTGAAATCTCACATTTTAAAGCCTATAGCCTTCAATTTATACAATATGTAAAAAAATCATGAAATTACATAATTTGAAGTCTATAGCCTTTGTTTTATAGTGTTTCTAGAATAATTTGTGAATTCTCACATTTTAAAGTCTATAGCCTTCAATTTCTACTATATGTAAAAAAATCACGAAATTACATAGTTACAGTCTATAAGCCTTGTTTATATTGTTTATAGAAAAATTAGTGAAATCTTACATTTTAAAGCCTATAGGCTTCAATTTCTATTATATGTAAAAAATTTATGAAATTACATAATTTGAAGTCTATTGTCTTTATTTTATAGTGTTTCTAGAAAAATTAGTGAAATCTCACATTTTAAAGCCTATAGCCTTCAATTTCTACTTTATGTAAAAAAAAAACATTAAATTACATAATTTGAAGTCTATAGCCTTAGCTTTGTTTTATGGTGTTTCTAGAAAAATTAGTGAAATCTCACATTTTAAAGCCTATAGCCTTCAATTTCTACTAAATGTTAAAAAATCATAAAATTAGATAATTTAAAGTCTATAGCCTTTGTTTTATAGTGTTTCTGGAAAAATTAGTGAAATCTCACATTTTAAAGACTACAGCCTTCAATTTCTACTATATGTAAAAAATTCATGAAATTGCATAATTTGAAGTCTATAGCCTTTGTTTTATGGTGTTTCTAGGAAAATTAGTGAAATCTCACAATTTAAAGCCTATAGCCTTCAATTTCTACTATATGTAAAAGAATCTTGAAATTACATAATTTGAAGTCTGTAGCCTTTGTTTTATAGTGTTTCTAGAAAAATTTGTGAAATCTCACATTTTAAAGTCTATAGCCTTCAATTTCTACTCTATGTAAAAATTTGTTCCCAGAAAAATTTGTTCATGTTGGAGTTAACAAATTCCTTCATATTATCACTCCTAAGAATCCTAATTTGTTTATTAAATTGTGTTTGAATTAAGTTGTAAAAGGACACAAATTTATCAAAAACTTCTGAATTTTTCTTGAGAAGAAATATCCAACACATATGGGTACAATCATCAACAAATGAAAGAAAGTAAATAAAAATCACTTTTTCCAATGGTAGGAGGAGGGCCCCATACATTAGAATGTACTATGAAAAAAGGAGTATCAATCCTATAATTATTAGGATAAAATTTTTCTTGTGACTTTTTGCAAGGATACATGTTTCACAGACCAATTTATTGTCAAAATTCGAAAAATCTGGAAAATTTTTTTTTAAATAACTTAGAGATGAATGACCTAATCTCATGTGCCTAAGCCGTAGTTGTCGATCAACCGTCCCATGTGCAAGCATAGAAGTGCCTTTTTGATCCATATCATCAACATAGTAGAGTTCTCCATGTTCAGTGTAATACCTTGGGTTGTTTGAGTTTGTATGAGTAAGAGATCACGGTACACCCCGGGGAGATAGAGCCGTGTGGGCCCCACCTCCCCTTTCTTTTTCTTTTCTCCTCCCTCCCTTTTTCCCCTCATTCCCGTAACCTTTCTCTCCCCCTCTCTTTTCTTCTTCTCTTCTTCCTCATCTCCTCTTCCTTTCATATCTCTCTCAAACCTTAACCAAACCTCCATCAATCTTCAAGATCTATCTATCATTTCTCATCTAGTATCTTGTGGGTAAGTGTAGAGTATTTCTTTCTCTCCATTGATGTCTATTTCTCTCCAATCTCGGTTTTGGGGTTTTAGGGTTTATATTTGGGGTTTTTGGTTTTGGTATGGATCTGAGGTTTGTGATGCGTTCTCTAGGGTCTCAATCAACTAGGGAAGCTCTGGGCAACTCATCTTAGTTATGAATTGAGCCATGGACTCCATTGGAGTGTTTTGTGAGTAATGGGTTATTTATGGTTTATGTTGGATTTTGATTGATATTGTGAATTTCTTGCTATGATAGTTGATAGGGACTGAGATTGGTTGATATATGGTTGATATTGTATATTGGTTGTGTTTGATTTGGATGGGTTGTGAAAATGTGGATTTGGAGATGATTTTCGAACAATTTTCTGCAAAATTTCGTCTCTGACCCAGGTTGTAATCGATTACAACGACTTGGTAATCGATTACTGTAATCGATTACCAAGACTTTGTAATCGATTACAGGTGGCCAATTTTTGCGAAAAGTCATCTTCCAGAACAAATTTTTCTGCTGTAATCGATTACAGTGAGTCTGTAATCGATTACACAGTGTAAAAACCTCATTTTTATGATTCTAACTCACTTCTTTCATGTGTTTAAGTTATACCTCCATTTCCCCTCGTTCACCACCACCTGAAAACTTGACACTTGAGTGTTTATGATGATAATTTGGCATTGGATGAGATTGGATGTGTGAGAATTTAGAAATTTCTTTGTTTATGTAATAATATGATAAAGACATGATGATGATTTGATGTCGAATGTTTATGATGATGCGATGACGATGAACCTATGGTAATTAAGATTTAAGATATAAACCGCGTATATATATATACAAAAAAGGAATTTTAAGGCAGGACCAGTTTGGATCCGACCTGAGGAGGGGCTGGGCTCCCGGGGTCGAATGACTTAAGGACCTGAGGAGGGGCGAGGCTCCCGGGACATAAATGAGGATCTGAGGAGGGGCTGGGCTCCCGGGATCCATAAAAGTAAAATACATATTGAGACATACAGAAATGTGAAACGAATTAACGTACGAGGATTTGTGATAAAGAAACCGAATCGTATGTGGTACGTATTATTGCATGAATTGTTGATGTTTGTGTATGCTATATGTGTCAATTATAAACTGCTTATAATCCTTATTCACTGAGTGTATGACTCACCCATTCATACAAAACATTTTCAGATTCAGGTGCAGATCAAGGAGCGAATCCTTCCGTTCCTCCAAGCTCTTAGCCTTGGTGAGCCTCAAGGTTTAGAGGCGTATGTTTTAGTAGTTGTTTCCGTAGTGTGCTCCATAAGATTACAAACCGTGTTAAGTCTGTTATGTGTATGTGATTGAGTCTAATTAAGACTTATTGAACCTTTGAGGTGTTATTTTGATTTCCGAGTTATGTATGCAGTTATGGCAGGATTACATGTGTAATGGGTATAGGGATGATACTTTAAAGACCCTATTATATTATGGATTTTATACGTGATGTGTGTTATTAAAGTAGTTGTGGTTATTGTTGTTTAGCTTATTATTGTGTGGAATCCAGGTTAACGCTGACATGGGACTTGGTGTCCCATGTGCCAGTCACGGATCCGAGTTGGGTCGTGACATTCAGTGTCTCGCCCAATTAACCTCCCCGTCCGAATATCTGAAAAATACAGAAAGTATATTGCATGAGAGCAGTGCAATTTAATTCTCATGTAACATGGCTAACAAATAGCAATTTTTGCGATAAGGCAGGAACATAAACACAATTTTTTAGCCGAAAATTGGGAGACAATTCAATACTTCTAGCCCCTTTAATAGGAGAACACTCCCCATTAGCTGTTTGGACATGAGTTTTTGGTGGGTTTGGTTGGTTTTTTAAAATCACTATGGTCATTTATCATAGTGACTGTGGCCCCACAGTCAATTAACTGCTTACTACTTGTTTGATTATTAGTTTTAGTGACACAACTAATCCCGGGGGCAATATTGACATTATGGGATAAGGGAGCAGTTTCAGAAATATTAGAACATTCAGTGGGGTTAGAATTGCAAGTATAAAATAATATCATGATAAAAATACTTTTATTACCATAAAACCCTTTATTCTCATTCTCTCTTAAGCTCGAGCTTGCGCCGCCTCCCTTCCTTGTCCCGATAGCTACTGCAGCAATTCCTACCGTCTCTCTCTCTTCTCCATTGTTGGCGCTACTAGCAGCCTTCGGGCTGCTTATCGCCATGGCAGTGGTGGCGCTCTTGGTGTCTCTCTTCTTTTCATCCGGCCACCACTCCGAGTAGCCTATGATTTTGAAACAACCCTCCTTGGTGTGACGGCTGCCACCGTAATGGGTGCATTTCAGGTGCGTTTTATCTTCGTTGTCCCGCCGAAGTGATGACATCGGCTTCGTCGTGTCTGGCCGGCTTCTCACCACAAGTCCACTGCCTATTCCTGAGGGTTCTTGTCCCGATGAAGGTTCTCGTTGTTCATGATTCCTCGTCGGGCGATTTCCCGGCGTATTGTGGCATAGGCTATTTCGACGGTGGGAAGAGGATCCTCCTTCAGGAGATCCCTCCTGTCCTTGTCGTAAGAGTCGTCGATGCCCTGGAGGAATTGAAATAACCTATTCTGTTGCAAGAGTTTGTTGTGTGTTGTGATGTCTTCTAAACACGACATCAGATTTGACATTCTTCTATCTACTTCTTTCCATATGGATTGTAGACTATTGTAGTATTTTTCAATAGATTATTGTCACTGTTTGAAATTGTAACCTTTTACTGTGAGATCATATATCTGTAATTGGTCCCTCCCATTGTGGTATGTCGCTTCTATCCCCTTCCAGAGCTCTCTGGCAGTAGGATAATCGAGATATTGAGTCTCAAGTTCCGGCTCAATGTTCTCGATGATCCAGGCGATGACAATGGAATCGGTTTCCTGCCATTTGGTTGCTGATGGATCATTTTCTGGTGGTGAGGAGTCAATGATGTGCCTGAGCCTCCCCCTGCCTTTAATGGCTAAGCTCATAAGCCTAGACCATACTGTGTAGTTTCTGTCATTTAGTTTTGTGGATAGATTGATTGGTTGGTTGTTTTTTGTTTCTATTTGTGGTTTGGTTGGGTTGAGGTTTTGTAGCAATTGCATGAGTTGGCTTGCAGAGATGGAAGGTTGAGGTGAGGAGACATTGCTCGAAGTTTCATTATCACTCGTCATTGTTTGTAAGTTTTTGAGCTCTAATACCATATTAGAATAGGTTTTTTGTATTTCTGTATATGTAACGCCCCGCTACTTAGGGGTGTCTGTGCGAAGGACACTATCCCAACGAACACGCTACTAGGACCTTAAAGCTAGATAAGATAACTGAAATAACTGAAATAACTGTAATAACTGTATTAACTGTTATAACTGTTCAACATTAATGAATCTTAACTGTAAGCTGTAACTGAAACATATGACTGAAAGGAAACCTGCCTCTAGTGTCTGGAGCAACTAAACATAAACAAATCTGCCTGAAACATTACAACTTAAACTGAAATAAATCTAAACCAAGAAAACTGAAAAGGCTCACCAAGGATATCAGCTACGACCTCTACTGGATCAATGGATCCTCGTCTACGGGGGGATCGTACTCTGAATAACATGGTTGACGAGGGATGAGTCTTCGACTCGGCGATGGGATAATGCATGCATTGCAACACTCACAACATATATATCACATACGAGCATGTTATCATCCAATCAAACAATCCCGTCGAGTTATCACACTAAAGCAACCCAAGCCTACATCTGTATAACTGTATCTGTATCTGAATCTGTGAACTAACTCTCAGCACGCAACTAGAGTATAGTCCTAACTGCCCCACTAGGGGTATATTTGTCACCAAGTCGTCCGGTAACCGGGATCGGAACATGCTTGGCGGGCTTGGGCGACTCACTCTTAATTAGCACACCATACTAAGATACCGGGATCTGACCTCCGACCATAGCGTCTGACGTATACTAATCAGGGTGGTGCGATTACTCAAGACAGTCAGCAAGTATTACAATCAACACACTTCATATCATAAGGCTATGACTATAATTCAATTACATTCCTTATCTTCTTTAGTCACATGTTATCATGGCATGTAACAACCAACATTCATCATACAGTCAACATCTAACATAACATAACATAACTTAGAAAATAAATCCCTAACATCATCTACTAAGTTCCTAACTACCTAGCATATCACTATCTCTAACCACCTAACATGTTACTAACTACTACTACTTCTACTACTACAAACACATGCAATATTACTTAACTTATTATCTTGCCTAATTATCTAGTGATCAAACAAATATATATATGCTGTAAATGTTGAACTACATGCAAGATCTCCACTCACCTGGATAAAATTGAGGCTGAAGAGGACCGAAAGCTTCGTCCCCAGCTACTGGAACCATATTTGCACCTGTCGTGCAAAAGACGTATTAGAACCTCTAAAGAAAAGGAAACAAGACTTGAACTATAGTTGCGGACACGCCGTCACTAGCGAGCTGATGCCTCCCGCTAGCGAAGGGTCGGTCGCTGGCGAGCTCCTCCTGCTCGCTGGCGACCATCACGCAGAAAAGGGCATAAACGACTTTACACTCACCGTCGGGAATTCGCTCTAGTAGAGTATCCCCAAGACGTCAAGCTCACACTATCCTCAACAATGAAGGATGCCCAAAGCACTGCTTTGAAAAAGGCTGAGTGTGAGTTGTGAGATGTGAGGTAGCATAACCCCTCATATATATAGGGTGAGGAGGGAAAGCTAACATCATGCTGCAAGCAATGTGGGACTAACATCATGTTGCAAGCAATGTGGGACTAACATCATGTTGCAAGCAATGTGGGACTAACATCATGCTGCAAGCAATGTGGGACTAACACATGGTCGCTAGCGACGAGCTTCTCACTAGCGGGAGCTGACTGCTCGCTAGCGAGCTCCCTCTGACAGCAACTTGCTGACGTGTTTCTGACGCGTCCTAAAGAGAGTCCTTCCTAAGGGACACTATGATACGGGGTATCACAGTATATTATAATCTCAATACAAAGGATAATACATATAGGGATATGAGAAACACCAATCTAGCCTAATTAGGATCAGTCAATCATTAACTGTGATTAATCCTTTCCTAAATTAGAGCTAATTACAGATATGATTTTATTTTATTCTTTCTTACATTTATAGTGTTTCTAGAAAAAATAGGAAAATTTCACATTTTAAAGTAGATATATAACATTCAATTTCTACTATATGTAAAAAAGTCATGTAATTTCATATTTTAAAGTCTATAGTCTTTGTTTTATAGTGATTCTAGAAAAATAGAGAAATCTAACATTTTAAAGTATATAGCCTTCAATTTCTACTATATGTGAAAAAATTATGTATGTGAAAAAATTATGTAATTTCACTTTTTAAGGTCTATAGTCTTTCTAAAAAAATAGAGAAATCTCAAATTTTAAATTTTATAGTCTTCAATTTGTAGTATATGTAAAAAAATCATGTAATTTCACAATTTAAAGTCTATAATATTTATTTTATAATGTTTCTAGAAAAATAGAGAAATCTCACATTTTAAAGTATATAACTTTCAATTTCTACTATTTATAGAAAAGTCATATATGTTCATAATTTAAAATATATAGTCTTTGTTTTATCTATTATAACTTATAAATAGGGGTGTAAGCGGTTCCGACCCACCCGATAGAACCGATGAATCCGAACCGATCCGAAGGGTTTGGATCGGATTGGATCGGATCATCGGGTCTGATCGGGTAAAATCCGATGAATCCGACCATTGAGTGGTCCGGATATCGGATTTCAAAATTTTTGATCCAATGGAACCGAACCAATCCGACGGAACCGATCAAAATAAAAATAAAAAAAAACTATTTTACTTCGGTACTCAGTACTCAGTACTCACTATCCCTAACCCTAAGTCACTCACACCACTCTATCTTCTAAGTCTCTACTCTCTAACTCTCTTAGACTCTTACTAAAAAAACCCTAAGATAGCTAGCCGCCTCCTCCGCCTCCCATTGCCGCTTCCCTCCGCGTCGGTGCCGCTTTCCTTCATCCCTCCTGGTTCGCGATTCTGCGCTTCTCCGTTCTGCGACTCACCGACTCTGCTGGTTCACCATTCGGCGTCGCTTCCCTGCTGGTGTTCGACTGTTCGCGATTTTGGGCCGCTTCCCTCCGCGCCGGCGCCGCTTCACTCTGCTGCCGTGCGGCTGTTGAAAGTCGCGACTCCGTTTCCTCATTCCTGGTCTGCTCTGCTTCACCCTCCAGTGCTGGTTGTTCTGCTCTGTTCCCTCCTACTGTCGCCGCTGGTTCCCTGCCGGTGCTGCTCTGTTCCCTCCTACTGCCGCCGCTCGTTCCCTGCCGGTGCTGCTCTGTTCCCTCCAGTGCTGGTTCTACTCTGCTTCAGCTTCTTTGTTTCGTAAATTTTTAATTTTTCTTGTTACTTGTTTCACTTCTAATTTGTTTGGTTGAATGCTAGTATTGTTTGATTGATTATATTGATTTGTTTCTGTTTTAATTTTTTAGTAATTATTTCTATTTCAGAATTTTTTGGCAATTTTTAATTTTAATTTTTTAATCGGGCATCCAATGATCCGAACCGAACCAACCGAATTTTAATCGGATCCATCGGTTCGGATTTGCTCATGAAAAAGTGATCCATCCGAACCAATCCGAACCGAACTAAAATTGATCGGATCAGATTCATTTTTCCTTCAAATCCGATCCAAACCGATCCGATTACACCCCTACTTATAAAGATAATTGCCAAAAAGTTAGTTAATTTTTTGTCTCTAAAGATAATATTAAAAAAGTAAAAAATTGTAACTTTTTTTCTTAACTTCTTTACGATAAGTACCTCTATCATTTCATTTATTTCCTTTTTTTGTAAATATATTAGATATTACAATTAATGTAAGTATTACATATTATTAATTTTACAAACATAATTAAAATAAATAATATTACTAATTGTAATAATTTTTTAAAGAATAAAAAATGCGACTTTATAGGCACGTAAGTGTCTATCAAGTTGCTAGTAGTGTATAAAAAAATAGAGAAATCTCACATTTTAAAGTTTATAGCCTTCAATTTCTACTATATGTAAAAAAATAATGCAATTTCATATTTTAAAGTCTATAGTCTTTGCTTTATAGTGTTTCTAGAAAAATAGAGAAATCTAACATTTAAAAGTCTATAACCTTCAATTTATAGTATATGTAAGAAAGTCATGTAATTTAATAATTTAAAATTTATAGTTTTTGTTTAATAGTGTTTCTAGAAAAATAGAGAAATCACGTATTTTAAAGTATATAACCTTCAATTTTTAACAAATGTAAAAAAACCATGTAATTTCATAATTTAAATTTTATAGTCTTAGTTTTATAGTGCCTCTCAAGAAAAATAGTAAAATCTCACATTTTGAAGTATATACCTTTCAATTTCTACTATATATAAAAAAAGTCATGTAATTTCATAATTTAAAGTTTATAGTTTATATTTTATAGTGTTTCTAGAAAAATAGAGAAATCTCACATTTTAAAGTATAAAGCCTATAATTTCTACTATATATAAAAAAGTCATGTACTTTCATATTTTAAAATCTATAGTCTTTATTTTATAATATTTCTAGAGAAATAGAGAAATTTCACTTTTTAAAGTCTATAACCTTCAATTTGTAGTAGATGTAAAAAATAATGTAATTTCATAATTTAAAGTCTATAGTCTTTTATTTTATAGTGTTTATAGAAAAATAGAGAAATCTCACATTTTAAAGTTTATAACCTTCAATTTCTACTATATGTTAAAAAAATGTAATTTCATAATTAATTTAAAGTTTATAGTCTTTGTTTTATTGTGTTTCTAAAAAAATAGACAAATCACACATTTTGAAAAATATAGTCTTCAATTTCTACTATATGTAAAAAAATCATGTAATTTCATAATTTATAGTCTATAGTCTTTGTTTTATAGTGTGTCTAGAAAAATAGAGAAATAATCTCAATTTTAAGTATATAACCTTCAATCTCTACTATATGTAAAAAAGTAATGTAAATTCATATTTTAAAGTCTATAGTCTTTGTTTTATAGTGTTTCTATAAATATAGAGAAAGAGGATTGAGTACGACAACAATTTGGCAAATAGGCAGCAGATTCCTAATATATTTGTAAAATTTGTTACATAAAACATGGCTATTAACAATTTTCTGACTGAATTGAGTTTAATTTTGATGCACTCACAGTGTAAAGATATTTTACACTGTCGTCCAATCAAAATGCTCCATTTGTATGACTTTTCAAGTAATGGAAGAGAGAAAATATAATCATGGCTGATGTGGACACAGAGTCAAATGATAATTTAATAAATTTTCATTCCAATTATGTCCTTCTGCATTTTTTCAAAATTCCAACCTAATCTTTTCCAATTCTAACAGTAATTTGACTTATCAAAACAAATATGATATAAGACACTAATGACTCTGGCTCTACATATTTATCAAACAAAAAATGGAGTCAGTATGACACCGTGCCAATAACACCACAAAATCGGCTAAAATACTTAAATATTAGGAGAGAGAGTTTATCTCCTATATACACCGAGTGGAAAATTTTTTCGGATTCCCACTTATACAAAATCGGCAGGCACCCCGCCGATTTACATGACCACAAAATCGACAAGCACCCCGCCGATTTCCCACCCCAAAATCGGCAGGCAGTGTGCCGATTTCCTCACACCTTACAGTAAAATAGTTATTTAAAATATAATTATACCATAGTTGCAACTAAGTTACTGCTTCTGATAAAGTTAATTTACTTTCATTTTTGCTTTTCTTGTAACTTCTGATAAAATATGCATAATAGGTCGTGCCCTTAACTGTAAATATTCATTGGGAGAGAATTTCATGGAGGTTGATATTGATATGGGGTCATCCATGGTTGCCAGTGCTATAGTTCATTTGGCATTTGGTTACATCTTAATTCAATGAAATTAACCATAAATAAATACTTACTAAGTAATTCATAATAATAACAATAATCCATAAAAAAAACGTGAGGCTTACTATGTAGCATAAAAGAGAGTGACAAATTCAGAGTTTCTATTTTGACTTTATTTTGTAGTTTGATGCCTTTTTGTATCACACTTTTTGCTATAATGCAAAAACAGGGACAACAACATGTTTATTTCTGACCATGCATTCGATTATCTTCACCAATTCTTCCAAGCACCACTTGGAAGAAGCATAGTCTTTGGGGAATATGACTAAAGACATATTTATTGTTACCTTAATTAATAAGAACCTATTTATCCTTGTTCACAGCATTATGCAAAAAGAATTCGATTGTTTAGTATCAAATAGCGTGATTAACTTATTGCCTGTTGCAGACAACCGTTACACGTTTTTTAGTCGATTGGAATCATGTGAAATATAGCATTCCTTGGTATTCCAAATTTTTCTATAAACACCGTAAATAAAACAAAGGTTATAGATTTCAAATTATTTAATTTCATAATTTTTTTACCTACAGTAAAAATTGAAGGCAAAAAGCAAAACAAATAAGAGTAACTAAGATGAGATAAGTTGGGAAGTTTCAACCATAAAAAGAAAAAGGAAATCGGCACACTGCCTGCCGATTTTGGGGTGGGAAATCGGCGAGGTGCCTGCCAATTTTGTGGTCATATAAATCGGCGGACTGCCTGTCGATTTTGTATAAGCGGGAATCCGAAAAAATTTTCCACTCGGTGTATATAGGAGATAAACTCTCTCTCTTAATATTTAAGTATTTTAGCCCCACAAAGTCATCATAAATAATAATTTAACTTTTCAAAATCATTAATTTCTTTTTTAAAATATTAAAATTTAAATTAATAATTTTAAAAAATTTAATTATTACATATACTAGTTAATTTTGTGATATAAAAAGGTATTTCTCTTTAAATCAAATATATATATATATAAGCAGAAGAAAAACCTGAGGGCTGAGGGGCTGTGTGAGTGCGTAACTAATAAGCTCAACCAAAAAAATAAGGGTTTAGTGGTTTGGTGGCGGTGCAAAGAGCAAGAGAGAGAGAGAGCGATGGATCCAGACGCGTTGGCAAAGGCATTCGTGGAGCACTACTACTCAACCTTCGACACGAACAGAGGCGGCCTTGCGAGCCTGTACCAGGAGCAGTCGATGCTGTCCTTCGAGGGTCAGAAGATCCAAGGAGCGCCCAACATTGTCGCCAAGCTCACCAGCCTTCCCTTCCAGCAGTGCCAGCACTCCATCACCACCGTCGATTGCCAGCCCTCCGGCGCCAACGGCGGCATGCTCGTCTTCGTCAGCGGCAACCTCCAGCTCGCCGGCGAACAGCACGCCCTCAAGTTCAGCCAAGTCAGTAGTAACTCACTCACTCACTATCTACCATCACTCGTTTTTCTTTTTTGTTTGTTTGTTTTTGGGTTGCTTTGATGCTGGGTTGGTGTCGAATTGAAATGGGTTTCGTTGTTTGTGTTGATTTGGGGGCTTTTAAATGGTTACATGTGATTTTTTGTTTGACTTGATCTGTGGGGTACTGGTAGATGTAGGGTTTATAGCTAAAAGGGTAATTTTATTTTAGGGTTTTAGGGATTTAATGTGGTAAATGGATCTGCCTTGTCCAAGATCATTTTTTTACTTTTTTATGGATTTATTTGTTCTTTGCATTTGTTCGGTTCTTCGATCTACGCTGCTCTGTTTTGCTGGATATTTGATTCATGGGTTTCGTTTGTCCTGTGAGCACTGATTAAAAACTTTTCACTATTTACTAATGCCCTTACTCTTGATTTATAAATACAGTTCTTTGTCTCGTAGTTGTAATTCTTGCGCCTCAATTTTTGTGGTGACAGTGGCAGAATTTCAAGTGTTCATAATCGATCTCTCTTTGGTTTGGTGATTTTAGACTATTTGGTTTTGAAAAAAAAATGTCTTGTTTGTTTTCCTGATTGTGCTGCGCTCTGGTATGCTGTAGTTAATAAGATGTGTGTGGCTTTTGTTACATGGTTACAGTTAAATCCTTTGCTTGTTTATTTTATGTATGTTATGTTGCTGTTTGGTCGTGTTAATTTATGGTTTCAGTGAGATAACATTGAATGCTTGTGTTTGAGCAAACAAACAAATGCCACGCGTCGCTCTGCCATTGATCTATGAAAAAGTACACTCGAGTTTTAATTTCTAACGTTCTTTTTATTTACTTTGAGTGTCCTGTGGCATCATCCTATTAAGATTTGGCTTATAGAGATGAAGTTGACTCTTGTGATTAAATTAAGCTCTGGTAGATGTTTATTCCATTTGTATATGCTGTTAAATGCTTGAGCTCATATGTGCGATTGATGTCTTTATCTGCATTCGGTGATGTAGCTTTCATAAGTAAAACTTTAAACAGAAAAAACTACCTGACAATTGAAAGCTGGGTGCACATATCCACATGCGTTCTTTTGCATGATCCTAATTCTACCGGCTACTAGTACCAGTGTTTTTCTCTCAGGTGTTCAGTGATTTCTTGGGTAAAGATGTGCATACATAGGCACTCTTCTAAACCTCAGGACTCAGGATCTCACATATGACCAAAATCACAGTTGATTGATTGAGTGCTTGTGTGGACACATGCTTACCCAAGAATTTTTCCATTTATGCCAAGCAACTAACCAGTAGATATTTGACAACTTCTTAAGTTAAATGATATTTGCTGTGAAGGATCTGTACGCGGAAAGAACTAAATTCTTAACCAGAAAACAGCTCTAATGCTGCTATATGAACTATAGACATCAATATCTAAGATGATGAAGGAAAGAAGACCATGTAATAACTTTTACTGTATAAACTTGCTAGATGAAAATGGTCTGTGATTAGGCATGTAGAGGTGCTGCCACTAAGGGATGATTATAGTGGTATTGATCGTTTTCCAATTGAATCTTCTCTTAATTTTCAGTGTTAACCCAATTTTAGTTTTCAATGATTTTGCTAATTACCCAATTTCTGTGGTCATTTTTTTATCACTCACTGAATAACATTTCTGTTCACAGATGTTCCATTTGATTCCAACACCACAAGGAAGCTACTATGTGTTGAACGACATATTCCGTTTAAACTATGCCTGAAGATAGACCAATGATTATGTGATGTTAAAGGCCACACAAGTTTGCCTAGAGTGAGTGTTTTGCAGTAGACACATGAAAATGAGTTGTTTTTGCTTTCTTTGTTTGTGTTGAACTCTTGTTTGCAATGCAACTGCCAAAAGTTTTTCTGTTATGATTGGTTAAAGTGCATTCAAGGACAAATTGTTGAAGATCTCTGGATATTGGATGTTGAAAAACTTTAATATATGGTTTGGGGTTCAAGAATCCCTTACAAATTTGCATCAATTTGTTTCCCCTCCTCTGTAATGAATCTTTTTACCCAAAACAAAAAGGAAAATGCTAAATGTACATACCATTTTAACTCTCTACCTATTTTCCACCCCATTCAAATATTGACAACTTTTATGAATATGTTGACAACTTGTCAATATATTTATAAAAGTTGCCAACATTTGAATGGGTGGAAAATGGATGGATGGTACTGTTCTATGTACAAATAGCAGTCCCCAAACACCCAAACAAAAAGGAATCACATTGCATTCCTTCCATGCTTTTTCCCCTTCTGATCCTGGTCAAGTAAGAGCCTATAATTTTGAAAGAGATGCGAATCTCATAGTGGATTCAATGACTTAGGATCATACAAACTCTAGAAAAGCATTCTGAAGCTACTCAGATTATGACCTAATTCCTACTCTTCACATTTTTGGCCATTAGCTATGTGATGAAGTTACAAAGTATGATCAAATAATATCTTCCAAATTGTGGCCCCAGATGCACTTTTTTCCTTACCTTCCAACTCTTTGTTCAGGGTGTTCAATGTTTAACAATGTTGATTAATCCTTGAGGTGAGAGCTCCAGTATGAGGTTAATTTTTTTTCCAAGAAAAAACTATATTATTAGGAATTGAATTTGTCTAAGTGTTCAAGATACTAGGTTAGTTTTCAACTCTTCTAAGTCTCATTGTATAAATCAAATGACCAAGCTTAAAAAAATAAAAAGCAAGTGGCTATGAAGCCTAATCGAATGGGGAGTTTTCATTGAGTGATGGCCAACACTGGCAACAAAATTGACCAAAAAATTTCACTTTGTTGTAAAACTAATATCAATAACAGAGAGAAAATAGAGGAGAAGAGAATAATATTATTGATAGTCTCCAAAGTGTGCTTTTCCATTAGGATTCATAGTGCTATTTATAGTCAAACTAAGGAAGAGATAAGATCAAATCAAATCTTATTCAATCATATCTTAATCGGTTAAAGATACAGATATTCATAATATTATCTCATAACACTTCCCCTTGAATATCTGTTGCTGGAATATGTCTTGTTAAAACTTTACTAAGAAAAAACTCATTGGGAAAAAAATCTTAGTGAAGGAAAAGAGTACAATATCCTTATAATGTAAGACTTTTGATTGCCTCATTAAAAACCTTGTTAAGGAAAAACCCAGTGGGGTAAAAACCTTAATCAAGGAAAAAAAATACGACATTTTCTCCCCCTCTTAAAGACATCACTTAATATACTTCTACCTTTAAGAAATTAGTACACAAGATTGAGATGTGTAGGTAGAAGAATATCAAATAAATTGGCGAGGAACTATGTCTTGATAATACATTTACAGCAAATATTATATCTAGTTGTGTATAATTAGTAAGATATATGAGTGCTCCAATGACGGTAAGATGTGGTACTTCATGACCAAGTAGGCTTCTTCCCCATTTTCTTGAGAAATGGATGGAACTCTTTTTACATCCAACGACCTTACCACCATTGGAGTACTTAATGGATGTGGTTTATCCATATAAAATCTCTTCAAGATTATCTCAATGTAAGTTGATTGACGAACTGGAATATTTCATTAGTCAAATGCTCGAAGTAGGCCGAGACAAAATTTAGCCTTTCAAAGATCTTTCATCTCAAATTCATCTTTTAAATCTTTTATGCCTATTATGACTATAGCAATCTCTTCAGGAGTTCCAATGATATTTAAATCATCAACATACACAAATATGATGAATTCATTTACACATAGGCAAATAGAATCATCCTGAAATCCATATTCTCAATCAAATACTCACTAAAACGGTTGTACCGTATGTGCCCAGATTGCTTTAGATCATAAATAGATCTTCACAGTTTGATTGAATTTACAAAAATGTTCGTTAGACAATGTTGATATCTTTAATCCTTCAAGGACTTTCATATAAACATCATTGTCTAATGAACCATATAGATATGCTTGACAACATCAATTAGATGCATATTTAGCTTATTATATGTAGATAAGCTAATCAAATATTGTAACATTATTGCATCAATTACAGGAGATATGTTTCACCATTATCTATATCAAGTCTTTTGTGAAAAAACCTTGTGCTCCAAATTGAGCCTTATAGTGTAAAAATTCATTTTTTTCATTTTTGCTTTTGCAAACATACCCATCTATATCCCATGGGTTTCACACCTTCCAGGTGTTTGGACTACAACTCCAATCAACAAACGAGTCAAGTTTAGCCTACAAGGCTTATTTCTAATTTGGCCAATCATTTATATATCGATATATTTGTTGATGATTCTTGACTCAAGATCCTCATTTTCTTGCATAAGTGTAGCGCTACACTATTTGCAAATATATTGTCGCGACAATAGTTACTTGTCGGTTCCATAGTTTCTTGTGTAGACATGCTTTATTGAGATCTCATTATTTTCAATATCATAACAATTTTCAGGTACCTGAACGTCTTCTAACGTTTCAATCATGTCAAATTTTGGACAACAATATGTGTCCTTAGCATGTCTCTATCATCTTCAACGGGAAGAGTATCATTTGCCTCCATAACAATATTTTTGTCTATTTGCCCCTTATTTCAAAAATTTTTATTTTGGAACCGACTGGCATATCACGCTTCTGGCGTGTAATCTATTCACTAGCCAATTGCCTAACAATGGGCATCAATTTCGAATAAGGGTATATTCAGTTGGTATATATATTTTAGTCATTCTATTTCATAAAAAAAAATTCATCTGACAATGCATTTACTACTCTTTGCAATAAAATTATGAACTTCTGGTTCATATTGCCTTTTCATGAGGATCTAAATAGAGTAGAGTGATGAATTGCAATTTATTCCAACTGTCATTCTCCCCCTAATGTTGGGAACATTACTTCAATAAATTGGCAATCAACAAATTGAGCTTTAAAGACATCTCCTATTTGTATATCAAAATACTTGACTGTAAAGCGAGAGTCACTTCCAACATTTTAAATGAGAATTGTTTGGTTCCAGGCCAAAACAATTACTGGGTGAGAGAAATAACGACAATTTGTCTTATACAAATAAGCATTTGTAAAATAATTTGCTCTAAACTAGAATATGGAGAATTGTTCTCATAAATAATTAAGTGGTCTAGCAATCAACTGGAGGTATTTCATAAGTTTATTATGCTAGCTAATTCTTTCTATGAACATGCATAATTTGATGTTCAATCTATACAATATTGGCTTACAAGCATCATAAGCTTGAAATAAAAATTCACCATATCAACATTTTGATTATTTATCAAAATTAGTGCTCTTAACAACTTGCGCAAGTATATCACGAACTTCAGGTCGCGAGATAATAATGAGCACATATGTAACCATTTCATAGATGCATCAATCATAATTATTTGAAAGGTCCATATATTGGATTAATTAATCCACATATATCATATTGAATTCCTTCTGTAAATACAAGAGGTTCAAATTCAATCTTTGTTGGTGAATGCCATATAATATATAAATATATATTAAATTGAGAACATGTAACAAATGAAAACTCATTACATTAAAAAAACTTCTGGTTCTTCAATGAATGTCCATACATGTTTTCAATGATCCTTCGCATCATTATTTCTCTGGATGTCCTAATCGATCATGTCAAATGATAAAGTCATTTGAATTAGTAAACTTCTGGTTTACAATAGCATGTGATTCAATTAAACTAATTTTAGTGTTACAAAGACCAGATGAAAACGAAGGTAATTTTTCTAGTACAACTTTCTTGTTGGAATCACAACTTGTGATATGAAGGTACTCATTATTCCCTTCATTTACTGTCTCAATATGATATCCATTTCGGTGAATATTTTAGAAACTCAATAAGTTTCTTTGCAATTTAGTAGACAGTAATGCATCATTAATGATGAATTTTGTTCCTTCAGGCAATAAAATTATAGCTCTTCCAGAGCCTTCAATCAAAATTAGCCTTTGGAAGAATCACCGACTTTTGGTGATCATATATCTCTTCCAGGCTATTCTAGAGATCTGCAGGATCTTCCAGAGTAAGGTATTCATATTTTAAAGCCTCATGGAGATGACGGCGAAGGAACATAAATGCTTTAGTGCAATCCATGCAGCATTTCCTTGAACAATGATATCTCAAGACCCAATGATTTCATATGGATTCTAGCATCGAGAACCTAAGTCATGTAATTTTTTCCCGAAATTTCAAGGGCAACAAATTCAAGATGAAAGAGATTTGACATAATTGAAATACTAATATAATTGAAACAAAAAATGTTACCTTGAGAGCTTTTCGTGCTGATAACGTGTTGTAAAACTAATAACAATAACAGAGAGAAAATAGAGGAGAAGAGAAAACAATATTATTGATAGTCTCCAAAGTGTGCTTTTCCATTAGGATTCTTAGTGCTATTTATAGCCAAACTAAGGAAGAGATAAGATCAAATCAAATCTTAATAAGGAAGAGATAAGATCAAATCAAATCTTATTCAATCCTATCTTAATCTGTTAAAGATACAGATATTCATAATATTATCTCATAACACACGACCAAAACAAAAGCTTGTATGTGAAGTGGAAATTTTCAATTGATTGACCTGCACTAACAACAAAATTTGAAATAGAATGTGAACTCCTTCCTGAGTCAATTGTAAAACACTCATTCAATTATACATTTTTTTTTCTTTTTGCAATTCAATGCCATCCATTCAAAACTTGCATTTTCTACAAGAATAGGGAATGAACATTGATTTAGTAGGTTGGCAAATATGTGAATATAAAACTGTACATGTTTTAAATAAACCAAACAAATCAACCACAGAAACAAACACCTAAAAATTTTCCTTACAATTTAGTTGACAAAAAAAAAAAAGGGAGACCTGCAACTCCATTTGCCTCCTTTCTTCCTCTTTCACTTCCATCAAATTCATAATAGAATTTGTTCTCGTCCTTTTCAAGCAGTTAGTCGATCGAGCATTTAGTCGACATCACATGCCAGAAGTCCATTGTACAGGACTGAGCTTGAGGGTTGTGTAGTAGACTAGGTCCAATACCGTTAGACAAGTTGAACAGAGGATACTTTCTACTCTTATCATTCCTCTTGTGTTTGGACTTCTGGCATGTGACGTCGACCAAGTGTTCGGTCGACTAAGTGTTCGGAAAGGATCAGTACAGAATCAAAGCATCAAACACTAGAGAGAGAGCCAATGGCCAGTTTCATTGTTTTCAATTATTCAAACCTAAACTTGGTACATCCATTTGAGGCATCTCTGGCATTTTGAGAGAAGAAAGGGGTGATGAGGATTCAGATTGTTGTTGCTCTTTGTTATCACCACCTTCATGGCCATTCATGTCAGGCACAGGCACTTTAACCATCCCTTTGAGCATACTTCCAAATGATCTAAATGGATGGCTTATTCCATCTTTGACTTTCATTATGAGAGATACCTCTGAGAGTTGCCAAGCCAAAGTGAGTGCAATCATCACTGAAAGGAGGCAATGAGTCACAAAATTCTGCCTCTTCACTTTCTTCAGCTCTTTCACTATCTCATCAGTTTCACTTCCCTTGCATTTGGAACCTTCCTCATCAGCATCCACATTTTCACTTTCTATCTTCTGAATTACAGTAGCTACAAGCTCTGCTCTTGGAATCACTTCCAACTAAAAATTAATTGAGAAGATGCACAGGAAATTCTATCAATCTTTAACCATTTCATATATACAACATAAAAATGACCTTGAATGAAGTTGTAATGTATAGATTCTAGAGAGAGAATTCTTGTGAATAAGTGTATAACCCTTATATTCCAAGATCTAATGAAGACTAACATACTCCTATTTCCCCTCACATGTCAACAAGCTATGTATCAAACCAGTACACCAATTTTGGTCTAAAAAGTAACTATTTTAAGAAAAAAATGAGAGATGAGAAGTGGAAAGAAGACAACCGGTAAGAAAAAAAAGTAAGTAATAAAAATTATGGGACCTAAGATTTTGTGCGAAATAAATATCTGTATATGAAAAAACTACAGCATCACTAGAAGTATAATAAAAAATCAGTAAAAACAGTCAATAAGTTGGGAACAACATATATAATATAAATTGCACACGGAATATTATATGTTGTGCACGTCATATATCACATGATGTGCACAACATATATCATATGTGGCAAAGAAAATTATACTGTGTACAATAGGTGATATATGTTGTGCAACACATATGATATATGCGGTATATTTTATATTATATATATTGTGGTAGCTATGCGCACTATATTAGTGAGGGAGAATAAGAGGATCATACCTGAGAGACAGAGAGCAGGTTAGAAAGAGCGAGCTCGTATTCAGCATCGTCGTCGTTGGTTTCACAGAGTATTTGTGGTTGTTGTGTCCCCTTGTTGTTCCTGTTCTCTTGTATAAGCTTCTGAATTGCGAGATCGATGAGCTCAAGCCTCCGATCTTGCTCCATTATTATTGCCGCCACACAATTCTTGTTTACGTTAATGATACCAATTTATTAGATTTTCTGTTGCAATATAACTAATAGACATGTTAGATAATATGAACAACATATATTACACATTATATATATTATATCGTATGTACATTATATATTACATATTATAAATAAAAATAATATTACAATATATGATATATGATATATGATGTACATAATATATTATTATATATATGTTCTATATAATATGTATATTAAATATTATAAATTGTACATAATTTATCAACTATTTTGGTTATTTTTTTATTAGGTACCAATTTTTTTCCTATTACTAATAATAGTAAGAGTTTTGCTGATAGTATAAAATTATATCAGCTAAAACAGTTAAAAATAGAAAATTGAATCTAAATTACTCAATCCATTAAAAAAATACACATTATTAAATTTTTTTTTTCAATTAAAGAAAATATTTTTATCCAAAAATTTATCTAATAATAATAATAATAATAACTATATTTTGATGATAAAGGGTAAAGGTAGATCCATTAACCAAGGAACTAGAGGCAGATTCTTCTCAATTGTTCGCGCATGAACCGTCATCAAGCTCAATTATTATTGCAAAAGAGACGTGACCTTTTAGTTTTGTTCTGTTGTGCCCTTTTCTCATTACTCTAATACTTATGGATTCATTGCCACAGTTTTTCCAACTCTATCTATAAAAACGTACAAGCCAACACATGTCATTCAATACATGATCGACAGAAATGTTATTTATATTATCTTCACATGTATTTAAAAACACTTTAGATGTCTACAAAAACATTGCTTGGGAATAAATTTAAACTTTTATCTTATAAGATGACTAAGTGACACCTTAAAGTGTCTTGAAAAAATTGATACAAACAACCTATTTTCATATAAATGATGTGCGAACATTAAATATCATACTGACGATTTTGTATTTATCATTGAATAGTACGCGGATTCTAGTCCCACACTCCATCCAACGGTGGATATACAATCAATCGGCAGCATAAAAACCGATTTGTCTCTTTACAAATAGCAAAACCCATATTTTTATTGGAGGTCTTTGTCGACCTACAAATGAAAGGGAAGTGCTATTGATACATAGTATAGTATCATCCACCCATTCAAATGTTGGCAACTTTGATGAATATGTTGACAAGTTGTCAATATTTGAATGAGATGGTAAATAGGTGGAAGGATATTGTGTCATGAACATGTACCATGTTCCCAAATGAAAGTAGCAACCCCAGACTAAAGAAAGCAACAAAGAGAAGCTTTCTCACTAGAACTTGGAACCGTACTTTACATGCATTCCAGACCATTTTGTACCTATAAAGTAACCAATAATGTTTGTCGTAGAACAGAAATACACCCAACAAATATCCAACGTGTGTTATTCATAATATGGAATGTATGCTATTTGTATAGCACACGTACATATAGCACACATCTCATATCATGTATCGCATACGTTAGATACTTGTTGGATGTATTTCTGTCGTACGACAAACATTATTGTAAAGTAACAACGTTAGTTACTTCTACCACTGTACAACCTAGCTACATTGATTTACAAGACTAAAATCTCACGCTTGTTCTGCACCACTAAATACAAACAACACACAAAACTAGAATTAGGAAGGCTAGAGCATTTCCCACTCCCATGGAATTTCAAAGAATCCATCACTTTCTTTAATGGAAGCATCCCCTCCAGAAGCTGATGGTGCTTCTTCAATTGTGCTACCAAGTTCAGCCTGTAAAAAGAACTCGAGAATTATCAATTGCTCAAAACAGGAAAGAAAACTTGCTAGCTCTTCATGATTAATTAAGTCATGTCTATTGTACCCAAAAATAAAGTTCATGTCTATCTTATTTCTGATTCTCTAGAAAAGAAATGCATTATTGAAGCCTCATACATTACAATTAGTAATTAACTTATTGGTAGCTCAATCTGACTATAAAAAGTAGCATAACTGGGAGATACTTGATGTATATTAACTAGATGGATCCAACTCTAATTACTTACATTTTTCATTTCCACCCCATTTACCTTAGCTTCGCGATACATCTCAAGCATGCGACGATATTGCTGCCGAGCACCTGAAGAATGGACCATGGATAACACCCGCGAAAAAGCCTTTTCGATCGCTACATGTACTTTCTGTTTACGGAAAACCTTGAGAAAATCTTCATCGTCACTTTCATCAATTGACTGCGACTCTGGTTGGAAACCTCGTAAACCAGCTCCTTTTCTCCGCCATCGCAGTACTACCTTCTCCCAGATTCCAACTGCCCAAACTATAAACTTGTATTGCTTCCGAACCTGGTAACCCCTCACATGAGCCTGTCCAAGTAAATACAGTAAGTTAATGATAAATTCATCTTGCACTTATACTAGTGTGTGCTAAGTCAAGCTTGCGGATATCTTATTTCTTTGAATATACAATTTCTTTTTCCTCGCTGTTCAAAGTATCGGCAGTGATAATACAGAGCTTCAGTTCAATTTGCCTGAAAAAACTGTTTTAGTAACATTGATTACCTGTATCTTCACTACTTTTTGGCGCAAAGCTAAGAAATCTTTACGACCTTTCCAACCTCGATACTTCTTCTGAATTGATAAGGCGGCTTTATTGTAATCACGTGACCTCCCAAAGCTTAGTTTTGACACGGCAGAAAGATCAGGAATGTTATCAAAGCTATCAGTACTGATTCCGCATCCATCTAGACAAGCAGCAGCGGCAGCAGCTTCTCTCTCTAACCGTTTTCTGAAAGAATGGGCACGAAAAGCAGCCTGTATCCGTGCAGCTGCCAGAGCAGCATTTTTGACAGCAGCCAAGGTATCCTCGAGTGAACTCCGATCATCACCGGCTCCAAAGTTTTCTGTACAGACCCGACTGATATTATACTCTGCTACAAGCTCAGCAGAACCTTTAGAAATCTCACTCTCTTCCAGTGTGAGAGATGAAAGATGGCTTGTGAGATCTACCTCTGAAAGATAACCAGCCAGTCCCTTATGGCCGCTAATGGCAGCGATAGATGCAGCAGTTTTACCAACTGGATCTTTTGAACATGGATCAGTCACCGCTCCAGCAGATGCACCAGATGCTATGAGTGAAGCAACCATTTTCTCCCTATTATGGAATAAAATATTTCAGTCATTCAGAAACACAGCATCCAGATCACTAAAAAACTTAAAATAAAACAACTAATGTATAATAAAAGCTTCTAAAGATAGAGTTTCATAGTTAATATAATACTAATTTATGACAATACCTCCTGAAAAAGTTTGGTCATCCGAGGAAAAGGCCAACTGAGGCCATAATAAGAAGAGGTAGATGATGACCAAGAAAACCATGAAAAGAAACAAAGAAAAAAAAAACAAATTTTGAAATTTTGCCAATAATTACTCATATGATGAGTAATCCTGCTACATGTGGCTATTATATCATTGATGCAATCTTCAGTTGGACTAAAGTCAACAGAAAAATAAGGGTGCGATTGGTTTGCAATCTTTTGTTTTCATTTTCATTATAAATAGAAAAGACAAGTAAAAATGTTTGATTTTATTTCATTGAAAATATTTTCTAAAATCAGTGAAAATAAGAAAACGTCAAATTCTTGTTTTTTATGTTTTCAGTCAAAAGTGTAAAAACAGAAAATGAGTTGAATGAAAATACCATACATACTGCCCACTAGAAGAAGTACACAACCTTCATACCTATATAAAAATAAAAAATGAAAACAGAAAATATTTTCACAAACGAAACACCACCTAAAACTTTCCTTTTTGTTCCTTCTCCTCAACTCATTCTTGTTTCCAATGGAAAAAAATATAGATTTATATAGGCATTTTGTCAAGCATATTTTGTTAAAAAATTAAGCAGATGCTTTATATCGATTGTATAGCAAATCAACAACTTTAACCAATGGTAGTAATGATTATAATAATAGCAAACACTATAGACTATTCTATTACCTTCCAAACCGTGCTGCCCAATGAAGGGCGGTCCACCCATTGATGTCACGGAAATTTACATTCACACCGCAACTAAGAATAGGGTTCAAGGCCCACTCGTAACCCAACCCAGCAACCATGTGTATAATCCCCTGCTCTTTCTTGGACAAAGAACAGCCTGTTTCTTCATCTCTTTCCTGGGATTTGTGAGAAAGCCACTGCTGCAGCTTATTCTTCAGCAGCTCTTCAAGAATCCAATCAACAATACCTGATGAAGTTCCGCTGCCAACTAGAAGGGCCTCTATAATATGGCTCCATGAATCATCATCTGCTTTCTGTAATGTTGGTAGATGACTCCCAGATTCTATGTTGCCATTCTTTATAGTTGAAGCGGAAAGGAGCATCTGAGCAAATCTAACAAGTAATAACAGCTCTTCTGGATTTCTAGCAGTTTCTGTTTCCAATGAATTACAGTGAGTGCAATTATGGATCTTATCACGAAACTCAAACTCTCGGATTTCACTGCAGGACTCCCGATTTCCAGAGGTAATGCACAGAGTAACCTTCCCTGGAAGGTGGGCTGGAGCTTCACAACAGATTACACCATCCTGAATTATCTCAGCAGGAACTTCGATATCACCAAACATACAAGCCCAGGTAGAATCCGAGGGAAGACAGAGAAATGACCCAATAATGATGACCTGCATAGAACATGGAAATTTAGCATTCAAATTCAGACAGAATTAGTATATATCCCAAATAGCTGTCTCAAAAATCAAAAGCCAGGAGCTTTCACAGCATTTTCCTCATTATTTTTATACATAATTGCATTATATTAAAGGATTTTGCTAACCAATGCCCTTACTATTTGCTAACCATTGAGGTAGTAAAAATAGAAATACTCATCTTGGGAAGAGATGTTTTTGTATTTTTTATGTAAGTGGTCAACTATAAAAAAATAAATATTTTAAAATCTTACTATTTGAAGTAACCTTAACCTAGCAAAACCCTAATATTAAAATATGCAATTTGTAAAAACTGGTATCTCAAGCTATGTAACAATACCACACACAGAACAGGGAGTGAATCACAATGATATCACTCCTTTAAGAAGTATATTAATTGTGGAATGGTCGTAGCAGAAAACAAGATAAGCAAATAGGAAAATCAAAGAGGGAATAACAATGGCAGAGATTAGAGAGTCTGCCCCTCTCCAAGGTCTAGTCCTTTTTCCAAAAGTCTAAATGATTCCTCACACCCACACTTTCTCCCTATATTCTTTCTGTCCTGACCCCTAAAAGAATCATCCTAGGATCAGGCACCCTCTTCACTCCTAGTGCCAGGTTGCAATGTGGTACTATTTCCCTCACTACCCTTTTGTGCTTTCCTCCTTTTGCAGTAAACAGGTAAAGATTGAATTTTTCCCCTTTTACCCAAAGAAGTTTCTTCTGTCAATTCCATTCTTTCGGGGTATGTAGCACGATTTTACCAGAATAATTTCAACTATACTAAGGAGTTTGGATTGAAGAAGTCATGGATTCAAATCCTAGAAACAACCTCTTCGTTTGTTTGTGTTTGTGTTTGTGGCGTAGGGCATTGTAGATCTACCCTCCCAAGGCCGTAGTAGGTGGGAGCCTTGGACTACCCTTTATAATTTCAAATATAGTGCAACCAAGTTATCTTTTAATTCTAAAGCTCTTCAGCAAGCCAGGTAAGTTCTAGGCAGTAAGCACCAATCAGTATTAATCAAAAGGAATTAGAGCATGTTTGGATTAGCATTAAACAGCAATTTTTAAAAATCAAAGCTACTGTGGAAAAATAATCATGTTTGGGGTACCTGTAGCATATAATTTAAGTAGTTGCTTTTGATGGAAAAAAGCTTTTGGGGGCTAAAAAGCTAAAGCTTTTTTTAATTTTTAGGGCATTATGCTAATAATTTTACTTGCAATTATCCAACAACCCATCAATGTACACTTCATCTCTCTTACATTTCACCAATTGTTTCATACTCATTTTAGTAATTTACCAATAAAACAAACTATTACTTATTACCAGTCCGAACAAAACCAATTAACTTAAAATCACTTTTCAATTGGTATTTATACATAAATTAGTTCTCAAATAATCAATTATATACAAAAGCAAATATATAAATAAGCGATTATTGAGAAAAACATAATCTTACAACTATCCCAAAAAATGCACTTACACTTCAATCATTCAGAAGATAGCATCTACTCATGTAGATTTGTAAATATCATTACTTAAGGTAAAAATAACAACAATAGTTCGAATTGGAAGGCACAAACCTTTGTAGTCTCAGTTGAATAACACCATTCTGGAGAGACTGCCCTAATTGTGAATTTCTGCTTCTGTGAAACAGTCAAGCTTGAATCTGCAACAAGAGGTTCTTGCATTTGTATTTGCTCAAACAACGTTGCATAGTAATCAGAATTAGTTTCTTGAGTTTCCACCAAAGAATATGGAGGAAATTTGTCTCCATCAACCTCTTGAGGACATGAGAAGAGAGCTGGTGATATGGAATGGGTATCAGAGGTGGCAGAAATTTTACATTACATGCCAGAAAAGAAAAAATGTGAAGTTATTAAGTTTAAAGTCATACAGGTTTCAGCATTATTACTGTTTGAGTTTAACCAGTGATTCTTTTCCTGATTGGCAATCTGTACCCTTCCTGAAGAGTATAGTGGCCCATCCTGTTTTAAGTACAGAAATTTATTTCTGAGCTAATTCTAAAAATAAAAAATATACATAAAAGTATTTAAACGAAAGCTGCGAATAAATATTATTCTTTCAAAAAATGCAGAAATAAAGTCACTTGGACATTTCAGTAACCACAAATTTCAAAGAGCCAACTCTTAACAAATGAAAATGTCTTTGGAATACTCACATTTCCAGATGCTTCATATGCATGTTGCTCTGGTAACTTGGTCATGCATGGGAAGTTAAATGATTCCAGCATATCAGTCCAAGACAAAACTTTTTCATTTCCATCTGGGCAATCATGGTCGAAGAGTTCACTGTAATATTTACCACTACCATCTACAGAAAATACACAAACTTTAGAAGCTTTTTTTTTCTACTCTTGTTGATATTTAAATATAGTGAAGTGCAGAGAAAATAAACAATAAAGAATTTGCAAAATAAGTTGAATCTGAACTAGAGCTGAATGTGACAATTTGTGGAAAAAAGAAAGGATTTTTATTTTGACAAGTTGACTAATTTTATTTTCATCGAAAATCCTATGGCCGTGACCTGTATACGAAGAACAAAACACTTATAATTTTATTTCTTAACCACAAAAGAAGATAAGCTGCTTTGAATATACTATATAATAAAAATGAGTTCTACACAGTAAATTTTCAAATATTGTTCTGCACGATTAATATATTTTCACTAAAATCCACAGAGCTTTTATTGGAGTAGCTTCAGATCATAAACCCTAGTTAGGAGGCAGTGATTTTGAAGATTACTTTTCTTCTATCATTAAGGCTGCTACATGCTACCAAAATTCACATTAAGGCTGCTACATGCTATTAGGATTAACATGCATGATGCAACAACCAGCATATAACCTAACAATTGATAAAATATGTTTCGCAAAGACAAAATTTATTATACGGAGTGGAATCAAATAAGAAGATTCATAGCTATGATAGCCTTGGACAACTCAATAAAAGCAGACATACTATAAATTTAACACAAAAGCCATACTTCCATAGCCAATTAGCAGTGCAAGCAGAAAATGGAGCTAGCATATGTTGGATATGTAAAACACAAACATCTATAACTACACATAAAAACACCATATCAGGTAAAAGCACAATATAGAGATAACACAATTATTTCACCGACTAAAAACATAAGTGAATTCTCCACAGCTCAGGTTTATCTAAATCACCTTGTCTTCCATTGTATTCATAATTTGGTTGTCCACAATCATCTGGTCCAGTGAAGACAGCAAATTTATCTTGTTTGCAAATCACTCTTTGATCAGGTTGAGGGTTTAAATCATTTACAATTTCATGATTATGGTAAGAGGGATAAATTTCATCAAGGCTATCCTCATTCAAACTTAACTGTTCTTCTAATTGGCGCAATGCTTGTGCATCTGTTCCATCCAAGTGATCAATTCCATTGTTTCTGATAATTATATCAGAGTCAAATTCTGCAGACCCAGGACTGGAGAAATTCTGATTAGGTTCACATGAATCGCCAGCCACAGCTGTGGTCCCTGGATTCTGAGTAGTATTTGAGCTTCCACTCTGACTAAACATAGAAGAGTTACCTGGTGACGTTTGTGTGACAGGTCCAGAACTAGATGTCCCCTGCAACATGTGATGTGGGACTCTGAGTATAATAAGTATTGCCAAACTATGCACATGATGAACAGATCTAATACCACCATGCACATGATGAATGTGAGAATCGTCAATCAATGCACCAAACTCTGATTCATAAGGTTTAAGCATATCTTCATTTGAGGTACTACTTAATGGCAATAAGAAGTTGACATTACAAAAATGATTAACAACTTTCTCTTACATTAGTTGACATTATACAAGAATTTAAGAACAATGCTACATAGAAACCATAGTTCTCTTTAGAATGGCTATCCAAATCCAAGTCTGGTCTTTAAAGTATGCTTTGGCGTGTAACCTGCAGGTGTCTTTGTAAGTAAAGTTGTGGTTGGAAAGCAATGTAGTTTAGCAGGAAGAAAAGTGCACTTCAGAAATGGGTTATAAGAAGAGTTTAAAGACAGCAATAGGTCAAATCGCAATTTAGCTGTGATGCTATATTATGATTAATGAGTGATAATGGAAGAAATACAGAAGGCAATGATATAGTATAGAAATTATTTGACAGATGAAATTTCACAAGAAAAGCAGCTGAAATATGCTATTTAATCGAAGTTTCAAAATTGGACAATTAAAGCGGACAGAGTGCTTGAAGTAACATTTTAGAAACACAGCAGTAAACTAAGCCACAACATGCAAAAAGTCTCCAAATTTCACACTTCCAAGAAGATGCAGGTTAAATTATTATGTTTATCTGATATCATGTTCTGGAAACTCACCTCACTTGTTTCTCTGTAATGAACGAGAACAATATGCTCATATGCCCTGTCAAACAACAATAGAGTATGAGCAAATATGAACACTCGCCACAATAACTTATAAGGAAACACATCGTAAGACTAGTCATAAACAATGAAGGTTGTCTGTCTATGATTTGACACAGCCAGTTCCAAGCCCGGATAAAAGAGGAGGGTTGTGTTAGGCCTTCGACAGCCAATGTAAAATTTTGTCTAATCCTTTGGCATGGATCAAAGAAAAAACACGGCGCAATTACGCTGTTTGATCCATGTAGCCGACCCCACCTAGTGGGATAAGGTTTTGGTATGGTAATTAATGTAATAGCAAATCAGTTGCCTTAGCATGAGTTCCCTAAAATTGTATTTTTGTATGTAGGTTTTAAAAGATACAGCATGTGACTGTAAGCATAATAGTATGAAGAATATTTGGTCCCCTAAGTTGAAATTCACTTACGGATCCAACATCCAATAGCTCCTCCTCTGGAAAGTACGGTTCTCCTCTCCATGTGCATAGTAACAATTTAAGATTTCAACATTTCCAACCTAGGCATGCAGATCAGTTAAAATCACTTAGATTGACAAAACCAACATATAGAATTCCATCACAAAACAAATTATGCCACGAAGGCAACAAAATAGCAAGATTAAGTGAATTATCCTCAGAACACAATTAACACATAAAACCCAAGTAAACCTGAGCATTTCATTTGTCTGACACATCTCATGTATAAAATATTTCATTCAAAGCATTTTAGAAGATGTCAATGATGCAAATATGATTTGGAAAAAGAATTGAAAAATGAAAATTATGAGTATTTGTAATTCTTTTCAAATAATACCTTGTTTCACCATGGTTGAGACATCTATCAAAGTTTAATCTTTTTGCTAATAATTTAGTTGTGCTGTCAATTTTGCCCCATATATACAATTATGGACTGCATTTTCATGATTTAGACCTGCTGCAAACATTTGCAGCCTTTTGCTTTAGCAACAAGATAAACAAAATCTAAATGGGAAAATCATGTATAGCAAGGTATTACAACAACAATATCAAAGTTAAATTCTATTGATCACTTTCCTCTAATAAATAAAAAGAAAAAAGATTAAGTATAATAAGCTCAAAATTGAAAGGCATGAGAATTTCAAGCTGTTAGTGTGGGACAAGTACTATATGCTTCATCTTTAGTACCGCTTAATTCTTATGTGTGACTAAAGGAAAGAAAGACTTTGGTCTAAATTAATTTCCAATAGTAAGAATTGGATAATTCGCACATAACATGAAACATGTGCCAAAAGGGATTGTTCATAGGGGCTGACATAAGCTGTAATGAGGCAGAAAAATATCAATTAACAACCAAGAATTTGGATTTTCCCTTATCAGAGAATTCTACTGATCATAACACCATAGACACTTTTAGTTCACCTTAAGCCTTTCATGTGCTTCTCCAACACTTCTTCCATCCTTTTTCTTCCGCCAATTATAACCATCCTTACGGAAGAAGCGCATGATTCTTCTATTAAATAGAAACAGCGATCCACCTGTTCAGAAAATCAATTGGCAACATTGGTAACAATGTGATACACAATCCACTTACAAACAAAACTGAAAATAAAGAAAACACTGTCATTCATTTCTTTCATCAACTAAATAAAGAGAACATCTGAACATGGATGTTACTTTCTGGCTGGTGAGGGGGCATGTTGGTGAACTTGCACTCCTCATGATTCCGTAAAATGTACAGCACTTCTATAGGCTTCAGCCATCTCCTCTTAGCTTCCTCATACAGATCATCAATACTGTACTCAAAACCTGCCATGGAAATGTCAAAAGGTTCAATACTTGATTTTATTTTATTTTTTGTGTGCTGGACACAGCTCATTAGAGGTAGATATATAGTTGATTATAGGTTGGTTAGAGATTAACCTCTCTGGTTAATCTCCTATGGTTAACTAACCACACATAGTTACTAGTATATAAACTCTCTCTGTAACTGCAATTCTCAGGTTAGGTTATTCTCACAAATTCTCTCAGTTAATGCTCTTTCTCTCTCAATTGGAGTTTGATCAAAGTAAGGAAAATGTTACTTCCCACAAAAGTGCAAAACTTGGTATCCGAACAAGCATAAAACTCTTCCACTCCCTTATTTACATCTTCCTCTCCACAAAACAAAGACGAGCGCGCATACAGTTGTCGCATTGGTGGTGACCACACACTATGAATAAGAACTAAAATCTCCCTTCATCTGTGTATGTACGATTACAACATGTTCACAGCCAATTATGAATTATGATTCAAGTGTCAATGTTTCACAACATGTGACATATCAGTACATTCTAAAGTAAGCTAAACTCTCTGTCTTTATGATATATCTGCATTAGTGTGTCCATTTCAATGTAAGCCATAAGAACGTGTACTGGTCAAAAAGTTTAGGGTACTGGTCCCTGAAGTACTTCACCTCCAAAAAGGTAGACACACAAGGCGTAAAACATGTGGTGTGGCTAATCACCTCAACTAACCACATCCACTACACACAAATGCAACAAGAAGTTAAAATCCCACTATTTGGAGTCAGCTATATGGATCAAAGGCGCCGTTTCGTGAACACACACAAATGTCAAACAGTCAAAGCAAACAAAAAATTCACACACTAAACACTTAGCACGCGATTCTGCACCAATTCGAGCTCTCTAAAGTAAATAACACTACTATAATCTTCAATTCTAAGTCGAAACACAAAATTAAATCTGCAATTAATGAAAAATCAGAAGAAATTAGCTAGTGTCAAAGATTTTGTGAGATAATTAATAACTGAACGAGTGAACGCTGAATACACGAAAATTTAAAAAAAATGAAAATAAAAAACTATATTTAGAAAACAAAGGTACTAACTAACTAGAATGAAGATTAAGAACGGAGAATCGTGATTACCAGGTGGCATAGTCATTGCTAGCGAAGAAGGAATTAGCAAACACAAGAGCTAGAATCGGAGAAATGGGATATTCCCAATTCAACGAGCAGTGCATAAAAAAACTGAGAGTGAAGAGGAACGAGTTATATATAGTACTGTAGTAGTAAAGAAATTGGCGTGCGATAATTAAACTCTCTTTTACGCGTAAAAGTGAGTGCTGATTAATTGAATTGAATTGAGTTGAGTTGAAGGTTGAAACAAAAACCACAGACTCGGAAGAAGACAAGAAGATACTCGCAAGAGGCAGAGCCTTTTTCTCAGGCTTGATCTGGCGCACTCACTCATATACAAGTATAGTGGCACGGCATTTCTAGATGTTATTTATACATACAACAGTTTCATTCACTCATTTTTCTATCTATTTAAAAGTTGACAATTTTTGTAAAAATATTGATAAGTTGTCAATGTATTCATAAAAGTTACCAATTTTTTAAATAATTAAAAAATGGATGGATAACTTGATGAATATTATTGTATCAACAAGTAATATTTTCCTTTTAAGTAATCTCCTACACTACAAAATCATTCATCATTCACTACTATATATAATAATCAAATTTTTTAAAACTACCGCTATATAACTACTATTATACACCACAAAATCATTAAAAAAAAAAACTAATATTTTAAAAGAGTTTAATATAACATCACATAATTGAATAATTGTGTAAAAGATATACAGTAGATAATTAGGGTGATGCTAAATGAACCATACAAAACCAGTCCAACCAGCCAATAAATGAGATTTTGGGCCATAATTACTCAGCTCATTACAATCTCAATGATAATTTGGGTCAAAACCAAAGCAAAAATAGGCCCATTGGCTGTATGGGCTGGTTTTTTATTGTCCACTTAGCATTATTGAGATAATTAAATCCATTTTAAAATAAGAAAAAACTTGACCAATGAATGGAAGGAGTAATAAAAACAATAGATGATTTGTTTACATCACAAAATCAGTCTATATATAATAATCTAACGTTTTAAAATTATTAATCCAACATTTTCAAAAGTTGAATTAATAGTTTTAAAAAATTTAATTATTATAAATAATAGTGGATGGTGACTGATTTTGTAATATATATAACATTACTTATATAAAAAGAACATTGCTAGAGGCATATCCAAAAATTAGTCAAAACAGCCAACAAATAGGAATTTGGGTCACAATCACTCAGCCCATTAAAAATATAATCATGATTAAAAGTGTTGTTTGGGCCATAAAATGTTAAATGGATTTTATTAACTGTTTTAACTGATTTTTTATTGTGCTAGCATTTGTGATATAAAAAATAAGTATGTTTCATCTCCTATTGAGTTTTAACTCATTTCTCCCGATATGCGAATTAAGGATGTTACTTTGTATTGTATGAGTTACATCGCTGATATAATTTATCCATAAACTATTTATTCAATCACTTTAGATTTTATGTTTAGTTTTACTTGATCATTATAAAATAAATATTTTTTATATTTAAATAATATTACTCATTAAAATATGTAGAGTGTGGTCTTGGACTTTGCAACGTGAAACACTTGTGGTGTTGGACCATGGTCGACTTTACCAGGATAACATAATAAACTCATAACAGGTCATTAGTCATCATTGAATATCCTATGTAGTTTTTTATTATTAATTTCGACAACAATTTAGTACTTCATAATTTAAAAGTGATAAAATAGTCTTCTAAGATTAATTTTATAAGACATTTTAAGTGACAATTTAGTTATTTTGTTAAATTTCTGTTAGCTGATTTACAAACCTGACATAACTTAGGTAACATGTCATACAATATGTTATACACATCACTGCAACTCAATTAATAGAAACTTAAAGAGGGACTAAATTCTCATTTAATGTATCTTATAAAATTAATCTTAAGGAACTAGTTTATCACTTTTAAATCTTGAAGAACTAAATTATCCTCAAAACTACTACCAATCAGGATATTTAGTCTTTTTTTTTTTAATCTCTCCAATCCTCACATTTAATTTGTGGTCTCTTCCATTTATTTTTTTTGTCTATTTTCAACGAGTTTAATTTATCATTGTGCAATAATCTCTCTTATATTGTAAAACACAGTTAATGGCTCTCATATCATGCCACGTGTCACTTTTTGAAATCTCTCTTATATTGTAAAACACAGTCAATGGCTCTCATATCATGCCACGTGTCACTTTTTGAAAACCTACCATTCACTTTTTGAAAATCTATCATGATATTATTGTAGGCCAGACAATTAAAATGCTAATATCACTTTTAAAAATGCTAATTAAAACCTATCAATAACATTGATTGGCAAAAAATAGTCATAAGACTCCATAATAAATATAAAATCCAAAAAATAGTCACCAACTAACAAAGACTCGGACTCAGAATACATCAAGTAGGTCAAATCCATAACATGAAATAAAATTACTGATAATGATAAATCTGTCTGAAATAAATAAAGATAAAAACATAAATAGTCTATGTCTACACTAACTGCTCGCTAGCTCCAACATCCTGAGCAACGTGGTCCTCCATAGAAAGAAGGAAATATAAGGGGTGAACAACCGAGAAGTTAACTCAGTAGATGCGTCACTCCGGGTTTATTAAGAAATAAGTGAAACATACGAATGTTCAATTGTGTGATATCTCGTATCATAGTACCCCTTAGAAAGTACTCTAATATGCTCTAAGTATGTCTAAGAAGGGTTAGAAATGTTGTTAAAACGTGTAAAATGGAGACAACACTGATGCTGTCAACAGGTGGCGGCTAGCGAGCAGATGATGGCGGCTAGCGAGCAGATTTTGGCGACTAGCGAGAAATCAAGTCTCAGATCGCTCAAAATAGTATTTCAGCTTCCCCCTCCCCCTATATATATGAGTTGTTAGTGTAACTTTTCTCTCACACCTCATACTTCTGCCTTATCAAGCAGTACTTTGGACGTCCTTTATATTAAGAGGAACTCTAGTGGAGTGGAGGCTGACACCTTGGGGATATTTCGGCCCAAGCAAGTTCCTAGAGGTGAGTGAAAAGATGTTTTTGCCCTTGTCAACGTGCTGGTCGCTAGCGAGTTAAGAGAGCTCACTGGCAAGCGTGCCGTCGCTAGCGAGAAGGTGTTGCTCGCCAGCGAAGGTTCAGTGCACAACCTAGTTCAAGTTTTGATTTTCTTTTGTGCGGTCCTGATGTGTCTTTTGCACGTCGGGTGCAAACGCGGTGCTGATAGCTGGAGTTAGCGGTGCCGATAACTGGAGCTAGCTGTGCCTTCCAGTCTCGGGACTTTCCAGGTAAGTGAAGGTTTTTGGGTGGATGTGTCATGTGCTGCCACATAGTAGTATCTATAATTGTTTATATGTTTATGTTTATATTTCTATTTATGTTTATGTTTATATTTATATTTATATTTATGTTTATACTTATGTTTATGTTCATGTTTATATGCTTAGGTAGATAATATGCTTAGGTTCGAATCTTGGGGAGCCCTCTTTGGTAGACGATCTGTAAATTCCACCATAAATTCTCGTTGAGGTTGGTGATATGCCCTGGCCTTGCATGGGGGTGTGTCTCACCTAATCTAAACTTTTATTTATAAAAAAAAATAATATGCTTAGGTAATTAATATGATAGGTGGATAACATGCTTAGATAAGTAATATGCTTAGGTAGATAACATACTTAGGTAAATAATATGCTTAGGAAGATAATATACTTAGATAGATCACATGCATAAATAAATAACCTAGTAGGGTAAATATGACGTAGTAAGATAATATAACATAGTAAGATAACATAACCTAGTAAGATAATATAACCTAGAAATTAATGCGACCTAGTGAGATAATATAACCTAATAATTAATACAACCTAGTGAGATAATATGACTTAGTAAAATACCATAACCTATTAAGATAACATAACATAATGAGATAACACAACCCATTAAGATAACATAAGTTAGTAGGATTACGTGACCTAGTAAGATAGTATGCCCCAATAAAATGACACGTCTTAGACAGATGACATATCTTAGTAAGATAATATACCTTGGTAGGAACGTGCCCTAGAGGATAACAAGTTTTAGCGGAAGATATGCTGAGATAGTTAAGTTTCCTTAATAGATATAACATGCCAGGAACGAGTAGATGACTTCTAGATCCCATTGCATTTATGTTATGCGTTGTGATTTCCTTATATGTTTGGATGACTTATGTTATAATATGCTATGAGATATGATTAGTATAACAACATGCAGTATGTGAGTAGAATGCTTTTAGATTTGTATGATGACTGTTTACGTAGTCTGCGAACCTGTCATAATATGTATTCAGACGCTATAGCCCGGATGCAGATCCCGATCGAATTTAGCAGTGACATACTATTAAAAAGTATATATGTTTAGAGATAAAATTTATATTTTAAATTTTAATTAATATTTTAATATATTCTATTTTTTATAACATATAATTCATCATATGTATATATGTTTAGAGATAAAAATATATATTTTAAATATATTTTATTATATCTGTTAAATCCTATATTAGACCGGTTGAACCTTTAAACCTCTGAATCTCTATCTTATTTGGTTTAATATCCGGTTAGATTTTCAGAACTTTGTTGTAGGCGCGCACCTAAAATTTATAATTGAAGTGAAGTGAAAAGAAAATTAAAAAGAAATTTGAGAGAATAAATAGAAGTGGATTGCATGAGATTTATGAGTAGTGTTTGAAATTAAAAAGTATTAAAATAATGAATAATGTTGGTTGTACAATAAAAATACATCCAATTAGTATCCAACATGTGTTATATATAATATAAAATATATGTTATAGTATGTGTGCTATACATATAGCATACATTCCATATTATGTATAACACACCTTGAATATTAGTTAAACGTATTTTTGTTCTATGACTAGCATCCTTGTTGATAAAATCACCATTGGAATTCCTTTTATAATACGCCTTGTAAACTGTATTATATTGAATCCCAAGTCCCAAGTTAATCCTGCACATAACTATTCCTTTCTTCATCGTCACATAGTATAATTATCGGTGGAAGTTGAAGCACACGTGCTAGGTAATATTATATATATATATATATATATATAGCATCTGAAGCAAGTTATTCTTAATCTAAATCCAAATCAACGTCCAATCTCAAAGACAAGCACCACGTGCACTGACAGAGTGAATCCACAGTAGTTTAATCACCGAAGCCTTCACCCCAGCCACTTCCAAAAATTAATTTTTTTTAATAAATTTATTAATTTCTATGCATCAACAATTATATCCAATCTTATTCTTTTATTTACATAACTCTTTAAACAATAAATTAAAAACTTAAATGAATATAGATAGAGTTTAATTTTAATGCATTGACACCGCAAAGTTAAAACTATCATCAAATCAAAACATTATGTTTGTATGAGTTTTTAGGCAGTGAGAGAGAGAAAACACAATCAATCATGATTGATGTGTCAGCATATGATTGGATGACTATGTAAAAAGTTGTACAATGTTAATAGATGAAAATTAAATCCTTAAATATATTGATATGACAATATATATTATTAGATGATTGTGCACAAATATTTTATATAGTCTAATACATAAAAATTAATCTTGAGAATGATTTTCTATACCAATCATATATATAAATTCTTGACATATAAAAATTAAGTTATACTACATTATTACACATGTAATGTTACGTGTATACTAAAAGTGACATTAAATCAATTCATAATATAAAAAGTTATTAGATTAAATAAGTATCAATATTAGATTGTATCAATATAAAAATTATCATTGTCTCAATATAAAAGTTTAAATATAATGTTTGATTGAGTAAAATATTAATTATGAGTATAAATATTACATTATTAAATCAGAATTGAATTCAGTAATTGATAATTTAGTGTCAAATTTAACGTGTATAAAGTATTTTCTATCATTACACTCATAGCAAAAGATGATTTATATGATTAAGTTAAGAGATTCTCTACCAAAAAGTACTTCACCGACCTACATGTATATATATAAATCTCATTGGGTGCCATGAGAATCATACAATTAGCAATACATACATACATACTAATCATTTTTTAGGAATAGGTCAAATTAAAGTTTTAGAAGAAGAAATAAAGAAGATTCAATTAAGAATGTTGAACTGGGGTCCAGTGCTTGTTTCTGTGGTGCTTTTTGTGCTATTAACACCAGGCCTCTTGTTTCAGGTACCTGGCCGTTCAAGATGTGTCGAATTTGGAAACTTTCAAACAAGTGGTGCTGCCATTCTCGTTCATTCCCTTCTCTACTTTGGTCTCATATGCGTCTTTGTTATTGCCATTAGGGTCCACATTTACACAGGCTAATCACTCAATGAGTTATGTTATTTGTACATATATTGTCGGACAATAATGCTTTTCGTATAACAGAAATACGTTCAACAAGTATTAAACGTGTGTTATATATAATATAGAATATGTGCTATTTGTATAGTACACGTACGTATATCACACATCTCTTATCATATATAGCACACGTTGAATATTTATTGAACGTACGTTGAATACTTATTAAACGTATTTCTATTGTACGACAAATATTATTCTATTATAACCGGATATCATATTAACTCATATCTCACTTTCTATTTGATGGGACGTGTATACTTTATTATTGCAGTTTCACGTCTCATTAAATGATATATGAAATATGAATTGACATGATATTTTATATGTATAAATAACTTTTTTTAAATTTAATTGTTGGGTTTGAATGTGGAACAACTTTCTATCTGGGGTCTATCATTTGATTCATGTTTCAGTTTGCTCTTTTTTTATTTTAAATTTTTGGTTCATTTTTATATTTTAAAAGTGGGGTGTGTCGTCAAGTCTTAATTTAATTTGTATTCTTTATTTTTATTTATTTTTTCCATTCTTGTTGTATGAATGAATCTCGGTGATTCATTTTTGTAACATGCAATCTTGAGATATAATTTCATGTTTTGAAGTTGAGTTCGTATAGCTTGTTTCTCTCTTTCTATATATATATATATATATATTAGGAATTATATACTAGTACAATGAAAATTGTACAATATTTACATTTATAATTTTGCTATATGTACAATAAGATTAGCCATCAAACCTGCCAACAAGTTAATGAACTGTAGTTAAACTGTAGTATTAATGATATAATCAGATAATAAAAAGGAAATAAAATATACACCTAATTAATTGTGTTGATATTACACATTCTTACACAATCAGTATTTAAGAAAATAAAATAGGAAATATTATTGTGTGATTCTCTCTGATATTGTTTCCATTACACAAAACTGGAAGAAAATGATATTATATATATGTAATGTAAAATATTATTAAAACTACTGAATTGCATGTAAGATAAGAGATTACACAACTTAGCATATATTATACAGTTGTAATAATTGGATATAACATGTACAATACATAAATGACCTTACGTATATGTTCAAGAAACATGAATAAAGTAAGAAAAATTCACATACAACGTATTGGTGCTTACATATACCGCCATAATGATATTACACATACTTATTTATAGTGCTTACACATACTCTTTTGAGGCTATTACACATACCTACTGAAGGCTATTACACATACTTTTTTGAGGCCATTACACATATAACATCACAACAATTACACATATATTTTAATGACGGTTACACATACAAACTGAAGGCTATTACACATATATCAATTGATCAATTACACAAATATTAATTGAAGAGTTAAATGTATATTTATACATGGAAAATACATACTAAGGCCGTGTTTGTTTTGTGATACAGAAAATACAAGACACAAATACACATACAAGAAATGCAGATACATAAAAATTTGTGTATTGTGTACTTGTATTGTGTTTATTTCATGGGACAATACATACAATTTATTTTGAAATGTCCAAAATATCCTTACCCCTCACCCCTCACCCCTCACCCCATCAAGCTTCTAGATTGACTTTCACCTTCTCGGGTTGCATTCTTCCAGCAACAGGAGCGGCAATGTTCAAAGCAGCACCAATGACGACGATCCTAGGAGATGCAGCGGCGACGGCGACGGCGGCGACGGCGGCTCTTGTAGCTGTAGCAGTGGCGTCTTGGAGCAGCAACGACAGTAGATCTTCGAGCAGCAACAGGGGAAGGTGGTGGTGGCTGCGAGGGAAGGTGGCTCTGGGTGGTGGCTGCGAGGGAAGGTGGTGGCTGCAGCGCGGATCTGAGTGGTGGTTGTAAGGGAAGGAGGTGGTGGTGGTTGCGGCGCGGATCTGGGTGGTGGCTGCGAGGGAAGGTGGTGGTGGTGGATGCAGCGCGGATCTCGGTGGTGGCTGCGAGGGAAGGTGGTTGTGGTGGCGGCAGCGGCGGGAAGATGGTGGTGGTGGCTGCAGCGGCGGATCTCAATGGTGGCTGTGAAGGGTGGTGGTGGTGATGTTGAGGGTATAGATGGACGGATGAAAATATAACAGGGATATATTTGGAACAAAATTTAATTTAAGTTTGTGTATTGTGTCTCTGTATTTCTGTATCTACTCTTTAGAGTGGACAGAAAATACAGATATTTCTTGTAATGATACACAAATTTTCTGTATTGTATTGATTAACAAACACTCTAAAATTTATGTACTTTGTGTATTATATTGTATTTTCTGTATTGTATCATTAATCAAACGCTACCTAAGAGAATGCTATTACATATACTTCTTTAAAGTTATTACACATATATCACATAATCAATTACACATATTAATAACGATTATAAATATAGATAAATTACACATACCACATAGAGGATATTACACATATAGTTACGCAATAATTACACATACTTTTCTAAGGATATTACACAGATATCAATTGATCAATTATCTAAATATTAACCGATCAAATATTACATATACAATATTAAAAAATATTTTAATAGAAGTATTTGTGATATAATAGAGGATAACTAAACCTCAATATATGGAATATTGAGGTTAAAATCATTATAAATATGTTGGTTATTGGGATCCTCCATTTGCTTGTGTCTTGGAAAAATGTCTCCTATGAGAAAAGAAAAATATTGAAAGATAAAACATGAATTAATGAGATAAAAAAGAGTTAGTTGCTAAATATTTTTTCTATCAAACATAAAAGATCGAGAGCAACAGTGGCGCATTCATCTAAATATAAAAACAAAATATAGAAAGCCTATTACCTTTATAAAACTATGAATGTCGCATGTGTGCCCAGATGAAGTAGCACGATGAACAGGAAGAAATTGCGAGAAACAAAAAACAGCGCTAACTTTGTTTTGCGACTGCAAAATAGTGGTGCAAAATTAGGGTAAAAAAATATTGCAATAATGAACCCTAATTGTATATGATATTTAGTATATTTATTACTTTTTAATTATTATATCAGTTTTTAATATTTCCATAAGTATCTAGATTTATTTTTGGAATATAAGTAATTTTTGGAATATAAGTAGTTGCATTAAATCGCTGACTAATCATTGGCTAATTGTTATTGTACGACCAGACTTTTTGTTATATTTAATTTATAATAATGCTTGTTGAACAATAAAAATACATCCAACTAATATCCAATATTTACTATACATAATACGAAATATATGTTATACGCACTTGTGCTATACATATATCACATTTTTATGTATAGCACATATTAAATACTAGATACAAGAAGCAGTATCAATGTGCAAATAAATAATTTCGGCTGTTATGCCGGGTCCCAAATATTAATTCTTCTTCCTAATCCGATTAAAAGAAACCCCCTATTGTTCTCAGGAGTCAAAACATAAAATTTCCTTCTTTTTTTTCTAAGTACATGACATATCTAGAACTTAACATAAGGAAATCCAAAAAGCTCAAAATTAAAAATATTTACAGATAAGCTAAATAATAAAGTTAAAATTAAAAAAAAAAATTAATAACAGGGGAATGAAGATGAAGCTGTGATTGGGAACAAATCCTCAAAATACCTATGCAGTTTCTTCAGAAATTTTTAAGTGGCTATTTTCTAATCACCAACATATATAGAAAGCCTATATCCACAAAAGCCAGTTATCCACGATTTCAGTATCTGAGCTCTGTAATCTTTTAATGTTGTTGTATAGGTTGCATGAGGAGGAAAGCACAAAACCAAACACCAAACTTCTCAATTTCTCCTTTTGTCTCTTTACATAAGCTTCCATGCTGCAACAGCATAAAAATCACAATTAACCTGGCAGGCCTATGAACAAAGAATTATAGGATATAAATAGGAGAATTATATTGGGAGCAAACATTTGATTATAAAATCATTCATGTGATCCTACCCATCAACTTAAGCTTTTTGAAAAGATGGTTTCATGACATGAAATCGAAAGCATTGTTGTGTGAACGGCATCTTATAGTATAAAATCATTCACGTGTCTCTATCCATCAATTTAAGCTTTAGTAGAGATAGTTTCAGGACAAATCAAGAAAAAGTGAACTCTTAAAAGGGCAAATAATGAAATCCACAGAAAAAACCTGATAGTATTTGAGACTAGTCTTTAATGAATACTACCATAAAATTTTCTATTTCAAAGTGGAAAGCCATTAGTTATGTATCAAAACCAAGCTATGGGGAAAAAACCATAAGTATTTTTTGTAGAAAATAATTGACCCAATTAGGTAGGCTTAGGCAACATTGAAGAACCAACTTTGGTGAGTGATTTTGACATCCAACTCCTCTTAAGTTGGCATATTTTGGTTGGGTAAGTTGAGAAACGTTTGTATAATGCAATATCTTCTCCTCAACCATAGAGATATCCTTTAAAAAAAGAAAAATATTGATATATATACAACAAAAAAACAAGCAAAAGCAATCATTATATTGTCCACAACATATATACATAATATAACATGCACAATGTATATCACATGTTATGCACACCATATATCACATGATGTGCACAACATATATCACATGTTGCAAAGAAAGATGATATTTTAATATGTGATATATGGTGTGCACTACAACTAAGTGATATACATTGTACATATTATATTATATATGTTATGTATAACATGTTAACTATTTTGACTAACATGTTAACTATTTTAACTTATTTTTTATTGTAGACCAAGTATTTATCTAAAAAGAAAATCATATTCATATATACAAAACCATAACTAAAGAAAGAAGAAAAACATGTTATAGTTCCTTTCATATTAACCAGCGCCCCCTTCCCTAAAATGAAACCACATACACATTACAAATACTAAAATATTCTTTCCAAATTATTGCCTCCATTTTGGTGAAACTTATTTCTGAATTTAATTTGTATTTAATTATTAATATTAGACAGCAGCAACTAAGCATCTGCATTTTGGTTATTGAGAATTCAGCAAATGCAGTTATTGGAACAGAAAGCATAAAGGTTTCTGGCAGCCCCAAGTTCCTTTCAAAGGAGATAAGATAATTAGTACTAATGCTAGAAGCCTAGAACAAGCCAATTAGCCAAATATCTATAACTAGCAGAAAATTTTCCATTTTCAAAGAGTGAACCATGTTACCAACAAATTGAATGCAGTCCACTCAAACTTAGCTCCATGAGGTAATAGATGAGATTACAAGGTTAACAACATAATTAATCCATGGCTCATCCAATCAAGAACAGAATTTAATTGACCTTCCAATAAATCATATCAGTCAATTTTCTTTTTTAATTTATTATATCCTTTTACCTTTTCGCCTATTTGGAAAAGAGAAAAAATTACAATAATTGATGATAGTGGAGTATTATCATTTTAACTCTAATATTTAGATTTTCAATGAAATTCAATGATTATATTAATTAATGTGCACAACTCAGAAACATTTTAAAGAGATCAAAGGAAGTACAATACAAGACAGGCAAGGGGGAAAAAACAACATGAAGACTGAATATAAAAAGCAAAATTTCATTCAATCATCGATCCTAACAGAAGAATTGAATTTCATAAATCATAAAAGTAATCATTGGAAGCAAAACTCAATTAAATTCCCTTTTCACAATAATCGAACACCAACAAAAACAAAAACCAGACAACATATCATCGCCATGTTTTAAAAAATATACTACCTCCGTTCCAAAATAATAGTCGTTTTGAATTTTTTGGTTAATTAGAAAACTAATGTACCTAGACACAATTTGTCTATGTACATTAATTTTCCAGTGAACAAAAAAAAAAAAACGACCAGGAAGGAAGTATAATGCTGCAAAAATACAAGAATTTTAGATCTATTGCATTTAAATAAAAACTTTGATATTATTATATTAAAAATCATATTAGGATCCTCCAATAATAATAATAAAAAGTAAATTAAAAAATAATATTTTAACATTCATTTTTCCGTAGATCGTACTGATATCCATTCCTGTCACCATTGAATTGAATTTAGACGTAATTCCACTATAACATCTCAATTTTTTTTTTTCACAATTGATTAGGACGGAACATCAACTTTTTTTTTTTCACAATTGATTAGGGAACTAAGTTTTTACCCTTCTCTCTATCTCTCTCGTAGCTCGCAACACAGAACACTAATCTAATGTTACTTTAAACCACGAGAAAATCATGGTTGCTATAAACCTTAAGCAATTAAACCAATAATTATTAGTTTATTATAATCAAATAATCAGAACTTAAAAAAAAAAAAGTAATTTCTCTCACCAGGAACATCTTTTCTTGGCGTTGAAGGCGCAGTAGCGTAACAAAGAATGGAACGCCCCAAAACAGAGATGCTGGAAACGATTCCCGCGACGTAGAACACCATAACCAATCCAAGAACCCACGGCATAAGCATGAACCCTATGAAGAACGTCACCGATCCGCAAAGCATCAGAGCGAAAGATATCCCCAGCAACAGCGACGCGAACCCCGCCGGCGTGATCTGTGCCGCCGCCGCCGACGCCGAGGACCGCCTCACGGGTACCGGAATCGCCGGAGCCTGATCGGATAAATTCAACGGCGCCGATGATGACCTAAGAAGATTCATAACCAACGCCGATAGCTCGTATAACGCACGTGACTGTTGATCCTGTTGCTCTCTTCTCATCATCTTTTTTTTTTTCGAAAAAAAAATTGGATGAAAAGAAAAGAAATCGAAAATAGAATTTGGTTCGGAAGTTATTGTAAATGAATAGAGGAAGGTTTTGTTTTTTTTTTTTTTCTGGTTTCAGGTATTGCAGTTGAGAGAAACGAGGCAAATGGATAAACTTGTGAGAAATAAAATAAAATTAAAAAAAAGGGGAGAAAATAGGAATATAGGATGTGTTTGTTATGTGAGGGATTGTGATTTCTGATTAGGTTGACCTTATTGTTATGATTTGTGAAGCAGGAAGAGAACGAAAGAACAAGAGGAGGGAAAAAGGAAGAGATTGATGTGTGTGGAGTTTTTGTGTGTTTAGATATGAAAAAGGGGTTTTGGGTAGGGATGCCAAAGAGGAAAGAGAAGGAAGTGCTTTATGTGGAAGCAATTTGATGAGATTGGTACACGTCACTAAAAGCGCGCCTCAAATATAGTAATCTTTATCAGTTTTTGGTTTATGTTACAATGTCTATCGTCTATTTTGGAGGTATAAATCGGTTGGAGGATCTGATTTAGGAAAAATAAAATATTATTTAATTTAATTTAACTTTATTGATAAAATTTTTATAAAAATAATCTTAAAGATTCTACTATCAAATTTCATTTTAATTTTTTGGAAAAAGTTTTTATAGAAGATAAATAAAATATAAGAAAAAAGTAATATTAATAATAAAAGGATTATAACTTTTAAGAATTTAATTTTGATACACTTGAAATATAAATATTATTTAATTAAAATATTCAGTTAGTGTATGAAAGTTAAACTTTTTTTAATAAAAAAGAAAAATATTATAAGAGAGGGAAAAAAAGATAAATTGAAGTAGTAAAAATTATAAATGGTAATTATTTTTATTTTTAATTACTCTATTTTTGGAATTCAAAAGTAACTATATTTTTGGATTAATGTAATAGATAATAGATAAAATTATTAAATTTATAAGTAAAAATAAAAAGTTAAAAATTCAAAGATCTTGCTATATATATTTAAAAATAAGAGATTAATTACAATACACTGATAATGTAAATCAATTGTATTGTGTCCTATTATCTTTAAAGGTTGATTTTTAGAATTTATGGATAGTTATTGTTAAAAAAAGAATATTTGATAATTTTTTATTGACTAACAATGGATGATAATCATTTCCTAAAAATAAAGCATATATTGAAATATTATCTACTTATATTAAAATATATTAATTAATTTATAAAATATCATAATTTTTTATTAATCATTATTAAAAAATCATATAACTAAAATGACCTTTTGATATTAATTAAGGTTGAATAAATTCAAAGTATTTTTTCAAATTTATACTCTATTCATTCTTTTTTAATGCTATTTTAATAAAAATTATTTCATATTAATTATTACTTTAGTATTTTAGTATATATTTAATATTACTAAAAAATATCTTATCTTTAATATTAATGTGTTTATATATGTGTGTAATTTAATAAGCTCCTAATCATGAACAACCTTAGAAGTGGCAACTGTGTGGGGTATGGTGACGTGGGACCTTATCTTCTTCGAGTTCTATTTTTTGCATTTCCCGAAAATAAGTTGTTTTGTGCTTATATGAAGCATTTATCCCATTATATATTGTTTGGTATAGTCAAGTATACGTGTCATGATAACTACACAATCTTTTATTTTATTTCTTATTAATAATGATGACTAAGTGAGAGTTTGAGTTAGGAGGGCTAATAATTCAAATAATAATAATATTTATACATACACTTTCTCTTACATACATTTTCCACTCACTTCATCACCTTTGAATTTTAATGTGACATCACTCTATTACTTACACTTCTTTTCTCCATCATTAGATCAAAACATATGTATGCTATACATACCAATTGGTATGTACCAATAGCATTGCTCAACTTTTGACAATCTATATCTACACCTATAATATTTAGAAACCATAAGTAATAATAAATATCTTACACATGTCAATTTTTTTATAATTTTTAATTTCTAAAATTATTTAATTTGTCATTTTAATTATACATATTAAATCTATTAATTAAAATCTAACAATGATGTTGCCATGATAACATGAAATAAAATCTCCTCATGTAACCGTCTTCTTAAATCTAAATAAATGAGCCAATTAACTATTTTCTTTTTTGGCAGGATGAGCAGATGCAGCCAATTTGGCAGCCCTTTCACAGCAGAATCAGAAGTAAACTTTTAAACCCAATTATCCAAATCAAGCCTAACAGGTTGAACTTACTTTAGCAACCTAACAATGTAAATCCACTAGTGTTTAGCATTTCAGCATCGTATTGATACTTTTCTTTCAAGCACTTGTGTTTGTTTTCGCAGTGAGAAAATCGAAAACTTTTCATTCATTTTCTTTACCAGCCTTGTGAAAACCCTAATTAGAATTGCCATGCAACAACTGCCCTAAATCCATCAATCACTATATCTTTCAAGAAGCATACAAATGCCTCAGTCTTTGGTTCAGTCCATTGATATGGTAGGGATGATATCTTTGATTGATTTGTTATTTATTATGGATAGATGTCATGTGTACCACGTTAATAGACTGAACCAGAGATTGAGGTATTTGTATGCTTCATAGAAGAGATTGTGATTGATGAATTTAGGACATATATGAGGCAATTTAAGTAAGGAGCTTTCACAAGGCTGTTAGAAAAAATGAATGAAAAGTTTCTCAAATGTGGACTAACTATTATTCACTGCTGAAATAAACACAAGCACCTGAAAGAAAGGTACCAATACATTGATGAAATGCAGAACACTAGTGGATTTTCATGGAATGGACATCGATTGTGTGTGGATATCCATGGCAGAGATGTTTGGGTCAACTGGACAAAGGTAACTACTTAAATGTTTACAATGTTAGATTGCTAAAGTTAGTTCAGCCTGTTTGGCTTGGTTTGGTTAATTGAGCTGAAAAGTTTGCTTCTGATCCTACTATTAAAAGGCTGCCAAATTAGTTGTTGTTGTTGCTGCTGCTGATAATGCTGCCAAATGAAAAAAATGGTTGATTAGTTCATTTATTTAGATTTGAAGAAGATTGTTATATGTGGAGATTTTATTTCATGCTATCATTATGGTAACATCATTCATTCAACTTTTGCTTGCAATTTATGCTGGAAACTATTCATTCAACATAAAAAGTAAAAAGTCTTTCATGATTCTTTCATCATATTTATTTTCTCTATAATTCCCTTTTAGTAGAAATTAGCTTGGATGGCTTTGGGAGGGTAAAAGTTGAGGTGTCACTGTCCCAAAGACTCCAAGAATTAATTTGTTTTATTCATCTCAACATAAATGCATTTTAAATTTGATTGTACTTGCAACTGATTAATAGTTGAAAATAGTGTAGAATTGTAACCCCTACTAGATAGCCCTTGATGCTTAAGTCATTTTAGGCTATTTCATAAGGGTCACTCTCTGTTATCATGTTCTATTCTTCACTTTAAAATATATACGCGGAAAATAGGCGGGAGTAAAATTTTCGCAATTTGTTTACGACATAAAAATAAGGGCTTTGCGAAATACATAATCGATAAATAATAAGCCATGCCAAGATATAAACTGAATAATCTATCAAATAAATAACTCCCAACAATCAATGAACACACAAGGAATAAATATTAGGCTTTACCCCATAAGCCAAAGGCAATGACTTATGAGACTCCACCATAAATACATGTCAAATAAATAGCTGCCGGCTAACATAGGTCCGGACTTGAAATAAATAACTCAAACAACTGAAATGAATCCATAACCGAAATGCAAATCAATGTATGTAGGTTTATAAAGCGGAGGACTGAAAAATAAACTAAGGCTGGGCCTGCTCCTCGCTAGCTCCATGGTCCTGCTCTGTCTGCTCCTCTATAATATGGGGGAAAACATAGGGTGAGCACTGGGAAGTGACTCAGTAGAAGAAGCCGCCCCGGGTTTAATTATAAAATGAGTGGAGCATGAATGAGTTCATTTCAGATATAAGTTTAAAACAATCTTTTCCCGGAACGTCTTACCTAAGTGCGTCTTGTTCATTTTATTTAATACATATAACATAGCATAATTAAAGGTCTCTGTGTGGTGTACTCTGTGCTTCGAAATATCAGTAAGGGAAAGAATATATCATAACATCCTAAATAACTTTAGTTCTCTTAAACTTTAATCTTGCATTAATCTTTGGCCTGTGCCCGCCCTCCTGTAACCTCCACTACACCGACCCCTAGGCATGAGCTCATCCTAAACTTATGGGGAGAGGGGGGAATATCACCTTCCCTTAACAATGAGGTTGTAATGCTGAGGTTGTCATCCCTCCCTTAACAACTCTCACTGTAATGCCGAAGGCTACAACGTTTTATCTTGGTATTTCACCTTCCCTTAACAATGAGGTTGTAATGCCGAGGTTGTTATTCCTCCCTTAACAACTCTCATTGTAATGCCGAAGGCTATTGCACTTTACTTTAACTTTCCATTACATCTTAAACATGTACATAACACTATATCGTAATATCATAACTTAACATTACATCATAGCATTTAAACACACATACAACTCATAACATTACATAATGAACATACATAAATCATACGTAACATATATTATCATATAATCGTACTTTTATATTACAATAATGTATAAACATATTTTACAGCTCATATAATCATATATAAATCATGCATAAATCATATATATATCTTATTCACTTCTAACTTTGTCTTATGTAATATTATCCTTAATTATACTCACTATTATCTTTACTATCATTATTAATACTATTATCATTACATATCATATATTATACATGTTGTTGTTCTTACTGTATTATTCTTTTATTATTATTAGGGTTAATATTTTATTATTATCTTCCCTATCAATATTACTATCATTATCATATTATTATTATTTCTACCTGTTACCTACCTATTATTAACTCATATACATGCTAATAGGTATAAGTTTATGTAATAATAATATGTAATAGTAATATACACACAGATAAACTGTCTTTTATATATATATATATATATATATATATATATATATATATATATAAAACAAAAACCAAGCGCGCATGCGCTGCTCGCAGCCACCATACGCATATATATATATATATATATATATATATATAGAACCATAATAATAATAATAAGGCACAAAAATTTCTAATGGGAAAAACGACCATCACATTAATCTCATAAAATTATCATCAATATGCATGAAAATAGAATGCCTAAACCCCTACCTCTCGTAGACCTCCTATGCTATGCGTAGAGACACCCCTTTCCTTCTCACTTTCTCTCTAGCCCCACGAACGGTACAAAGATGGCTTCTTTCAAAAATGAAAACGGTAGAAGTGTTCTATTTGGTGAGAGGATCAAGAATATGTGATTTGTTTTGTGATTGGGTGAGAATTGGTATGGATTTGGGGTTGTGGAATGGTTATGATTTTTGGTTTTTGAGAGAGAGAGAGAGTGTGGAATGGAGGCACAAGGATTGATGGAGGCTACCAAGAGTATTTTTGGAAATTAGGTTTTCTTAGTGGAGGCATTGATGGATATTATATAGAGGTGTTGTGGGGCCCACCCGTTACTAAAAAAAATACTAAATATTCTAAAACATCCCAAATAATACTACAATGCCCAACTAACTTTCAAATCTTTAAACATAAATTAAAAATACACATATAGGCACACAAAGAAAATAAAATAAATAACATATAACACTTTAATAAGGAGAAATTTATCCACTCTAACCCAATTAAATTCCAACCAAGGTCAATTACCCTTAATTTCACTTAATTAGAACCTAATAAAAATCGGGGTGTTACAAGAATCATTTGGCTGGTTTCATCATACGACTAGACTTTGAGAGGAGGAGTGTTTATTCTGTCATGTTAGTATTATTCTGTCATGTTAATTATAATGCTTATTTTTTATGAGATGCTATCGTTACTATCTCAGTCAATTTTGAGTTAATTTGTTGGTCCAATTTTACAGGCACATAACAAAATATTGTACACTCCTGAAAAGTCATTTCTTCTTTACGAGTGGTTGAAGGGCATATTTTGCAAGGATAGGGCTGGTGGAACAAGTGTTGTAAGTTTTCGTGGTGCAGTGAAAGAGATGAACAAAGAGTCTGTTACTTAGCTAGTTCCCTTTATTCATTATCTTTATTCATGTGAATTAGTTATTTCTGTTATTGATAGTTCAATTAGTTAGGCTGCAGTTATTTTATTTTATTTTTGTATATAAACTCAATCTTCTCCCCTGTATAGACTGAGATCAATCATTCTGTGCAATACACAAGAATTCACAGTCAGAATCTCTCATCTTTTCTCTCTCGATTGCTCTTTCTCTTCTGCACTTCATCGTTCAGCACCTTCACTTTTCACATGGTGCGGTGAGCGTTTCTTCTCATAAGTGCCCTGCGATCTGAGATTGAGATCTACGATTCTTGATTTGTATTTCGTTTGAATTCTTCCGTTTCCTTCTTCGTTATTGCATCAATGGCGATGGATCCATTGACAGCTCCGAATCTTGGAGGAATAGATCTGCAAAGTCTTGCTCAGCTCGTAGCACAGATCAATTCCATACAAGCAGCAGCTTCGAGAGCTAATCTCAATTCGTTCTTGGATCCGATGAGTCCATACTACCTGCATCCTGGGGAAAATCCAGGTACAGTCTTGATTTCATCCACTCTTGATAATCTCAATTATCACTCATGGTCTTAATCTATGCAATATGCCCTCAAATCCAAGAACAAGCTCCAATTTGTTGATGGTACTCTTCCCAAGCCATCCAAAGACGATCCGAGCTTCGATGCTTGGGATCGTTGCAACACGTTTGTCGTCTCCTGGATCAAGCAATCATTGAGCTCTGATATTGCTCAAAGTGTCCTCTGGAATGATAATGCCATGGACCTGTGGAATGACTTAAAGAAGAGGTTCTACTAGGGAGATGTATTCCGCATTGCTGAGATTGAGGAGGAATTGTTTTCAATTAAGCAAGGTGAATTAAGTATTACAGCTTATTTCACGAAATTAATGTCTTTGGGAAGAATTGGAAAGTTTCAGGCCCATTCCTCTATGTCAATGTACTCCTAAATGTGATTGTGGATTAGGAGTTGTGAGGAACTACAAGAAGGAAACTTATGTGGTGCGCTTCCTTCGGGGTCTGGATGAACAATACGCAGCCGTGCGATCCCAGATCATGTTGATGAAACCCTTACCAAGCATTGATGATGCTATATCTCTTCTGTTGCAGCAAGAAAGACAATCCACCACCTCAGAACCGCTGGATTCCAGAGCTCTTATGTCAACCACTGATACCAACTCTGCTACTCACACAGCTGCTCGTGGTGGCAGAGCACGAGGCCGACGAGGCAGAGGCCGAGGCTCAAGACTTATGTGCTCCTACTGCAAGAAGCCAGGACACACAATTGATACGTGCTACAAGAAGCACGGGTTACCACCTCATCTGCAACAGAAGACAGTGAACTGCACGGTTGCTAATGTGGAAGATGATGATGCTATTCCACTGTTTAGAGAAGAGGGTGAGAGGGATGTTTTCTTCACTCCCGAGCAGAAACAGGCTTTGTTAGCTCTCCTCCAACCAAAAGATGCTCAACCAAATCATAATGTGAATCAAATTTCTTCTTCCCCCACAACAAAAGGTGAGCACATCACTCATTCTGCATCATCATCAAAAGGTGACTCCTGGGTCATTGACACAGGAGCCACAATCCATGTCACATACACACTTACAACATTCACTACATTTAAACACATCAAGCCAATCAAAGTTAGGTTACCAAACAAACAGATCCTAGTTGCATACATTTCTGGTTCAGTCGAGTTCTCTGCATCATTGTTCCTTACTGATGTGCTCTATATACCTGCATTTGCATACAATCTGATATCCGTATCTTACCTCATCAAATGCATCAATTGCCAATTTGTAATAAACAAATTTGGATGTGAAATTCAGGACTTCCATACACTGAAGAAGATTGGTGTAGCTGATCTCAAGGAAGGACTATATGCACTTCAACATACAACACAAAATATCAATAATCTTGTATCTAGTATAGACACTTCACAAAATCAGTTGCCAAAACATTGTATAGCAGATTTGTGGCATTTTAGATTGGGACACATTCCCTATGAAAGATTGAAAATACTGCAACACAAGCATCCTTATTTCAAATCATTGAATAAGATAGATTCATCTAAACCATGTGATTCTTGTCATTTTGCAAAACAAAAACGATTAGCTTTCCCTAATAGCATTTCACATACAACTAGCTGTTTCGATATAGTTCACATAGACATTTGGGGTCCCATTGCCACTCCATCCATTGCTGGTTTCAGATACTTTCTAACAGTGGTTGATGATCATAGCAGGTTCACTTGAACATTTTTTATGAAAACCAAATCTGAAGCTGCAATTCTTGTTAAAAATTTTGTAAAAATGGTTGCCACTCAATTTAACAAAGCTGTCAAAACTGTTAGAACATACAATGGAAAGGAGTTCTTACTAAGTGAGTTTTATAACAGCAATGGCATAATCCACCAAAGGTCTTGTGTTGAAACCCCTCAACAAAATGGGGTGGTTGAAAGAAAACATCAACACATTTTGCAAGTGACTAGGGCCATTATGTTTCACTCTCATGTTCCTAAGTGCTACTGGAATCTGGCTGTGAGCTATGCTATTCATATTATAAATAGAATACCAAGCTCCCTATTGAATAACACTAGCTCTTACAACATTCTGCACAATGAGGAACCCACTTTCACAAACATAAAAGTTTTTGGATGCTTAGCCTATGTGTCTCTACCCTTAAAAACCATAGAAGCAAGTTAGATACTAGAGCCAGAAAATGTGTTTTTCTCGGACATAAAGCAGGAACAAAAGGATATACATTCATAGATTTATGCACAAGAGAAATCATAATCTCCGGGGATGCAATTTTTTATGAACATGTTTTGCCATATTTTCAATCTCAACAAAACTCCACTCCATCTGCTGTATCTGCTACTCTTACACCTGAAACTAACACTGCCTCCCCATATTACCTTGATATATTTTCCTACCCTAATTCAGTAATTCCACCACATACATCCCAACTACCATCCTATATTAGAATTTCCACTAATACACAACCTCATCCTCCCACTGAGACTTTGTCGCCCCCATCACAAACTGCACACACACCACTACCAAATACAGAACTAAATCACAATTCAACACCACCAAATACAGAACTAAATCACAATATTCCCACTAGAAAATCAAACAGAGTCAAGAAAAAACCAAGTCACCTAAATGACTATGTGTGCATCACAGATTCCTTGAGTCACTCAAACCAATCAACTTCAGCATCCAAATACCTTGTATCCAACTGCATTTCATTTGACAACATATCTCCTATGCATACTGCATTTTCCTTGAGCATTTCTTCTGCATATGAACCTTCACATTATGAGGAGGCCATCAAAGAGCAATGTTGGAAAGAAGCTATATCTGCAGAGTTATCTGCTTTGGAGAAAAACCAAACATGGACACTCACCCAACTCCCCAAAGGCATGAAACCCATTGGCTGTAAATGGGTTTTCAAGCTCAAGTTCAATCCTGATGGGACCATAGAGAGACACAAAGCAAGGTTAGTTGCAAAAGGATTCACACAAAGGCCAGGCTTTGATTATTTTGATACCTTTAGTCCAGTGGTTAAGATGGCCACCATTAGAATTCTCTTATTTGTGGCGGCTGCAAAAGGCTGGTATGTCAAGCAACTAGATGTCAACACAGCTTTTCTTCATGGAGACTTAGAGGAGGAAGTCTACATGAAAGTCCCTGATGGTTTGCTCTGTCCCGAACCTGGCATGGTATGTAAGCTACAAAAATCACTCTATGGTCTCAAACAAGCTAGTAGGCAATGGCACACTAAACTCAACTCCAAGTTAACTGAGTTGGGCTTCATACAATCGAAAAGTGATTATTCCCTTATTCACTAAAAAGAGAGATCAATCATTCACTGTAATTCTAGTGTATGTGGATGATTTGATCCTCTCAGGGAATGATTTAGATGAAATAACCACTGTCAAAAGAGCCCTGGATGATGCTTTCAAGATAAAAGACCTAGGTGACTTAAAGTTCTTCATCGGGTTTGAAGTAGCTCGAAGCAAAGAAGGCATTGCTGTTTGCCAGAGGAAATATGTACTTGACCTCTTGAAAGAGTTTGGTATGATGGATTCCAAACCTGCCACAACACCAATGGATTATTCCATTAAACTAACAAAGCAGTGTGCCCCTCCCCACACAGATGTGACATCCTACCGAAGACTAGTTGGAAGACTGCTCTACCTCACCAATACACGCCCCGACATTTCCTTCCCTGTAAGCAAGCTAAGTGAATGTCTTGATTGCCCACCACAGCTCACTACAATGCAGCATTTAGAGTCCTTAAGTACCTGAAACAAGCACCAACTACTGGTTTGTTATTTCCTGCCTCTTCCGACCTCTCCCTCTCTGGATTTGCAGACTCCGACTAGGCAGCCTGTGCAGATTCACGTCGTTCCGTATCTGGATATTGCTTTTATCTAGGTAACTCACTCATCTCTTGGAAAAGTAAGAAACAAACAACAGTATCTACCTCCTCAGCAGAAGCAGAGTACCAAGCCTTAGCTCTAGCAGTTCGGGAAGCACAATGGATCTCCTACATAATGAATGATCTAGGACTCCCCTTAGCCAAACCAATCCCAATGTACTATGATAACCAATCAGCTCTCTATATTGCAGCCAATCCTGTATTCCATGAGAGAACCAAACACATTGAAGTAGATTGCCATTTGGTAAGAGAAAAGGCACAGTCTGGTCTCATTAAACTCCTCCCAATTGACACCTCGCAGCAGCCAGCAGACATCTTCACTAAAACACTCTCTTCAGCTCCATTCATTAACTGTTACTCCAAGCTAGGTTTGTTCAACCTTCACACCCCATGCTTGAGGGGGGTGTTACTTAGCTAGTTCCCTTTATTCATTATCTTTATTCATGTGAATTAGTTATTTCTGTTATTGATAGTTCAATTAGTTAGGCTGCAGTTATTTTATTTTATTTTTGTATATAAACTCAATCTTCTCCCCTGTATAGACTGAGATCCATCATTCTGTGCAATACACAAGAATTCACAGTCAGAATCTCTCCTCTTTTCTCTCTCGATTGCTCTTTCTCTTCTGCACTTCATCGTTCAGCACCTTCACTTTTCACAGAGTCGAAAAGAGATGACACAAATTTCTATTTGTTGGTTGTTTTGGCTAGTTTTTTGTTGTGTCTCTAGCAATGCTCTTTTCAGAATATTGGATACTAAATATAAGAAGACGAGATAAAAATATGAGTTTATTTTACTATTTTCTAATTTATTAAGACTAGAACTTTTCATAATTTATTCGATAACAACTTTTTGAACCACAAATCGTTTAGGTTCGACCATAAAAAAGCCTTAATGATAACATTTTCATATAGCACAGACAAAACTGACATGAGGCAATATTAGAGATAAAACAAATAAACACACAATTAAAATTGGACATATGCCCATCGAAGATCATATCTATGGCTAAAATAAAATGCTTTATTGATAATAATAGTGCTGTGTAGTCAAAAAAAAAAAATATTCTGCTAGTGGCTAACCAATAATGCTATTTGTATATTACTTTAATAAGTTACCATCGATCATTATTTTCACAATTAAAAAAATTCAACCAAAATAAATAAGTAAACGCAATCAAATAAACAAAAAAAAAAACTCAACCAAATAATAAAAAAAATAATTTAATAACTAAAACTCAACTAAATAATGCATTTTGTCCATTTTTAGTGTTAATGTGTGTTGTTTTAGCGACAATTCAGTAATAAATGTGCTACTTTTAGGGAAAAAATAATGTATTTTTTACTATTTTTCCATTTTGACTATATTTATAATGAATTTATTTGATTATTTAGTAAACTTTTAACTCTCATTAAGTTATTTTTTATTATTTGTTTGAGTTTTTTATTTGTTTAGTTAAGTTTTTTTACTTATAAAGATAGTTGCTGATGATGATGACAGATGAAAGTAGAGTATGCATAGCATTATTCAGTGCCTATTAGATATAATTTTACAACCTTTTTGGCTCAACCAAAAGGTTATGGGGTATAATAAGTGCGCAAAGCATAATTTATAGCACAACATTTTGAACATTACTCATTCAGAGATTAGGCCAAAGATCGCACACCAAATACAGAAATATTGGATGCATAAGCAAGCATCCATGAGTGGTGTCAACAGTAAAGGTATAAACATCTTACAAATAGAATAATAATAAGAATAAAAGTTCAACTAACAATCCTATAAAAAATTATTTTGAGACTTCATCGTCTCAAAGTTATCTTCGGAATGTGTGCTATCTTGAGTCAGTCCTCCCCTGTTCCTTCTTTACACCGCTTCATCAATGTTTTGCAGTCCTCAATAGTCAGAGCTTCAAGTGAAGTAAGGCGTTGTATACCATCAGGCAAACATCTCATCCCTTTACAATTACAAATCACCAATGATCGAAGCGAGTGTTGCTCTTGAAAAGACTCAAGCTCATCACAATCCTCGATTGTTAGAGATTCCAAAACATTGAGTTTTGTAATTTCAAATGGCAACTCCTTCAATTTTTTGAAATGTGATATTCTCAGATCTTTCAGACTAGTGAGGTTATTCATCATTCCCTCTAGGAAGGATGTTATTGCTTCGCTACCATCAAGATCAAGGATAAGGGATTCAAGAGTATTAAGACAAGATATTGACTTGAGTAACTCATTGTTACATCCCGCAATATCGAGGTGTTTGACACATGGAAGCAACGACAACTGGAGTTTAGGGAAAAAACTGACACAAAAATCAGAAAGACAGGGGAACATGTCCCTTGTTTCCATTTTCAACAATCGCTCCAAATTAGGCAACAAATCCACTATGAGTGTCTCCAAAGATGGGAAAGCCCTCATCTCCATCCCATCATAACTTTCATCATTGTCCACATATTGCACACGTTCAACATGGCGTAATTCAAGTGTTTTCAGATATGGGAGATTACCGAGTGGTGGAAGTTGCAGACAATTGTAACAACTCTCAAGTTTGAGAGAAACTATATTGTTGAGAATTGAAGAGTTGTTTCCCATCCAGCTCGGCCAGTGCAATCCTTTGTAGCCGCTTATTATAAATTCCTTGAGATTTGGATGAGGTTGAAGCGCTTCAAGTACTTGCCCAATGTAACGTATCTAATAATAATAATAATAATAATAATAATAATAATAAGTGGTGGAGCCCACCCTCCTTTAAAAGAAAAAAAAAGTAATAGACAAAATCACAACATAACACACAACACATACTCTATCTTCTTCTTCCTTTTTCTTCTTCTTCTCTCTCTCTCGATACTTTCTGTTCTTTTTTCTTCTTCTTTCATTCTTTTTCTCTTATTTCTCTCTTCTTTCAATCACAACACATTCCTCCTTCCACACCACAAAAACTCATTCTTACTCCATTTGAGAACTCTCTTAACATCCAAATCTTGAGGTATGTCTCAATCCTTTTTATATATTGTTTTACTAGATTTTTGTTTTGTTGTCTCAAAAATTAGGGATTTGTAATAATAAGAGTAATGAGTAGATTTTTGGGATTATTAAGTATAGATTTAGTGAGTTAGAAGTTGTAATGTAACTAAATGAGTAGTGGGTAAGTTAATAATTTTGGTTCTCTTTAATCTTTAGAAACCCTAAGTTACCAATTTGGGGGTTTTACTTAATAGGCTCTCTAGATGATGAATTGTCTCTAAATACTTTATCTAAACATGCTCAAATGCTTACTATTGTTCAGATTCTGTTGGTGCGGAGCCGGTTACACCCTCCGGAGCTATTAGGGAGTAGCACTTTTGACTTCCCTGTGTTGTGAGTGGTTATCTACTTAGTGGCAATGTTTTAAATTTATTTTTATGGGAGAAACTAAAATTTATTTATGCATATTAACCCCTAATTTGCATTATTGGAATTATTTGATTGTTTATTTAACTAAAGAATATTCTAAATTGTGACTTTACTCTATTGCATAATGATTTTGATGATGATATTATGAAATATGATACTTTGGTGAGAATAGAATTAAGTTTGAACTTTGATGATGAGTATGAAATATGATATTTTGTTATGATTTGATATAAGTTGTGGTTTTGGTAGTGATTATGAAGTATGGAATTTTAATTGTGATTTTTCTTAAATAATCGTTTTGATGATGATATTGGAGCATGATTAATATCTATATAATATCATAATGTTTTCAAGTATTGTTTTAGTAGTAAGGAGAAGATCTTGTTTGAAAAATGAAAGTAAGTGAAGTTGTAGAAATTGTTTGAATACATATATTGTTTGAGAAAAATCATAATGAGGCCTAAGTTATATACCGCTTGCCGAAGCGAAGAGAATTATCGGCTACACAAATACCGCTTGCCGAAGCGAAGAGAATTATCGGCTATATATATATATATATACCGCTTGCCGAAGCGAAGAGAATTATCGGTCTATGTGCACATAGAACTTATTGAGATAAAATGATTATAGGGCCCCAATGTGTGACACTTTGATTGTATCTCTTAGAGCATTCTCATGAAACATTTGGAAAAGATGAGTAATAGAGATATACGTACACATATACGAGATTTCATTTAAAGTTGAAGTATTCTTAAAGGATTATTTCTATGATTTGAACAATTGTAATAATTTGAAAATATATATTTACGTGTTAATTAGAGAATGTGATTGATTGTCAAATTTCTCCTTTTGATCCAACACTCGTGCTTCATTTGTTTCTCCTTCATGTTCACTTTGTATTTGCCCTCATTGAGTCTGTGACTCACCCCCCACACTCTTCAGATTTTGCAGGTTCTGAGTAACAGGGTACTGGGATTTGCTGCCTACTTAGGAATATCTCTTTTTGGTATACCTCTATGTTGAAAGAGGCTTTTGGTATTGTAGACTTCAGTATTTTGCAACCATAGGACATAGGTCTTATATTCTTGAAAGTAGATTTGTAGATATAGCCCATATTATTATGTCTTTTGTATATTGAGTACTAATGGTGTCAAAAATCTGAATTCTGGATATATGTGTGTTGTTATTGGATTGAATATTTTAATTAAACAGGTTTATGTTATGTACAGTATATCCGAATTTTAGGGGAGGTTCTGCCAAATTTTCGGCAGCTATGATGTTTAAGTTATATGTCATATGTGAAACTATGCTTCTAGGCTTGCCGGGTTAAGTAGATTTGTTTAACCCGTGCGCCGGTCACGTCCTCGAGTTCGGGTCGTGACACCCAACATCAATAGCATGTGGCTTGGTTTCATCACTCCTCCACCATGACAGGATCAACTCTCGGAGGTCTTCTTTACCTTTGAAATTGGCATCTTGAGCTTCAGATAATCTGCCAACATTTCCTAGGCCTTCGATTCTTAGTTTTCCTCCAAGATTCAGGTCATGCAACTCTGCCAAACTATGCCCCGTTTCTTCTGTCTTGACAATATATACACTTAATGTTCTCAGGTGAGAAAGCTTTTGAATGTGAGGAAACATACGGACAAGTGAATTACAATCTTCAATGACAAGATGCCTCAGATTCTTTAAGCGAGTCAAGTGCTTTGGTAGACAAAGAAGGCCCCGTACTTTGTTCAATTTCAAGACTTCCAATTTACACAAATTGTACAGAGAATCAGGAAGAGTCTCTATGTACAAATCAAAAAGTCGCAAATACCTCAAGTGGGTTAGATTCCCCGGCAACAAAGACTCTAAAGAACTTGTGCATAAAACACGAATAGAACTTGGAAGTCGAAACTGAATAGCGATTCCGGCCTTGAGAAACTCAAGCTGCGCATCTGCATATAGAGTTCGCAAGGAGTCAAATTTCTCAAAGTCTTCCTTGTTGAATATTATTTGACCGCAGAAGCGATTGTTAATGCCAATATGATGTGTGTTTTTTGGTAAGTCTTTCAGGTTTTTTTCCTCCACAAACACACACTCTTTCTCCGTAATTGACTGAGCAAGATCATGCACTAGATCATGCATCTTGAAACAAATATAGCCTAAATGATTAATCCTGAAATCTTGGAAAAATGATTTTCGGTACAGTTCATTCCATATCAGGTTGCCAACCTCCTCCACATTCAAGTTTTCCCGAGGTGAAATTAACTTGTTAGCCATCCAAAGATGAATCAAATCTTCCTTCAAGATTTCTTCATCTTTGGGAAATATGGCACAAAAAGCAAAACATTGCTTTGATGTTGGCGTTAGATGAAAGTAGCTCAACCTCAAGGCAGGCAAAATACCATTCTCTTCTGGCAGAGTCCAAAGCTCACTTTTTAAAACATCAAGCCATTGTTTTTTCCCACTCCTTGTTCGCATTAGACCTCCTAGTGCTTGTGCTGCAAGAGGTGACCCTCCACACTTATTCACTATCTCCTTGCCTATTTTAACAAGCTCTGATGCTCTTCTCTATCAATTCCAAATGCTTGTTGCTTGAATAGTGACCAGCAGTCTTCATCAGATAGACCTGACAACTTATGAGCTTGGCATGTTCTCATAATTTCTGCAACATCCATATCTCGAGTGGACACCAAAATGGAAGAACCTTTGGATCCACAAGACAACACAGATCTCAACTTATCCCATTTATATTGGGTTACTCCAAATTTAAAGCGCTGGCTTTCTTTCCAAACGTCATCTAAAACCAACAAGTACCTCTTGCTTTGCAACAGTTCTTCTACTTTTTGTTCCATTGCAGATAATTCAAAGATGTCACACTTGTTTTTGTTGACAGATTCTATAATGGAACGCAAAATTCCATTCACGGAGAAATTCTCGGAAACACAAACCCAGATCTTTAAGTCAAAATGGCTACTCACTGTGGGATCATTATAGACCAACTGAGACAGAGTTGTTTTTCCAAGACCCCCTAAGCCAACGATGGGATAGATGGAGATGGAGCTAGAGCTCTGTGCTGGGCCAAGAAGAAACTGCAACACTCTCTCTTTATCTTCTTCTCTTCCATACACTTGAGGACTTGCGATGGTTGAACCCGTTTGACGCCAGTCAGCTACTTCACTTGGCCTCTCTCTAACACCTTCTCTTAGACCAAAATCGTTCTTGGCTTTGGCAATTTCATCCAATCTCTCCATCATCTTTTTCAGCTTGTGTCCAGCTCGATAGCGAAACATGATGTTGTTTGGTTTGAAAGAGGATGAACCCGCATGTTGAAGGGATTCAGAAGTACAATCTTCAAGGATATCTTCCATCACATGTGCTGCATCTTTGAGTTCTCGTAGCCAAACTTTAACAGCAGAGTCAGTCATTTCTCTCTCCTCGGCATCTTCAAGAACAGCCCTTATCAGAGTCAGAGTGTTTCTTAGCTTTTCAGTCTTCTTTTTGAGTCCAGAAAACGTTGCAAATTCATTTTCGATCAAAGAGATGCATTTCTCGAACACAACTCCAAGTATGGCATCAGCCATCTTCAGAAATGCACAAAATATTTGAGGAAGTAAGAAGAAAAAAAGAACAAGAAGATTATAACAGAATATTGGTTTTGGTTGGTTGGTTGGATGAGTGATGATAGATTATTGAAGGGTAAACCAATCAAGTAATGAGGAATTGCAAAGGTGGGGCCACTCCCATTCTAGTCTCAGAAATATGCAGGCCGCGTGATGTCTTAATCCAACATTGAAAACAGCACAATAATGCAAGAGACTATTGGAAATTGGGGTCTCTCTATTTTCCAAGAGGGGGAAGCATTTTTTACTTCTGTTGAAAACAGGACAATAATGCAACCGTGTTTGTGTTGGCATGCGTTGTCTAATAGAAGTGTCAAATCACGATCTTGAGGATTATAATCTAACCCAACCCACAAAATATCCGTTGAATTGGGTCGAACGATTGAGTTGGATCCAAATTTTATAATGCATAAGATATAAATTGGGCTATGGGTTTAGAAAATTGTTTTGTTTTACCCACACAACTCAATTCATCCTTCTTTTAACTGGTCTAATTGTTTTGAGCATCAGGTGTAATACTAATAGGCCCTTCTTCTTTTTTTTTTTGAAATGAGGAATTATTTTTATTGGGTTTAAAGTTTAAACTACATTTATAAATGTCAATTAACCATAACTTTTCAATGTGGCTAAATATTTTTTTTAACATATGCTTGGTATGGCTATTTAATGTGTGGGGAAAACGCTGGAATTAGCGACAGTATTAAATTTCATTTAGCTACACTTTTGAAAGCATTGTTCTGAAAACCGGTCCGGGTGATACTTAAAAATCGAAAAATCAAAACTAAAAAACCGGTCAAAAACCATAAAAATCGATAAAAAACCGGTAAAAACCGGGAAAACTGGTTGAACCAGTCGGGTAATATAAAAATTAAAAAATTGAATTTTTAAAATTTAATAATTATTTTATAATAAAATACAATATATAATACTCCCTCCATCCACAAATAATTGTCTTTCTAGAAAATTCTCTTATCCAATATTATTTGTCACTTTAGAATTTTAAGAAAGCATTTATTATTCTTTTTCCAATTTTATCCTCAAATGCATTCTCTCTCATATCTCTTATAATAATTATTACACAAAAAAAAACTAAAAGGACAATTTAGTCATTATATATCATTTTTACATATGAAGTTGTGTGCTTTAATTACATTCTTAATAACCGTGAAAAGTCTAAAACGTCATTTATTGATGGACGGAGGGAGTATATTTTAGTTACTAAATTAGGACTACTAAATCTCTAAATCTATTAAATGCTTTATATTTCAACTTTCAATCAATATTTTAAATATACTTTAATTTTTTTAGCATGTAATTCATCTTATGTCTATATATTGGTAAATAAATATATATTTTATACATATTTTATTATATTCGGTTGAACTCCTAGTCAAACCGGTTGAACCTCTAAATCTCTGAACCTCTCTCTCGACCGGTTCAATGTCCGATCCGATTTTCAAAACTTTATTTAGCTTAGTGCCTTATTATTAACATGCACATCTTATTCTCATCTAACCACCTTTTTAGTCTTATTATGACTTAGGTCCAAATGACCTCGGTTTGACTCAAATAGTCTCACGTACCTTACTTGGGAAAGAAGTTCAACTACTCAACATAATCTTGACTCATCCAAGTTATATAACAATTAACAACTCACCTTTGAAAGTCTAGCTAATGTCTAACTCATCTATATATAGGGATCTCTTTAATCACCATGTACCATCTAACTCATAATTCAATTACACACTCTTTTATATACTGAAACACTAACGTTGAGCATCGAAGTCTCTTTTCAGGAACTCTCTATCCTATGTCTTGGAGCTCAGTCATCATTGGAAGATCAGGAAGCACTCATCAAAATCAGAATTATGTCAAGAAAGATCAACCACCTTCATCCTATTTTCTACACGAGAACAATTCTAATTAAGAAAAGAAGGCTTAAATATGTTTTTCAAGACCTTCCTACTAATATTTAAGACATGTATTCTTAACGTCTCATTCAGAGCCGCACACTCAGAAATCCTCATTAGTATTTCAATTCATCTTAGAATTCAAGCTTTACTAAATAAATGAAAATATTAAAATACCTGTTGTTGCAAAATTATGTGCACATCCCTTGGCATCACCTCGAACATAAATATAAGCTCCTTGAGATACCATGTTCCAAACATCCAAAGCCTCTGCACAAAGCAAAGTGTTGGTTGAGAGAACACAAATTGTTAACTATTAATTACTAATTAAACATATTTGAGAGAATTTTGGAAGCTTAAACAAAAGAATTTCTAAATCCAATATATTGAAGCCCTCTTCACTTATACACACGCCTAAGACCTTGCCACTCACTCAAAACATCATTTGACAGCTTCTGCATTCAAAGAATAAAACGGAGCCAAATTCAACTCCTCATTCCTTTTTAAAGCTAATTTTTCCCCGAAGTGAAAATAAAAACTTGAGCATAATTAAGACTGCAATTTTTTTAAAACTATTATTAAACTTGTCATCAAATAATTTAGTATTCTTGATCTTGAGGGTTATAGTATTATTCAACTATGGAAAGGATTTCCTTCAACAACTTCAAATTAATACTCACACTTAAAGCATATTTTATTGAAATGATTAAACCTTGCCCATCTTAAAGAAGTTTGAATTCCGAGACCATAATCAGGGAAACAATCAAACAAGTATATAAGTAGTACCTTTATCCAAGTTGAACACACTATGAAGCCTTCTAGTGGGCATTTTATCAAACATTAATGAACAGGGGATGGAACCATCCTGTGAACAATTTTTGCAGTTGACCAACAGATTAGGAAGAAGAACAACAACACTTATATACAACAAAAAACAAATCACAGAGGCAACATTTCCTCTTCAGTTCATTGCAGGATGCAGTAGGTATTATCTGTTAGTGTTTATTCTGTAACCATTGAGCACAAGCTCAGACTTAAGAATTTGGTCAAGTAAAGGTCAGGGTTAAATGGGTTGATTTGATTAATAATAAATATATTGGTAAGAATGCAATAATCAGCACTCATAACACCTTAGATATTGCTGCTAATATGGTTGTCAAATGTGTTCAAAGCCATGCACTAATTCTTTTCCAAGCAGCATGGCATCATAAAACCAACTAAAATGCTATCTGGACTTGGGTATTGCTATGAAACCATTTCAAGCTTTTAGGTTAAGGTATATTTAATGGTTTATACTCTATTACGTCCCATCACGTGAATGTCTCTTTTGGGCTTGAAGCATGGACGTTGCACATGTTCACCTACCTTGTGCTTTTTTTTATCAGAATCGGGATTTGAACCTCGGACCACTTGATCAGAAGGCTTTGATACCTTGTTATGAAACCATTACCTAAAAGCTTAAGTTGTTACGTTAAGTCCATATTTGTCTACGTTTGAAGCATTGAGTTGACAACAGAAAAACCAAAACTCATCATTGAAATCAAGAAATTAATAACTAAGAAAGTTATTAAACTAGTCTTGCAACATTAAAACATTGAATTTACCATTAAGTGTATGTAGCTTCTCTCATAGCATTATCTTCACAGCTGCAACTTCTACACCAATTGTCTGCATGCACAATGTTAGAATTCAGCTCAACCAACTTCTCTCATCACTTTTGGAATGGATAAGTCTACAGTGTCTCCAACATAAATTGGAAATATAATTCATTCAGACACAGAATTACAGCACAAGAGGATAAGTTAGAATCCCAAAAGTTTAGTAACAACTAACAAGACAAAACTAAACCGGGGAAAACAACTGTTGAAGGAACTTCACGTGATCACAGGTTGTGCCATTTGCCAAACCTAACTCAATAAATTAAATAGGTGAGTATCAACATGACTCCTGTTAGTCCTGTCCAATTAAAGAGTGACTATGAGATAAATTTACAAAGCTAGTAAATCATTGGTTTGAACCATTACTCAGCGTTTCATAAAACATTTTAATAGTTATAAAATCAGTCATTATCATCAAAATTTTCACAACAGAATAAGAACAAGAATAGATCAAACGAGAATTGCACAACAAATCCATTTCAAAAAATGAAAGGACCTTGCCTATCACCATAACTAACCATCCCCACAATAGACAACAAGAAATCTATCAATAATTCATGCAAGATATGACATGCATAAGTACATTTTTTGTATTTCCCTTTTCAAGTAAAATATGATTCACAACATTTAGCAAATTACGAATTGACTCGTGTTTCCTACTTTCCTTGTTAGTTGTTATCACTGTAAACAACTTAGATCTGCTTCAGTTCATCAATTACTGAAACAGTAATTGAAAAATCAACATCAATATACTATTTTTAAGGAACAATTTCATGATCTAAAAACAGCCAATATATTTTGATTATTTTCCATTCAAACATAATTTCTCTTTAGTGTTTACAGAAATTCAATTTTCTCAGCGAACACGACAGCGACAAGGACTGAGCATACTGTAATCTCGGCGTTTGGCTTAGGTCTCCTCGGTTGCAGACGCGTGCGTGAAGAGGCAGCAGGTTCGTCACAAGTTTTTGTTCCGCGTGAAGATGAACAGAACAACGCAGAAAGGTGGGTGAAGCATGAAGAATAGAGGGAATCTGCTTTTGAATGCTAACTATGATGATTTTAAAAATCGGACCCGAGACGTTTAGAGGTAGGTTTAATAGGTAGTGGTTCAACTTGTATTTATCTAACAAAAAATATATATATACATCAATGCTATAAAAAATTAAAAATATTAATTAAAAATTAAAATATATAGTATTTAATATATCTAGAGGTTTAATAATTCATAATTTTAATAATTCAAAATTTTAATAATTATATTATATATTATATTGTATTTTTATTATAAAATTGTTATTAAACTTAAAAAAATTAAAATTTTTATTTTAAAAATAATTTACCAGTTCAACCAAATTTTTTATTTACCAATTTTTACTATTTTAATTCCTATCTTTTAAAGATTTTTTAATGAGGCTAGAGGGTCTTAAATCTTGGGTGTTCAAACTTCAAGCTCACATAGGGAACTATTACAATTTACATGACAACATACATTCCGATTAGGTTGGTGTTGTGCCTTGGTGCTAATATTGGTGTGTTGAATAAGATGTTGTTAGGTGGTGTGCTAATGTTTGGTGGTTATCCATTGATGTTAGAGGATGATTAAGTTAAGCTTTGGTGGTGTTGACACTTAGAGTAGAGAATGAGTTAGTCATTGGTGTTAAAATGTAAGGGTTGATGTCAAATATTATATTGTATATATTGATGCCAAATTATCAAAAAAAAAAAAAACAATAGATTTTTCCCCATTCGGGCATATAGGAGTCTGGTTCCCAATTCAACCGATCAGACAGATTGGTCCCATCCAGTTTTTTAAACATTGTTTACACTATAGGGTATTTTGAAGAATGAGTACTTATTATAATTAAAAAAATAGGGGATGAGGGAATGGGTAAATTAGGGATGGGGAGGTGGGGATCTCGGGGGAACTCCGGATTTGGGATCCCGAGGTTAGGGATTTTTTTCTCGAAGGGATGGGTACGGAGAGGAAAATATCCCTGAGGGGTAGTTCGGGGACGGGGATGGGGACTATGCTCCCGCTCCGTAGGAATTCCTGCCTCGAGGATGAATTTATATTTTCACATGTATGTATATAAGTTCACTTTTACATAATTGAAAAACCTTAAAATAACTTAACGTATTAGACAAATCATTCCCCGACATCTCTTCCTCATTCTCTCAATTACATTTCTCAAACTATAACACGCATACTCAACCACTCTCAAAGACTTACTTTGCTATTTTTGTGATTTATATATATTTTGTTGTCTAAGACTTATTTTACTTTTTTGGAGACATTTTTTGTAACTTATTTTACTGTTTTTGATGTTGTAAGGACTTATTTAAAAATGTCTTTAGGATCGATGCTGAATTATTGTATTAGTTTTATCAAAATTATTATTTTTTATTTTCTATAAAAATCGTCTCTTTTTTTTTTTTACTTTTTCATTCCCCGTTTGGGGCCCCGTGGGGATCCCAATCCCTGTAGGGAGCAGGGACAGGGGATATTTCTCCCCGAGGCGGGAAATGGGATGGGAATTTTTTTTAGGGCTTAGGGATGGGGACATGGACTATACTCCCCGCCCCTACCCTCGCCCTACCCCGTTGTCATCCCTAGGGTAAACTTTAGACTTCAAGCTTCAAACTTGAGAAGAGTATAGAGAGGAAGAAATACTTCATTTGAATTTTTTGTTGAACAAGTAAAATACACAAGAAAATATTAACATCAAAGACAAAATTGTTCTTGAAATATGAAAATAACAATGTAATTCATTAAAATTTGACATGTTGGATAATTTATCCTTCAAAATATGAAAGTGACTACATGATCTTTTTAATATTAAAGTTTTAGAACAATGTGATCCCTCAAAGCTAAAAATTTAGGACGAATTGAGGGACTATAATTTCCTAATATTTCAATTTTAAGGACTATGATGTCACTTTCAATTTTGAAGGACTGTATTTTTTAATTGTTTTGAGTATTTTTATTTTAAACCTGAAAAAAGTAATTTTAATTTTAAGTTATTTTAATTTTTTTTCTCTAAAGATATTACATTTTGTTCACACCTCGGACTGCGACCCAACATGGCAGCCTAGTTCGGAACCCTAGTTATGGCCCAAAAGAGCGGCTCAAGTTGAAAATAATAAACTAACCCATTAAGGGCCCAAGGTCGGACCTCGGATCCCCACGTTGGACGAGTCCAGGTCGAGGCCCAATACCAGTTAACGACCCAATTAGAATGGATCGGATCCTAGACCCGGGGCTGGATAAGCACAAACCCCCACCTAGGGCGGAAGCTTATCAGTAGCGGATGACGCCGAGAATCCCGGAGCCACAACGGCGCTACGAGGATCAACCTAGCACGCCGCAAATGTTGAGAATATGAAAGATAATTAATTAATCTATATTATACACAATTATTATTATTTGTTTTTTAGTTTCCCACGGTATCCCCCAGCCCAGAAGGCCAAAGATTAATCAGTCGCTGATTTGAGCTTCATTTAAGGGTTTGGACCTGACCAATGGGTTGCTGCATACACAAGGCAAAGATCGAACCCCGACCCTTGCTTAAGCGGTCAAGTGAGCTAACCACTTGACCAACCCAAGTTGGTTTATACACAATTATTTTAAATAGTATAAATCAATTATTTAAAATAAAATAAAGATATATATATATATATATTAGATAATAATATTTAAAAAGATTCATTAAAGATTTGCAAATATTCTAGAAGAAAAAATAAAGGACGCCTAAATTAGCATACATGTCACGTTTATAGAGACTCAATTTAATGGGTGAATTGGTAATTAACTATAACCTCTCTTTTACTATATTATATATACTAGTATTTTTTTTACCCGTGCAATGCACGGGAATTATTTTTTCGAATAATAAAATATAGAAATCAAACTATTAAATATTAAATTAAGATAAATATATTATATAATAATTAATTATTAATGATAAATAATTTTGTATTAAAATATTTAAATAAATCTATTGAAATAAAATGTTTGTTATACATTTATTTCAATCAAAAATAATTTCAATCAAATTGAATTTCGCCGGTAACAACTAAATACTCCACTTATAATTTTTAAATTACGTTAAGATATAATTCTTATTTATTATCATTAATGTTGTAGATAAAGTGTTTGTTTGGGTGTCATTATTTAGTTAAAATAAGATCTTTTTTAATTAAAAAAATATCTTATTGAATTTGTTGATATGTTTGGGTACTAATTTTAAGTAAAAGTATAATCTCGAAAAAAAGTAAAAAAATATCTTTTTTCAGAAGCTATATTTTTCATCTTCTGAAAAAAGACATTTTATATAACATAAAAAAGATGTTTACGATAAAGAAAGATCTTTTTATATTACATCCAAATATAAATTAATTTTGTATCCAAAAATAAAATTACTTCCACTTCTTCAAAAGATCTTAATTAAAAAGACCAATTAAAAAAAGATCTTTTTCTAGAATCACATCCAAACCAGCCCAAATTTCAAAATTTATAATTAATATTCATTACTTTAAAAAAAATCACAAAATTACAATTGATTAAAATAGAAAAAAATCTAAACTGATAACAGCTACTTATAAATCAAAGATTTGAATGATTAAATGTTTGTTATACATTTATTTCTTTTATATATTTTTTATTTTTATTTTATTATAATCATATCATATATTTTTAATAACTAAAAATTTAGATCTAAAAAATTATTAATAATTAATAGGGAAATTGTTATAAATGGATGTAATAAATTTTATTGATACATTATTTTGATATTATTTGGTTGAAATATATTTATGGGAGACAAATGATATCATTGTTAGACTTCATTTTCAAATTGAAATTTTAAAATGATCCAATCACATAAATTATATATATATTTTTTAGTAAAGTTGCATTAATGGGCATTCTGATTGATTACTCTATTAGTTAGGCATTTAATTAAAATATTGTTAATATAAATTATCAACTGAAAGTAGATTTAAATTATAATTTTCATTGATTGATATAATTTAAAAATAATTATTTATTTATTTAAAAAATTTTAAATCATATATATTTAATTTAAAATAAAAACCAAATAGCACTAAATATAAATGAAAGGAATGATGAAAGATAAATCAAATTATTCAAATTTTTATCCTTATATACCCATAACCATATAAAATTGAATTAGAAGAATATACTCAATTGAACTTGTTTCATCATATTATTTTTAAAGTTAGTTCATCGTGGGAAATGTCAAAATTATCCCGTCATCATCATTATTGTTTGGCCTATTCCAACCTAACTAAGAAATGAAAATCAACATGATTGAACCTTTAAAATTAAGAGAAATAATATATCTTTGACAAACGATACAAAATGGTCTGATCAACTTATAATATATAGTGAAGACGAAAAATAGTTTTAATAAGAATTAAAATTAACGTCTTATAAATCACTCCAATAAAAAATTTTCCATTATGATCCTTAATTTGTAAAATTAAATTCAGCTTCGTTGTAGAATTCCACAAAATGAGCATAATCAATTACGTTTTATTTTTTCAATTTACATTTAATATACATACATTCAATCCAATCAATTACATCTTATAATACTTAAAATAATTTCTCTCCATATGATATGATCAATAATTTTCAAATAATACTAAATCAGTATTTTTCAATTAATTAAACACATATCAAGAACAATATAATATTGTATTGAATCAATTACGTATTCAATCATTTACTCACAAATCACAATAATATTGAATCATCTAAGTACAATTAATAAGGTAACTTATATATAGGGTAAATTTTATTCATACAATTACTGAATCAATTAATATAATTATTGGTATTAATGAGAATCAACCATATTAAATCAAATTAAATCATATTAACTCACATTAAAATACATCAAATCATGTTTCATACTAAATTAAATTATTTTCTAAAATAAAAGGTTAATTGCAAGGTTGTTCTAGGAGTGATTAATAACATTTTTTAATTAACCCTAACTGAAAAGTTTAATATATACAATGAATATTCATTCTTAACCAATTTAAATAAATGCAATCTTATAAAAAAAAATCATGTATATCTGATTTTACTCTAAAATATATATATATATATATATATATATATATATATCTTTTAATGATAGAAATTGATTAGTTATAATATACTTAAATAACCTTAATTAATTTAGGTAATTTTCATTTCCTTGATTTTTTCCTTTTATAAATATTTTTGAATGATTTATTGCTTAACTATTTTCATTCTTACCGAAAAGTATTCTACGATAATATTCAAATCTTATTAATTGATTAAAATTTACTATAATGATTTGTGATTTATCATTTTCGTTACTTGATTCATTCTTCTAGTTAGTAAATATTTTTTAATGATACAATATTAAATTTTTTTGTTTTTTATAAACAAATTTATTTTTTTTCAATTTACATTTAATATACATACATTCAATCCAATCAATTACATCTTATAATACTTAAAATAATTTCTCTCCATATGATATGATCAATAATTTTCAAAGAATACTAAATCAATATTTTTTAATTAATTAAACACATATCAAGAACAATATAATATTGTATTGAATCAATTACGTATTCAATCATTTACTCACAAATCACAATAATATTGAATCATCTAAGTACAATTAATAAGGTAACTTATATAGGGTAAATTTTATTTCATACAATTATTGAATCAATTAATATAATTATTGATATTAATGAGAATCTACCATATTAAATCATATTAACTCACATTAAAATACATCAAATCATGTTTCATACTAAATTAAATTATTTTCTAAAATAAAAGGTTAATTGCAGGGTTGCTCTAGGAGTGATTAATAACATTTTTTTTAATTAACCCTAACTGAAAAATTTAATATATACAATGAATATTCATTCTTAACCAATTTAAATAAATGCAATCTTATAAAAAAATCATTTATATCTGATTTTACTCTATAATATATATACCTTTTAATGATAGAAATTTATTAGTTATAATATACTTAAATAACCTTAATTAATTTAGGTAATTTTCATTTCCTTGATTTTTTCCTTTTATAAATATTTTTGAATGATTTATTGCTCAACTATTTTCATTCTTACCAAAAAGTATTCTACGATAATATTCAAATCTTATTAATTGATTAAAATTTACTATAATGATTTGTGATTTATCATTTTCGTTACTTGATTCATTCTTCTAGTAAATATTTTTTAATGATACACTATTAAATTTTTTTGTTTTTTATATAAACAAATTTATTTTATAATAAATGAAATTATAGAGAGGATGGGGAAAAAATTACAAATGAAATATGAATAAAATATTTAAAAAAGGTTAGATAATGTTGGGTTGTGAATCTTGTCACTCTCTGAGTTGCGAACAATGATCCTATATTAAAAGTTTAGACGATATTCATGTCTTGTAGTCCAAAAAGAACCACCATTTGATGTTACATCAAAATAAAACATAATATATACACTCCTATCAGGCATTAGGGGTTTAAACTTGTATATCAAATGTCTTTCCAATTGTTACATGGATTGCAATACCCTATTTTCAACATATTAAAATTTTAGAAAATTACATGCATGAAGCATAATAATAAAAATCAACATACAGAGGAAGCTCTAAGATATCACATGTACATATACTCACAAATTCATGCGCTAACACCATTTCAATGGTGTTAGTTGACTCAGATATGTTAAAAGATGAGACATACCAAAGTTGCAAAACACACTCTAACATTTCTATTATGTCTTTAAACTAAGATCAATGCAACATAATTTTTCTTTTTCATATAAGTCACAAAATTTATTTGATAATACCTCTATCTTACCTTGAATGATGTTTTTGATTGATAATATTTTTTCTTTCTAATCTTGCATCCCTTGCTTGAGGTGGAGAAAAATTGAGTTGATTATTCATTTTTTACACATAGAAGAGAGAAAAAAAAGTTGTAGAGAATGTTTGGAGTAGAATTAGCTTTTAACCTATTTTTATTTATATAATCTCAGGTGATCTCAATAATAATATGAATCAAAAAAACATAATGATAAAAATATCTTTTTTAATTACCAAAGATAAAAAAATTAAAATAAATCAATTAATATTATGTTACATTATGACTATTATATTCTAACATATATTTCCTTTTTTAATTAACGTGCTTAACCTCCAAAAAAATTTCAAATCAATTATCATTAATTAATTTCTTAAAATAGAATCATTTAATGTTAGCTCATTGAGGTTGCGCCACTTGTCATTAATCAATCAATCAATTCTTTAAAATTCAAATGAACCATTTTAATTAGGACACAAATATAAATTCAAAACATATTCAACTTATTTCTAAATATTATCTCATTAATTTATTTCTAAATTTATTTTTATATAATACTATCAAATAATATCTCATTATAGAATTCTACATTTTAATCATTATTATTATTTATTATATTTTCATTTATTAGTTTTTGTTAAATTTTTATAATTAGAATAAATCAATTATTTGAAATTTAAATCAATCATTTTATGAATTAATATTTTATAATGTCTATGTTTGAAAAAATTATTAAATAGAGGATTAATGTAATAATTAAATATTACAATTGGTATAGATATATAGATTCAATTCAATTTTAGTTTTGAAATTCCAAAAATAAAATTCCATTTTAGTTTTGAAATTGATATCTGTTTATTAGTTGTCTTAAATTTTATAATTAGAATCATGGACGGAATAGGATTCATATAATTAGTTTTTATATTACTTTCCGTAGCACAAATTAAATCTATCTATATAATTAGAATAATGGACGGAATATGATTGATATAATTTTATATTTATATAACTTGCTTGGTAGTTTTTTATTTTCTCTTTGTGCTATAATTTTATATTAGTTGATAAATGATATTTACGGAAAGTGATTGATATCAAATTCAAATAACAAAAAATAAAATAAAATAAGTTTTAGGTCTGAATTTATTATCAATCAAATAATGAAATTCAGAATCAGATTCAAATATATCAGCAAATGAAACCAATTTCAAGCCATAAATCGGAATAGGCAGATTATCAGCAGATTTAACTGTAGTCATGAATTGAAAATTCAGACAAAACTCATGCCTTGTTGTAATACCTCGGATATTTTGAGTTAGTCTGAGTAAGAGATCACGGAACACCGGAGAGACAGAACCACGTGGGTCCCACCTCCCCACCCCTTTTCCCCTTTTTCCTTTTCTTTTTCTCCCCCTTCTCTTCTCTTTCCCGTATCTCTCTTCCCTTCATTTTCCATTTTCCATCTTCTTCCTCTTTCTCTCATATATCTCCCAAAATCCTCACCCAACTCCATTAATGTTCAAGATCAAGTTAGCCTTGCTCATCTAGTGTAGTGTGGGTAAGTGTAGAGTATTTCTTTTTCTCCATTGATGTTTATTTCTCTACATTTTCGGATTTGGGCGTTAGGGTTTACTATTGGGGGTTTTTGATTTTGTGTTGAGATTGAGGTTTGTGATGTGTTCTCTAGGGTCTCAACGAACTAGAGAAGCTCAGGGTACCTCATCCTAGCTCCGGGTGGTGTCTTGGAGCTCATTGGAGTAGTTTGTGAGTAATGGATTATTTATGGTTTATGTTTGATTTTGAATGATATTGTGAATTACTTGCTATGATAGTTGATAGGGACTGAGATTGGGTGTTATATAATTGATATTGTATGTTGGTTGTGTTTGATTTGGATGGGTTGTGGTGAAAATGTGGATTTGGAGATGAATTTCGCGTGATTTTCTGCAGAATTTTGCTTTTGACCCAGGCTGTAATCGATTACAGCGAATTGGTAATCGATTACTGTAATCGATTACCAAGACCCTGTAATCGATTACTGCGGGATTGTAATCGATTACAGACTGCCAATTTTTACAAAAATTTTCTTAAGAACGAAATTTGAAGCAGGTAATTCTGTAATCGATTACAACTGCACTTAAACACCATTTTTAAGACTTTAACTCAAAATCCTTATACATTTAAGTTATGTTTTCAAATCCATATGTTCACCACTACCCAAACTTGATAATAGGTTGTTTATGATGTTATTATGACGATGATGCGAACATGGTGCGATGTATGAATACAAAACGATATTAATTAAAGAATGATTAAATGTTGGTTTGCTCGGCCTGAGGAGGGGCATAGCTCCCGGGATCTCTAATGATAAATACACATGTAATAGTAATACATAAGACGAATTGCGGAATGTGTTGTAGGATAATTACGTGATGAATTGCTATGACTGTATATATGATTATTATATTGCTGCATAAATTGTTTTTAATCTATTATTCACTGAGCGTATGACTCACCATTCATACCAACCATTTTCAGATTCAGGTGCAGATCAGGAAGCAAGTCCTTCCGTCCCTCCAAGCTCCTAGCTTTGGTGAGCCTCGATGTATAGAGGCGTATGTTATTATTTATTATGTCAGTAGTATGCTCCATAGGTTTACAAACAGGGATGTTTAAGTTATGTATGAGTTGTAAGTCTAATTAAGACTTGTTGATTTTATGTTGGATTATGTTAGTTTATGGATTAAGCAGGATGTATGACCATATATTATATATTATGAATTTAGGGGTGATACCTTGAGAACCCCATTATATGCATGTTAAAGTAGCTGTGGCTGTTGATATTTAGCTGGATTATTGTATGGATTACAGGTCAAGGCTGACATGGGACTCGGTGTCCCATGTGCCGGTCACGATCCGAGTTGGGTCGTGACACTGGTGGTGCAGAAGTTTCCAACATTATTACCACATACTCCGAAATAGGCTAAAACATAAATTAGCCTCTCAGAAAGCAGTTGTTTAAACTTGTAGACCAACGTTTTCCGTATTGATGCGTGTACGTAATGCCCTAAATTTTATAATTCAAAATATTAATTTTAAAACAATGAATGTTGTTAAGTGTCAAATATCATTAAAAAAACAAAAAAAAACTTACAAATTCATCCATTAGGATCATATCTAGACTGTTTAAGCAGTCTTGGTTGTTGAAGGATGGGAGACTCCACAACCTAACAATACGAACTTTGATTCTCCAACATTCCAGGACTGGAGTGATCTCAGCCAGTCGATTAATTTGCGCTGCCATGCTAAAAAATGTTGAAACCAAATATTAAATCTCAAAAGCTACGGAGAATAAAGATTAGAGGGACAAAAATAATGAATTGAATGGTAAAACAACACATAAATATATAAATCGTGAAATGCAAAGAGCAAGAGATGAAAATAGAAGGAAATATTCTGATTAAAGATATGAACTGTTATAAAATAAAAGGAAACATTTTGATAAAATATAGTTTAGTATTAGAATCAAAAGAATTACTTATTTAAAAAAAATTGGTTCAAATCTGATAAAATTAATTAAGATTCTTATTGTATCAATTAGCTTATTTATAGTAACTTCTAATTAGAAACTGATTGCATATCCTGAATAATTGGAAAATAATTTTGATTAAGAAAAAAAATTACCTGAAATATCTCCTCCTTGAATGATGGAAGAGATTGTCTAGAAGCATTATCCAACCGATTTAGAGTCATTTGCTACAATCAAGAACCGGTAGGAGTCAGCAAATAATCTCACAAGCTGAAAATGGAAATAATTTTATGTAATAATCTTATCTTAGTAATTTATATAATAATTTTATTTTTATTTTTAATTAATTTATTTATTTTTAATAAATATATTGGTGGTTCTCCAAAATACTCATATGATTTTTATATATGCATTGAATTTTGAATTTTTTTTTCTAAAATCAAAATTTAGTATTTGTTACTCTTAAAATTTATTTATATCACATTCCTTGATTGAATCAGTTAGAAAATATTTATTCCAAATTTATTTATGAGCTAAGTAAATTGATTATAATCAATCTTTCTTAAACAAAATTGAGTCAATATTTAATTGGATTGAAGCAATTAGAGAATATTTCTTGATTCAGTTAAGGAACTTTCCTATCATCAAATGCTATAATAGTATATTTTTTTATTGAAGCAATTAGAGAATATTTTTCTTATGTAATTATGAGTTAATTAAATTGTTTATAATGATTTTTATAATTAAATTTAATTCTTAAATTTTAATTAATTACAGAATCACTCAGAATGTGACACTTGTCACAACCTCATGAAGTGAACTCTAAAATATTATATTTATAGATATAGATATAGATATATAGATTATATAGATTTTAAATAGTATAAATAATTTATTTTAAATAAAATGAAAATATATATTAGATAATAATATTTAAAAAAATTCATTAAAGATATGTGAATATTATGGAAGAAAAAAATAAAGGGCGCCTAAAGTAGCATACTTGTCGCATTTATAGAAACTTAATTAATGGATGAATTTGTAATTAATCGTAACATCTCATTTACTATATTATATATATATATATATATATATATATATATATATATATATTTAGCCTATTTGTATTCAACAATGCTTCTTGTACACCATTTTGTAGCCACCATCAGCCACTCCATCAATTTTATCAAATATTATCTTTTCATTCTGATGGGGCCCACTATAAAAAAGTGAAGGGTGGCTGATGGTGGCTGATAGGAGAGTATACACATAGCATTATTGGTTTGTATTTAGTTTTTTATTATTTTTTCTATGATTATTACCGGTGTTCCTTTCCTTTTATATAATTAAATACTAAAATATAAAATAAGTTGATTATTTTTCAATATTTTAATGAATCTATTCGTCCTATTTATAATTTATTAAGAATAAAATTTGGAATATGTTAGAAATAATTACAAATTAATTTATCCAAAAAATTGCATTAATAACAATTTACTTACTTATACTTATTTAGATTATGAGGGATATTTTTTTTCTTGGATGAGAAGTTGTAACACCTAATTTTATCATAGACCAAATTAATAAGGGTTTTGCAGAACCTGACTAATAATAATTTTATATTATAAATATCTTATTTGATCCGTCAAGATTAATATTGGAGATAAAATAATTTCTTAATATATAAAAATGACAATACAATCTCTCAAAATTGGGCATGTTTAATAAAATAATCTCTCAAGATATGAAAGTGACAACATATGGTCCTTTAAGATTAAAGATTTTGGACAACGTAGTCCTTCAAAATTGCAGGACCTTATTGTTCGAAATTTTCAATCTTGAATAACTATATTGTCACTTCATATCTTAAGGGACTACTTTGTTCATCACTAATCTTGGTGGACCATATTGTCATTTTTATATCTTGAGAGACTATTTTATCTCTCATATTAATATTGGGGGACCAAATCATGTATTTATTCAATTTTGTCAATGTGTCTCCCTTCCAACACAGAAGTAAAAATTTTGATAATTTTGTTCATTGAGGACGGTGACTCTATTTCTATCTTCATTGTGATCTCTGCAATAAACATTTAACAGAATCATTTTTTTATTAACTTCTTGACTCTTCCACCAGAATAATAAGTAAAAACAAACATTGCATATGGATGGAATATAACGAGGATATAATGCTATTTAAACATCCAAAAATTTCAAACATTCAAACAACATCTAACTCACAAAATATGTGGGTCCCACTGTATTTATTCCTTACCTTTACTTTTAACTCATTCTCTCTCCATACTTTCTCTCCTCATTTTAGATGTATACATTTAAGATGAATGACAATTTATAGTTTTGTATACAAAAATGTTTGTTATATAACAGAAATATATCAAACTAGCATCCAACGTGTGCTATTTGGGTTAGAACCTGCACCCCTGCACTATTAATTATTCACTTCTTCTACCCTATTCTAAAAACTCTACAAGCCAACCTTTCACAACTCAAGTGGCCGCCTCATTATCTTCTTCTCTTCTCTTTTGATTTTTCATTCTCCAAACAATGGATGAGCATGACATCACTATATTTCTCTTCCCCACTTCCGATGACTCCACCTCGGAGCTGCAGCCCACACCCACTCAGGGCGACGGAGGCATGGGCTGGCGGTGCTTGGGTTGGTGGTGGCCGGCGCCTGGCGACGGTGTGGGTTGAATTATGGATTGCGGTGGCGTGTGTTTTTTTTTCCAAAAAACTTTGGCCGCTCAAACTCGCGAAACTGCCGATTTTTGGCCGGTTCGACGATTTGTAGCAGTTCAATTTCAGGTCTTTCAAACACGCTTTTGAGGATGAAAACGGACCGGTTTCAGGCCGGTTCGTGGTCCGACTGGTCCGACCGGCCGGTCCAGTTTTCAGAACCATGATTAATATTCTTAAATCTAAAGTACAACAAACACTAAAAGTAGTGACCTTGCATTACCACATTTAGCAGTGACCAATGTAAGATATTATAATAACAAACTGGACAAAAATTATGCCATATAGACAACTCAATATGTATCCTAATACTAGTAGCACAGAAAATGAGAACAAGTATGAAAAAAATATACAACATAAAAATCAATAAGCAATACAATAACAGCAAATATCCTAAAACATTTTTGTAATGTCACCTATATGATGAGATGTCTCGACATGCAAATATTAAAATTTTGTCATAAAACTTGAATCATTCTAATAACACACATCCTTGAATTTTCCTTTCTAATACTCACAATGACCATGGAAAGATGAAATAGAGGAAGAGCATCATCTAGTTCACTTGTTATTTGTCTCAAAATAGAATAAGAGACCTCACATTAAACCACCTCCAATAAAATACAAATCATGTAAAATTGGAACAACAAATTCTTCCATTAATGAGAGCAAGATAATTCATGGGACATCAAGTAAAAAGGAATCTTATAACAAGACTTGGTACAAAAATAAATTAAATTGCTTATTCATGTTTTACTTAAGGATTCAAATCACACAAGACAATTTAAGGAACCGAGAACTCTAAATAATTAATTTGAAGAAACAACATATTCAAATGCTAGAAATAGTTTTTTATTAAGGAGTATCTTATGATTGTTCTCATAAAATAAATCAAACATGAAATGCAATGTTACCTAAAATTAAAATATGGCTCACATTAGCAAAATGTAAGATGAATATAATCATTACTAAATGAAGATAAAAACTAAAGATCTGTTTTGTTATGTTCATGTAATCCACGTACTTGCTCAGCTCATCTATACAAATTAAACTTGTTCAGAGTAAGCAAAACCACCAAAATAAAGCTTAATCTATAGACCTTATGAATATAATTAGGGAAAATTAACAGAAATAAAAGTGTGCCCTAACCTTCATCTTATCTAATCTCCATTTGCACCTATAAACTAAATTATAGAAAATATTTCATGGCTAATAATTGTTATTAAAAAAATTGCAACATCATATCACTCATATTTTCATGATCCATATTACGAAGCAACTCGATCTCACACAAGGTCCTTTTTGCATTAACTTCTTGTTAAAAACATTGGCAATCTTCTGGATGGCAACATGCTCATTTGTCTAAAATTTAGGGCAAAGCTATATACATACATATTCAACAAAATTCATCACACACAAAAAAGGAAAAAAGAGAATTTGTCAAATACTAAAAGATCAAATTTTTATTCAAGGAAACAAACAAATCAATATAAAGATATAAGCTTTGTGTGGTTTGGCAATGCAGTTGGTGAAGTGGTTGGTCCATCGGGTCAATCGAATCGGGTAAAATCGAAAAGAGATAACAGAATCAAGAATAGTTGGATTTGAAATACGAGACGATGCTGTGAGCACCTTTGTCAATAGACATGTTGTACTAGTGTTGTCGAAATGTTCTCCATCCCCATCATCATCATCGCTTTCGCAGCCTGCTGCTATTGGGTTCTTGTTGCGTCGCCGTCTCGTGTAAAGATAGTGTTGGCATGCATGCGGAGCAAAGAGAAGTGTAATGGACCATAACATTAGGGCTTGAGGAGTGAAGGGAGCCAAAGGGCGAGCTAAAGATTGTGATGGGTTTCATAGGCGGAAGGGTGGGTGGGCGGCCGATCGGGATTTGCAGGGAGGGCAACACCGATACTGGAAAAATTGTATATGAACATTTTTTTTAGAAAGAAAAGAATAAAACAACACACAATTTAATTTTGGCGCAAGTTTTAAGATTGCTGGACAAATACAATGTTTTGTAACAATTATTAATTTTGTTATAAAATAATATTAAACTATTGCATCAAGATCATATTTTTTATACAAAAAGTTTTACATATTTGAAACAATATTAATTTTGTTACAAAATGTCTAATGTTTTGAAACAAAACTACTTTTATTACAAAAAATTCTAGCTTTTCAAAACAAAATTATGCTTTTGTTATAAAAGGTTCTCTATTTTTTGAAACAAAATTAGTTTTGTTACTAAAGGTTCTCCAATTTTTGTTAGTGAATATTATTGTTACAAAAGATATTATAATTTGTAACACAATACAATATTTTGTTATAAAATATACTTTTTCTGTAACAATTTTAGATTTTAATACAATTTTAATATTTTGTTATAGATTTGATAGCAATAGAGATTGAAGAAGAATTATCTTGTGTGGTTTCTTGGTGATTTTTTCTCAAATAGAGAGCATTCATCTTATTTGTGTGATGTTGTCATACAATTTAACACTTCAATGCTACAGTGGTGAGAGTTACATGAGTATCAAATTTGGACATTTTCTTTTAACCACTTTAGCACGAACCAATATAATTTTCTTAGCTATATTACTAGCTATTGTTTGTTAATTGCTACTATATTATTGTCCACCTAACAACACTCTTCTACAAAACCACAACCACATATAGTAGATTAAGGTCTCGCTTAGAGTATAGTATTTCTGACTTTTTTTAACTTCTGACTTATCAGAAGTTATATATGTCATGTTTGACTATATAACTTATGATTTCTTCAGAAGCTATTTTAGTACTTTTGAAAAAGTCAAATATTTGACTTCTCTAGAAATATTTTTCAAAATAATTGAAATAATTTTTTTTATTATTTTATATCCACATACAAAATAACTTATTCATAAGTTATTTCTCAGAAGTTACTTTTATATATATATATATATATATATAAGAATTTAAATAGGTTGTTTACCCAAACTAATCATAAATAGAGTGAACAAGATTATTGACCAATAGCAAGGCTTCCCTTGCGGATACATTATTAGGCTTAGGCGCTCCATAGTTGCATTTTTGGTGCTTCTCTAGTGTTTTGAGCATAGTGCACGTAGTTGACACAAAATCATAATTATATTTACCAAAATTATGAACTTACTAGTATGCATACATATAGTAAACTTTTTAATTTTAATTTTCTCAATAAAAATGTACAAGTGATGTGAAACCTGGCCACTAATTAAAGACAAGATTCAATTTACCTTTCTGTATGAGAAATTTTTCGATGATCATAGACCGTCATATCGAATTATGGTCCAGTCACTCAACTAATGTCATATGTTCACATATAATATCACATGTCATTGGATCTATTATTAATTAAAATTTAACATAGTTAATTTTTTACTTTTTCATTTTTAAAAATAAAAAAGAATAGGACCCACATACATTTGAATAAATAAACAAATATTTAATTTTAATATTTTTAAATTAATTTATTTTTATAAAAACTAATTAATTTGGTTTACAAGAGAAATAAATAAAATAATTATTTCTAATATAAAAGTAAATTAATAAAAAAATTTCTTCTTCCCCACTTAAATAATTTAAAAATATTAAAATTAAATATTTTCTATATGTTCATAGGTGATGTTGTGTTCATGACTTGTTATTAAAAATTAAAAATCTACAAATACTTATTATTTTAATTTTTTATTTTTAAAATGAAAAAAATAATTGAATACACATCTTGATGAGTTAAAAAATATTTAATTTCAATATTTTTAAATTATTTAAGTGAGAAAGAGATTTTCATGATTTTTTTAGTAGAAATAATTAATTTTTTTATTTTTATTGTGATTCAAATTAGTTTGTTTTTATAAAAATGAAATAATTTAAAAATATTAAAATTAAATATTTATTTTATGTATTAAGATGTAAGTCCCATTCTTTTTTATTTTTAAAAATGAAAAAAATAAGAAAAATAAGAAAAAATAGCTAAGTTAAAATTTTAGTTATTAATAGTAGTTTCTATACATCACGCACACCTAATATATTAACACATGACATTAATTGGGTGACTGGACCATAATCCTATGTGACGGTCCATGACCACCAAAAAATTTCTCTTTGTGTATTGAGACGTAAAGTAGTAGTTTAAGACCTGTCTTTCTATACATTGCTAATCAAGAAGAGATAACAAATTATTAAATGGTCTTAGAATACATTTAATGCATGTTGTGTAACCATATACAATCACATGTTTTTTATTTTTTATATAAATTTAAATGTTATAAATCAAAATATATGGTAGTTCACTTTTACTATCTTCTTCCCTTTATTAGGAATAAGTTCATCTTGAACTATTAGGGTACGTCTGACCTCAAATTCCTTTTTGAATGGTCTACCACTAGTTGGTCGATGCAAGCGATCCCGTACGCTAATACGTTATGGGGTTTGTTGGTCGATGCAAGCGATCCCGTACGCTAATACGTTATGGGGTTTGAGCTTTCTTGACCACGTGTGATATAAGTTGTTAGTTTCTTCTCGTACTTGCATTTTCCTTTCTTTTTGAGGAATTGCTAGATTTTTGTTTTGGCGCTTGTCGAATATATTCCTTTGGAACTTGGACTATTATTCTAATGTTCTCCTCTTCTAGGTCTCTAAAGATAATGATTTCAACTTTTATTTCCTCGTGAATATACTCGGATCACACTCATGCTTGGTTTGTGTATGTAATTCTGATTTCAAGTTGCTCCCTATTTTATTAATTTCAGCTTTGGGCTTTCACAATTATTTGTTCAATCATTTCTCTACTTCTTTGTCAATTATTGAGATAGATATCATATGAATGGTCGTCTGTGAAAAAGGATTGGTATTAACTTTTAGCTTGAATCTCCCCTTCTTTAAAGCTTTTTGGATGGCGTTCCTGAATACTACACAATTGACAGTCGAGTGTATGTATCCAGGAATTATGTCATTTGCAATATTTTGCGTTTATGAGTTTCTCTAGCTGGAAGAGGGATTTCATGTCCTACAGGAAGCTTTAGCTGACCGTCCTTGAATAAGAAATCAAATACTTGGTCCGTCTTGGTGATATCAAACATGTATGGCTCTTTGACCCTCAGGCTTCATTTTCTTTTTTCCTTAGCTGGTGTCAAGACAGGACAAGAGTAAGCCTCATCTTTTCTCATCAGCTCAACTACCATTACCTCACAGAATAGGGAATTGGATTCCTCATATCTTTCATCTTATTCCTCTTATTCTCCTTCGACCAAATTGATCATATGTGGGGATTTAGAAACTCCAAATCGGTTAGTCATTCTCACTTATTTATCCTAAATTAGTTGTTCATACCATATGGCCTTTTCGGCTAACTGATTCAAATCAGAATAATCACCAACCAACAATTTCTCCTTCAATTAAGGGTGCATGTTATTCGCTGCAATATTCATGTATTCTCTATCAGTGATCTGAGCGCTACATACACTGCGCCTTCAGTTTCCTAAACTTTTAATTCTATAAACTCCCGAATCAGCTTTTCACTCCTCTGCTTGATTACGATCAAGTCCAGTAATGCAACTATATTGTTACTAAATTTTCAATCTTGAAGGACTATATTGTCACTTCATATCTTAAGGGACTACTTTGTTTGTCACATCAAATCTTGTTGGACCATATTGTTATTTTTATATCTTGAGAGATTATTTTGTCTCTCGTATTAATATTGGGGGACCAAATCAGGTATTTACTCAATTTTGTCCACGTGTCTCCCTTCCAACACACAGTAACTCGAAAATTGGAGTGAAAATTTTGATAATTTTATTTACTGAGTACTATGACTTTATTTCCATCTTCATTGTGATCTCTGCAGTAAACATTTAACATAATCAACATCCAAATATCTAACTCACAAAATATGTGGGTCCCACTGTATTTATTACTTACTTTTACTTCAACCTCTTCACTCTCCCTTCTTTCTCTCTTTCTCTCTCTCCCCATTTTAGATGTATACATTTAAGATGAATGACAATTCATAGTTTTGTATATATAAATAGAACATCTTTTATATATATATATATATATATATATATATATATATATATATATATATATATATGTACGATTTGGTTGGAATCTTTCAGCGATTAACCTTTTCCCCTACCAATTAGTTGGATTTATGTCACCTCCCATTTGCAACTAATTAAATAATTAATCTGGTATCTTGTAAATGCATGAAGGTATAGGTGTAATGTCAAGTCACGTTTATATAACGTTTGTGCACTTTCCACTATCAAATTGATGAAAAATTCTTTCACAACGCTACTCAATAGAATATTTTCCCCAACAAAAATAACAAAAAAAGAATGTCATACATCATTAAGAATTAAAGTGGATAGAAATTCTTGTACGTGAAGCATTTTATGCTCTTCGCACATACCTACTCATGACGCCAACTATTATTCCAAGAAAAATTCTAGAATGTGAAAGATCTTAAAAATATATAAGACCATTGTTAATTTATGTACTAATTAATATGCAATAGTGCCATTGTTTTTATATTAGTTTTAAGAGATTAATTTTAATACATAGTCAAAAAAAAAAATGGAGAATTGATACCAAATCATGTTATTAGGTGGTTATTATAGTGGATGATTTTCAGTTATAATTTATTTTTTTAAAAAAAAATTTTATTGGCTCGCAGTGTAAAATAAATTTACTTGTATGAAAATTAAGCCTTTAGTTTGAATGATGATGTTTTCTAGAATTTTATAAATATATATTGAAATATATGAAGGTATAAAATTATGTATACAATACTATTCAAATAATCTAAACTTTTGAAAACCCAAGTAAAAGACTACAGAGGAACCCGCCTAAGACCCAAGATCGGACCCCAGACGTCGCCATATCGAGGGACTCAATCCATACCAAGGTCCAGTAAGAATTGAATGGGCCAACGTGTGAATGGGTCACGGATCGGACCTGGGTACGGATCTTACCACCCAACCCGAGGTGAGATGAGCTAGACCCCCGCTTAGGATGGGAGCTCATCAGAAGCAGATGACGACGTTGACAACCCCGAAATCACACGACGAGGATCGACCCTGTACGCCGTGGAAAACGAGTTAAGAGCGTTTTCTCGAGTCGTTCGGAATGGCTACCGCGGATAGGGCCTCACATCTCACTCTATAAATAGGGTGTCATCTCAGTGTATCAGGTACGTTTTGAGTTGAGTTCCCAAGTATTAAACACCTATTGACTTAAGCTTCAGAGTTTTTTCAGGAAAACACCCCCACGTCTTGGAGAGAAGTTGTGCGAGGAGCGCCTTGGAGAAGAGTTGCGAAAAGTTCAGAGTCCGGCAACAGTTCTAACCTAAGCGAAAGTTACGGAATAAGATGAACTCATAATCTTGGACCAAGAACTACCGTATTTATCTAAGAATAGCAATGTTTTTATTAATAAAATTTAGATATATTAATAAAAGGATAATTATTTTTAAACAGGGCCAATAGTGAAAGAAATTCTCGTACTCTAGTGGTTGACAACTATAATTTCCATAGAATGCCCAGTTGAGTATCTCACGTGATGAGAATCATTGGTTATTATTTAGAATTAAGATCTTGATAAAATGTTGGAATTTCAAAATTAATAATGTTTGTCGTACAATAAAAATACATCCAACTAATATTCAATGTATATTATACATTATATGAAATGTGTGCTATACGTACGTATATTATACATGCAACACACATTCTATATAGTATATAGTACACATTGTATAATAGTTGGACGTATTTGTGTTGTACGACAAATATTATTGATTTCCAAATTGGGAAATGGGAGAGTTCATATATATTGAGCATGTGATTCCCAAATCTTTGCATTAGAATTAAAGCAAACCTTCCCACTAATTTAACCTAGCTATCAAAAAAAGAAACACTATTTGTTATAACTTAGAAGTTTATAATTAACATAGAATTATACAACTGAACATGATCCATTTTAAATAAACCACCCAATTATGTCAAATCCTCCGGGTGATGATCAATCTCACATGTGTTAGAATTTTATGGACTTAGTGTAAATATAAATATGTACTATTATAAAGTTTAGCCCAATATTAAAGTGATCTGGTAAATTTAATTATTATTAGCGTATGGGCATAAACATCTTATTAAGTGAGTATGAGCTTTGATATGTGTAGATACCATTTGGGCCCAGTTACTAATTCTATGATGGGCTGAATTAGAAACTAGGGTTATGTTTATTTATAAAAGGGTTATGGTCCCCAAGCTGTGAGAGTTGCCTCATTTCCTGTTATCCCATCAGCAGAGAGATAGAACCTAATAAGGAGCACTCACTAGTTTGGAAGATCAAGAACCAGATCAATCAACCTTGTAGATCAAGAACTAAAGAGACCCAAAACATCAATCGATTTCTATGGCATCAGGTACGCTTCCGCTTTCGATTTCTACATCTTCTCTATGATTCAATATGAGTGGTTTTGTGTTATTATGGATTCAATGTTTTCCCAACAAGTGGTATCAGAGCCATTCATAGTTGAACCATTGAGAAAATAATATTTTTATTTTCGATTAAACGTGCATGACTTGAGTTTTGGTTAATTACTTTGTTGTGATTTAGGGTTATATATATATATATATATATATGCTTTTGATATTTTCGTGAACGTGCATACTGTATATGTATTCGTGTTCAGGATTTATATATATATAAGTTTTGTTTTATGTCTTTGTTTGCTTTTGAATTCTCGTCATATATGATGGACGCATAAGATGTTTATGTCGATTTTATATATATAAGGCATAAGTATCTGGCTCATTTGATGTTATGGAGTCAGAAGTTTTTTTTTTTTTGGGTACTTATATTTATATATATATATTGTTGATTGATTTGGTGCTTATTTATATATGCCAAATGGTTAGCTCTTTACTTTTTGGTTTATATAACTATATTATTCGATTTATAAAATTGTTATTTTGAGACGTAATTCATATTGTGCATGAATTTGGAATTGAGTTACTGTTATTGTTAAGTTTTTTGGATGTGTGTTCTCCTATTTGGTTTGACAATATGTTGATCTCCCATTTGTTTAGACATGTTAATTCTCATGTCTCTCTTTTGAGATGCCAATAAAGATTTAACTTTAACATGTGTGATTCCCTATTTTTAAAATATTTGATTTGAGTTTTTATTTTTTTATTTTTTACTGAGGTACTTGTTTTTGATACAGTACTCCTAAGAACTATTGGGAACACATGATAGAGTAACTATGGTGATTGTTGCATTAGGATTTGTAAATAATTTTGGATTTTGGAGTAAATTGGCTATACAACATGCTGCCAAAGTAGTCTCTGTTGTGTAAGTCAATTTATTTTGAAATATAAGGATAATTGTTGGCATGTAATTCGTTAAGTATTGATCAGCCCAAAGGAAGGTCAATACATTTGGTGATGAATTTCCTGCTCACTTGAGTAATGAATACAAATTCATGACATTGCTACATAAGGATTTTGGCAACAATCATATGAGTTCTATGATAGATTGATTGAAGCGATATGCTGCCAAAGTAGCCTCTATTGCTTAGGTTGATTTATTTTGGAACATAAGGACAATTAGGAGTAAGTAATTCTTGCGAATATTGGTCGGTCCAAAGGAAGGTCAATATTTGGCTGAATTACATGCACACACTTGTAGTGATAAATATGTGATAATTGTTAGGTTCCATGTGAATGATAAGTCGATCCAAAGATAGACTTATTGTTTGACAGGACTTATTATCAATATTTAACTACTATTCAGAATTCATACGGGTATTGATCGGCCCAAAGGAAGGTCTATACCTGACTGAATTATACCTAAATGTGTGGCAATGAGTATGTGGTGGTTATTAGGCTCCATGTGAGTAACATGTTTGTCCAAAGATGAACTTGTTGTTTGACAGGAATTACTACCAATACTTCATTACTACATTGAGAGTACCACTTACAAGTTAATATTTCTGTCCAAAGACTAAATATTAATGTTGTGCTAGGTATCTTGTGATGAGCCCACCATTATTTGAATTTATAAAATTTGTTTGAGTATATTGTTTTGTTCTAATTATATTTTTATTTTTATATATGTTTGTGTTATCTACCATTATTAGTCTACTCATGCGTTGAATTACACTAGCACTAAGGAATAGGAATATGATAAATTATTATTTCTATTATAGCGGTTTGATCTTGGATTGTACACTAAGGTTTGAATAAACTCATTTCTCTTATGGATAAAGGTTCTTATAAGGAAATAAAAAAAAATGGAGGACTTTGAGAAGTGAGACTATTCTGATTGCACAAGTCTTATGATCTTGAAGCATGAAGTTATATAAATATTCATGGGCAATTTGTCCGAAAAAGGTATTAGGTGTGAAGATAATTATTGTTTTCTAAAGGGCTTTATCAAAAGCAATAAGGTAAAACAAGTGTGATTTTATCGAACTTGTTTTCAATAAAGTGTTAAGGAAAACAAAATTTAAGGGAGTACATCATGAATATGTCTTATCTTGTTTTGAAACTAAATGCATTAAAGTTAGAGTTATCTAATGATGTGTCTGTGCATTTAGTTTTGACTTCTCTTCAAACAGAATTTATTTGGTTTAATGTCAGTTATTGTAACTTATAAAAGGAAAAAATAACTAAGCTATTTTTTGAAAAGAAGAGAAGTGTGTTAAGACTAGAATAAAAATACTCATTTGGCAAACACCTTTAAGGACAAAATATAAAGAAAGGAATAAAGTTGCTATCATTAGTCCACTTTAGAAGAAATAGTGCAGGAAACAAAATTTATATGTATATATAAATTTTGGCTATTACTTCTAATAATATTGGGATACATAAAGGATGAATTGTGGAATGTCATATTTGACATATGAGGAAAACTATACTTCTCTTTTCGGTATGATATTGGGCTATTTAAGTCGCAATGTTTGTTTAAAAAAAAATAAATAATCAGGAAGAGAATAGGTGTCAAAAAAAAATTTGGAGCTCTTTTATTATTATTATTATTATTTTTTTTTATATGAAAACATGATCCATTTAAGTTTATGACACCTTTACCTCCTATGAGAAGTCTTAGTTGTAAATATATTTAAGGAATAAAATATTGCAGCTTATATTCTTAATAAAGTTTCAACTAAGGTAGTGACCAAAACTTCTTATGAACTTTCAGACTGAAAATATTTTTTCAGTATAAGGCTTTTATACATTTGGAGTTGTCTGATTAAGATGTATTTGTCGGTCAAATAAAGAAAAATTAGACATACAGATGGTCAACAACTGCTTAGTTGATTTTTGGTATATGGGTTATAAAGTTATTATGATCTCATTGCATCATTGAGGATATTTAGTTCATTGAGGATATTGAGTTTGAGGGGAGAGATAAGGTTAAAAAGAATGTTGATAGCTTTCCCCAATCAAGATAAAGAAAATATACTTAAAAGCAAACTCAATAGACTCAAGAACTTATGTTATTAAGGTAATCCAATAGAGAAAAGAAAAATAAAATATGTTATTATGTTCCTCTAGGAATATAAGAAAGAAATGGATTCGTGAAAGATAAAGTTTTAATTACCTCTCTTCAAGACATAAAAAAAAAAAATACATTCATTTCTCGAATGTGGATTGATGTCAAGAGTGAAGAGGTGAACAAAGACTTTTAGGTACTTATCTCATTACTTAAAGGTATGAATCTCATTAGTTACAGATTAATATTTAATTCTGGAGGTTCAAAAGGTAATGTGGAAAAAGATAAAACATGTCTTGTTCTAAAAGATTTCACTCTGACATATGTTACATATTAATATCATAAGTTTTATTAGATGAATATAAAGAATAATATGATTTAATCATCAATGAGCTTATTTCAGATCCCAAATTCTAGTAAAGTATATAAGAAATACTATTAATTATTATCTCATTTGGCTCTGAGATAAATGAGGACATGATTTTGTAATTCATAAGTTAAGTGGGAGAACATATATTTTGACATTACATGTTAATAATATATTGTTTGCTAATTATAATAAAGTTTTGGTTCACAATATCAAAAGGAGTCTATCAAATATATTTGATACGAAAGATCTTGGGAAGTCTCTTTTGCATTAGGAATTCAGATGTGTCGAGATTATCTCGAGTTTTTTTTTTGAACTGTCGCAAAAGAGCTACCATTTTAAGGGACTCATGATATTTGACATTCAGAATTGCAGAACACATAATACCCATATTGCTAAGGGAGACAAGTTTAGTCTCAATGAGTGCCCTAAGAATGATTGTTTAAATTAAAGAAATGCAAAAGATTTCTTATACTCTAGAAGTTGGAAGTCTAAGGTATGTTCAATTTTGTACGCGTTTGGATATTGTGTACATTATTGAGTGTTAGGCAGATACTTGAGTAATGTGACAATAAATTATTGGTTAACAACCAACTAAGGCTTATGGTTTCATTAAAGAACAAAACATCACATGCTCACATTCAAGAAGTCGGGTGAAATTAGAGATCATCAAGAATATAGATGCCGACTTTGTCAGATGCCAAAAGAATTATAGATTCTTTTTTGTTATATTTCTATGCTTGTTGAAGGAGCAATATTTTGGTATAGTGTCAATCAGACACTCATTGCTCTTTTCACCAAGGCAGTTGAGCTTATTGCTCATTAAGAAACATTAAGTTAATATGATTATGTAATTTTGTCAAATAATTACAAATTCTTGAATAAAGTTGAAAGACTACTTAAGTTATTTTGTGACAAATTGTTTATAATCATATTATTTAAGGAAATACAGAGTGATTAAGGTGTCTTTAGAGCATATTAACATAAACTCCATAATTGCGGATCCGCTTACTAAGGAAACCAAACCTATGGTCTTTCATGAGTTCAGTACTCATTTTGGTGTAATATCATTTTATATGATATATTGTTTCAGTGGGAGTATGTATTTGGATGCTCATGTGTTTCACAGACACACCTTAAGTTTATAGATATTTTCTACAGAAATAAAGTATTTGGTTTTATTTATCACTCTGAAATATTTAATTTGATCTCATAAAGAATAAAGTTTGGACCAGTTGGAAATAGGCATGTGTGATCACATTACGTGTAATTTCCATGCTACACATACATGCTTGATCTATGTCATTTAACTGTGATGATATTTGTGATCATGGAAAACTTAGTTATGAAAAAAATATGACGAAAGTTGCCTTGGTCCTATATCAACATAGTTGATGGACGAGATTGTTTAAAGATGTTTTTGACATAATAGCAATTTTAGAGCTCATAAAGTTACGGTTTTGTATTTATATATACACATATGTCCAAGTGGGTGATTGTTAGAATTTTATGGACTTAGTGTAAATATAAATATGTGCTATTATAAAGTTTAGCCCAATATTAAAGTGATCTGGTAAATTTAATTATTATTAGTGTATGGGCATAAACATCTTATTAAGTGAGTATGGGCTTTGATATGTGTAGATACCATTTGGGCCCAGTTACTAATTCTATGATGGGCTGAATTAGAAACTAGGGTTATGTTTGTTTATAAAAGGGTTATGGTCCTCATTATATTCATGTAACTTTAACTAAGTTAGCATTACGTCTTTGTAATGTGATTCTTTAACAATAATCAAATCCAACATATATATATATATATATATATATATATATAAAGAATAATCTAGCAAATGGATGATGGAATATCAAAATTCAAAAGCCCCCATGTTAGATTCTTTGTCCAACTATACATACACATCTTGCATGTCATTTGATTAGCAGGGTTCCAACAAGTGAAAACCTTGCTTAATTAATAAGCCCATCCTAGCTAAGTGCTAACAATTATTGCCTAAATTTCTTCTCAACTTTAGTATATTTTAAGTTGTGTTCCTCATCTAGCACATACATTTTTCTTCATTTTTTTTGCAATTACAATAATCACCACAGAGAGGGTGAGTTTTAGAGTATCAGTCAAATTATTGTCTTGTAATTTAAAGGTCACATGTTCACGTCTTAAGAGCCATCTTTCTATATATTTATCATTTTCAGATCTTATCAAGTGAAATTCTCATTCACTAGAGTATTCGTTAATTTACAATAATTGTAATACTATAATTGTACGTGTCGCTCTGCAACCACAATTTAAAACCTGGTTATAAGATGTTGAAGTCCTTAAGGAAGAGCATTAGGCTTAAAGCAAATTGTATCGAGCAAAAGAGTCAAGGTGAAGGGAATAATGTGCAGGGGACAAATTGCAATGTTTGTTTAGAAGAAAGCAAAGATTGCAATTGTGACCACATCAATGGCACAGAAGGAGACAATAAAACAGAGGATGATGCTGAAGCTAATAGTTCTTTTGCTCATGCTGTCATCAACATGGTTGGGATGGTCATAGGTAATTTAATTAATTTTTGTATGTTTATTGTATATAAGATCATTTCACATGATTAATTTTGTGATTCTTTGCTGCTTTTTTTTAATTGAAAAATATTTGGTGAACAATGGATAACCAGCTAAACCAGTCAATGGGTCAATTGGACAACCTTTAGAAAAAAAAAATTATCTCTAAGTAGTTAGTTTTTAGTGGACTGAAATATTTATAGCTCAAAATCTCTATATACACTGGTTTTGACTGGTTTTTTATTGTGCAAATAGCAACACTCTTTTTAATTATCTAAGTTTGTTATTTAATCATATGACAATGATTTTTTATATGACTTTTAGTGTAGATATTTTGTACACTTACTACTCCACTATTTTTTATATAAAACTATACTTTTCTTTTTCACTTTTAAATGTAAAATTATATACCATTTATCTTTTTATACGTACAAATATTACAACTTATATATAAATTATGAGTTTAATTTTGATACTGTTACGAGAGTATAGCCGGGAGATCCTTACGTTTCCAAGCTTGCGAGACTCTGACTTCCTTCACCAGCGCGGGAGTGGGTACCTGCGAAGACACTCCGACGCTCAAGTTAGAGGGGGTGTGTAGAATGAGGGGATAGATTGCTTACCTTCACAGAGTACCCGGTTTCCCCTTTTATAGGGATAACGACCTCCGCTTCTTGCTCGGGTAACGACTCCCTTATTTCCACGACTCCAAGCGACCTATCCGTTTGTCGTGGGTTGTGCTTTTGGTCGTGGGGGGAGGCGTGATAATGCGCTTCTCCTTATCGGATCCTCATGACTTGGTGTGGATCTTAGGAGAACAGATCATGTGATTTGGGCCTGGCGGGACTAAGGGCCTAAGGGCCCAAAGTCATAAAGCCCAGTAACAGATACATTAACAGTGTAAAGTATCTTTATACTGTCATTCAATCAAAACACACACTTTGTATGATTTTTCAAGTGGTGGGAGAGAGAAAATACAATTATGATTGACATGGCAACATATAATTAGATGACTGTAAAAAAATTGTATGCTGTCAGCGAATAAAAATTAAATCCTAAAATTATATATATATTGTACATACTTTCAAATCTAAATATAGAAAGTTAAAGTTTAGGTACTAGAGTACCTACCAAAATTTAAAAATAATAAAATAGATATGCCAAATATATATATTTCTGAATTCTTCATTCTCATTCTCATAATGAACCACATAGCATATTTTGATTACATAATAACGTAGAGATGCACAACAAAAAATCAACCAAAACAGTCAATAATAGGAAATTGGGTATAAATCACTCAGTCCATTAACAAAATACACATGGTTAATAATTCTATTTGGGCCAAAAGTGATAAAATTGACTTTATTGATTGGAAAAATGTTGTTCCCCAATCATTTATATAATGTAAAATAAGTTACCATTATAATCAAACTCATAAATCAATATATATGTACCTGGGTAACATGGTTTACTAACTTTTCAGGATTGGGGCAATTATCAACTCCATATGCTGTGGAAAAAGGTGGCTGGGTATCTTCATTCATGCTCATAGGACTCGGTTTAATGTGCACTTACACCTCTCATATACTTGGAAAATGCCTTGAAATGAACCCAAATTCAAGAAGCTACATTGACATTGGAGGCCATGCATTTGGACCAAAAGGAAGAACCCTAGTGTCAACATTCATATACATGGAAATCTTCATGGCCCTTGTTTCCTACACAATCTCACTACATGACAACTTGATCACAGTGTTCTTAGGAACACATTTCAAATTTCACATTGTTTCTGCAAAATTGTCAAATTCCCAATTCCTAACCATAGTGGCTATATTAATTGCCCTGCCTAGTTTGTGGATAAGGAATTTGTCTAAGATATCTTTTCTTTCAACTCTTGGAATTCTCATGTCACTTGTGATTTTTGTCTCTGTGGCTGCCACTTCAGTTTTTGGAGGTGTCCATGCTAATCATGGAATACCTATTCTTCAACTTCATAATATTCCATCAATTTCTGGACTTTATGTTTTCAGCTTTGGAGGACATATTGTTTTCCCTGATTTGTATAAAGCCATGAAAGACCCCTCAAAGTTTACCAAGGTATTAATTTGGAGTAGTGTTAATATAGACTCGGGTTCACAGTGAACCCTACATGTGACAACATATCAACCATTTAAGACAAATTTAAAAATTATAACTATAATAATATTATGAAACTCTTGGTTGATATGTTGTCACGTGTAGAGTTCATCATAAACTCGAGTCTATATTATCATTTTTTTATTAATTTATGGGTGGCTTTTTTTGAGATTTTCTTTTAATTATGAAACTTGAACTGTAATATAATTCAAAAACCTAAAAGCAGATTGTTTTCAGAAGTTACTCATTTTAGCTTTCATATAAAGGTTAAAAAACATTTTTTTTAAAATCTAATTATTTTTAAGAAAACTATATATTCAAATACAGGGGAAATATTTTTTACCAAAAAAAATCTTTTTTAGAACATACCCTTTATGTGTGTGTTTAAAATCATAATTTACAAATTACCATTGATTTGAAGAGTGTGAATAGTATAATTTGGAAAAATGTAAATTATATATATACAATATTAATTAGGGTGTATTTGATATGAGGTAAAAAATTGAAGGATAAATTTTTTATAAATGAACCTCATATGTAAAGTTAATTTTTTTCTCTCATTGTTATCTTTTAACCTAATATATATATACCTTATATATGTAACCTTTGATTGTATGAGTAACAATCAAATAATTTCAATGATGTAACCTTAAATGAAACTCCACACTGCGACAGATTAGTCCTTGGCCTATCGGGCTGGGAGATACTGTTGGTCCAGTACCAAAAAAAATAGTGTATAACTAATTGATGACAATTCATTAAAATTAAATATTGAACTTAATGAATTTTTTTCTCTTTTATTACATAAAATAAAAGGATGATGATGATCAATCAATATCTCCAAGTGACTTATATGTCTTTATTACAATGTATAAACAAGTGTTTTTAAGTATTTATTAAGATAGTAAAAATAAAAATACCGGAAAAAAGATATTTTTATATTTTCTATATAAAAGATTCATCATAAAAAAATTAATTTTTTAAAAATTTTTCTATTTGAAGTAATCTTAAGAAGTGTCTTAAAATCTACACTAAGACTATTTTAACATTAATTGCTTCGTAAACTGTGTATACATTCAATCTATCATTTTTAATTTTTATGGGACTCTCATTTACATTTTATTTGTTTTATTCTCTATCCTAGATTTAATAAATGGATGTTTACAAACATTCAATTTATGGATGTCAATATAGCGTTATAATATTGTTTTGGGAATTTCAGGTTTCTATTGTGAGCTTCACAGTTGTGACAGCACTCTACACAACAGTTGGATTCTTGGGTGCAAAAATGTTTGGTAAAGAAGTAAACTCTCAAATCACACTCAGCATGCCACCAAAGCAAATCATAACAAAGATTGCTCTTTGGGCCACAGTTCTAACTCCAATGACCAAATATGCACTTGAATTTGCACCTTTTGCAATTCAGCTAGAGCATAAGCTTCCAAAATCCATGAATGGCAAAACAAAAATGTTAATTAGAGGATGTGTTGGTTCAATCTTGCTCTTGTTCATTCTCACAATTGCTCTCTCTCTGCCTTATTTTGAGCATGTTCTTAGCCTCACTGGTTCACTAGTTAGTTCAGCAATTTGTCTCATTATGCCATGTCTTTTCTACCTCAAGATTTTTTGGGGTAAAATAGGAAAACCACTTTTGTTCATAAACTTGTCCCTAATCACAATTGGGCTTGTTCTTGGGGTGATGGGTACTATTTCTTCCTCAATGTTACTCTTTGAGAGTTTTCACTCACAACACTGAGTTGAGGGAATTGACTTGAAAACAGAACAAGAGTGATATATATATATATATATAGACAATATTCTTATTTATACTTCTGATGTTCTCATACTCATTTCACATCTAGACAATATTCTTCTTAGCTTTATAGCAGAGAAGTAGATCTATATATAGATATAGTTTGTACTTATATATATGCAAATAAATGCATTTGGTCTTATTGCTTATCTCACTATAGCTAGTGGCTCGATTCCTACTTATCTGAGAATCATGGGATAAGTATCCCTGGAGCCTTGCACGAGATATGTGTTTTTGCAAGGTTTGTTTAGAGAGTAGTGTTAATATAGACTCGGGTTCACGATGAACCCTACACGTGACAACATATCAACCATTCAAAATATAATTAAAAGTTATAACTATAATAATATTATGAAACTCTTGGTTGATGTGTTGCCACGTGTAGGATTCACCATAAACTCGAGTCTATATTATCATTTTCCTTGTTTAGAGCCAATATTCTACAAATATGAAATTGAAGTACTGAAAATAGAGTTTCAGAATCTGCCTAGATATGAGGACACATATATATTCGCCACTTACTTTGCTTACTATATTCTAGAAAACAAGATATGAAGGGAAAAAAGAGAATGATAGTTACTAAATTGTTTATATGATAATTAACAAACATAAGAGAATAAGCGATCACTTCATACAAATCGTACATATGCACAGTTAAACTCTGAAAAAATTAAAGGTTAAAATGTGTCTTCTCCTGCTTTTGGAGAATTCTGATATATACATATAGAGTAAATACAAACTGATTTTTTTGCTATCCTAGACAATAGTTATTAAATTGGTATAAATGTGCTAAACAACGGTGGACTGTTAATTATATAATTACATAAATATAGTTGTGCAATTTCATAGGATTTGCAGACAAATATTCTGTCATAATATTTTTACTAATGACCAGATATTATGCTAAAATTCTTAATAACGGCAAGATATTAATGCTAATAAATCTACAAGCATCAATTTGCTAACTAGGAAATTAGGATGCTGATGTGGCAAGAAGATGTCAACGATTTGAAGGAATGTAGACACGAGGTAGAGTGATAACTCGACAGTCATAGGCTTCGTGAATGGAGTGACAATCAACCTCTATGTGCTTCCTTCGTTCATGGTAAACAAGATTTGATGTAATTAGGATGGCACTTGTGTTGTCAACATAGAGAGGCATTGGTTGTGGTTATGAGAAACTAAGCTCTGAAAGAAAACCAAGCAACCAAATAACCTCAGAGCATGCTGCAAACATGGAACGATATTATGCATCTGTGGATGATTTAGAGACTGAATCTTGTTTCTTGCAATTCCATGAAATTGAGCATCACCTAAAAACATACACTAGCTAGTAGTAGATTTCCTTGTGTCCGCACATCCTGCCCAATTAGCATCGCTGTAAGCTTGGAGTTATGGTAAGGAACCACATGTGAAGGTGCCAGATATCTAATAATGTTGTGTACTGCAAAAAGATGGAAATGCTTCGGGAATTGCATGTGTCACAACGTCCCCAATGGGTACTATAACCAAAATAAAGAAAATAAAATGGAATCGCCACCAATTTAATTAAGAAAAAATTGGAAAACCTTTTGTTATTAATATTAGTTATTAACTTTCTCTTACTTTCTGTATAGGTGAAAAAGCCTTGAACTAATATTAGTTACAAGAAGGGTCCACTCTATCTTTTCATCCACCTTGATCCCCAATTTATCCCTATCTTTCTTACTTCCATATACTTTCATACCATTAGAAGATCTATTCCTAAAAGCGAGACATGAAGTTCACAGCTGCTATAGCTGCTTCTGTTGCAACTTTTCCTCTGTTTCCATGCCACAAAATTTGAGAGAAAAGGTCTTGAATATACACTGTCATCATCAGTATTTCAATTGATTTCATTCACTTCTTTCTATTTTCGTTTCTTTTTCAATCTCTGAAGCTCCATCAAGTGATGCACAATTGCATACTATACAGCATGTGGCATTAACATTTACTGTGTTCGACTGCGTGGTTACAATATAGTGAAATTTGAAAATTTTCATGGACAGATTGCAAGTGTAATTTTACGCTCGGAGCTTATCCATGAAAACTTTCACCCCCTAACCGAACATACCCAACATATTTTACACAGAAAACAACCTAACTACCAATGAAGCCTGAAACTAGCAGCCTGCATAAGCGGGTGTGCAAAGTATGCACCTAATGTCACTGCAGTTATCACCAAGTATGGCACTCGAATAAACTCCTTATAGAAATCTTTAGGTAGCTTTTGCCGGCCATCGAGAATTGCGGCGAAAGGGACAACACTTGTTCGGCGCTTAACCAGCTCGAAATCTTTCCCATATCTTATAGCCAGTCTCCTATCTCCATTCCAAACACCAAAGAGATGATGTGCAATTAATCCAATTGAAGCTGCAACAGCCACAGAGTTTCCTATCCAAATCGTATGGGCAAGACACCACATAACCTGCCCAACCATCTAGAGCAGAAGAAAGAGTTCAATCAGAGCAAGCGAGGCAAATTATAATAACTTATGTGTCAAGAAATGCAATAGAGTTATATTTTAGACAGAACACCCAAATTCATCTCTGTAAAAATTATCAGTGGCCAAAATAGTCACTCCAAAAATTGAAATTCAAAATGCACCTCTTCCAAATTAAATCGTCGGACAAATTGATCCCTTATGAAAAAATCATACACGTTAGTCCTTAAGAATCATGAAAAAGGTCAAATTAGTCTTATCAATTAAAGATATTGGACAAATTAGTTCTTCCCATATAGGAGTCAATTTGACCACTTTAACAAGGACTAAATTAGGTGTTTTGTCTACATTTTAAAAAGATTACAAGGTATGTGATTGGTTATTGGTCCAAGTTATGAAGACTAGAAAAGTCACCAAAATACCCAAAATTCATCAACGTTGTACTATATTTACTCAGTATCGAGCTCATACCTGCGGATGTCTGGTTATTCTTATGATCCCAGTTTCCCAAAGATGTAATTTCGGCTTGTCAACCGCCGCCACCTCGAGGAGATTAAATGTTGAAGGATATAGGAAAAAGAAGGAGATGAAATTAGAAAGCCACACTAGTTGATGAAGACCAGGAGCATCCTGGAGCTGCCATAGTTGAACTCCATCATATCTGTGGTTAATGAAATACACCTGCATCGTGATGCCAAATGTGACAAAGGAAGTTAGATTGAATCAAGGTCCATAGACATGACGAAATTCAAGGGGCCCAAGACAAATAAAGCATTTTCTTGTGGGGAAGAGACATGGACATTAGTTACTGGGAGATTCGGAAGCAGAAAGTAGTAACTTACAACAGTACTGACAGCCAAAGGCAGCGATATCCCGGCAAAAAGAACACGGTAAGCTCTTTCTCCAATGAGCTTCTCACCGGTGTCCCGGAGACTAGCCAAGCCGCTATGGACACCAGCAAATATGAGAATAAGGATTAACATCACCACCTGCAGAGTAACATGTCAATGATCTATTACTAATCAAAGAGACTATCATATTCATATGGCTTCTGAAAGTGGCCATGTCGCAAAAATCACAAGTTTCCACTGAATTTTGCATCAAACGAAAATACTATAATAACAGTAAACAATCAAGCAAGCTTTTCTCAACTAAGTAGGGTTTGCTACATTGATCAAGCAATGTCACAGGTCCTACAGTAAAGCACATTTATATGTAAAACACTAAAACTTAAATATTTCTTAACGGTTTCATCGACAGTTTTTAACTCTGCCTTTGTCTTTACATAACCGGTCCCAAACCGGGATAAAAGAGGAGGGTAAAGGGTTGTTTTAGACCTTCGATAGCCAATGTAAAACTTTGTTAAATCCTTTGGCATGGATCAAAGCAAACACATGGTGCAATGATATTGTTTGATCCATGTAGCGTACCTCACCTAGTGAGATAAGGCTTTGGTATGGTATGATATGGTTTCATCGACAGTTCTTCCCCCCTTCATCGGCCTCTAATTACCTTGCATGACTAGTCTCTTCCACACCTAAGATGAAATTCTATTGTGCTACTTCAACTTCCTCTCTAATCCTATAGTGTCAAACAAAAATCTTCAAAGAAGATGAATTAAGAAATAACATTTTATCCGTCCTTATTAATCTAAACTCTAAGCATAGTGCACACCTCATCTATACAAGCCACAGTAAAGTTAATTGCTCAAACAAAGTTGCCAAATCCAATCACTTAGTTAATGTGCGTTTGGTTTATGATTTGCACCATCCAAACCATAACCATGCTTTGGTGGTAGAACAATTTGACTTTTACAATACTTAAGATATTGCTCATTGACAAAATCATTACACTCATTTATAACTAGTTTTGAGCTCAAGCCGCGGTTTGAAGTTGAATTGAACACATTAATGGGTATTCAAAGCCTATATCTAAACATAAATCACCAAACTAAGAAGTACCAAAGTCAATTTACAAGTAAACATATATATTGGTCCCTCAAAAATATACAAGGAGCAAATTTGTCTTTCAGAATTTAAAAGTTCCATGACCATTAAGTCATGAAGGTACAAACTGGTCCCTCCTCACTAACTAAAAACCTTCGTAACATACTCCCTAAGAAATCAGTGTTCTAACAGCGACCAAAATGGGTCCTTTTGGTCTCATATTACACTCTCAAATCATGCTTATAGTCAACTACTCTGTCTTTTTAATAAAAACCTAGGGAATCACGACAACACCTATACCAAGGGCGTGTCCACACATGGTGGAGACGGACATTTCATGGACACATGTCTAACATGTGTATATACATGTCAGAGAAAAATATTTTTTTTTAGATCGGACACGCACTAAACATGCATTAGACACTATGTGATACTACGTGCCGCACGCATGACGCACCATACATTCAAGTCAAACACATAATGGACATAACACCCTTTTTTTTTTCCTGTTATGAAGAAACTTCGGTCCAAACACAACCCAAGTTTATTGAGAAAAATAATAACTCAAATTAAATATATATTCTTGACCCAAATAAAAGGAATTTTATTCTAAACTATTAATTTTAGAGTAAAGGATAAATTGTGGACACATAATTTCTAACAAAATTAAATAGTAAAATTGTCCTGACCAATGAAAACGTTAGACTTATAGATCCCTCGCTTACTTCTTTCACTGTTTTACAAAAAAAATCATGAAATTACATAATTTACTATTTATTTTGCTTAGGACCTATGTGTCCTCTTAAAAAATCAATAGGGACCTATTTAATTTGTTCTAGTGTGTTTCCGTGTTCGTGTCTGTGTTCACTTCAAAAAGTGATAGTCGTGGACACATCACTTTTTGTTCTAGTGTGTCTCCGTGTCCGTGTTCTTAGATTAAAATCCAAGTCATCCAAACACGGTCTATTGGTCTTTCGAGCATAAAAACAGTAAAGCACTTGTTATTTGCGAAGTTAAAGTGAAAGGGGGGCGCAATCACCTACCTCATGACTATCGGAAACCTCTGAAACAGCGTCAACGAAAGCTTTACCGAACCCGGTCGAATTATCGATCCACGCCACGTTCAGAACAAAGAGCACAGTCCCCAGAATTGCCGTGAAGTAAATCCACGACGATATTTTCTGTTCCCCCAATTCAAACACCGCAGAGTCTTCCCCAATCAGGCTCTTCTCTTCTTCGGCATCCCTAATAGAAGTACGAACAATGAATCTCTGATGAGAAAGAAACGGTTTCAGAATTGAAGAATGGGGATTGGAGAATGAGCATTGGAAAGTGTGGTGGTTCTGTTTGGTTGTGGGGTTAAGGCGAATAGAGATTGGATTTGGAGGAGAAGAAGAAGAAGAAGAAGGTGCGTGAAGAAGGGATAGTGAAGAATAGTGTTTGGAAGAGAAAGAGGTAGAGCTAGAGACAGAGAGAACAAGAGAAGAAGCCATGTAGGATGGAAAAGTGTGTGTGTTTGCTCTGCCTGCTCTATGCTTCTATTTCTATCTGCTATTGGATTCAGATTTGAGAAATTATTAGGTAAAGAGTAAAAAATGTATGGAGTCATCACGTCAGTGTCATAGGAGTCAGAGTCACAATGACTTTAAAATTGACTCCGAATATATCCTCATATATTTGTGTCTCCCTTCCAGGACTCTCTTTCAATACACAGTGACTCCAAAATTGGAGTGAACAAAAATTTAATAATTTTGTTCACTAAATCATCACTATGACTCTGACACTAAAAACTTGACAGAGTCAATTTTTCAGTGACTTCCTCCATAATGAGAGAAATGAAACACCGGTGCAAAGCAAAAAATTCTCTAACTCTCGGCACAGCTAATATTTTTCATAATATCTTAAGTTGAGGCGGTTTTAAGTTATAACTCATTTTTGGCTGGTAGTTTCCTTCACCTGTTAACGAATTTTATTGCAAATATGCTTTTTCGTCGGCTCATCCTTTTTGTTTTTATTTTTTGGAATAAGACTATATATAATAAAAAATAATTAAAATAATTTGTTATGTACAATAATATTACTTGTTTGTAGAAAAAGATGATGCAAAATTTTCCCATATCCTTTTTTAGTTAGTGTCTTGGGTGATCATGTGACTCACCCACTTTGTAGTTCGTCCCATTTCACCAAGAATTAATTCTTTTAGAGTTTAGTAAGGTGACAGTGAGCACTAGGCTAAAATACATAAATAATAGGAGAGAGAGTTTATTTTCGGTATATATTGAGTGGAAAAAGTTTTTGAATTCTCGCTTATATAAAATCGACATCCACTCTGCCGATTCGTATATTGTAGGAAAATCGGCAGGCAATCTGCCAATTTGCATAAAAAATAGCAAAATCGGCACACTGCCTGTCGATTTGCATAATGTTTGAGCATCCAATTTTTATGGCAACCTTTGTCCACTGCCAACCATTACTTTTAAGTTGGGAACCAGTTCAATTGGCTACTTCAGCAATTATATTTAGAGTAAACTCCCAAACTGGTCCTTGACAATTTCAGTGTCGGACAAGGTGGTCCTTGACAATCGGAAATACCCTAACTGATCCCTGACAATGTCAAACATCGGACATTCATACATCATTCCTTACATCATGCATCATCTAAACATCAATTAAAACATATATATGCACCTAAATCACCCAACATAAAATGAATACACATGAACATACACCTAAATCACATAGCACATGATGAACACGCACATAAATCATATGACACATATACATACACTTAGATCACATAACATATAATGATTTACTAAAAGAAACTTGTCCACCCAGACTTAATTAAATTCTAACCAAGGTCAATTACCCTTAATTTCACTTAATTAGAACTTAATAAAAATCGGGGTGTTACATTTCTCCCCTCCTTAAAAAGAATTCCGTCCTCGAAATTCGACACTACTATCACAACAAAGACACAAGACATGACAACTCCTACCCTCGCGGAGACTCGAAGGAAGGCTCACATACAAGCATCTAACCCGAGTGAACAGGTTGTGCGGAAGACAAGTTCAAGAAATAAACATGTGTTGCAAAAACATAACGACAACCGAAATACATTTTCATTTATTAAAGCATGATTCCATAATCTTACAAGGAAGGTCGATCCTTATGTTCCTAGGGTCCATAATCCAAAACAAATGTTTTCCTCAAAAAGCTTTATCCCTATATTCAAATCATCATCTCAGAAATTTTTCAAAAACCCAAGTTATAATTCCCAATTCCTACTAGTTCGAAACACGTTTACCTCATCTTTAGAACTAAACATAAGGCTCAAAACCCTTTTTAACTTGAGATCAAAGACAATTCTATGCTCTCAAAATAGGTTTAAGATTCCTCACAACCACTCCAACGAAAACATATTGTCTTTACTCTTAATCCTTTAATCACATAAGTTTTCACAAGACATAAAAAGAAAGCACTTTCGAAAACTTTATTCAACCTATATGTATCTCTATCTTAGAAATCATCTACCCATGCCCAAAACATATGATTCTTTTGACCACATAAAAACCACAAGACACATTGGACCCTATGACTCATAATTACAACTGGCGTAGTAAGAAATCCCCAAAGTATTTCCAAATAACACAAAACGATTTTTAAGTCTGCACTAAACGATTTGTAAAAAGAGCCTTAAGGGACTTCATCCCTTAAGGTCGATGGGGATATGGAATCACTCTTTAAAAACTAAGGTTGGAAACAAAACGCCATTTTGTAAACTTTCACAATCATTTTGTAAAGGCACAGAGATGTAAACAACTTCGACATACATCCAAAACCATCAAACGGGACATACTCTTGATGGCAGGCTGGGGTGTGACAGAGCTATCTTCTAAGTGACTCTCCAAGGATCCTATTCGGTCTTACTAAGGGTATACGTAAAGGAAGGACTCTCTCTTAACTCTAGATGGTAGGTTGTGGTGTTTAGGAGACCAATAGATCCTAAGGTTCGGTAAGGTCAGAGCATGTGTGGTAGCTTGCAATGATAGGGTTCGTATGGATATATGTGTAAGTGGGTAAAGGGTTTTCTAAGAAGTAGCCTACGTTTTGAGATTATGGTCTCTCTCTCTAAGGTCATGCAGACGACGTTGTTAGGGAAAGACTCTTTTTCTACTCGAAGCGTTAGGAAAGTTATGTTGGGAACCTAAGAGTGTAAGGGCTCCTATGTTTCAAGGTGTGTAAGGAGAACAATGACTTTTCTAAAGAGAGGGGATCCAACTAGAAGAGCAAAACCTTCCCTAAGGGCAATCCCATCGAGGCTTTGAAAGAAGTCGAAGCGAAAAACACTTGTGTTTACTGAAATCAATTTTTGCAAAACGTCCTTTAGAAAACATAAGCGGAAAACAAGTCTGAAAACAAATCCCTTTAACTCGCGTGCAAAATCTTTTCAAAACACTTTTTATTTTCTAAACCAAACCAGGGTGCGATCAACGCACATAAACCATATAGAGGCCAAGGTCAACCAGAGATGTACAACCATCCGTGGCTAACTAGTTAAGACAGCCAACTCTTAACTAAGGTTGACTACCCTTAACTAACCTTGACTAGACTTCAGCAAAACAATGAGTAGTCTGACCTCGAGCCTAGACATGCATCACATAACACCCACCGTACGCACACACTAAATGGGTTCCAAACAATGATGATTAAGGCTAGTCATCACCACAAACATGATAAAACCAGACTACATATAATCCACATACTAAAAAAAAAAAAACAAAAGGCTTACCCCTGATAAGATCGTCTGACTGCTCTGTATCCTCTGCATAGACTGTGATCACGCGTCCCTGTTGCAGTGGCCTAGAGGAGGAGATAGCTTCAAAATGGTATAATAGAAAATTTATTTCTCTCTTGAATGAAAATGTACATCATAGTTCAAAGTAAAAATAAATTTAAGTAATAATAAATATATATAAAAATATTTAAAATAATTTTATATATACTGAAAATTTGAAAACATAAAAAATTATTGATATCAAGATATATTAAAACAACTCTAGGAAATTTAAGATAGTATGTACCTCTTACTTTACTTGTGTAAAAAAGATAAAGAAACTTTTATGTTTTATTCATAAATAATTTTTTTAAACTAAGTAGAAATTGAAGGCTATTGGCTTTTAAAAGTAAGATTTTATAATTATTTTACAAACACTAAAAAAGTGAAGACTATAGGCTTTAAAATATTGAATTACATAATTTTTTGTAACTAAGTAGAAATTGAAGGCTATAGGCTTTTAAAAGTAAGATTTTATAATTTTCTTACAAACACTAAAAAAGTGAAGACTAGGCTTCAAAATATTGAATTACATTAGTTTTTTTAAACTTGGTAGAAATTGAAGGTTGTATGTTTTAAAATGTGAGATTTCACAATATTTCTAGAAACTTTATAAAAGTGAAGACTATAGGCTTTAAAATATTGAATTACATAATTTTTTTAAACTTAGTAGAAATTGAAGACTATAGACTTTAAAAAGTGAGATTTCACAATTTTTCTAGAAACACTATAAAAGTGAAGACTATAGGCGTTAAAATATTGAATTACATATTTTTTTTAAAATTAAGTAGAAATTGAAGATTATAGGTTTAAAAAGTGAGATTTCACAATTTTTCTACAAACACTATAAAAGTGAAGAATATAGGCTTTAAAATATTTAATTACATAATTTTTTTTTAAACTTAGTAGAAATTGAAGGTTATAGACTTTAAAAAGTGAGATTTCACAATTTTACTAGAAACATTGTAGGCTTTAAAATATTGATTTACATATTTTTTATAAACTAAGTATAAATTGAAGGCTATGAGATTTAAAAAGTGAGATTTTACTACTTTTCTGGAAAGACTATAAAAGTGAAGACTATTATTTTTAAAATATTTAATTACACAATTTTTTTAATCTAAGTAGAAATTGAAAGCTATAAGCTTTAAAAAGTGAGATTTCACAATTTTTTTTAGAAACAATATAAAAAGTGAAGACTATAGACTTTAAAATATTGAATTACACAATTTTTTTAAACTATGTAGAAATTGAAGGCTATAGGCTTTTAAAGTAAGATTTTACAATTTTCTTACAAACACTAAAAAAGTGAAGACTAGGCTTCAAAGTATTGAATTAGATTAAATTTTTTAAACTTGGTAGAATTTGAAGGTTGTATGCTTTAAAATGTGAGATTTCACAATATTTCTAGAAACTTTATAAAAGTGAAGACTATAGGCTTTAAAATATTGAATTACATAATTTTTTTAAACTTAGTAGAAATTAAAGGCTATAGAGTTTAAAAAGTGAGATTTCACAATTTTTCTAGAAACACTACAAAAGTGAAGACTATAGACGTTAAAATCTTGAATTACATATATTTTTTTTAAACTAAGTAGAAATTGAAGATTATAGGTTTTAAAATGTGAGATTTCACAATTTTTCTACAAACACTATAAAAGTGAAGAATATAGGCTTTAAAATATTTAAGTACATAATTTTTTTTTAAACTTAGTAGAAATTGAAGGCTATAAACTTTAAAAAGTGAGATTTCACAATTTTTCTAGAAACACTATAGGCTTTAACGTATTGATTTACATAATTTTTTTAAACTAAGTATAAATTGAAGGCTATGGGATTTAAAAAGTAAGATTTTACTACTTTTCTGGAAAGACTATAAAAGTGAAGAGTATTATTTTTAAAATATTTAATTACATAATTTTTTTAATCTAAGTAGAAATTGAAAGCTATAGGCTATAAAAAGTGAAATTTCACAATTTTTTTAGAAATACTATAAAATGTGAACACTATAGGCTTTAAAATATTGAATTACTTAATTTTTTTAAACTAAGTAGAAATTGAAGGCTATAGGTTTTTGAAAGTAAGATTTTACAATTTTCTTACAAACACTAAAAAGTGAAGACTAGGCTTCAAAATATTGAATTACATTAGTTTTTTTAAACTTGGTAGAAATTGAAGGTTGTATGTTTTAAAATGTGAGATTTCACAATATTTCTAGAAACTTTATAAAAGTGAAGACTATAGGTTTTAAAATATTGAATTACATAATATTTTTAAACTTAGTAGAAATTGAAGGCTATAGACTTTAAAAAGTGAGATTTCACAATTTTTCTAGAAACACTATAAAAGTGAAGACTATAGGCGTTAAAATATTGAATTACATATATTTTTTTAAAAATTAAGTAGAAATTGAAGACTAAGGCTTTAACTCAAATCTTTATACATTTAAGTCACGTTTTCAAATCCATATGTTCACCACTACCCTAAACTTGATATTGGGTTGTTTATGATGTTATTATGACGATGATGCGAATATGATGCGATGTACGATTGTGAATTGATAACGACTAAAGGATGATTAAGATTGGTTGGTTCGGCCCGAGGGGGGGCATAGCTCACAGGGTCGAGTCTTAATAAAGTCTGAGGAGGAGCTGGGCTCCCGGGACTAAAGATCCGAGGGGGGGCTGGGCTCCCGGGATCTCTAAAAATAAATACACTTGTAATAACAAAACATAAGACGAATTGCGGAATGTATTGCATGGTGATTATGTGAAGAATTGCTATGGTTGTATATGTGATCATGATATTGTTGCATAAACTGTTTTTAATCTATTATTCACTAAGCGTATGACTCACCCATTCATACAAACCATTTTCAGATTCAGGTGCAGATCAGGAGGCGAGTCCTTCCGTTCCTCCAAGCTCTTAGCTTTGGTGAGCCTCGATGTTTAGAGGCGTTAGGTTATTTTCTATTATGTCAGTAGTAGGCTCCATAGGTTTACAAACATGATGGTCTAAGTTATGTATGTGTTGTAAGTCTAATTAAGACTTGTTATATTTCTGTTGGATTTATGTTAGCTTATGGATTGAGCAGGATTCTATGGCTATATATTGTGTATTATGGAGTTAGGGGTAATACCTTGAGAACCCCATTATGTGTATGGATTTTATGTGTGTATGCATGTTAAAGTAGTTGTGGTTGTTATTGTTTAGCTGGATTGTCGTGTGGCTTACAGGTTCAGGCTGACATGGGACTCGGTGTCCCATGTGCCGGTCACGATCCGAGTTGGGTCGTGACAAAGTTGGTATCAGAGCCTGGGTTGAGTTTTGTAACTTATGGAGCAATTGTTCTTCAATAGGATGACAATAGTGTAAATGGTTGCCGGCCCATTTTCACAAATTGTGATTCTAGTGAAGACATTTTAGGGTGTTGTTGTTCAAGTTAATTCCTTGATTGCTAATCCCTTTTTGACTCGGGGATGTGTCCTACGCTATGTCTCTAAACGATTGGTTGTCTGTGTAGCTGCTCTTGGTTGACCATGTCGCCTAAGCAGGGTCCTCGAAGACGGGGAGGGCCTCGTACCCCAAGGGACCCCCCCTCCTGTGCAGGGGGATGATGAGCCCGTTGGAGGTGATGCGGAGCCTAACTATGGTGAGGAGATGCGAGGGGTTCGCCAAGCCCTCAACATCTTGATTCAGATGATGCAGAACCAGAATTAGAATCAGAATCAAAACCATGGGAGGGAAGAGGTTCCTCCGAACATGGACTACGAACCACCTAGGCCGGGACCTCAGGTTTTTGGTACCCATGAAGTGACGCTGGAGGCATATCTGAGGCTGAACCCACCGACTTTTTCGGGGGAGTCCATAGAGGAAGACCCGGAGGATTTCTTGGATCGGGCCACTAGAGCTCTACGTGCCCTTCGATGCCGTGATGTGAGGGCCGTGGATCTGGTGACCTACACCCTTCAGGGAACTGCTGTTCATTGGTATGAGACTTGGTTGATGGAAAGGGCTCACATGAAGAGGCCGCCACCAGTGTGGGAGGAGTTCACTGAAGCTTTCAGAGCAAGATTCTTTTCTGGGAACCGAAGGGAGCTTTTGGTGGAGCAATTCCTCAAGCTGAAGCAGACTCCGGGCATGTCTGTTGTCGAGTATGCTACTCAATTTACTCGACTATGTCGATATGCGCCGCATGAGATCACTACTGAGGATAGGAAAGTGAGGAGGTTTGTGAAAGGGCTCAGGGACCCGATGCGTTCCATTCTGCATAATGAGATAGGGAGGAAGTCCTTCTCTCAAGTGATGGATACCGCAGTGGGCATTGAAAACTCAAGGGAGGAAGACAAGCCGAATAGAGGACTTGAGAAGAAAAAGAAGACTATAGGGCAGTTCTCCGGAGGATCCAGTTCTGGTGGGTCCCAAGATTATCAGCATCAGAGGTTTGCTCTGGGGAGTGGTTCCAACTCCTCAGGATCCGCTCCTAGGGCCATGTCTGGGATGGGACCCCAAGCAAGCAGTGCTTCCCAGTCGAACCCACAACGTTCTAGACCCCAAGGTCCTCGGCGCCCTCACTGCAAGCAGTGTAGAAGATACCACCATGGCACGTGCCGCCCGAATCAGAATGTATGCTTCGGGTGCGGGTAGGGAGGGCATTTCGTTAGGGAGTGTCCTCGCCTTGCTGGGGGAGCTACCGAGCATCAAGCACCCATCTTTCCTACACCGTCTCATTCAGCTATGTCTCCGGGTAGTTATTCCGGGCAAGGAGGTCGAGGTGCAGCTAGAGGAAACAGAGGTAGAGGTCAAGGTGGTGGAGGAAGAGCTTAGCCTAGAGTCTTTGCGTTGACCCGTCAGGATGCTCAGGCATCCAATGCTGTGGTAGCAGGTATGACAAAAGTTTATTCTTTTGAAGCTTCTGTATTGTTTGATCCGGGCTCCACACATTCTTATGTGTCCCCGTTCTTTGCTTCCCGTTTTGGCGAGCAACCGGTGTCTTTGGAGGATCCTTTTTGGGTTAGCACTCCGGTCGGAGAACCTCGTATGGTTCATCTCGTGTGCGAGTAGTGTGTGGTTTCTGTGGGCGGGATGAACACTTGGGCCGACCTGGTGATCCTTGATGTGGTGAATTTTGATGTCATCTTGGGCATGGATTGGTTGGCTTCCTGTCATGCCTCGGTGGATTGCTATGCCAAGTGGGTGAAGTTTGTCCTCCCCGATGGCTCAACCTTCGAGTTCCAAGGGGATCATTGTATGACCTCCCTGCTTCTTTGATCTCGGCTATGAGTGCTATGAAGTTGATGGGCCACGGGTGTCAAGGTTTTCCGGTGTCAGTGATGGATAGGGAGGCTAGTGTTGTAGATGTTGGTCAAGTTCCAGTGGTATACGAGTACCCAGATGTGTTTCCGGAGGAGTTACCGGGTATGCCACCAGATCGGGAGAAAGAGTTCAGGATTGATCTAGCTCCTGATGCTAAACCAGTTTCCATCCCTCCTTATCGCATTGGTCCGAAGGAGTCGGATGAGCTGAAGGGTCAGTTGAGGGACCTTTTGGATAAGGGATTTATCCGTCCGAGCACTTCTCCTTGGGGTGCTCCAGCTCTTTTCGATAAGAAGAAGGATGGTTCCATGAGACTTTGTGCGGATTTTCGGCAGCTTAATAAGATGACGGTCTGTAACAAGTATCTTCTTCCAAGGATCGATGATCTGTTTGATCAGCTTCAAGGTGCTTGTTGCTTCTCGAAGATTTATTTGAGGTCTGGTTACCACCAGTTGAAGATTAAGGAGGGAGACGTTCCAAAAATAGCTTTTCGCACCCGGTATGGACATTTTGAGTTCCTGGTGATGTCCTTCGGTTTGACCAATGCCCCGGCAGCTTTCATAGATCTTATGAATCGGGTGTTTAAGCCGTTCTTGGACCGATTCGTCATCGTCTTCATTGACGACATCTTGGTTGACTCCAAGAATGCGGCGGATCATGAGCACCATCTCAGAGTTGTGTTGCAGACGTTGAGGGATCATAGCCTTTATGCCAAGTTCTCCAAGTGTGAGTTTTGGCTTGACCGAGTGACCTTTCTTGGACACGTGGTATCTAGGGACGGGATCATGGTAGATCCAAGGAAAGTTGAGGCAGTTCAGAAGTGGCCAAAGCCTACGACGGTGACCGAGATCCGTAGCTTCTTGGGTCTTGCTGGTTACTATCGGAGGTTTGTTAAGGATTTCTCGTGGATAGCAGCCCCTCTCACCCAGTTAACCCAGAAAAATGTACCTTTCCAGTGGTCGGAGGCTTGTGAGGAAAGTTTTCAGAGGTTGAAGGAATCCTTGACCATCGTTCCTGTCTTGGTTCTACCTTCGGGTTCCGGAGGGTATTCAGTGTACTGCGATGCCTCCCGGATTGGGCTTGGTTGTGTTTTGGTGCAGCATGGGAGAGTTATTGCTTATGCATCAAGAAAGTTGGAGATTTTGAGATGGCCGCGGTCGTTTTTTTTTGCTCTTAAGATCTGGAGACACTACCTCCACGGAGAGACATGTGAGATTTACACCGACCACAAGAGCTTGAAGTATATCTTTCAACAGAAGGATCTTAATCTGAGGCAGAGGATGTGGATGGAGTTGCTTAAGAATTATGATTGCACCATTCTGTATCACCCAGGGAAGGCGAATGTTGTTGCCGATGCACTGAGTAGGAAGTCTATGAGTAGTTTAGCCCGTATTACTCCCGTAAAGAGGTCGTTGGTGGAAGAGATTCACCGTTTGGAGGCTGAGGGTATGCTTTTTGAGCTGGAAAGATCGGGAGTGCTCTTGACTCATGTGCGGGCTCAGTCCACCCTAGTGGATCAGATCAAGTCTGTGCAGCGAGAAGATCAGAGGCTAGTGGAGCTGGTAACGGAGGTTAGTGAAGGGAAGAATTCGACGCTCTCAAATCTTTATACATTTAAGTCACGTTTTCAAATCCATATGTTCACCACTACCCCAAACTTGATATTGGGCTGTTTATGATGTTATTATGACGATGATGCGATGTACGATTGTGAATTGATAACGACTAAAGGATGATTAAGATTGGTTGGTTCGGCCCGAGGGGGGGCATAGCTCACGGGGTCGAGTCTTAATAAAGTCTGAGCAGGAGCTGGGCTCCCGGGACTAAAGATCCGAGGGGGGGCTGGGCTCCCGGGATCTCTAATAATAAATACACTTGTAATAACAAAACATAAGACGAATTGCGGAATGTATTGCATGGTGATTATGTGAAGAATTGCTATGGTTGTATATGTGATCATGATATTGTTGCATAAACTGTTTTTAATCTATTATTCACTGGGCGTATGACTCACCCATTCATACAAACCATTTTCAGATTCAGGTGCAGATCAGAAGGCGAGTCCTTCCGTTCCTCCAAGCTCTTAGCTTTGGTGAGCCTCGATGTTTAGAGGCGTTAGGTTATTTTCTATTATGTCAGTAGTAGGCTCCATAGGTTTACAAACAGGATGGTCTAAGTTATGTATGTGTTGTAAGTCTAATTAAGACTTGTTATATTTCTGTTGGATTTATGTTAGCTTATGGATTAAGCAGGATTCTATGGCTATATATTGTGTATTATGGAGTTAGGGGTAATACCTTGAGAACCCCATTATGTGTATGGATTTTATGTGTGTATGCATGTTAAAGTAGTTGTGGTTGTTATTGTTTAGCTGGATTGTCGTGTGGCTTACAGGTTCAGGCTGACATGGGACTCGGTGTCCCATGTGCCGGTCACGATCCGAGTTGGGTCGTGACTTTATTTCTCTCCAATCTCGGTTTTGGGGTTTAGGGTTTATATTTGGGATTTTTTATTTTGGTTTGAGTTTGAGGTTTATGATGTGTTCTCTAGGGTCTCAACCAACTAGGGAAGCTCCAAATAACTCAATCTCGCTCCGGGTGGTGTCTTGGAGCTCATTGGAGTAATTTGTGAGTAATGGGTTATTTATGGTTTATGTATGATTTTGGTTAATATGGTGAATTTCTTGCTATGATAGTTGATAGGGACTGAGATTGGTTGTTATATGATTGATTTTGTGTGTTGGTTATGTTTGATTTGGATGGGTTGTGGTGAAAATATGGATTGGAGGATGAAAATCGCGCAAAAATCTGCAGAATTTCGTCTCTGACCCAAGCTGTAATCGATTACCAAGACTCTGTAGTTGAATGAGCTGAAGGATCAGTTGAGGGATCTTCTGGATAAGAGATTTATCCGTCCGAGCACTTCTCCTTGGGGTGCTCCGGTTCTCTTTGTTAAGAAGAAGGATGGGTCTATGAGACTTTGCGTGGATTATCGGCAGCTCAATAAGATGACGGTCCGCAACAAGTACCCTCTTCCCAGGATCGATGATTTGTTTGATCAGCTTCAAGGTGCTTGTTGTTTTTCTAATATCGATCTGAGATCGGGTTACCATCAGTTGAGGATTAAGGAGGGAGACGTTCGGAAGACAGCTTTCCGCACCCGGTATGGACATTTTGAGTTTCTGGTGATGTCCTTCGGTTTGACCAATGCTCCGGCAGCTTTCATGGATCTTATGAATCGGGTGTTTAAGCCGTTCTTGGACCGATTCGTCATCGTCTTCATTGACGACATCTTGGTTTACTCCAAGAATGCGGCGGAGCATGAGCACCATCTCAGAGCTGTGTTGCAGACATTGAGGGATCATAGCCTTTATGCCAAGTTCTCCAAGTGTGAATTTTGGCTTGACCGAGTGACCTTTCTTGGGCATGTGGTATCTAGGGATGAGATCATGGTAGATCCATAGAAAGTTGAGGCAGTGCAGAAGTGGCCGAGGCCTACGACGGTGACCGAGATCCGTAGCTTCTTGGGTCTTGCTGGTTACTATCGGAGGTTTGTTAAAGATTTCTCCCAGATAGCAGCCCCTCTCACCCAGTTGACCCAGAAGAGTGTACCTTTCCAGTGGTCGGAAGCTTGTGAAGAGAGTTTTCAGAGGTTAAAGGAGTCCTTGACCACCGCTCCTGTCTTGGTTTTGCCTTCAGGTTCCGGAGGGTATTCAGTATACTGTGATGCTTCTCGGATTGGGCTTGGTTGTGTCTTGATGCAGCATTGGAGAGTTATTGCTTATGCGTCAAGAAAGTTGAAGACTCACGAGCAGAACTACCCGACTCATGATTTGGAAATGGCCGCGGTTGTTTTTGCTCTTAAGATCTAGAGACACTACCTTTATGGGGAAACCTGTGAGATCTACACCGACCACAAGAGCTTGAAGTATATCTTTCAGCAGCGGGATCTTAATCTGAGGCAGAGGAGATGGATGGAGTTGCTCAAGGACTATGATTGTACAATAATGTATCACCCAGGGAAGGCGAATGTTGTTGCTGATGCACTGAGTAGGAAGTCTATGGGTAGTCTGGCCCACATTGCTGTCGGGAAGAGACCGTTGGTTGAGGAGATCCATAGGCTGGAGTCAGAGGGCATGCACTTCGAGTTAGGGAGATCTGGAGTACTCTTAGCTCATGTGCGGGCTCAATCCTCTTTGGTGGACCAGATTAAATCTGTTCAGCGGAATGATCCAAGGCTTGCTAAGCTAGTATTAGAGGTCAATGAAGGGAAGAACGTGGAGCTAGCTCTAGACTCAGAGGGTGTTTTACGGTGTGGGCAGCGGTTGTGCGTACCCGATGTGGGTGATCTGAGGAGGCTCATACTAGAGGAAGCTCACAACTCCAAGTATTCCATCCATCCAGGTAGCACGAAGATGTATCAGGATCTGAAACAGTTGTTTTGGTGGGAAGGTATGAAACGGGATGTAGCAGACTTTGTTTCTCGTTGTCTGGTGTGTCAGCAAGTGAAGGCAGAACATCAGAGGCCTGCAGGGTTGTTGCAACCGATAGAGATACCGACATGGAAGTGGGAGAGGATCACCATGGACTTTGTGACGGGGCTACCTCGCAGTTTTCGAGGCTTTGACTCCATATGGGTGATTGTGGATCGACTGACCAAGTCGGCCCACTTCATTCCAGTTAAGACATCCTACGGGGCTCCTCGTTATGCTCAGTTGTTCATCGAGGTTATTGTGCGACTCCATGGTGTTCCGACATCCATTATCTCCGATAGAGGGACTCAGTTCACCTCCCGGTTTTGGCGATCCTTTCAAGAAGCCTTGGGAACTCGCCTTAACTTCAGCACAGCTTTTCACCCTCAGACCGACGATCAGTCAGAGAGGACCATTCAGATTTTGGAGGATATGCTCCGAGCTTGTGTGATGGATTTTGGAGATGGTTGGGAGCCGTACCTTCCGTTGGTGGAGTTTTCTTATAATAATAGTTATCAGGCCAGTATTGGTATGGCACCATTTGAGGCTCTTTATGGTAGGAGGTGTCGGTCTCCCATAGGTTGGTTTGAAAGTGGTGAAGCTGCACTGTTGGGACCCGATCTGGTACAGGATGCCATGGATAAGGTGAAGTTAATCAGGTAAAGGCTCCGAGCGGCTCAAAGTAGGCAGAAGGACTATGCTAACAACCGAAGGAGAGATTTGAAGTTTTCGGTCGGAGATCATGTGTTTCTCCGCATATCTCCGATGAAGGGAGTTATGAGGTTCGGTAAGAAAGGAAAGTTGAGTCCTCGGTATGTTGGACCTTTTGAGATCTTGGATCGGATTGGGGCAGTGGCCTATCATTTGGCACTCCCACCCGAGATGTCCTCAATCTATCCCGTTTTTCATGTGTCTATGCTGAGGAAGTACCTATTGGATCCCTCTCATGTGATCGAGCACCAAATGTTGCCCTTGGATGAGAATTTGGCATACGAGGAGGAACCGGTGGCTATTGTTGATCGGCAGGTGAGGAAACTCTGTTCCAAGGAGGTGGTTACAGTGAAGGTGGTTTGGAGGAACCACTCTGGTCAAGAGGCTACGTGGGAGCTCGAGGAAGCCATGCGGGATAAGTATCCGCACCTCTTTCATGATTAAGGTAATCTCTTTTCTATTCTGTGTTTGAATTCGGGGTCCGAATTCTTTAAGGGGGGAAGATTGTAATACCTCAGGTATTTTGAGTTAGATTGAGTAAGAGATCACGGGACACCAGGGAGATAGAACCACGTGGGTCCCACCTCCCCACCCTTTTTCCTTCCTTTTTCCCCCTTTCTCCCATTCATTTCCCGTAACCCCTCTTTCCCTCTCTTCCCACATTCTTCTTCTTCTTCATCTCTTCTCTCCATTCTCTAATCTCTCACCCAAACCCCATATCTCTTCAAGATCAATTTATCAATCATCATCTAGTGTATTGTGGGTAAGTGTAGAGTATTTCTTTCTCTCCATTGATGTCTATTTCTCTATATTTTCAGATTGGGGTTTTAGGGTTTGTATTTGGGGATTTTTTATTTTGTTGAGAATCTGAGGTTTATGATGTGTTCCCTAGGTTCTCAACTAGCTAGAGAAGCTCAGGGTACCTCATCCTAACTCCGGGTGGTGTCTTGGAGCTCATTGGAGTAGTTTGTGAGTAATGGGTTATTTATGGTTTATGTTTGATTTTGTGAATTTCTTACTATGATAGTTGATAGGGACTGAGATTGGTTGATATATAACTGATATTGTATGTTGGTTGTGTTTGATTTGGATGGGTTGTGGTGAAAATGTGGATTTGGAGATGAATTTCGCGTGATTTTCTGCAGATTTTCGTTTCTGACCCAGGCTGTAATCGATTACAGCAAATTGGTAATCGATTACTGTAATCGATTACTAAGATCCTGTAATCGATTTTTGTAATCGATTACCACGGGTTGGTAATCAATTACAGACTGCCTATTTTTGCAAAAATTTTCCTTCAGAACGAAATTTGAAGCTGGTAATCGATTACAGAGGCCTGTAATCGATTACATCAGTACAAAAACACTACTTTTAAGACTTAAACCCAAAACCCTTATACATTTAAGTTATGTTTTCAATCCATATGTTCACCACTGCCCCAAACTTGATACTGGGCTGTTTATGATGTTAATATGATGATGATGTGACGTACGATTACGAAATGATATTAATTAAAGGATGATTAAATGTTGGTTTGCTCGGCCTGAGGAGGGGCATAGCTCCCGAGGTCGAGTTTGATAAGTCTGAGGAGGGGCTGGGCTCCCGGGACTAAAGATCTGAGGAGGGGCTGGGCTCCCGGGATCTCTAATAATGAATACACTAATAATAATTATGCAAAAGACGAATTGCGGAGTGTGTGGTATGGCGATTATGTGATGGATTGTTATGAATGTATGTGTAATTATAATATTGCTGCATAAACTGTTTTAATCTATTATTCACTGAGCGTATGACTCACCCATTCATACAAACCATTTTCAGATTCAGGTGCAGATCAGGAGGTGAGTCCTTCCGTCCCTCCAAGCTCTTAGCTTTGGTGAGCCTCAATGTCTGGAGGCATTATGTTATTTTCTATTATGTCAGTAGAATGCTCCATAGGTTGACAAACAGGATTGTCTAAGTTGTGTATGTGTTGTAAGTCTAATTAAGACTTGTCACCTTTCTTTTGGATTTATGTATTATGGATTTAGGGGTAATACTTTGAGAACCCTATTATATGTATGAATCTTATGAACATATGCATGTTAAAGTAGTTGTGGCTGTTGTTGTTTAGCTGGATTATTGTATGGGTTACAGGTCAAGGCTGACATGGGACTCGGTGTCCCATGTGCCGGTCACGATCCGAGTTGGATCGTGACATGTGAATGTTGTGAAGATGATGATGAATTACTTATGTTGTGATTATGAATGATATGTGCCACTAACAGCGCTAAATAAGATAAAAATTGAAGGAATTAAGAGATGATAAAACGACCTGAAGAGGGGCATAACTCGCGGGGTTTCTAAGTATGGTGTCTGATGAGGGGCATAGCTCGCGGGACATCCATACTTCCTATGAACATGAGTCGGGGCCGAGCTCCAGGTGTTCATAGGTTAAAAGCCACCAAGATAAAGAGCCTGTATAAGAACGATGGAATCGATACATATATGTTATTGGTTTATGTGTTGTATGTGATCATGATATTGTTGCATAAATTGTTTTTAATCTATTATTCACTGAGCGTATGACTCACCCATTCATACAAACCATTTTCAGATTCAGGTGAAGATCAGGAGGCGAGCCCTTCCGTTCCTCCAAACTCTTAGCTTTGGTGAGCCTCAATATGTAGAGGCGTTATCTTATGTCTATTATGTCAGTAGTATGCTCCATAGGTTTACAAACAGGATTGTCTAAGTTATATATGGGTTGTAGGTCTAATTAAGACTTGTTGAATTTAAGTTGGGTTATGTTGTCTTATGGATTGAGCAAGATATTATGACCGCATATTATGTATTATGGATTTACGGGTGATACCTTGAGAACCCTATTATATGTGTGTATTTTATGAATATATGCATGTTAAGGTAGTTGGATTGTTGTGTGGTTTACAGGTTAAGGCTGACATGGGACTCGGTGTCCCATGTGCCGGTCACGATCCGAGTTGGGTCGTGACAAAGTTGGTATCAGAGACTAGGTTTGAGTTTTGTAACTTATGGAGCAATTGTTCTTCAGTAGGGTGACAATAGTGCAAATGGTTGCCGACCCATTTTCACAAAATTGTGACTCTAAGGAAGACAATTTTAGAATGTCATCGTAGGATCTTGTCAGTACAGGTTTTCTCGTCGTTGAATCCCTACTACCTAGGGATATGCACACCTTGTGCAGTGTTTCCTATGCTTTTGTTTTCTAAGTGATATGCCACACGGATAAGTGAGAGGATGTTACCTTAAGGATATGCTTGGTAGGGGGTATCCCCTTGTTAGGGAACCCTTACCCTTTTCATAAGGATGGAATGTAGACCATCCATGCTGAAACGATAAGGGAGATTCATCGAGTGCTTAGCACAGTGATATAGATCTTGAATAGTCGGAACCAGAGAAGCGGCGAGATGTAACCCTACATGAAGAGGGCACCACAAGAACGTGAACCACAACCTGATGACGGGAAGGAAGTAAGTCTGGAATTCTGTCTAATGTTGACTGCCGAAGTTCTCATGAGACCCCATGGGCGAAGACCCTCAGGAGTTTTACACAGGGCTACCCGAGTTCTATAGACCCTTCGATGTCATGACGATGTTGGACGTGGACATAACAACCTACTCTATATAAGGAAATGTTGTTCTTGGTACGAGGTGTTGGTGAAAAGAGGCAAATGACAGGATGCCGCCGCCGGTGTGGGAGGAGTTCGTCAAAGTCTTCAGAGGAAGGATAGTCTCAGATATTCAAGAAGGTTGTTAGCATAGTAGTCTTTAAGATCAAGTAGATCCTATTTATGTTGGTATTTGGGTGCGCTGTAGAGTCCAGTTAGGTTATACGGCTATGCAACTCATGAAGTCACCTGAGGAGGAAGAGTGTCAAGCGGATTATGAAGGCGCTAAGGAACCCGATGTGTTTTGATCTATATTTCCAGATAAAGCGAATGTCTTTACCTATGGTCATGGGTGCTGGCAGTAGTATTGAGAGCATGCAAGGGGAGTAAGGAGTTAGTAGAAGTTTGGAAAAGAGGAACAAGAGTAAAGGATAGTATCTAGTGAGACTACTTCGAGTGAGCCTTAAAGTTTGGGACCGCTGTTTCACTTCAAGAGGAAGACTCGGGTCGGTGAGGACCGCAACTAGAGACAGGTCAGGTTGAAATCTTGATGCAGCAGTGTTTCGCCAATCGTGCGTTGGTTAGGGTCGTTTAGACCTCATCGCCTCTTTGGAACTTGTGCAAGAGGTTTCATTCAGGGTTATACTGTCAGACTCTGAACATATGTGTTGGATTTAATCAGTCGAGTCACCTGGTGGTATGTCATTGCTTAGTGGGAGTCCCCGACGCATACCTGACTCGATCTATCCTTCGGATACCATCCCCAGTAGTCGTGTCGTCAGCTAACCTTTCGGACAGGTCCGATAGAGGGAAAGCAAGAGGAAGTTGTGACGGGAACTAAGGAGGTGGATTTTGATGTTGTCGTGGTGTGTGTCTTAGTTGTCGTATGTCATGCATCAGAGATTTAACGTTCCAGGCAGGTAGGAATTATTTCCCTATGGCGTGAGCCTTGTGTCTCAAGAAGAATAGTGTGTGATTCATGCCTCTTTGGTCTCGTCTCGGCGTGCTATGCGGTCTTTGGATGGAGCGGCTTCCTTTGGATAGGACGGGTTATGGTAAACCCCAAGAAGGAGAGAGCAATCCGGCAGTAGCCCAAGACCACATCTTAACCAGGAGTTCTTGGACTTAGTCAGTGTTGCTGATACTTCTGTTCAGGATTTCTGGCAACAGTGGTACCGTTGACACGGTCAATCGAAGGTGGTGTTCGCTCTCAGTGGTCAGAAGTCAATCAGAGTTTCCAAAAATCTTAAGGAGTGCGTGAGCACTGCCTCTATTCTTATTAAGTCAGGATTAGGAGGGCCCCACTGTAACGATGGTTCGAGTACAACATTCGAAGATTCTCTTAGGAATCATGGAAAGGTGTTGCCTATGTTTAAGAAAGTTAAAACAACGTGAGTAGGGACATTTCACCCGCGAATGGAAGATGTTTGTAATGAAGTTTTCTATTGAGATATGAGGACACGTAGGTGGACACGATGTTTGAGGATTATGTGCAATGTTATTTATCAGCTGGGAGGAAGCTAATAAGGTTACTTGTTGATGTAGGAGACCGATGTCCATGTGTTGATTATCTTTTATTGTTTCTACGGTCAAACCCTAGTGGATGAAGTATGTCAGATGAATATGAAGGGGTTGCATTTTAAGTCAGGAAGACAAGGTGTAATTCTAGCACGCGATGAGACTTAGTGGTGTTGATTCGGATCAATATGTCACAGTGAGAAGATCCAAGGGTGAAAGAGCTTAAGGTTAATGATGATGATGTAAGAACTTGGAATTTTCATTGGAATCGAAAAAGGGACGTTAAGATTGAAATAGGAGTTTTGGTGTACCAACGTATGTGATTTGAGAAGGTTGACTGTAAAGGACACCCACAATGTTATTTGTTCGGATCACCCAAGACATGCTAAGAGGTACTGAGACCGGAATGAGATATTTAGTGGGAAGGCATGAAAAGAACTGTGATAGCTTGTGTTTCTCGTTGATTGGCATATCAGCGGGTTAAGGTTGGTAATGATCGACATGGATTTCGTGACAACCTTACCTTGTAGATTTTGCGGCGTTTGACTCTATATGGTATACGGTCGGCGAGATGAGCTAGTCGGCTCATGTCGTTTGGAAAAGATGATATGTGGTACTCAGTATGTTCAACTCTCCGGTAATGTTATTGTACAACTACATGGAACTCCCTTCTCTATGGTTTCAGACCGAGAGATTCAGTTCATCTGGTGTTTTTGGGGCAAGTTCGGGAGGTTCGTGGAAACTGCCTCAATCTTAACAATGTCTTTCACCTTAGGCTATGAAGGCACTTCAGATTCTATTAGGCATGCTCCGGAATTGTGAACGTGATTTTGGAAGAAGTTCGGGATCACGTGTGTCCTGGGTTTGGTCTTCTGGTAATATTAGTTGTTAGGCCAAGTGTTGGCATGACCTCCTCTTGAGGCTTGATAAGAGTGAAAAGAATTGCGGAACCTGTGTGGAATGTTTCGAGAATGGCTGTTACATACCCGGATCATCAAAAGGTGGAGTCAACCAAGGGGAAAAAAGTCAAGATGACACCTCTGCCTTTTCATTACAGCAGAAGGCACAAACAAAAAGGTAATTTAGGAAATGAGGAGGGAAAGAATACACATGTAACAAATTCGTCAGGTGTCAGTACGAGAGAGGAGGTCGTGCATGGGACGGGCGTGTGATTCTTTTGTGATTTGGAGAGAGAAAGTAGTTAGAAAAAGGAGGGTATTAGTAGCAGGAATGAATAGAAGTTCTTAGGCAATTTCTAGGTGAGATTCAGACAGACTAGGAGAGAGGCTGGCTCTCGAAACTCAGCCCTTGTAATCCTTCCTCGTTATTCTTTCAATACAATCAAAGAGAGGAATCACCTTGGTTCCCTCATTCTGTTCTGTTCTATTCTGTTGTGGGTGTGTGTTGTGCAGGTATCAGTGTAACAACTGGTATCAGGAGCATCGGTCCGGGGTGTCCTGTGTATGGTCACTACGCGAGCTGCTACTATGGATGCAAGGGTGGAGAGGCTGGAGAAGAGGATGGAAGAGTTTCGAGTCGAACAAACTCGAATATGGAAGAGCTTCGGAGGGAGAAAACCATAAACATGGAGATGATTATGAAGCGGTTGGAGGACCTAGGGAACGGGCGTAGACAGCCTCAAGGTGATGAGAGGACAGAAAATCAAGGCGGTGAGGGCGGACTGGAAAATGAAGGGAGAAACGAAATGCAAGGCGTACCCAGGGTGGAGGTAAATCGGAAGGTGGAGCTACCGCTTTTCGATGGAGAAGATGTATGTGGCTGGTTGGTTCGTATAGAGCGCTATTTTCGCATGGCTCAGATCGCAACAGGGGAGAAGCTAGACTATGTCACGCTAGCTTTCAGTGGCGAGGCGCTTACATGGCTGGAATGGTGGGAGGAACAAACGCCGTTCTTGTCATGGATAAGGTTCAAACAGACCTGTTGAAACGATTTCAACCGGAATGGCGGCGAACCGATGGGACCGTTGCTGGAGGTGAAACAATCGGATACGGTTCTACAGTATCGCCGGGAGTTCGAACTGGCGGCGAGAACGCAACGGAACTTGGGACATGACACCCTCATGTGCATCTTCATGAGCGGGCTGAAGAAGGAGGTGCGTTCCGAGCTTGCGGTGTCCAATTTTGAAAACCTTCAAGAGCTAATGGATCGAGTTGTGGCTATCGAGAATCGAAACTTAGCTTGGAAGGAGGCTGGAATGCTTCCAGGAGGAAGACGAGGGGAGATGATGAGTCGGGTTGGAGGACCAGCAATGAGTCGGAGCTCCAATTGGGTTAGATCCAGCCCAGGGGGATTCCAAGGAGGTGGGTCACGTTTGGAAGGGGGCTCAAACACTCAAGGGGCCAAGTCCTTCTTGAGTTCTAATTCAGGCCCAACAACCACAAGTATGGGAGGTTCTAGCAGCAGTGGATCGAGTGGGCCCAGAAATGGAGGGGTTAAAAGGTTGTCCCAGGAGGATTGGGCCGACAGACAGAGAAGGGCTTATGTTTCAGGTGTGGGGAAAATGGGGCCTGACCACATTTGTCAAATGAAACATCTCCAGATTATTTATTAGGAGAGGGGGATGAAAGTCCAATAGAGGAGGAGGAATTGGGCCCAGTATTGGAAGAAGTTGGCCTGAGCAACCTGAACTGCAGCTCTCTTCATACAGTTTTTGGGGCTTAAATACCCATAATACATTCAAGGTGAAGGGGGAGATGTTGGGCCATGAAGTGATAGTGTTAGTGGACCCTGGAGCCACAACCAATTTTATTGCCACTAAGGTTGTGAATAAAATTGGCCTTCCAGTACAGGAGCTACGACAATTTGTCGTAGAGGTGGGGAATGGAAATTTCGAGAAGGGCAAAGGAGGGGTGATGGGGGTACCACTCTAGGTGCAAGGAATCACCATCAACCAAGCATATTTTGTGATGGAGCTTGGTCGATCAGAGGTGATCCTCGGAGTTGGCTGGCTGGCGAGTTTGGGGCCGTTTTGGGGCGACTATAATGAGATGTTACGTGCTGGAAGCAGGGGCGAAAGGAGATGTGTCTTCGGGGGATCCATCGTTGACCCGAAGAAAGGCTTCATGGAAGGACACGTTACGATCTTTGCAAGATGAAGAGGAAGATATCTAGTCACCCCTGTGCTAGCCACCATGGACGCTATAGGCGAACAGAATGGAGGGAAGAAGTTCGAGTCATCCTGCAGCAATTTGGGGATTTGTTTCATAACCCCACTGGCCTCCCTCCTAAGAGAGAAAAGGACCACGCATCATCTTACAAGGGGGAAGCTCCATTCCGCGAATTCGACCCTACCGCTACCCGCATTACCAAAAGACGGAGATAGAAAAAATTGTGGAAGAAATGCTGCAGTCAGGGGTGATCAACCCAGCACAAGCCCGTTCTCGAGCCCTGTGATATTAGTCCGGAAGAAAGATGGTGGCTGGAGATTTTGTGTAGACTACAGAGCCTTAAACAAATCACAGTCGCGGACAATTCCCCATACCATCATTGAAGAACTACTGGATGCGTTAGGAGAAGCCAAGGTGTTTTCCAAACTTGATCTCAAGTCTGGATACCATCAGATCAGGATGCGGGAAGAGGATGTACCAAAAACAGCATTCCGGACTCATGAGGGCCACTATGAGTTCTTAGTGATGCCCTTCGGCCTCACCATGCTCCTTCAACCTTCCAATCTCTAATGATCAGGTATTAAGGCCCTATCTAAGGAAATTCATACTCGTTTTCTTCGATGATATTCTGATATACAGTGTGGGCTGGGAAGAACACTAGATGCATTTAACCACTATTTCGGAGTGTTGAGACAAACAGGTTGTTTCTTAATCAAAGAAATGCAGCTTCGCCCAAGAAAGATCGATTATTTGGGGCATGTGATTTCAGCCAAGGGGGTGGCAGCAGACCCCAGGAAGGTTCAAGATATGCTGGATTGGCCCATTCCCAAGGATCTCAAGAGCTTGAGGGATCCTGTGTTTGACGGGGTACTATAGGCGGTTCGTGAAAATTACGGGAGGATTGCGTGGCCATTAACAGAACTTTTGAAGAAGGATAATTTCAAATGGGGAGACGAAACTCAAATGGCTTTGAGACTTTGAAGCAGCCATGACAACCGTTCCGGTGTTAGCCATTCCGTCATTTTCCAAACCCTTTGCCGTGAAACAGATGTGTCGGGGAGGGGCATTGGAGCAGTGCTGTTGCAAGACGGAAGCCGATAGCATACATGAGTCAGAAATTGTCAGAGCGAGCTCAAGGGAAGTCAGTCTATGAAGAGAGCTTATGGCGATAGTGTTTGCGATTCAAAGATGGAGGCACTATTTGCTGGACGGCCATTACAGTTTATACGGATCAAAAGAGCTTGAAATTTTTACTGGAACAGAGGATTGGGGGAGAAGAACAGCAAAAATGGATGACCAAACTCCTTGTTATGACTTTGAGATTAATATAAAGAGGGAAGTACAAACCGAGTTGCTGATGCACTCTCGCGGAAGTTTTAATTCTCATCGTTATTAGTGGTTCTCGGGCAGCAGAGTGGGAAAAACTAGAAGAAGAGGTCCAAGGGATGAGAAACTCAGAACCATCATACAGAAATTGTTACAAGGGGAGAAGGACCTGCAGGCTATGAGATTAAGAAAGGGCGATTGCTATACAAAGACGGCTGGTATTCCGAAACACTCTAAGTGGATCCCCAACATCTTGCAGGAATTTCATGGTTCTAAAACAGGGGTCATTCTGGGTATTTCGAACATATAAGCGGATTTCAGGTATCCTGTACTGGGAAGGGATGAAGAAGGCAGTTATGGAGTTTGTTAACGTGTGAAGTGTGTCAAAGAAATAAATACTCCACTCTAGCTCCGGCGGGGGCTGTTACAACCACTTCCAATTCCTGAAAATGTGTGGTCCGATGTGGCTATGGATTTTATTGGCGGCCTACCAAAGGCAGCGGGAAAGGATACATTTTGGTAGTGGTAGATAGAATGTCCAAGTATGCCCACTTCTTTGCTCTATCACACCCTACAACAGCCAAGGAAGTTGCTGATATTTTATTAGGGTGTGGTCACCCTTCATGGTTTTCCATCCTCAATAGTTTCAGACAGGGATCGATTATTTATGAGTACTTTCTGGGCCGAAATGTTCAAGGCAGCAGGCACCTCCCTCAAAATGAGCTCCGCTTACCATCCGGAGACCGATGGTCAAAGTGAAGCGGTTAACAAATGCCTAGAGACGTATCTCCGATGTTTTACAGGGACTAAACCAAAGCAGTGGCCTCAATGGCTGAACTGGGCCGAATATTGGTATAATACCAATTATCATGGGTCAATTAAAATGACGCCATTCAAGGCATTGTACGGAAGAGAGCCCCCAGTGCTGTTGAGGGGAAGTGGGGAGGCTACTGTAGAGGCTGTAAAGGTTTTAATGGAAGAAAGAAATCAGATGCTAGATGAGCTTAAGCACTAACTGGAGAAAGCTCAGGGAAGGATGAAACAATATGCTGACAAGAGAAGGAGAGAGGTGGAGTATCAGGTGGGAGAAAAGGTGTTTCTCAAGATTCAGCCCTATAGGCTGAAATCATTGGCTAAGAGGAGCAATCAGAAACTCAGCCCAAGGTTCTATGGCCCTTTCGACATAGTGCAGAAAATCGGGAAGGTAGCATATCGATTGCTACTTCCGGAAAATTCGAAGGTACACCCCGTTTTTCATGTATCTCTTCTCAAGAAAAGCATCAATCCCGGCATTCCGATCCAACCTTTACCTGCCAACTTGAATGAAGACTATGAGCTACAAGTGGAGCCTGAAAGTATCTTGGCAGTGAGAAAAACTGATATGGCAGAGTTAGAAGTCCTGTTAAAATGGCGAGATCTACCAGATTTTGAGAATTCGTGGGAAAAGGCGTCGGAGATTCAGGAAGCTTTTCCTTCCTTTCACCTTGAGGACAAGGTGAATCTTCAAGGGAGGGTATTGTTACATACCCGGATCATCAAAAGGTGGAGTCAACCAAGGGGAAACAAGTCAAGATGACACCTCTGCCTTTTCATTACAGCAGAAGGCACAAACAAAAGGGTAATTTAGGAAATGAGGAGGGAAAGAATACACATGTAACAAATTCGTCAGGTGTCAGTACGAGAGAGGAGATCGTGCATGGGGCGGGCGTGTGATTCTTTTGTGATTTGGAGAGAGAAAGTAGTTAGAAAAAGGAGGGTATTAGTAGCAGGAATGAATAGAAAGTTCTTAGGCAATTTCTAGGTGAGAATTCAGACAGACTAGGAGAGAGGCTGGCTCTCGAAACTCAGCCCTTGTAATCCTTCCTCGTTATTTCTTTCAATACAATCAAAGAGAGGAATCACCTTGGTTCCCTCATTCTGTTCTGTTCTGTTCTATTCTGTGTGTGGGTGTGTGTTGTGCAGGTATCAGTGTAATAGTGGCGAAGTAGCGATTTTGGGTTTCGACCTAGTGAAAGCCGAAGGTAGATGATAACGACGAGAGATGAACCTTGAGGTTCCCTTTTGAGGGTCGTGTGTCCCTTTGAGTTGTGGAAGGAAAGGATGTGATGAGATTTGTAAAGTGATGGAAGTTTTGTTCTCCGGATATTAGACCTTTGGGAAGTATTTATCTGACCTATCTCGTGTTCTAGAGCGTCAAGTGTTACCCTTTGTTTAGCATGGGCATATGAATAGGAACCGATGTTGATTGGTGATCAACAAAGTACAGAAGTTCCATTCTATAGGGAGTAGTTAGAGTGGAGGTGGTTTGGCGGAACCACTCTGGTCAAGAGGCTACGTGGGAGCCCGAGGAAGCCATGCGGAACAAGTATCCGCACCTCTTTCATGTTTCAGGTAATCTCTTTTCCCTTCTGTGTTTGAATTCGGGGTCCGAATTCTTTAACGGGGGAAGATTGTAATACCTCGGGTACTCTGAGTTAGTTGAGTAAGAGATCACGGTGCACCGGGGAGATAAAACCACGTGGGTCCCACCTCCCCACCCCTTTCTTTCTTTTTCTTTTCTTTTTCTCCCTTTCCCCCTCATTCTTCCCGTATCTCTCTCTCCCTCACATTCTCTTTTCTTCTTCTTCTTCCTCATCTCCTTCTTCCTCAACTCTCACCCAAACTCCATTAAACTTCAAGATTCAAGTTAGCATTGCTCATCTAGTATATTGTGGGTAAGTGTAGAGTATTTCTTTTTCTCCATTGATGTTTATTCTCTTCAATTTTCGGATTTGGGGTTTAGGGTTTATATTTGAGGTTTTTGGTTTTGGTATGGATCTGAGGATTTTGATGTGTTCTCTAGGGTGTCAACCAACTAGGGAAGCTCTGGGTGGTGTCTTGGAGCTCATTGGAGTAATTTGTGAGTAATGAGTTATTTATGGTTTATGTTTGATTTTGATTGATATTGTGAATTTCTTGCTATGATAGTTGATAGGGACTGAGATTGGTTGATATATGATTGATATTGCATGTTGGTTGTGTTTGATTTGGATGGGTTGTGGTGAAAATGTGGATTTGGAGATGATTTTCGCAAAGTTTTATGCAGAATTTCGTTTCTGACCCAGGCTGTAATCGATTACAGCGAATTGGTAATCGATTACTGTAATCGATTACAACAGTACAAAAACTCTATTTTCAAGACTTTAACTCAAAATTTTCATATTTTAAAGTTAGTTACTCAAATTCATTCGTTCACCACTACCTCAAACTTATTACTTGGATGTTTATGATTTCGTTGTATTTATGATATGATGCTGAGGATGTGATAATGAAACGATGATGCATGAGTGCTATGTGAATGTTGTGAAGATGATGATGAATTACTTATGTTGTGATTATGAATGATATGTGTCACTAACAGTGCTAAATAAGATAAAAATTGAAGGAATTAAGAGATGGTAAAACGACCTGAGGAGGGGCATAGCTCGCGGGGTTTCTCAGTATGGTGTCTGATGAGGGGCATAGCTCGCGGGACATCCATACTTCCTATGAACATGAGTCGGGGCCGAGCTCCAGGTGTTCATAGGTTAAAAGCCACCAAGATAAAGAGACTGTATAAGAACGATGGAATCGATACATATATGTTATTGGTTTATGTGTTGTATGTGATCATGATATTGTTGCATAAACTGTTTTTAATCTATTATTCACTGAGCGTATGACTCACTCATTCATACAAACCATTTTCAGATTCAGGTGAAGATCAGGAGGCGAGCCCTTCCGTTCCTCCAAACTCTTAGCTTTGGTGAGCCTCAATATGTAGAGGCGTTATCTTATGTCTGTTATGTCAGTAGTATGCTAGGTTTATAAATAGGATTGTCTAAGTTATGTTGGGTTGTAGGTCTAATTAAGACTTGTTGAATTTAAGTTGGGTTATGTTGTCTTATGGATTGAGCAGGATATTATGACCGCATATTATGTATTATGGATTTACGGGTGATACCTTGAGAACCCTATTATATGTGTGTATTTTATGAATATATGCATGTTAAGGTAGTTGGATTGTTGTGTGGTTTACAGGTTAAGGCTGACATGGGACTCGGTGTCCCATGTGCCGGTCACGATCCGAGTTGGGTCGTGACAAGGTTATAGGCTTTAAAAAGTGAATTTTCACAACTATTTTAGAAATACTATAAAAGTGAAGACTATAGGCTTTATAGTATTGAATTACATTAGTTTTTTAAACTTAGTAGAAATTGGGCTTATAGGCATTAGAAAGTGACTACAAATTTTCTAGATACACTAGAAAAGTGAAAACTATAGGCATTAAAATATTCAATTACAAAATTATTTTAAACTAAGTGGAACTTGAAGGGTATAGAGATTTTCATTTTTTTTTTACAAACACTAAAAAAGTGAAGACTATAGGCTTTAAAATATTGAATTACATTAATTTTTTTAAACTTAGTAGAAATTTAAGATGTGAGATTTCAAAATTTTTCTAGAAACTTTATAAAACTGAAGACTATAGGGTTTAAAATATTGAATAACATAATTTTTTTAAACTTAGCAGAAAGTGAAGGCTATAGACTTTGAAAAGTTAGATTTCACAATTTTTCTTAAAATACTATAAAAGTGAAGATTATAGGCTTTATAATATTGAATTACATTAGTTTTTTTAAACTTAGTAGAAATTGAAGGGTTATAATATTTCAAAATTTTTCTAGATACACTATAAAAGTGAAGACTATCGGCTTTGAAATATTGAATTACATAATTTTTTTAAACTTAGTAGAAATTGAAGGTTATAAATTTTAAAAAGTGAGATTTCACAGTTTTTCTAGAAACACTATAGGCTTTAACGTATTGATTTACATAATTTTTTTAAACTAAGTATAAATTGAAGGCTATAGGATTTAAAAAGTGAGATTTTACTACTTTTCTGGAAAGACTATAAAAGTGAAGACTATTATTTTTAAAATATTCAATTACATAATTTTTTTAATCTAAGTAGAAATTGAAAGCTATAGGCTATAAAAAGTGAGATTTCATAATTTTTTTAGAAACACTATAAAATGTGAACACTATAGGCTTTAAAATATTGAATTACATAATCTTTTTTAAAATCCAATATCCGGACCACTCAATGATCGGATTTATCGGATTTTATCCAATCAGACCCGATGATCCGATCCAATTCGATCCAAACCCTTCAGATCGGTCCGGATTCGTCGGTTCTATCGGGTGGATCGGAACCACTTACACCCCTAATTTCTACAAGTTTCAAAAATTATGAAATTCAATATTTTGAATACTATAATCTTTACTTTTTTGTGTTTCGGAAAAAATAGTGAAATCTCACTTTTTAAAGCCTATAGCTTTCAATTTCTACCAAGTTTAAAAAATTATGAAATTTAATATTTTGAAGACTATAGTCTTTACTTTTATAGTGTTTCTCGAAAAAATAGTGAAATCTCACTTTTTAAAGCCTATAGCCTCCAATTTCTACCAAGTTTCAAAAACTATGGAATTTAATATTTTGAAGATTATAGTCTTTACTTTTTTAGTGTTTCTCAAAAAAATAGTGAAATATCACTTTTTAAAGCATATAGCCTTCAATTTCTACCAAGTTTCAAAAATTATGAAATTCAATATATTGAAGACTATAATCTTTACTTTTTTTTGTGTTTCTGAAAAAATAGTGAAATCTCACTTTTTAAAGCCTATAGCCTTCAATTTTTACTAAATTTAAAAAATTATGAAATTCAATACTTTGAAGACTATAGTCTTTACTTTTATAGTGTTTCTAGAAAAATAGTGAAATCTCACTTTTTAAAGCATATAGCTTTCAATTTCTACCAAGTTTAAAAAATTATGAAATTTAATATTTTAAAGACTATAGTCTTTACTTATATAGTGTTTCTCAAAAAATAGTGAAATCTCACTTTTTAAAGCCTATAGCCTCCAATTTCTACCAAGTTTCAAAAACTATGGAATTCAATATTTTGAAGATTATAGTCTTTACTTTTTTAGTGTTTCTCAAAAAAATAGTGAAATATCACTTTTTAAAGCATATAGCCTTCAATTTCTACCAAGTTTCAAAAATTATGAAATTCAATATATTGAAGACTATAATCTTTACTTTTTTTTGTGTTTCTGAAAAAATAGTGAAATCTCACTTTTTAAAGCTTATAGCCTTCAATTTTTACTAAATTTTGAAAATTATGAAATTCAATACTTTGAAGACTATAATCTTTACTTTTATAGTGTTTCTAGAAAAATAGTGAAATGTAATACCTTGGGTATTCTGAGTTGGTTTGAGTAAGGGATAACGGTACATCCCGGGGATACAGGACACCTAATGGGCCCCACCTCCCCTCTTTTCTTTCTTTTTCTTCCCCTTTTCTTTTCTCTTCCCATAGCCAACCCTCCCCCAAATCACAACTTCTTCTTCTTTCCTTTCTTCCCCTCTCATTTCTTTCTTTCTCAAAACTCAACCAAATCTTCATCAATCTTCAAGATTCAAGTTAGCATTGCTCATCTAGTATATTGTGGGTAAGTGTAGAGTATTTCTTTTTCTCCATTGATGTCCATTTCTCTCCAATCTCGGTTTTCGGGTTTTAGGGTTTAAATTGGGGATTTCTGATTTTGTTGAGAATCTGAGGTTTATGATGTGTTCCCTAGGGTCTCAACCAACTAGAGAAGCTCCGGGTAACTCATCCTAGCTCCGGGTGGTGTCTTGGAGCTCATTGGAGTAATTTGTGAGTAATGGGTTATTTATGGTTTATGTTTGATTTTGATTGATATTGTGAACTTCTTGCTATGATAGTTGATAGGGACTGAGATTGGCTGATATATAATTGATATTGCATGTTGGTTGTGTTTGATTTGGATGGGTTGTGGTGAAAATGTGGATTTGGAGATGATTTTCGCGAAGTTTTCTGCAGATTTCCGTCACTGACCCAGGTTGTAATCGATTACAGCGAATTGGTAATCGATTACTGTAATCGATTACCAAAACTCTGTAATCGATTACTGTAATCGATTACTGCGGGTTTGTAATCGATTACAGACTGCTTATTTTCACAAAAAATTTATTCAGAACGAAATTTGAAGCTGGTAATCGATTACAGAGGCCTGTAATCGATTACATCAGTACTAAAACTCTATTTTCAAGACTTTAACTCAAAATCCTTTTACTTTTAAGTTATGCTTTCAAATCCATTCGTTCACCACTACCCCAAACTCGATACTGGCTGTTTATGATGTTATGTTGATGATGATTGAATGAAATGCGAATATGCGATCGTGATATGATAATGATTAAATGAAAATTAAGGTTGGTTGGTTCAGCCTGAGGAGGGGCATAGCTCCCGGGGTCGAGTATTAAGAAAGTCTGAGGAGGGGCTGGGCTCCCGGGATCTCTAATGATAAACACACATGTAATAATAAAGAATAAGGCGAATTGCGGAAATGTGTTGTATGATGATTATGCGATGGATTATTCTGTCTGTATATGTGATCATGATATTATTGCATAAATTGTTTTTAATCTGTTATTCACTGAGCGTATGACTCACCCATTCATACAAACCATTTTCAGATTCAGGTGCTGATTAGGAGGCGAGCCCTTCCGTTCCTCCAAGCTCTTAGCTTCGGTGAGCCTCATTATGTAGAGGCGTTATGTTATGTCTGTAGGGTGCTCCATAGGTTTACAAACAGGGTTGTCTAAGTTATGTATGTGTTGTAAGTCTAACTAAGACTTGTTGCATTTCTGTTGGATTATGTTGGATTATGGATTGAGTAGGATATTACGACCATATATTATGTATTATGGATTTAAGGGTGATACCATGAGAACCCTATTATGGGTATGGATTTTATGTATGCGTGCATGTTAAAGTAGTTGTGGTTGTTGTTGATTAGCTGGATTGTTGTGTGGATTACAGGTTTAGGCTGACATGGAACTCGGTGTCCCAAGTGCCGGTCACGATCCGAGTTGGGTCGTGACATGAAATCTCACTTTTTAAAGCCTATTATAGCCTTCAATTTCTACCAAGTTTTAAAAATTATAAAATTCAATATTTTGAAGACTATAGTCTTTACTTTTATAGTGTTTCTCGAAAAAATCGTGAAATCTCACATTGTAAATCCTATAGCCTTCAATTTCTACCAAGTTTCAAAAATTATGAAATTTAATATTTTGAAAACTATAGTCTTTACTTTTATAGTGTTTCTCAAATAAATAGTGAAATCTCAATTTTTAAAGTCTGCCTTCAACTTCTACCAAGTTTAAAAAATTATGAAATTCAATATTTTGAAGACTATAGTCTTTACTTTTTTAGTGTTTCTGAAAAAAATAGTGAAATCTCACTTTTTAAAGACTATAGCCTTCAATTTTTACAAAATTTTGAAAATTATGAAATTCAATATTTTGAAGATTATAGCATTTACTTTTATAGTGTTTCTAGAAAAATAGTGAAATCTCACTTTTTAAAGCCTATAGCCTACAATTTATTCTAAGTTTTAAGAATTATGAAATTCACTATTTTAAATAATATAGTCTTTACTTTTATAGTGTTTTTAGAAAAAATTGTGAAATCTCACTTTTTAAAGCCTATAGCCTTCAATTTCTACCTAGATTAAAAAATTATGAAATTTAATATTTTGAAAACTATATTTACTTTTATAGTGTTTCTTGAAAAAATTGTAAAATCTCACTTTTTAAAGCTTATAGCCTCTAATTTCTACCAAGTTTCAAAAATTATGAAATTTAATATTTTGAAGACTATAGTCTGTACTTATAGTGTTTCTCAAAAAAATAGTGAAATCTCACTTTTTAAAGCCTATAGTCTTCAATTTCTACCAAGTTTCAAAAATTATGAAATTCAATATTTTGAAGAATATATAGTCTTTACTTTTTTTTGTGTTTCTAAAAAAAAATAGTGAAATCTCACTTTTTAAAGCCTATAGCCTTCAATTTTTACTAAATTTTAAAAATTATTAAATTCAATATTTTGAAGATTATAGTCTTTACCTTTTTAGTGTTTCTGAAAAAATTGTGAAATCTCACTTTTTAAAGCCTATAGCCTTCAAATTTTACTAAATTTTGAAAATTATGAAATTCAATATTTTGAAGACTATAGTTTTTAATTTTTATAGTGTTTCTAGAAAAATAGTGAAATCTCACTTTTTAAAACCTATAGCCTTCAATTTTTACTAAATTTTGAAAATTATGAAATTTAATATTTTGATGACTATAGTCTTTACTTTTATAGTGTTTCTACAAAAATAGTGAACTCTCACTTTTTAAAGCCTATAGCCTTCAATTTCTACCAAGTTTAAAAAATTATCAAATTTAATATTTTGAAGACTATAGTCTTTACTTTTATAATGTTTCAAGAAAAATAGTGAAATCTCATAATGTAGAATTGAAAGGAAAGCTTACAGAGCTAATGTAATCGAGAAGAGCAGCGTTTGCTTCTCCATCCCTAGCGGGGGCGTCAATTTGAACTCCTACCGCTTCATCGCTGATATCTAGCAAAGATCCTCTTATTGTTAATTACAGAAACAATAAACTAAAGAACCATTAAAGCCTATAGTAAAAAAATAAAGACTATAAAAGTAAAGACTATAGTTTTTAAATTATTTTAAATCTCACTTGTCATATTAAAAAACTATATTAAGTTTGTAGAACAAAAACAGTAAAAAGTATAACAATGAAATCATGAACCATCACTCTTTTACCAAAACTTTAAAAAGTGATATTTAACTATTTTTTTAGAAACACTATAAAAATAAAGACTATAGTCTTTAAAATATTAAATTTCATAATTGTTGAATCTTAGTAGAAATTAAATGTTATAGGATTTAAAAAGTGATATTTTACTATTTTTTTAGAAACACTATAAAAGTAAAAACTATAGAATTTAAAATATATAATTACATAATTTTTTCAACAAATTAAAAAATTTAAAATATTGAATTATATGACGTAGATTGATAGGGATATTGGGCAGAATTTTGTTTAGTAGAATGATGAAGACATAGGAAGGAGTAGTATAGCAGAATTTTGTAGAGTACAGGCTACAGGTTTACAAGGTATAGCAGAATTATGTGCAAAGTATGTAAAAAAAGACTATAGGCTTACAAGGTGTACAGTGACAAGATCATATCATATACTCTTGAGTGGAACATGATCATATCATATCCACATGCATGCTTTTCTCATATTGCATATAATAAAAAATGCTTATAATAAAAAATGTTGACTTCTCAAATAATCATACACTCAATCCAAAAATTGCAGCTTATTTCATCACCAAGCACTAAAAACAAAATGCAGCATAATCATAAAAGTGATAAAACAAAATGGAGCATTAAGTTGCTTCATCAAACCAATTTCCTTTGGTATGTTCCCTACTAGCTAGTTATATCCTAAAGATGGATTATCATGCAGAACTCAAGTCAAATCAAAAGCCCTCAAGTTTAATCTTATTCAAGTGATGAAATAATGCAAAACATTTGTAACACCTATATTCTACATACCTATATATGGAATGCAAAAGTACATTTTACAATAATGGTCGGCATTTTGACCTTGACAAAATCTATATATGTGATATTTCCTTAAATTAAATTGTTACATATCATTGTTAGATACCTATATATGGAATGCAAATTAACTAGAAGAGTGATTGGCATATAATTAAGCAACGAAGCTTCTGCTCCTTGTTTGCATCCTAGCAGTCTAAGATTTCATGAGAAATCATTCATGACATTGTATCAAAAACCAGAAGAGTTGATGTAATTAAGTGATTAGGGTTTGATCCTATTGAGAAGAGATGGCTCATGAAACAACTACTTATTTAGTAGTTGTTACTTGGTACAAAACTTGTTAACAAAATTTCTGGACAAATGGGCAAAAGTAGACTAATGTTATTTGTACAAAAAAATTTTAAGTCCCATGTCAATAAAAACTCCATCTAATAGTGTACGAAGAGTTCATCAATATAAACGCCAAAAAAGTTGTAATACAAAACTCATTTCTTGCAAAAATAATATAGTATAAACAAGAGTTAAATTATGAAAAATACTTTGTCTTGATCTCTGTGTCAACTTAGATATCACATATTATTCATCAGTGGATGAGATATTTGTCGATACACAAACCAGGAAGAAAATAATTAAAAGGCGAATTGCAATATCTCCCCTAAATTTTGATAAAATTAAGTCTCCACTATTTGTTTAAACAAAACTGACCTCTCCTAATTGCTTTCTTCTGAAAAGAAGGTAATGTAATAAGGAAAATGTTATTTATGCATATCTTGTGGCCATACACCCCTTTCTCTGCTCATGCATATATTGACAAGTTTGATGAATTTGTCAATATATTTATCAAACTTGTCGATATATGCATAGATGGAGAAATGGGTGTATGGCAAAAAAAAAGTATGTATTCATAGCAGTCCTCATGTAATAATTTTACAAGTAAAAAACAACCAAAAAGAATCAACTTCACCAAATTTCAACAAAGTTCATTGTAATTAAACCAAACAATAAACAAAAAACAAACCTTTTAAGCTAACTGAGGTTGGCAATCTGAGGAGGAATTATTCCAGAAAATTGACATTAAGATAAAGATAAACCAATTCAGTGAGACTTGAAACCTCTCTTGGTATCTCACAAGAGATGCTATTGTAATGAATGAACAACCAAGCATTATCAGAATTAGAAATATAAGACAAATTTGCAGTGTAATTAGAAATTATAAGACAAAATTGCAGCATAATTCGCACTAATTCCATAAATGCAGCAGCAAACACTAAAACCATGCACGATTCAATCTTAACAATTGCAATCACCCTTTCATTACTATTCAAGAGTCTCTAATCATCCAAAACCTAGAATATCTCAGTGACAATAATAATTATATGTACCTAGAAGATGATTTTGCCATAAAAGAAAAATACCCTCATGATTTTTTGAGGCAACAATCCTTGAAAGAGGAAGTTTGAATAGACATGAAAACAATTAACAGAAAGAGTAGTAATAAACTGCAATAAAAACTTTTTTTATTTTGAATTTGAAGCTAACTTTTCAACCCGAAATATTGTTTTTAGTCAAATAGTTAATAAGGATGAAAATGGAAAGAAAAATTGAACCCCAAAAGTTGTTATCTCAAGGTAATCTTTTTTACTATATCGTGTAGATTATGAATCCAAAACAAAATAAAACACTCTTGTGAAAGAAAAACTTAATATTCATTCAAATACCAATACAATTTGAGAGATTCAAAATATGTATTGAGTATTTAGTTGCAACGATACACAACAAAAACTAAAAAATGCGGCTTAACATGTAGTTGACCTGCTTGTAATATCTAACGTTCCCCAAAACAATTAAAGGCCATTGAACCAGTATGTCATTAAACAAGTATATATTGTAATTGAAGCTACTGAGATACAAGTCCATCAAATTAATTAGTGTTAGGAAATATCAGGTTAGTGAAAATGAGGGGGAAAAGGAAAGTAATGTAAGCATTATATCGCTTACTTTTATAATAAAACATGACATAATACTTGTAATTTGACTATATAAGCAAAATAAAACAGAAATAATTAAGAGACCATCATTGTTCCTAATTGAGATTATGAATCCTCCAAATTTTACATCTAAAAAATGTTCTGCAGACAGAATCAAGCAGAATAGAGTATGGTTAGCTTTTCAAAATGCATAAACATTATTTTTACATCTAAAATATGTTCTAGACAGACTCAAGTAGAATAGTAATATAAAGGGACATAAAAAATTAGCAAGACATCCTATCATGTATAATTATCATTGCAAAATTCATAAACACTACTTTTGCAAACACTCTTAACCATAAGAACTAATATCAGCAACAATAATTGGCATTAATAATCATACCTGTAACAGCTGAAGACTATATCGCCTTTGATATTAGTAGTGAGTATATCTGCTAGGAGCATAGAAAAGACCTTATACATGCAAAGTCAGCACTAGTTACTACTTAGTAGAATTCTATACACACAAAAGATGGACCCAACTTTGAAAGGATACTAGAAATTTCTAGGAGTAGCAACTGGTAACCCTTGAAATTAAATAACTAGAGTAAACTCGAATAAGGGACAGAACCGAGGTGGTCCTGCATGAATATTATTGAAAGAAAATAAGAACAAGGGTGCCAATCTCCTAATTCAAATTCCTAGTTGAAATTCCTTATAATCAATGAATGAATAAAACCCTACTCCTATTTAATGTAAAATACACCTAATAGAAATCCTTTAATTACTCAAAATATAACTCCTAACTAACTGAACATAATTTTAATTCCTAAAGGCCCAAACCAAACCAAAACAGAAATAAAATTCCTAAAACTACTAAAAACATTATTCTCCTGGTTTGCTACTGTTTATGGTGAGTAACATAATGTTAATAACATTAAAAAATATTGAGAATAAAACAAATATATGCAATTAAAAAGATCTAGCTATCAAGGGTTTATATATGAGTATGTTACCTGTTTAGTGAACTGCGGCCGTGGGTGAGTTAAGTGCTTAGTGAAGTAAGAAAAGCATCACATTAGTGCAAGTAAGAAGGGTGAGAAAAACGAAAGTGTGGCCAATTAAGAGAGGTGCAGAAAGAGAGAAAATTAAGAGAGTATATATGGTCCTAGTACACAAGTAAGTTAAGTGTAATTGTGCTTGAGTGTGAGTGACAGCAAGAGTACATGAACATTATATGTAGATGGACAGAGATATTGGGCAGAATTTTGTTTAGCAGAATGATGAAGACATAGGAAGGACCAGTGTAGCAGAATTTTGTATAGAGTACAGGAAATTCCAAATAGTTTGAGCATGAATCAGAATGTCAAAGACACGAGAAGAACCAGTATAGCAAAATCCTATAGTGGGATAGAGATGCTGAGCAGAATTTTGTATAGCAGAAATATATATAAGATTGATGCTCTTTTATAGCAGAAACATTCACAAAAGAGCATTGTTTCCATCAGCAATAACAGACAGAGCTGCTGAGATGAATTGTTATGTAACCACAATACAACAGCCACCAAAAAGAGCAAGCATAGATAGAACCAGCCATCATGACAGATAATCCAACAGCAACACAGCAGCAGAAATTTTATCCTATTTGTCTTGATGACAACATCAAGAACACTAGATACGGTAGCAAATCTTATTTGTAACACAGACACACTAGAGGAATACAACCATTCAACTATAAAAGACATATAAAACACATACACACACCATTCAGCTATAAAAGACAGATAAAACACACACACAAACACAAACATGAAGGCAAACAAACAAAGAGAAATTCTTTGTTAATTTTTAGTCCGAGTTGAATTAATGCGTTCCCAGCACTCAAAAGTATGGAGGGAGGCTCGAGCTATTGACCGTGAGCCCAACCCCCACATCAATAGCCGTTGCACGAGGAATCAAAGCTCTTGACCGTGAGCCCAACCCCCACATCAAGAACCCAATTCCTCCCCTATGTTCCCATACCGGGCCAGTACTAGCATCTTCCCCTTCACATGTACGGGCAGTACAAACTCGGAGGCTCGAGCTATTGCCGTGAGCCCAACCCCACACCAATAGCCGTTGCACAAGGAATCGAAGCTCTTGACGTGAGCCCAACCCCCACATCAAGACACTTGTTCCCTCCTCATCCATACACATTCCAGGCATACATGCTCAGGAGGCGCAAATTAATTTAAGTGATCAACCAAACAAACAAACACTCTCTTATTAAAACACAACCAAAACAATCAAAGAGATACATCAATCAAACTTAAACAGAAAACACAGATAGACACACTAGAGGAATACAACAATTCTTTGTTCATTTTTAGTCTAAGTTGAAGTAAGGCGTTCCTAGCACTCAAAGTATGGAGGGAGGCTCGAGCTCTTGATAGTAGGCCCAACCACTACATCAAGAACCCAATTCCCTCCCCATGTTCCCATACCCGGGCTAGTACTAGCATCTTCCCCTTTACATGTACGGGCAGTATAAACTCGGAGGCTCGAGCTATTGGCCGTAGGCCCAACCCCCACACCAATAGCCGTTGCACAAGGAATCGAAGCTCTTGACCGTAGGCCCAACCCCCACATCAAGACACTTGTTCCCTCCTCATCCATACACATTCCAGGCATACATGCTCAGGAGGCACATATTAATTTAAGTGATCAACCAAACAAACAAACACTCTCTTATTAAAACACAACCAAAACAATCAAAGAGATACATCAACACATAAAACATAACACAAAGTAAATCAGCAAAGAAAGAATCACACACAGAAATACAAACATGATGCAAAATTCAAAATATGAAAGTGAAATATACTTATTCCTAAGGCAATCAGCAAGAGACCTGTTACAGTTCTTGAGAGAGAGAGAGAGTTACAAAGAAGACGATGAAGAGAGACCTGTTACAGTTCTTGAGAGAGACAGAGAGAGTTGGAAAGAAGACGATAACGAAGAGAAAAGGGAAAAGTGACGTTGCACACAGTCACAGCACAGAGCAGAGCACAGTATTTTCAGAGAATTCTTGAGAGAGAGAGAACGAATAAGAGAAAAGGGAAAAGAGAATTCTTGAGAAAGAGAGAACGAAGAAGAGAAGAGGGAAAAGAGAATTCTTGACAGAGAGAGAACGAAGAAGAGAAAAGGGAAAAAAAGAGAATTCTTGAGAGAGAGAGAATGAAGAAGAGAAAAGGGAAAAGAGAATTCTTGAGAGAGACAGAAAGAAGAAGAGAAAAGGGAAAAGAGAATTCTTGAGAGAGAGAACAAAGAAGAGAAAAGGGAAAAGAGAATTCTTGACAGAGAGAGAGAACGAAGAAGAGAAAAGGGAAAAGAGAATTCTTGACAGAATTCTAAAAGAAAAGAAAATTGATTAAAAGAGCCCTAAATTTGAAAGATGAATTGACTTGCTTATGGTTTTATGAACTTTGTCCTATATCTTCTATATATTTATAAAATTTATTTAAAAAACCTTAAACTTCTTTAATTTCAAAATTATTACAATAATATCCTTTAGAAACTAGACTAATCTTTTCTTTAATCGCAGTTGGACAAACAATATTTCTAGAGAAAGTTAAAGACTTAGGTTTGGTTTGGTAATGCTGTGGCTCTCAAAAAGCTGCTGAGCTCTTTGAGCTCTCAAAAAGCTGCTCTCAAGGAGCCACGCTATGACCGTTTGATAAAATAGTTCAAAATTTGCTCTCAATAAGCAGAAGTCATGAGTGTGAGTTTGGTAAGTACATTTTGCAAGTGCTTTCAAAGTATAAAATTACTATAATAGACATAAATATTAAACGATATTATTTTTACTTTTATTTCAATTAATATTTATAATAATTAATAACATAAAAATTAAAATAATACCACTTATAAATCCAAACATAGATAAATAATTCAATATTTTCACATTAGTTCTTACCTATACGGTCCTATCCGAAAGGAGCTAAAGCATGAGAAAAGTTCATGTTTTTATTGTATAGACAACGCACCAAGGAAAAATAAGGATTGCAGTGAGGAAAAATAAGCGCCAACAAAAAAAAAAATAGCGGTATATTTTGTTAAAAAGAAAGCGAAAAAAAATTGAAGAGAAAATATCTTAAATGGGATGTAATTGATTAGGAATAAAATTGGATTTTATTAAAATTTAAGGTTAATTAGTCATTTTACTTTTTGAGGAGCTAGAGCCAACTCTGAATAGCTACTCCTAATGGCTCCTAGGAGCACCCTTGGCTCTCAAAAGTAAGGAGCAAAAGCTCCTTGGCTTTTTGAGTTACCAAACACAAAATAGGAGCTTATGCTTTGAGCACTTGATCAAAAAACTTTACCAAACTCACACTTAAAGTCATAAAGATAAATAGAGAACAATATTTATGAATTTCATTAAACTAGGAGAAAACTAGGTGTAATCTACCCAATAAATAAAAAAATCAACAAAAATAAAAAAAAAGGAAAAGAATCAATAAATAAATAAATAAAAAAGAACCTCCTTCATCTTCACCATCATCATTCATCAGCACCCTTAATCGCATCATTCATGACCAAAAATCAACAAAAAAAATAATATAACAAACAACACAATCAAAGAAACAGAGAACAATGAAGGAATAGTTACCACCGCCGGCGTAGCTACAGTCGCGGCACAACCGGGAGATCCGTCCAGATCCGGTGGCTGTCTCTCTCTCCTCTCCGCAGCCATGGAAGCTACGGCCGTCGCGAACTCTGCCACTCCTCCCTTGCCTCGCTCCGTTCTCGCTCTCTCTCGGCTTCTCTCTTCCATGGCGGTCATCGCAGATCTCCGCCTCGGAGCTCTCTCTCTCTCTCTGTCTCCACGCGATCTCATCTCTCACCTCTCTCACATCTCATCTCTACAACCTAAACCTAATCACACTTTTGCAATTTATGACTGTTTTTGTGTTATGTATTGGAAACTCATTTTGGTTTCATTCTTTTGCCTTCCAATGGGCCTTTTAATTTTTAGTTTTCAGCCCAATCTGCACTCTATTATTATTATTATTATTATTATTATTATTATAAAAAAGTATCTCGTTAGGAGGATAAATTATTATTATTGTAATATGATACAAGGTTTAGGAAGAACTATTATTATTATTATTATTATTATTATTATTATTATTATTATTATTATTATTATTATTATTATTATAGTAATAATAAATGTGATAAAAATTACAGAGAGTAGAGATAGCATAATAAAAAGTCATTTTATTTTTAATTTAGAGAGCTAACACGTCTAATTTTCTTTTTAAACACTCAATACTTTTATTTAAAATTTCTAAATCACTTTCAAGATGATATAAAATAGCAAGATGAGCTATAATTGGTAGTGCTGATAATTGTAACTCTTGAATTTCAATTTTTAAATCATTAATATTTTCAATAACATTTTCTTTAGCAAAATATAATTTCTTTAAACCAGTTCTATGCAAATATAAAGGATAAATTATAATCATAAAAGCAAGTAAGATAAGAAGCTTACCGTGTGCAATAATTCTTCTGCTTGAAACTAATAATTTTATTTCACAATGCTCTTACAAGGAACTGATGCAAAGTAACACAAAGAAAATTTTTAAGTGAGTGAGTAAGATCGGATGTTTTCACCCGGTGCCTTCTCCTTTTTTACATACTGCTTATATAGACCATACTAATTCTTAATTTCATAACACATGTACCGTGTGAGTAAGCATTTTTGCCTTGTACTTACCAAGCCTAATAACTCTAAATTTTGGAAAATATTCTTAATGCTAGTCAAGATGCCCATGATGGCTTTTCTACATGCATATGACTTTTACTCACCTAAAACACTTGGACATGCTTAGTCTTTACGTGGCCTTGCTTGGATTTTTTATTTTTTATTTATTTATTTATTTATTATTTAGTACATATCTTTTACAAATCATACGGGTCTTGTGAGTCTTCAAAATAATTTCTTGGACTTGAAGCGGTGTCTTCTTCTTTTAGTGTTGATGACGTGATAGCTTGTATCATTTCTCTCATTTCGTCTTCAGAAGTGGTTGCTGCTAGAGCTGCTAAGAGTTGTTGTTTTTGTGCTAGGAATTGTGATTCTTCTTCATAAGCTTTTTGAGAAAATTGCCTTGCCTGACTAGTACTTGGACTGCTCCGCTTATCTTTGGAGAGGCTAACCCAATTATCTATAGTTGTTTTGCTGATAAGATTAAGATCAAATTTGCTCCACCATTTTACTTTAATTACTCTTACTAGATATTGGACACTGAGGTTATCAACATCTTTCATTGAATCATAGTCCTAGGCCATTATCGAGCATATTCCCATGGCTGCTACATATGATATAAGTTTGTAGTCTGCTACAAAATTGGTCTTTGATTTAAAATATTCATAACCCATGGCTACTTCTTTTGGGAAAATATCTGGTATTGCTCTGAAGTCATAGAACCATTTCATAAACCATTTTGGTAGTTGTAATGAAATCCCTTCTCTGAACCAGAAGAACCAGGAATGGGGGCTCGGATTCAAATACAAGGCGTGATGCCATGCATTCATGTAATCATAGTAAGTGTATTCCTGAGGATTGAACTGTCTGGAAAATTTTTTACTTTTAAACATTTCTTGGCCCCAATCTTGTAAAGATATTACTCTCATTATTTTAATTCGGGAGAATGAAATCTCTCCGGTAGTAGGATTTTTTGTGTGGGTCAACTCAATTGACTCTGTGTCTACTAATATAAACTCATAAAATTTTTGGATCTTTCTTAGATCTACTGGGACATAATGGAAGGGCTTTGGAAATATATGTTTGTACATAGTCCTTCGATCTATTTGGAACCACTCTTTCTCAATAGGTATTATTGAATGTGCTTCGGCCTTTTCTTTGTAATTGGATTCAGCTGCTATGGTTGGTTTTGTAGTGAATAGCTCTGAAGGTTTTATTGGGGTGTATTTTGTTGGTGCAATAATAGGAGAGCTTTTATTTGTGATAGAATTATTAGTAATATAATTACTCTTAACAATCTGTGACATAGTCACTGGTCTTGATGAAGAAGCTTTTACCGATAATTTGTCTTGGTCCAAAGGGGGACCATATTCATCGCTGGTAATTGATTTTTTGCTCATATTGGGTAGAACCCTGCAAAAATTCTCTAGTAAAGAAATCTAGTAATACATTTTTCTCACCTTTAATATGTTCTATTTCAAAGTCAAAACATGATAAAAGAGCTTGCCATCTAGCAAAAATATGTTTTGAAACCAGATTTTTTACATCATTCTTCAAAACATTTGGAGCTGCTTTACAGTCGGTTCTTACTAAAAACTTTTTATTAAATAAATCATCTTGAAATTTAGTAATAACCAGAACTATTGATAAAATTTCCTTTTTAACTGTTGAATATTTTTGTTGAGCTGGGTGCCATATGCCCGAATGATATTTAACTATTTGCTCATGTTTTGCATTAGGAAGGAGTTGTTTAAGTACACCCCATATCCTATATCAGAGGCATCAGACTCTATTATTAGTGATGCAGAAGGATCTGGGATCCCCAAATAAGGAAGACTCTTGACAATACTTTTAACTTTTACAACTACTTGTGTCATATCTTTATCCCATGATGGAGGAGTTTTTCTAAGTCGTTTATATAATGGGGCACACATAGTTATGATATTAGGGATAAGATCAGCTACATAGTTGAGGCATCCTAGGAATCTTTATAATTGTTTTTTGTCTTTTATTTCATTAGAAAATTTCTTAGCAAATTCTAATGACCTCTTGATAGGGGTAATTGTTCCCTGATAAATCTCATATCCTAAGAATCTTACTCTAGTTTGAAATATTTTCATCTTTTTTGCTGATACAACCAATCCATTCTCTTTTATTAATTTAATAAATTTTTCTAGGTGATCAATATGACTACTAATATTTTTAGAAAATATTAAAACATCATCTAAATATACTATAGAAAATTCCATATATGGATAAAATATATTATTCATTATTTCTTGAAATTCACTTGGGGCATTTTTTAAGCCTTGTGGCATAACATTCCACTCATAATGACCAAAGGGTACTACAAAAGTTGTTTTATACTTATCTTCTTCTTTTACTAAAATTTGATAGTATCCGAATTTCATATCAAATTTTGAAAATATAGTGGCTTGATTCAATCTCTTTATTAAGTCACTCTTATTGGGTAAAGGATACCTAATCCATTTTAAAACTTTATTTAAGGGTTTATAATTTATTACTAGCCTAGGTGCTCCTCTTTCTAATTCAGATGCTTTCATTACATAAAATCCCGGACAGCTCCATGGTGACTTTGAAGGTCTTATTAATCCTTTATCTAAATACTCTTGTATTTCTTGTTTACAATATTTCAAATATTCTTCATTCATTTGTATTGGCTTGGCTTTTGTTGGAATATTTTTTTCATTAAATCCCTCTTCATAGGGTAAAGATACTTCATGCTTTTTACGATGATGGAACGCCATTGGATTGGTGTCACAAATCTCTTTTTCTATTCTATTTTCAAATTCTTTTATGATTTCTTGTATTTTTGGAGTTTTTATTTGTTCCTCTACTCTTTTATATTGTATCTCTTTATTTAACATATTAATTTGTCTATGTTTCCTTTCTATTGTATTCACTCTTGTTATCGAAGCTTCTTGTAATAAATTTAATTCTTTTATTCTTGGTGGTTGTAAGAATTCAAAGATTATAAGGTGTTCTGGTACAACATTGGTCACTACTCCTTCTTTACTTACATAAAAAGGATATAATAATGTAAAAATTGGATTCCCTAAAATAACTTGGTTACTAATTTCCGGCATCAAGACAAATGAAGTGGTAAAACATATTTTTCCTTTGCAAATTTTTGCATTTGGTAATTTATAAGTTAATTTCATTCTTGATTGACTTGCATTAAAAACCTTTTCAGTGGTCTTTTCATAGTATTTAGTCGGGATGATTCCTTCTTGTATACAATTTACATCTGCTCCTGAATCATTAATGCTATTAATTCAAATTTCTCTTCTTTTATTACTAGTGTGACTTTACACAACCACTTATGAGTAGTTATTAAGCTTAATAAATTAATATATGAAGAACTCTCTTGTTGTTCATTTTTATTTTCTTCCTTATCATTTTGAATCTTAATAATTCTTTCTCCCTCTATTCTTAATAATCTATATTCTAAGGCAATGTTTTGTTCCTTTAATTCTAATATCTCTTGTTTTAAAATTTTTATTTCATTTTGCAAATCCCTTATGGTAACTGTTTCTTTAAGGGGCTTAAACCTATTGTATATTTCTTTTATTTCTACGGGTCTTATTTCTTGTTGTTTATGTTCTTCTTTAGAAACTAATTCATTTAATTGTTGTATAAATTCATTTCTTAATGGGGAATCTTCTAGTTTGTCTATGATAGTAATTAAAGTAGAGGTTTGTTCCCTTGTTAAAACATTTATTTCTTTTTTGTTGCATGTACGACAAGTGCATAATCCTAGTCCTAAACAAGATTCTTCCTCTATTTCTGATTCTTCCGAAGAGCTCATCATATCAATTTGGTATTTATTATTATTATTATTATTATTATTATTATTATTATTATTATTATTATTATTATTATTGTTGTTGTTGTTGTTGTTGTTGTTCATTATTAACTAATATCAACACGTACCTAATTAAAAAGTGAGATTTCACTATTTTTCTAGAAGCATTATAAAGGTAAAGATTATAGTTTTAAAATATTGAATTATATAATTTTTAAATCTAATTAGAAATTGAATGTTATAAACTTTAAAAAATGATATTTCACATTTTTTTTAGAAACACTATTAAAGTAAAAATTATAGCTTTTAAAATATTGAATTACATAATTTTTAAACCAAATTAGAAATTGAACACTATAGACTTTAAAAAGTGATATTTCACTACTTTTCTATAAACACTATAAAAGTAAATACTGTAGTCTTTAAAATATTGAATTACATCATTTTTAAACCTAATTAGAAATTGAAGGCTATACACTTTAAAATGTGAGATTTCACTATTTCTCTATAAACAAGTAAAAATTATAGCCTTTAAAATATTTGAATTACATAATTTTTAAATCTAATTAGAAATTGAAGACTAGACTTTAAAAGTTGAGATTTCACAATTTTTCTAGAAACACTATAAAAGTGAAGACTATAGGCTTTAAAATATTGAATAATATATATTTTTTAAACTAAGTAGAAACTGAAGACTATAGACTTTAAAAAGTGAGATTTCACAATTGTTTTTAGAAACATTATAAAAAGTGAAGACTATAGGCTTTAAAATATTGAATTACATAATTTTTTCAAAGTAAGAAGAAATTGAAGACTATATCTTTTAAAAACAAGATTTTACAATTTTTCTACAAACACTAAAAAAGATAAGACTATACGCTTTAAAATATTGAATTACATTAGTTTTTTTAATCTTAGTAGAAACTGAAGGCTATAAGCTTTAAAATGTGAGATTTCACAATTTTTATATAAACACTATAAAAGTGAAGACTATAGGCTTTACAATATTGAATTACATAATTTTTTTAAACTTAGTAGAAATTGAAGGCTATAGACTTTAAAAAGTGAGATTTCACAATTTTTCTAGAAACACTATAAAAGTGAAGACTATATTCTTTAAAATGTTGATTTACATATTTTTGTTTAAACTAAGTAGAAATTTAAGGCTATAGGATTTAAAAAGTGAAATTTTACAATTTTTTTTACAAACACTAAGAAAACGAAGACTATAGGCTTTAGAATATTGAATTACATAATTTTTTTAAACTTAGTTGAAACTTAAGGCTATAGGCTTTATGTAATACCTCGGGTAGTCTGAGTTTGTTGAGTAAGAGATCACGGTGCACACCGGGGAGATAGGGCCAGGTGGGCCCCACCCCTCTTTTTCCTTTCCTTTTTCCTTTTCCTTTCTTCCTTCTTTCTTTTATTTTCTCACGCAGCCTCTCTCTCCCTCTCTTCTCCATTTTCTTCTTTCTTCATTTCTCATCTTCCTCCTCTCTCAATCTCTCATCCATCTTGAAGATTGAAGTGTGTTTTTCTCATCTAGTATATTGTGGGTAAGTGTAGAGTATTTCTTTTTCTCCATTGATGCCTATTTTCTCTGATTTTCGGATTTGGGGGTTTAGGGTTCCTAATTGGGGTTTTTGATTTTGTTGAGAGATTGAGGTTTGTGATGTGTTCTCTAGGGTCTCAACCAACTAGGGAAGCTCCGGGGAACTCATCCTAGCTTCGGGTGGAGTCTTGGAGCTTTTTGGAGTAATTTGTGAGTAATGAGTTATTTGTGGTTTATGTATGATTTTGCTTGAATCTGTGAATATCTTGCTATGATAGTTGATAGGGACTAAGATTGGTTGATATATAATTGATATTGCATGTTGGTTGTGTTTGATTTGGATGAGTTGTGGTGAAAATGTGGATTTGGGGATGATTTTCGCGAAGTTTTCTGCAGAATTTCGTCTCTGACCCAGGCTGTAATCGATTACAGCGAATTGGTAATCGATTACAGCGAATTGGTAATCGATTACCAACATATTATAATCGATTACTGTAATCGATTACCACGGGTTGGTAATCGATTACAGACAGCCAATTTTCGTAAAAATTTTCTTCAGAACGAAATTTGAAGCAGGTAATCGATTACAGAGATCTGTAATCGATTACATCAGTATAAAAACTCAATTTTCAAGACTTTAACTCAATATTTTCTTATTTTAAAGTTAATTACTCAAATCCATTCGTTCACCACTACCCCAAACTTATTACTTGAATGTTTATAAGGTCATGATATTTATGATATGATGTCGATGATGTGATGATGAATTGATGAAGTACTTAGGTTGTGATTGTGAGTGATATGTGCCACTAACAGCGTTAAATAAGATAAAATGTGACTGAAATAAGAGATGGTAAAACGACCTGAGGAGGGGCATAGCTCGCGAGGTCGTAAATGGGAAACCTGAAGAGGGGCATAGCTCGCGGGGTTTCTCAGTATGGTGTCTGATGAGGGGCATAGCTCGCGGGACATCCATACTTCCTATGAACATGAGATGGGGCCGAGCTCCAGGTGTTCATAGGTTATAAGCTACCATGATAAAGAGACTGTATAAGAACGTTCGAGTTATATATCTGCTGTGTTGGTTTATTTTATGCTTGTTGATTCATGTTATATCTGCATACACTGCTTATAACCTGTTTATTCACTAAGCGTATGACTCACCCATTCATATAATATGTTTTCAGATCAAGGTGCAGATCAAGGGACGAGTTCATCCGTTCCTCCGGGTTCTTAGATTTGGTGAGCCTCATATGTTAGAGGCATTTATGTAGTTTATCCTTAGGGTATGCTCCTAATGTTACAGACAGGATTTCCTTGTACTAGAGTACGTGGTTGTTAATGTATAAGTCTATGTAAGACTTGTTGTGATTGTGTTGTTGTTATTAGACTTCCTTCAGAGTATGTATGATGATATTTATATATTTGGATGTATGGATTGCTTATGGTGGTCTATGAATTAAGTAGAATGTTATGACCAGGTTATATATATATGGATATTATGTATGCTAGTGTAGCTGGATTACTGTGTGAATTACAGGTTAAGGCTGACATGGGACTCGGTGTCCCATGTGCCGGTCACGATCCGAATTGGGTCGTGACACTTTAAAATGTAAGATTTCACAATTTTTCTAGAAACTATATAAAGTGAAGACTATAGGCTTTAAAATATTAAATTACATAATTTTTTTAAACTTAGTAAAAATTGAAGGCTAGACTTAAAAAAGTGAGATTTCACAATTTTTCTAGAAACACTATAGAAGTGAAGACTATTGGCTTTAAAATATTTATTTACATAATTTTTTTAAACAAAGTAGAAAATGAAGGCTATAGGATTTAAAAAGTGAGATTTTACTACTTTTCTGGAAATACTATAAAAGTGAAGACTATAGTCTTTAAAATATTGAATTATATAATTTTTTTAAACAAAGTAGAAATTGAATGCTATAGGCTTTAATGTAATACCTCGGGTATTCTGAGTTAGTTGAGTAAGAAATCGCGGTGCACCAGGGAGATAGTGCCAAGTGGGCCCCACCTCCCCACCCCTTTTCTCCCATTTCCTTTCTTTTTCTTTCTTTCCCCTCACTTTCCCGTATCTTTCTCTCTCCCTCTATTCCCCTTCTTCTTCTTCTTCATCATCTCCTTTCTCCCTTCTCCAATCCTTCACCCAAACCCCATTTCTCATCAAAATCAATTTATCAATCATCATCTAGTATAGTGTGGGTAAGTGTAGTGTATTTCTTTTTCTCTCTTGGTGTATATTCTCTCTAATTTCCGGATTTGGGGTTCTAGGGTTTACAATTGGGGTTTTTGATTTTGTTGTGAGATTGAGGTTTGTGATGTGTTCTCTAGGGTCTCAACCAACTAGAGAAGCTCCGGGTAACTCATCATAGCTCCGGGTGGTGTCTTGGAGCTCATTGGAGTAATTTGTGAGTAATGGGTTATTTATGGTTTATGTTTGATTTTGATTGATATTGTAAATTTCTTGCTATGATAGTTGATAGGGACTGAGATTGGTTGATATATAATTGATATTGCATATTGGTTGTTTTTGATTTGGATGGGTTGTGGTGAAAATGTGGATTTGGAGATGAATTTCGAACAATTTTCTACAGAATTTCGTCTCTGACCCAGGCTGTAATCGATTACTGTAATCGATTACCCAGACTCTGTAATCGATTACCACGAGTTAGTAATCGATTACAGGTTGCCAATTTTTGCAAAAAAATTTCTTCGGAACGAAATTTGAAGCGGGTATCCGATTATAGAGGTCATTAATTGATTACAGCAGTACTAAAACTCCATTTTTTTAAGACTTTAACTCAAAATCTTCATGCTATTAAGTATACATTCAAATCCATTCGTTAACCACTATCCCAAACTGGATTCCCGAATGTTTACGATGATGCGATGACGATGAACCTATGGTAGTTAAGATTTATATATATATATATATATATATATATATATATATATACCAAAAAGAATTTTAAAGGCAAGACCAGTTTGGATCCGACCTGAGGAGGGGTTGGGTTCCCGGGGTCGAATGACTTAAGGACCTGAGGAGGGGCGGGGCTCCCGGGGTTCTTAGGTTAATTATGTCTGAGGAGGGGCGGGGCTCCCGGGACAGAAATGAGGATCTGAGGAGGGGCAGGGCTCCCGGGATCCACACAAGTAAATTACATACTAAGGCATACAGAAATATGAAACGAATTAACGTACGAGGATTATGATAAGGAAACTGGTTTGTATGTGGTATGTACTATCGCATGAATTGTGGGTGCTTGTGTATGCTATATGTGTCATTCATAAACTGTTTATAATCTATTATTCACTGAGCGTATGACTCACCCATTCATACAAACCATTTTCAAATTCAGGTGCAGATCAGGAGGCGAGCCCTTCCGTTCCTCCAAGCTCTTAACTTTGGTGAGCCTCATTATGTAGAGGCGTTATGCTATGTTTGTAGAAACATTATAAAAAGTGAAGACTATAGGCTTTAAAATATTGAATTACATAATTTTTTTAAATTAAGAAGAAATTGAAGACTATAGGCTTTTAAAAACAAGATTTTACAATTTTTCTACAAACTCTAAAAAAGAGAAGACCATACGCTTTAAAATATTGAATTACATTAGTTTTTTTAATCTTAGTAGAAACTGGAGGCTATAAGCTTTAAAATGTGAGATTTCACAATTTTTCTAGAAACACTATAAAAGTGAAGACTATAGGCTTTACAATATTGAATTACATAATTTTTTTAAACTTAGTAGAAATTGAAGATTATAGACTTTAAAAAGTGAGATTTCACAATTTTTCTAGAAACACTCTAAAAGTGAAGACTATATTCTTTAAACTGTTGATTTACATATTTTTGTTTAAACTAAGTAGAAATTAAAGGCTATAGGATTTAAAACGTGAGATTTTATAATTTTTGTTACAAACACTGAAAAAGTGAAGACTATAGGCTTTAGAATATTGAACTACATAATTTTTTTAAACTTAGTTGAAACTGAAGACTATAGGCTTTAAAATGTAAGATTTCACAATTTCTCTAGAAACTATATAAGGTGAAGACTGTATAGGCTTTAAAATATTGAATTGCATAATTTTTTAAAACTTAGTAGAAATTGAAGACTAGACTTAAAAAAGTGAGATTTCACATTTTTTCTAGAAACACTATAGAAGTGAAGACTATTGGCTTTAAAATATTTATGAACATAATTTTTTTAAACTAAGTAGAAAATGAAGGCTATAGGATTAAGTGAGATTTTACTACTTTTCTAGAAATACTATAAAGTGAAGACTATAGTCTTTAAAATATTGAATTATATAATTTTTTAAAACTAAGTAGAAATTAAAGGCTTTAGGCTTTAAAAAGTGAGATTTCACAATTTTTTTAGAAACACTATAAAAAGTGTAGACTATAGGCTTTAAAATATTGAATTACATATTTTTTTTAAACTTAGTAGAAATTGAAGGTTATAGGCTTTAAAAAGTAAGTTTTCACAACTTTTTTAGAAATACTATAAAAGTGAAGACTATAGGCTTTATAATATTGAATTACATTAGTTTTTTAAACTTAGTAGAAATTGAAGGCTTATAAGCATTAAAAAGTGACATTTCACAAATTTTAGGCATTAAAATATTCAATTACATAATATTTTTAAACTAAGTGGAAATTGAAGGGTATATGCTTTTAAAACTAAGATTTTTCAAATTTTTTTATAAACACTAAAAAAGTGAAGACTATAGGTTTTAAAATATTGAATTACATAAATTTTTTTAAACTTAGTAGAAATTTAAGATGTGAGATTTCAAAATTTTTCTAGATACTTTATAAAACTAAAGACTATAGGGTTTAAAATATTGAATTACATAATTTTTTTAAACATAGCAGAAATTGAAGGCTATAGACTTTAAAAAGTTAATTTTCACAATTTTTCTTGAAATACTATAAAAGTGAAGACTATAGACTTTATAATATTGAATTACATTAGTTTTTTAAACTTAATAGAAATTGAAGGGTTATAATATTTCAAAAATTTTCTAGATACACTATAAAAGTGAAGACTATAGGCTTTAAAATATTGAATTACATAATTTTTTTAAACTTAGTAGAAATTGCAGGCTACAAACTTTAAAAGGTGATATTTCACAATTTTTCTAGAAACACTATAAAAGTGAAGACAATAGGCTTTAAAATATTGAATTACATAATTTTATTAAACTAAGTAGAAATTGAAGACTATAGACTTTAAAAAGTGAGATTTCACAATTTTTTTAGAAACATTATAAAAAGTGAAGACTATAGGCTTTAAAATATTGAATTACATAATTTTATTAAAGTAAGAAGAAATGTAAGACTATAGGCTTTTAAAAACAAGATTATACAATTTTTCTACAAACACTAAAAAAGAGAAAACTATACGCTTTAAAATATTGAATTACATTAGTTGTTTTAATCTTAGTAGAAACTGATGGCTAAAAGCTTTAAAATGTGAGATTTCACAATTTTTCTAGAAACACTATAAAAGTGAAGACTATAAGCTTTACAATATTGAATTACATAATTTTTATAAACTTAGTAGAAATTGAAGGCTATAGACTTTAAAAAGTGAGATTTCACAATTTTTCTAGAAACACTCTAAAAGTGAAGACTATATTCTTTAAAATGTTGATTTACATATTTTTGTTTAAACTAAGTAGAAATTGAAGGCTATAGGATTTAAAAAGTGAGATTTTACAATTTTTTTTACAAACACTGAAAAAGTGAAGACTATAGGCTTTAGAATATTGAATTACATAATTTTTTTAAACTTAGTTGAAACTGAAGGCTATAGGCTTTAAAATGTAAGATTTCACAATTTTTCTAGAAACTATATAAAGTGAAGACTGTAGACTTTAAAATATTGAATTACATAATTTTTTTAAACTTAGTAGAAATTGAAGGCTAGACTTAAAAAAGTGAGATTTCACAATTTTTCTAGAAACACTATAGAAGTGAAGACTATTGGCTTTAAAATATTTATTTACATAATTTTTTTAAACTAATTAGAAAATGAAGGCTATAGGATTTAAAAAGTGAGATTTTACTACTTTTCTGGAAATACTATAAAAGTGAAGACTATAGTCTTTAAAATATTGAATTATATAATTTTTTTAAACTTTGTAGAAACTGAAGACTATCGACTTTAAAATATGAGATTTCAAAAGTTTTCTAGAAACTTTATAAAAGTGAAGACTATTGGCATTAAAGTATTGAATTACATAATTTTTTTAAACTTATTAGAAATTGAAGGCTATAGACTTTAAAAAGTGAGATTTCACAATTTTTCTAGAAATACTATAAAAGTGAAAAGTATATGCTTTAAAATATTGAATTACATTAGTTTTTTAAACTTAGTAGAAATTGAAGGCTTATAATATTTCAATATTTTTCTAAGAAAAGTGAAGACTATAGGCATTAAAATATTGAATTACATAATATTTTTAAAGTTAGTAGAAATTGAAGGCTTATAGGAACATTCCACACAGATTCCGCAATTCTTCCTCCCTTAACAAGCCTCAAGAAGAAGTCATGCCAACACTTGGCCTACTTACTGATGTTTGTAACACTCTACTAGATAGCCCTTAACGCTTAAGTCATTTTAGGCCATTTCATAAGGGTTACCTCCTTTTATCATGTTTTATCTTTATATTTAAAATATAATACGCGGAAAATAGGCGGAGTAAATTTTCGAAAATCATTTGCGGTATAGAAAATAAGGGCCTTGCGCATAAATACAACGATAATAATAAGCTATACAAACATCTACGAAAATACTACATCATATAAATAACTCTCATCAAGTAACAAACATGAAATAAATACTAGGTCTCACCCCATAAGCCAAAAACTGTGACCTATGAGATTCCACCATAAATATGAGTAAATTGAAAGTGTATGTGTGCACGAGAAGGGGGGTTGAATCGTGCAAGTTTTAAAAATTACTTGTTAAAACTTTTACTTAGAAAGTCGTTTTTACTCAGAAGGTAGATTTAAGAGTTTGCAGCGGAAATTGCTTTCTGAGCAGTTTTGAGAAAATGACTTTAAGTTATAATTTCTTAAACGCTTTCTGATTTTAATCAATAAAGTTTTTCACGAGACCTCTTAATTAAAATCGTGGTAGAGTTTTTCTCAAAGATTTATGCAAGTAAAGAGCAAGGGAGAAAAGCTTAACATAAAGAATTTTATACTGGTTCGGTTATAACCAACCTACTCCAGTCCTCAACCTTCAGTTGAGAGTTCTTAGATATTCTTCTTAAAGTGCCTTCCCAGACAACACTGCCTTTACCAAGTAAAGGACTTCCACCACTTCACAGCCCGAAGTGGATTTCCTTGCCTCACACTAGAGGACTTCCTTGCCTCCAACACTAGAGGACTTCTTTCCCTTAAACACTTAAGGACTTCCTTGCCTCACACTGAGGACTTCTTTGCCTTGAACACTTAAGGACTTAAACTTTGCCTCAAAACACTCGAGGACTTAAACTGCCTTCAAACAGCGAAGGACTTAGCGTTTTTCGGAAAGTTGTTTTTGCTTCGAAAACCAACTACTAAGATTAAGTTACAAACTTAAATTGACCCTTAGTAGACTTCTAGATTTAACTTACAAATGTAAGAATTTACATCAATACAGAACTAGAAGATTTTCGCAAAGTTAGAAGAACAATTCCGTAAAATTGTCTTTCAAAGAAAGTTCTAAGTTTTCGCAGATGATTTTCAATTCAGCAGAGTTTTTGCACGTTTAATCAAGAGTTTTTAGCGCAAGAATTTCGTCACATTGCTCTGGAATTGAACTCATATATATAGGCATCAAAGAGCCGCGAAGTTAGAAGCTTTCACTTTGCTTATGTGGCTGTGTCCTTTTCAGAACGGCTCCCTGCTACAGTCAGCGCGAAATGATGAACTTTTCAGAACTGCACAGTGCGTGTGTTCCCACTTCCTTAGCTAGTTGTAGCGAGCTTTCTGAGACTACTTGCGATCCCTTGAGTTCAGACACTTGGTTGCTTCTGAGTCCAACTTTCTGAGAGTTGTACGGACTTCTGAGGCGAACCTTCTGAGGGAAGACCCTTCTGAGAGCTACCAGTCGCAAGGTCTTCTGAGACACTTCTGAGGCGACAGTGTTCTTTCCTCAGAAACATGTTTTCACCTTCTGCGCTTCTGAGACATCCTTTCTGATATCTTTGGCGCTATGATGTTATCAATTGATCTCGAGGCTACTTGATGTTTTGTCTTGGTCTTTACTCATGGTATTGCAAAAATTCTAAAGCTTTCTGAGACACTTAGCGCACATATTAGCAGAACCTTAAGTAAAATTTTTATACTTATGGCTTAGCTTGTTATCATTAAAATTTTCATAACTCTAAGAGAATTATGCCTAATTCTCTCAGAAGGGTTCTGGAGCTTACAATCTCCCCCTTTTTGATGATAACAACTTAAGTCTTAAGATAATAATTTTGCTTAAGTTCAGAAGTGTTTCTGAGTAAGTTCACAACTTATTCAGAATGCATTTTTGCTTTCTTAGAAACTAACTTAGCTTTCTGAGAGAAGGCTTAGTTATTTTCTTAGAAGGCTGTGATAATCAACAGTTAAAGTATGCAATGTATGATCACTGTTTGAGATTATCAATTACATAGCGTGTATTTCTTGATGAATATATGTATGAAATTCAGAAATACCAGGCTAAGTAAATCAAGAGATGCCAAAATAAAAAAACATAAAATTAAGTAAAACATGAGATGCCAAAATAATGATTTTTCATTGATGGTTTTGTAGAGATACAAAATATTTGGCTCCCCCTAAGTTGTTGCTCCCCCTAAGTTCTAGCCTAGTGTTTACGTATAGCCAATGTACAAAATTTTTTTTTATCATTTATCTACTCCCCCTTTGTTACATCAAAAAGGGTGGCTAAGACATAAACGCCATCATTGACTTAGAACTACTGCCTTCTGGCAATGTAGCGTAGCAGCTGGCATATCTCCATGAGAATCTCGCTCTGAGTCGCATTCGGAGCGCATTCTGGAGGTAGTTCAGAGGAAGTGGAAGGCTGTTGAGAAGATGAGGGTTGAGATGGAGGAGGGCGAGAGACTTCAACCTTAAGTACCTCATCGATGATATCCCTCTTTTGATATTCAGGAAGTTCTTCTTCTTGGACAGCTTTGTCTTCAATAGCAGCGAGTTCAGTAGAAGACTGCCTCTGAGTGTCCTCAGAAACTAGAGCAAGGTCTAGGTCAGAAGGTTGCCGAGCTGATGGTTGCTCCATAGCACCAGAAGTCTGAGCCTCTTCGGAGAGGTTGAAAGTTGAGATCTAGCTATGTATGGCTTCAATGCACTTCAACTTCTCAGTTTGACCAAAGAAAGGCCGAAATTGCACAGAGGGAGGGGTGACTACCATTCTTCCCAGCTGAAAGCCGGAACTAATCATCGATTCCGTAATCGAGAAGGTAGGACCCTGTTGATTAAAGGATGGAGGGGGAACTTCTGTTAGATCTAGAGGAGGAACCTCTGGTTCCTTCTGAGAGTCCTTCTCAGATAGAGTTCCTTCTAAGGAATTGTGGGCAACAAATGCCTCAACTGCTGCAACTCTGGCAGCCATGGTAGCGTCAGCGCCCACCTCTGAGCTGAGCCCAGTGCTGGTGGTCTCTGGCACTACTTCATGTGTTGAGACATGAGTTTCCTCATGTTCCGGAGGAATCTCAGAAGAGAGGGGACCAACCTCAGAAGTTGGTTCAAGTAAGGCTTCCTCATGTTGTAGTTGTTGTTGTGGTTGCATCTGAGCAGCTTCTGGAGTCTCAGAGGGTTGATCCAGTTCCTTCTGGACATCAAGCATTGTCTGAGCCAGTGACTCAGCATTCACAGCAGCAGCCTCAGGTGTGGTTGCCTCAGAGAGTTCCACCATAGAAACCTCAGATGGCTTCTTCTGGGGCTCTTTCTTGGAGCTTCCAGCATCTGGAGTGCGATGCTCAATGCGAAAGCTTGCCGCATCTCCTTCCTCAGAAGAGGAATCAGCAACATTTCCTCCATGCTCTTGAACGTCTTCTCTGGGAGGAGAGACATTCCCAGAGGGGGAGGAGTGATGAGAACCTTCTGCTTCTTCTTCTTCTTCTCTGAAGGATCGGAAGCCTTTTCCTTTCCTTTTTCAGCCTTAGAGGGCTGTAAGGGACCAGCAGCACTCTTAGAAGGCTTCGCTTCCTCCTTCTTCTTCTTGATGTTGTTAAAGGTGACCATGGTGAATTTGCTGTGGTTGAAGACATATTCGTAGTCTTCAAGTGGGAAGGAGAGATGGTTGAGGATTCTGGTCAGAAGGCTTCCGTAAGGTAGACTTGTGAGAGCCCTCTTAGGATGAGCTTGGTGCATCATGTAGTTGAGCACCATCCTTCCAAAATCTATTCTTTCCTTCTTCAGCAGGTGGTACAGTAGGCATGCATCCATGGTTGTGACGTTCCCCATGTCTCCAATCCGAGGGAGAAGGGTATGCTGGACAACTGAGAAGATGATTCTGGCTTCTTGCGTAAGATGAGGCACCTTTACGCCCTTGAGTGGTAAGCTGTTGCTACCAGTCAGAAGTGTCACCACTTCTTCTTCTGAGTCATCTACCTCTTTGACCCATTCTGGGTCGTCAGCGATGACAACACCACCATTTAAGGTCTTGAAAATTTTGTTGATGTCAGAGGAGGAGAAGCGGATTTGTTGATCAGCAATCGTGCTCTTGACCCCTTTGTTGGTGAACCTTTCGATTTGCGAGTAGAAGGCCCTCACCACATTTGGGTAGCATACGTCCTCGGAGCTCATCATGGCTGGCCATCCAGGTTGCTTAAGGAATGTGAGCTGAAGTTCGTCCACTTGGTTGTAGACATTGAGAGGTAATACCCTTCCCATGGCTAGATTCCGTGGGAGATAGGTCTTGTAAAATAGGGATTGCATCTTCTCATCTTCGTAGAGGATGTCTTCTGATACCTCATTAAGGTTGTTTCTCATTAATCCCTTAATTTCTCCAGAGGAGGCCATTAGGAGGAAAAGGGTTAAGTTTGGAATGAGATGAAGAGAAATAGAGAAGACGGGAGAGCAGAGATAGCAGAGAGAGAGAGAGAGAAAAAAAAAAGACAGATGAAGATTGGAAAGCGAGGAGAGGATTTGGCAGAGTTTTGGTAAGTTTTATGCGCAAAGTGCACAAATGGAACAATGCCATGAGTATTTATAGAACTGGCTTGTATCTGACGCTTATCCAAAAGTTACCGTTGGTAACTTGTTTCTCGGAAGGTACCCTTCTGAGAGAAGTGGTCCTTCTGAGAAATGCTCCTTCTGAGAAATGTTTCAGAAGGTCTCCTTTCCGAGGGATGAGTCTTCTGAGAACAAATTTTCTCAGATTGAGTTTTCTGTGTTTTTCCTACTTCTAGCTCAAAAGCTTAGTTCGATTGTTTGTCTCAGAGTCTAAACTAGGACTAAGGGGGGTTTCTAAGAAAAAGTTTTTAATTTCAAAGTACTTAGAAACGTCTTAGATTAAGAAGTCCTTTCAGAACATTGAAACGATCCTCGGGTAAAGGCTTTGTAAATATATCTGAGATTTGATCCTCAGTATTCACAAATTTGAGTTCAATGTCGCCTTTTTGCACATGATCCCGAATAAAATGATGTTTTATATCAATGTGCTTGGATCGAGAATGCTGAATAGGATTCTTAGCTAAGTTGATAGCACTTGTATTATCACAAAGGATAGGAATTTTGGTGTACCTTAATTGATAATCAAGCAGCTGATTCTTAGTCCAGAGCATCTGAGAACAACAGTTTGCAGCAGACACATATTCAGCTTCAGCAGTTGATAAGGCGATCATATTTTGCTTCTTGCAAGACCAAGTGATCAAGCACTTTCCAAAGAAGCAGCAGCAGCCACTTGTGCTTTTTCGATCGATCCTATCTCCAGCGTAGTCAGCATCACAATATCCTACAACATCAGAAGAACAACCTTTCTCGTACCAAAGACCAAGATTAGTAGTTCCACTCAAATATCGTAAAATTCGTTTAACTGCCATTAAATGTGATTGCTTAGGTTTAGACTGGAATCTAGCACAGATCCCAACACTAAGTTGAATATCTGGTCTGGAGGCAGTTAAGTAGAGAAGTGAGCCAATCATCCCTCGATAGTTGCTTTCTGAGACTTTCTCACCATCTTCATCCAAGTCAATTACTTGAGAGGGATGCATGGGAGTGCTCATAGGTTTGGCCTTATCCATCAGAAACTTCCTCAGAAGTTCTTTGGTATACTTCTCTTGGTGGATAACTGTCCCTTCTGACTCTTGCTTGATTTGCAATCCTAGGAAGAATTTGAATTCTCCCATCATGCTCATCTCGAATTCACCTTGCATAAGCTTGGAGAATTCTTTGCAAAGGCATTCATTGGTTGCACCAAATATTATGTCATCAACATAAATCTGGACAATCAAGAAGTCAGAGTCTTCTGAGAGTGTAAAGAGAGTTGTGTCCACTTTCCCTCTTGAGAATCCGTTTTTAAGCAGGAAAGAGCTCAATCTATCGTACCAAGCTCTTGGAGCTTGTTTCAGACCATAGAGAGCCTTTGTAAGCTTAAATACGTGATCCGGGAATGCATCATTCACAAAACCAGGAGGTTGTTTTACATAAACTTCCTCAGAAAGGTATCCATTCAAGAAGGCAGACTTAACGTCCATCTGATAGAGTTTGAAACCTTTGTGTGCTGCAAAAGCTAGCAACATTCTGATAGCTTCCAATCTTGCGACTGGAGCAAAAGTTTCATCGTAGTCTATCCCTTCTTGTTGGTTGTACCCTTGAGCAACCAATCTGGCCTTGTTTCTCACGACTTGCCCGTTTTCATCAAGTTTGTTTCGAAACACCCATTTAGTTCCAATGACACTCTTGCCTTTGGGCTTCTGAGTTAGTTTCCAAACCTGATTTCTCTTGAATTGGTCAAGTTCATCCCGCATGGCATTTACCCAGCTAGGATCATCTAACGCCTCTTCTATGGAGTCTAATTCAAGTTCAGAAACCATAGCAAGATTTGTATAGTTCCTTCTGGTTCTTACGCCACGTTCTGGATCACCCAAGACTTCATTCTGAGAGACGCTCTTCAGGTCTCTTGAACCTCTAATCCCTTTAGGGGTAGGATTCTGAGAAGGAGACACAGAGAGTTCTCTTTCTGAGTCATCAGAAGCTTGTCCTTCTGAGAATCTAGGTTCCATTGTATTTGGAGAAGTAGATTCTCTAGGTTCTGGAGCTTCGATGATGCTACTGGATTTTTCTTTAGATGGAGATGGTTGTTCCATGGGTTGGAAGTCAGTCTCATCATCTATAAGAATTTTCTTTTTGGCTTTCTCAGAAGATATGTTGAGTTTCTCAAACTCATCTTCTAAGTCTGCATCTTTCTGAGACATGTCCTTACTAAGTTCTTTGAACTTAATATGGATTGTCTCTTCAACACATTTACTCCTTTTGTTATATACTCTGTAAGCTTTAGAGACTGAGGAGTATCCTAGGAAGCATCCATCATCGGACTTAGGATCAAACTTAGAGAGTTTGTCCTTTGTGTTGAGAATAAAACAAGAAGAACCAAATATATGGAAATAAGAAATGTTTGGTATTTTATTCTTCCATAGCTCGTAAGGAGTCTTTTTCAGAATTGGTCTCAGAAAGACTCGATTCTGAATGTAGCATGAAGTGTTAACTGCTTCAGCCCAGAAACCTTTTGAAAGTCCGCTTTCTAAGAGCATTGTTCTTGCCATTTCTTGAAGGCTTCGATTCTTTCTCTCAGCCACTCCATTTTGTTGAGGAGTTCTGGGAGATGAGAATTCGTGAGCAATGCCCAAATTTTCGCAAAACTTTTCGAAAGCATGATTCTCAAATTCACCACCATGATCTGATCTTATGGTATGAATGTGCGAATCCTTTTCTGTTGAAACTCTTTTCGTAAATGCTTTGAACTTCTCAAAAGTTTCTTCCTTAGAAGCTAGAAAGAAAACCCAAGTGAATCTGGAGTAATCATCCACTATGACAAGACCATAGCGTTTTCCAGAAAGGGAAGCTGTTCTGGTTGGTCCAAAGAGATCCATGTGGAGCAGTTCCAGTGGTTTCTGAGTAGAAATACCACTTTTACTGGGAATGGAAGCCTTGGTCTGTTTCCCTCTTTCACAGAAGTCGCAGGTTGCATCCTTCTGATACTTAATGCTGGGAAGGCCCTTTACAAGTCCTTTCTGAGAGAGTTCAGAAAGAAGTCTCATATGGACATGACCAAGTTTCTTATGCCACAGCCATTTGTCTTCTTGGACAGAGACAAGGCACTCCACGTTTTGATCCTTTAGATCATCCAGATGGATAACATAGATGTTACCAACACGTTTTCCTTCCAGAACGATCTTGTCATTTGTGAGATTAATCACATGACAATACTTGGCATAAAACTCAACCTTTAAGCCTTTGTCACAAAATTGACTAATGCTTAATAGATTGTGAGTTAAGCCATCGACCAAAAGTACATCTGAGATTTGGTGAGAGGAATCCTTACCAACATCTCCGATTGCAGTGACTCTTCCCTTAGCGTCATCACCGAATCGCACTGTTCCGCCTTTCTTGGGCTTGAGGCTTCTGAACCAGTGCTTTCTTCCAGTCATGTGCCTCGAGCAGCCACTGTCAAGGTACCACTGCTCATCGTGGTGGTGGAGCAGCGCTTGATGATGTACCTGCAGTCACAAAGTTAATAGATTTAGGTACCCATTCTTTCTTGGGTCCTTGCTTGTTAGCTTTCTTGGACTTTTGCCTTCTTTTCTTGGAGGGGTTATGGTTTTGAGAGTCAGAAACTTTTTGTTTGCCCTTTTCAGAGGCACTTGCTTTCTGAGAAGTTTTACCCTTCTGAGAGGGGTTAGTCTTCTTAGAAGGCTTTGCTTTCTGAGTTTTCTTCTTAGCCTTCTGAGGCTTAGAGATTTTTCCTTTTTTCAACATAGGGCATTTTTCAGAGCCATGACCACTCTTAAAACATGCAATGCACATGCGGGGTGACTTATTTAAGAGTGGATCAAGGTTATGTGGTTCAAAGACTTCTTCATATCCAAGACCGCTTTTGTCTTTATAGGGTCTTTGACCCCCAAGCAAAAGATTTAGCATCTTTTCACCATTTACCATCTTAACTAAGTCAGAGGTTAGAAGTTCATTTGTCTTTTGCAGTTCGATCATGGCCTTTTCAGCCTTTTCTACTGTGATTGAAGACAAACTTTCTAATGCTTGATACAGGTCATGACTTTCAAGGTATCTTTGAAGTCGTCTCTTTCAAGCCTTAGGTTCTGAACTTCTTGAGTTAGTCTTACATTTTCAGCTTCTATGTTTTTAAAAGATTTTTTGAGGTCGCTGAAACTGTTAGCTAATTCATTTGAGTCTTTCAGAAGATCATAATAGAGTTCTGAGAGCTCATCGTATGAGTATGAAAGAGGAGGGGAATTTTGTACCTCTTCTGACTCAGATTCTGTTTCCAGAATGTAGTCAGTTCCTGCCATGAAGCAAACATTAGCTTCTTCTTCCTCACTTGCTGCTTCAGAAGCTTCCTCTTCTGAATCACTCCAGGTTGCAGCCATTGCCTTCTTTTTCCTTCTAGGGATGAATTTCTTCTTCCCTTTGTTTTGTGGGCACTCCGTCTTGAAGTGGCCTTTTTCTCCACATCCAAAGCATGTGGCATCTGAAGGCTTTGACTTTCCTTTCTTAGGAGTGAATTCCTTGCCTTTGTTTGGTCTCTTTCTCCAGGCTTTCTTCATTTTCTTTACTAGGAGAGAGATGTCGTCTTCGTCAGATTCTGAGCCTTCATCATTGTCAGACTCAGAAGCTTCTTCAGCTTTGAAAGCTTTGGAAGACTTTCTGACTTGACTGTTCAGAGCCAGTCCCTTCTGAGATCTGGAGGAAGCGGATGGTCCTCCGAGCAACCCTTCCAGTTCAATCTCATGTGTTCTGAGCGAACCAAATAGTACATCCAAACCCAGCTGGTTTAGATCCTTGGCTTCCTGGATTGCTGTGACCTTAGGACGTCATTTTGCAGAAAGGCTTCTGAGGATTTTTCTTACCATCTCAGCGTTTGAATAAGTCTTTCCCAAGACTTTCAGCTGGTTGATGATATGGAGAAACCTTATTGACATGCTGTCAATAGTTTCCTCAGGCTGCATGCTAAAGGACTCGTATTTGTGTACGAGCATTGAGATTTTTGTTTCCTTGACTTCGTCATTACCTTCGTGCAGCATATGAAGTCTTTCCCAAATCTCTTGTGCAGTATCACATGACACAATTTTGTCATATTCTACCTTGGGTAAAGCACAGAGGAGAATGTACTTGGCTTTGAAGTTGAGTTGTATCTTCTCCTTCATCTCTTGAGTCCATTCGTCCTTAGGGACTCGTCTTGTATAGGTTCTGAGTGCTGGAGGTGCCACTCCTGGCTCAGCGTCTGTTGCAACTACAGCGTCCTCTGTAATTGTCTGCAGAGGCTGATAGTCTCCATTCTCGATCCTATCCCATAAGTCCAGACTGGTGTGCTTGATGAATAACGTCATCCTGTCACGCCAGTAGTCGAAGCTGTCTCCGAGAAACATCGGAGGTCTATTTATCGAAGCCCCATCTGATATGAATGCAGCTGGTGAATTCATATTTCCCTTCGTGGATCTTTTTCCTTGACACTGCGAAGTGCTCAACCCCTTAAGGACCGAGCTCTGATGCCAATTGAAAGTGTATGTGTGCACGAGAAGGGGGGGTTGAATCGTGCAAGTTTTAAAAATTACTTGTTAAAACTTTTACTTAGAAAGTCGTTTTTACTCAGAAGGTAGATTTAAGAGTTTGCAGCGGAAATTGCTTTCTGAGAAGATTAAGTTTCTAAGAACTTAGTCTTTCTGAGAAAGTTCCTTTCTGAGCAGTTTTGAGAAAATGACTTTAAGTTATAATTTCTTAAACGCTTTCTGATTTTAATCAATAAAGTTTTTCACGAGACCTCTTAATTAAAATCGTGGTAGAGTTTTTCTCAAAGATTTATGCAAGTAAAGAGCAAGGGAGAAAAGCTTAACACAAAGAATTTTATACTGGTTCGGTTATAACCAACCTACTCCAGTCCTCAACCTTCAGTTGAGAGTTCTTAGATATTCTTCTTAAAGTGCCTTCCCAGACAACACTGCCTTTACCAAGTAAAGGACTTCCACCACTTCACAGCCCGAAGTGGATTTCCTTGCCTCACACTAGAGGACTTCCTTGCCTCCAACACTAGAGGACTTATTTGCCTTAAACACTTAAGGACTTCCTTGCCTCACACTGAGGACTTCTTTGCCTTGAACACTTAAGGACTTAAACTTTGCCTCAAAACACTCGAGGACTTAAACTGCCTTCAAACAGCGAAGGACTTAGCGTTTTTCGGAAAGTTGTTTTTGCTTCGAAAACCAACTACTAAGATTAAGTTACAAACTTAAATTGACCCTTAGTAGACTTCTAGATTTAACTTACAAATGTAAGAATTTACACCAATACAGAACTAGAAGATTTTCGCAAAGTTAGAAGAACAATTCCGTAAAATTGTCTTTCTGAGAAAGTTCTAAGTTTTCGCAGATGATTTTCAATTCAGCAGAGTTTTTGCACGTTTAATCAAGAGTTTTTAGCGCAAGAATTTCGTCACATTGCTCTGGAATTGAACTCATATATAAAGGCATCAAGGAGCCGCGAAGTTAGAAGCTTTCACTTTGCTTATGTGGCTGTGTCCTTTTCAGAACGGCTCCCTGCTACAGTCAGCGCGAAATGAGGAACTTTTCATAACTGCACAGTGCGCGTGTTCCCACTTCCTTAGCTAGTTGTAGCGAGCTTTCTGAGACTACTTGCGATCCCTTGAGTTCAGACACTTGGTTGCTTCTGAGTCCAACTTTCTGAGAGTTGTACGGACTTCTGAGGCGAACCTTCTGAGGGAAGATCCTTCTGAGAGCTACCAGTCGCAAGGTCTTCTGAGACGCTTCTGAGGCGACAGTGTTCTTTCCTCAGAAACATGTTTTCACCTTCTGCGCTTCTGAGACATCCTTTCTGATATCTTTGGCGCTATGATGTTATCAATTGATCTCGAGGCTACTTGATGTTTTGTCTTGGTCTTTACTCATGGTATTGCAAAAATTCTAAAGCTTTCTGAGACACTTAGCGCACATATTAGCAGAACCTTAAGTAAAATTTTTATACTTATGGCTTAGCTTGTTATCATTAAAACTTTCATAACTCTAAGAGAATTATGCCTAATTCTCTCAGAAGGGTTCTGGAGCTTACAACAGTCACTCCCTATTCCCACTCAGGTATGGTCGGGCATTTCTATGGACTTCATCAGTGGATTGCCAAAAGTTAAGGGTGTTGACACTATTTTCGTTGTGGTGGATCGCCTCACAAAATACGCTTGTTTCTTCCTTCTCTCCCACCCGTTTACTGCCAAAGAAGTGGCTGGTTTATTTGTGATGGAAGTGGTTAAGTTGCATGGTTTCCCTTGTTCCATTGTTTCGGACTGAGATAAAGTTTTTCTCAGTGCGTTTTGGTCTAAATTGTTCAAGCAGTCAGGGACTACTTTGAAGATGTCTTCCGCTTATCATCCGCAAATGGATGGTCAAACAGAGGCGGTCAACAAATGTTTGGAGACATACCTGAGATGCCTCACAGGTTCGAGACCAAGGCAGTGGCCTTCTTGGTTGTCGTGGGTCGAGTTCTGGTACAATACAATACTTCGTACCACGGATTGATTCGTATGACGCCCTGTTACCAACCTAAAGAGCAAAATTAGTGGAGAACAAGAGGAGAGAATCACTCTTTTCCCATTTACTTATCACAAAAGAAGCAATAATAACTGATTTGGGGGGATGGGCGTAATTTTAGGAAGCTGATTTGGAAAATTAAGTAGTATAAATAAAGAGAAGAAAATAATTATAGGTATGGAAATAGTGGAGTGAACTATTTGTGGAGAGTTTTGGCCTCTCGAATGCCAAAAGGGGAATTATCATTTTGTATCTCTTTCTCATTATATTGAATACACATCTGGGATTATCATTCTGATATTTCCCTATTATATTACCTTGCTGCTATCTCTCTATTCTAATTCTCTATATTGTAATTATCTCAATTTGGGAGAGGGTTCTTACAATTTGGTATCAGATGTTCGATCTGGGCTTCAACCTGTGGATGGTGACTATGTGAAGTTCCGGTGCCAAAATGATAATTATATGACAAAATGCAATACATATTCATAAATTCAAAAATATCCTTACACTATTTCCAGAAATGCAGCAGCATACACTAAATCCAGAAATGTTGCATAATGCAGCAACAAATCTGTTCTCCTGTTTGCTACTGTTTAGGGTATGTAACATAATGTTAACTAAATTAAGAAATATATAGAATAAAACAAATATATGCAATAAAATAATAAAAAGATCTAGCTATCAAGGGTATATATATGCATTACCTGTTTAGTGAAGTGTGGCTGCGAGTGAGTGAAGCTCTTAGTGAAGTAAGGAAAGCATCATGTTAGAGCAAGCAAGAAGGGTGACAAATAAGAAAGTGTGGCCAATTAAGAAGGACAGAGATATTGGGCAGAATCTTGTTTAGCAGAATGACAAAGACAAAGGAAGGACCGATATAGCAGAATTTCGTAGAGTACATAAAATTCCAAATGGTTTGAGCATGAATCAGAATGACAAAAGACACGGGAAGAACCGGTATAGCAGAATTTTATAGTGGGATAGAGAAGCTGAGCAGAATTTTGTATAGCAGAATTCTATATATAAAGATTGATGCTATTTTATAGTAGAAACATACACAACAGAGCATTGCTCCCATCAGCAATCACAGACAGTGCTGCTGAGATGAATTGTTAAGCAACCACAATATAACAACCATTAAAAAGAGCAAGCCTAGATAATATAGAACCAGTCATCATGACAGATAATCCATAACAACAATAGCACAGCAGCAAAAATCCTATTTCTAACACTGCCACCAAACACCATGGGGCCACCAATCAAACTTAAACACCAAACATAGACACATGAAGGCAAACAAAGAAAACACACACACACACAAACATGAAGGCAAACAAACCAAAAGGCATTCTTTGTTTATTTTTAGTCCAAGTTGAATTAATGCGTTCCCAGCACTCAAAGTATGGAGGGAGGCTCGAGCTATTGACCGTGAGCCCAACCCCCACATCAATAGCCGTTGCACGAGGAATCAAAGCTCTTGACCGTGAGCCCAACCCCCACATCAAGAACCCAATTCCTCCCCTATGTTCCCATACCCGGGCTAGTACTAGCATCTTCCCCTTCACATGTACGGGCAGTACAAACTCGGAGGCTCGAGCTATTGGCCGTGAGCCCAACCCCCACACCAATAGCCGTTGCACAAGGAATCAAAGCTCTTGACCGTGAGCCCAACCCCCACATCAAGACACTTGTTCCCTCCTCATCCATACACATTCCAGGCATACATGCTCAGGAGGACCAGTTAAAATAAGTGATCAAGCAAACAACCAAGCAACGAGTTATTAAACCGTTAACAAACACAACCAAATCAATCACAAAATACATCAACGCACTACACTGACACAAAGTAAAGCAGCAAAGACAGAATCGCACACAAACAAAATTCAAAATATGAAAGTGAAATACAATTATCTTCTGAACAAAAGATAGCAGCAATGATCAGAATAAGCAACAATTTGGAAGAAAAGAAAAGAATGAGAGAATACCCATTCAAGATTCGCCTATAATATAATTATCTTCTTAACAAAAGATAGCAGCAATGATCCGAATAAGCAACAATTTGGAAGAAAAGAAAAGAATGAGAGAATACCCATTCATGATTAGCCTATATTCCTAAGGCGTTACAGTTCTTGAGAGAGAGAAAGTTAGAAAGAAGAGGAAGAAGAGAGACCTGTTACAGTTCTTGAGTGTGAGAGAGAGAGAGAGTTAAGAAAGAAGAAGATGAAGAAGAGAAAAGGGAAAAGAGGCGTTGTGCGGACAGAGCAAAGCACAGAGAGTTCTAGAGAGAGAGAGAAAAAAAACAAGAAGAGAAAAGGGGATGAAGTGTCGACGCTGCGGTGGAGATTAGGGGATACATATATATAACTCGAAATCGGCTATTGATTCTAATTTGTTGGGCCTCTTCTTCCATTGGGCTTTGTTCATGGGCCAACGAATCAATAAGTTAGGCCCATAATATGATCAAGAAATAAATGGATCAAAAAACTTTATCATACTAATTTCAAAGGTAGAAATGAATCTTGGAGTATATTTAAAGCCAAACATAATAGAAATGCCAAAAGTAAAAATAAAGAATTGGAGGCAATGAGTCCTCCATAGAAAACTCTGGTTCACCATCATCCTTCACGGAATCACAACCAACTTCAACTTGATTGGAGCTCAGAAAGTGAAAAGAAAAAATATAAGGAAAATATGAACAAAACACAAGCAAGAGGTGAGAATAGAAATGAACTAATGGCATTCTACAGAATTAAAAAACACAACAAAAAATAAATTAATTAATTAATTCAATTTCAATTTCAAGGCCTCATGTTTCACTGCAACAACATAACACACCACTGTCCAAATTAAAAACACAAGAAAAAATAATAGATAAATAAATAAATAAATTCAAAGTGAAAAAATTGAGAAATCACAGAGAATGGATCATCCATACCTTCTGTGTGGCGATCCTCCATATACTCCCTCCTACCGCTCTTACAATACACAGAGAACCCCTCTCCCTCCTCCTCCACAACGTCACGCGCCGCCGCAACCGACAAGAAGAGCTAGCGTTGGAGAATACCGTAGGTGGTGGCTTCGGGAGGCGAAGACGCAACAGCGAAGATGTTGCGTTGGAAGCAGAGGGTGAAGAACAAGACGACGCCGTAGAAGCGATTATCGAAGGTTGGAAGCGACGATCTATCTCTCTCTCTCTCTGTCTCACTCACAGCAAAAGCAAGAAGATGGAAAGAGAAGTAGAAGTGTCAAGCACAAATCCCTTTACAACCAACCCTAGATCCAATGGCTGGCTGTTAAAGAGATGCAAAAAAGGATTAACAAACGAAATTACAAAACAACCGGCCCACTCAACAAACCGCTCCCAAACATAAGGGTAGAGCAGACATTTTACTTGGATCAATGCTAGCCATAATTCCAATGAATAGATTATTAAACTAAATAAATAATAATAATAATAGATCAAGGACATCGTACCATGACCATTATAATTTGTTGAGCTTCTTCCACTTGCCTTTCAATATGAGTTAGGCCCTATAAATGCAATAAACCAATAACTTAGGCCCATAATATGCACTTGTCAATTTCCGTTTTCAATTATTTATATATAGGCCCTTTTCTTTATTTATTTCAGCCAAAATTAATCGACATATATATGGGAAACTTCTTCCAAGTAAATATTATTTGATAAGAACAATTTTAGGTAATTAAATTTGACATACACTCATCAACATTCCATCACAGACAAATAATAAAGTTAGATATGCCAACCTGCTCAACCAGGATTTTTGCGGGGACTGCCGGGATGGGGAACAAAGTCCCCCGAATTACTAAAAAATCCATATGTATTAAATTAATATAATAAATTTGTGTTACGGGTGATTTTTCAATGTAAAAAAATGTCACAAACGTTGTAAATAACATTCTTTGAGCGAATATATAACCTAACTGGGAAATGTTTTATACATCATAAAATCATCTATTATTGGTTACTATATGTAATAATTTAAATTTTTAAAATTATTAATTTAATTTTCAATATTATAATTTAATATTTTGAAAGTTAAATTAATAATTTTATTAAAAAATTAAATTATTATGGTTGATAGTGACTAATTTTATGGTATCCATATAGCATTACTAAAAAAACTCAATTTCCAAATGAGAGTGTAGTTGAAAATGCACTACTACACTTGATTTATAGGTGTAGGATACATAAAATGGCACACAATGTATACTATTAGTAAACGCCGTTTTTTGCATTATATAAAACGGCAGGCAGTGTGTCGATTTATTAAAAGTGTAAATTGGCAAATTTTTTCCATCCGATGTATACCTGAAATTAACTTCTTCTCTTCTATTATATATGTATTTTAGCCAAAAGTAAAGACTATAGTCTTTAAAATATTGAATTACATAATTTTTTAAACAAACTAGAAATTGAAGGCTATAGGGTTTAAAAATTGATATTTCACTATTTTTCTAGAAATATTATAAAAGTAAAGACTATAGTCTTTAAAATATTGAATTACGTAATTTTTTAAACAAAGTAGAAATTGAAGGATTTAAGCTTTAAAAAGTGAGATTTCACTATTTTTCTAGAAACACTCTAAAAGTAAAGATTACTTAAAGACTATAGCCTTTAAAATTTTGTATTACATAATTTTTTTAAGAAATTATAAAGTGAAGGCTGTAGGCTTTAAAAAGTGATATTTCACAATTTTACTAGAAATACTATAAAAGTGAAGACTATAGACTTTAAAATATTGAATTACATAATTTATTTAAACTTAGTAGAAATTGAAGGTTATAGACTTTAAAAAGTGAAATTATACAATTTTTCTAGAAACACTGTAAAAGACTATAGGCTTTAAAATATTGATGTACATAGTTTTTTATACTAAGTAAAAATTGAAGGCTATATAGGATTTAAAAAGTGAAATTTTACTACTTTTTGGGAAAGACTATAAAAGTGAAGACTATAGTTTTTAAAACATTTAATTACATAACTTTTCTAAACTAAGTAGAAATTGAAAGTTATAAACTTTAAAAAGTGAGATTTCACAATTTTTTTTAGAAATACTGAAAAAAGTGAAGACTATAGACTTTAAAAAATATTGAATTACATTAGTTTTTTTAAAAAAAACTTAGTAGAAATTGAAAGCTATAAGCTTTAAAAAGTGAAATTTCACAATTTTTTTAGAAACACTATAAAAAGTAAAGACTACAGGCTTTAAAATATTAAATTATATAATTTTTTTTAAATTAAGTAAAAATTGAAGGTTATATGCTTTAAAAAAAGTGAAATTTTTCTATTATTCTAGAAACACTATAAAAGTGAACACTATAGGCTTTAAAATATTAAATTACATAATTTTTTTAAACTAAGTAGAAATTGAACGCTATAGGTTTTAAAAAATGAGAATGTTTGATGAAAAGAAATAAAATAAGGATAAGTATTAAATATGTACAAAAATTGAAAATAATATAACAAATGTAAAAATTTAAAATACTTTTTAATTAACAAGCAATTTGTTTTGTTAGAGAAATTATAAAAAAAACAAAATAGAAGTAGTTAGTTGGTTTAATAGAGTGATCTAAGGTTAAGGATGTTTTAGGAACAATGCTAACAATAGTCATAAATGAGGAGTGAGAGTAGTTTTTATTATCCATTTTACTATTCTCTCCAATATGTCTTCGAAAATTTTAGATTTGGTTACTGAAAAAAAATCAATTTATTTTAGTCCAATTTTTAAATAAAACAATCATGATTATAAAATCCAAACAAAACATTTCATACCATTTTTTTTTTTTGAAGTTTTTATATAAAGAGTTTAATTTTGATGCACTGACAGTATAAAAATATTTTATACTATTGTCCAATCAAAACATTTCGTTTATATGATTTTTCAGGTAATGAGAGAAAGAAAATACAATCATAACTGATATAACAATACATGATTTGATGACTATATAAAAAAAATTTACACTATTAATGAATAAAAATTAAATCCTTATATAAAATGAAAGTAACTTTTTCAATTTTAAAATTACTTTTAAGCGTTCTTTAAAAATAATAATTCGGAGGGAGTTTTCACTTTTCTCTACTAAACTTTTTGGTCAGACAATGAGTCTGAACTTCTTGGTAGAACACTGTGAGTTTAGGTTGAGCCCAACCAAATCAAATGAATTAGCCTATTCTGAATTTTTTTTTAACAAAAACAAACTTTTGATATATTTGGATTAAAACGACTGAATCCAAATTTTCTGACCTCAAGTCCTCAACTGAAACAAACATTAAGAATTTGTTTGGAAATATAAGATGAAATTGAATTGACTTTAGAAATTAAATTCATATTTGAATTGAACTGAATTTCGGTATTTGAAATATATTAGTAAAATTGTATAATTGAATTGAATTTCAATGTTTTGAATGTTTATAAAATGAATTAAATTTTTTTAATGGATAAATTTATTCTAAGACAATTTGAAATTGAAGAGAGTAATTTAAAGAGGGTAATTTGGACGTTTCATATTTTAAGTGAAATGTCAATTAAATTCAATCGAAATAGGATTGGAATGACTCTTATTTGTTTTTGGATTAAAACTATGAAATTGAATTGAATTTCATTTCGATTTAATTGATTTTTTTTGGTTTCATACGCTAAAATTCAATTCAGTTAACGTGAAAATTGAATTATGAAGGTGTTCCAAACACCCCATAAATTTGATATTTACATTAAAAAGAAAGATTATATTTGTTTTATCAATAGAAAGACAAAGCTACCTTCCGTTCATCCTGAACCCTAGAACACGATGGACCTCCTGAAGCAGGAGATTCTGAAGAAGCGGCAATCCCTCGCCCAAGATACCGGCGGCAAGAGAGTCTTCAAGCGCTCCGAGATCCAGCAGAAGGAAATCCAGAAGCTTCGCGACCAAGAAAAGCGCGAGTTAGAAGCCAAATCTCAACGCCACTCCAACACCAATACCAACAAGAACGTTTCCTCTTCCGCAACCGCCACCTCCTCCTCCTTAACCGCCGCATCCTCCTCCGCAGCCGGATCCTCCTCGGCCGCCGCCGGCAAACTCACAGACGAGCAGGGCATCGACAGCCTCGTGCTCCCGAAGCAGGAGGTGATCCGGCGCCTCCGCTTCCTCAAGCAGCCGGTGACGCTCTTCGGAGAAGACGATGATGCCAGGCTGGATCGGCTGAAGTACGTGCTGAAGGCAGGATTGTTCGAAGTCGACAGTGACATGACGGAAGGACAGACCAACGATTTCCTGCGCGACATCGCGGAGCTACGGAAGCGGCAGAAGACGGGGATGCTCGGCGAGAGGAAGCGGCAGAAGGTGGAGGATGGCGCCACCGAGGACAGAGATGGTGGTGGCGGAGATGACGACCTGAGCGAAGGAGGATCGAGCGGTATCGATGCCGATAACGACTTGAAGAGGATGAAGGCGAACTTTGATGATCTGTGCGAGGAGGACAAGATCCTTGTGTTCTTCAAGAAGCTGCTGAACGAGTGGAAGCAGGAGCTTCACGAGATGGCGGAGGCGGAGAAGCGAACTGCCAAGGGGAAATCCATGGTCGCTACGTTCAAGCAGTGCGCTCGTTACCTGAATCCGCTCTTTAAGTTCTGCAGGAAGAAGGTGAAGAATTTCTTACTCTCTTTCATTCTTTGCTAACAGATACTATTCTTCAAGTTAGATTTTGAATATCATTTTTCTGTGGAATGGGTAGGGATATCTTGTGCTTATTGATATTAGATATATGCCATTGCTTGTTCGGGTGGGATTTGACTTATCTTTCTCCTTTGTTGGGATAAAAGCCTGTTGTTATGGCCATAGTTTAGCTGTAGCTGTAGCTGTAGCTGTAGCTATTAGCTTGATTTTGCTTTGATGGTATTGCAGATATGATATGATATTGTTCTTGGTCTTTAGTCATTCTATATAACCGATGAAGCTCAAATACAGTCCAAGAATGATTAGTTGTGTAAAGGGGACACAACATGAGAGTCAGAGAATAGTATGTACTGAACATAGTTAGCACGTAACTGTTGAAGCTTGAATGTTTTGGCTATCGATTTCATTTGAGTTATAGTAAGCATGAGATTTTTTCTGGTACTTGTGGTATACTGAAGTATTTGCTAATGGAATGTGTGGGATGCATGGTATTTTCAGGTTCTTCCCGATGACATTCGACAGGCGCTGTTGGTTGTGGTTGAATGCTGTATGAAGCGAGATTATCTTGCTGCAATGGACCATTACATCAAGATGGCTATCGGGAATGCGCCCTGGCCTATTGGTGTTACTATGGTTGGTATTCACGAAAGATCTGCCCGTGAAAAGATCTACACCAACAGTGTTGCTCACATCATGAACGATGAGACGACTCGCAAGTACCTGCAATCGGTTAAGAGGTTGATGACATTTTGCCAACGTCGGTACCCAACATTGCCGTCTAAAGCTGTCGAGTTTAACAGCTTGGCAAATGGTAGTGATTTGCAGTCACTTCTAGCAGAGGAGAGATTTAGTGGGGGCAATCAGCCATCTGAGGAGGAGAGGCTTAGGATAATGCCTGCTCCAAGAGATACCTAGCTATTCGTTTGATTATGTTTTTCTTTTCTGAAATGACATCGAATGTTCAACAACAGCTCAAGGTAAAGGAATATGATGTTTCTGATTTATGTTTTAATGGCAAGATACAGTCTCAATCAGTGATTGTATAAATTATTGCATCAGTGAAAATGGGGGAAACATGTAAAATACTGAGCTTTTATTTTTCACTGATGTCTCATCCTCTAGCCATTCTCAAGTTAGGCTTCATTACATTATGCTGTTGTTAGTGACGATGCTAATTGAGATGTATTTGTGTAAAATACCAACTAATATCTTCTACTATCATTAGTGGGTCACAAATTTATTTACTTAACTTATGATTAGCCAATAGAGAAATGTAGAGTCCTACCAAACTTGCTAGCAGGACCAATAAGAGTAGTATTAATATAGACTCGGGTTCATGATGAATCCTACACGTGCCAACATATCAACAATTCAAGACATAATTAAAAGTTATAACTATAATAATATTATGAAACTCTTGGTTGATATGTTATTACGTGTAGGATTCACTATAAATTCGAGTCTATATTATCATTTTTCAATCAATAAAGTGTCTCTGAAAAAGCATAGGCTGAAATTCCATTCCTGTCCTCCTCTGTTTCCTTTTTTCAGTCAGCAATGAAAATGAAACTAATGACTATATAGAAATATACAAAACTTGTTTATGAAGTAACTGATTCAACCCATCAGTTTTTCAAGTTAGGAATACTATTCAGCATATTGATTAGTGACCTTTCATAATAGCTTAAATACCAAGTTATATACATTAGGGAAAAAAAGTTAGATTTTGATAGGCATACACTTACTCATTTTGTTATATTACTTATATTAATTTGACGATAATATAGAATTAAACCAGTGTGTGTATGAGCCCGTGCTTTGCACGTGGGCGTAGCATTAAAATTAATTAATTATGTAATGTTTATCTAACTAACAATTATGGTTAGAGATTGTTTTTACAAATACTATAATTTTATTTAAAAAAAATGTTAGACATGTTGGTTAATTTTTGATTCAATAACATAAAAGATCACAACACAGACATCTAAATTCCAAGTTATATTATAATGTGTTATCTTGTTTAAGAAAGTAAAAGTTAAAAATAATATGAATGATTTTACCAATAGGTTTATGATAATAGGTCAAGTTTTTAGTGTCAATAGATTGTATGCAGAAATGATTCTTTGTATATCAGAAATACAATAGACCAAAATTTAAGAAAATAACCCAACAGATTCCACATATACACAACCATTATACATAGAAAGTGCAGTACATTAAATATAATTAAGGTATAAGGTTTCATTTGCTGCCATAATACATTGCAAAATAAAACAACCAAATTTCTTTTTTTGGTATAAGCTTTAGAAAAAGTTAATCAGGTTTCATCAACCCCTTTAGCTTAAGCATGTAGGTTTTCTTTTCTTTTCTTTTTATAGTTATAGAAACATCCAAAAGGATGAAAAGGCATAATGCCATAACTTAAGCAAGTAGGTTAATCCAAATAAGTACTACGGTTGTCTCATCCCATGTCAAATTGTGAATTTTAATTTCAATTTGTTAAACAATTAATAAAATAATAATAACTGCTCATTGATTAGATTAAGATAGCTTGGGTGAGGTAGAAATTTCTTTCACACAAACCACAGTTTTCTTGCAAATTGTGCAAATTATAGACTAAGATTATCACGTGTGTTATTTAAGGTTTATTATCTTGTCTGGTTCTGTAAACAAGCTATCACAGTATCACACCCCGTGTAATTTCTTCCTAGATTCCTGTTCTAATTTTAGGCTTAAGCCCCAATCTTCCAAAATATAAAAAAACAATTTAAAAGTCTCACAAATGAGCCTAAGGATGTGCTTGCTAACCAATAATATTTGTCGTACAACAGAAATACGTCTAATTAGTATACAACGCGTGTTATACATGATATGAGATGTGTACTATACGTACATGTGATATATAAATAACACACATTCCATGTCATGAATAACATACGTTGAATATTTGTTTGACGTATTTCTATTTTATAACAAACATTATTAATTTGGTAACTGTACATGAAGAATGAGATCAGAGACGCATGACATAAAACACAAAAATTTGTATCTCTCTATTTTATTTGATGATAATGGATAGAAGTTAAAAATTATCCATAAATCATGATGTATTGTCTTCTGCAGCCCTTCTGTTTCTGGTGATGCTTGAGCCTCATGATGCATAGAAAGAAAAAAATTTAGGGAACAATTAGCCCTCAACTTAAGAGTAATCGTTCAGAATTCAGAAAAAAAAAATGATTGCTTTTGTATCCCTTTTTAATTTTTAACGTGTCAACATAATGAAAGACTAATAAGAGTAAACCTCTAAATTGATCCCTATAAATTTTGCATAGGATAATTTGATTCTTAACAATGAAAAATGTCATACTCAATTTCTTATAATGTTAATTTCAGAATGTGTTAAGGTGCTTAAACTAATTCTGTAATGGTGATCCTATGTGATAGTCCAGCACAATGGTCCAAGTGCTTACCTGACTATAGAATAAGCAAAAGTGCAAAACTACATTATTTTGCTTTACGACGAGGTTCTTTTAAAATTAAACATGGTTTGTTTGGAAATTGATATTGTGAGGAACTGAATACGGTATTTTTCATTGTAATATATCAAAGTGAAAATTGTCAGAAAAGAACAATTTAAAGATTTATGAAAGACTTTAATTTTGATGCACTAATGTCATTCAATCAAAATACTCTGTTTGTATGACTTTTTAAAGAGTGAAAGAGAAAACACAATCATAGTTGATGTACCAACATATAATTGTATAACTATGTAAAAAAGTTATAAATTGTCAAATGAAAATTAAATGCATTATGATAATGAAGGTTTCAATCAATAATATACGAGATAGAACAAACAATTTGTACAAGCTTCATAACAGAATTTACACGGAATGTAAATGATGAATGATGGTAATTATTAGTTGCCAAATTTCTTAATTACTTGACCTTTCTCCACCATTAGCGGTTCCTCCTACCAACTCTTTATCCATCCCTTTATCTTCAAAAAATTGCATTTCTTTTCCATCATCTTATAGGCCCACAACAATCGCCATGTGTCCCCTCAAATCTAACTCTAACAACAAATATATATATATATATATATATATATATATATATATATATATATATATATAGGGGATGTATCTCGTGAGAATGCTAAAGTTATATGAGAGTGAAATGAGTAAATCTTGACCATAAAATCATCCATGGATGGTCAAGATTAAAAGATTTTAAAATGTCACATGATCACATAAAAAAGTCACATGACTCTATGATCTAATCTTGACCATCCAAATAAGATCTAATTGTTCATATTTATTCCTCTCACTCTCAACCCTCTCACTTGATATGTCTCATATATATATATATATATATATATATATATATATATATATATATATATAATTTTGATGGATGTACCGATTCGTGTAAAGATATTTTACATTGTCGTCCAATTAAAATATTCTGTTTGTAAGACTTTTTAGGTAATGAAAGAGAGAAAACACAATCATAAGTGACGTGACAGTACATGATTAAATGACTGTATAAAAAATTGGTACGCTATCATGAAAAATTAAATCATATATATATATATATATATATATATATATATATATATATATATCCTACACTCTCAACTATATATATATATATATAGTCTCAACTTGTCAATCACAATTCCAAAGCAAACTCTCCTCCAAGTTTTGCCAAATAAATTCTAAATTTCGCACACACCAAACTTTGAAAACAAGAGCTTCCCCTTTGTTCTCTGTTTCTCTAGGTTCTTGTGAGATTCTCTGTTCTTGGGGTTTTCTTTTTCATTGTTCTACTCTGATTCCTGAGGTTTAGAAAATGTTGGGAACTGTCTCTTCCACAACAAAGGATGTTGTTGTTGGTCCCTTCAAAGGCACTCATTTGGAGGAAGAGCACAAGAAAAAAACAGAGGTGAACAGTGAAGAAGTTGCTGTTGAAGAGACTGAAGAGACAGAGGATGATAATGATAATGATGATGATGACTCCAAGTTGGAATCATTGGATCTTGGCCCTCAGTTCAGTCTCAAGGAGCAGCTTGAGAAAGATAAAGTAAATCCCTTTTCTTCTTCTTTTTTTTCAATGTGTTTAATTTCCTTCCAACCCTTTTGATTTGATGAAATTTATTCAATAATTTTGGTTTTTTGTTTTATATTTTTAAAGGATGATGAAAGTTTGAGAAAATGGAAGGAGCAACTCCTGGGAAGTGTTGATATATCTGCTGTTGGAGGTACTGGTTTTTTTTTTCCCTCTATTTTTTTCCCTTCTTAGTTTTGCAGACCAATTATATAATTATTTCAAGGTTCAAACTTATAATATCCTAAATTCATTTAGCATTTTAAATTTATAAACTATAAATTTTTGAATAATAATATTTTTTCTACTAAAACAGTAAAAAAAAATTCATTTTAACACTTTTAGTCTAAATAATATTCTTAATCATGTGTATTTTTTCTAATGGGCTGAAAGATTTAGACCCGAACTTCTATTTTTAGCTGTTTTGACTGATACAATTTTATATCCCTAACAAACATATTTGCCGGTAAAAGTTTACAATTTAACTTGAGTGAGAATGAGATAATTTTAAATTATATAATATGATTATTGCACTGGAGATAGAGATAGTATGATATTTGACTTCTTTGTGACATTACCTCTTTTTCATTGAAAGCTCTTTCTTTTAAATATGGTCATATTCATCCTATTGTTTCTTTGTCATGCACATGTATAATGCTTTTTCTTTTTCTTTTCTTTCTTTTTTCAACAACAACAAGTCAACCCATTTCTTTGAAACAATTGAATAAATTTAGGTTATATTCAATTTAAGAAAAATGGTTTTCAGTTTTTATTTTTTATTTTCACTTAATTTCTTATTTTTCAGGATTTTATAAAGAAGTAAAATGGAAAATTGCACATTCTAATTTTCAGTCTTAGTTTACAATTTTCACTGTTGTGTTTTACAAAATCCTCAAAACACCAAATTGATTGAAATCTGAGAAACAAATTTTCTGATACCAAACCGACCCAACATTTCTTTCCTTTTTAACATTTATGGTATCAAAATGTTTCAAATATGACATTTTCCTTGAGAGAAATTAAAGCTTAGTTGAAAAAGAAAACAAACTAAATACCCATCCTTTAGAAATATCAAGATGGTAGAAATTTGTTCCTTGAAATTTGAAAGTCCAATATGAGTGCTTCACTTCTTATAAAGGGGACAAATTTGTCCTTCTGTACATGTTCGTACAATAATTTTTACTTGCACTGACATGTACGAAAAGAAAAATTTGTCCATTTTTTGAAATATGGTGAACCAATATTGGACTGTCAAATTCTGACGGACTAATTTGTCCCGAGATATATTTATGCAAGACTAAATAAATATCTAGTGAAAAAAAAGTTCTTGATTCTTGAAAGCTCTTGTGATGAAATCCAGAAAGCAAAGACCCTGAAGTGAAGATTCAGAGCTTGATTATTACATCTCCAGAGAGGCCTGACCTAATTTTACCAATTCCATTCACAATTGATCCTAAGAAGACTCTCTTCACCCTTAAGGAAGGAAGTAAATTCCGCATGAAATTCACCTTTACTGTCTCCAACAACATTGTTTCTGGTCTCAAGTACACAAATGTTGTTTGGAAAAAAGGTCTTAGAGGTGAGAAAAAGGACACCCCTTTTGTGTTTTACTTTGATTTATGGTACGTACTTCCAATGTTTGCTTTTAGAGCATTGTTATATGTACAATAAAAATATATTATACACGATAAGTATTATGTAATGTGCATAACACATATTACATGTTGCACACAATATATATCACATATTATACACAAAAATATCACATGTTGTAAACAAATATGATGTTGTAACATGTGATATATATTGCACACAATATGTCATATATGGTGTGCATAATATGTAATATACTTTATACATATTACGTATTATATGTTGTGCACAATCTATTAACTGTTTTAGCTGATTTTTTTTTTTGCACAAAAAATTTTCCTAGATTTTGTTAGTTACACTTTTATGAGATTTTGTGTTTGTAACAGTGGATAGCAGAAAAAGAATGGTGGGAACTTTTAGCCCCAAGCAGGAACTATATACATATGAAATGGAAGAAGAAACTACCCCTACTGGCATGTTTGCTAGAGGATCCTATGCATCAAGAACCAAGGTTAAAAGAAATAATCAATTAAGATAAGAGTAATTTTAGGAAACATCTTATTTTTTGGACATTTTGTAAACATACTCTTAATTTTTTGAAAAGAATCTGAAAGTACCATCAAGTATCTTTTATTTACCCTTAAATAGAGTGTAAGGTGCAATTCAAATAAAGTTCATCCTTATTCGATATTGGACAAAAGTATAGGTGCATATTGTCCAAGAAATAAAATGGTCAAATAACATTGTTAATTAATTAATAGATTTTGCTAACACGTATCATAAAAATACTTGAGTTTAGACATTTGTTAGCAAAACTCTTAATTAATTAACTATAAAAAGTTGGTTCATTTATTTTGCTTTACATTTTTTTCACAAAATTTGGTAAATACTATACTGAGTCAATTTTCATGGTTCAGTTTGTAGATGATGACCAAAAATGCTACTTGGATGTCACTTACTACTTTGAAATTCAGAAGACTTGGGGAAAGGCTCAATGAGATAATTCAGAACTGAAGTTATTTATCTGAGGATTTTTCTTTTTCTACCTCTGACTTGGGGAATGTCTTGATTGTATCTTTCTTGAACAATTGTAATTCCAAGTTGTTGGGTTCCATTTGTGCACATGCATATGTATGACGCTGCATTGTAGCTTTCCTTTCCTTTTGTTTCTTGTGATTACAACCAAGTGAAAAAAATTGTTCTCTCTTCAATATTTACTTTGTCACTTGAACTAAGAATATGCTTCAAAAGAGTTCATTTTTAGGGTTAATTAATTTTTTTGGACATTTTCTGTCAGTTCATTTTGTCTCCCTCTTATTTCTAAAATTATATCAAAATTATCAATCTGATCTCTCTAAAAAAAGTTACTAATTCTCTGTAATATATATACGTTTAATTTTGATGTATTATTTGTATAAAAAAAATTTATACAGTCAGCAAATTATAACACTTTGTTTTGATGATTTTTTAAAATAGTGAAAAAGAAAATAAACTGTTATAGTTGATGTTGAGATTCATGAATAACTGATAGTACATTTTTTTTACTATCGGTGAATCAAAATTAAATCATATATATATATATATTGCATTTAAAAAAGTATTATTTAAATACATTAAGAAAAATCAGGATATACTTTAATTTATTAGACCTTAATATTAGTCTAATTTATCATATTTTTTATTGAATTTAATTATAATTTTTTATCAGTGTAAAATTTAATTACACATTCAACTACTAATAAACACTTAAACACATCATTAATTTTATTGTATGGCAGTATAAAAATATACAATATTAAATAATTAAACCCATTTTTATTATTATCACGATAGAGATGGGATTGAAATGGACCACGTGGATAAAAAAGAAAAAGAAATTGATACAACAAGCATACTCAACTACTGCCTGTGCTTTCTTAAGCAAATGGCCAAAAGGTTCATCAGACTCTTCTTTAGTGGTCCTAACTCCTAAAGCTATTCTCATATGATATGAACACCACATGACACTTTCTAACGGCTTCAATCAGAAAAAAAGGGAAAGAACTTCTAGTGATCGATAAGTAACATTGGACCCCCCATTCTCGAACCAATATTTTGTAAGTTTATTATTGTTTATTTTTATATTTTTGCATTTCACAATTATGAAATTGAATCTAGGCTTATATACTCTAGTTCCACTCCGGATTCAATTAGTAATATATTATGAAATTTGGCATAAATACTTTGTCTGATAGATAACTAACTATAATTCAACATAAAACAATCATTTTATCAGTAATATTTTTCGTACAACAGAAATATGTCAAACTAATATTCAACGTATTCTATACATAATATGGAATGTGTGTTATACGTATAGTACCTACATATAGCACACATTCTGTATTATGTATAACACACGTTGAATACTACGTATTTCAATTGTACAACAAACATTATATACTTAAAATTATTGGTGTATGTAACTATGTTTAAAGTAACATTATTGGTCTAACCCGTTTGGTTTGGTAGTGTTTGTTTTCAGTGACTCTGGAGTCAGAGTCAAGGAGTCATGAAATCAGTGTCACAGGAGTCATAGAGTCATAGTGACTCAAAAATTGGAGTGAATAAAAAATTGATAATTTTGTTCACCGAGTCACTGCGACCCTCGCATCAAACACGTGACAGAGTCAATTTTTCACTGACTCTCTGATTCTAACTACAGAGTAAAAAAAAACAAACATATCATTTATATATGGTAGGTTATACCAAGTGTAAATCTTTATATATATATATATATATATATATATATATATATATATATGGGAATGCTATCAATTGATAATATCAACACAATATATTATCAATTGTATAATTTTTTGTTTTACAAACATTATACTCCTGATTTACGAACATTTTAAAATTTTTTGTTTTAAAACTTGTTGCTGTGATTAAAAGTATATTGATTAAACAGAAAGTTATAAGATATTCGTAAATTATACAATTGATAATATATTGTGTTGATGTTGTTCTAATTTATAATTGATAGTATTATATAATTTGAAAATTAATTAATATTTTATATTTTAACTAATAGTAAATAGTAGATATTAATTAGGAGAGAGAAATTAAAAAGATAATAAATATGATTGAAATGAAAATTATCATACTATCTAATAAAATTTTAACTTTAATGAAGAAAGAGAATGAGGAGTTTTATGTCCAAAATAAAATGTGGACATTGCTAACATCCACATGAGTCTGTGGATGATAGCATTCCCATATATATATATATATATATATATATAGGATTTTGATTCGGTACCCAGGAAAATATAGGGTACCGATACCCAATACATATATATATCATGGTTTATAGATAAAATTAATTTAATTTTTAAAAATTTAGATAACTGTTAACATGGTAAGTAATCTAAAAGTTAATTTAATTTATATTGATATTCTATGACTTTATCAATTTATGAAAAAAACTCAATTCATAACCTATCGCTAGAGAGAGCGCATTATACAAAAGATAGATGAAGAAAAGGTGTAATTAGAAATGAGACGCGTCTAGGAAGGTTGCGACCGCGACCATCGTGCTCTGTTGGTACGAAATTATATTTATTTTAACATAAATTAGTAGGTTAAACATACAATTGGGTACCGGTACCCAACAAAAATATTGGGTACCGAATCAATCCCCATATATATATATATATATATATATATATATATATAAGATGTATCAAATAATTTCATATTAATGTAAAATGTAATAAATATGATCTATAATATACAAAATTTCAATCCAACTATTAGTTTCTTAAAAAAAATTCAATCAAAAGTGTAAGATATATACATGGCCTTACACAAGTATAAACAATGACGTATCCAAAAAATTTTAAAAGTGGAGGAAAAAATATTAAATTGCTTCAATTTATATAAGAATAACATGATCTTTTTTAAATTTTTTATTGTGTGAGATCAAATTTAATAATACAATGAGAATAATATATATACATATGTATATACTTTAAAAGAAATTTTAAAAATTTAGTGGGGCATAAACCCCCACAACTCCCTTAGGGGGCGTTTGGTTAGGAGAATGTTTCAAAATTCTCAGAAAACTTTTATGTGAAAATTATTTTTCCATGATTGATTCAATATTTGCTTCAAAGATTCATGAGAAAATTACATTCTCAGAAGACGTTTTCCTCCATTTTTATTTCCTTCCTCAATCATGGGTAAGTTCCATGGCATGAGAATCTTGCAAAATGTGTAAAAATACATTTATAACCTCATTTATTATGTTTATGTTATATTTGTTTTAGTATGCAAGGGATAATTTTATAAATTATCAGCTTTATCTCAGGAATGTAACTATGAATCACTCACAAGAATGTTACCAACTTTAGTGTACAAACTAGACACATAAAAATATATTTATAAAAAAATGATTCCCAGATTTATCGTTTCTTAAAATCCTATTCCCGAGAATAAAATTTCAATTCACAAACAAAAAATAAACAAATTGTATTATACAGTACAAATATATTGATTTCACATAGACATATATAGATAAAGACGATTAAATTAGAGGAATGATTCATTGTATGAAATGACAAATTTAAAAAAATCACATAATTTTATATTTTAATTATTAATATAAGATCCAATAATTAATATTTATTCCCTTCATTCTCATTTTTAACCACCGGATATCTTCACTTTTCCTCTCCAAAAGAGTTATTCCAAAAGGGCGATGTTAAATGTACAATACAAAACCAGCCAAATCAATCAATAAATTAGATTTTGAGCCATAATTACTCAGCCCATTATAATCTCAATGATTATTTGGGCCAAAACCAAAGTGAAATTAGGCTCATTGACTATATTGACTGATTTTTTATTGTCTATCTAGCATTATTGATTCCAAAATAAACCCCTACTCCAAGAGCTTTTTACCGTTAGTAAATCAAACCTTAATTGTTCTTTCAGTTTTCATCAAATAATCCAACTAGAGTCAAATCAATAATGAACCTTATATATTGAGTACTGAATGATCAACCTCCTCATTAATTCACCAATCTTACACGCTTAGTTAGGATTGGATTAATCAAGTCGATTCCAATTCATTTTGGTGCAATCATAATGGTAGTTATGAGCATGATTATGAAAGAAGGTATAGCTATGATTGCATATATATATATATACATCAATACATGTGGTGAAGGGGCATTGGTCAGAATAAATAAAGGGTCATCAAAAGCCATTGGGTTCGATAAGTTGAGGACTTTAAGATCGATGCACTAACAACAATGTGATTTTCTGATTACCATGACTTTCCTCAGTTCTGTGCTTTTGTTTAGTAATTTGAAGGTGTTTGTTTAGCTAAAAAATGTTATATTTTTTTAGAGCAAAGGACAAATAAATCCCTCTCGGTTACGTGATGACGTCCGTTAAGTGTTCAAATGATGAAAGTAACTGAGAGACCTATGAGTCTAACATTTGTATTGGTTAGGGACAATTTTACTATTTATTTTGGTTAGGAACTATGTGTCCACGACAAAAATCGATAGGAACCTATTTATCCTTTTTTTTTTTGTTTCCCAAGGTATCCGCCGGAGCGATTCCGATGACTAATCCCCCGCTGGTTTGTGCGTGCACCTCAAGGGTGGGACGGCTAACCAATGTCCTCTCTGCATACACACCGCCCCGGGATCGAACCCGGGACTAGATGCTTAAGCAACCCAAGCCACTACCACTTGTGCTAAGCTCCTTGGTTAACCTATTTATCCTTTACTCTATTTTTTAACACAAATGTTTGGGTAACAACACTTTTCCCGTCAAAACAGCCAACAAAGTCCATTTAACATTTTATGGCTCAAATAATATTTTAATCATGAATAAATTTTTAATAGACAGAGTGATTATTGTGGCCCAAATTCTTATTTGTTGACTGTTTTGGCTGATTTTTTAGTGTACCTCTAGCAATGCTCATTTTTTATATTATATTTTTAAATTTTTCCCAACCCAGTGCCATAAAAACAGTTATATTAAGAAAATTAGAAGTGCACAGTCTTCATGGAAAACAAAATTCAAGTTTTCAAACCATTGAATTGAATGTTGATAATTCATTATCTACATGAGTTATATCTCATCTTTTATTCATTTCATCACTTTAGAGAAAAAAGAAACCCTGGTAGAGCTCCAGAGACAAAGAACAAGGATTCATATATACGAGATTAAAGCTAGAGCGGAGCGATCCTGCGTTCCAATGTACGTAACATTTTAACATCTTCATCTCTTCTCTGTATGTCTTTTTATATTCATTCTATTATTTTTTCTTTCCATATATTATTGTGAAATAAACACTATTTTGATTGATGGGACTTTAATGTAAACAATGTTTATCTCTTAATTTAATTTGATTGTTATTAAAAATTATTTTGCATCATTATATAAGTTTGAATTTTGTTCTTATTAATGCTTTTATGAACTTGATCAACTTACTTGTGAATGATTTTAAATCTTACGCGGTCTTCGAGAGGAGTATTTTGGAGTGTTCATAGAACTCTAACCATAATTTAACTATCATTAAAGATAGATGACTGTGAATTATGTAAGCTTAATGAAAATATTAGAACCTTAGATAATCTAGGTTAATATTAAGATATTGGATAATCTTAATAACTTTAGGATGATCTAAATGAGAAAGACTCCCAACAAAATAGGAATCTCAATTTTTCTTTAAGTTAAATAATTAATGAATAACAATTAATAATTAAGCTAAGAGAGACATGGTTTCTTTCTCATTCTCTTTATTGGGCCTTTGTCAATCTCTGGCTCATCTGATTCTGGGCCTTTTGGTTCTGCCATTATTGCTGCCTCTGGATCATTTCCCTGGATCAAGCCTATGTCTTCCTCGTCTGGGCTTGCCTCGTGTTCGTGTGTTCTTGGTTTGTATCAATTACCCCCTTCTCCACAAGAACCTTGTCCTCAAGGTTCATCTCGGGATACATTGTGATCAACTCTTCCCAGCTAACCCATGTGGCTTCTTCTCGAGGTGCCTCTTGCCATTCGACCAAAACCTGCACCTCAACACCCTGATCTCCAAGTGACACCTTCCTGCTGTCAATAATAGCTGATGGACTTGGGTCGAGTGAATGGACTAAAGGAAGCTCCTCTCCTGCACCGCTTGTACCACGGTCACCTTTATATTCTTTCAACAATGAAACATGAAACACCAGGTGAATGGAACTGCCCTCCGGTAGCTCCAATTTGTAGGCAACAACTCCTACCTTTTCTAGGATTTTATAGGGCCCATAGAATCGCTTGCTCAGCTTCTGATTCCTCCTTGCAATCACGGATCCTTGCCTATACGGTTGTAGTTTTAGTAGTACCCAATCCCCAACACTGAAAATTCTGTCCTTGCGATGCTGATCTGCCCTTTTCTTCATTTTTTCTTGGGCTTTCCGCAACTGATAATGTAGCTCCCCATCCAGGACATCTCTTACTCTTAGCAACAAATCGACCTCCTGTACCTGAGTTGTTCTCGCGGTATAGCCCGGGACTCGTTGTGGGGTATAGCCATATAACGCCTCATATGGAGACATCTCGATGGTGGACTGAAAAGAAGTGTTGTAGCAATACTCTGCCCAGTGCAAGTAACTAGACCATTTGCCAGGATGAGCGTGAGTAAAAGCCCGTAAATACTGTTCAATAGTTCTGTTGACAACCTCCGTCTGTCCGTCCGTCTGTGGGTGGTAGGCGGTACTGTATAACAAGCGAGTTCCGCAACTCTTAAACAATTGTTTCCAAAAACGACTGAGAAACAAGGGATCCCTATCTGACACGATGGTTGCAGGAAAACCATGATAGGGAACCACTCCGGAGATGAATTTCTCGGCTACTGTCTTCGCGGTGAAACCAGTCTCGAGGGGCATAATTCTCGTTGTTTTAGTGAATCAATCAACAACCACCATCACTGCCGTATATCTACCCGAACTGGGAAGTTTGACAATAAAATCCATACAGATATCTTCCCATGGTCTAGCTGGAACAGGGAGAGGCTGCAACAATCCTTGCGGCTTGGCGGGCACATATTTGGTGCATTGGCACTCATCGCACCTTTCTACAAAACTGATCACATCGTGCCTCATCTTTGGCCAAAAGAAAACTTCGCCCAATCCCTTTTATGTCTTTAATATCCCACCATGTCCTGCTGTGTGAGTGGAATGGAATTGTTGAAGAAGAGTTTCCCGCAATTGCTCAAATTCTGGTACCCATATTTTCCCCATGTATAAAAGAAAGCATAGTCATCACCCAGCTCCCCTTTAGACAATTTCTCCTGTAAGTCATGCATCTCTTCCAGCTGTTTATTCGCTCGCAACAATGTTGGGATGATGACGGTCTGCACTGCTGTGAACGCTTGAAACTGCGGCCCCATTTTCTTCCACCCTCGATAGCGCATCTGCACCCCGATTAAATTTCCCAAGCCTGTACTCTATATCAAACTCGAAGCCAAGCAACTTCTTCATGTAATACTGTTGTTCCGGCGTGAGAATCACTTGTGTGGTCAACTCTCGCAGCCCCTGGTGATCTGTTCGGATCAAGAATTTCTGCCCCAACAGGTAATGACGCCATTTTGCGACTGCTTGCGTCACTGCATAAAGCTCGCACACATAGGCTGATGTCTGGGCTATGCGCATCCCCAACTTCTTACTGAAATAGGCTACTGGATGTCCAGCTTGTATCAGAATTGCGCCCACCCCGGTGTTGGAAGCATCTGTTTCCACAACAAACGGTTTAGAGAAGTCAGGCAAGGCAAGAATTGGAGTTTGGGTCATCAGTTGCTTCAAATGGTTAAAGGCATGATCTGCGGCGGCTGTCCACTGGAAGGTATTTTTTTTTAATAGCTCAGTAAGAGGAAAAACAAGCTGAGCATACTGAGCAACAAATTTTCTATAATACCCTGTCAATCCAAGAAACCCTCTCAATTGCTTGAGCGTCTTGGGTATAGGCCAGGCAATAATGGCATCTATTTTTGCTAGATCCACCATCACCCCTTCACTCGTAATGACATGCCCCAAGTATTCCACCCTCTGCTGTATAAACGAACACTTGGAGCGTTTAGCAAAAAATTGATTATCCTGCAGCACGCTTAAGGCCACTGCCAAGTGCTCAAGATGTTCTCCTTCAGTGCGACTGTAAATCAGTATGTTATCGAAAAATACATCTATGAATCGTCTCAAAAAGGGTCTGAAAATTCGATTCATCATGGCTTGGAATGTAGAGGGCGCATTTGTCAACCCAAACGGCATCACTACAAATTCATAGTGACCCAAATGCGTTCAAAAAGCTATTTTTTCTATATTCGCCTCTCTCATCCTGATTTGGTGATGCCCACTCCTCAAATCGATTTTAGAAAAATAAACAGCTCCATGCAATTCATCAAATATCTCATCAATAGTAAGGATAGGGAACTTATCTTTGATTGTAATGACATTCAGTGCACGGTAATCCACAAAGAATCGCCAACTCGCGTCCTTCTTCCGAACTAACAATATCGGGCTTGAAAAACTGCTCTAGCTTTCTCGAATCACTGCAGCCATCTGCATCTCGGCAACCAGTCTCTCCATCTCCTCTTTTTGAAAGTGGGGGTACCAGTAAGGTCTCACACTAACTGGTGATGTTCCCGGAGCTAATTGTATATGATATGCTCCATATCTCTTTTGGGTGGTAATTTTTTGGGCTCTTCAAACACCCCCATAAAATCACTCAACACCTCCTGGATGCGCACATCTGTTTCTGCAGTAATGGCTTCCTCCCCATTCTCTTGGACAGCTTCTAAATGGTACATGGAAGCAATTGCATCACACCCTAGCAACTTCATGAGTTCTTTGTAATAAAGCCATGCGTCTTGCAATAGTCGTTCTCCTTGGAATCTCACCCATTTACCCTCCACCTTGAACTTCATGAATAACTCCTTGTAATTAATCCTGATAGTGCCTAGCCTCATCATCCATTGCACCCCAAGGACCACATCCGCCCCTTTTAGATCCAGCACATACGTATCAACTGTGAACTTGTACCCTTAGACAATCAGTGGTAGACTTTGACATTTAGCACCACACATAATGGAGTCTCCATTCCCCACCATTACTCGCAAGGTTGGCGTCGGAGTAAGAGGATAATTCAACTTTCTTGCTATTGATCCCTCCACAAAATTGTGGGTACTCCCTCCATCTATCAAAATCTTCAAAGGTCGATTAGCATGTGTCCCGCACACCTTCAACGTTTCAGGGTGGAACTCCCCTTCGAGGGCATTGAGGCTGATTTGGGGTGTAGGCTCTTCTTCTCCTTCCGAGTCTGACTCTGTCTCCTCCACATTCACCTGCTCGGACCTTTGTAAGAGCTCCCTCAACTCCTCTTCTCCGACAAACAGTTGATAAGTGGCCTTGCAACGGTGCCCTATGGTATATTTTTCGTCGCAGTAATAACATAGCCCCTTTTCCCACCTGGCTCGAATCTCAGTGCTCGATAGTTTTTTTGTAATGGTTGGTGTTTTGGGTGTGGTTGGCTCGGGGATTGAATGTGTGGGTAGTATTGTGGGTCGATGTATTGGGGGAATGTGTGTTTGATGGTGCGTTTGGGTTTTTGTAGGATGGGTTAATGGGGTTGACGGGGTTGAGGGTGCGGTGCGGTGCGGGTTTAAGCGGACATAATTTTGGAAAATTGGGCCCTTACCTCCAACTCCCTTTTGGCCCACAACAGCTCTGTTTTTTTGCTCGTGCAACTTCGCAATAGACACCGCTTCTGTGTAAGAGCTGGGCCTCGCCAGTAGCGGATCGCATTTCAGATTTTCTTGGAGCCCGGCCACAAATAACGACACGATCCACTCCTCGGATAGCCCGGTAACCCTGTTAGTCAACTCCTTGAATTGACTTTGATACTCCGTCATGGTGTTCTCTTGCTTCAGTTCTTTGAGGGCGGTGCTGGAATCATCGAACACGTTCTCGCCAAATCTCAAACTCATGGTGCCTAGGAATGTTTCCCATGTGTATTCGATTCTGTTATTCACCCCACATCAGTACCAAGAGTACGCTGCTCCCACCAAGTGGAATGAAAGCAACTTGATCCTCCTCTGCACCAGGACGTCGACTACTTCGAAGTATTCCCGTGCGCGGAAAACCCAGTCCTCCACCCCTTCTCCGTCAAACAAGGGAAGGTCAGCTACCTTTGTCCAGCGTGGCCACGGGTTTTCACCTCCACCGCCGGAGGAGCCTTCGTGGTCTCCGGAAGAGCTGTCGCCCACCTTTCCTTTCAGTTTCAAACTCTCCCTTATCAACCTTTCCATGTTCTGAAGCGACATATCCATCACAACAAGCTGGTTTTGTGCTTCGGCGATCCTCTCGTTCGCCTCTACCAATCCGCGACTCACTGTTTGCACCTCGTTCTTGTTGGACAGCGTCATCTCCTCCAATCGCGTTAAACGAGCTCCGTTAGCCATCACCTTCGGCTAACCTCTCAATGAAAGAACCTTGATAGCTCCGTAACCTGTATAAGCACAGCAACACACAACTCGCAGATAATAGAGAAGATTGTGCAGTTCAAGGAATAATGAGATATATTACAGTAAACGAGTTACAGATTAATAGTGATAATATTGCCACTCTCTCCCTCTTCGAGTCAGGGAACAAACTCCATAAAATACAAATGAATTTTCCAATACCCTCCCTTAGCTACAAGCTACCCCTTTTATCAATAATTTCCCTCGGCCGTTGTAACAAACTCCGCTAATCCGAGATATGCGTACGTGCAGATATTTCGCTGCTAACTGACTTCCTACATTTTGTAGTCCTGAGTCCACGCTGGTTTCTTTCTCATTCTCTTTATTGGGCCTTTTGTCAATCTCTGGCTCATCTGATTCTGGGCCTTTTGGTTCTGCTATTATTGCTGCCTTTGGATCAAGCTTGTGTCTTCCTCGTCTGGGCTTGCCTCGTGTTCGTTGTGTTCTTGGTTTGTATCACATACACATTTCATATCCAGCAATTTCTCTTTTTATTTGCTTACTCCAATTATTTACACAATTTGTTTGGTTAATTGATTAATTAGTTCTCATAGAATCAACACAAGGTGTTGAATATTTGTTTTTATTGACACATTAGTAATTTAGTATACTTGAATTTTTCACGTCAAATGCATAAATAAAAGCAAAACTTACTATTTTAGCTTTTTTAACCAATAAACAAAACATTTTTTAAGGTACTAAGGGCCAGTTTGGATAAGGGTAGAAGTTACTTTTTTTAACTTTTGAATCATGAAAAGTCACTTCATTAATGTTTGACACAACTTTCATAATTAACTTGTGACTTCCCAAAGAAGTTGTTTTATATGCTTATGAAGAAATTAAAAAAAAAATCATTTCTCCTTCTATAAAAGTTCTTCTTCATCATTCCTTCTTTATTAAAAATAAAAATAAATATATTTTGTTATTATTGGTTCACTCTCACAAAAATGTATATGTTTTTTATTAATATTTAAAATTTATCTTATATAAAAAAAATTATACCTTTTGAAGTTATTTATCCAAACACTACAATTTTAAAATAAGCACTTCTGTAACTAAGGGTGCGTTTGTTTGCAGAGACACTAGACACAGAGACATTGAGGACATTGAGATAATGACACTAGTGTCCAGGACATTGTGTCCTGTGTCTCTGTAATGTGTTTGGTGTTGATGCACATGACATTAATGTAGCCCTTGTATCATGTTTGGATTAATATATACAAGACACAGTGTCCCAATGTAAAATTACTTTTACTATCCTTTTTATTTATTTATTTAATTAAAAATATATAAACCCAACATCTTAACTTTTCTTCAATTCTTCTCTGTTCTCTAATCCAGGGGATGTTCTTCTCCTTCTTCTCTACTCATTTACTTCAATTCACCTTCACCTTATTCTCCTTTTATAACAACAAACAGCAAAGAAACTTGTAATTTTTTAAAAAAATATTACAGAAAAAAAAAGGGAAACAAATGAAGAAACTGGGCAGTGGCTTCACGGTAGCTCCACCAAATTGGGACATGGAATAAATAGGGAAACGAAGAATATATAGTCCATACATAAGTTTCACGGTAGATGGCGGTGGCGGTGGTCCGGAGTGTGGTGGCGGAACGCTTCAGATCTCCACTGCAATTCCAAAAAAAAAAAACAAACAAAAAAAAAAGAGCAAGAAGAAAAGAGATTGGTTCTCTAATTTGATTGAAGTAGATGAAAGGTTAATGAAAGTTCATGATACATTTGTTGATGATGGCTGTAGGGATGAGAGGAAGAAGAAACTAGATTAGAATAATGGTATGACAGGGGCAAAGGACGGAATATTAAAAAAATATCAGGGACAATATCAGAACAAAAATTCATTAATCCCTTTCCGTGTCCCCATCTTTCTCGTGTCCCAGCATGTTGTGTCAGTGTGCCTTCAGCTAAGATGCACACTGAAATGCCATTTTAGTGTAGCTAGACACTATGTCTCTGTTCTTATTTTGTTAGTGTCCTCCTTACCAAACTGATCACACACTAATAGTGTCACTGTCTTTGTGTCTCTGTGCCTATTGTCCCCGCAAACAAACACACCCTAAAAATTCAAACACAAAATAATTCATTTATAAGCTACTTTTACCGTATGCACTTGTGTTATAAGCTTCTTCTCTAAAGGAGCTTAATTGTTGTTTATCCAAACTGACCCTAAATAAATAAACCCTGATATGATATAAACCTATAAGGGTCAATAATTTTTACATAATTGTGTAAAATTAAAAATAAGAAGCCCATTAGGATCCTAGCATGAATTTATCAAGAAAATCCAAGATTTATCAAAGCATGTAATTTTTACATAATTGTGTAAAATTACATATGATATCTCCTTTTATTTTTTAGTGATTCAAGAAAATCCAAGATTTATCAAAGGTAAAATTTTATCTTTTGTGCCGTCTAACTACCCAAGACTTATAATTCACATCCTCATCTCATTCTTGAGTGTGAAGTCTATATTATTCTTCACTAAATTAAAAACACAAAAAAAATAAACATTTGTAAGCTCTTTTCTTTCTATTTAGGCTGCTACTACTCTGTCAAACTCTTGTAATTATTAATATATTAGGCTAATAGACTAGTAGCGGACTAATGAGCTATCGGATTAATAATTTTAAAAAGTTGGTATATTATATATGATGACTGATAGTGACTGATTTTGTGGTGTATATCTAACATTACTCTTAAATAATAAATTACGTAGGCAAATTAACAAGAAAAAAGAAAAACATAAAGGTTATGGCGTGGTTGACCCAGATGCATGGCACCCTGAATGCAATACACTATGATTATTATATGCATGCCCTTCAGTCCTTGATGCCCTGCGTCTCCTTTTTATTTTCTATGCTGAATGTGCAAAAAGGCCACATTCCATCTGGAACCGTTTTCTTTCACTTGTTTCTCGGCTTTTTGGTGGATCATAACAACTTTGTCATCATGATAAACTCACCCATTCTCTGCGAAAACTAGTTCCAAATAATGATTACACCTGCTTAACAGAATCATTCAATTTGACGATTTATTTAATTAAGTGCTTATGAGTCCAATAAACAGTGTTGGTTACCACTAAATTGAAAGTTATACCGTTCAGTAACTAGTATAAGCAGGGAATAACTCTATTGCAATATGGTAAAATCTTAATACACGGTGAAAAAAAAATCAGTCAAAATAGCCAATGAACCGTGTATAACATATAATATGTAATATGCACAATGTATATTATATATTATGCACATCATATATGACATGTTGTGCACATCATATATCACTTGCAATATCATTTTTCTTTATAACATGTGATACATAATGTGCATAATGTGATATATAATGTGTGCAATATATAATATAGGGTTTAATTCTCATACACTGTCAGTGTAAACTTTTTTACACTGTCATGCAATAAAAACGTGCCACGTGGTCCATTATCACATGATGACAATTTTAAATTTTAAAAAGTCAAATAAAATGAATGATGTGTCATGAATTTATTGGTTGAACGTGTAAAGTAAGTTTACACTGACAAAGGATCATAATTATTCTTTATAATATATGTTGTACATATTATATAATATATATTTTGTATAATATGTTAGCTATTTTAATTATTTTTCATTATACATGTAGTAATAGTTTTGTAATATTAAGTCAACAAAATTGTCATTTTGGATGTTCTCCAAATCTCTTTTATCTCATTTGAAAGAACTTGTTTAAAACTCCTTGTTCAACATATTTTCCTCCATATAGCATATGTTTAATTTACCCAAATGCTTAAATTATTGATGGGTTAAGGTTATGACTCAATAACGGATTTATACCCTAATAAATTTAACGTAACATAGTTTAATTAAAGAGGGCTCTAATCAAATAAACTCATCAAGAAAGAGGATTGGTGATTGGTGATCCATGACATTCTTTTTTCCTCTCATTCATTCCTGGCATAATAATACCCATCATCCATGTTTGGGGGATCTAATAATTTGAACCAGAGCAGAAAGTAAAAGACATTAATTCTTTAACATTTTCCTTTATTCACAAGCAATATGGTGCATCATTACTATGTTAATGATTACTAGAATCAGGAATGTGCCATGCATTAAGGAAAGTTGGCCAGCAATCAATATCGGGAATATTAAGTTGAATTTGGTTTCTGTTTTCAGTTTTTATTTTTTGTTTTTTCTATTTTTAAAATCATATCTCTTCCGTTTTTTTAATTGTCCAGTTTTAAATGTTCATAGAAATTTAGATAATGATTGGTATAGTATTAAAGTTTGTAAAATACTTATCTATTTATCTAAATTATCCTTTACTTGGTAAAAGAGTAAGAGAGATAGTGAGTGTTAAATAAGGGTAAAAGTGGAAAAAAAATAATAAATGTTATCTTAAAATCTGAAATGGATAATTAAAAAAAAAACACGCATATCTAAATTGGACAATTAAAAAAAAAATGGAGGAAGTAAATGCTTAGGGAGCAACATTTTTCGAGCCAAAACCGCAAACAAAGCCTATTTTAACACTTTTGACCCAAATAACATTATTAACCATAATGTGCTGAGTGATTTAGGTCCAATTTCCTATTATTGACTGTTTTGCCTGATTTTTTTATTGTGCCTCTAGCAATGCTCTTTTAAAATTTTGTTAAGGAAATACTGAAACAATAAAAATAATAAAATCACGTTGTCTCTCTTTTCGGTATTTTCTTCACAAAATTTTAAAAACAGAGAAAACAGGAAATGAAAACAGAAAATGAAAATCGAAACCAAACAACACCTTAACATTTTGTTTGTGATACTATTTATGTTTTCATTTTCTACTTTTATATAGGTATAGATGTTGTTTACTTGTTCTAGTGAATAATAGTGATGATATTTTTATTCAACTTATATTATGTTTTCACATTTTTGATTGAAAATATTGAATACAAGAATTTGACATTTTTTTATTTTCAATTTCATTTTTATTGTAAATAAAAAATACAAATGAAAATTTTTGGTTTTATTTCATTGAAAATAAAAATAAAAAATGAAAATAAAAAATTAACCAATCGCTACCAAGTGTTCTTTTTTCTTTTTTTTAAAATAAAGAAAAGCATAATTCTGGGAAAAGGAAGAGGACACACTTTATTTTGGACCTAGTCAAACAATTTTCTAGCTTTTTTTTGCAGCCTCAAATCCTAAATGGTCACTATCAAGGTAGAGGGAGCCGTAACTTGTGGCCCATTAACTGGTATTGTATATTTGTTACAAGTAGTACAACAAATTAATAGTTTTTATTAAAGATGATTACAACGTTTTAGAGAATATCCTTACATAATATTGGATAGATCTAAAAGAGTTTGACTTACTTATCGACAATGTAAAAATACTTGACAGAAATCATTTAATAACATTCTTCTAAAAAAGGATTTGAGGTTTTCATATAGGTCAAAAAATACATAATTTATTTTTATGTATTTGTATATATATTTTAAGTAAATATTTTTCAATTAAACATTCCAAATTTACATATTTATATTTTGTACTTGCACTCACTTTTTACTTTACTATTTGAGTTTAATTTTAATCCACTATTTTTGTAAAGTAATTTTACATAAACATCCAATCATGTATTGACACATCATCAAAAGTCTTCAACTTAACCACCCACTAACTAAAAAGTCACATAAATCAATGGATGTGACTGACTTTACACTCTCCGTGCATCAATTAAACTCTTACTATTTTCAACTTCTCAGTTTCTCAGTTTTTGCACAAGAAAAATGATGTTTTTGATCGAAAAGCAAAATCCCAATTACACCAAAAAATTAAAAGAAGAACAGCCACATATTAATCTTCTATTGTCTTATCTTAACAACCCCACTCATTTTTTGTGTGTATTTTTCTGTAACAAAAGCATCAGAAACCATATATACATGAATTTCCTAACATGGAAGTGCCTATCATATCCATTCAGTAGTTAAGAAGTACAAATGTATTACTCAGAGATTGGTGCATTATTCCCAACTTGAATCTCACAACCCAAGACATGTTTAATATTGAATGGAGTTAATGTAATGTCTAACTAAGAATACTCCTATACATGTAATGTCTAGTTTTTACAAAAAAATTAACAAATTTATAGCAATAACATATATTTCTCTGTATAAGTCATATATATTTGAGATGAATTAACTTGGAGATGAGTCGCTAGTAGTCTAACAATGCAAACTTAACTTGCAATCCAATCTTCCCACCATCAGTCACAAGCTTAGCAGCTGTTACTAACCAATGGCCAGGAGCATCATGTGGGCCGCGCACAACCTCACCGGTCTCCACATATTTAAGTAATTTAGCAGAACGAACCGGCACTGGTGGACCTTCTGGATAAACACCGGAGTTAAGTGCAGTTGGGTTCTGCTTCTGCGGACCGCTGACGGCGCTCTGCTGAGTGAATGAAAATGTTGAGCTCAAGTTTGTGAGGAATGTTGATTTTCTTGAAGACTCAGGTACAGCAGCCCATTCTGACTTCCGGATGCTGCAATTCGGTACGTTAGTGTATTGGAGGCGCAAATGAAGCACATTCCTCGGCCAACTTCCTTTGCTAATGAGTTGTGCGCCGGTTACAATGTAAACACCGCTTGGTTCATTCAACCATTCAGGGTCATGCTTGACAACTGAGGTGCACACGTTTGCGAATCCCTTCCATCTTATCGGCTCCAGGAATTGGTCGCTGGATTCGTTGTCATCAGATCCTCGCCACATAGATTCTCTGCTCATGGTTGAAGTGCCTGAAGAGAGGATCATTGTGTTTGGGAGTGTTGAAAGGTGCTGTATATGTAATGCTAGTCTGTCACATTTCCTTCCCTCTAAGTACAAGCGAAGGCCAACGACAGGTTTTTGTTCGCTCACTACCTGATATTTTGTATAAAACTCCGTGATTAACTATATTTATACATGGTCAATTATATGAATATAACTATTGGTAATGCTAGGTGAACAATAAACATTCAGCCAACAGTCAATAACACAGGACGTGTATTATATACAATAACAAATGTGCATTATACACACTAATGGTTGTGCATCCTTGTTGGTTGAATTTAACCAATCATGCCTTTTTGTATTCCTGATAAGTGCTAAGGTGGATATAATTACAAAGCTATGAAGCAACACTTAGAGAATAAACATATAGTAATTAATATGTTGAAGAAAACTGTTTGATCAAGTAGGAGAGTGTTGGTTAAAAGTACCTGTGAAGAGCTGATATGAAGCTTGGGACCCAAGAAAGTGAATTGCAGGGAAGGTGAAGAAGTCTTTTTCCGTTGATGCCTCAGAGGTAGCTCGTAAAACATGGGTGCCCATTGCCGGGGAATTTGAAACTCCAAGAAGTATTGTAAATCGTCGGGAGGAGGCTTATCTGTGAAGAGCGGCCGAATCAATGAAGTGTTGAGCGTACAATAAAAAGTGATTGAAACTTGTGTTTCGAGTTAAAACAAGACCGCGACAATTTACTCTCGAATTTTAATGTTTGTTTGATTTCTATTTTCATTTATTGTTTTCAGTTTTAGTTGCAAAACTGCCATCTGTTTCCTTTTTCAAGGATTCTATTATTGAAATAGTGAAAATAAGCTATGAAAAGAGGAAACAGATTGAACATAAGATTACATTTTTGTCGCCAAAACTGAAAACAATAAATAGGAACCAAACAGAGCCTAACTTATCTATGCCATGATTGATCATTCATAGCGATTTTAGTATTATTAATGTTCTATATTAGAATAAGAACTTACATCGTAAATACAAATTGATTGCATGACTGAGATAGCCACTTCCAGGAATTCCTGTCAGAAGTGAGGAAATAGGAACAAACTTGAAGAGGATTGCTTCAGGATTAGAAGGTACTGTCTGGAGCCAATTTGAGTGACTGTGCTTGAACATATCTCCCCCTCTTTTTGAGCAGATAATAGTAAGGCCCTGTTCCAATATAATAGTAGGTTATTAACATCAGCTTAGAAATTTAATTCATTTCAAATGAAAAGTATTTTCATTTTTGTTGCTTACATCCTTGCTTGATGTTTCTGAGATACTGGTAAACTGCATTGTGTTTGATTGCATCACGCGACTAAAGACGTCGGGGACCTACACAAATAGAGAGACATCACATTTTGTATCAACAGGTAATTAACAAATATCACTACAACAATAATAATTATTTTCAACATGTAATTGTCGAAAAGTGTTGATAAAAGTATTGTCAGGAAAAGTTATATTGACATTTGTTAGACGCTGAAAATAGTTATAAACTATTCTTTAATAACCATTGAAAATACTTATAAACTACTTTTAAGTATTTTCGACGACCACTAATTGTCAATATTACTTTTATTGACTCATTTAATGTTTTAATTGTTTTAAATGGTCCCTTTATTAGTAGTGTATGTTAGAATCATATAACATGAATGAAACAAATTGTTGGAAAGTAGTAACAAACATGAATAATTGCTATACTTTTTCTTTTTGTTTGCCATCTGTTGTCTCCCTCTGTACTAGAGAAGGACTTCTTAATTCCGAAAACAAATAATCTCCGAGTTCTTCAAGATATCTTCTGAGATCACTAGGAGCAATCTTTGAAGAATGTTTTTGTTTGACACAGATTACATCTTGACCTCCAACAGCCATACCTACTATTATGTGTGTACCGTACGTCTGAATGAACCTGCCTAACAAAACTGATCAGCACCACTGAACTTTTCAACACAAAATCATGTATGCCAAATTGGTCTCAGCACAAATCACTCTATGATAATGTTCCACTTTTGAAACATTGAAGCGCAAACACATCAGTTTAGAAAAAAATGCATGTTTAAAAGTAGTTGGAGCTTTATGATCAAGGAAAGGGAGATATAGATATAACATTCTTTTATCAATTGGTTCTTTATCATCAACGAAACTAGAATTTTGTAAGAATGATTAAATTAATGAGAGCTTAAAAAACAAATGATGAATTTCTTAAAACATAAAAAGTAGATTCATGACATTGTTTGATCCATATAGCCGACCACCCCACTTAATAGGACAAGACTTAGTTGTTGTTGTATAAAAAAGATAAATAGAAAGAACGAGTGCTGTTACATGTACAATGAAAAACCAGTAGTCAATAAATGAGATTTTGAGCCACAATTACTCAGTCCATTAAAATTCCAATGATTATTTGGGCAAAAAAAAAAAAAATCAAAATGGATCCATCGGCTGTATTGACTGGTTTCACATCGTATATAGAAAGAACAAAGTAGTTCGGTTTTACCCTAAGTAATTTTTTTCACTAGGTTGACAAAGAGCTTTTTCATCTATGAATATGTTAATTTTGTTGAGGCATTGTGCTCATACCTGGACAAAGCAGCTGGATCCCATTGAGCTGGAACAGAATTCTTCACTTCCTCTTGCAGAACAAGGTGTGAAGCAGTTAGGTGCAGATAGTACAGCGAAATGAAGTAACCATCGAATGCAAGATACTTGATGTCATCAGAATCGCGAAACCAATCACCACTTAAATCAAAAAGGGCATTGAAATAGCCAGAGGGAATTTTTCCTTGTATAGCTGATTTCTGGTTAAGCAACTCAGACATCTGCAAACAAAGAAAGAGACATTAACAAGGCTTGAAGCCTCAAAGTGAATCAAGTTATGCCAAGATCTTAATTCAAAGTTTACAATTAAAAAGTATATTTATTTTAGTATTTTAGATCAATACCATCTATCATTAAGATTCATTACTGCAAAATTGCTGCATTTTCTTGTTCCAAAATAAAATAACATTGCTGCATTTTGTTATGTTATCCATTAGTTGGATTAGAAACTTCTTTGGTGAATTATGAAGCCAGTGATAGCATTACCTTAAGTTGAAATTTAAGATTGGTTGTGTAGCTTCCATGTGTAAAATTACTGAACTGAACTTTACACCAATTGGCCATAGATTCATAGAACCTTTGATACCATATTAAGAATCATCTAAAGTCTCAAGTTATTGGTTAAAAGCACATAATAATTGGCACAATATCTACCAGATTTTAAATATGCTCATGAACTTAGCCATGTTTCACACTTCTGCCTTATCTTTTAAATTGCGGATTGCATCACGTGATGTGGCCGCAATATTGTGGTTGCGGCCCATAACGCAACCGAATCAAAGCCGCCATTATAGTGTGAAGTCGATTCAACCACATCAGAATCTCAAAGGCTCACATCAAGGCCACAACAAACTTCATTTCAAGTTGTAGACACATTAAGATTCCACACAAAGCCTCAACCTCAACCGCATTTGCCACTATTACAAACCAAGAAAAATTTCTAGGTGCATCCAAGGAAAAAAAAAAAAAATAATCTGCTCTCTGTCATTTATCTTTTGACACGTAAGTGTATGAGTCAACTATTAAGTTTCAACTATAGCTATATAACAGTTATATTTTAATATTATATATTAAGTTTCAACTATAGCTATATAACAGTTATATTTTAATATTATATATTAATTCAACATTTTAAAAGTTGGACTATCAATTCTAAAAACTAAATTTTGTGTCCATTACTCGAAAAAAAAAAGTGTTGCATAACAAATGAATTATTTGCTCTCATAACAAATGAATAATTTCTTCTAAGTACACCCAAGAATCTATTCCTTGCCACTTTTACAAACCAATATTGCTTGACACCAAATAAAAGACAAAAGGTGCATGTTTCTTCCCCAGATATTTTATTCTCTGTACTTGTCGTTGAAAGAGAGACAAGAAGAAAAGAAGAAAAGAGAAGAGAAGAAAAGCGAACCTGGTTGAATTCGAGTACATCAGACTTGAAGCGAATCCTATCTCCTTTATCACAGCGTATATCCTCTGGAACACCTCGAATTGTGGCACCACCAGGTACCACCAAATCCCTCTTGCTCTGTTCATCAAGCACCACCAATCTCTTCTTCTTCGCCGATTCTGACTCTGACCCATTATTATTATTATTGTTATAACCACCTTTCGCAAACTTCAACCGAAAATCACTCGTCAGGTCAAACCCTTTCCCTAGGCAATCCAACGCCGCCATCTCTGTTGTGTACATAACACCTTCTTCCTCCTCCACCACCATCATCATCACCATGTGAATCTCAGTTTACTTGTTTAACGTTGTTCATCGTTCATCCATTCATTATTGCTATATAATAATGAATTAATGAGCCATGTGCGCCACCATGGTGGGGTTGGGCTCTGACTATGACTAAATAAAGGGGCTGCCATACGTGACTACTGTAATCATTTTTGGGGGCGCGAGGTTTGACTACTCTCGATGATTTTGAGCTTTGTTTTTGTGTTTAAAAGGAGGAACCAGACAAGAACAAATATTTTTGGGTTGGTTTGAGACGGACAGGTGAAGAGGGGGGAAAGAATTTATGGACGGTCCGAGGAAGCAGAGGTGCTGATCCAAAAATTCTTTAAAAAATACTTTTTATATACAATGAAATCATATCATATATAAATTCTTACCAAAAAAAAATCATATATAAATTTAAAATTTTTAAATTATTAATCTAATTTTTAATATCTTATATTAATTTTATATTTTAAAAATTGGATTAATACTTTTAAATAACCTTGAATTATAATTGATTTTATGATATATACGTAACATTATACAAAATTGTTATGTATTCCGCTCTCCACTGCTCAAATTTTAACATACAAGTATATGAATCAACTATAGAAAGATAAAGATTAAATTTTATCAATTAAATGGGGCAGAACAAACTTAAAATTCTCTTGATGAAAATGGAGATTCACAATTACACTATTTATATACCACTCATTTTTGTCTTAAATTCTAATAAATTAAAAGAAATAATACATTAATGTTGAAATTTAATAATATGCAATGATAAATATTGTAAAATTTTTTTAGAGTTGACTAAGAATTTCGTCAATGAGGATTGACATACTTTTCGTCCAGACTAAGCATGACTTGGATCGAATATTAAAAAATTTTCTTTGATAAATGATCTATAAATTTTTCAATAAATCCTTATTGAAATTGATAGTATGTCCTGAATTTACATTGGCTCTCTCATAATCTAAACTTTTTACATAAAAAAGAAAAAAAAAAAAAAAAAGGAGACGGAGAATTTCTATTTCAGAATTGGGTGTAAGCAATAAGTATGGTTGCGTGAATGGAGGAAGGTTTGAAAATTGGAGTTTGAATTTGGAATGACTTAAAGGACGTAGCAGATGTGTTGACTTTGTCTACCTTGGTTTCGTAGAGGGAAATTATTATATTGTCCATTGGATGCACGTTAAAACCACTTATCTTAATTTATAAGATGGAAAATGATGTTTATAAATAACATTTGAGTTTAATTTTAATAAATTGTCAGTGTAAAGTAATTATATATATATATTCTATCATGAATTGATATATTAGTAAAAAATTTTAACTCAACCATTCATTAACTAAAAAATTACACAAATTGATGTGATTGACTGAGAATGATAATTAAACTCATAAGAATTGAGAAATAATTTTGTGTTTAACTGTGATATAATGTTACTGTAAATGAAGATCCAATTACTTATAGTCACGTAAGTAAAAAAATATTATATTTTAAATTCACTATTTTTAACAAGATGCTATTTTTATTGAGATGACTAATGAAATGACTATGAGCACACTTATTTGTCTCCTGTTATACCATATTTATTGCTTTTATTTACTCTATTCCTAAAATAGCATTGTAATAATCTTTTTATTTTCAAAACCAAATTAAATTGAAAATAATTTTTAGTTTCAATTTCTTTTGCCTCTCCGTAGATTTTTATTTGGAACATTCTAAATGTCTTTAATCAAAAATATATTTTGTATTTTCCATACATTGTTACTTTGATATTTTAAATATACATTTAATAAATACATTAATTAGTATTAGATATAAAGTTCACTTTAATAGAGCTTCAAATATAAAATAATAAAACCTCGTACATAGATAAAATATTTGTCTAAAATTAAAATGTGTTGATAGTCTAGTTTTGAGGTGCAAGATCATATTCCTTGTCTATCATGGTAACTATGCATACTTATATGTGGTATGAAGCTTGATTAACTCAATTTTCATTGTTTTGTGTGCATAGGAAGATGACACCTAACAGACGTATCTCCGCACGATACAACTGTTGAAAATATAGTTCCAACGTGTATACTTTCTATGCTCTCAAAAGTTCAAATGCAATTTTATAGATTTTTGATTTTTTTAAAAAACTTTACTTTGAGTGGGTCCCACAGACCATACCTATTTGTGCATTTTAGATACAAGCCTTTTTTGAAATACTCAATGGAGACATGAGCCACGTATACACTATGACACAGATCTACCATAAGAAAAAAACAAAAACAAAATCCTGCATCTAGATAGATTCTCTCTCCCGTTTCCTTTCCATCTTCACTACAGCAGAGAGGGACCAGACCGAGACTGCTGCCACCGCTGCTGGAAGACTCGACCGGGGAGAGGAGGTGGGCGAGACGGCGTTGGCGGTCAGCAATGGATGACGGTGAAGATGAACGATGGTGAGATTCCAACTACAAATTTATTTTTTTAATTTAAGAAATTGTAACTCTTAAACATTTTGATCGGTGGTGCTGCATTCGCTATCCTCACCTACATCAATCCTTACATGTGACAGCTCAATTACGGGCTCAAGTTAGTAACTGCCTCTCTCTTAAATTACTCTCTTTGTTCTTCCTTTTTTCAATTGATTGAAACCAAATTTGGGGATTAGGGCTTTTGGAATTCTTCTTAATCTATGATCTTCGTGTTGTATGATTGAGGGTAGTTTGTTTCAGTTTAAAAAATGTGATCACGAAGCTGGGATTCAGTTCAAACAATGTTTGTTTTGGGGATTCTGATTTTTTTAAATAAAAATTATCTAAATTTATAAAAAAAAATGTATTTTTGGGTTGAAATAGTTATTTTTAGCATAAGATAATCTTATAAAAGTGGATTTAATGTAAGTGGATTTAATGTTTTTTTTGTTATAATTTTGGTGAAGATAATTTGGTTTGTCCATTTTTTTATTTTGACCTACTAAATTTTTTTGTATTATATTGAGGTTAAGGTCTGGAGTGAGACATGGGCCCAAAGAGATTGTTACTATGTTATTTATTGTTCATTGACATTGTTTTATATTAATTGGGCCAGATTAAAACACACATAAATCCAATGAAAGGCCTGACCCAATTTAAGTTATTCCTTCATCAAGTGACAAATACCTAGCCGTCTCAATATTACATCCCGCTTATTTGATTTCTTTGTTAAAAGCCAATATTTGCTACCATTATCCTCATCCACAGTTTGCCTCATATGTGAAAAAAAACCTAATAGTCTAGATCTGTTCTTCCTTAGATGCAAGCATCATTTTTCATTTTCAAGTTGTACTTACATCCACCGTTTAATATATTGTGTTTTGCTATCTTGGATCCCTATGGAGAGACTAATTTTTTTTTTAAGTTTATTTTTCTTATCTTTATCTGTCTTTTAATCTGACTTCCCACCGTCACACCGCTTTCACTTTTTTGTCGAGGTTACAGTGACCTCAGTCGTATTTAGGCTGAACTGTTGTGTTCATTTTCGTATCACAACTGTGATTTGGTCATATATGCAAAGTTCACTTTATTCTACCATGAGATCACTGAGTCAAATTTTTTCTTTTTTTTTTGTAAGAGTTAAAATTTATTCATTTTTGCTTTTAATTTTATTTGTTCTGTTATCTTCATGATTTTTAAATTTGAAATGTATATATGTTTATGTTCATCCGTGGGTTTCTTTGTTTGAATTTTCTAAAAAAAAATTCATTTTCTAAAAAATGTTAGTTGTTTACGTATATAAAAATAGTGATTTTACTTAGTGTTAACCTTTTTTTTTTATGAAACTCATTTGTTTATACTTTTTTTTTATATATATAAGTGGTTTTGTTGTATACTTTTTTTTATCAAATAATCAAATTGTAATGAATATTTCATTTCCATTGAGTGGATTACGTACATGTACGTACATGTCAGGATAGTTCTTGAACTATTGCTTTTTCTTGGATTAATGCTTTTGGAATTATTTTTTATACACAATACTATTTTAGACACATTTTTGTGATACCTTTTTTACACGTTTGATAGACGCAACTCCTTTATATTAGTACTTTTAGTTCCATTTATAGATTATTTTCTTTGCAGTCTCTTACTCTATTTTCATTTATAAATATTTCTATATTTTTTAAAAATATTTTCTTAATACCAAATGACACCATATTAAGAACTATTTCAATGATATATATCATATTTATTAAGTTTGCTTCAATGTTACACCTGAATAGCTGTTTAAATAAATATTAAATAATTAAGTATTTTTCAGGTTATTAAGTTTTTTATTATTAGTATTATGCTTTATTTGTTGTGATTTTGCATAGGTAAACATTTTTTATAGAAAAAATCATTTAAGTATTATGATTTATGTGTACATTATGGATTTTATATGGTTAATATAAATCTTGATTGACTGGAAATTTTCATTTGAAAAGTCTATTGGTTGTACTGACTTTTGGTAAAACATGTTATATTTGGTATGGAATATTTTCTTTTGTTTTCACTTGGATTTATATCATATATGAGGTTTCTATTTACAAAAATCATGTGTAAGATTTTCAATGTCTCATACATGTGCGTACTTTGTATGTTTTGTACTATATGTCTTTAGTGTTAAAGGTAGATTTTGTTTTCATGTATTAAAATATGTTATATTTTTCATGTATAATATGTCAAAATGATTGATATTAATGGTATCCAGTAGTGTGAACCATATTAAATCCCCATAAAATATACCTTGGTGGCTATACCAAGTATATGTGAAAGGTGGTTATTTATTATATTTATCTTAAACACCCAAATTTTATTTTCCTTCTAGATTTTACTTATGGCTGAGGTTATCTCTTATATATCATCAATATCATAAATTATATTTGTCACATATTGGATTACGTATATCGCTAAGTATTGTCAGGCATTTTATCATAGCATTAAATGCATTCTGCATATATTTATCTTTACATGAAAGATCAGTAGCTTTTAATAATTAAATTATAATTCTATTTACTTAAAAAAAATTATCTACCATTGTGCTATACAATCATCTTGCATTTTTTATTATTATTTTATCATAAATCTATTTATTTTCCCGCTTTGAATTTTTCATCCAGCCACTTTTGAAAATTTTCCATGCATTATAAATAGGGGTTGCATGTGCACCATTCATCCCACACTTCATCAAATTCTCAAGAGTATTCACTCATTCCATATAGAGAGTTTCCTTCTATTTGTTGTTTGTTTTTCCAATGGCTAGGCAATTTGTGAGCATTGATGGGGTGGGAGAGTATGGTAGTGGATGTGAAAGTGTTAACCTTAGTGTTAGGGTTATTAGGCTATGGACTTTACCAAGTTTTAACAATGCAAATGTGGTTGGTAGTATTGAAATGATCCTACTGGATGATAAGATTGTGAATCTATTATTTTTCTTTTGTTCCTTTTTTTTAAGTTTAAAAAGTAAGCTTATAATTTTTTTTGCTTTATAAAATTATGCTAATATATATATATATATATATATATATATTTTTTTTTTTTTATTCAGTGTGATAAAATCCATTGCACTGTCCGTAAACCATTGGTGTCAAGGTTCCAAAATGTGTTAGTGGAGGGCAGGTGCTACAACCTCCATAATTTAGTCACTGTCCCAAACCTTGGATCTTACAGGACTACAACACATGCTACAAAGTGTGTTTTTCACCTCAGGACCACAGTTAGTCCTATAGACAGACCTTCAATCCCTTTAGATGGTATTTCACCAACTGCTTTCAAGGACATCCTCAATGACACATTGAATGCTGATTATCTCATAGGTATTACAAATCAACTTTTCATCTTACTATCATATTTTTTTTGTTGTTAAAGTACTCTTAAAATAAGATCTTTTTTTTTTCTAAAAAAAAAAATTCATTATGAAATATTGATAGCGTCATTTCCTACTTAGCAGCTGTGTTTTTTTTTTCACAGAATAACCTTCAAATCTCTAATACTTTTTTAAACTTGATGTATAAACAATACATATTTTATATTTTTAAGTAATAATACCATATATATATATATATATATATATATATATATATATATATATATATATTAGATAATGTTTAAGAGTTTGTCTTTTCTTCACTTATATTGTGTCACACTCTTCACAAACGATTAATAAATATATAATAAAATTACTTATTATGATCAATACACTTAATGTTTATAATTTTTAAGTTAATATTTTGCTACAATACTTTATATCATTAGCAACTATTAATGATAATAAATTTTCAACGTTTATTCCTGTCTTATTTAGATTTTGTATATTAAGGCTAAATTGTGAAAGATATTTTACTGAATATGTTATTTAATTGGACATGATATGTTAATGATTAAGCTTTGATTAATATTAGATTTATATTTGATGTACGTTGTAGATGTTGTGGGGCTTTTGACTGGGATGAGTCAGCCTAAAGATTATGATAGAGATGGAAAGTCAGGAAAAATGGTGGTAATAGAGCTCACAGCTGAAAAGTATGTTTAAGTGTATAATTTATTTTATACTATTTATTTATTAGTTATGTTTTACAAATTTATACATCCTAAGATAGTTTTAAATAATGTTTGCACAGTGAGAAACTTGAGTGCGCCCTTTTTGGTGAGTATGTTGATCAGATGTGCTCTTTGGTTCGTGCCACACCTTTGGATTTGCCTATTGTTGTTTTGCAGCTGGTCAAGCTCAAAAGTTTTAGAGGTGATTTTTTATTATCTCTCTAGAATTAAATTTATTTATGTAGTTATTAATTTTTTCATCTTTGTTTGGTAGGCAATGTTGGATTACAAAATGTAATGTGGGCAACCAAGATTATGCTTAATCCAAATCTTGAAGCAGCTGTTAAGTTTAAAGATAGGTACATGGTGTCTATTGTTTTTAAAATATTTTTGGGATTTATTTAAAGTTTCTAATAAATGTTTCTTTTATGTAGTATCTCAACTGAAGGTTTGCCCCTGCTCATAGTATAAATATTTATGTTGAACCTCCAAAAGTGTCTTTGGAGGATGATTTTATGAAGAATAACCCAAAGGCAACTATTGATTTCCTAAGTGCAATGAACAAGTATGTATAACTTACCTATTTTAATTTGTGATGGTTTGTAAGTTATATATGAAACATTAACATATTCTAAATTTATTTTAGTCTGGGACATTTGTTGTTTTGGGGACCGTTAATGCTATTGCTGAGGATGGTCCATGGTGGTACCCTGCATGCCGCTGTGGAAGGGCTGTTGTACCAGATTCTGGTATTTACTTATGTGATTTTTGTGACACACATGTGTTTACTGTGTCCCAAGGTTAGTTTTTTATGTTTCTAATGTTATGTAAATATATATTTGGATTGACAGGTGTTATAAGTAGTCATGAGACATTTTGTGTGAACTAGGTTTAAATTAATGATAGAGGTTGAAGACTCTACTGGTACTGCTATTTTTGTGCTATTTGAAAAGGAGTGTATGACATTGTTCAAGAAAACATGTGCTGAAGTTTTTGTTGAACATATGAAAAATCCAGAGGTATTAATTTTTAAATGTAAATTTGAACTTTAATATGTTAATTTTATGCATTATTGTAACTCATTTATTTCACTTACATAATCTCATTGCAGAATGTTAGGAACAATGTGTATCCTTTAATGCTGAATGACTTGTGTGGGAAAAAAATGCTATTTAAGATTGAAACAAAGGTTATTTCTCCAAATAGATATAATGGAACCTTCTGTGTTAAAAGAGTTTGTGATGACAGTGCTATTGTGTCAATGTTTTGTTTGGATGGGGCTGATCAAACACCAATGAAGGTTAGTTAATGCAGTAGTTGTGTTGTTGTTTTATAAAAGATACTTGATTTTATTTATAGTAACACCCTATTTAATAATTGTACAGGCTACATTTACACCTTATTTCACTGATTCAATGGGGTTGGAGGACATTTGTCCTGAAATGTGCACAACAGTTGGAAAACAAATGATTCGTAAGACTGGTGTCAGTATTATTGCTGATGAGGACAGTGAAGTTGTCCCTAATACTGTGTTGGCCCCTATTGGGCTTCATTGGATAATGATGTAAGTTAGTTACAAAGTGTTAATTTATTATATGTATGTGAATCAATTATGATATATAATATTTTGGTGCAGAAATCTGGCTTAATTCGTTCTGGGACTGTTACTCCCGCAAAGCGCAATTTGGAGGCAGAATTTAACAAGGTTGATGTTGGGAGTTCTAGAGCTGACAAGATGAAATCAATCAAAGTGAGGAGTAACTGTAGTTTATTTATTAGGGCAACTGTTATTTTTTTTTTTGCTGTGAACATTGAAGTTTGTCTTCTTGGACATTATGGTCCATTTATATGTTGCTATGACTTTGTATTGTTTTGTGTGCAAGTAGTAGTAGTAGTTATAATAAGTTCGTGAGGAGCTCAAATGTGTTTTTTTTTGGGAAATCTCTTTACTTTTCTATATGTGTAATGTGATTGCCACCATGTTAGCATAAACTTTAGGAAAAAAAATGTAGTATTTTGTAGGAATTAATCTATGCAATGTGATCTACTATGTAAGAGTTTGGAATCTCATATTAAATATAAACAGTTGCCCGTTATGGTTAATTTTTTATTGTTATATATTCAATTTATCAAAATCATTATTTATATTTGATATGGATATAATATTATAGTTGCGTTCTATTATGATAGTTAATTTAAAGTATCATTTGTATATTTTAAAAACCAAGTTCTCTTAGTTTATCAAATTTATTAATCTTAGACCTATTAGGCTAATTATCATTACTATCCGCAAAGTAAGTTGCATATAAAATAAGTTTTTTTGAACAACTAATAATTGGAGATTATAATAATAATATTGTCTGAATTGATAATGCATAATATATAATAAAGAAGATGGTATTCATTTATTATAATAGGTGCACACAATAAGCTTTAGTCTGTTCTGTTTCAATTTCTTATTGAATCTAAACATAAACTATGTTGTTTTAGTTATTAACTTAATTAATTTAAACTTATTTAAATTTTCATTCAAATATTATGTTTGATGTAGTTGAATATTTTCCAAGCATGTTGTTTAATGAATTAAACTGTAAGTTTATTAATTATTGACTAACAAGAGAAATTTTTTTTTTTGTTTCAGATGTATCAAAAAGTTCCTCAATTAGAGTGTGGACAAACACATCATAATGCACGTGCCTATAGGATAATGCATATGGATTTGAAAAAATTAGCTAAAAACAAGATAAAAGGTTGGTTTTTATGTACAATTTTTCACATTTTATATATTTATTATAATAAAATATTCAGTTGTGTGTAATAATTGTAAAATGCAGAAAAATCATTTGGGGTTGAGGTCACAACGAAACTAAAGACTCACAAGGTGATTTGTTTATTTTCTTAAAAACACGCTCCAAATATTGTAAGCGTTAGTTCAATTTAGATAACTAAGTATTTCAAAAATTATATTATCATATTATTTATGTGTTTTTCATGTAGTTTTCAAGGGACAATTATCTTCCTGATTCCAAGCTAATGGCCAAGATGGCTAGATCATATAGAATTAATCATTTGCGTTTAAAACGTATGTCACATGTAATACATAAAGGTACCGTTGTATTTTACTTATTTAGTTTTATATTATTTAAAATGTGATTATTCATATTTGATAATAACTCGAGTTATGCAACAAGAATTCTACATTTCTAATTATATAATGATTATGCAGTGCAAACACATAATTGTGAACCATCGCATGATCAAATATTATACCATTTAAAAGTGGTAAATTTTTTATTGGATTGTATACATTAAATTATATCTATATTAATTAAGTTTTTACATGTTATGTATTGAATTTGTATATTGTGTAATTATTGACGAAATTATTTATTTTGTTATATAGTCAAATAATACTTTGCAAAATAGTTATAACCATATGAAAGCACATATTGCTAGAGTGCATCGGCTAAATATAATTAGAATGAAAAGACATGCTTTGTGTCAAGTTGGAGATGGTAACTATATTTTTAATAGATTGTTGTGTAAATTTGTAATTTAAAATTTTGCACTCAAGATGCTATTAAGAAAGAGTGTTAAAGAGTGCTACTTTATTTCTGAACATTATTTTTGTAGTGCAAGACAAATTTCAGCATACTATCAATGTGCAAAAAAAATCTGGAGGCATGCTACAATCATCTCAACATAAGGACGAACATGAGAATAATAAAGGTATGTATTTCAGTGTAAGGGTATAATCATCAAATTTTGAAAAATTAAACCACGTGTTATGCAAATGATTCTTGCAACAGGAGATGGAAATTGTGTTTTTGCACAGTCATTGATTATTAGTCCAAGAAATCACTTGCTTATCAATCCATTATTTGAGGAAAGTGAACATGTTGGTTAGTGTTTTCTACAATTTACTTATTTTAGTAATAAATATTTTTGCAATTGAGTCATGCCAATTACTATTTTTTTACCATGTTTTTTTTATAGGTTATATTGATAGTGGGAATCCCGACCTTGAGTGTTCATATTGTGGAGCTTTGTTATGGTTGAATGAGCGCGCAAGTAAGACTGATCATAGTGATAATCCGGATTTTTCAATCTGTTGCTGCAAAGGACGGGTTGAGTTACCTTTACTATAAGAGCCTCCAAAGCTTTTATGTGATTTATTAAATGGATCTGATCGTCGATCGAAACATTTTATTGAGAATATACGCATGTACAACAACATGTTCGCGTTCACTTCTATTGGGGTAAGATTGATCGGTCTATAAATGATGGTCAAGGCCACCACAATTCATTATTAGTGGACAGAATTTTCATCGTATTGGTACCTTGCTCCCCATCCGTGGTGAAAAGCCGAAGTTCGAGCAGCTTTATATTTATGACACAATTAACGAAATTGCCAATAGGAAAGGTCATTTCAGGTTAGTGTTCAATTCTAAATTTATACTAAAACAAAATTAGTTTCTGATTTGGTAATGATTTTTAAGACTGTGACGATCACAGCTCATCATTGGACATGCGGTCAGCTGTTGATGAATCTCTGGTGTCCGATTTGATTCGAATGGTTGACGAGTACAATGTATTAGCAAAGTCATTCAGACGAGTTCGTGATCATTTGCAATCAACAAGTGTGCAAAATTTTTGTTTACGCTTATTTAGGAAACGATTATCTGATCCGCGAACGTATAACACACCAACAGTGACAGAAGTTGCTGCTTTAATAGTTGGTGACTTTGATAGTTCAAGTCATGGAAGAGATATTATTGTTGAATGTCATTCTGGACAATTGCAAAGGTTGCATGAAACTCACAGAGCATATATTCCTCTCCAATACCCGTTGTTGTTTCCATACAGTGAAGATGGTTACCAAGAGGATATCCCTTTCAGAGGATCAAACCGTAATTGCTCAAAGAGGAAAAGAGTTTCAATGAGGGAGTTCATTGCTTTTAGGATCCATGAACGTGATTCGGACAGAGGCATTGTTCTAAAAACAAAGAAATTGTTTCAGCAATTTATTGTTGATTGTTATTCGATGGTTGAAGCACAACGAATATCTTTTATTCGGAACAATCAAAAGAATATTAGGTTTGAATTTTTGAAGGGCTTAGAAGAAGCCATTGATCGTGGGGATACTGATGCATGTGCTATTGGAACACGTGTGGTGCTACCATCCTCATTTACAGGTGGCAGAAGATACATGTTCAATAATTGTCAAGATGCTATGGCTATTTGTAAGCGATTTGGTTATCCAGACTTATTTCTGACAATAACATGCAATCTCAATTGGCCAGAAATTCGACGATTTGTGAATGATCAATGTTTATCAATTGATGATAGACCCGATATTGCATGTCGGGTATTCCATCTAAAATTGATAGAAATGATGGATGACTTTAAAACGGGAGAATTCTTTGGGAAAATTGTGGCAGGTATGACAATATTAAATTTATTCGTTATAATTAAACAAAATACAACACTAACGTACATTCATTTTTTCATTCTCGAATTTTGCACAAATATCCATGTTGAAATGTATTCTATTATTTATCAAATAATATTAATTGTTTGTTAAATCACAGGTATGTACACAATTGAGTTCCAAAAGCGTGAACTCCCTCATGCACATGTGTTGTTATGGCTTGAACGTAGTCTAAGCACCCAGCCGAAAGTTGATTGATGGGTTGATTTGTGCTGAGTTACCTGATCCTTCCAGGTACCCTGTCCTTCACGATGTTGTTTCAAAATTCATGATTCATGGTCCATGTGGTATAAGCTAGGCTTAATTCTCCATGAATGAATAATGGAAGGTGTTCTAAATTTTTCCCAAAAAATTTGTCACTGAAACCTATTTTGATGAGGATGGTTTCCCTGTCTATAGACGGCGTGATACTGGTGTTTCTGTTTCAGTGAGGGATGTTGAAGTTGACAACAGATTTGTGGTCCCATACAATCCGAAGTTGTTAATGAAATACCGTGCCCACATGAACTTGGAATTTTGCAACAAATCAAATTCAATTAAATATTTGTTTAAATATGTCAACAAAGGGCCTGATCGTGTTACTGTGACTGTGACA